>CAWUFW010003528.1:0-1390000 GCA_963921515.1 Calotriton arnoldi | reverse complement strand
TGCAAGCCATCAGAGGGTCCGGGCGCTGGTTATGGGGGTCCATCAGGGCCCGGGGAGGCTCTCCCCAGCCTGGCTAGGGTTCTGAAGCTGGGTCCGGGCCTGGGGCTTGAGCTCCATCCGGCAGGCCCCGGGGTGCGGGATCCCCGCATCCTGCAAGCCAGCCGATGGTCCGGGGGTCCCATTGGGGCCCGGGAAGCCTCCCCCCGGCCTGGCTAGGGTTCGGAAGCTGTGACCGGGCCCGGGGCTTGTGCTCTGTCCGGCGGGCCCCGGGGTGCGGGAGCCCCCCGTCCTGGAAGCCAGCACAGGGTCCGGGCGCTGGTGTCGGGGGTCCACCAGGGCCCGGGGAGGCTCTCCCTGGCCTGGCTAGGGTTCGGAAGCTGGGACCGGGCCCGGGGCTCGTGCTGCATCCCAGGGTCCCAGGCTGCGGGAGCCCCCCGTCCTGGAAGCCAGCCCAGGGTCCGGGCGCTGGTGTTGGGGGTCCACCTAGGCCCGGGGAGGCTCTCCCCGGCCTGGCTAGGGTTCGGAAGCTGGGACCGGGCCCGGGGCTCGTGCTGCATCCCAGGGTCCCAGGCTGCAGGAGCCCCCCGTCCTGGAAGCCAGCCCGGGCGCTGGTGTCGGGGGTCCACCGGGGCCCGGGTAGGCTCTCCCCGGCCTGGCTAGGGTTTGGAAGCTGGGACCGGGCCCGGGGCTCGTGCTGCATCCCAGGGTCATAGGCTGCGGGAGCCCCCCGTCCTGGAACCAGCCCAGGGTCCGGGCGCTGGTGTCGGGGGTCCACCGGGGCCCGGGGAGGCTCTCCACGGCCTGGCTAGGGTTCGGAAGCTGGGCCCGGGGCTCGTGCTGCATCCCAGGGTCCCAGGCTGCGGGAGCCCCCCGTCCTGGAAGCCAGCCCAGGGTCCGGGCGCTGGTGTTGGGGGTCCACCCGGGGCCCGGGGAGGCTCTCCCCGGCCTGGCTAGGGTTCGGAAGCTGGGACCGGGCCCGGGGCTCGTGCTCCGTCTGGCGGGCCCCGGGGTGTGGGAGCCCCCCGTCCTGCAAGCCAGCCGAGGGTCCGGGCGCTGGGGACAGGGGTCCACCGGGGCCCGGGGAGGCTCTCCCCGGCCTGGCTGCTTTCAGAAGCAGGGACCGGGCCGGGGAGCAGGGGTGGCTGGCTTTAACCGCTACGCTGGTGGAGCGGAGTTTTCTGCGCACCCCTACCCAGAATATTGCTTTAATCGTGCGTTTAACGGAATATAGCTTGCTACAACGCATGCAATCACATCGCGTTCCTTAACAACACAGTCGTTACAACGACCGCGTTGTTAGAACGCGATGCCATTTCAACGCAAGTCCTTACATCGACTTGCAGTAGATGGCGCTCTAACATTAGGAATAGTATGATTTACTATTCCAACTCCAGCCTACGCAACAGTAGGGAAGGTGTTGGAATAGTAAATTATACTATTCCTTATGTTAGAGCGCCATCTACTGCAAGTCGATGTAATGACTTGCGTAGTAATGGCATCGCGTTCTAATAACGCGGTCGTTGTAACAACCACGTTGTAAAGGTATCGCGGTCTAATGACCGTGATGTAAAGGATGTTTCCCCGTTTAACGTCACCCTCAATTTGAATATCTAAGTGATATAGTCTGTCCGGAGGGGCAACGCGGGTGTTCGCGGTTTCAACCGTAATAAATGTTTCAGTTGCTTTTGCTACCAGAAATTGGTGGAGTTTCCAGCGTACTATCGTGACTTCTGCCACGCTGTCGAGGAGAGTCACCGCCCAACTCCTGTTCAGGAGGAGGGTTCTCACCCTCTGTGGCATATTTTGCAGTTAAACCTGCAACTTTCTTTTTCTGAAAAGGGGGTTTATATGGAGGAGGTCGATCCTTCTTCTTTATCTTCACGTCAGACTAGTGTTGTGCCTCCATTGTTGGTTTCACGTACTCTTCTGGTCTGCGGTCTGATTGCCCTCGTCGGTCATACTCTTCGTCAGACAATTCCTGAAAGGAACGAGGTGAACGGGGATCAGGAATCTGATACCTATTAGGAGGCTTGATTTTAGTGCGATCACAAAAATCGTATCGTCTTTCAGAATCAGAGGACTCCGGGGGTGGAGAACCTCCACGCTGTTTACCTTTCTGTTGTTGTTGTTTAGATTTATCCCATGTTTTTTTAAATTAAATTCATGGGTAAGTCTGGCATCCTTGTCAGAGCCAGGCTTGCCAAGTGGTGGTACTGTAAGTCTGGTTCCCAAACTGTTACACCCTAAATACGTATATACATTAGCAATTATGAGAAGCAACTCGTGTTCGCGGCTGGCTACTGCCACTGTGGCAATTTGCTGGCGTATAGCCAAAGACGCTGCTTCACCTTTAACATTAGAAAGAATCAATTCAGAGACAACGGGAAAATGACCCACAAGTTTCATCCCCAAATCTTGGGAAGGACCTGCCCCATGTTCATTCTGTATTTGTTTGAGGACATTCGGTAAAACGGCCATCGAGGGAGTGCCATGATGAAGAGTGCAGACAGTGGCAAAAACAGTCCCCAGGTATTGTGGGAACCAGTCCAGTGGGTAAGCACATGGTGAGAATTCTGTGCTTGTGGTCCCGTAAGGGGAAACACAACTTCAAGTTGATTGTTTTTTTGGGCTATCCAAAACGGTATTTCCTCCCGATTTGTGAGTCGTTTGCCCGTAGCTGAATGAACAATTACAGGACTAATGACAGGCGCTGCAGGCAACTGGGCTTGCAGGCCAACTCTAGCTGGACCAGTTAGAAAAGTACATGAAATATAGTGAGTTAGACGTCTATATAGGACGACAAGAACATTATACAAAGCACAAGTTTGTACCAAATTCAAATTATCTAAATCTGGATTTGGGGTATAACCTGCAAGTGTCGGCCACATGGCCCCTTGGTAACTAAGGGGGCCCATTCGAACAGTCCCAGGCACATGAGGAAGGGGGCCATTAAACCAAGTCTGGTGTTCCCAGACAGTAAGAGGAATTTCAACAAGTGCATATGGGCAATATGCAGCAAGTGCCTGGGGCTTTGTGCATTCATGAAAAGTATTATCATTAGCTTCCACAGCCGGAAATGTGACCCAGGAATAAAAGACTTAAAAGCGGAACGCTGCGTCTGCTTCTACAACAAAAATCACAGGCGGTCCCGCTGTAGGGACCCATGTTCCGCAAATGTTGAGTTACAGCAGGGTGGCAATTAACAGGAGCAGCAATGGGTTGCACCATAATTATTTTATAATAGATTCAGAGTGTAGCACAAACAGGGTGTAAACCTTTTAATATTCAAGCTTACCGCCACCGAACCCCATATGAAAAATGGCTTATCACCCATACCTCGGACAAGAAACTAATATCCGATCTTTACAAGATTACTCGCCAGGTACACACACACATATAACGCTAGCCGCGCACGCTGGGAACGAGATCTAGGCCGGACACTTAGCCAAAAGGAGTGGGAGGGAGTGTACTATAGGGCCCGCCACTCTGCATACCACACTGGGCTAACTGAAACATTAACAAAGGTTGCCACCTATTGGTACTACACTCTGGCCCGCATTCAACGCATGGACCCACGGCAGAGCGCAGATTGCTGGTGGGGATGTGGGAAGCCGGGCACCTTGGTCCATCTCCTCTGGGACTGTGACCACCTCCAACCCTACTGGTCCCAAATACTCGATGAGATTGATAAACATCTAGACACCCAAATCCCGAGACTTCCCGGTTATGTTTTACTAGGCATTCCAAACCCCTTGACATATCCCCTTAAATCCAGAGGGGGCCGCCTGATAGCGATCGTCCTTGGCTCAGCGATTCAAAACGTTCTGATCCACTGGCGAACCTCTCGGACCTCTACACTCACAGATTGTTTGCAACGTCTGTGGCATGTATTGGGGATGGAGAAGATAACCCTTACACTAGCAGGGAAAGGCTCTGCTTTCGGAGAATTCTGGGAGCCGTTTCTCTCCCTCCTTGCCTCTGAATCTCGAGAAGTCACCTGCCCAAGGTACTTACGCCTTCTACGTCTTCCTGACACACAAACACTAGCATCACAGACCTCCCCGCGGCACACCGAAACATAGTGGACATCTTCATTTTTAGGCGGCCTCAGTGGACTGTGGAATGGGAGGTGGGAGGGGGGAAGGGTAGTATAAGTTTAATTTTTGTCAATGTCTTTTTATTTAGTTGTTCATGCTCTCTCATTCTGTGTACTAGCACCCCGGCCTTGTCGGCCCTGGGATGAGTTGAATTTCGATTTGGCGATGTATGATGTTGGTTGATAAAACCCAATAAAAGATTTAAACCATAATATTCAAGCTTGAAAAATCAACAGAACTAGGTATTCCCTAAAAACTGTGGAGGACAAATCCCTTACACCACAGACGTCTCCGATAAAAGGTGTGAGGGTATTGTGGACAAGCACAAGCACTACACAGGGTTCCCGCAAGTACCTGACCAAAACGTTGGCGCCATGCTTGGGACCATAGAACATCGGCAGGTAGGGACTGAGTGAGCATGCCACCTCAGTGCCCATGAGCCCAAGTCCGACTAGCTATAGTGTCTCACTTGCCCTCCTAACCTTACCAGAGAAGTAAGTGAATTGGCACCCCAGAACACAACGCTCTCGACCCTCTCAGGGATCGCTGTAACAGGAAACACCCTTTCGCTCTCTGACTCGTACTCGTGCACAATAAGATAAACAAGAGACGTGAAGAAGTTTAGAATATTTATTTTAACTATTGTGCTCTAAATTGCAGTATTTGCACCACAATTAGAAAACAAATGCATACCAAAAATACTGTTAGCATGGTTAATAAACCATATACCATGAAAAGTCCTATCATGTTATAAAACAGGTTAGCCTAAACCCCCCCACCCTTTCTACTGAAGCTATATGATTATATAGCAAAGATCTCTGGGATTAGTGGTGGACCCTGTACTTTACCATTCATAGATGGTCGTTCTGCATCTCAGCTGATGCAGCAATCTTGCCCCAGGACCTTCGCTCAATGTGTGTGTTTACTTAAACTCTTGTGCTCAATTATATGACAAGACGTGTGTTCACAAACAGCTGTGTTCTCGTGTTGTGTCTAGGTTCTAGTGCCTGACCAGAGAGAATAACAAGGGGCATTGTTGTTTGACCTTGTCTGTGGTGTGCAGACTAAATCCCAGGCAAAGAACAGAACACAAAAACATACGCAGGTGTGAAAGTACAGTGTGGCACAAAAGCAAGAAGGTTTATATAGTAACGTGTGCAAATGAAAATGCGGCCTACAACGTGCACAATTAGGCTAACATAGAGAAAACTACAATGGGCCACGTAATAAACACATGGCAAAATCGAAGGCGTCTTGTGGATTTAGCCATGTGGAGTGAGAGACAACAACCTGAGGACCCCCAGTGAGATGTATAATAGATGCCAGCAGTGGGTTGTGCAAATCAGCTTGTGGGGAAAGCGTCAGCACTGGCAATGGAGTGCAATTCAGGAGGGACCTTTCGGGAGTGGAGCGTCGTAAGGACATATGTTCTTTTGAAGATTGTTTACAGAACGTCTGTGTTGCTGTTGTGGTGTCAAAAAAGTGAGTTTTACCGTCCTCATCAACACTGAGACATGCAGGGTACAACATACCATATCGAAGCCGCATTTTATGTAGTGTAGATTTGACATCGGCGAATTTCTGCACCAGCATTTTGGAGTCAGGAAACAGGGAGATTATGGATGCCTGTCACTGTTGTGGACCATTCCCTCGAGCCAGTCTCAGGGCCACATCAAGGTGCCAGAAATTCAGCAGTCTGGCAATTATCGGTCTTGGAGAGTAGCCGGGGCTGGGTCGGGGGCCAAAGGAACAGGGTGCATGTTCCACCACAATGGTGGATGTGAAGTTCACTCTGCCCAAAATATCAGCCAGTAACCTCTTGATGAACAAATCCAAGCATCCAGTATTTGCAACCGCCAGGATGAGCAGGTTGTTACGCCGACCCCTCGTCTCCAGGTCTTAGTTCGCCACAGATTTCAGTAGCTTTTCCAGTCACTCCAAACGTTTGTGGTCTGTGCGGCACTATCCTCCAAGTCTGAAACTCTCCCCTAAGTGGCTTCTAGTCTGACATCATGGCGGTTGAGTCATCTGCCCAGAGTGTCGATACGTCCAGCCAGGGCATCAACTCTACCATCAATGGCTCGGAAGCCTGCCCTGAATTAAGCCATGATGGCATCTGCACCCGACAGTGGGGACGGCACGGGACCTCCAGTGCCCCCCCCCCATCCTCCATGGGCGCAGAGTACGCAGTGCCCAGTTGTTTGGGTTTGTCAAAGTTTAGTTGTCTCTGCTTCGAGTCCCATGTACCATATTTAGTGGACAGGAGTAGGGGCGCAAAACCACCCCAGCATACACCAGCCCAGTAGATCTCTGCGCCCAGCTCAAGCAGCACAGACAGCAGAGGCAAGTGCATCCAGGAGTGACTGTGGACGGTGGACCACTATGTAGAGAAGGTGCCATTTCGAGGGTCTACTGTAAGGAATAAGATGTGGCCAGAGCAGCAAGTGAGGCACAGCAGGCTGGACCCAGTTCTCAGTAAACTGAGGGTTACCTGCAGGGCCAAGGACAGATAGTCCGCAGTGTCCCCGATGTGTGATACAAGCGACAGCACTGGGGGCCACCGGTGCAAAGCTGGGGAGAAGCTGGATGGGGGCTGGCAACTGCACAGTATTTATGGAGGCATCTGGGAGGCTCACCTTAAAGCTGTGTTGAAGTCTAGGCTGCAACTGTACCACAGGCCACAAAGGAAGCTGGTAAGTAATAGGGCCAGCCCCGAGGCCTCAGATCATTGGGGTCCCATAGCTTGTTGACAAAGTGATAGGAGATCAAGGCACTAGGCAAAGGGGGCTCACACCCCAGCAGTCACTACTGTTCCACAATGTAGCATGTTGCCTCTCCGATGGCCCCACTGATGAGAAAGGAAAGTATGGCCACCATGTTGAAAGCTTGCGGCCCCCACTGGGAATCTGAGGAAGTAGAGCCACACTGCAGAGAGGGGCCACTCAAAACTTTAGCAGCCAGTCCGGATGGACACTGCCACCAGGCTTCTTAAGGAGGACGAGAGAGTAGTTAGGTGGCAGCCCTCATCGATTGTTAGTAAGCTGCTTCGGCTACACCGTGGCAGAAGGGGCGGGTCAGGACCGCCAAAAGGATACGCAGATATGCGCAGCAGTGAAGGCAGGAGCCGGTCGGGACGGATAACAAGATCAGGCTTCCCAACGAGGCCTGATGGTTTGTGTACCTCAGGCGTGTGTACGAGGGTGGGTGGCTGGGCCACTGGTCACCTTACACCATGTCTCAGGGCATCACAGCCACTCACCTCCAGCGATGATGCTATGTTCCATCATTGTGGCCAGTGCCAGAGTGGTCGCAGTCTCGAGTCAGGCGCTGTCAGGTGAGGGGGCAGAATCGAAGGATCCAAAGGCAGGGCACCCCGATTCCGGCCGTAGCAGCAGTCGGATGTAGCCTAAATGTTCCTGAATGCTGGGAGTTGGCAAACCCGGTCTGCAGCCCACGAGGTTGTAGGCCACGGCAGTAGTCCGGGCCCAGCTTAGCTGGCGCCGAGAACAGGATCATTAATGGTGACAGAGACTACGCGACGGGCCGAGATAATGTACCAATCTGCCAAGGGGACTTGAAACAGCGGCCCAGCGAGGCCCGCTGGCTTCAACACCACAAGCTCACCGACGTCCCTATCACCGTGGGGCCTCCAAGGAGAGGCTAGGCCATCCGCCACCTCCTGTCTCCCCATGCAATTAGTCTAAATCCCTCATTCTCGAGGGGACCACCTCATGCCCCCAACACCTGGAGGAGTCAGTCCAGAGACCCAGAGGATGTGGAATCAGTGTTTAGGCCCATTCCAGCAATTTGCAGGGCCGATTTTGCCAGAGCTTCAGAGCCGTGTGACCATCTTGGTCGCCGGCTTGCCACGCCCCTCAGGAAAGTGATTATTGACTTTGAATTGACTATGATAAACATGGTAACCAAACTTTACCCTCAAACCTAAATCCAAGGATGTTTGTTTTCACTTTTCACATGAGTTTTGGCGCAAAATTAAAAAAACATCCTCAGTTGAGGATTACATGTCAAACAGTAGACTACAGTTTGAATTACGAATACTAACTGCGTTAACCTTTGTGCCTCCAGACAGTGTAGAAGAATTCTACACTTCAATTTCAGTATCAGATTTTTTTAATACAAAATGATGAAAAAGTGGCTCCACTACTAAATTACTTTGAGGACAGATGGATTAGCCATCTAAAGAGGTTGGGTTGCAGAAGGAAGCCAAGATTTTCAGTTGAATGTTGGAACTGTAACACGACCTGCTTAAAGAGAGGTACAAAAAACTAACAATGCTATTGAGGGATGGCACAATTCTTTCAATAAAGCAATTGGAAAACATCACCGTAACCTATATCATTTCTTGGAATTTTGAAGAAGAAGCAAAGTTTCCAAGAAATGCATATAGCCTAAACCCACGTGTTTCTAAAAAAGTAAGGAAATGTCTGAATGACTATTGGCCAAAATGCAACAGTTTTTGTTGAAGGTGGCTTTAGACTACCTGGACAGTCTTGCGTACATCTTACACTACTAATAGTAACTGTCTAGCTGTAACATTGCTTGCCTGTTAAAAAAAAAAACACAATTCAATTGGCTTTTTTCCATTTTTTTATAACTAAATTAAGGGATTTTTGGGGTACCTACCTGTTGTCTTCTTTCTGCACCTCTTGGTAACTTTTTAACACCACCTGTCACCAAGAGGCTGCTGTACTCCAACAATTCATAAAGGGCTTGGTATATCCACTAAAATGCAAATTCCCACAACGTATGGTTTGTAAAATGAAACCATTTCCTACAAGCCAAATTGCAAAAACATTTTCAAGTCTAAAAAAGGTAACTACTAAAACACAATTCCCGAAAAGCAGAACTCTGTTTAAAAAAAAATTCAGCGGGCGGCGTGGCTTCGGCGCCGACGAAGATGTACGCCTGCTAGCGAGGTACGTGGCGGCTCGGGAGGGTTGTTGTCTCCCCGGCGGCTTTCGTGCCGTATTTCGCATGTATTTGGAGTCCGCGGTGCCATGGAGCATCAAGACTTTGGAACCAACCTCTTCAACTTGAGAGGACGCCGGTAATTGCTGTTGCGGCGGGCGCGTTTCGTTTCCTGAACTCGCGCCCGCCATTTTGATTAACTGCTGCTCCGTTTTTTCCTGTCATTCGGAGCGCTTTTTGGTTTTGCCGTGCATTTCCTCACACTCATGTGAGTTAATTTTTCCACCAATAAGCCTGGTATTCATCATAATGAAGTACTGTGTATGACAGAATTTTGTATTTCTGTCTAAATTCCTGCTTTAATTCCCTCATGGCTTCTACACAATGAAATGGGTTTTTGGAAATGAAATGGGTTTTTATAAAGTCCATGGCTACCCGGAGGCATCCCAGCGCTGTGACAGTAACCAGAGGAGGAGACCGCCTCTAGGGGAAGAGCCAGGTCTTCAGATGTTTTCGGAATGTGAATTGGTGGGATTATTTACGGAGGTTCAGCGGGAGGGCATTCCAGAGTTTAGCGGCGTTGTAAGAAAAGAGCCGTCCCCCGCTTCTGGCTTTCTTAATCTTGGGTATTACTGCTAGGTGAAGCTCATCTGAGCGTAATCTTCTATTGGTTTTGTAAGGGCGGATCAGATTTTTGGTAATTGGCGGTCCAGTTCCTCTGAGACTTATGAGCCACACACAGGGCTTTAAAATGGATTCTTTCTTGTACCGGGAGCCAATGGAGGGTGCGTAGAGAAGGCCTTGCTGAGCACCGGTTGGGGGTCCCAGTGAGCAGCCTAGCAGCCGAGTTCTGCACGATCTGTAGTTTCGTAACAGCGGAGCTTGGGGCGCCCAAGTAGAGGGCGTTGCCATAATCTATTCGGGACAGAATTAGAGCTTGGACCAGCAATTTTTTGGCTTGACTGGGTAGGAGGGGAAGCACTTTACGTAACATTTTTAACAGCCGATAACAAGATGCTGCCGTCTTCCTAGCTTGTGTTTTAAATGATAGTTCTTGGTCTAACCAGATGCCAAGACTTTTGATCTCTGTTTTAGACTTTTGATCTCTGTTTTTGGAGACGGTGCTGGCCCCATACAGGATGGCCACATGTTGTTTGATTTGAAATTTAAATGGTTGCCTAACAGCAGCAGTTCGGTTTTGTCACCATTAAGTTTTAAATGGGATAGGCTCATCCATTAGCCACTTCTTCGAGGCAGGAATGGAGATCAGTAGGCGTCTTGTCGATCTGGTTTAATGCGACGACGAGGCTGAGTGTCGTCGGCGTATGTTATTATATGAATCCCAAAGGGGAGGTAATATCCGCCAGTGGAGACATAAAAACATTAAAAGGGTTGGACTCAGGGAGGAGCCCTGAGGGACTCCACACTGAAGGGGAAGGGTTTTGAGCAGGTGTCGCCTTTGAAAACCTGGACACGTCTATCTTCCAAAAAAGATTGGAGCCATAGTAAGGCAGTGCCGGTCAAACCAACTCTCCTGAGACGGTGAATCAAAGTTTGATGGTTCACCGTGTCAAAGGCTGCGCTCAGGTCGAGGAGAATTATGGCAGCAGGGCCTCCTGAGTCCAGGATCTTTCTTGTTTCTTCCACAACCGCTAATAAGGCGGTCTCTGTACCCTGACGGGGGCGGAAGCCCGTTTGTGAGGGGTGGAGCAGGTTGTGAGACTCAAGGAATGTGGAAAGTAAATGATTGACGTGTTTCTCAGCAATTTTACTGATTCCTGGGAGCAACGAGATGGGAAGGTAGTTGCCTAGGTCCGCAGGATCCAAATGCGTTTTTTTCAGCAATGCTTTTATCATTACCTTTTTCCACTCAGGAGGGACTATTCCTGACGCAATGGAGGCGTTAATCAGGCCAATAATAGTGGGGGCAATTGTGGGTACCACCAGTTTTAAAATATTGGGTGCGCAGGATCAAGTGGTGATCCTGATTTGACTGAGGAAAGAATGGCTAAAAAGGACTCATGGGTCAGCAGAGCGTAGGTTTCCAAGTGATGTTCTTTTTGGCACCGGCTCAGGTCTGCGGGATAGGTTATTGTATCACTATGTCTTTGGGGGAGTTGCTTGAGAATGTTCTGTACTTTAGTGGAGAAATATTCCCCAAGATCATTGCAGCGGTTTCCCGAAGGATCAGGTGCTGTGAGGGGGATTGGGAACTTTAAGTAGCTTGTTAGCGATGAGGAAAGTTTCTCTCGAGGAGTTCCCTGCGGATGTGATCTTTTCCTCATAGTAGGCGGCCTGGGCTCTCTTTATTTCTGCCTTGTAAAAGCCGATGGCTGTCCTATATTCTTGTTTTTTGCTGGGTGAGAAATCTTTTCTCCATATCCTTTCTAGCTTTTTACATTGCTGTTTTAGGCTGCGTAGTGTGGGGGAAAACCATGCAGCCTTATTAGGTCCCAATTTCTTGTGAATAGTTTTCTTGGGGAGCACTGTATTCAGAGATCCCTCAATCCAGTTCACGACGCTTGAAATATCTGGTTGCCTAGCTATAATTTTTGCTGGATTATGTATCTTTGGGCATATTTTTCCACCTGGCTTCATGTTTATTTTTCCCACATAATAAATTAATCTCTCCTACGTGGACGATATTTCTCTCCCTGGATGTGTCTAACTGAAGTTAATTTAGCTTTTTATTGGGAGAACGAGGTCTGTGCATCGCACATTCATCGCTACTCCTTCATCAGTACCTCTAGAGGATTATAATCCTTATAATATCCTTTTAATGGGCATGGAGGATTCTGACTGCAATAATATCCCTCCTTCTATGGGAGCTATGCTACCATTATCAAATATTCCAATTTCAAGTGCCAAGCATGCAACTAAAGCAAATACTTCCTCTTCACTTGTTGCTGGCAAGCGCGTTAAAAAAGACCCTTCTCCGCCAGTCACTTCTCCTCCACCTAACTCCATGGACTTGCTCCTTGAGGAGATCCAAGCCCTTCGACCTTATATGGAGGAAACCAATAAGAGTCTTCATAATATAGAGGATAAATGGGTGTGCATGGAAATTAAAATAGCGCAAATGGAACAACGCGTAGACTCTTTTCAAGCCGTGGTGATCAAGGTTCCCCCTATGCAATTGGAAATTGCTCATCTCAAGAAACAAGTGGAAAATCTTGAAAATCGAAACAGGCACAACAACCTACGTATTTATGGTTTGACAGAAGGTTTGGTTTGGAAGGTCAGGATACTATTGCATTCTCCACCCCAACCCTGAACATTCAAAGAGCTCATCGCCTAGGTCGTGAACCATGTGCCTCGTCTTCATCTACTAAACCAAGAGAGGTTATCATCTACTTTTTGGAATATACTGTTCTATTGAAAGTTATTCAAGCAGCCAAGCTTAAGGGTCGAATGTCTTTGCAGGGCTCCACTCTTTTCTTCTCCCAAGATTAGGAAAAGTTTTTAGACATTAGACCCGCTCTTCGCAATCTGAAGGCTCGTTTTGGTCTCTTCCACCACTGCTTGTTTAAAGTAATTTATAAAAACAAAACTATGACTTTTAAAGATCCTGCGGTGCTATAACAGTTTCTGTTTAATTACAGGGAGGAAGAAATGGATATAACCTGGCTTTCAAGTGTCTGATTTTGTTGTCATATGTTATTGTTGTTTGGTACCTCTTAGTCTGTTATAAATACATATTGTGAGTATGGTCATTAACTGTTACTCATTTATTCTGTCTTGTCTTTCCTTTTATTAGGTGCGGTCTTCATGTTTGATCATTGTACTTTCAAACCATGTGGCTGGTGTACCCTTTCCTCCCGGTCCGCCGTGGGTTTTCTGGTCAGCTGTTTCGTCTTCCTTATGTGGCGTCATCACTCCCATTTCATCCCTGCCTTTTTTGCTATGTCAATTTATTCCTTACTCGTTTGGTCCTTCTTTTCTCGTTCTTTATTTCCTTTTTATTCTCCTTTCTTTCTTTTTTCTGTTCCTTTTCTGACAAACTATATGTATCATTATATCATTTTCGTTTCTTTCGTTTCTCTTACACGCCTTTCTTCTTATGCTTATTTTTATATTGGCTCTTCATTCTTTCTATACTCTTAACCATGTGTTGTTATTTATATGCTATTCAATTTTGTTGGTTCATGGCAAGTGATTTTTTGATAGTTTTTATTGCATTTACGATTTTAGTATTTTTGAACAACTGTTGCTCTTTATCTCAAAGGTATATTCCTACTACTACACTATAGATGACTCTAAGACTTATTTCTTGGAATGTTAAGGGTTTGGGTTCTCCTATAAAATGCCAGAGAGTTTTAACACATCTTTCTCATTTAAAATGTGATATAGCCTTGCTGCAGGAAATTCACATTCTGGACAAAGAAATATCTAAACTTAAACGACAATGGGTTGGCCATGTTTTTGCTTCTCCGGAACTGGGAAACGTAATGGTGTTGCTATCTTATGCCATAAACAGTTGGATGTACAAGTGATCACACAAGATACTGATACGATAGATGGGTTTCTATTTCATTGTAAATCAATAAAATACCCATGACAATTTTTAACCTTTATGCACCCACTTCCCCAGATAACACCTTTTGGCGTGACATCTTGTCTACATTGATGTCTTACAAAGATGATTATTTAGTAGTTGGTGGGGACTATAACATGGTCTTTGATCCCATTATCGGAACTCTAAATCTATATTCATTCCATCCTGCATGCACTCTCAGTTTACGTCTGCTATCCATCAGAGATCTTTAGTAGATGCTTGGAGATTATGCAATCCTACACTTTTAGAATACACATTTTTCTCCCCTGTACAGCTTTCCCAAACTTGACTGGACTATCTGTTCATTTCTAAATCTCTTCCACAACACATTACCAGCTCAAGTATAGGATCCATATTAATTTCGGTCATACTCCAGTTATTTTGGACTTGGATCTTTTTCCACCTACTCAAGGAGTTAGAAGGTGGAGATTTAATAATTCCCTCTTATTAGTCCCCAACTTCACTCAAGGCTTTGAATCGTTTGCCAATACTTTCTTTCTTGAAAATGAGAATCCAACAATTTCTCTTCAGGTAATATGGGACACTTTTAAAGCTGCCGCTAGAGACTTCATCATCTCTTTTGTGTCTCGTAAAAGGAAAGCATCCTTCAATCATCTGAAGACACTTACAGTTCATATTAAACAATTAGAAAAAGCTTATCATTAAGGTAATTCTAAAACATGTGTAGAGGAGCTTATAAAATCCAAATTCACCTTTAACAAGTTATCCACAGAAAGCGCTAACTCATTTCTACTTAAATCCTCCACCAAATACTACGGTGATCAAAATAAAGCTAGCAAATTATTTAAAAGATAAAAAAGATCGCACTAAAATCGAATCTATCCTTACCTCTTCTAATAATACGGTCTATAAAAAGAAGAAATTTTAAAGGAATTTACTCAATTCTTTCTGAATCTTTACACTCTGGAGTTTCCCATATCTCAAGAAGACACTCTTAAGTATTTGTACTCGATTACTCATCCTTCTCATTCCAATATTGATTTTTCATCACTAGATGATGATATTTAAATTCAGGACATTTCAAACGCTATGCGCACTATTAAACGGGGTAAGGCACCAGGTCCTGACAGCTTTACTATAGAATTTTATTCACATTTCTCTAAATTCCTCCTTCCCAATTACATAAACTCTTTCTCTCCTTTATCTCTTCCCACAAGTCTAGTGGTTCTTCTCAAGATGCTTTAATATGTCTTATCCCCAAAGACAATAAAGACCATACATTGTGTAAAAATTACAGGCCCATTTCTTTAATTAATGTAGACTATAAAATATTTGCCAAAATCCTAGCTCTCTGTTTAGAACCTCTATTACCTCATTTGATTGGTCACGAACAATGCGGTTTTATAAAGAGCAGACATATCTCTGATAATACTCGTCTATTTTTTAATGTCTTTAGCAAATCAACTTCTTATAAACATCCTCTAGCTGCTATCTCTTTAGACGCAGAGGAGGCTTTGGCCGCGAAGGGGAGGAGGGAGATGAGCCGGTAGTTTTTGTGGTCCGAAGGATCTGCCGTAGGCTTCTTGAGTAGGGGCTTGACTTCTGCGCGTTTCCAGTCGTAGGGAAAGATGCGGGTTTTGAAGGTGGTGTTGATGGTGTGTCGTAGTTCCGGTGCGATGGCAGCGGCGGCTCTGTGGAAGATGTGCGGAGGGCAGGGGTCCGTGGGTGCTCCTGAGTGGATGCCTTTCATGGCAAGGGGATCAGGGTGCCGTAGAGCATCGCCTGGATCCCGGAAGGTTCTCCAGCTCCAATCGGTAGTCCGGGTCGGACCATCCTCCAGTGAACCAGTCATGTATCTCTAGAAGGCGGGTGGCTAGATAATATAGGAAAAGGTTAGTCATCCCCATGCCCCCGTCGTAGGGGGCCCTTTGACAGCGGGTGAGGACCATGCCTGGTCTCGAGTTACCCCAGAGGAATGTCGTGGCCATGCTGTCTACTTCCCGGAACCATCTGCGGGGGAGATGGAGTGGCAGGTTCTGGATTATGTATAGGAACCGTGGGAGCACCATCATCTTGAACAAGGCAATCTTACCCAGGGGGTTGAGTGGAAGGGAGTGCCATCTGTGGAGGTCCTCTCTTGTTTTTTGGGTGAGGGGAATAATATTGAGTGACCAGGTTAGCTCCGGGAGTAGCGCAACCCAGATGCCTAGATACTTAAAGGTAAGGCTTCGTATGGGGATGTTTGTTTGCCAATCTATGCACGCTCGTGACACGTGAAGAGGCACCAAATTTGATTTAGTTGAGTTCAGGTGCAGGCCAGAAGACGCTTCAAATGAGCGAAGGAGTTGGAGGCATCGTGGGCATGAGCGAGCCGGGTCTGCGAGGAAGAGTAGAACGTCATCGACATATAGCGCAATGCAGTCTTCATGGTCTCCCTGCCATCCACCCCTGGATCTGCGCATCTGCACGGATAATATGGCTCTATCGCTAGAGCGAAGAGGAGAGGAGACAGAGGCCATCCTGGTCTCGTTCCTCTTCTGATAGGGAAGACGTTCGAGAGAGCCCCGTTAATGAGAACCCTCGTGGAGGGGTTGGAGTATAACACATGCACCAGTTTTTGGAAATGCGGACCAATACCCGCAGTCTTTAGCACATCCTCCAGATACCGCCAACCGACCGTGTCAAATGCCTTTTTGAAATCGATCAGTAAGAGAGGTAGATATGGGGTAAGGAGGTGGCGGTGAGTCAGTGCTAGGTGTAGGCATCGCAGACAGTGCCTCGTGCTACGGAGCGGCATGAAGCCACATTGGTCCAGATGGATGAGGCTGTTGAGGACTGTTTTAAGGTGCGTGGCAAGGATTGTTGCATAGATTTTGACTTTGGTATTAATAAGGGAAATTAGGTGGTAGTCTGAACAGGAGGCCAATAGCGGCTGTGTTTTGGGTATGACCACAACAGTTGCCATGTCAATTTCTGGGGGGAAAGGCGCCTTACTCCACCACCTCCTCATATAGTGCTTGGAGGTGGGGTATCAGGGTTTCCCGAAATGCCGCACAGTACTCCACTGGGAACCCGTCTGGGACGGATGTCTTCCCGGATGCGACCGAAGAAATTGCTGCTTCGATCTCGTCTTTTGTAATGGGTTGGTCTAGGTGGTTAACCTCTGGGTCTGTCAGTCTAGGGAGGGGGATACTATCTAGGATGTGGGAGGTGGAGGCTGGCGTCCTAGTCCGATCCGCGGAGTAGAGCAAGGAGTAGTACTCAGCAAAGACCTGTGCAACTGCAGCAGGTGCATAGTGGGCGTGTCCGTGGTCGTCTAAGATCTCCAGAACTATCTGGCTCACCAGGGCTGCGCGGCCAACCAGTGGAGTAACTTGCCATTTTTATCTCCCCAGCCACAGATGCGAGCCGTAGAGGATCTCCTCATCAGTTTGGCCGACTCGAGCGACAGGTGTCTTATTTTTTCCCGTATTAGCACCAGTTGTCAGCGTTCACCCTCCCCGTTCACCGCGGTTATATTTTGCTCAAGGCAAAGGGCCTGGGCCTCCAAGAGGGAGAGATGGCCCTCTTGCGCCAAACGTTTACGTATGAGATACCCCTTGGCGTAGCCTATGATTGTGGCCTTGCCTGCCGGCCACAGTGTACCCTGGGATTGGAAAGTGCCCTCATTTACTTGAAAGTGGTGTTGGAGTTCTTCCCTAAGTGCCCGCTGGTAATTATTGTCCTGGAGGAACCAGGCGTTAAGTCTCCAAACAGGGCGTAGGAACCCCGTGGGTCCTCCCACCTAGAGAAGGAGGGGAGAGTGTTCGGATATGCCACGGGGAGGATACGGATATCAGTTATCGTATGACATTCAGGGGCCAGCATAAACAGCAGGTCGATGCAGGAGTGGGTGTGGCGTGCAGCAGAGGTGTGGGTGTATTGAAATATTCTGGGATTCCATGTCCTCCACACATCGCATAGGCCTAGCCTGGATGTCCAGTCTGTCAGTCGCTTAGCGTGTTGTTTCCTGTGCAGGGATGGTGTTCCGGTAGCATATTTAGTCGGCTGTAAGACTGAATTAAAATCTCCTCCAATCACTGTCAGGCCCCGGGGAAGGGAGGAGATAATGTCTACAGTAGCACAAAGAGTGGATGCAAGGGTCGCTGGAGGCATATAAAGTGACACAAAGTTGATGGCAGCGCCCCCCAGGGTCCTGGTGAGGGCCACAAAGAGGCCTTGAGTATCTCTGATTTCACGGACAGCAGTGAAGGGAAGGGAGTGTCACAGGAGAATCGCCAACCCCCAAGAGCCCTACACGAACCCTGAGTGCCAAACTCTGTCAAACCCTTGGAAGGGGCAGTGGTGCCCCATGAGGTGTGTCTCATGTAGTAAAAGACCATCCGGGGTGAACCTCTGGGAATACTTTAGTACTGCGGTGCTCTTCACCTTGTCGACGAGCCCGTTGACGTTCCAGGAGAGAATTTGTAGGGGTTCCCCTTCATAATGGGATGCGGTCATGTCGCTTAAACGGGGTTACATGTGGTTGACTGCATGGGTGATCTAGTGGGCCTGAGTGTCTGGGGTATGGAGCTATTTGGAGGCGCTGTCTCCTACCTTGAGAGCGCCGCTCATGTGTCTGGAGTATCGTGCTGAGAGCTGCAACTGGGAAGAAGTAAGGACAACGGTCCCAACCCTATACTTCTTTTGAGGAAGCATCTGTTGCCCTAGCAACAAAAGTTCAAAACCAGATTAAACTGCAAAGCTTAATGTGGGAGCAGCATGGTGGACCCCTCCACATGACAGGATGTGCTTGTCTCCGGAGCAGAGCGTTGTTGTCAGTACAGGTCCGTTAGATTTTAGGGCTGCGCGAGAGGTCTGTGTCTTCAGATCTCGTTGTTGGAGATGCGGGAGGTGTCTTTCTGGTCACCCTGCTCGCTCCATCCAGGTCGCCTGGGAGATCCAGTGACCCCTGGGGCATGCGCGATCCATTCGATCTGTGGGGGGATGCCGGAGGATGAGGCGGAGACCACCCTGCGGGTGATACGCCCTCTGCCAGAGTGGGTGTGCCACCGGCTTGATCCAGTGCCTGCAGCCTTTACTGAGCCCGGTAGAGGCGCGGAGAGAGGGGCAGCCGCTTGTGGGTGAAGCGGGCACTTCTCGGTCGCCCAGGTCCATGCTGCCTCAGGTGATTCGAAGAAATGGGTCTTGTTTTGAAAGATCACTTTAAGGCAAGCCGGAAAGAGGAGTCTGTATTGGAGGTTGAGGGCTTGCAGTTTCTGCCTAACAGCGTGATATTATCTCATCTGCGCCTGCACTTCTCTGGTGTAGTCCGGGAAAATCATCACTCTGCTGCCTCGACAGGACAGGGTGGGATGAATGCGGGCTTCTTGCAGGATGGCATCCCTGTCTTTTAAAGTTGAGTATTTTGGCTATGATTGGCCTGTGCGGGGCCCCGGGTGGTGGTCTGGGTGTAAGTGCACGGTGGGCGCGTTCCACAACAAACCATGCCAAGAGTGCGTCCGTCAGCATCCAGGATTTGTTCTAGTTTTCAATGAAGGCAGCTACCTGCGCTGGAACCCTCCCCTCAGGGATGCCCACTAGGCGAAGGTTGTTACGACGTGAGCGGTTTTCGGCATCTTCTGCACGTCTATGGAGATCGGTCATGTGTGTCAACAGTTTCGTGACCTGTTCCTTCAGGTGCAGGACTTCATCTTCCATTGTGGAGAGCTGGGACTCCGCTTCTGTGATGCGGGCAGTGGCGTTGCGGAGATCTTTCTTATGAGGGCCATATCTACTCGCACCTCCCCTATTTTAGTTTCCACAGTCTTGCGATGATTTTATGACGTGAAGGATCGTGGCAATCTCACTCTCTGGAATTGGGGTCTTGGCCGGCGCAGTGTCACAGAGGCTAGTCCCACTTGTAGTGTACTGTTCCAGGCGAGTTTGGGATGGGGATATTGGGAAGGTCATAGTGGAAGTGGTGCGGGCCACCACGCCCGGTCGTTGTCAGAGGATCATGGTGCCCCATACTTCTGTATTGTTCCAGTTGGAGTGCCCGACGTGCAGGCACCTCCTCCTATGGCCGCATTTTTATTTGGGTTTCCAGGCCTCGTGGGTGGGGCCCAGGAGTCGCACCTTAGGAGCGAGACCCCGAAGGCCTAATCAACTTGCTGTCAGAGGTGCCCTGGAAAACGACGATCTTGGTCGGTTCCCATCTGTGACTCTTGGTAATTGCTGAGTTTGTTCCAGAGTTCCATGGCCTCAGCTGGCCACCAACCCGCGGTGCAGGTTCTGTGTCTTTGCAGTCGGGGGGAGGGCGGTCCCGGCCGAGGCCCCACCGGTTCACAAGTGCCTCCTCAAGGGTACCAGGGCTTGCAATCCAATTCAACCTCTGGGGCATTCGGGGCGTCCTGCCGGACCAGAAGGGGCCTCCCGGGGGCCACAGGTAGCGGTAGGATCTGGCTGAGGCTTTAGGGTCCCCGGTCACTCCTTTACCTGTTGTGGGTTACAGTCCCTCTTCATTATGGTCGAGGCCGTCGCCTTTATGTGTGGGATGATCAATCTTGGTGCTGCCGGCAAGGATCTTTTTGACAGTGCTGCAGGGAGAGGGACACTCTGTAGCCGCCTTGGGCACTTCTGTTTGTAGGCTTCCTCACGTCTCTGAGTCTGCCTGCCTGACCGGTCGGCCACCCGATGTTGGCAGGCCTCCGTCTGGGCCAGGTGCCACTGGACTTTATCTCCGCCACTGGTGTGGACCGCGTGGAGGCCTCTGGAGGGTAGTCTTCTTCGCCCTCACTCGCTTCCTGCCGAGTCGCAGGCTGAAAGCCCCCTGCAAATGGTCTAGAGGGGGGAGAAGAGAGAAAGCGGAAAGGGCTGCAATCTTTATGGTGGGTGCGGGCTCCTTTGACCACCCAGTGATCTCCAGGCATTGCCGCCCTCCTCCAAGACCTCGCCAGCCGAGCCCACCAGGCATCAGGCCTCCCCCTCGGGACCGTTGGCTTTTGCCCGGGGTGGGTCCCCTTCGTCTTTTGTTGTCACCATTGCCCAGCCGAGGCATGGGTCAAGTACGAGCTCTCTCTCCCGTGGTGCACCCCTGGAGCTGCAGTGCCACTAACCTTTTCCACAGGTCAAGGCACAGGCACCATGTTGTCAGCCCTGATGGGGGCTGTGAAGAATAGTCTCACTAAGCTATTTATATATATATAATCTTTATTAGAGCCCAGCGACCCCGTTACATTAGCTCTTAGCCTCTACTCTAAACTGAACTATTATTCCTTGAAAATCCTCTACCTTCTCTTCTAGAACTTCTGCCCTTATTATTCTAAATGACATCACAGTGTCATCACATCATTACATTCTCCCTCTCCCCTAAAATAAAATAAAATAATTCAACAGTGTTAAATTAGTCTCTCCGGTTTTTTCGAAATTCTTTCAGATTTTCTGTGCATCCATTCGCTTTGTTGGCCATTCAATGGTACATTTTCTTGTTCAATGCTTGGCCTAATTTTTCTAAAGAATGTTTTATTTCTTGTTATTATTCTGTTGTCATTTCCTGCAGTTACTGCCGTTCCTCGAATCTTTGTTACTTCTAAGGGCGCAGGATGAAATCTACTTTGCGACTTCCTCACTTGCTGTTGTCGAACTAATACAAGATTTCCAATTTGATATTCCTGACTTTGACATTTTCTTCCATTTTCTGCATAGTATTTAATTTTTTCTTTTGCCTCCTCATCCTTTCCATTATTTCCTTGTGATCTTTTGGTGGAACTGCTGGAAGATGTGGCAAACGAGTTTGTCTTGATTGTCCAAACATTAGATCTGAAGGACATTTTCCAGTTGATACATGCGGAGTATTTCTGTAATCTCTCAAAACTTGACATAGTGCTTGATTTATCGATATTTGTGAAAGTTTTGCTCTTTGCACAGCTTTTTTAATTGTACCCATCAGTCTTTCCACCATTCCATTAGCTTGAGGCCACATTGGAGTTATTATTCTATGTACTATTCCTAGATAGCTCATAAACGTTTGAACTTCATCTCCATTAAATGGTGGTCCATTGTCTGTTTTTAGAATGTTAGGAATTCCCCAAGTTGAGAATATTTCATCTAATATTGGAAGTACTGCTGACATAGACGTTGACGATATCAATTTCACAATAGGGAAACGAGAATACTCGTCTATTATTGCTAGTAAGTAATGCCCAGAGTCTAATGGTCCATAAATGTCTGCTGCTACATTGGACCATACAGCATCCGGTAACTCAGACACATGCAACTCTTCCATCCCTCTTTCCTTAGACGTACACTAACATATGTAACAAGACTGAACAACCTCTTCCACTTGTTTGTCTAATCTTGGGAACCACAATTTCTCTCTCAAAAAATTCTTTGTTGCAGAGATGCCTCGATGACTTTCATGTGCCAAGTCAATTACACGACGTTGCAGACTCTCTGGAATTATTATTTTGTTTCCCCTAAGTAGTATTCCAGAAGGTCACAGAGAATTCAGAATTTATGTTCTTAAATGCTAATATATCATGTTTTTTATATTTGACTGAAATCGACTTCCATTGTTTATTAATATCCACTTATTTTCATGTATGATTTTTTTTACTTCTCGAAGTGTGTCATCTTTTTGTGTTTCTTCAATTAATTCATTCTCTTTAACAATTCCTGGAACTGCTGATCTGACTATGGAGCATATATATTCCTCCACTTCTAATTGTTGCTCAATCTCAGTCTTAGATGGATGTCTTGATAAATAATCTGCCGGTTTATATTCTTTTCCTGGTTTATGGATGATTCTAAAATCATAATCCATCAATCTCATTCCCCATCTTTCAATTCTTGGTGGCATCTTTGTTTTTGGATTCCCAAAAATAGAAATTAGAGCTTGATGGTCGGTGATAATTACAAACGATTTCCCATATATGAAATCATGAAAATGTTCACATGCCCAAACAACAGACAAACTTTCTTTCTCGGGTTGAGAATATCTTTGTTCTACTTCAGATAGGCTTTTGCTAGCATGAGAGACCACATACCCAAGAGTTTCCCTTCCAGGTTTATGTTGCACCAAAATTGCACCCAGCCCTACAGGACTGACATCTACTACAAGCTCTGTACATAAATGTGGATCAAAATATTTTAAATTTGCTGCATTTGATATTTCTAATTTTATTTCTTTAAATGCTTGTTCACATTCATTATTCCACTGAAATTTTCGTCCTTTTCTTGCCAGCTCTCTAAGCGGTGAACTTACAGTTGCAAAGTTTTTCACATATCGTGCACAATAACTAGCCATTCCTAGAAATTATCGTAATTCTGTTATGTCTTTTGGCCTTTGTATTGCATTTAAAGCTATTTTAATGGGATCTGGTCTCATTCCTTTTGCCGAGAATATATGTCTAAAAAACGTTAACTCATTCTTATTTATTTCACATTTTTTTAGATTTAGGGGCCGATTCCGATTCCAATCTTGGCCGGTAGTGCTCCGAATCGGATTCGGATTCACCGGATCCGATTCGGAGCCCTGTTTCCCGACCGAATCGTACGCGGGTCCGGCCGAGCGAGTACGATGCAAGCACCCGCGAAATCGCCGACCGACTCGAACGCGGCTTCAACACGCTCCGACCGACTCGCATGGACAAGACTCGCACCGCGCTATGGAGACGTTTCCCGGCCGGGTAAGTACGATGCGCACCGCGAGCAGTCCGACCGACTCGCGCCGTCCGGCTCGAAAAAGTTGTCGGAGCCGGACTTTGGGGGTCCGCGTCGGACCCCCTGTACTGCGTAGGCGCGCGAGTCGCACACAGGGGGACCCATGGGTCCCCCTACCTGTGCATGTAAGCCGCGGGCGCATGGACGCGTACACGCTGTAGGGGCGCCCTTGTCCGCCTCGCACCCATTGAGTCAATGGGAGCCCGCGTACGCGTTGTACGACCGGCTCCCATTGACTTCAATGGGAGTCCGACCGACTCGAGTCCGATAGCATGCGAATGCATCGTACTCGTCCGGTCGGACTGCTAGGGTCCGATTCGGTCGGAATTCTCTCCGGGTCCGGCTCGGTCGGAGAGATTTCCGGCCGGAATCGGCCCTTTAGTGTCAACCAAGCTTTTTGAAGTTGTTGACATACTCCATCTAGTGCCTGATCATGTTCTTCCTGTGTTTTTCCAAAAACCAAAATATCGTCCCTGTAATTCATACTGTTTTGTACTGGCCTTATGATATTTTTTATGATCTCTTGAAAGATTTCAGCCGACGAGCATATCCCAAAATTTAATCGTTTGTTTCTGAATAATCCCAAATGCGTGGAAAACCTTGTGATATACCTGGATTGGTTATCAATTTCCAATTGATGATATCCTTTACATAAATCAAGTTTTCAAAAAACTGTAGCCCCATTTCTAGTACTTATCATATCATTTAAATGAGGGCCAGGATATCGCTCTCTTTCAATGGCTGTATTAGGAATTCTCATGTCCACACATATTCTGATGTCATCATTGTCCTTTTTCGGAACAATTACAATGGGTAAGACCCAAGGTGTTGGACCTGTTACTTCTTCAATTATATCTTGTTCAAGTAACGATTTAATCTCTTTCTCCACTTTTTCTTGCATATGAACTGGGACTCTCCTATGTGTTTGCGCCACTGGTTTTATTGTTTCATTTATATGTAAAGTAATCTTTTTGTCTTTTAATTTACCTAGTCCATCAAACAATTTAGGATATTTCCTCAGAACTGGGTGATCTGTTGAGATATTGCAATTCATTGCTATTAGACCCATGAGTTGAGCAGTAACATTACTTAACAAATATGGCCCTGGAACTTCACCTTTTAATACATGTATGTCTTCTCTACTTATTACATCTTTGTATTGTAGTGCCTCTTCAAATTTTCCCAAGCATAGAACAGGATGTTTAGCCCCCCCATTGAAAAACACTAACATTCGATGGGCTCAAAGTGGGTTGTTCCTTCATTTTCATGTATTCAGTTATGCACATTATATTGCACGTTGCTCCACTATCTAAAATAAATGGAACCTTTTGAAGCCCAACCATTAAATCCACGGACGTGGTTTTTTAAATATTTTCTCTCTTGATCATGTTAAGTTGTTGAAATTCACTTGCATCATTGAAAGTTTTTCTGATTGTTCAAACTCTTCCTCAAAATCTTCTTCAATTCCTTCCATTTGTCTTACATACTTTGTGTTTCCAATTTTTTTGCATCTAGGATGGTTTGCTTCCAGTTCTCCTTTTCGTCCCAAACTCTTTTTTTCTTTCTTGAACCTGCATACACTTGCAAAATGATTGTATCTTCCACATTCTTTACATTGTTGTCCCATTGCTGGACATGTTTTCTGATGTGGGAACTGAAATCCACACTTGTAGCACAGTTTTTCCCTCTGAACTGTGTTTCTATCTTTTCTCCTATATTCATTTTTTTTTTTACATTTGCCTGACTTGTTCAATCGCTTTGATTCTCCCTTCTTCCATATTTGTAGCATGTTTCTGAGCTTGCATTTCTGTTTTTGCCATGCGCAATATTTCTTGTAAGTCATATGTTTTAAAAAAAAAAATTTTCTAAATTTTATTGAGTTACACCCTTGTATTACTCTTATTCTTATTGCCTCTTCATTACTAAATGTATTGAATTCACAGAATGTCACTAATTTTTTTAGTCTAGTGACATAATCATCCATTGTCTCATTTTCTCGTTGACATGCCATATTGAAATTGTATCTTTCAAAATCTAAATTTCTTTGAGGATCAAATTTAGCATTTAAACATTTCATAAGTCCTTCATAAGTGTTTCTTTCATGTTCTGGGAATGTAACTATTAAGTCTTCAACATTATCTCCTACAAGATTGAGAAGTAAATCTTTCGCTTGTTCATCAGTATGTTTTTTGCATGTTGCTTTTAAAAAATGCTCAAATCTCCTTGTCCACTTCTCCCATCTTTGTGCAACATTTTCCTGTTCACATAAATTAAAGGGTAGTGGTCTTCTGAAAATTGTGCTTGAAACATTTCCAGTAACATCTTCTTCATTAAATATTTGTGAACTCATGTTTACAGTAACTTCACTACTTGTGCCTTCTACAGTCATAACTATTCTATATGTGTATATATATATTGTTTCTCTTTCTAATCTTTTCTTCTTTGTCTTGAATTCCTTCTTTGTTTATTATGTATTTTCTTTTATTTTATGTAGTGTTTCACTCAAAATAGCTGCCACTATTTGTCACCATTTGCTTACTGCTTAGGATTATTTTCTAACATTTTGTTATCTCCTCTTTTACTTCCTTCATATATTTCCTTTCTTACTGTTTTTATTGTACTTTTCTGCTTTTCTAATGTATTATGCACTTCTCGCCTGCTTTTAAAATGGCGTTCGCGTTTATTTTGTCCTCTTTTTGTTTCTTTGTTCCTCTGTGTATTTGGCTTGATTTTAATATGGCGTTCGCGTCTGTTTTTTCCGAGCGTGTGCGCACTATGCAGCTCTCTCTGCAGCTGTCTTTGTGCTTGCTGATTAAAAATAGCGCTCGCGTTTGCTTTTTCGAGCGCGCGCACTACGCGGCTCTTTCGGCACTCACCGGTCACTGCCGATTCCTCACCCAGAACACTGCAGTTCAGATGCGCCTCTCATCAGCCACAACTCAGCTTCGCCGATGTTCTCCACTCGGTCTGCCACTCGCAACTCTTTTCACCGACTGAACAGCTGCCCTTGGGATTCTCTGCACAACCAGCTTCTCATACGCTTCTCACCAGCAGATCAGCAGCTTGTAAGTCTTTCTTGCGTGTTTCTTCCGTTCGTCGCCATTGTGAAGAATAGTCTCACTAAGATATTTATATATATATAATCTTGATTAGAGCCCAGCGAACCCGTTACATTAGCTCTTAGCCTCTACTCTAAACTGAACTATTATTCCTTGAAAATCCTCTACCTTCTCTTCTAGAACTTCTGCCCCTATTATTATAAATGACATCACAGCATCATCACATCATTCCAGGGGCTACCTCGGCTAGGCCCTAGCCGCCTAGGAGGGAGAGAAGGTGAACCGGGTGCGCCATGTTTCTGCAGTCTTATCTCGTTGCGGTCAGACCAGCAGACCCACCGGCAGTCCGCATTCAGCCGGGGCACCCTCAGGCACGGGCCACTCGGGAGACTCCCGGGGCAGCCGCCATCTCCTCCTCTCCAAGTCCAGCCAGGCCGTGGACCGACACTGTGTTTCTGCACTTTGGCGGGCGGGAGGGGGACTCGATCTCCGTGTTGGGTGGCACCGGCAGCCCTCCACCGCCCGCGCAGCAATCTCTCTGCGATGATCTCCTCTGCTGGGGCACTGACCGGCGAGCTCACCGGGCGATGCCTCCCTTCTCTCGGTCAGTGAAGGGCGCAGGGAAGGTCTCCGGGGGGGCGCTCCCACTCATACGGAGGCCGCAGTCTCAGCAGCTCGAGAATCGGTCACACACCCGTCTTCTTCGCTTACGCTGTCCCCCCGACCACAACCACAGCAGCCCCAAGTCACCTGGTTCTCTGGGGGGGCCTCCAGAGCCTCGGCTCGCGTTTTCTTCGCTCAGCCATCCGCGGCCAGTGATCCTCGCAGGCCGCAGCTATGCCACTGCCATTTTTTTCCCTCAGCTCCCAGGTCCACTGCAGCGGGTGTCTTAGCTCCGTGCGGGTCGGTTTTCGGAGGTAGCTTTCTGCAGGCGGGATCTCGTACAGCTCAGCTGATGACAATTTTGCTCCTGGAGGGAATTTGGGATGCAGGCGGATGATGGAGGGGTCCGAGGCACTCTTAGAGTGTGACCGACATCTTGGCGTTTGAAGCCACACCCCACATACTTTTTATTAACAATAATATACTAACTACCACCCACTTCCGTCGTTACAATAAACATTGCCACCAAAATACTTAAAAATGTACATTAAGTCAATCTTACCTGCCGCAGCTCTTCCTTGCTTCCAATATTCACCACGACCTCCACTGACTGTAGAAACAGATGCTCAACTGCGTAGATCATGCTTGAACGTAGAAATAAAAAAAGGACATTTTACTCCATAGAAGTCAATGCAAAAATGTGGGAAACTGCTTTAAAAATTCCTTTAAAGTAAGTTATGCATTGTAAATGAATATTGATATATTTTTTATAAATATTTTTCAAATTGTACTATTTAATAAAGTATTTTTGGATGTTTATTATTTTTTCAATAAATATTTATGTTAATTTTTTGTCAGACAATTCATGCAATTAAATTTCAATATTTAAATATTTTTTCCAGTTTTTCACTTAGTACTTTTACTATGTTTTTAATTAAATATGTATTATTAGAAATGAATAAATAGTCTTTAGTAATTAATACTCAGATACCTGAGTATTAATACACTCCCTTGACCCAGTACACCTATATCCCTAGCATCCCGTCCCCAAAGGTACATGTGCTCAATTTCAATTAGTTTATAATAATTATAAATTAAATACATTTATACGTATTACATTTTTCACAAATTAATACTCAGTTATCAAAATTGCCATCTGAGTATTAATAAACTCCCCTACCCAATACCCCTATATCCATCTCATCCCGTCCCTGAAGGTTAATGTTCTTAATTTAAATTAATTTATATTTATTATAAATCATATAAATGTATACTTATTTTAAGTTTAACAAATTAATACTCGGGTATTAATGTTAATACCTTAGTATTAATACACTTCCCCACCCAGTACCCCTATGCCCCTTACATCCCTTCTCTAAGCATTAATCCTGTCTATTTAAATTAATTTAAATTTTTAAAACTATATAAATTAATACATATTAAAATTATTCTATTATAATCCTCATGCATTTAAATGAATACCTGAGTATTACTGCACCCTCCCGCCCAAAAACCAGATGTCCCTTGCATTCCGCTCCTGTAGGTTAGTGTTCTTAATTTATATATATTTAGAATAATTATAAATTATATAAATTACTTCTTATGTACATTTTTATAAATGAGTACTTAGGCATTAAAATTAATATGCGAGTATTAATACATTTCTACACCGAAAACCCCTATATCCCTTGCATCCCGTACCTGAAGGTTAGTGTTCTTAACTTATAATAATGTAAAATAATTATAAATTAAATTAATTTTAAACCTATTTTAATTTGTACAAATTAGTACTCAGATATTAAAATGAATATCCGAGTATTAATACACTTCCCCACTCAAATCCCTATATCCCTTGCATCCCGTCCCTAAAGGTTATTGGTGTTTATTTTAAATAATTTAAAAAAAATTGAATAGTTTAAATTAATATATATTATAAGTAATATATTGTAATACTCAGGTATTTAAATTAATACACGAGTAATAATACACTCCCCCACCCATTACCCCTAAATCCCTTGCATCCCGTCCCTAAAGGTTATTGGTGTTTATTTTAAATAATTAGAAAAAAAATTGAATTGTTTAAATTAATATATTTTATAATTAATATATTTTAATACTCAGGTATTTACATTAATACACGAGTAATAATACACTCCCCCACCCATTACCCATAAATCCCTTGCATCCCTTCCCTAAGCATTAATGTTACAGTCTTTAAAAATTATGTATTATTATTAATATGCATATATTTTTACAGTACATCGAATAAATATAAAAAAATAGCCTTATATTCTTACTATTGTACTTACCAATATACTTACAATGATAAATGTTGTTGTAAAGGCATGTGTTGCAATCTATAACAATAAATTTCATTGTAAAGACATGCGTTGTAATGTCATTCGTGGTAAAACAAATTGTTGTGAAAATAAGCGTTGTAAGGACTCACTCGTGGTTTAGGCTTCATTGTAAAGGCATCTCGTTGTTAAGCCCTCGTTCTTAAGGATGCTTCCCGTTTTATTGGTATAATTATTGTGAGGGTATAAGCATTGCATTTGGTACACCAGTTATGGTTTGGATGGCTGTTGTGTGAGTTAAAGGTTGCAGAGTCAACCATAACAGATACATTTAATTGATTTTTAGGTTTTTATATTGTAGCCATAACTTCACTTTGACTGTTTTTAAGTGAATTTGTTGTAACAAAAACTAACCATAACTGAATTTTAACCTTTAGTTTTTCAGTTAATATATGTTTTCATATACTCATATATATACACAAGCATTACACAGTCAGTGATAGCGTCATGGTTAAGTGGAATCTAACATTATGCAGATCTGTCAACTTTTCTATTTTAAGTCAAAAAGGAATATGTGCTCTCTGCCCCAGTACAAATGCTAATTTGAATTCCACTAAACTGAAGACAGAACAATACTCATAATATGCAGTTTTCCTAATTTGGTAAGTATTTGTTCAATATGCGTTTTTTAATTTGTCCCTTTTTATCGATAGATTTTGAAATCTAACACAAAACAATAAAGAATTCCATAAACTACAAGTTCATATAAAGCAAGAGCTAAATACGTATGCATCAGAAAAGCACTATTGAGACCGTATAGGGTATGTTTTGAGAGAGAAATGTATGCTACAAAATGGTTGCTCTGGCCTCTGAAGGGTATTTTTTAAATTAGGTTCAGAAATGGTACAAGAAGCATCTGGTTCAGAAAAATTATTTTGAATTGAAAAACAAATCTGTTTGTTATTTTTTCTCAAGTGCACATAATTTTGGAAGGTTCAACACCGGTTTGAGAACCACCTTAATATGAGTGCCTGTCACTGTTTGCAATTCAAGCGGTTCAACAACTGTTCTCAAGCCCATGGTCATAGGGGGAGAAAAAGAGGGCCCACCTTAACCCCAGAGGGATCAAAGGAAATCCTAGAAAGGTAGAAAATATGCTTTATTGACAACAAAAATGTTTAATCAGAGTGGTGGATTCAAACACCAAAAGTGTTGTTCTCAGGCCAGTTCCAAACCCCATCTTGAGCTGCAAAATAAATCTATAAAAGTAGACAAAAATTCATAAAATGTCTGAGGGCACACAAGTGTGGCACAGTGTGTTTGGACGCTAAACCTTGCGACCGGAGCCCGCTAGCTGTGGCCCCAGGCATGAGCTACAAGTCTGATTATCTAGATACAGGATATGCCATGCCCTGTGCCAAGAGCCATCATGCATCATGCATCCATGATCTGGACACAGGTCGTGTCCAAATACCACACCCTGTGCTGTGATCGTGATGCACACAGCCGTAGGCCATATGCAGAGGTTTCTTGCTTTTGACGGGCCAGTGTGAATTATTAAAAACCTAAACTACTTTAATGTGAAGCTAGGATGCTTTACTCAAAAGAAATCTGTTGTATATCATCATTAAAAAAAACTATAAAACATAGAAATGGGCACGTTGAATGTGCAACCCAGTCAGAAATGCAAGCCACAACAGTGGAGAATTCATCTCTGATACAGTCCCTGTTCAGCAGGTCAAGACAGGGATGTCCCCTCTCACCTCTGTTATTTCTGCTAGCACTTGAAACTCTTTTGGCTTCTATCATACAGGTGGAGAACATAAGGGTTGTGGACAATGCAGTAGGCTGCTCCAGACTCATGTTATACATCGAAAATATTCTTCTCACCCTGCAGACTCATGTTATACATAGACAATATTCTTCTCTCTCTATGGACCCTACATCTGAAATACCTAACCTGGTTTCCATAATTAACATGTTCTCTTCCTATTCAGTGTACAAAACTCAAGTGGGAGGAAAGCGAAATTCTGCCTTTCTCTAGGAATACTACGAGGGCAGTTGTTGATGACCCAGGATTCCAGTATTTAGCGTTAAAAAGTGCCTGGGTGTGCTGATACATAGAGGTCTGGAGGGTGTGGTTGAGGATAACATTCTGCCACTCATTTGAAACACGGAATGTGACTTAGAACAATGGTCCTCCTTACACTTATCCCCTATTGGGGTGGGTACAAGTCAAAATGGTGGTTGGCCCTACTTATAATTATTTGCTAGGCATGCTACTTATTCCCATCACTCGAAAAACTGCTGTTGATTATGAACAAGAACATAATTCTTTTATTTGGACTGGATAAAGAGCCAGGCTCACAACAGTCAAGTTACATGCAGTGACCCCATCAGGGGTTGAGGTTACTGGTCATGGGTTGTTATGTGGTCTATGTTTTGTCTCCATTTTACCTTTTCATTTTTAACTTAGCATCATTTTTTAGTGGTGGGCTGCACATTATTTTTCCTCTTGCGAAAATGTCCTTTGCAAGCATTTCTTTTAGATAGACATTGCCGCCTTGTACTCTGCACATTCAGTTTCAGGGTCGTACAATTTAGAAAAGGAGGAATTGTTTTATTTTTCTTTGCTCGAAGGAGGCAACGTTTCTGCTGCGGTCTAATTAACAGGTTATTCTGCACCTCTGGCACAGAGTAATAAGCTTGCTGTTTTATTATAAAAACAGCATCCATGCTGAAGTCGGGGAGAGGTTAACTTCATGCCAGAATTGTCATGGACCGCTGCAGTGACCTGTGGCTGAGATGTAGTTCAGCTGTCCCCGACCGTCATCCTAAGAAAGAAGATAGCCGTGCAGAAGAAGTGTGCAGGCTTGCATATTTGAGACAGGGTGCATTCCTTAATGCACTAAGGCTTCCTGACATACAATACCAAGGTATGGGGTTGGGTCATTCAAATAGGCCTCCCGGCAGAAGGGTACTCCCTTTAGGCTCTCTTTAGCATAGAGATATTAGGATTAGGTATGAGTAATGATACTAAAATTATGAACAATTAACACGGTTGAATTGTTTGTATTTTTCACCATTCTAATAATGATTTTTGCAATAATGTGTCTCATCTTTTTCATAATCACGGTTCATGGTATATTTACAAAGATTAGAGCTTTACAATAAACGTTTGAATACGCAATACAGTATCCTTTCATTGTGACACTTTGGGCATGCTTGAGTGACAAACTAAAGAGTAGATCTGTTTCCACAATTTCCTTGGGAAGCTGATAGCCATGTTCTAGGTTACTACTCTGTGGGTTTAGGAGTTTAGATGCAGTACTGTAAGATAGCCAAAATGGACCAACGATTACTGATTATATGGTAAGATTCAGTCCCTGTATTATGACGTTTTGTCGTTCTACATACATGGTCCTACTAAATTAGTAGGAACAATATAACTGGGTCTCTACCAACTAGTGCACCAACTCTCACAATTAATATATTTAGCAACCACCTGCCAGGTCCCTTCAATGTGCACTACCTTTGAATTCTGGGGAAATCACCTGGTTATTGCCATGCCATATGGAGAAATTACAAACAAAGGCACAGTCCTATATATATGGCTCAGTTGGACTTATTGATTATGGTCCATTAGAAGCTGCATGACTGCAGGTACATGCATGAAGGTGCACCAGTGTGGTACAAAGCAGGGATAGTTATGGAAGGGAGTCACAGTGCAGGCTGGTGTGCTACTCAAAGCGCACCCTGAAATCTTTTGACTCCCTTTGTGACAAATTCCACCTTCCAGCTCGCAAGGGTCAAGACATCAACAGCTGCCCCTTTGCATAAAGGGCTGATTTGGTCTGGTTCAATTTCTGCGCCTCATCTCCCCTATCCTAACTAGGCCTGGGCGGAGCTCGTGGAGTATCACTTTGCGGGATTCCGCGGAGTTACCGGAAAACTCCGCTGAATTCCGCTGAGTTCAGTGAGTGGGCGGAGTAGTGCTCGGCCACCCCTACTTATATAAGCTGAGCCAGGAGGCGAGCCAGGACACTCCCTCATTAATGCTCCCGCGCCCCTCCCCCCCGCTCACAGCCAGAGCAGATGTTGTAATCAAACAAATAACAGGAAACTAACAAGCGAAAGACAGAACCACGCCAGTCGAGCAGTACGAGCACATCCGAACAGGAGTAGTTATATATGGAGAATACGTAAATAACATTTTTTTAAACAGGCTAAATTTTGAAATGCTGACATAAATGCAACAAATAGGTAATTCCACTACGAACCTGCATGCCAAAGGAGCCTGGTATTCTTTCTGAGCGTCGCACCAATCAATGAGTGCCAAGGTATAGTGTACCGATCCAATCCGTAGTCTGCCTTGCAACATCAGATCAGTACCAACAAAGGCTAGGGAGTGGAAGCCCCACCCCTCTGCCGGCATTTACTATCAGGCAGTATCATGGAATCAGTAGTGTAGCAGCCTAGTCCCTGGAGCACGACTCGCTCTTCTCCAGTTCGGATTTCTAATGCAATCATCAATGCACAGATATGTTCACCCAGCGAGTCTTCTAGCCTTACTCTCAACCTCCAATCAGCGCTTGGCTACTATACCACATTGCCCTGATTTGCTCCTTGCGTAACAAAGCGGGTACGCTAATGGTGGTTATAGCCGTCTGTGTTATCTAAGGACCGACAGCATTCTGACAGCTGAAAGAAGCTTAGGAGGTGCCCAATAGGGAGGCTCGGTCAGCGTTACACTTTTCACAAATCGTTATTGGATAATTGGGATCCCCCGCCAGTACAAGCACAACATGAGTGAACCTTGACTTCACGCCCCTTTCCCGGGGAAGGAGCGCCAGGCTAGGCTAGTAGCTGCTGTGTGGTGCAGCCCCCGACCGGCAGACTGCCCTTTCCAGAACTGCAGTCTCTCCCTTGATGTCATGTTCTCCGGCCCCTCTCATCAGTCTCAGAGGCACAGAAAGCGGCAGATCTACCAGGTCGGAGCACGTGGGGGGCAGTAGGGTCCCTGGTAGGACGCAGAGGTCTCCACCGGACAGCGGCAGAAGGAGCAGGTTCCGGGATGCCCGCAGTACCAGCTGGCACCTCCCCTGTTTCCAGAGATAAGTGCAGACAGCACATTCATTCGACAGGCGCCACTTGTTGTATATCCTCGGAATCAACAGGGACATGTAGTTTGTAATTACCAAATAGAGAGGCTTGGTTGGTGGTTACGCCACTCCTCCTTCCACGTGTAATAATCTGCAATTTTGGTGACGGCGCCGGTAAACTCTGCTCCGCTGGTGGTGGGTGGAGTTTGCAGAACTCCGCATACTCCGCTGGGGCAGGGCGTGGCACACCTCTGTGAACTCCGCCGGCGGGACGGAGTTCACCGCACACCCTTTAATCCTAACCGATTTAACATGGTGGAGTAAGGATCAAGGGGTCTTTTTGGGAATGTATAACATACCAATCTTGAAATTGTACTTTGAACAGGTGGAAGCGGACTCCGAACAATATTGGCAGACCCAACTCTCGATAGACTATTGAGAGGCAGATTGGTACTCACCATAAGACTCCGATCATATGACATTGAAAGAGGCTTGACTCAAATTGACATATTTCAAGGTCTTGCTGAACTGGTATTGGAACCTACTGCTGGATACTAGTGACTCCACTCACTAAGGCCCTGATTACGACTTTGGTGGTCCTCCCGCAGGCCGCTATGCCAGCACCCTGCGGGAGGACTGCTAAAGCGGTACTCACACCGCGCGCCGGATTATGATTGAAATCCTTGGTGGGAAGGCAGTGCTGCGGCAGTGTCTTGGCGGTGCCTGTCTAAAGGCCCATAGGTGAGCCTCAGACAGGCACTGCCGTGATACTGCCGCAGCACGTTCCTGCATCGCGCGGCATGCACCATGTAGTGCATGCTGCACCATGCAGGAACTGTGCTGCAAATCTACAGGGGGGGCACAACATGTGCCCCCCTGCATGCAAAATAATACACAATACACATGTTATGTTATGCACCACCAGGCCCAGAGGCACAAGTTAGGGCCCCTTTGTTGCCTGACCGCCAGCCTTTCCATGGCGGGTTCACCGCTATGGAAAGGCTGGCGGTGAGGCAACTCGTAATATGCTCACGGTGCTGCAGAGGCACCGCCAGCATATTACTCAGCCTGACCACTGCCCCAGGATCCAGGATCTTTGGCAGCCGCAGCGGTCTAGTGGTGGTACAACCGCCAAACTCGGAACATGGCGGGCGGACCGCCAGGCTGGCAGTTTGTGGAACGCCACCACGGGTTGAACAGTCCTATGGACCGCCAAACTCGTAATCAGCCCCTTAGTCATAAACCACAATGTCTCGAAGATAGAACTCTGCACTTCACACCGGCATCCAGAAACTGCAACAGCACTGTCGGTGGCCAAGAGTTGCATGCTCCGATACTGGAGGACTGCAGTGGTTCTTTCTCAGGCCGAATGGGCCACTATACCCCTGCGCCTGGCAGAGTATAGAGAGTTAATTTATAAATACATAATTCTGGTCCAGAAGTACCATATATGAGGCCCCTACATGTCACTGTGCAAACCGGGGACATTTAATTATATTTTCTCAAGGACCCCCACCCTCCCAGCCCTTTTTTTTAACTCCCCACCCAGGCCAAACTTTCCACTATCAATCAATCAGGGATTTGTAGAGCGCTGGCTACTCACCCGGAGCGGGTCTCAAGGTGCTGAGGGAGAAGGGGCGGGGGTCCGCAGATCCGGGAGGTTCACTGAGTTCCGTAGAAGAGCCAGGTCTTGAGGTCCTTTAGGAACTTGGGAAGCAATGCCGTCTTTCGGAGGTGTAGAGGAAGGGAGTTCCAAGCCTTGGCCGCGAGGAGGGAGAAGGAGCGCCCTCCTGTTCTGCTTTTCTTGATCCGAGGTACTGTTGCGAGGGAGAGCTGGGCCGAGCGTAGAGAGCGCCGGGGAGCGTGGAACATAAGGCGGTGGTTCAGGTTGGCAGGTCCGGTGTTGTGGAGGGCCTTGTGTGCATGGGTGAGAAGGTTGAAAGTGATTCTCTTCTCTATGGGGAGCCAGTGTAGGGTCTGTAGGTGCTGGCTGATGTGGCAATGGCGAGGTAGGTTGAGGACTAGTGTGGTGGTGGCGTTCTGGAGTTTGCGGCTGAGTGTCTTGCTGATCCCGGCATAGAGTGCGTTTACGTAGTCAAGTCTGCTACTGATGAGGGTGTGTGTGACCGTTTTCCTGTGTTCGGGGGGGGATCCACTTGAAGGTCTTGTGGAGGAGTTGTAGGGTGTGGTAGCAGGAGGAGGTGATGGCATTGACCTGGCGGTTCATTTTGAGTTCGGAGTCCAGAATGATTCCGAGTTTGCGTGCGTGGTCTGTGGGGGTCCCCGAGGGCAGGGGGCCACCAGGTGTTGTGTGTCGGGGTGTGGGCCCATGATGAGTATCTCTGTTTTGTCCGTGATGAGTTGGAGGCAGCTGTTCTTCATCCATCTGGCGACGGCTTCCATTCCTTCTTGAAAGTTGCGTTTGGTGGTGTTGGGTTCGTTGGATAGGGAGAGGATGAGCTGGGTGTCGTCTGCGTACGATGTGATGTTGAGACCCTTTGCTCTGATGATGGATGCGAGCGGGGCCATGTAGATGTTGAATAGGGTTGGGATGATGGAGGATCCTTGTGGGACTCCGCAGGTGGTCGGGTCAGTTCTGAGAGGAATGGGGGAAGTCTGACGCATTGCATTCTGCCGGAGAGGAAAGAGAGGATCCAGTCGAGGGCCTTGTTCCGGATTCCCATTTCGTGGAGCCTGCGGTGAGAGACCGTGTCAAAGGCCGTGGAGAGGTCGAGGAGGATGAGGGCCACAGTCTCTCCTCTGTCGAGGAGGGCGCAGATGTCATCTGTTGCTGTGAGGAGTGTGGTTTCGGTGCTGTGGTTCTTCCTGAATCCTGATTGTGATGAGTCGAGGATGTTGTTCTCTTCGAAGAAGGCGGCGAGTTGGCTGTTGACCGCTTTTTCCATGACTTTGGCCGGATAGGGGAGGAGGGAGATTAGTCTGAAATTCTTGAGGTCGGTGGGATTTCTTCAGGAGAGGGTTGATCTCGGCGTGTTTCCAGTCGTCGGGGAAGGAGGCGGTCACAAGGAGCGGTTGATGATACGTTGGAGTTCGGGGCGATGATGTCTGTGACTTTGTGGTAGATGTGGTGGGGGCAGGGGTCCATGGGGGCCCCGGAGTGGGTGGTCTTGATTATCCTCAGAGTGTCTTCGATGCTGAGGGCGGTCCAACTGTTGAGTGTTGGTTGCGTGCTGCTGGTGGCCGTGGGGTCCTCGTGGGGGTTGTAGTCGTCGAACGTGTTGTAGATGGACTTGATTTTGTGATGAAAGATGGCATTGAGTCTGTCGCAGAGGTCCTGGGAGGGGGTGATGTCTGTGGACTCGCTGTTGGGTTGGGCGAACTCTTTGTTGATGCCGAAGAGTTCCTTGCTGTTGTGAGCGTTGGAGGAGATTCTGTCCTGTAGAGCTTTCTTCCTGGAGAGTCTGATGAGCTTTTGGTGGGTTGTGGTAGCTGTTTTGAAGTTGTCGAGGTCAGTCTGGGTTTTGGAGCTTCTCCACAGTTTTTCGAGTCACCTGCAGGTGCGTCTGGAGTCTTGGAGTTCGGTGGAAAACCAGCTGGCTTTCTTGGCGTGGGGTTTGGAGGCTTTCTTGAGGGGGGCGATGATGTTGGTGCAGTCGGTGATCCAGTTGTGTAGGGTGCGGGCAGCGGTGGTGGTGGGGTCATTGTTAGCGGCGGTGGGAGTGGAGCTGCTGAGGGTGGGGGGGAGCTGGTCGTTGGGGATTTTGTTCCAATTCCTGCATTGGAGCTGATGCGGGTGTCTGCGGGGGATGTTGGATTTGAAGGTGAAGTGGACACAGCGGTGGTCCGTCCATGGGAGTTTGGAGGTGTGGCTGAAGGTAATGGAGTTCCCTGCTGTGAAGACGGGATCGAAGGTGTGCCCCGCTGAGTGCGTTGGTTCGGGGAACGATCTGCTTGAGTCCGATTGTGTGGAGGTTATCCACGAGGGAGGCGGAGTTGGGGTCACGACGGTTGTTGAGGTGGAAGTTGAGGTCTCCTTGCAGCGTGAAATTGGTGGAGGTGATGGCATGTGGCGTGAAGATGTCGGTGATGGAATCGGCAAAGGGAGCGCAGGGTCCAGGGGGGTCTGTAGATGAGGGTGCCTCGGAGGGTGGAGGACGGGTTGGTCTGGATCTTGAAATGGAGGTGTTCCATCAGGTCTGTGGGCCCGTCGGAGTAGGTGCTTAGTCTGGGCCAGAGGCGGCGTTCGTCCAGGTTTCGGTGAGGAAGGCGATGTCCGGGTCGGCGCTGTCGAGCAGGTCCCAGATTTCCGTGGCGTGTCTGTGGAGGGAGCGGACGTTGAGGAGGATGCATCTCATTGTTTGGGGTACGATGGAGTAGTTGCTGGAGGGCGGTGGAGGGTCCGGGGTCTCGGCGAAGGAGTGGTGGCAGTATCGGCAGGTGAAGGGTCCGTGGGTGTCGAGAGGGAAGGAGAGCTTGCAGTTGAAGTTCTTACCGGTGTCAAGTTCGTGGAGAGCCGAGGAGCTGAAGCGCTGGCGGACCAGGGGTCCTGGTGCTGGTCGCGGACGGGCGCAGATGGGCTTGCCTTTGGCGCACCTGCGGCGTGCCCGCAGCGCGGCCGCCATTAAATAGGGGAGGAGAGAGGGAGATGCAGCTGGGAGGCAGGAGCGGGAATCGGCGGGGGGAGGGGCCGCGGGGGCAGCAGCAGTGGGGAAAGGCGGGAAAATAAAGCCTACCAAATAGAGCAAAAGCCTACCAATTCGCAATAAGGCAAAAGCAAGCACTGCCAAATAAGGCCAAGAAAATGAATACGATAATTCCCAAGAAGCGAGCAGGAGCGGTAGGGATGCAGAGCATGGCGGGGGCCTGCCTCGAACCAGGGTCGGCCCGGAGCGGCAGGCAGAGGCACTCAGGTGGAGCTACGCACCTGGGAGAGCAGTATCCTGGCCGAGGTCAGGGCAGTTGCTCGCCTGGGCGCGCAGCGGCCGCCATTAAATAGGGGAGGAGGGAGGGTGACGCAGCTGGGAGGCGAAGCGGGAACCGACAGGTGGGAGGGGCCGCGGGGGCAGCAGCGGCGGGAAAAGGCGGGAAAATAAAGCCTACCAAATAGAGCAAAAGCCTACCAATTAGCAATAAAGCCTACCAAATAGAGCAAAAAGCCTACCAATTAGCAATAAGGCAAAAGCAAGCACTGCCAAATAAGGCCAAAGGCCAAATGAAAGCCAAGAAAAGGAATATAACAATTCCCAAGAAGCGAGCAGGAGCAGCAGGCCTCAAACCGGGGTGAGCCCGGAGGGGGAGGCAGAGGCACTCAGGTGAAGCTACGCGCCTGGGAGAGCTACGCGCCTGGCCTATGCTCTCTCTCTCCTTACCCACTATTCTAATACTGGTAAATCACCCATAGGGCTTAGACCCAATCTCCCACGCAGACACACACACCATAAAGGAAGGGGTCATACTGACTTCAATGCTAGAGAGCCAATCACATGTGCCTACCTTCACATACTGGGTAGCTCAGAAGCTCGCAACACTACCCCCTGAATATGACCCATTGTACTAGGTATAGTCTCCCCGACGTAGCCAATCTTACTTTTAACCTGCTGTTGTATATAGTCATGTTATTTTGTATTGCCTGTATTCTTCCTGTAAACTGCTGCCATTTATGTATGGTGTGGTTTCACAACTCCACACTTATTTTATGCTATGGATCAGTGATTCCCACTGCACGGCCCGGGGGCCGCTTACGGCCTTCCTGACCGTTACATGCGGCCTCCTGGTACACTGCAGCACTGGGCTGCTGTTACTTGAATGAGCACTAATATTCAGACACGTTAAATAAACGTGCACGCATTTATTTACAGCTTAACGGAAGTTAAAGAAAGGGAGTTACTAAGGCGTCCTGCACCACTTGACATTAGAAACACCTTCATTTTTAAAAAGACATTTTGGGACAAAAGTCTCTTCAAAATTCAGGGGCAGATCTACAAGGAAGTGCCGCAGCGCGGCTACGCAAGCCCTTTGGCTGCGCCACGCTGCGGCACTTCCGAAGCACAGGAATGCGACATATTTACAATAATATGCCGCATTCCTGTGCTTCTCCCATGCGCTGGCGCACAAACTGCAGCCATGCGCTGGCGCAGGCACCCTTGCACCATGGTGCAAGGATGCCTGCGTCATGGGGAGATTGTTGTTGTGCAGGAAGGGGCACCTTCCTGCACAAAAACAATCACTACAGGCATTTTCCCTCTTTCAATGCGTGCTGTAGAATGCAGCACGCTTTGAAAGAGGAAAAAACGAGGAGAAATTAAAACATTTCTCCTCGTTGCGCCTCGCTACGCCTCCCCTGGGGAGGCGTACCATTGACACGCATTTCCAGATTTACGATTCCTCGTAAATCTGGAAATGTGTCTCGTTCCATGAGTGTTGTGTGAGAACACCTTCAGCAACACCCATGGAACGCCCCTTCCACGCAAAGTGCTGCGTGTGAAGGGGCCGTATTTACAAGGACAGTAAAAGTCACGCAGGGTGTCTTTTCCTCTCCTTGTAAATATTGAGAAGTGGAATGCGCCTCTAGTACGTCACAAAAAGTGACGTACTGGTGGCGCAGGGGGCTTGTAAATCTGCCCCACAGAACGTGTATTTCATCAACATGCAGAAGTATTTCATCTACGAGAAGCCGGGTGGATCCCAGGTTTTCTGGTTTCACATTGCGCAGTTCAGCCACTAGATGTTCTTCCTTCGCCTCCTCTACCCCTACCTTACAGCCCTCCCAGCCCTGCCCCAGAAGCCCCATACTCTCTGCCCCCCCCCGTCCCCCCACTGCAAACCTGCTGGCATCAATGCGGCCCTCGGTCACAACCCAAACCAAAATTTTTGTCTGCTGGAAGAATGAGTTCGCTTGGTCCAATCCTCGCTCCTCTCTCACATGCGGAGTTCTAATATACTGTTCATAGCTGTGTTGGTGTTGCATATGTTACGCCTCGACATGGGTTACTGTTTATTATGCTGTTTATTATGATTTTTATTAATAAAATAATAAATAACCAATCCAATAAAAGCATGCAAGGCACTCACCAGTATCTAGCAGGAACTCTTGCAGAAGCTACTTGGTGTCCCCCGAGATGTTCACACCAGTGCGTTCTTCTTAAGGTAGTAGGGGAGAATTGAACAGGCGGGCTCGGCATCGAGCCTGCCGCCAGTATGGTGGTCTTGCCGGCCCGCCCCGGTAGTCAGAGGAGGGAGGGGTTGGCGGCCGCGCACAACAGTGACGCGGCCACCGACCTCCCCCAAGGGTCACCCAATCCACATGCGTGGCGGCCTGACCCGGAAGCACTTGAAAGTGCTTCCGGGTCAGTGGCGGCTTCACAACGCAAGGGGCAGACCGGTCTAAACTGGCCTGCCCCATTTCGGGCGTTAAAAGGGGGAGCGGAGGAGAGAGGCTTTCTCTTCGCTCCGCTGCCCCCTTTGCTGCAAGACACACGCCTGTCTTTGTCTGGGCCGGGCCGGGGGAGAGGCCCGCTTTTAACTTTTAACTTTTTGTTTCTGTTTCCTTTTCCAGGTGCAAAGATCGGCGCGTGTGGGGAAAAGGTATCCGTCGGTATCCGCTGCAGGTGACGAGATCGTCGGGGAGAAGCGGCGGTTGTTTTGTGCCCACTGCAGGATGGGCGTTTTTTGTCCGGGACAGCGAGCCGCGAGTACAGCGTGGGAAGGACCAGCGGCAAAGCGGGAACGTGAAGCACCAGCTGCTGTGGGTAATTTGGCCCAGGCGGTAGCTACAGTGGAGCCCGCAACGTCGGTTGCTACAGTGGAACCACAACGTGAGGACTCAGGACTATGGGCAACGCGTGCTGATTTCGGAGACCGGAGCCGCCCAGGAGCACCACGTAACGCGGACGGGAGGCAGCGGCCCGGTGGGGTAAGAGCGCACTGGGTGCGCATTGAATGCTGCCGAATAACGGCGGGTGGATGTCGCTGACGCTGGCATTGGCGCTGATTTGGGGGCAAGCGTGCTAGCACGATTATTAAAATAATTGGGGAGTGCTGCTGAACACTGCTTGAGAAGACATTTTGAGGCATTTTGTCGGCAAATTTGCTAGCGCTACAGAGAAATATCGCAGCACGCATAACAAGCCGGAGGTTTTGTTTGGGGGAGTAAGCACTGCCAGTAGGTAACAAGTCAGGCGAGTGGTATTTCGAGCAGTTAGGCCACGGGCACAGCGACTGGGAGAGGTTGGTTGGCGTTGTTGCGAAGTAGGTACTTTGTTTTTTTTTTAAAGGGAGCAGGGAAGCGCGTGTTTTCCCCCCCTTTTTTCCCTTCCTGATTGTGCTCCAGGAATCAAGAGAAGACACAGGAAAGGAGGAGCCTGGACACCGTGTGACTGGTTTTTACGGGCAAAGCGATCGGCTGGGGGGCAGCACCGGCAAGCCGCATTACCATTGCCTCCGGGAGCCGCACGGGTTGGAGTTTTCACTCACCTGCCCCACTGGATTAGCTGGTGGGAAGTGGCTCCGGTTGCGTGGGTGCTGGGCTGGCTGGTGGCTGCTACAACTGCCAGGTAAGGGTTTGGGTATCCCAGACCGAGGGTCAGAGGATGACCATTGAGGTTCATTGAGTGTTGAAAGCGTTCAAAGCTTGTAATGGCCCCTAAGGCAAAGTGGGGTGAGCAGCCCTCCCGCATGTAAGCATTTATGGAAAAAATGTTACGGGAAATGGCAGTGATGGGCCAAGCAATCACTGAACTACGGGAAAAAACTGAGGAGCTGGACGGGGCATCAGGGAGCAGGCCCAGGCGTCCTATAGTTCCCCCTAAACCCTATTCTCCGCCATTGGCCAGGAAAAAGAGAGCCAGGAAAGGGGGGGGGGGGGAGCAGAGGGTCACGGACGGGAGGGTGGTCCGGGGCCAGTTCCAGGGGGCAAACCCGCAACCAGCAGCGCCGGCACCCATCATACCAAGTGTGCCGTCACCTGTGCCATACCCAGAACCAGCGGCACCGGCACCACCTGCCCCAAGCGGGCCGTCACCTGTCCCACCCCCTGTGCCAGTCACGCCCAATGATACCCCATCGCAGCCCGCTACTGTCCCCCAAGGGTTAAGTCCTGAAGGGGTCAGCCCAGCCCAACCAGAGATGGTGGCCAATTTGACGGCACTACTCCCATGGTTGGAAAAAGTAGGGAACTGGGCTCCTGCTGCGGGAATTTCTGGGAGTGAAGGGGATGCGACTGAGAAAGCCAGAAGAATAATTGCGGAGCTCACCAAGGCTAAGCCAAGTGAAGGGCCGGCAGCACCGGCAGGGGGTGAAGTTCCAGGGGGTGCAACCCCGGTGGGGAATGGCGGAGTTCCGCCACCGGTAACCCCGCCCACGGATCCAGGATCATCACAGCCAGCGGAGGTGACTCCAATAGGTAATTCAAAAACCTTGCCACCACTGGGTTTAGGGGAAATACGGTCATCTAGGGAACACCTGGGGAGGCACCTTTCACAGGAAACTAAGGAAAAAATTTGGAAGGGTGCATATGTTAACATATTTTCACTGTTGATAGACGAGGCTGAAAGGGAGGAGGCCAAGAAAAACAAAGAATGGACTTATCCCAGGGAATGGTCAAACATACTGTTAAAGTACAGGGTGGAAGAAAACCTGGTGAACTGGATAAGTGGTTTTTCTACTTATATGGCAGTTATGTGTGAACGTTTTCCTGAACGTGGTTCTGAGATGGCATGTTACCAGAGCAGGATCACGTGCGCCCATGATAAATACGGGGGTCAGGGGTGGAAAGGCTATGACAAAGAGTTTAGGAGAGCTAAGGCTTCAGATTCCTCCTTGAGTTGGAATCAGCAGGACATGATCATTCACCTGAACCACTTCCAGGCCCCGCAGGAAAACACACGGGGAAATTCGCAAGACACATTTCGGGGGCAGTCCTTTCGCGCAAGCCCACAGGGGCAGTCAGGGGGCGGAGGAAAGAAAGGGGGGGCGTGTTGGGACTTTAACAAACGCACATATAACAGGCCGGCAGGGACATGTAAATTCAGACATGTATGTGCGTTCTGTGGCAGCTCCTCCCACCCTAAAACAAAATGTTTTAAAAAGACAAGAGAAAAAGGGGGTAGGAAACAGGACTGAAAGCTTGTCCCTTGCCAAGGCCAAATCTCCCGTGATAATGAGTGCCATGATACCCTGGCTAAGCAAATACCATTGTTCAGATGCGGCAAAAACCCTTAGGGAAGGTATCATGGAGGGTTTTAGAATCACCGCGCCTGGGTACGCCGGGGTGCCACACTGCAGGAACCAAGTATCAGTTAGGGATAACGAGGGGGTGGCAGCTTCAAAAATTGAGAAGGAGGTAAGGCTGGGGAGGGTGGCTGGCCCATTCAAAGACCCACCAATGCACAATTTTGCCTGCTCCCCACTGGGAGTAGTCCCCAAAAAAGAACATGGAGAGTACAGGTTGATTCATAATCTCTCGTCCCCCAGGGGTCAGTCCCTGAACGATGCCATCGACGGTGCCTTATGCAGTGTGAAGTACTCCTCTTTTGACCAAGCGGTGGAGATCCTCAGGGATTTGGGACCAGGCGCGCTATTGGCTAAATCTGACATTGAATCTGCTTTCCGTTTGTTGCCAGTTCATCCCCTAGACTTCCATCTGTTAGGTTTTCAATTCAGAGGGAAGTATTATGTAGACAAGTGCATGCCCATGGGCTGCTCAGTGCCATGTGCGTACTTCGAAAAATTTAGTACCTTTTTGGAGTGGGTTTTCAAACAGGCAACGGGACACACCAGATGATTTTCTGTTCCTGGGCCCACCAGACTCTAACACCTGCAGGGGGGCATTGCTACAGTTCTGTGCACTCATGCAGGAACTGGGAGTACCACTTGCAAAGGGTAAAACGGTGGGGCCAAGCACAACATTAGAATTTCTGGGTACAGAATTGGACTCAGTACAAGGGTTGTCACGGTTGCCAGTGGTGAAAGTGGAGGCATTTGTGAAAGCATTACAGCTTTGCTTAGGAAAGGAGAAGGCCACTCTTCACCAGCTGCAGCAAGTGGTGGGTCAGTTGAATTTTGCTCTCAGGATAATACCTATGGCACGCCCGTTCTCACGCACCATCGCACAAGCAATGTCAGGACTGCAGCAGAAACACCACCACACCAGGCTCACCAGCGAGGTCAAACAGGACATGCAAATATGGCAGGCATTCCTGCGCGATTTCAATGGGAGGGTGGTGTGGCCCAGCCCCTCCAGGTCCAGTCCAGAGATGGGGCTAATGACGGATGCAGCTGGAAGCGAGGGGTTTGGTGCCATCCTGGGTTCAGCTTGGGTGGCACAGCGGTGGCCAACCTGGTGGGTAGAGGAGGGGTTAACAACCAACATAAGTTTTCTGGAACTATTCCCCATCCTGGTGGCTCTGGCAGTTTGGCCTGATCAATTAAGCAACCAAAGTGTTGTATTCTGGTCAGACAATGTGGCAGTAGTACAATGCATTAATACTCAGACGGCAAACTGTAGCATGATACTGCGGCTGCTGAAAGAAATAATACTGCGATGCATGAGAATGAATACATTGTTTAGGGCTAACAATGTCAGGTCCCACCACCCGGACGCAGCGACCATGCCAACGCCCTTCCCAGAGCAACTTTGGCAGCTTGGTGCCCCCAGCTACTGGACCTCGTGGCAGCTAGCATAGCACCCAGGACCAGGAAGGCATATGAAGGGGCGTTTTGGGCATACTGCCGATATTTGGGGGACGACTGGGAGCAAAAATGGCAGGAGATTGGTTCCTTGGTGTCATACTTAAGGGCTATGAGGGGGGAGGGGCGCCCTGCAGCAGCAGCTAGGCATCATGTCGCAGCCATATCCTTTTTTGCTAAACTAAAAGGGGGGGGGGGGGCAACCCAACGGGTGCTTTCATGGTGCGCCAGGCCCTTAAGGGATGGCAGCGTCTTCAGGGTGGCCAACCCGATGAGAGAAGGCCAATTGGGATTCACATTCTGGCCAGCTTAATGGAGGCCTTAGAACACGTCTGTATGTTCCAGCCGGCATTCTGCCTAGCCTTCTATGGGGCATTCAGGGTGGGTGAACTGGTTGCAAGGAACAAAAGGGATTGGCAGGGGGGCTTGGAGATGGGGCATCTCAAGATAGTCGAAGAGTCCGTTATGATATCACTCCCCAGATCAAAAACTGATCAGGAGGGCAGGGGGGAGGGCATAATACTGCATAGGTCTAGGGGCAGCCCCTGATGCCCAGTCTCCAGGTTGGAGGCATTCATGGCACAACGAACAAGGGCTGCGGGGGGGCCTCTTCTCATTCATGCCGATGGCACTCCTCTCACCAATTTTCAGTTCAGGAGGGTTTTGGGACTAGCTATGAAGAAGGCCAACATGGATCCGGCAGCATTTGGGTCTCACTCCTTTAGAATTGGGGCCGCTACTGAAGCATTCGCCAGGGGGCTTAGCGGGACTGAGGTCCAAATGATAGGAAGATGGTCATCAAACTGTTATAAACGGTACATGCGCTTACATATGCTGTGATCAAATACAGAGTGGTCAGCTGATGGTTGTTTTTTCGCCTGTTGAATTTTGCAGTTTCTTCAACCTACCACGCAGGGGAGGAGCATGCAGTGGACTCTCATACGACACAAGCACTGCCATCCTGCCATGCAGGAGGCCAACGACCATCAGTGCAGGAACGCACGGCACGCATCATGGCACAAGCCCACACCTGGACCCAGGAGGAACAGGACGTCTGGATCATCTGGCATTCGTATGTCCGCCGACTAACCCATTTCTATACAGGTGCATTCAAGGCTAGGGCAGGGCAGGCGGGGGCGAATCTGGTATTTCATGGGCAGGGTGGTCTGCGCATTAAGCATTTCAGGGACCTGATGGAGCGCGCGCTGCATAACAGCAGAAGGCCCCCTTCGGTCTGTATTTTACACTTTGGGGGTAATGACCTGGTGCACATGATGCGTAGGGAGGTTGGGGAAGACCTGCTCACTGAGGTCGGATGGCTGGCACGGAGATGCCCCGAGGCGATTATAGTTTGGTCCCACATGATCCCGAGGTTCCAGTGGAGAGGAGGGGAGTCAGTGCAGGCGTTAAACCACTCAGTAAAGAGGATCAACAACAAGATGGAAAAGCTGTGCAGGACCCCCAAGCTGGGATCGATAGGACATGGGTACATACGGGGCAACCATTTCTTTTTGCGTGACGGGGTTCACCTCTTAACTAGAGGGAACCAGGCCTTCATGGAGGACATTCTAGCATGGCTGGAGGGCGCAAGGCGCAGGGCATGACCTTCGGGCTGAGCGTAGGGGGAGGCCAGATAGTCGGTCAACTATGCTGGCCTGTGGCGGTAAGGTCATGATTGGTGAGCATAGTCTGCGGTCTCTCTCATAGAACTCACTCCAAGGGGCAGTTCCAGCCGGTAGGTTGGATGGGTGCGGGGGCCGGGGAGCCACGCTTCCAGTCGGCCTGGTGGCCACTCCCGCACGCGCATGCGCTCAAGGGCGCATGAACGCTTGATTACAGGGTCCCGTCATGGAGTTGAGGGTCTGGGCGTAGGGGGGGCCCGGGGGAGGTATCTTTCCGGTAAGCTGGACCCCCTTCGCAACATCACTCCGGTGGGAGGCAAGGAGCCCTTAGATTGGGATCTGGGGCTGCCAGTCATTGACCTTGCCGTAGGCTCTAACAGGGTTACGCAGAAAGTAAATCACATTCAACATTTAGTATAAGATGGGAATGGATATGTATTAGAGACATGTTAAAGTTAGTCAATGAACACCGTGTACCTATCCATGTATTGGACTTTCTGCGTATTGTATATAATGTAAATAATCATCATTTTGAATGTTATTAATTTTGTAATAAATACGGCCGGGGTCTACGACCCCTAATCCAAAGAAGTTGTGGTGTCTGAAGTATGTAACATTGGGGAGAAGGGAATGGGAGGGTCCCCACCACGCGTTGGGTCACGGGCAGAGTGCGGGAGGGGGGGGGGGGTTAGGCGGTACCCGCCCATACGGATAATGTTTGTTCTCAGAGGGCTTTTGTCTTCCTTGACAGCACGTCCATGTCACAGGATACGCCATGTAAACAAAGACAATACTATACATTAGTTACAGATTCAAAGCTCCCTCCAATCTGGTGGTTTAGGGGGCTAATGCGTCCACTGAAAGGACTTGTATTTGACCTCATGGTCACAGGTTCAAGTCCTGGTGGGTCCACTTCGTCTTTCATCCTTCTGAAGTCAATAAAATGAGTACCGTTGGGTAGCAATAAACATTTGTTATTCACTACCAAGATACCCTTGATTGAACGTGCGCTTTACAAATACACGTTTTTATGTTACTTCAAACTGACTACCAATTTGCAGCTAGCTCGATTGTAACCCGCTAGTTAAAGATAGAAGGAGGTGCTTAATCCACTTCTACCTGATCAACATAAGAGAAGCTACAGTCAAATACTGTCCCTTCGTGGCTAGTTCCACTGTTTACTGGTTTCCCATACCACTTGTCTAAGCAAACGTTTACCAGAGGATCTCTCCTGAATCTCCCACACACAATGTGTGACTCTTTAGAAGATGTTGTCTTTTTTTTTCGACACTTCAGGTTAGGACAGTAAAGTTAGTTTGGACATATCTTTATTAGTTGAAAAGACGATGTTCATATAGGCATGTTTTTTACTCACTTCACTTGTATTTGCTTATTCACGTATCCTTTTGGTTCAAAAGAGTTCTTATGGGTTATGGCAGATTCAAAGTTTTCTCTTGTTGCCTTAATTAGTGTTGCTCTATGCAGGTGCTTTTCAAAGTGAAGATGTTGTCTGTACAAAGAACATTAACTTTCTTCATTTGCCTTAGCAGGAGTCCTGGTTATTGAAGATGTGGGGTGTGAAACCCCTCCAAGGAAGGGTATGCAAAATTGAAGAGGCAATGTGGAGACGCGAAGTGCTGGGACCCAAAACTCAAAAAAGCCTGATGAGACAAGTACGTTTTTTCCGAGGGCCTCAAACCAAATCAATGTCTAAATTGAAGGTACAGCTTTAAATACGAGTATCATGGACTAGATGGCTGCCTGGCATCTTTATAGAATTTGATCCCACTCATAGTCTCACAAGAAGCAGTATTTGTGAGATGTCTTTCATCTCGGGTATCCCGAAGCTCTGATACCATTATACACCACTACAGTTGTTCATATATTACATGTTAGAGATTCTTTAAACCAGAGGGCTGGTAGGGTCCAATATAGGCCTGCCATTAGATGTCTTGCTTCATTACAAGATCAGTGGGTATTGTGTCCTCCAGATCTATGTTATAGAGTCTGTTGGTCACAAGTGGACACTGGGGTCTGGTTTCCTGCAAAGGGAATTTGGGGGTCTAATTCTGTATAATAAGAATTTGATTCGCTGGGTGGATGGTTGCGGGAGGTGGAGGTGGTCCCGGAAGGCTTCAAAAACCTATTTCTACTATTGAAGAACAGTTGATATGACTGTACTGAGCTGGGACTCAAACGCTACGGATATTTGCTCTTGTTATGAATGGCTTGGATCCACGTATATAAGATTTATTTGCTTCTCCTGCAGATATAGTGTGGCACTATTGTTGGTTTTTATAAAAAGTTATTTAGCAAGACGTTTAATCTATAAAAGATGCTACAGTATCATTGGAAATGTTGATATCACTACCTGTGAAAATGTTTACGTATCACTGGTGTCCCTTGAGGCACCAGACTTGTACCGGCTGTCAACAATAAAATTACGTTGTGAAAAAAAAAAAAGAATCTGATTCGGCCTCATGATATTTATGGTAAGCAACACAATCTCCCTAGAGCAGTGCTCATGACTTTATATATGATGTCGGATGACATCACATATTACATAGTTCTAACATGAAGAAAGCTGCAGTTCTGCCATCTTGCCATCAGGCAGTGCTCATGAGGGCCTTATCGGGTCCTGCCTGTAGACTAGTTTATATCTGAACACTCTCCAATACACTGCATGCTTTGCCCCACATATAACCCCAGTCCTGGTTTCCTACCTCCATCGTAACCCATTATGGGCCATGTCAATCGATCAAGTAGTATTTGTATACTGCAACTAATCTCTCCAGGGGGTATACAGGCGCTGTGTTGCAGGTATTAGTCAAAAAGACAGGGCATGAGTCCTTTCCTAAATTGGGTCAGATAGGGTGCAGTGCCGAGGTGAAGGGGCCAAGTATTCATTCAGTCTTACCTAGATTACGTCCCTTAGGTGGGTCTCTGTTTGGTATCTTGGCTAAAGGTTCCTATTGTTATACCAGCCCATTCATACATGCTTTCTGGACTTTTCTTACGCTCAGCTCTGATACTCCGTTCCTGGTTTCTATGTATCCTTTCTTGTGCCTGCTGAATTGCCTAGTCTCTCTCCCTAAAAGCCCAGTGCAGACTTCCCTCCATTGGTGTTGGTTAAGTTCTTGCACCTGGTTCACTTTCTGCATCTGTGCTCCTCCCCTGAATGTCCAGCTATTTCTGCTATGTGAGATCAGTGCTCAGGTTTTTCACATCCGTCTTTTCTGCTGAGACTTTGCTTGAACTGGTCCTGCCCTCCTTTAGGTTTGTTGTGTGATTTTTTGTGTACTTTGGGCTTTCTAGATTACTTGTTTATTCCATTGCCTCCATCGCTGCTTTAGATTTTATATTCCATTGTTCCTAGTTCATTCTGCATAATTCTAGGCCTGTTCTTGTTTGTGTGCAGATTCCCTGTCCTGTATTTCAGTGTTCACTGATCTGCATGTTTCCTGTCATGTTCTTGCTTCTTAGAATCTGGCCCTTCTTTTACCTGAGCCCTATTTCTGTATTCTGTTCCTTTTGCTCCATTCCCTTTCTCCTCTCTTGTGTTTATGTTGAAATCTTAGGGCTGTCGTACAGTTTCTACTTTCTCAGTAGGAACTGTCATTTGTTGGACAACATCAAGGTTGAGATGGTCCCAGACTGATTCCATGCTCCCCCTCAGGATATGTTGGCCTATGAACCAGCTAGCTCACAGAGCCACCATATGTACCCCTAAACCTACTAAGGTAACAAATGGTTTAGAACATGACAGTCCTGACTCCCCAAGGAACTGCGGTAACAGATCTAGAACCTTTTCGCTCAGTCACTTGTGCATACTCCGAAAGGTACACAAGAACTACACAAAGGGGCATTTCAATATTTATTGAACCATTGTGATTCTTGTATAAAATATATGTGCTGCAATGATTAATAGACAGAAGCAGATAAAAGTGATTAGCAGTAAAAGAACAGTGAAAAGGATAAACTATTCCACCACTGTGCTAAAGCAATGTATGTATGCTGCATATAAGTACTGGGAATAGTGTACTCCTACTATACGATCCCTAACCTAGTTGCCTAAGACAAGTGTTCAGCCAAGAATCGCCTACTGGATGATCTAACTCCCCATTACCTGAAGGTAAATGTATGCAGGTCCCCGCCTTGGTCACAAGTTGGACATCTCTCCTCGCAGAGGGTAAACAGGAATCAGCTGGGCTGAGACTCTGACAATAGCAACGACCTTGCAATGACAGCAGAGTGGTCCTCTGATGTGAACACGGAAATGCATGTGTATTTAACATCATCCATGCTTGCGTGTCGAGGCTTCAGTCAGGCTGACAATTGTTTATTCTATTGTGATAGACATGGCTGACAAACAAACAACAACATTTTCACAATGTATGTTCAGGACTTGTACTAAATGTTCAAGGTGTCTTGATAGTGTAACGAAGTGGAATTGTAAGCACTGTGGTTTCAGAGAATCTAATCCTGCACTGTCACTCCAACAAATGTGTCAAAAGTCATTGTGTAAAAAAGAAGGCAACTTAAGAAACGTGTGAATGTAAAGATGGCAGTGTTCCTTTCCCAGGACTAACGTAGCCACGTGACACCCACTCCTTGGACATGTCAATTAAAGCTATCTAATAATAAGAAAGACATCCAGAGCAATGCTACAGAATATGATCATATAAAAGATGCTAAAATTATTAAAAAGGCAATCATACAGTTTGAAAACCAAAACATACAGAAAGCCATTATTAAAAATATAAAAGTGAATAAAAATCAAATTGAAAAGGAATTTAGGATGTTAAAAACAGGCTGAATCAAAAAGTTCCCACGAAACGGAATAACCAATTGATTATGTGTTCCGAGAGGCAGACGAAACATTTCTGTTTCCAGCAACCGCAGACGATGATCCCAGAGACACACCTCGGAGCAGGTCCATGCAGCAAGTATTTTCCTATACTACCCCCACAGCAGCCACTGAAGGAGTGACCACAGCCAGTGGGAAATCCACAGAACCAGAGCCAAGATCCTACTCACCAGGAGCAGAAGAGTCTCTGAAAGGCGCGTAGAAAAAAGCAACGGCAAAGGACATCGATACAAAGGAGCCTTTAAGGGGTCCACCAGTGCGTTCATGTCCAGAGGCTGAAGCGATTGTGTTCCTAGACACAAGTCCAAGGCACACTCGAAAGTGCACAGCAGACAGCTGAATACAGGCTGCACACTGTAAAGCCACAGAAGCCGAAAGGATAAGAACCAATGCTCATTTAATTCCTGAAGTAAGGGTGCGCCAAAACATTGTACCATGCATTCATGCCACAGGAGCACATGTGGCAGTGCCAGTTCCCTTCGATCTCGAAATGGGACATCCATTGTGGAGCAGAAAAATAAAAACACAGTCCCGACAATCAGGAACTGGACCAGCGGAAGCCCTCCAAAGACGCTTCCGAGCACAGAGTGAATGAATGATGGAATGACTCCGAAGACTGTCTGGAAGGTACTAACCAAACCAGAGCCTAAGCTTTTAAAAAAGTACGCTACCCCCGCAGTATAAGTCATGTTAAAAATGCGGTGCACTAATTCTCCAAAATGTTGTGGGAAATTAGTGCGGAGTAGCGGCTGTATCTCCTAAGAGGACTTGAAGATCAAGCATCTACTTTGCAGATATTAAGGCCACATCTTTCTGAAATAGTAAGGCTTTCAATCTGCTTAGGGCATCAAAGTGCACATTCGAAAGCTTTATCAAAGGCCAAAGCGTCACCTCCATAACTGTATGGGCAGTTGAAAACAGTACTTGTGTACAACAAGTGACAACAGAAGAAGCCATAACAAGATAGGCTATGCTTGGTCATGCTAAGTGTGGAGATTGTATTGTTTGACAAACCACAATTGAAGGTAAAGAATTTGTTTATGACAAAATCAAACTTGAACGTAAATCATTCTCAAACTGTAACACTTGTAACATCATCTATGCAATCTTATGTCCCTGTAACAAAATATACATTGGTCAAACCACACAGAAGGCACGTATACGGATTTGTCAGCACCGCAGCAGAGTACGCTGCAATACACCAAATGCCCCTTTGGTTGAACACTTCCACGCAACATGACACACTGAAGATGATATAAGATGGACAATCATCAGCGTGATTAAACCGCCACCAAGGGGTGCTGACATCCATCAGCTCCTTAACAAGGAGGAGTTAAAATGGATTTTGAGGACTGGGAGTATCCACACTGGTCTTAACCGCCTGGAGGATTGGACCTCTTTGATCTGATTTTTTACGATACTGAGAAGCTTGACGCCCTTCACTTGTAGTTTGCCTTTTTACAAATTTGTTGTCCATGGCTTCAGTGGAATTATATTGTTTTTTTAAAGAAACGCAATTTTCACCAATTGCTGTTCCCTCTGTGTCTGATTCTCCCATGATATTATTCTTGCGCCCCTCTCCTGTCTATATCTCGCACTCTTATTCACTCTAATTCTCTCTTTTTTCACTAAGGAATAGCGCGTAATCACACAACCTTCCCCTTCTTAAAATGGCCGCCATGTTCGCATTCATCCGCTGTGCTTCTAATCCCATGCCTTCATGGTCACATGACCGCAATTCCTTAAATTCGGCTTTTCGGCTTCACGCATCTCGTGACCGGAAGCAGGCGCTGAGACTTCATCCCTACTCCACCCGGTAAGCACGCCGATCCCTCACAGGATTTTTCAGTTAGCCGGACCAAAGGCACTGGTCCTAAAACACTCCTTTAATGTTTTTATTGCAGGCTCAACCTGCACCCTGAATTGAGACCGCGAATGCGGCTCGCTTTTATCTACATGCCGATCCCGGCACTTTAGTTTCAGCGGTTTGCGCGCCCACAGCCTTGGCGATTTCCACAATTTTCCCATAATTTGCGACTCTCGCAACTAACACAGCGTTGTTTTCCAGATCGTGTCAAGCAACCGCTTATCTTGTGCTCCAACATTAATTGAATCCGGCGATGTTCACAATCCTGCTAGGATACGCCTAGTACTACACGCCCCCATAGCGACAGCATCATCCCCATTGGTTGGGCTTCTCCCTGTTGTGCCTTGTGCATTTCCAGCGCTTCATCCCCTTTGGGATAGGTAAGTCTGAGCTTGACTTTACCCTACAGCGCCTTCAGGTCTCAGCTCCAGTCCCTACAGTGATTTAATTTAATTCCCCCCCCCCCCCTTCAGAATCACTGTCAGTGCCTCTGTGCACCACAGACTCTCGTTCCCCATCCAGGGAAGATATCCATAGGATACCCTCTTTCACTACCAATTTCGCTACCAAGCAGAAATCCGCGCCTTTTTTTGTCTTCACGTCACGTCTACCGATAAAGTCATTTTCACCGATTCTACTTAGGTTTTGCCAGATCATGCCGCTCTGCCTCTTGATCCCTGGCTCTATTTTTCCCTTGTCTATCCTTCTTTTACACCTTTCATCATCTAGCACGGATGATTCACGTGCACTTCCTTTTATTTATTAGCGTCGCGCATCACGTTTGGTAACACACTCGAGACAACTTCACGAGCACTTTTGGATGTACTCTCAATTGTCCGAAATTTAACTCGGTGTTATTTCTTCCTTGTTTTCTTCCTTTATTTTTTCTCATGGTTCGTGCAATTACAGGCTATTGTATACAGGCATGTTAACTTAAAATGTCCTGATGATGATCCCAGCATTTACTTAAGGGATCGAAACGCCGTCGACACTATGTACACCATATACGTTTCCCAGATTGTTATGTCTAATATGTAATGGTGTCTCAACTATATCCAGTTTGTTCCATTTGAAATGTGCCCCTAAACAGACAAACTCTTTTTGCCTGAACCCTTTACTTTATGTTGTATGTTCTTTCGTGCTAAGTTGGATGCAGGCTTGTGTCCCACTTATTTTATCTTCTTTTCACTACTTGTTATACTTCAAATTGCATATTAAATTCCTGTCCGGCTGGACAGAGAGATATAGTACTGATTGAGGCTATATTAATTATTTCGCATCTGATCATTGTCTAGGGACCATTGTCTTTAGAAACAGTATGTGAGCTGAGCAGCAGGGATGCTGCTCCCGGTGGGGCTACTACTGCTGATACTACTACAACCATCTTATCATCCAATGTTCCTGTCCTGATTGAACTGAAGAATAAATCAAAATTTTGGATAAAACATCATCACAGTGTACTCTCTTTCTTGCATTTCACACTGGCGACGAGCGGAAAAGGACTCACTTGTAGGTCGCTCCCCCACCACACAGATCCGCCTGTGCTGGCCGCCCGCTGCTGCTGCTGGTAAGATCGCCCTTCCGTTTGTGGCCTCGGTGCCCGTATTGCTTGCTTGTCTCCCCTTTTCCCTTTTGTGCCCCCGCTGCCCCCATTTGAACTGTGCCCGTATTTGTGTCCGCTTTCTCTCCCTTTTCCTTCTGTACCCCTCGCTGCCCCATTTTGAATTGTGCCCGTACTTGTGTCCGCTTTATCTCCACTTTTCCTTCTGTACCCCTCGCTGCCCCATTTTGAATTGTGCCCGTATTTATGTCCGCTTTCTCTCCCTTTTCCTTCTGTACCCCTCGCTGCCCCATTTTGAATTGTGCCCGTATTTGTGTCCGCTTTATCTCCACTTTTCCTTCTGTACCCCTCGCTGCCCCATTTTGAATTGTGCCCGTATTTGTGTCCGCTCTTCTCCACTTTTCCTTTTGTACCCCTCGCTGCCCCATTTTGAATTGTGCCCGTATTTGTGTCCGCTTTCTCTCCACTTTTCCTTCTGTACCCCTCGCTGCCCCATTTTTGAATTGTGCCCGTATTTGTGTCCGCTTTATCTCCACTTTTCCTTCTGTACCCCTCGCTGCCCCATTTTGAATTGTGCCCGTATTTGTGTCCGCTTCTCTCCACTTTTCCTTCTGTACCCCTCGCTGCCCCATTTTGAATTGTGCCCGTATTTGTGTCCGCTTTCTCTCCACTTTTCCTTCTGTAGCCCTCGCTGCCCCATCTTTGAATTGTGCCCGTATTTGTGTCCGCTTTATCTCCACTTTTCCTTCTGTACCCCTCGCTGCCCCATTTTGAATTGTGCCCGTATTTGTGTCCGCTTTCTCTCCACTTTTCCTTCTGTACCCCTCGCCGCCCCATTTTTGAATTGTGCCCGTATTTGTGTCCGCTTTCTCTCCACTTTTCCTTCTGTACCCCTCGCTGCCCCATTTTGAATTGTGCCCGTATTTGTGTCCGCTTTCTCTCCACTTTTCCTTCTGTACCCTCGCTGCCCCATTTTGAATTGTGCCCGTATTTGTGTCCGCTTTCTCTCCACTTTTCCTTCTGTACCCCTCGCTGCCTCTCGCCACTCCCGCCGCTGCGTCCCCTGCGGCCCCGCCCCCTGACTGCCCATTCGCTGCCCCTGCCTCCCGCCTCCCAGCTGCTCCTCCCTCCCACCTCCCCATAAATGGCGGCCGCTGCGCGGTGAGGTGAGCGACCCTTGACCTTGCCAGGTAGGTCGCTCCCCCACCACACAGATCCGCCTGTGCTGGCCGCCCGCTGCTGCTGCTGGTAAGATCGCCCTTCCGTTTGTGGCCTCGGTGCCCGTATTGCTTGCTTGTCTCCCCTTTTCCCTTTTGTGCCCCCGCTGCCCCCATTTGAACTGTGCCCGTATTTGTGTCCGCTTTCTCTCCCTTTTCCTTCTGTACCCTCGCTGCCCCATTTTGAATTGTGCCCGTACTTGTGTCCGCTTTATCTCCACTTTTCCTTCTGTACCCCTCGCTGCCCCATTTTGAATTGTGCCCGTATTTGTGTCCGCTTTCTCTCCCCTTTTCCTTCTGTACCCCTCGCTGCCCCATTTTGAATTGTGCCCGTATTTGTGTCCGCTTTATCTCCACTTTTCCTTCTGTACCCTCGCTGCCCCATTTTGAATTGTGCCCGTATTTGTGTCCGCTCTCTCTCCACTTTTCCTTCTGTACCCCTCGCTGCCCCATTTTGAATTGTGCCCGTATTTGTGTCCGCTTCTCTCCACTTTTCCTTCTGTACCCCTCGCTGCCCCATTTTTGAATTGTGCCCGTATTTGTGTCCGCTTTATCTCCACTTTTCCTTCTGTACCCCTCGCTGCCCCATTTTGAATTGTGCCCGTATTTGTGACCGCTTTCTCTCCACTTTTCCTTCTGTACCCCCGCTGCCCCATTTTGAATTGTGCCCGTATTTGTGTCCGCTTTCTCTCCACTTTTCCTTCTGTACCCCTCGCTGCCCCATCTTTGAATTGTGCCCGTATTTGTGTCCGCTTTATCTCCACTTTTCCTTCTGTACCCCTCGCTGCCCCATTTTGAATTGTGCCCGTATTTGTGTCCGCTTTATCTCCACTTTTCCTTCTGTACCCTCGCTGCCCCATTTTGAATTGTGCCCGTATTTGTGTCCGCTTTCTCTCCACTTTTCCTTCTGTACCCCTCGCTGCCCCATTTTGAATTGTGCCCGTATTTGTGTCCGCTTTCTCTCCACTTTTCCTTCTGTACCCCTCGCTGCCCCATCTTTGAATTGTGCCCGTATTTGTGTCCGCTTTATCTCCACTTTTCCTTCTGTACCCCTCGCTGCCCCATTTTGAATTGTGCCCGTATTTGTGTCCGCTTTCTCTCCACTTTTCCTTCTGTACCCCTCGCCGCCCCATTTTTGAATTGTGCCCGTATTTGTGTCCGCTTTCTCTCCACTTTTCCTTCTGTACCCCTCGCTGCCTCTCGCCACTCCCGCCGCTGCGTCCCCTGCGGCCCCGCCCCCCTGACTGCCCATTCGCTGCCCCTGCCTCCCGCCTCCCAGCTGCTCCTCCCTCCCACCTCCCCATAAATGGCGGCCGCTGCGCGGTGAGGTGAGCGACCCTTGACCTTGCCAGGTAGACATGCGCAGCCCGTCTGCGCCCGTCCGCGCCTGGACCGCGCCCAGCGCCAAACCCCCTGGCCCCCGCAGCAGCCAACCCACCCACCGGACTTACGACACCGCCACCCTCAACTCACTCAACACCGGCCGCATCCCCGGCTGCCACCGTGCCACCCCAGGACGCACCCACGGACCCTTCGCCTGCCAATTCTGCAAGTTCTCCTGCCTCCGGACCTGCACCACACCCGCCAAGCCGAGCACCAGCAGCAACCACCTGAAGTGCTTCCTGCTCAACACCCGCTCCGTCCACAGACACGCCGTGGAACTTTGGAACCTGCTCAACTCCACATCACCAGACGTCGCTTTCCTCACGGAAACATGGATGAACGCCTCCTCAGCGCCCGACATCGCCATCGCCATCCCGGACGGATACAAGATCACCCGAAGGGACCGCGCAAACCAGACAGGAGGAGGCATCGCCATCGTCCACAAGAACACCATCCGCATCACGACCAACTCCGACGACACCTTCACAGCCGGCGAACACCTGCACTTCCAGATACACACCGACCCCAAGACCACCCTCAGAGGCACCCTCATCTACAGACCCCCAGGACCACGCACACAATTCAGCGAAGACATCGCCGACCTCATCAGCCCGCACGCCCTCCCTCGGCTGACTACATCCTCCTTGGGGACCTCAACTTCCACCTAGAGAACAACAACGATCGCAATACCACCACCCTGCTGGACAACCTCGCCAACCTCGGACTCAAGCAACTGGTGACCACCCCCACACACCTCGCCGGCCACACGCTTGACCCCGTCTTCTCCTCCAGCAAGGACATCTCCTTCAGCCACACCACCGGACTCCACTGGACAGACCACAGCTGCGTCCACTTCAGCTTCAGCAGGATCACCACGCACCACCACCCGCAACAGTTTCCGCGCAGAAGCTGGAACAAGATCACCACCGACCAACTCACCACATCCCTGAGCCAGAACCCTCCCGCCAACTCAACGAACCCCAACCAAGCCGCCAGCAACCTCACAAGATGGATCACCAACTGCGCAGACGACCTCGCCCCATTGAAGACCCCCAGTCAGACCCGGCAACAAGAAAGCATCCTGGTTCACCGACGAACTCAAGATATCCAAGAAGAACTGCCGGGCCCTCGAGAAAGCATGGCGCAGAGACCCGACTGCAAACAACATGACCACCCTCAAGCACGCCACCCGAAAACACCACCAGCTGATCCACACCACCAAGAAAACCGCATTCAAGGAACGACTGGACAACAACGCCCACAACAGCAAGGTACTCTTCATCATCGTCAAAGAACTCTCGAACCCCAGCGCCGGAAACAACGACATCACTCCCTCGCAAGACCTCTGCAACTCGCTCGCCTCGTTCTTCCACAGCAAGATCGCAGACATACACTACAGTTTCAGCACACAGCCGACGTACCCTACGACCGTTCCAACGCCCCCACCTCCACCCTCCGAGCCTGGACCCCTATCAACACCGAAGACACTATCCGCACGATGAACTCCATCCACTCCGGATCACCAACCGACCCCTGCCCTCACCACGTCTTCAACAAGGCCGACGCCGTCATCGCACCCCACCTCCGGGACATCATCAACACCTCCTTCGTCACCGCCACCTTCCCAGAGAGCTGGAAGCACGCCGAACTCAGCGCCCTACTGAAGAAACCGTCAGCAGACCCCACCGACCTCAAAAACTACCGCCCCATCTCGCTCCTTCCTTTTCCTGCCAAAGTCATCGAGAAGACCGTCAACAGACAACTGGCCGCCTTCCTCGAGACGAATGGATCCTCGACCACTCGCAGTCCGGCTTCCGGGCCAACCACAGCACCGAGACCGCCCTCATCGCAGCTACCGACGACATCCGAGCCCTGCTCGACAACGGGGAAACAGCGGCCCTCATCCTCCTGGACCTCTCCGCAGCGTTCAACACAGTCTGCCACCGCACCCTAGTGCAACGCCTGAACAACGGCGGAATCCAAGAGAAGGCACTGGAGTGGATCATCTCCTTCCTCGCCGGAAGAACCCAGAGAGTCCGCCTCCCCCGTTCAGTTCCGAGGCCACCGAAGTCATCTGCGGCGTACCACAAGGATCATCACTCAGCCCCACCCTCTTCAACGTCTACATGAGCCCCCTCGCAGCCATCGCACGCCAACACAACCTCAACATCATCTCCTACGCCGACGACACCCAGCTGATCCTCTCCCTCACCAACGACCCCACAACCGCCAGAACCAACCTACATGAAGGGATGAAGGACGTAGCCGAGTGGATGAGGAACAGCCGCCTGAAACTGAACTCAGATAAAACGGAAGTCCTCATCCTAGGATCATCACCCTCCGCCTGGGACGACTCCTGGTGGCCCCCTGCCCTGGGCAACGCACCCAAACCAACGGACCACGCACGCAACCTGGGCTTCATCCTGGACTCCTCCCTCTCAATGACTCACAAATCAACGCCGTCTCCTCGTCTTGCTTCAACATCCTACGCATGCTGCGCAAGATCTTCCGGTGGATCCCCACCGAAACCAGGAAGACGGTCACCCAGGCCCTCGTCACCAGCCGACTGGACTACGGCAACTCCCTCTACGCCGGAACCACAGCCAAACTTCAAAAAAGACTCCAACGCATCCAGAACGCCCCAGCTCGACTCATCCTGGACATCCCCCGACACAGCCACATCGCCGGACACCTGAGAGACCTGCACTGGCTCCCCGTCAGCAAGAGAATCACGTTCCGACTCCTCACCCACGCACACAAAGCTCTCCACAACCAAGGCCCCAGATACCTCAACGACCATCTGACCTTCTACACTCCCACCCGCCAGCTACGATCGACCAACCACGCCCTCGCCGCCGTCCCCCGCATCCGAAGAGCCACAACGGGAGGAAGATCCTTCTCCTACCTGGCTGCCAAGACGTGGAACTCCCTACCCATCCACCTCCGCCTTACCCAAGACCACCTCTCCTTCAGGAAGCAACTCAAGACCTGGCTGTTCGAACAGTAGCGGACCCCCCTCCCCCAAGCGCCTTGAGACCCTCCGGGTGAGTAGCGCGCTATACAAATGCTTGATTGATTGATTGATTGATTGATTGACTTGTGAGAAAAGGGGACATTACTGAAACTAAAGAGGAGTCATCATTACTGCAACACGAGATGAGAGACTTTTAAAAGTACTTTTGAGAGAGCTTGTTTGAAACCTGTGAAGAGGATTTGCGCCTGCGAGCCCCACCGGTGTCTGTTTCCATCTGACAGCCTCAGCCCAGGACAATTGACAGGCACTAATTTAAACAATATTTACGGTGAGCTCGCTGCAAGTATTTTGAACCTTACTGCTTTTACATATGAGAGCCAACTGGAACTAGGAGTACAGCTATTTACTGAGCCTGTAATCTGGGTGTTCTTATATCTCAAACCAAAGAAGCTCCTTATGGATGTGTACATTTAAACTAGAAAGCTCCACCAAACTTTATCATAGTCGAGGAGGACAGGCAAAGCAGCGAACATGAAGGAAAGCAGCAACATTTAAACTTCCTGTACCGGGAGCGTGAGTTTGTCCTCACAACTTCTTGACTGGTAAGCTGCAGTATTTTTGTTTCTTGGGCCGCATGGTGTGCCAGTTTGCGGCACTTAAAGAAAAATATATAACTTGTGTGGATTTGGGTGCGATTCTTGTGGCGCGTGCTTGGATTTACTTTTGAATATTGTGAAGACTCTGCCATTCGGCTGCTGGAACGAGGTGACGCCTTGTGAGTAATCATTTGAACAGCCCGCGAGCACTGGAATGCGCAAGCACTGTAAAGCGCTTACCTCTCCTCGGCGTTTGTTGTTATGGTGAACGTGCTGCCTTCCTCGGGTCCTGAGAAGCTGCGTGGGAGGCTGGATGCTTTCCCTCTGCATAGCTTTCCATTGCGCTGCGTGCCGGCTTTGATGTTAATGTCGTCACCTTTCTTGCTGGATTTCTGACTGCGCCTGATGACGTGCGCAGGCCGTGGTCACGTCTAATTTTCACTGCTTCATGTCTTTGGTGACCCACTCCTTCCCAAAACAAGGGCAGGGGACTGCTACAGGTCTCTTCTATTTGTGAAGACCGAGATCGAGCATTGGAAGGGCACTTCTTGATCTCTTTGCCATGTGGTATTCAACATCGTGAGGGAAGAAAATAAACTGTATTTCTGTTGGATTGCGATGGACTCCTGTATCTCCAGAATTAGTGCCTATTATAGGATCTCTCTGGCACTGTCTTTGATCTCCAATCCTTTCAGCACCAGTTTCCGGCAATTTAACATACTGAACTGTGTGGATTTCATTCGGGTGGATAGTCGCTCACCGGCGGTGCGGATTCCCTGTGTTTTACAATGTTTACAACGCCATGTCAATTTATTCTTTATTATTTAGCCCTCATGTCCTGGCTTACTTTAATTGTCATTTGAAATTTTGACCTGTATTCTGCTTTTACAAGGGTGGGGCGTGTAAACAGTCTAATCTTAGACTCATGAAAAGTATTTTGAATGCTGTACTGTTTCTTCTTCTCAGTTGGATGTGTGTGAATGCATTTCTGTCATGGTGATATGCTGCACTTGTATACTAGTATTGTATTTACTACAATTCATTGCTGGATCCTTCTTACTCTTCTGTTTACGGCTGCTGATGTTCTACTGTACTTTTGGTATCCTACTGCATTATTAGGTGCTGCGAATAATTTGTATGAAGGTGAGTTTTGTACTGTGTGCATGTGCTTTCTGGTGGGGACATTGTGTGTGTTCAAACCTTTTCTGATGATTTGCTGATGGTTTTGGGATGTGTTGTTGGTGTTCCTGAACCATAGTTGAGGGGGTGTATTGCGACTCCAAGCTTGCTGTTGCTGGTGGTGGGCGGTGATTGTGCTCAAACTAGTTTGAAACTTTACTTGAAATTTTTCAGATGTGGAAATTTTCTGGTGATGGGCAATTAGTGTGCTCACATTTTTTTTTACATTTACTAGTGCTAGGATTGCTGGTTACTTGCATCCTAAACTATTTTTTCTTTCTGATGAGCTGGAACTATACTTAAATTAACTGGTGGTGAGCGTGATGTTTAAGCTCATTCTACTTATTGAAAGTGTTCTGCGTTTCTCATCTGTGTATGTGTTTCCAGGTGGTGGACACTTGCTACGTTCAAACCTTTTCTGAGTGGCGGTGGGTTCTACTGATACTCAAACCACATTTAGTGAGCACTTTCGCTCCTTTTTTGCGTTTACTGTTCTGCTGTTTAATGCGTGATTCTGAGTGGTGGTGGGTTCTTCTGATACTGATACTCAAACCACATTTAGTGGGAATTTTCGCCCCATGTTTGCCTTTACTATTGTGCTGTTTATGCGCTGTGCATTTTGTTGTTCTGGGTGTTGGGTTATCATCCCACATATGTACCATTAAGGGTTGTAGTCAATGACCCGTTGTGAAGCTTGTGGTCTTCTAAGATTGTACGTGTTTTCAGTGATTTGCCAGTAACCCTATGTCTTACAGATTACATCAAATTTTTGACTCCTTTGTGTAGAATTGAACTTGGGAATCCAAACCGAAATTATGAGTAATAATTAGACTTGCGCCAATATTTTCTTAAGCAGTATTTAAGCAATATTTACAGCACTTATGTGATTAAAAGTGTAAAACTTGCTGAGATAGTTTCTTGTTGTCCTCTTTTTTTTGGGCTATCACAAGTGACATAACGTTTATCAGACTCGTATTCAGACTTGGTGCATCTTTGATCTAGAGAATCATATGAATGTGTGGTGCACAGTATTTCTCCAACAGGTTTTCTATTTTTGTTGGTTAAGTAGTGAAGCATAGTTTGAAATTTGTGGTTGCAATCATTGGCAGGATCAGAAGAACATATTTCTACGGATGTTTTGCAATTAATGTCTGCAATATTAGCATTAGCTTTGAGAAGAAATTGATACAAATTGGTCCATCCGTACTCGGCACAGCTTAAAGTAAGTAGATTCTCCTAAATTTCTGAGGTTAGTAATGATCCACAATGGGCAGACATCTAAGGTTTGTAGAAGATTGTTTTTTTTAAGTAGTGATTACATTTTATAAGCCATTAGAGCTTCCTTAGCTTCAGAATGGATGTATCTCTGATATTACAAATAGAAGTGCAATTCCATTCATATAAGGTGTTCTGGTTTTTACCTGAAAATCTTCAGTAGATATTGTTTTTTTCTTTGATTTTTTTTTAACTTTCCCTGCTACAGTCTCATGTAAGACTTCATAATACCGGCCTTCACGTATGACTGAAAGCACACAATTATTCTGTTGATGGTAACTGTCTTCATGAAAGTATGGTTGAGTGCTTGACATATGTTTCCAAGTTCCCTGACAAATATTACACAAGTTTAGTCTTGTTAGTTGTTTCTTCCGTAGTTTATGTATTTAATAGGTTGAAGTTAAACGATCAAGGGTCGTGACGCAATTCTTTATGATAATGAAGAGTTTTCTTTTCACATGAAATACTTTTTCTACAATTTGTTGAACATAATGTTTCTGTATGAGTTTCTCCGTCTTTTCCTTATGAAAGGAAGTGTTTGAAGCAAATTTTTAGGACTTGTGTTTTATAACGCTTTGAAGTTATATTCCTAATCTTGTCTCTTTTTGTGAATGTGTACATTTGGCTTCTTTAGGCAGCATTTTTTTGTTGGAATAGCTAACTTTTAATGGTACTGCCTTTGTCAATTGGTTCCTATTAACCTTTCACTACAATGTTTAGGGTGTATAGAAACATTATAACATTTTTAGTAGTCCTACAAATGCTATTGTTTTTGTGTAGGCATCCTCCTTCTCTCTTTTCAAGTTTGTTTTCGTCTCTCTGTAGTACAATTTTTGCTTCTCCGGGTATTGGTTTGTAGGAGTTGTGTTCAATGTGGGCAAATCTAGTTTAGAAAAGACATAAAAAAGTAATGGTTACAGTAGTAAATGTCCTAATACATGTGGAATTATTTTTGTATGTATTTCCCTGTATTATTTTTCAATCAGTAGTCCATAAAGAAATGTACCTGTTTTATGTAGAAATGTATACATGGATGTGACAAGGTAATATTTTAAATTTCTCTGTAATGTCTTTGAAGAAATAGAGCTGTATTGCTTTCCAACATTTAGAAGGGTCTCTATAGTTGTTGGTGTTATTTAGTTGTATTGGGATGTGTTTATAGCCCACTTTGAGTTAACAACTGATCGCATAATTCTTTATTTCTTAATTATATTTCTTGGCTAGTTTTCTGTTGGTTGTCATTGTCATGTGACCAGACGTGTGTGTTTCAAATGCCTTTGTAATATTTGTTAAAGGCTAAAGTCTAGTTTATTTTCCGACATCATTGTTGTTGTTGTTGGTAGTATTGTGCTACATTATTCTCCCAAATTGTATTTAAACCAATAATTGTCCTCCTTTCAAAATTAAGTTGTTGGTATGATGTACTTTTCTAATGGCCAATCATCAAACTCTTTATGTATTTGTTTGTCTACATCTGTGTTCCTTATTCTTGTATGTCAGTGTTTATGCAAGATGGTTAGTGTTGCAAAGTCAGCCTGTGCCCTGGGCACCCTCATTTTTTGCTGACTGGCACCAGTGATAACTGACTCTGACTTACCCTGGGCTCTGCCTAACCATCCCCAGGGCCAGTGCTATGCTGAAGACACACTTAGAATACAGTGAAAAAACCTACATACATTAGGGTACACTATGGGTTAGGGAACCCCTAGGATTGGCATGACCTCCCCTATAAAGCCCTAGTACATAATAGAGCAGGTGTATTGAAACTACCTTTAAGTCCGCACTATATAATAGGGCATGGCAGTTTAGAGGTCAGCAGCCTTTTTGCACTTGCATGTGTGAGCACTGCTGAAGCCTGTGGTCAGTTTAAAAGCAGCCCTGGGTTGCAGGACTGCTCTTAAAATGCAAATTGTGCCCAAACTCGACTTTGGTGTTTGGGGCACTTACAAATTAATAAACTACGATATTTTTGGCATATTAGGTACCCCCAGGGTCTCCTCTAAGTGTCCCAGGGGTAGGGGGTCAGGTACTTATGAGGAGGATCCTTATACAATGTTTTTTATATGCTCTGGGGTTAGTGAAATTGCACATTTCACGCCCCACATTGTAGTAAAGTGCTTCCCAAAATCAAATTTTGTGCTAGGAGCACTGTGAAGTGAGGATCTGCAATACTGAGACATATTCAGAACCCCTAAAGTCTCCTCTGGGTGTTCCAGGGGTGAGGGGCCCCGTAGAAATAGGCAGGGTCTTTATAAAAGATGTTTTATAGGCCCTGGTGTTGGAGAAGTTGCCCAGTTCATTTTTCCCATTGCAGATGCCCAGCCACATAGGTTAACATGGCAAGAAGTTCTTAAATAATAACTAACGTCAAGGGTGTCATAAAAATATCATTTAAGGACTTCCTAGAATGGTATTGATAAATCCAACAATATGTCATGTCATGAGTGATGTAATATGTGACGTCATCAGCAGTGCATTGCGGGGGCGCGAGTTATAGTTAGCTAACTATAACGGCCGAATTTCACTGGTTTTGTACGAGTGAAATGTCCAACTAACTATAACGTCCCTGAAACCTGTGGTTTTTTCAGTGAATTTCTAAGGTTTTTTAAATGCTAATTTCTAACTATAACGTGCCTAAAACCTATGGTTTTTTCAGTGATATATATATGTATGTATATATATATATATATTCACTGAAAAAACCATAGGTTTTAGGGACAGTTATAGTTAGTTGGACATTGCACTCGTACAAAACCCGTGAAATTCCCCCGTTATAGTTAGTTCAGCTAACTATAACTCGCGCCCCGCAATGCACTGCTGATGACGTCACATATTACATCACTCATGACATGGTCAGTGACATCACTGATGACATCACTGATGACATCTCAAATGACATCACTGATGACATCCAGTGACTGTGTGTTTCTGTAAAGTTTAAATATTTTTAATATATATAGGGAAAGGCGTATTGAAGAATGAGTGGGTGTATAAGTGTGTGTATGGATGATTTAGTAGGTGCATGACTAATTCTATAAGTGAGTGATTAAACGTATCTTACTGAATGCATGGGTTAGTGACTAAACTGGGTTAATGTCTGTATCTGTCTGTTGCTGTGTAAGTGGCTGCATGGGTTTGTGAATAGCTACATGAGTGTCTATAAGAGTTATTGATTTGTTGTCTGAGTATCTGTATGGGTGCCTGAGTGTTTGTGTGGATGGGGTGTGTGCGACTGTGCATAGCTGTGTGAGTGGGTGATTCACTGGGTGGATGGATTCAAGAGTGCATCTGTGATAGACTGTATGGGTGGGTAAGTGTGTGTAAGAGTGTGTTAGTGAGTGAATGTATGTCCCAGTGGTACATGTGTGAGTAACTACATATGTGAAAGGCAGTATATATGTGTATTGGAGTATATAAATAGCTATAAGCTTAGAGTGAGTGATTGTGATAGTGGCTGTATGGATGAGTGTGTGCTTGTATCAGTGATTGTATAAGAGCGTAACAATGTGCTAGTATTTGTATGATTAAGTGAGCTGGTGTGTGTATAACTGTATAGGTGAGTAAATGGCAGTGTGTTTAATTATTTGCATGACTGACTAGGTGTGTGAGTACCTCTATGGATGAGTGGCGGTGTTTGAGTGTCTATATAGGAGTAAGAGTGCATATGATTGTCCTGTACTGAGTGACCATAAGTATGAGTGACTGTACGGGTGAGTGAGTGGATGTGTGTGTGTAGACCTAAGAATCAGTGAGTGGGTATGTAGTTATTGGTGTTGGAGTGTCTATGGTTTTGCGAATGGCAGTCTGTAATTTAGATTGGGTGTATCAAAGGTTATATTAGGGTGTGAGGAGGTGCATCAGATTATCACGTGGATGATGTCATCAGTGATGTCATTTGAGATGTCATCAGTGATGTCATCAGTGATGTCACTGACCATGTCATGAGTGATGTAATATGTGACGTCATCAGCAGTGCATTATGGGGCGCGAGTTATAGTTAGCTGAACTAACTATAACGGGGAATTTCACTGGTTTTGTACGAGTGCAATGTCCAACTAACTATAACTGTCCCTAAAACCTATGGTTTTTTCAGTGAATTTCAAAGGTTTTTTAAATGCTAATTTCTAACTATAACTTATCTGAAACCTATGGTTTTTTCAGTGAATTTCAAAGGTTTTTTAAATGCTAATTCCTAACTATAACATGTCTGAAACCTACGTTTTTTTTTAGTGAATTTCAAAGGTTTTGTAAATGACAATTTTTAAATGTATTAATTGTTATATTAATTTTTTTCATACTAATTTATTACATTTTTAGAATTTTTTTTTACATATTTTATTTTTTAAATTACATTGTAATTACATTATACATTACATTACAAAAAATACTTTCTCAGAATGAATTACTTTAGTTTAAATACTTTGCACATAGGCAATAGACTTTTAAGTACAGTAGTTACAGTTGTTGCAATGGGCACCACATTTTCAAACACAATGCAACATTCAGCTCAATGTGAATTTCTAGTTAAATGCAATTAGTTACTTTATGGATTACTTTTCTAACCACAGGACTGGATCCTAGATTCAGTCCTGGTACATCTCCTGTAAACAGTTAAGTAAAAGCGTTTTGGTTACAGTCGTGATTTTTAAGGAATATTATTGTATTTTAAAAGTTGACACTTTTCTGCTGAAAACCAGACAATGGATTCCTATGGAAGAAAATATAAGTTACTGGTAAGTACGGTTAAAATTACTTTTCAGGACCAGTACTGGGCTGAAAGATGCAGCACTGAGGTCTCTCCTGATAACAGGTGAGTAAATCGGAATTCGTATTTCGGCTGATTTTAGAGGAATATTTTAAAGTTCCAAAACTCCACACTTAGAAGAATTTCCAAGTGAAACCAGTCAATGTTAGCCTATGGAAGGAAATTCAAGTTACTGGTAAGTACGGTTAAAATTACTTTTCAGGACCAGTACTGGGCTGAAAGATACAGCACTGAGGTCTCTCCTGATAACAGGTGAGTAAATCGGAATTCGTATTTCGGCTGATTTTAGAGGAATATTTTAAAGTTCCAAAACTCCACACTTAGAAGAATTTCCAAGTGAAACCAGTCAATGTTAGCCTATGGAAGGAAATTCAAGTTACTGGTAAGTACGGTTAAAATTACTTTTCAGGACCAGTACTGGGCTGAAAGATACAGCACTGAGGTCTCTCCTTATAACAGGTGAGTAAATCGGAATTCGTATTTCGGCTGATTTTAGAGGAATATTTGTATGTTTCAAAATCAACACTTAGAAACTTTTTCAGCAAAAAGCAGGCAATTATATCCTATGGAAGGAAATTCAAGTTACTGGTAAGTACGGTTAAAATTACTTTTGAGGATCAGTACTGGGCTGAAAGATGCAGCACTGAGGTCTCTCCTGATAACAGGTGAGTAAATCGGAATTCGTATTTCGGCTGATTTTAGAGGAATATTTTAAAGTTCCAAAACTCCACACTTAGAAGAATTTCCAAGTGAAACCAGTCAATGTTAGCCTATGGAAGGAAATTCAAGTTACTGGTAAGTACGGTTAAAATTACTTTTCAGGATTAGTACTGGGCTGAAAGATGCAGCACTGAGGTCTCTCCTGATAACAGGTGAGTAAATCATAATTCGTATTTCGGCTGATTTTAGAGGAATATTTGCACAATGGTGAAGGGAGGGGGCGGGGCCTGAGGTTACATCTGTGCAAACGCGCCCGTGGCGCGTTTTAAGTTGGGGGATTAAGTCCCCTTGAATCATGAGGGTCCCTACGGGCCAACTAGCCCATCAGGAACCTCCAGTATGCGCCAGGGGCTGCGTTGCAGAGACATGTACAGAGGCCACACCCCTTTTACACCTCTCTGCAACGCAGCTCTGTGGCGCTTTCTGGACGTACCTGTTGGGCTAGTTGGCCCCCAGGGACCCTCAGGATTGAAGGGGATTTAATTCCCCATCATAAAACGCGCCACGGGGCCTGTTTGCACACATGTCACCTGAAGCCCCGCCCCTCCCTTCACCACTGTGCAAACACGCCCGTGGCGCGTTTTAAGTCGGGGGATTAACTCCCTTGAATCCTGAGGGTCCCTGGGGTGCAACTAGCCCACCATATACTCCAAAGCGCCACAGAGCTGCGTTGCAGAGAGGTGTAAAAAGGGGCGTGGCCTCTGTACACCTCTCTGCAAGGCAGCTCTCTGGCGCATACTGGAGGTTCCTGGTGGGCTAGTTGGCCCCCAGGGACCCCCAGTATTCAAGGGGAATTGCTTCTCTCTGCAAACGCGCCAGGGGGCGCGTTTGCAGAGTGGTGAAGGAAGGGGCGGGGCCTGCGGGCCCGATCGTTTTTTTTTTTTTTCCTCTGAAGGGGGCTGTGTGGCCCCCTTCCTTTTTCCTATTTTTAGGCCCTGGGGACCCCATCCCCCAGGGCCTTACCCCTTTTTTAAATTAAAATAAAAAAACGGGAAGGGGGCGCGTGGCCCCCCTTCCCTGGGCCTGTATTGGCCCCGGGGACCCCATCCCCGGGGCATGGCCTCTTTTTTTTTATTTGGAGGGGGCTGCGTGGCCCCCTCCTCAGGCCATTTAAGGCCCCGGGGACCCCATCCCTCGGGGCCGGCCTTGCACTTTTTTTTTTTTTTTAAACTTTTTTTTACCTTTGGGGAGGGGAGCTGCGTGGCCCCCTCCGTGGCCACTTATGGCCCCGGGGACCCCATCCCCCGGGCCTGGCCTCCGTTGGGGACTGTGGGGGTCCCCAAACCCCCCACAGTCCCGCCGGCTCCCCGTGTCCTACGGGAGCCGGCATTGCTTTTACACATGGGGAGCAGCTAACATGCTGCTCCCCATGTGGAAAGCATCAGCTTTGGATATTGGAAGAGAGAGCAGGTTTCCTGCCTCTCTTCCAATATCCAAAGCAGCTTGCAATGACAGGACGGGAGCCGCGAGGCTCCCGTCCTGTCATTGCAAACAGCAGTGTCCCGGGGGTAGGCACCCCGGGACACTGCAGGAGCCGGCCCTGGGGGTGGCGGTCCCCAGGGCCACCACAGGCTCCAGGAGGGGGCCGCGCGGCCCCCTCCTTACATTTTGAAAGCCCCGGGAGGTGGTGGTCCTCGGGGCTTGGGGGTCCAAAACGGACCCCCATTGTAATTTTTCTTAGTGCCCCGGGAGGTGGTGGTCTCGGGTGTGTGGGGGCTGGAGCCCCCACACAGGTTTTTCAAAAATAAAAAAGAAGCCCCGGGAGGTGGCGGTCTCGAGCTGCGGGAGGGCTCAGAGCCCTCCCGCACCATTATACATAAAGCCCCGGGGGTGGTGGTCCCTGGGGCTTGGGGGCCCTTAGAGGCCCCCCACACATAAAATTAACCCCCCAGCATGCCCCCGGGACTTGGCCCACCCGGGGCCACTAACATCGAAGCGCGGGAGACCGCGCTTCGATTTTTTTTTCGGCAGGATTCGCGCACCCTAAGCGCATCCTGCCGATTTTTAAAAAAAATATATTTTTTTTGCCCAGGGGTCCTTGTGGGACCCCCTGAGCAAACCTAGGGGTCAGGTGTTTCTACCCTGCCCCTGTGTGCGCTTTGCGCACTTAGTTTCTGTCCCTCGGTTCTACCGAGGGATAAAATGGCTGCCAACATTTCCTGAATCGGAATGTTGACAGCCAGCTGACAGCCAATTAACATGCAGCTCGTGATCGGGACGGTGCGCGCAGGGTGCGCTGAGGGTACGCGGACCCTACTCGGCCCTAGATATACCTATCTTTTTACTTTTGATTTTCTCAGCAACTACGGAACGGATTTACACCATTTAACAAAAAGGGTTCTTTCTGAACCAAGAACTACCTCTTTGCCAAATTTGGTGTAATTCCGTTCAGCAGTTCGGGCTGTAGCCGTGTCTAAAGTTTCCTATGGAAAATTGCATGGGGAAAACGCGTTTTGGGACCCCCTTTTCTCGGCCCCCGCTTGACGAATCCCCCGAGACTTTCAGGGTAGGAGCGGACCGGGAGCGGGCCATAAAGTTTGAAAATTTTGCGAAGATACGTCAACCGGCAAGAGAGTTATTTCAAATAGAATGTCGCGGATTTCCTATGGATAATAGGTTGTAACTATAACTATCTACTGGCGACCGCCAGTAGATAATATACATACATATACATATACACACATATATATATATATATATATATATATATATATATATATATATATATATATATATTTAGTTAAAATAACAATAAAAGCTCTTTTCAGTGCCACCCTATATTATGTCTAATTATATTTTTTCATATATAAATTCTCTTTTTTACATTTCAAAAAGTACCACTGTACTTTCAAGATAATTTCGCGAAAGTACTGCGGTACATCGTAAACCTTTTTAAGCTATATAAATCAATAACAATACTTTACCTTAACTCTACAAAGTTTGCTAAACAGACTCATGTTTTCCTATACTCTGAAAGTATATGTGCTGAGACCTTTGAAGGCTGGCTAGCTGGAAGCACAGGGTCAAAAAGTTGGCAAGATAGAGGCTCAAGGTCGGAAGGCAGGGAGCCTGGAAGCTCTGGTGCTGAAGGCAGGGAGCCTGGAAGCTCTGGTGCTGAAGGCAGGGAGCCTGATAGCTCTGGTGCTGAAGGCAGGGAGCCTGATAGCTCTGGTGCTGAAGGCAGGGAGCCTGATAGCTCTGGTGCTGAAGGCAGGGAGCCTGGAAGCTCTGGTGCTGAAGGCAGGGAGCCTGGAAGCTCTGGTGCTGAAGGCAGGGAGCCTGGAAGCTCTGGCTCGGAAGTCAGACAGGCTGGAAGCTCTGGCTCGGAAGTCAGACAGGCTGGAAGCTCTGGCTCGGAAGTCAGACAGGCTGGAAGCTCTGACTTAGTAGGCAGGTGAGCTGAGGGCTTGTGCTCTGAATGCAGGCAGTCCGGAGGCTCCAGTACTAATGGCAGGCAGGCTGCAGGCTCGGGCTCAGATGGCAGCAGGCAGGCTGCAGGCTCGGGCTCAGATGGCAGCAGGCAGGCTGCAGGCTCGGGCTCAGATGGCAGCAGGCAGGCTGCAGGCTCGGGTTCAGATGGCAGCAGGCAGGCTGCAGGCTCGGGTTCAGATGGCAGCAGGCAGGCTGCAGGCTCGGGTTCAGATGGCAGCAGGCCGGCTGCAGGCTCGGGTTCAGATGGCAGCGGTCGGAGAGAATTCCGGCCCGAATAAGCTATAAAGAGTAATAAGCTATATTTCACATGAAAACACAAAACAAAGACAAAGGGGCCGATTCCGATTCGGGCCGGAATTCTCTCCGACCGAGCCGGACCCGGAGAGATATCCGACCGAATCGGACCCGTGCAGCCCGACCGAACGAGTACGATGCGCACGTATGCCATCGGACTCGAGTCGGTCGGACTCCCATTGAAGTCAATGGGAGCCTGTCGTACAACGCGTATGCGGGCTCCCATTGACTCAATGGGTGCGATGCGGACAAGTGCGCCCCTACAGCGTGTACTGCGGTGAAGCGATTCGTGCCGTACACGCACAGGTAGGGGGACCCATGGGTCCCCCTGTGTGCGACTCGCGCGGCCACGCGTACAGGGGGTCCGACACGGACCCCCGAAGCACGGCTCCGACAGCTCTTTCGAGCCGGAGTGCGCGGCTCGGTCGGACTCGCTCGCGGCGCGCATCGTACTTACCCGGCCGGGGAACGTCTCCATTGCGCGGTGCGAGTCGTGTCCGTGCGAGTCGGTCGGTGCGGTTAGAGACGGGATCGAGTCGGTCGGAGCGGTCGGGACGCCCGGACGAGTCGGTCGGCGATTTCGCATCGTACTCGCTCGTCCGGACGCGCGTACGGATCGGTCGGGTAATAGGGCTCCGAATCGGATCCGGTTAAGCCGAATCCGATTCGGAGCCCTACCGGCCGAGATCGGAATCGGCCCCAAAGTGTGGTCTAAACAATATAGCTGCCTTTTCATTTTGCAAGGGCTTTCATTAACCAATAACATTTTGTTTACTCATTGTCATTGTCATATACCGCAGTATGCCATGTGTCACGACTCGCTCCCTGCATTCTCGTGTCCACCACCAGGGGGCCGAATTGTGGGGCTACCCAGTGTTCTAACAAGCTTCCAGACCCTCCCCTTCATGTACATACTGACTTCCAGCCATTTCGACACTACTTGGGAATTGACATCCATTCCCAATCCATGCCTGGTTTTGTGGAAGCCATCCTGCTCATGCCTGAAACTCCATTACCCAGAATTCCCTGCTCACTGCTTAGTCTCCACCCCTGCAGGCCAAGGATGGGTGGAGGAATTCAGCTCACCTGTGGCTGGCTGCTGCTAGCCTGCTCACACCTGATGCATGTGATTAATGTGAGCTCTTTTAAGCCCCAGCTCCCTTCAGCCCAGGGTTGGTCATTGTAGCTGTATACAGGTGAGGCCAATCCTTGTTGCCAGTGTTTCCTGAGTTCCTGAGCTATAGCTATTCCTTGTACCTGAATTAGCACTGCCTGCAGTGCTACCTTGTTTCCTGAGTTATAGCTATTCCTGTTCTTCAGCTATTTCTTGTGCCTGATTTGCACTGCTTGCAGTGCTCTCTTGACTCCTTGTTTCCTGAGCTGTAGCTATTTCCTGTTCCCTTGAACTAGCACTGCCTGCAGTGCTACCCTGACTCCTGAGCCTTAGCATTCCTTGTTCCTGACCTGTAGCAGTTTCCTTCTCCTGACCTAGCACTGCCTGCAGTGCTACCCTGACTCCTGAGCCTTAGCATTCCTTGTTCCTGACCTGCAGCAGTTTCCCTTCTCCTGACCTAGCACTGCCTGCAGTGCTACCCTGACTCCTGAGCCTTAGCATTCCTTGTTCCTGACCTGCAGCAGTTTCCCTTCTCCTGTACTAGCACTATCTGCAGTGCTACTTTGACTCCTGAGCTTTTGCTCAATTCTTGTTCCTACCCCAGCACTGCCTTCTATGCTTTGTTTTCTTGATTCCTGAACCTGCACTATTCTAGTATACCCTTGTAGCCTCCCCTTCTGTATATCCTTTTCCAGTCCCTGCCTTTCTTCCCATTTCCTTGGTTCTTTTAGTTTGCTGGCTTTCTATTCTGCTGTCTTGCTTCTGTTACCTCGTATGTTTGTTACCTGCTTTCTGCCAAGTGTACCCTTTGATTTCCTTCCTTTCCTGTTCAGCACTCCTCCTTGCTAGCTCCTTGTCTATTGTGCTTGTGTTTAGTTCTACCCCTTTGCTGTTACTGCCTTGCGTGTTCCTGTTTGATCGCCAGGATCCGTGGGCACAGCTGACTACCTAGGTGGTGTTTCTCGTTCACTGTGAGTATTGTCTTTGAGTTACTGTTATAACATCACCATAGGTATAAGCTCCACAGACCCTGCCTTTGCATACATATCCTATATGTGGGTATTTTCAGTCAGTATCTGTAACAGCAATTGTGGGTGAGGAACTTACTGAGCTTCAGTCTTACCGTGTGGAGCTCCTGAGTGCTTTACCCCACACCCCTTTATTGTTAATGTTGTTTCATATATATGTCTTGCACATTCATCCTGGGTGTAGTTATTCTGAATGCTAAATTGCCTCGTGAGTGCCCTTCCTTTCTGAGTCTTACCCATCTTGTTCACTTGTACAGGCTTCCCCTTTGGATCCCTTTTTCTCCTCTGACTCCCTGTATGATCCTGGGCAGCGCTGTACTCCTCTTTCTATGTACGATTTCTACCCAGTTCCCAGTCCTTGCCCAAGTCCCTGACTGTGTTCCCCACATAGTCCCGGACAGTCCCTGACAGAATGACCAACCCACATTTCCAGGGTCACTTGTGAGGTTTCTTTGTGTTCAGTTAGCTACCTTTTTTTTTTTTAATACCCACCCTGTCAGTTCTTGCCAAGATGTTTAGCAACAGATCAAGAAAGTCTGCGTATGTTGGCAGAAATCCATTGTTAAGGCAGGCAAGTTCTGTACACCCTATTAGAAAGTCCTTAAACTCTAGAGATCGATTCATGGAACAAAACAGACTTTTACGTGCTGAATATTATTCCCTGTGGTTGGCTGATCCTTCTATGTTAGATTTTCATTCCATCTGTAACCCTGATCCTCACCTGATGTCAGCCAGTGATCTACAGGATGAAAACGAATTTCTGCAAACCTTGTTAGCAGCAGAAAGACAAAATAGTAATTTAGAGAGTGGTACTATTAGGGGAAATTTTTCTGAAGTTTGTAACTCAGAGACCCCCTGTCAAGACAATGTTTTCTTTGAAAACAATTTCCAGACACAGTTTTTATCGACACCTTACCAAACTAGTAGTTCAATGATACCAGTTAACGGTTGTTTAACCACACAACAGACAAAGAAAGAGCAGATTCATTATATAACCTCTGTTTTCCATACAAACGATATACCTCAGTCTCGTGACTCAGTGAGGATCACAGTCCCTGATATTAAAGGGACCTTGTTAAATACCACATTCAAAGTAAACCATAGTCAGTTTAACAAAAGAGAGAAAAGACCTACTAGAACACAGGCGGCTAATAGCCACTTTGAACAAAATCCAAGGTATAGCTATGTTGCTTCTTGTGAAGTTGCCAAGTCTACCACTATCCTTGTAGAGAAAGATCTGCAGTCTTCACAGGATATAATTACATCTAAGGTTCTTGAATTACAACGAGAGAATAAAATGTTTCAGACTCTGTTAAAAAATTATAACCCAGAGTTCAAGTGGGAATCTAAAACCCCAGTACAAGATCACTTTTCCACCTCTATGTTAGCCTCCCTAGAAATGGAGAATGAAGCCTTGCGCTCTCTTTTGCGTTCCCCTCAGAGCTGGTCCAGCAATTGTGTGAACAATACAGTGGCTGATCCCTCAGATTCCATTCAGAAAAACCATAGTACCTTGTCTCACAGTCCAGTTAATGAAAGTAATTGTTTGAATTCTGAAATTTCTACCTCCTCTGATGTGTTGTCTTCTAGTGCTAAACTGTGTATAGGCACTACATCTGAGATGTGTCCCTCCACTTCTAAGGAACCCCAGATGCCAGAAAAGACACTAAATACTTGTTTGCTTTCTCTTCCTGGTAGTGAGGTCAGTTCCACCCAGGGGGTATCACATACACTGGCCATTGACATACAGACAAACCCTGAACCAGTGCCCAACATAATCCCTGATGGGACAATGTCTTGTGACTCAGACTATGCTCTTGATTTAACTACTGCAACGGAAGTCAACCTCCTCGCTGAGAAGAAACAAAATCCTGACCCCTTCTTTGCTGTTTTGCCTTCAAGCACACCACATACTGAAAAGTCAGGAAATGATAGTATTGTATGCTCTGATGCACCTGTACCACCTTCTAATGCAGAAGAAAATGAGAAAATTTCCAAAGACCAAGTGATCTCTTACCTGTTTCCTCTGACTAAGACATGGGAACTGCCAAATGGTAAAGGGAGTCTGGTCACCAGAGACTCTAAGATAAGCAGTACTCTTAGCCATCCCGAAGAAAGCGCGTCAGTGTGTTTTAATGAGCCAAGGAACTGTGAAGATTTCACTATTGACAACAGGGAATCTACTGTTCACGGGCTATCGCCATTCCCAGAATTTAAAGTTTGTCATCCTTGTGCCTCTCTGCCATCTGAGCCCGAGTCTGCAGCCGGCCTGCTGCCATCTGAGCCTGAGTCTGCAGCCGGCCTGCTGCCATCTGAACCCGAGCCTGCAGCCGGCCTGCTGCCATCTGAACCCGAGCCTGCAGCCGGCCTGCTGCCATCTGAACCCGAGCCTGCAGCCGGCCTGCTGCCATCTGAACCCGAGCCTGCAGCCGGCCTGCTGCCATCTGAACCCGAGCCTGCAGCCGGCCTGCTGCCATCTGAACCCGAGCCTGCAGCCGGCCTGCTGCCATCTGAACCCGAGCCTGCAGCCGGCCTGCTGCCATCTGAACCCGAGCCTGCAGCCTGCCTGCTGCCATCTGAGCCCGAGCCTGCAGCCTGCCTGCTGCCATCTGAGCCCGAGCCTGCAGCCTGCCTGCCATTAGTACTGGAGCCTCCGGACTGCCTGCATTCAGAGCACAAGCCCTCAGCTCACCTGCCTACTAAGTCAGAGCTTCCAGCCTGTCTGACTTCCGAGCCAGAGCTTCCAGCCTGTCTGACTTCCGAGCCAGAGCTTCCAGCCTGTCTGACTTCCGAGCCAGAGCTTCCAGGCTCCCTGCCTTCAGCACCAGAGCTTCCAGGCTCCCTGCCTTCAGCACCAGAGCTTCCAGGCTCCCTGCCTTCAGCACCAGAGCTATCAGGCTCCCTGCCTTCAGCACCAGAGCGATCAGGCTCCCTGCCTTCAGCACCAGAGCTATCAGGCTCCCTGCCTTCAGCACCAGAGCTATCAGGCTCCCTGCCTTCAGCACCAGAGCTATCAGGCTCCCTGCCTTCAGCACCAGAGCTATCAGGCTCCCTGCCTTCAGCACCAGAGCTATCAGGCTCTCTGCCTTCAGCACCAGAGCTTCCAGGCTCCCTGCCTTCAGCACCAGAGCTTCCAGGCTCCCTGCCTTCCGACCTTGAGCCTCTATCTTGCCAACTTTTTGACCCTGTGCTTCCAGCTAGCCAGCCTTCAAAGGTCTCAGCACATATACTTTCAGAGATTGAACTTCTAGCCGCAGAGACTAAACTCTCAACATGTCAGCCTCCAGGGCCTGGGTCTCCTGCATACCTGCTTCCAGCGTCTCCTGCATGTGAGTCTTCTGTATGTTTTCCTCCAGGGCCAGAGCTTCAAGTCTGCTTCCTGTTACCTCCTTTGACTTCAGCCACCTTGCCTTTGACCTCTGTGCCTCCTGCCAATCCATTATCTGTTTTTGACCCTACAGTCAATCTGCCTTCGTTTCTAGAGTGCTACTCTAGACTGCCATCATCTGGACTTCAAACACCTTTGATTCGGGGTTCTAAGCCCCCGTTACTGGCTTTGGATGCTTCAGGTTCTGCCTCCAATACTCCTGTTAATTTACAGCCTAATATTCTACCCTCCAGACCATCACATTTTTCCCACAGTCCTCTGGTATCTTGTACTACATCTCTGATGGAAATGGACCTATTTCATAGGAGCAAAGGCGTTGAATCCAGTTCCAGATTCCGGGAGACGGTCTTTGGAGGGGGGTACTGTCACGACTCGCTCCCTGCATTCTCGTGTCCACCACCAGGGGGCCGAATTGTGGGGCTACCCAGTGTTCTAACAAGCTTCCAGACCCTCCCCTTCATGTACATACTGACTTCCAGCCATTTCGACACTACTTGGGAATTGACATCCATTCCCAATCCATGCCGGGTTTTGTGGAAGCCATCCTGCTCATGCCTGAAACTCCATTACCCAGAATTCCCTGCTCACTGCTTAGTCTCCACCCCTGCAGGCCAAGGATGGGTGGAGGAATTCAGCTCACCTGTGGCTGGCTGCTGCTAGCCTGCTCACACCTGATGCATGTGATTAATGTGAGCTCTTTTAAGCCCCAGCTCCCTTCAGCCCATGGTTGGTCATTGTAGCTGTGAGGCCAATCCTTGTTTCCAGTGTTTCCTGAGTTCCTGAGCTATAGCTATTCCTTGTACCTGAATTAGCACTGCCTGCAGTGCTACCTTGTTTCCTGAGTTATAGCTATTCCTGTTCCTGGGCTTCAGCTATTTCTTGTGCCTGATTTGCACTGCTTGCAGTGCTCTCTTGACTCCTTGTTTCCTGAGCTGTAGCTATTTCCTGTTCCCTTGAACTAGCACTGCCAGCCCTGACTCCTGAGCCATAGCATTCCTCGTTCCTGACCTGCAGCAGTTTCCCTTCTCCTGACCTAGCACTGCCTGCAGTGCTACCCTGACTCCTGAGCCTTAGCATTCCTTGTTCCTGACCTGCAGCAGTTTCCCTTCTCCTGACCTAGCACTACCCTGACTCCTGAGCCTTAGCATTCCTTGTTCCTGACCTGCAGCAGTTTCCCTTCTCCTGTACTAGCACTATCTGCAGTGCTACTTTGACTCCTGAGCTTTTGCTCAATTCTTGTTCCTACCCCAGCACTGCCTTCTATGCTTTGTTTTCTTGATTCCTGAACCTGCACTATTCTAGTATACCCTTGTAGCCTCCCCTTCTGTATATCCTTTTCCAGTCCCTGCCTTTCTTCCCATTTCCTTGGTTCTTTTAGTTTGCTGGCTTTCTATTCTGCTGTCTTGCTTCTGTTACCTCGTATGTTTGTTACCTGCTTTCTGCCAAGTGTACCCTTTGATTTCCTTCCTTTCCTGTTCAGCACTCCTCCTTGCTAGCTCCTTGTCTATTGTGCTTGTGTTTAGTTCTACCCCTTTGCTGTTACTGCCTTGCGTGTTCCTGTTTGATCGCCAGGATCCGTGGGCACAGCTGACTACCTAGGTGGTGTTTCTCGTTCACTGTGAGTATTGTCTTTGAGTTACTGTTATAACATCACCATAGGTATAAGCTCCACAGACCCTGCCTTTGCATACATATCCTATATGTGGGTATTTTCAGTCAGTATCTGTAACAGCAATTGTGGGTGAGGAACTTACTGAGCTTCAGTCTTACCGTGTGGAGCTCCTGAGTGCTTTACTGTTAATGTTGTTTCATATATATGTCTTGCACATTCATCCTGGGTGTAGTTATTCTGAATGCTAAATTGCCTCGTGAGTGCCCTTCCTTTCTGAGTCTTACCCATCTTGTTCACTTGTACAGGCTTCCCCTTTGGATCCCTTTTTCTCCTCTGACTCCCTGTATGATCCTGGGCAGCGCTGTACTCCTCTTTCTATGTACGTTTTCTACCCAGTTCCCAGTCCTTGCCCAAGTCCCTGACTGTGTTCCCCACATAGTCCCGGACAGTCCCTGACACCATGGCCCAATATATAATTTTTGTTCCTTATTACTTACAAACAACTGAACCAATTCAGATCAAATAGCAAAAAAGAGCCTTTCCACACCATTATCTATATTCCTGCCATATAGCATATAAATCCGTTGAGACATTTTGTCGCCAAATCTATTTAAATGGTCTATGGAAAATGCATTGGTGGAAAAACGTGTTTTTGGCACTCCCTTTTTCTTTGCACACCCCTTAACTAATTACCATGAAACTTTGCATCATCAGCCAATGTAGAAAAAAGAATAGGTCTGCAAAGTTTCATGGAGATTTATCTTACGTGATAAAGTATATATATACACATATATATACATTGTCACGTATGATAAATCTCCATGAAACTTTGTAGACCTATTCTTTTTTCTACATTGGCTGATGATGCAAAGTTATTGCTTTAATGGGAAGGCCTTCACCGACCTGACAGTTTATAAGCACTGTGCCGCTTTTGGGAATTTTAATGTTTTCACCAATCATGCTGAAAACGGGCCTTCAGTTACAAGGTGACATTAAACATAAATCAGTACGATGCTAGACTGTGCTTGTGAAAGACAATTTAAAAAGCCTGATTAACCCGATAATTGCAGAATGCAGATGCAGGTTACAACTGGTGAAGCACAGTGGGTTTGTGTACCTTCATCGTGCCTGTACTCATTTTACAGTTTTAAAGTGAAAGACTTTAGTTATCGTTTTTGTTTTGGCAGTGAGTGATTATATAATACCAGCACAATTCTATTTGCTATATTGCAATGATTTTGAAACTGTTTATAATGTGGGATTCCATGAACTTATTAATAGAGTTTTCAGGCAGCAGCAGCATAAAAGTTTACCAATATTGTCGGTGCCCATATTAGTCGAGTTGCTATTTTGCTGCTTTTAATGTGCATAAAATGTTCATGTGATGTTTTTCAATAATCATAATGCTGTTACACGTTACAAGATTAACAAAATGCATCTGTGACCTCAGTTCCTGCCTACGAGAAAGTGTTTTCTCTATGTTTACTAGTGTGTTGGATTTTAAAAGGCACCTTTCAATTAGTGTTATTCAGATTGAGAAAGGCTGTGAGACAGCCGAAACGCGTCTCTGGATGTTCTTTTAATTGCTGGGTCGTGGGAGGCCCAACGCATTAAAGGGAAGTGAATACTTCGGTCTTCGTGTGCGTGCTCTTTGTAAAGTTACAGGAGGTGTCTTTGGATATATATATTACCTACTGGTGGTCACCAGTAGGTAGTTATAGTTAGGACCTAGTTTCCATAGGAAAAGCGTTTTTTGATTTGCCAATATCTTTGGCGCCGTTTGATGAATCTTCGCGAAATTTTCCCCCAAAAAAAGTTCACTCATGTCAGGTCCTGTCTTGAAAGTTTCGGGGTGATTCGTCAAGCCGGGGCCGAGAAAAAAGGGGGTCCCAAAACACGTTTTCTCCATGTTAATTTCCATAGGAAACTTTAGACACCGCTACAGCCCGAATTGCTGAATGGAATTACACCAAATTTGGCAAAAAGGTAGCTCTTGGGTCAGAAAGCGCCCTTTTTTTAAATGGAATAAATCCGTTCAGTAGTTGCTGAGAAATTAAAAAAAGAAAAATATTGATATCTGAGCACCGAGGAGGGTTCGCGAACCCTCCCGAGCTCAATTCTCATTGGCTGCCAACACTCCAAACCAGAATGTGTTGGCAGCCATCTTGTGACTCAGTAACCGAGTCACAAAAAAACAGTGGAAAAAAGGTTAAAAAACGTGTGTGTGTGTGTGTGTGTGTGTGTGTTTTTTTACCAATGCCTCGCAAACCAAGGAATGACGCCGTGTTCTGGCCAAATTTCATTTATTCAGTCAGCTGGTAGAATGCGTTTCGCCTGTCCAGCAGGCTTGATCACCAAGGGTTGGTGATCAAGCCTGCTGGACAAGCGAAACGCGTCCTACCAGCTGACTGAATAAATGAAATTTGGCCAGAACACTGCATCGTCATTCCTTGGTTTGCGAGGCATTGGTAATTGTTACTGGACCGTGCTTGGGTGGTCCACTCACGGCGGCTGTAACCTAAGCCTGGAGGATATATATATATTTTGTCACGTATGATAAATCTCCATGAAACTTTGCAGACCTATTCTTTTTTCTCCTCCACTACTCTGCTGGGTGGGCACAATGAACACAGGTGGGTGGGGAAGGCTGAGCGGCTTCAGCCAGAGACCAAGAGCGGCGGGCAGGTGGGTCTTTGTCACCCCATCCTCCCTGCTGAACTGGTGCATTACGGCCAAGCCAGGTGGTGTGGACAGATAGTGTCCGTCTCTTCCTTCTTCATGGACAAGACCGATACATGAGCCCACACGGAATAAAGGGTTGGACCACACCTTTCATCTTTTTTCTGCACTGTGGCAGGGGTGTATCCCAGTTTAGGTTGGACATTCCTGATTGTTTCCCAAAAGTTGGACGTTTTTGTTAATCCATGCATAATTGAATCTCTATGATTAAAGCACACGAGCGCGGATTCAAGCTTTGAAAATTTCCATGAATAGATAAGGGTCCTGGTAGTGTCATTGCCAAGCAGCAGCAAAAACACTGAAACGGGTCCTTACATTGCACTATTTATACGTCTTAAACGTTACCTTTCAAAACCGTGATCTCTTGCTCTATAATGAGAGAACCCTTAGTAGTTGAGGTCAGTGATGCAGACCTATGTTACATTTCATTCGTTTTATTTATTCAGTTCCATAGTTTACTTTTTCCATTTGCTCTTGTTTAGTTTAGTTTATCAAACAACGCAAATACTAAGATGAAAATATTCACGGTGCTGAAGGAAAAGAAAATGCAACGTTTCTGTGTGTGCTTAATTATATGATATTGAATACTACTAACAAGCACTGGTAAAGTCAAATGGTCGGACGTATTTTATGTGTATGTGTTCCTTCTGTAATCTATTGGGAATCCCTAAAAAGAAAACACATGCAGAGGCATTCAAATACTAGGCAGGTGGCATACCTTGAGACCACAGGATTTGAGCTCACGTTTTAGGCCGAGCCCATATTTATACTGACACAACTGTTATAAAAGATTCTTAACTACACTTCTTTGGCCACGTCTATTTTATAAAAGATTCCTAACTACACTTCTTTAGCCACGCCTATTTTGAAGACCTACCCACCTTTTTCATCCAACTTAAAGCAGTAGCTCGCATGCAATGGCCTGTTTAGAAACAATACTTTTTTATGCTCTGTTGTGCGGCACATTTATCAGCAATTAAAATACCCGTCAAGAGATAGGTCAGTGAGTTGTTCATTTAACCCATACATCTCCAAAAATTAACCCAGTTACACTGACCAACAAATGTTTTGCGAAAGGATGCTATCCACAAATGGGGGCCACTTTTTTGGGGGTGCCCCGGACCTATTTTGGATTCCAATCCGACCCTGCTAGCACATTTCAATGCAACACTTTAAATCAATGTGCAAGTCTCACTATTAGCACAACGACACCCTCACATTGTGCAATTGACAGCAAGTTAGCATGAGCAGTTTAGGAAGTCGCGAGCTGTAGTGTGGAATGCTAGAGTCAGGGCACGAGTCGGGGGTACACGCGGGTACACGGCGTCCACCCACTATTTTCAAAGGGTGGACGCCGTCCCCCTGCCACTAAGTTGGGTCCCACAGAAATATGTTGAACTTGTCCCAGTGTCATTTTCAGACACCGGGACACGTTCAGCAGCTCCCGCAGGTTGTCTGCTTTTCATTCTCAGCAGCAACGTGCAGTCAGTTAGGGGGCTTTTTTTTTACACCTCCAGCTGTGCCAAAGATAAAGGCAGAAGTTAAGGGGCCATCAGGTCTCCTTTTGATCGAGTACCCGATGGGAGGCGGCCTGGAACCTCTCAATTAAATGCAAATGCACAGGAGAGGAAACAAATGCAGGCTGCATACCATGTACAGAAGCACAACAAGGGTGCAAAGGCCAAATATCCACAGGGAGGTCCTCGCGTTGGACCCTGGAGGAGCGACGGCGCCCCGTTAGTCCTACGGGCGGTTGTGGACCTGAGCAACGGGGGATTGCCTGGCAGGCTCCGCCCCCGTATGGGGCGTGAGCAGGGGCGTGGGCTGTTGGTCCACTGGTGGAAGGGGTCTTCCCTCCCCCAAAATATGGCAAACACCGTTGGGGAGGCCACGGTGTAATTTGGCTCATCAGGTGGCAGGCGGCGAGGGGCTGCCTGCCTTGGGATCGCCCGTAAGATAACCCACCATGTTGGCATATTTGTAATGCTAATAAACCTGCAGCAGTTTTCTCCACAAAGAAGGTGTCTTGTCTGGTTATTTCTCTAGGAGAGTGCTGTATGGTGGGGTGGCGAGTGTTGCCGATATTGGCACTAAGCACACAGCATGTTATCTCTTCAGATACTTAAGAGATGCATGCTTTTTACTTTTTTCAGTCCCTGTATAGAAGTGCACGCACTGTAAAAATGTCAGATGGGATGGTCTGTCCAAGTATTTACACAAATAACAATATAAATAGCACTATTTTATTTCTTTTATAGCGCTACTGAGCCTAATGCAGAGTCTTCCAGTGAGGTCACTTCCTGTGATGCCATGTGGGATGTAACGCATCGTGACGTCATGCGCTGTGTTGGCACGGGTCATGAAGTCACTTGCATACTGCCTAACTTGGTCAGTCCCCCCACTTCTTTTTATAGGACTTGTGCCCTGGCTAGAGTGCACCTCACCTCTATGCTGTGAAAAAAATCTGCGTGCTCACATGCAGGGCTACGCCGCGCCAGGCGACCTCCACCTTTCAAAGCTTCACTGTGCATCTGAATAAATGCTACCACAGCATCCTTCCACGAGCCATCCCCACGCTGCTGCTGTCGCCCACACAGACTAAGAGGGAGTGGCGTAGTCAGTGACTGTCAGGTGCAGCGGCGCCTCCTCTCGTTAGAACAGAGCAGGGAAGGCCGCTAAACTCCGCCCCGCCCTGGTGTCTGAGCCCTGCGACCGCCGTGCACAGAAGCGGAGGGGCGGGGCACGCTCTCATCCCCAGGTGCCCAGTGCGCGCGCCTCTAATGCATGCTGCCTGCACATAGAGCGCGCTGCAGCAACAGCTTCCACGGGAGGAGCCCTACGAAACGGGCTCTTCATTCATAAGCGGCCAGCATCTTTTAAAAAATGATTTAGGACATATCCCATCCAGGTGTCCATTGCTCGTAAGTATTTTTTTCTGCTTTGGTATCTATACAACACCATTTAACTGAAGTTGTGCAAACAGTATGATTTAATCATGTCATGTTCGGTGGTGCATGTTTGCAAGAGGAGCAACACTTGTATGTCACTTGTGTGGTGTGCACTGCGCCGCCTTGTAGCAGCAAGCAGCAGCTGCAGGGCGAGGTTGGCGTGCAGCACGCTGCATCCTGTAGTCGGCTGTCTTTCCTGCCTGTGCTCTGCATCTTTCCGCCCCTTTACAAGGAGCGGTGCATCAGGGTTGCAGATATCTGGGCTGCTGATGTTAAAGAGATCGTGACGGGGGCTTCCGAGATCAGAAGCTGAGCCCAAGTATCCCAGCATTCTCGGACTTGCGAAGAGACGACCTGCTGCCACTTGCCATGTTGCTTCTGTGACCCTCCAGCAGAGATAAGGAGGACCCACCCTTTTGCACTTGGGTGCATTGCTGCAGAAGCTGTCCTTTTCTGAGCTACGATGCACTTGGATTCTGGCTCAGAACTTGAGACCCCCTCCTATGCCAGGTAGCTACCCTGATCACCCGGTGTGCTTCTTGGCAGTGATGAACCCCCAACTCTGCAAGTGCCTCAGAAGAGGCAGGGCGTGTAACACTTTGCTGCTGCCTTCAGGAAGCTTCCTTTATAGAAGCATGGAGGGCCCCTCCCCCGCTTCGTGAGACGGAATAATAAGGGGTTCAGAGCATTTGCTTAAGAGTAAGTAAGGTCTCTGCTGCCTTGGGTAGTGGGTCCAGCGAGGGTTAGGGCCCTAAGAGAGCCAGGCGACCCACGCCCTGCGCACGACTGAAGCAACCAAGATGCTTCCACAGCCCCGTGGGATTTCAGTAATGCTGCACGTCTATGTCTCTTACACTTTTTTTTATTTCCCTGGGTTCGTGTTTGTCAAAAACGTGTATTTGCAGAAGGGCCATCTGTCACATGTCACCTCGTCCACAATGATCTGTCCTGATGGGTAGGCTTATATCAAGGGGGCATGAGCTGGACTGCCATATGCCGGCGCACCCCTCCCTGGAGTTCACCGTCTGGTACGTTTCCAAAAAGCACACCGACGAGGAAGGTATTTAGTGTGGGCACAACCCATGCTGCTTTACCAAACATTCTGCATTTCGGTATGTTCTATCCCTGTGAAAATCCAGTTCACAGACTGTTCAACGAGCTCCCACGCTTTCCGTGTGCTCGTTACACAGCCGTGCACGCACGAGAGAAGGCTGATGGGCGGCTGACTGCTGCTCGCTTGGCAATGTTCATTCCTATTCGTTAGCACCTAAAAGGGAACATCGTGTTTTTATGTTCAGTTGAGGGCGGGAGCGGAAGGGGGGAGGTGAGAGTCAAAGGTAGGAGGTCCGAACCATTACATGCTTGCAAAGCTCCTTGGCCTTGGAAGTACACTTTGGGCGGTAATTCCGAGTACCGCCAGACGATATGTTATTGCCCGTTATGGAAAATCTAGCGTTATTTGGCGGAGCGCTCTCCTGGCAGTAAAGTCTGCTGGTGGGGCTCTCCAGGCCATCCATTGGTACTATAATGTGCTGAAGAACAAGAATGAAACTGGCCTTTTCGTGGTCTTCTAGGCGGTGTTGCAAGGGTATGTTGGAGGGTCTTCTAACGTGTGTGACAAAAAATAGGCTAATTCACTATTTTTAATCTACTGCCCAGTATCAAGAACAGCCTACTTTAGTGGCCATTAACTGTTCTGTAATAAGGGCCCTTTTCCAGTCTTAGTAAAACACTTAAGGCCTAAAGTTGGGTGTTAACGGGGTATCTTCGATTTATACCTGCAATAAAAGCAGTATAGAAGCATATGTTCTTGGGTGCCTCGGAAGGATAATAGGTGGATTGTAGGGGCTTAACACAGGTGCCTTCATCCCATGTGGCGCAGGGGGCTCCCATCCTTAGGAACCCCATTCATCCTAAAGCCTGTGAATATGTGTGACATAGGGAGGTCTCAAGGACCCTTCATCACATTCTATGTGTTTGTGTGTGTGTGTGGAGGTGGGGGTCATGTTGCTTCACCCCACTGGTGGATTGTCACATTATAAGCCATATTATCACGTCATGTCAGATGTATGGCATACCACTTCCCGCCTCTTTCTGTGTGATGTCATCGGATTGTTCCATAGCGAATATGTAGGTATGTTTTGATGGATGAGCGAGCCTATATGTGATCATAGCCTTAAAAAGACAATGCAGTGAATGATGTCACAGTACATTGCAAAACCTCAGCTGACGTCATGGATCAAACCAACGTGGATTGGGCATAATTGGGATAATAGCAGTTCACGAGGGGCATATCAACAGATCCCTAGGGCTTCCATGGCATGGCAAGACTCTTTCTGGCTCAGAAGAGGACGGAAGGCGTTACCCCGTTCCACTGTAGAGGGGGTTAAATACTCTGATATCGGGAAAAGGTGCTGTTTATAAATCTAGTGCTGGAAATTCCACATTTGGGTTCTGTCCCGACCCATCTCTAAAAGAGACCCTTACTTATTAGTATTTCTTTTCAATTTCCATACTTTAAACTACAGCTGTAATTTCTGACTTTTCTGCGATCATAGAATATTTTTACATTGTAAATTTCCTGGTACTTACCCCTAATTTGTATTTATTTAAATATTTTACATAGTGATGCTTGGTGTAGGAAGCCACTTTGTAGTACATTATCGGTGGGTTTGTCATGTGTGATGTTTAAATGGCATGAGTTGTTCAGAGTCAAGTGTAAAGATTACTCATTTACAGTTTCGTCAAGGGATTACTCCACCCACAAGTTGAATCTCAGTGTAAAATCGCCATTGAGCTCTACAGGATACAACTGCAGTATAGGCCTTTCTGTTTACCAAGTTAATCAACGGGTACATTGCTGCAGGGAGGCATCTGCTCTGCCTTCTGTGCAAACATACTGTCCCCTCCCAGATCGATCTGAATGCAGTCAACACGTGAATGTCTGCTCTTCAATTGTTATCTATCACAAGAATTAACTATTTGTTCTGTAGATTAATTTGTCAGGCAAACCACATAGTTATACCAAGAAGGTGGATATTTACTTTCCTAATGGTGCCCACCCGTTAGCACATCAGTGGCAGCCACACGCAACACAAACACTGTTAGCATCAAAATATTTATGCATTTACGTTTGGTTGTCATTGTCTTTCTCTTGTCCCTGTCTTTCTGCTTGTGGTCATCGTGGTTTCTCTGACTCAGGTCTTTGCTGTTGAATGTGTGCTTCTTAACCATCTACAGGCGGCGAGGTTACAAATTCTTCTCAATCACTTACTCATCACTGATTAAAAAAATCTCTGTATAGGACCTGGGTAGGAGGCTGAATTCCTGCATAGTCTCATAGTCCTGTTTAGCCAGCGACCTAACAAGGTTGTACTTTTTTTGCACCCATCTCCTTTCTTTTGAAACTATTTTACTTCCATTCACCATACTAAACTCTATTCGGTGGGTTGATTGTCATGCCCCAGCAGGTGCCCATGTGGCCAATGCCAGATACACTCCAGTGGAAATCGACACTGAGGCAGATCCCTGCTATGCAACACGATACAGAGAGCTTGCTTATAACTCTCATAGCACCACTTCCTATAAGTGCCTAGTGGCAGTTCTGTTTCTAAGTGCACTTCATTCTTGAGGCTTATCACCTCTTTGTATTTACAGAGTATCAATATCATGCTTGAAGTACAGTCAGTGTAAAGAAGGAATCCATCTCTACACAGTACTTAAATACAAAAAGGTAAAGAAACGCTAATCTTTGTTAGTAGATGCTAAGCCACATGCTTCATGTACCTAAAATGTCCGTGCATTGATGAAGCACCCCTGTAGTTGATAAAGGTTTTGTTGTAGAGCTATGTTTCTAAAAAGCATCCCGTTCCATATAGGTGACCTGAATTATCATTTCACTAATTAATGTCATACACACAAGATCATCTATCAGTAACTCACATTCTTCTTGTGATACTGAACATGATCACTTCCGGTTTTATAGGAAAAGAAGTGAGTTCAGATACTGACTTATCTTTGGAGGGTTCTACAGCACAATCCTGTATCTAAAAGGTAGAGTGCCAAGGCGTGGGTTAAGACTGCTGTCAGGATTTTATACTTATAAAAGGGCCGACCAGAGTAGGTTCTGAAGTGTCAGATGCATGCCAGATTTTCAGGATAAATATTGAGTATGTAAGTGAGTTCCATTTAGGTCCATTCCATTGTAAGTGCATATACTTACATGGCAATGGTCAGGCCTTCATGGACATATGTTAGACTCTCTTTAGATATGTGCATGTGAAAATACAAGACAATTATTGCAAGTTTGAGGAACTGATTGACAGTGTGTAGTTTAGAGAGAGACTGTCAATGCTTAGGTGATACCCTGAGCATAGCAATTTTATGAAAAGATACGACGGTCTAAGAGACGGATTTAGAGTTTAATTGCAATAAATAATACTCCAATTTCGGAAGGAAATGCTTCATTTGGATGAGAGTCCTGAATTCCCATCCACCTCGTGGGAGTAGTATGGTGGAGAAGTTCAGCTGGTGGATTTTCCTTTTGGTTTAGCCTCTTTCTTTAGAAAATTGTATTTTGTAAAGTAACCTTATCTACTATGGGCATTGAAAAACGAGCACCGGTATCCACAGCTGTGAATTAATTATGTGTGTTGTCATTTTATGGTGATGCAAAGGTGTGATGTGTGTGGGGTGGGAGATAGGTTGTGCATGGGGTAGTGTGTATGGGGGGACTTTGCCTACGAGGTAATACCTTGTGATTGTCTTAGCTGTGCATCATTGTGTGCCCAACTATAGTTGTAGACTTTGTAAATTGCCGGCGAGTGGAATGCACTGAGTTTTGATCGTAAACTCTATATGTTTCAGGATGTCAGTAGGAGATGGGGTAGTCAATTTTCTGTGCAGTGTGACCTTGGAGGTTTTTCAGTTTAGTGCACTGCGTGTGCCCTTTCTTTTAGGCTTTGTTGGATTGGATATTCTCTTTGGTGGCTGGGTTTAGATATTGCCTGCAGAGCTGCTTCTCAAAAAGAGAGTACTTAGTTTATTCCGGTTGGTGAAGAATAGGTAATGTTCTTGCTGCTTTATTCAAATATGTCAGCAATTATAGTGCTGAAGTGATTGCATGAATAACAGGTTCTCTAGAAAATATTTAGAGAAGACATCTTTTGACCAAGAATGCCAAGTGAAGATGCTTGATAACCTATCTTTCGTGAATTGCTGCTTACGTGACAAAGCAGCATTGAAGAATATGTCCTGATTTCTTGCATGATTAGCAGGAACAGGCAGGTCTCTCATTGAAGAGGGCTTTTCAAGACTAGGTGGCAGTGTAAAAAATCACTGTTGCAGTGTTGTCACTATTTAATTTCAGCTGACTCGAGAACACCAAAATGAAATGTCTAACTCACAATGATCAAACACACAAACAATGATGGGAGGAATGCTTGCAAATAGTATAAACCACTGCCAATCTCTCTAGGTAGCATTCCAAACCACTGGTATATGGTCACAATTAACTACTGCTGCAACACGGTGATGCGCTCGCCTTTCTTCTTCCGTATTCTGCTGTTGGTGCATCACGGTGATGCACACACCATTTATCGTTGTTCATTCTGCAATGTTTTTTTTTTTTTAGTTGTATAACCAACTAAGTTTATTGCGAGATCTTTATAGTATAACACCCTTTCTGCACTTGTTTTGCTTTCTGTTCCTGCTCACTATTTTATTTTACTCAGCATTTTGTTATTGCTTGTGTAAATTTTAATATGGCTAATATTGCTGCACCTCCACATTTTCTGCAGGTAGCTGGTGAACCTAACATTGAATGGGAGCTTTGCTTTCCTATATTCCTATCGTATGTGGACGTTCTTGAAAAAGAAGATTGTTCTGCTAAAAGGAAATTAGCCTTACTTAAACATTGTTTGGGTGGTGCAGGTTTAAAAGAATTTAATAATCTTCCTCCTATTGAAGATGCTGGTGATATGGATGTTTTTGAGAAGGCCACCAGACAGATGAAAATTCGTTTTGGGAAAAAGATCAATGTTGTGATGGAAAGGTTCAAATTCTATTCACGTGCCCAAAAGGAGGAAGAATCAATAGAGGATTATGTATCTGCATTACGTTCTCTAGCCTGTTCTTGTGCATTCGAAACTATCACTTATGAACAAGTTCTTAGAGATCAAATAATGATGAAGACCAAGAGCAAAAAAATACAAGAAAGACTATGGTTGGGCACAGAATCCTCTCTTAGTGCTGTCCTTAATATTGCGAAAGGTATCGAACAGTCTGAGAAATTTGTTACAGAAATTAGAGGTCAAAATACTAAAGTGCAAAATACTGAACCAGAAGTTTCTTTAGTTAGAAGTCAAATGGGACCTAAAATCAGTCCGAAAAGTTCCTTTAAGAAAGATGTCGAAAAGAAAACTTTTGAGAACAAATCTTATGTAAAAAGGAACACTATTGTGTGCTAAAGGTGTGGTAGTACCAACCATGTTGGTAATTTCAAAGGGTGTCCTGCTTGGGACAAAGTTTGTGTGAAATGTAAAAAAAAGGGACATTTTGGAAATGTTTGTCGATCCACTCAAAAAGTTAACTACATTACGTACGAGGAAGATGAAGTTCTTTATGAATTAAATTCTGTACTTTGTGTTAATGAATCTAATCACAAGAGCTTTCCAACTTGTACTGCAAAGATAGATGACAAACCGGTTCATATGATGGTTGACTCGTGTGCCTGGTATAGTATCATTGGGAAAAAATTGTTCAATGATCTTTGGGGTACGAAGAAATTGTTTCCGCCTGATATTCAACCTGGTGGGTATTCTGGCCACAAAATTGATCCTGAAGCTTTCATGTGGGCAGATATTGAATTTGAAGGAAGAAGAACTAGAGGGAAAGTTTATGTTGCCACCAAAGGGGTAGCCATTTTAGGTTGGCCGCATCAACAAGAATTAGGTATAAAATTGGATCCCAATGCTGCTCCTTCTGTAAGTGTAGTGTCTGTTGACAATGAGGCTTTCATTAACAGAATTAAAGAAACCTATCCAAAAGTCTTTGTCAACACATTAGGCAAATACACTAATTTCAAACATAAGATCATCTTAAATGATAAAACTATTCCCGTCAGGCACAAAGTAAGAAATGTACCCTTAGCTTATAGGAACAAACTTAAAGAGATGTTGACTGATTTGGTTCAAAAGCGCATAATTGAGCCCATAGAATCATCTCCTTGGGTATCTCCCATTGTTTTATTGCTTAAGGGCACAGGAGATCTTCGTTTGTGTGTGGATCTTCGCAGTTTGAACCAGGAAATATGGATAAACATCCCCTTACTAACATCCATGAATTAATCTCTACATTGTCAGGTGCTTCTGTTTTTTCTACTATTGATCTTGCAAGTGCTTATCACCAAGTGGAATTGCATGATGAATCTAAACGATTAACTGCTTTCGTTACACCGGAAGGCATGTTTCAGTTTTTACGTATGCCATTTGGCTTGGCTAGTGCTGCTTCTGTTTTCAGCGATTAATGAAAGAACTTTTGGAAGATTGTAAGGGAGCTATTGCCTTCCAAGATGATATTTTAATTTTTGGAAGTACATGTGAGGAGCATGATAAGAATTTAGATGTAGTGTTAAGAAATGTACAAGAAAAAGGTCTTACTTTGAAGTTTTCCAAATGTAAATTTAGGCAAAACAAAGTTGAGTACTTGGGTCATGAAATTTCTAGCGAAGGAATTAAACCCAGACTCAACCATGTACAAAGTATTGTTAATGCTCCTGCCTCGAAAGAACAATTACTGTCATTCTTAGGTCTTACTGAATTCTATGGCAAATTTGTACAAAATTACTCTACCATTGTTCACCCATTATGTTTGTTGTTAAAGAAAAATGCAAAGTTTGTTTGGGGGAACGATCAACAATTGTCATTTGACACCCTTAAGAAAAGAATTATTGATGCTCCATTTTTGAAACCTTATGTGGTTGTTAAGGAATGTATTGTGTGTGTAGATGCCAGTAGTGTGGGACTAGGAGCAGTACTCATGCAGAAAGACAAAGGTGGTGAATACGTAGTATCTTATGCTTCCAGAATGCTTCATGATTCTGAATGTAATTATTCTACTATTGAGAAGGAGTTATTAGCATGTACTTGGGCTACTCCGGATTTTCGTCAGTTTTTGTGGGGCACAAAATTCTCTTTAAGAACTGATCATAAGCCTTTAATTAATGTTGTCTGCTAGTGGTGGTAGAACTCTAACTGCTCGTTTAACAAGACTTGCTGTCAAATTGCAAGAGTACCGTTGTGATGTTGAATATGTTCCTGGTCGCATGGATGTTCATGCTGACTGTATGTCACGTTTGCCTTTAGAAAATTTTTCGGAATTTGTGGACAGAGATGATTGTGATGTAGCTTACACCATGGATGATATTAACAAGAATCTAGGGGAAGAACATTTAGCTATTGTAATTTCTGAAGAAAAGTGGAAGGAAGCTATGGAGGAGTATTGTGTTTTAAGAGAAGTTTTAGTATTTCTACGCAAAGGTTGGCCAGAAGAAAGAAAATTAAGTGGTGAGCTAGCTTCATTTTTTAAAATTAAGGAAGAACTTATGTTTTTACAAGGCATGGTTGTTCGGGGTGACAAAATTGTCCCGCCACGGAATCTCAGAGAATTGATTTGTAGGTTAGCTCATGAAGGCCATATGGGAATGTTTACAACCAAAAGGAGAATTAGAGAATTTTACTGGTGGCCTGGTATTGATGGTATGGTTGACAGATGGGTTAGGGAATGTTCTCCCTGTATCCAGAGTGACAAATCTGTGAAGCCATTAACTGTCGATGTTACCCCTATTGAATATGCCCAAGGATCCTGGAGAAAATTGCGTGTTGATATTATAGGTCCTTTTAGTTATCAATCTGGTAAGGAGATGTATGCTTTAGTTCTTGTTGACTATTTTTGGAAATGGCCGGAGTTGAAAATTGTTGAGAAGGTTACGTCTGAGCAGGTGATTGATTTTCTTGATGATGCTTTTTGTCGGGAAGGATTGCCTGAAGAACTCATTTCTGATAATGGTCCACAGTTTACTAGTAAGGAGTTTGAATTGTTTCTTAAAAGTTGTGGCATTATACATAAAAGAGTTTCGAATTATTTTCCTCAGGCCAATGGTCAGGTAGAACGTTTCAACAGAGTTGTCAAGGAGTCATGTCAGTTGGCTGTTAAGAGTGGTTTGCAATGGAGAAAAGCTTTGCGAGGAACTTTATTAACTTATCGCACGTCACCCAATTCTGTTACTGGATTATCTCCTTTTGAAATGTTGCGAGGCAGGAAACCTGGGTCCAAACTTATGCCATGGTGGTTAAAGGAGAAGAATTCTTACGATACTGGGTTGGATTTAGCAAAAGTCAGGGAACGTATGAAGAAGTATCAAGAGAAAATGATAAATAGTAATCCTAAAGGAAGATCTAATGTCTCCAAGTTGAAGGTGGGTGACTGGGTGCGTGTCAAGTTTGGTGGACAATTTAACAAAAGATTGTCTAAATGGTCTGATCCGGTGAGAGTAACTGAAGTTTTCAGTAAGGCTGCTAGAGTAGAAGGTGGGAAAATTTGGAATTTCAGACGCATTTCAGTGTTCAAATTACATGTTGGGGAGAGACGACATCTGATTTCGTACAATCAGACTAATAAGTTAAATTCTAGGAATGCATTTTCATTCGCTGAGTCTGAGAGAGAATCTGATGGGTTTGCTGGTTCTCATGAAGCATTTGATAATTTGCATGCTCAGTCTGGTAATGAGTCTAATACTAATGGGAGCAAAAATCTGTGTGAACAGAATTGTACCGCTAATGATGTTATGGACAATTTGGTTGAGGTTGGTACGAATCAACCTATGGTTGAACATAATATTGAAACTATGAGAAGAAGTTCGCGAGTTAAACATTTACCTTGTCCAGTATTAGTACTTCTTTGGTAATGTATTGCTATATTTTTCTTATTTATGCTTTGCTATAGTTTTTTTTTTCTTTTTTCTTTTCAAGGGGGAAGGTGTGTAGTATTCTCATGTATGTCATAATAGAATGTAGATATGTCATATGAGAGTGTTAGGCTTGACGGGGGGAACGGAGAGAGAGCGTACACGGAGTCGGTGAAGACGGTTGATACTGGCTCCTGTGGGTGGTTGTTTAAGCTGTCTTTCAACCTGCAATAAATCTTCACATCGGATCCACATTGTCTGCCTCTTTACTACAGGGTGCAAGTCTTCAATCTACAGGACATATTAACAATGATCTGGGGGTCTCTTGCCTACTTGAGGTTGCTCTTAAATTGTTACTTTGACCCATTGGAGGATGTCGAGTGGGAGGGGGCACTGCAACACCCATAGGCGGTGGTAATCAGGGCTGGGTCCAAACCGTTTCAGCTGAAACTCCTCTACTGGGTCCACTACGTCCAGATCCTGCTTAAGAGACTTGGTAATGATGACTACAGGTCTTTGCTAAGAACAAGTGGGAGAATGTTTCCACATAATATGGTCATGCCTTAGGGCTGGCATTCTTGTAATAATGTTGGAGATTACCTGAAGAAGGATTCTGGAACAACAATGGAAGTCAGTGCATACATGTTATTGTTTGTATTGGCTGGTGAAACTCCAACAAAGTAAGTGAAATTTTTCTGGGTCATTGGAATGATAGTAGCCCGAAGGCACAGCATTAGATTCTGGGCCAGTACAGACCTCCCAACACTGAACAAATGGCAATCCAATATGAATTGGTGCTTGGTGACAGCAGAAACAGGTATACAAGAGTAGGAGCTGCCCAAAGAAATTTCAAAAGATATGGGGGGCCCTGAGGCAATGTTCATGGACTGATGTAATGGCTACCCAAAACGCTTCGCAAATCCACCTAGAAGGCCAGGCCCATTATAGAACTCTTTGAAACCCGTGGAGAGCTCCTCATGTGGGAACATTAGTTTTTGTTCCATTTATTAAAATAGGCATTCTAGCAGAAGAGGGTAGGGGCCAACAAGAAGTACACCCCAGGAGGAGCTGCTGACAGTTCATGACGAATGTATCTTGTTTATGTTTGCTTGTATACATTGTTAACAAAAAACAGAACAGTGCATAATTGCAGACTATGGACTCCTTTGTTTTTGCCAGAAAGTGTAGTTTTGGATGCCAATGCAACATTAGCATCTAAGATCAGTGGTGTGATGAGCAACTGCTAATTTCAAACCTAGAAAACGCATGACCATTCTCCCCCAAATCACCTCACAATTTCTTTGTTCTGTCCTTCCGCTCAAGTCCAGAAAGTTAATCAGCATTGGCAATGCCAATAGGTCTGACTTTAAAAGAATGATGTATGGCAACGTGAAGTGTTACAAGTAGATAGCATTGGAATGGATATGTATTTGTGTGGAATAATATTGGTGTAGGTTAAAAGGTCAGGTGACAGTTGCACTGTCAAGCTCGACCTAAAAATCCATGTAGAATAATGACTGCCCTCCTCCCCCTATCTGTGCTGCTGCCAGAGAAAACACCATAAATTATCTAGTTTTCTAAGACAGTTTAATAGCATTATAATGTGTGTGTGCCCCTGAAAGTCCAGCCTCAGGCAGCTAGATAAATAAATAAAATGATCACAGCTGTGTGGAGAGTAAGCACTTTTTTGTGGAAGCAAACAACTTCTGCCTAATCAAAACATGTAGTCCTGGTTCCCAACACGTGGGCGGAGCCAAAGTCCCTCTCCTAATGATTCTTCTCACATAATTATCTGGTGACAGCTGCGCTTTCAAGACAGACCATTAAAATGCTGCTGTTCGAGACACTAACGGACTCAGGAAAAATGATCATGTATCATGGGCCCAGAGGTACTGCACAGTCTCCTGGTGACTGATTGGATATGGTGCAAAATGGGATGTCTATCCTTTAAACTTCTTAATCAGCTTCTCCACTTTATCTTTCCACCAGGTCAGAACTCTATCTTCCGAGTCTCATGTTCCATAGTAAAAACAAAGGAACAGAAGTACTGTTTTTCTTAACCCCTTGCATGCGCGGCCGATTTTCGCCCTGTGCGGGGCGTTTCATTAAGCGGGCGGGTTCATGACGAGCTCAGCTCGTCATGCGCACACGAGCACTGCGCAGCATGACGAGCTGAGCTCGTCATGAGCATGGAAGGGGTTAAAGGCAATGGGATTGTTTTGAAAAAAAAAATTCTTTATTTAAAAAGTTTCATTTGATAGTTGGCAGTGATCTTGTGTACCGCTGCTTACTCTCCCTTAAATGTTTTTCAATATTCGCAAAGGGGAGAGGGCCCCAATGGACCCCTTCCACTTTGCGAATCAGTTACCAAATTAACGGTAACTAATCATCGTTTGCAGTCAGACTTATAGTCGCAAACCATTGATGAATGAGGGTATTTATTGCAATTTGGAAGGAACTCCCCTTCTTAACAGCGTTTTCTAATCCATTTCTCAACCCATTTACTGATTCAGAAGCACATTTCCGAACTGGCAAATGCGTTTGGTAAATACAAAAATGTTTTTTAATGGTTGCAAATTTTGTCATTTAGCAATGCGTTTGATAACTGTATAAATATAAAAACGCTTTTCAACAGTTACAAACTCTCAGATTTTGGGAATTGGAGAGTTTGTAACCAATAAAAGGTTTAATACATTAAGTACAAAGTTCTCTATTCTATTACACTTTTCGTCTGGTTGCGCATGGTGGACATGCTTTCTCAGTAACAACAGGAGTACACTTCCAAGGCCCACAGGACCTCAAAGGGAGCACGTAGAGACTCTTAGGGTGCCAGGCAGAAGGCAACAGCAAAGTCCAGTCCAAGTCCAGTTGCCAATGGTCAGCTGGGATTCTTTAAAGGAATGTCATCTTTAGCTTTTTTATGTGCCAGGAGCCTCCCAGGGGGCAACATTATGATACTTGGAGATCTTTCTGTCTTTGGATTTCAGGGGGGAAGGGATGCAACTTCCTCAGGTCCTTATCACAGGTCACAGATGCCAAATGCTGCAGGTTCAGTCCATCTGGTATCCTTTCCCAAATCCAGCAGTGTTCTGATGAAGGTGCCTTGGGATGCCATACTTAAGCATGGCATCAGCTAGTGGGGAGTGGTTACTGGGCACTTCCTAACAAATGGGGAAAAAAGTTCCTGTGATCAACCCTACCCACTTTTTAGTAGCTCCTGTCTGCCTTACTGCAAACAGGCCCAAAATGCAATGTGCCAGGGCATTTTCACGATGGCGAAATAGTGAGGCCATGTTATAATTGGGCTGTGATGGCTGGGTGTGTGTGTGGGAGTGTCCAAGGGAAATCACCAGTGTCCTCCCACATGTAACACTAAAATCCAGTTTAAAACATGCACCATTCCCCCAAATCTGACAGAACGAAAGCAGAGTATTTTAGCAACCAGGCAAGGGAAACACAAGGATCTCTTATCATCCTTTTCTCTCCATTTCAAGTGCACCCAAATATTACGTTTGGGTCAACAGACCTGTCAAGCAGGATTTTACAGTGTGGTATCAACAGGATGCCCATAGCCCCCACTCTTAATATTCAGTGGAGTCATCTCTGCCCATTCACGTCAACCTATTGTTTGCCCCAGGTAGGTCTTTCACATTTCTTTCACACCTATTCCTGGGCTTGAGCACAGTCTGGGAGCTGGCAGAGGCTTATCCTAAATAGCCTGCTGACAGTTCAGCCAGATGGAGGGTAACTCTAAAAGCTACCTTTCCTTGGATGTTTTTAACTATTAAAAAGAGTGGTCTCATTACCATGTCCCATTCCCTAGATAGATGTTTTAGTATTTTAATCTGTACTCTGTTTTTCTACATAGAACAGCTATGCCTGCCACAGTAAATATAGCTTTAAGGGCCTTGTCGATGTAGGGACATATTAACAATCATTTCCTACACGAGACTCGTCAAACGAAGATGCATATGGGCAGAGGCGGGTTAGATAATTTTTTTCAGAGGGGATTCAGAACAGCGACTGAAGGCAGACATTTGTTAAAGTACTAAGCTGCAAAAGATAAAGTGGGGTAGGTGTGGTGCATCACTTAATGCTTTCTTAAGATTATTTACTGTGACTTTTGATAAGGCACCTAACATAAGCTACTGATAAGCGTGACTCACTAGTCGTAAATGTTACTGAAACAGTACATTTTATTATAGCATTCTCGTCCTGGGGTAAAGCATGTTTGGATGTACCTGTATGCTTTCTAACAACGTGTAAATGTGATCTCAAGCTTGACGCTTAGGGCCAGTCACAACTAAGGGTAATCTAGTGGTGGTACATGCATCAAGAAGATTGTGCACATGAGGTTGTTGTCTTCCACCAAAATATTTACCTAGTCCAGTGGAGTGAAAGAAGATACTTGTAAGGCCAATGGACTGACGATGTCAGTTAAGGTGATGGCAAGGTTCGTTGTGGTATCAGGAGTCAAATAGACTAGATAAAATAGAGCATATACTTAGCTGGTACACAAACGTTAAACACTAAAAGTTCTGCATGGAAATGTTACACTATTCAAGAGTCTTTCAACACTAGGCTATCTGTGTTATTTTAAAATCGTCAGATAACATTGGAACAATAGCCAGTCCTGAGGAAACTAGACATTTATAGGTATGAATGTGGGTTGGCAATGGGCCCTGTACAACGATGGAGCATACATGTGTGAGAAAGTGATTCTTTTTGTGTGTTAACCCCCATATTTTGCGGGCTGATGCTGCTGTTTTTTTTACTCTGTGCACTGGGAACACCGCTAACCAGTCCCCAGTGCATGTGCTCTGGCCCATAAAACATGTTGAAATGGCGAATACCGAATTGTCATATTTAACTTTCATATAAGTCCATATTATATGGTGTCCAAAGTACACCTATGGCATGCAAAGTTAAATATCTTCTGTGGACAACAGCACTACTGTGCAAACCACTAGTGTGACCAGGCCAACATGGATTCAGGCTTGCCGATGCAGCCTGGCAGCCGCAGTTTAAAGCTGCAAACAATCTGTGAAAAGAAACAGTTTTTGACAGGAGAAAACATTCCTTTTAAATATGAATACATCATTCCTATGTAGTCCTTCTAGCCCACAAGGCAGGGTGCATGGTTTTTAAAAGTAGGATATATAAAAATGTAAAGTTAACATATGCTTACAGTGACTAGCACCCATAAGCTATGTTCACTGTAGCAAGGCAAACTGCTCCGCAGAGAAAACTGGGATGCACTATCACATTCAATAATGTTGTTTGGTGTTAGTAAACAGCTGGGAATGTCATACTTGAACTCTTTGTCATATTCATTAAAAGCTCAATTGCTTGGTAAAGTCAGAGTTTTAATAAACATCAAGTAAAAGGTAGTTTTAGAAAGTTGCCTTTTAACTGCCTAAAGCCTCTAATTTGTAATTACATCCAACTGCAGTCCTCTGAGTGTCCAAGCCCTGAATGAGATGTGAAAACTGCTCATAGAGCAGAGACCGAGGTCTTGGTGTGGCGAGGTGTTTCTGTTCCTCTGCCAGTGCGACCAGGAACGCAATTAACTTCAAAGGAGCCTCCCCAGTCACATGCAAATGTCAGATAAAACCTGCAAATGCCCCTTCATTGTCCACCCAGTCAGGCAAGCTTCAATCCCAGCGGGGAGAGAGCTGTCCCCAGAATTGATTTGAAGTGACCACAGAGGAGGGGGTACTCATTTCTCCCCAAAAAACTCTAAGGTGGGCACACAGGCTCTCCACAAGGGGAGCATGTTTCCCCATCCTGGATTTAGGCAGAGAGGGGCGCTGTGGGATACTGCAAAAGTGGGTACTGTTGCCCTTGGGAGCTTATTCCCTATTGGTTAAGAAGGGTCCAGGAGTCACCCCCACCCACAAGTTAGTCCCAGGCATAAAGTAGGTATCCCCTAACCGCCTCCTCAGAACGCTCCAATTTGTACCCTGGGCAAAGAAGTGTATTCCATGGGTCAGTTGACTCACCTCCAGTGTAATCTATGGGGCCACAACAAGCTGAAAGAAGTCTTTTCTCTGAAGAACCCAGCTGACCAGTACTAACTGGACCTGATCTAGACTCTGCTGGTGGCCTCTCCTGGAGTGAGTCTTGACCCTTGGCTGTGTCAAAGTGTATTCCCCCTAACATCCCAGAAAGAACTGGGACTTACAAACATTTTGGACTAAAAGGCCTCCGCAGGACCGGGACAACCCTGACAAGCCGATCAGCCTAATCAGCCTAGTGTGTGTTGCTGCTGGGGATAAAGAAACAGGTTCCCCCTGCTTGGAGCTTCTCTACAGTAGCAACCCTGATTCAGTGGAACCTCGCCAAGAAGTCATCCAGCCATGTGGAGTCCTCTTCAGATACAGCCCTCAGTCCTGCCCCGCTGGAGGTTTCCAAGCTCTTAAAAAGAGGCTAAGTCCGAAGGTAGAAATCTTGACTGGGCAAAGGCATCAAAAGTATCCAGCCAGTGAGACGACTTTGAATTTATCCCACTCAGAGCTTTTTCTGCCAAAACCATGGCTACACCAGGACCTCGTCAAATGCCTATCCAATGTCATGCAGCCCTTTTCATAAACAGCCTGCTGCCTTGCCCTGTTGAAGGATATTGACTTCTAAAAAAGCCTAAGCCCCAAGGTAAAACCTCCAACCAGGTGGAACCTGGCTAGCGTTTCTGACACACTCTTCTTCGCGATCAGCCTGAAATCACGCCTAGGTCCCTGTGTACTGCGATTATTGACAACCACTGACGCTTTGCGCTTTTAGGCACTATTTTTACTTAAATCTTTAAAAATGAATATCTCTGGTTGCCTTTATTGGATTTCTGTCATTTTGTTGTTGTGTTCATTAAATTCTCAATTTTCTAAATTGAAGTGTGATTTTTATTGTGTTTTGTTTTTGACTTTTTGATTATTTTGTTACTTCTAAATGCTTTACACATTTTCCTATGTTAAGTCTGTCTGCTCTGTGCCATAGCTCCCAGGGGTTGAGCTCCGGTTTAAATTACGGAAACCTTTACTGAACCTCACAAGAATAGTGACTCCTATCCACCCCGATTAAAAATCCACTTCCTTACTACACAGAGAAGTATTTTGTAAGGAAATCTGTGATAGCAACCAAAGGAATGCAGTCCAAAGATCTCCACTCAAATCTCCAAGTAGACCAAGCCCTCACATATTTGCATGTCTACACAGCTATATATGTTATTAAGAGTTGGCTCACTTCGCAATCATCTGTACAGGAGGTAGGGCAGAACAACCCAATGTTCATTTGCTTTGACAACATCTTCCAAAAAGAAAAAATGGACATCAGCTCAGACCTTCCTACCTTACTCAGTAATATGTCAAAAGTCCAGCCGTAGTCAGAAATATGATACAAAAGGTTTTTCAAGGCGAGAGAAACCATAAATGTTAATGCAATCTTTTGAAATGGAAGGGCGATCTTCCCCCAGAAGCATATATGTAGGATACACATATTCAAGCATTTTCAGAAGGAAATGTTCTCTACCAGCAAGGATGTGCAACCCAACTTTTATACTGAGACTGGAAGGAAGCATAAAAAAAGTAAATGTTTTCGAATCTGCACACCCACCTGGATGCACAGATTCTCAGGATACATACCAGACAGACATGTATGTGTATGTAATCTTTTACATGTGCTGACAGTGAAAAAGTTCCAAAAGTCGGTTTTTACGGTGTCAAGGGTGGTCTCCCATGGAGTAACACTAGTTTGCCTTATTACATTAAATAAGTCATAAATTCAGTTTGACAACAGCTACAGAAATTTCGTCCACTCATTTTAATTGTATTTTAAAAACCTTGTTAAAGGTGGATTTAAAATTATTAGTTTGGAAATACCACTTTCAGAAAGTTGGCATTTTCTTGCCTAAAATTTCTTGGGCCTTTCTGTGAGTGGCCAGTGGCACTTGGGCTGGTAATGGCTTTTCCTCTGGGAAATGTGTATTGAGGTCTGACAGTGAACAAAGGGGCCTGGTTGTAGAGGGAGTAGGTATTTCTGACAGGATGGCTGGGGAGGAGCTGTGCCTTGCCCAGATTACACTTCAAAGAAACCTGCCCCTCACACACAAAGGAACCTGACATCAGGCCTACCCCTGCCTCTTGTCCCACTAGTCAAACTGGAACCAAACCCTTGATAGAAGGAAGAACATGCAACAACTAATTTGGGAGTAGGCAAGGGATCGCCCCCCCATCCACAGACTGGCATTGGGCATAAATGTGGCAACCCCGGACTCTTAAATTAGAACAATCCTGGACCTGTGAAGACTCAGAAGAACTGCCCTGCTGTCTGAAACCTGCTGTCTGAAACTTGACCTGCTTGCTTTGAACCCAGGAACCCAGAAGTGCATCCAAGGGTCATATGGCTGATTTCCTGTTTGAGCTACAGGCAGACCACAAGCTTCCAGAAGCCTTTCCAGCTGACCAGGCCCAAATGAACTTGACCTGGTCATCTCTGCTGACCTCTGTGGGAGTGAGTCTAGACTCCCAAGCATTGTCCTCAGGGTCCAGGACTCCTGGCTGGATTGAGAGTGTAATTGTGCCTACTAACTGAAGGTTTCACCGGATCTGACAACGCGCAATGCAAAGCCCTGCAGAGCAGCACAGCTCCAGGCTGAAAGCCTCACCGTATCCAACACAGCGCAATGCAGGACCATGCAGAGCCCGCAGAGCCACGACGCGTCATCTTTGCAACCGAATATTAATTCCGGTTCTACTAATTGGATGTTTGTCGTTTTGGTGTCATTTTATTTATTAAAATATTCTCTACTTTTCTAAATTTGTTTAGGATTGCTCTTGTGTTGTGTTTTCACTTTATTACTGCTGGGGTGTTGCTAAAGTACTTTACACATTGTCTATAAGTTAAGCCTGACTGATTTGTGCCAAGCTACCCGAGGGTTAAGCACAGGTATTTTTATTCACATTTATGGTTCACCCTGACAAGGATTTTGATTATTCTTTGAAGTGGGTTCTCACCCCCTTCAATAAAAAATCGGATTTGTTGCAAATGTCCAAACATAGAATATAGAACGTTCATATGTTATGTTATGCTATGTGTATTTGTAAAGCACACTATCACCCATGAGGGTATACTGGTGTTGAGCAGTTGTGTGTACCTAGCCCTGTGTAGGGTAAGTTGGTTAATTGAAAAGCCAGGTCTTCAGCTTCTTGCGGAATTCAAGAAGATAGGAGGCTCCTCTGATGTGGAGTGGGAGGTCGTTGCATGCTTTCAGAGCGATGTAAGAGAGTGCTCATCCTCCTAATCTGCTTCTCTGTATGTGTGGGATGTGTGCGAGTAGGAGCCTTGCAGAGCTCTGGATGGTCTGGATGGTTGGTAAAATGAGATTCAACTGTTCAGGCAGGTGGGGCCTAAGCTGTGTAGTGTCTTTAATGTATGTGTTAGGAGTTTTAAATGATTACCTTTGTGTATTGGGAGCCAGTGGATCTCAAGGTGTGGTATGATGTCATTTTTGTGTGGGAGGTTGAGGTTGAATCTAGCTGCTGAGTTCTAGATGGTTTGTAGTTTGCTGGTGAGTTGCATGTGTGATCCTGGCCTAGAAGGGTGTTCCTGTAGTCCAACTTGCTGGTGACTAGGGTTTGAGTGCTAGTTTCCCTGGTGTTGCTTGGAAGCCATTTGAAGATCTTCCTCAGCATCTTCAGTATGTGAAAACAGGATGCAGTGACGACGTTGACTTGTGTGGTCATGCCCAGTTTCCTATAGATGTTGATTCCAAGGTTCCCGGCATGGGTGTGGCTGTGGGTCTGAGTTTAACTTGCCACCATAGGGAATCACATGACGAGGTGTTTTTGCTGAAGATCACTACTTCTCTTATCTGTGTTAAGCTTAAGACAGTTGGCTTTCATCCAGTTAACAACTTTGATTATGCAGGTGGTGAATTACTTCTTATGTTAGTAGTCATGTCCAAGAAGGAGAGTATGAGTTACACGTCGTCTGCATGGAAGAGGATATTGATGTTGTGTGCATGGATGACGGTGGCCAGAAAGATCATTTATGCTTTGGAGAGGGTGGGGCAGAGCAGTGAACCTTGAGGCACTCCACAGATGAGTTGTTTGGTTTCTGACGAGTAAGGTGCCAGGCTGACAGCTTGTGTTCTATACGTTAGGAAGGAGCAGATCCAGTGGATAGCTCATCCTCGGGTATCAGTCTCGTGCAGGCATCTGATGAGGAAGGGATCTGAGACCAAGTAAAATCCTGCAGATTGGTCTAGGATAAGGAGGGCGGCTGTGTCTCCTCTGTCAAGCATCATGCAGTTGCCATCTGTGGTGGCGAGGAGTGCTATTTCTGTACTGTGGTTGGGCCTGAATCCAGACTGCCTGGTGGTGCTGAGGTGGTTGGGGAGGCATCAGTTGATTAGTTTCTTTAAGACCTTGACCAGGTGTGGTAGGAGGGATATAGGTTGGTAGTTGGAGAGCGCAGCTGGGTCAGCGGATAGCTTCTTGAGTAGGGGCATGATGGTGGCATATGTCCAGGTGTCCAGGAATGTGGCTATGTCGATGAAAGCGTTTAGGATGAGTGTTAGTGCTTTGATGACCTGTAGGAGTCCTTTTGTGAAGATGTGGTGGAGACAAGGGTCCGATGAGGCCCCTGAGCGAATGGTCTTCATGGTAGCAGCGGTTTCAATGGTGGTGACAGGGGGCCACGAGGTCAGGGTAAATTCTTCGGCCATGATGGGAAGTCGAGCTGTGACAGTGATTCTGTCTGATTGAGGGTCAAAGTTTCTGTATATGGAGGTGATTTTGTGACAGAAGAATTCAGAGAGCTTGTTGCAAAGGTCTTGTGAGGGGGTGATGTTGCTGGAGGTGACAGGAGGAATAATGAAATCTTTGATGATGGCAGAGTGTTCCTTGATGCTATTTGCCCTGGCAGCAATGTGGTCTTCAAGGGCTATGGTCTTGGTGTTCCATGTCTGCTGATGGTAGCTTCTTAGGGTGGCGTGGAAGATGTCTTGTCCATGGTGTTATGATTTGTTCTCTATTTCTGCTCCAGTTGCTTGCAGTTCCAATTCATCAGCCTGAGTTCTTCTGAGTACCAACTGGCCTATTGTCGGGCTCTTGCCATTGAGTTGCGCTTGAGGGGAGCTAGGGTGTTGGTGCATGCAATGTTACAGTTGTTGAGATTCCTGATGACTTTCAGTAAGTTGTTAGTGTGCTTGGGCCAGTGTGCAGAGGGCGTGGAAGCTCAGTCCTCTTAAGTGATGCTTTTCCAGCTGCAGTGGGCAGGTCTGGTGGTGGTAGGTCTGTGGTGGCGTGGGATGGGTATGCTGAATCTGAGGAGGGTATGGTATGTCCAGATCATAGTTGCTGGCTTATTGACTGTAATGTTGCCGATTGAGGAGAAAATCCAGTCTAATAGATGTCTGGCAGTGTGGGTAGGTTCAGTAACGTGTTTGGTGAGGCCAAAGTTTCTGAGGTTTTTTGGAAGGCATAGACTTTGGGTTGTGTGATCTTCTAGGTCAAATTTAAAGTCGTCGAGGAGGATGAAGTTTCTGGCATTGATGATTAGGGTTGTGAAAAAGTCTGTGATGTCGCTGGCGAAATTGGTACGGGGTCCTGGTAGTCTGTATACGAGGGTTCTGCCCAGGTAAAACGTGACTGTGATGCATATCTGGAATGTGAGGTGTTCCATGTAGCTGGTGGGGGTGTCCATTTAGGTAGTGCAGCCGATGGTGTCTTTAAATATGATGGCGACTCTGTCTCTGGGCTTGTGCTGACAGTCTTGCCTGACGGTCTTGTAACGGGATGGGATGGGTGTATCAATGTCCGGTGCAGAGGTTAGGTTTAGCACTTTTGTTCATGAGGAGGTCAAAGACGTAGCCGTGCAGTAGGTACCATATCTCCATGGCATGTTTGATGAGTGAGGTGGTGTTGAGGAGTATGCATGCGAGTGTGGTGTGTCGCATTGGTGGTCTGTGTGAGCGGGTGGCTGGTTTGTGTGAGTGTGAGCAAGTGGTGTTCTGGATGCTGTTGGTGTGTGAGTGGTGGGTGTAGGGTGTGCGAGAATGCATGATGACTTGCAGGAGGAGCATTTGAACTGTCCCTCCATGCTGAGTGGTGCAGTGTGCCAGCAGTGCAGTGAGCAGCGGTTGGGGTTGAGAGCACATGGGAGCTTGTCAGGGTAGCGGTGGATAGAGGGAGCAGTCCATGCGCAAATGGGCGCAGAAGGACTTGCCTTTAGCACGGCTTTGGTGCACCAGCAGCTTCCACTGCATGCGTCCGCGCTGTAGCCACCATTAAGTACGTCCTAGGAGGGGGAAGGACCATGGGAGATGGTGGGTGTTGTGCAGACAGATGTTGGGTAATGAAGTCCTCTTGTATGGCTTCTTTTTTTAAATACTGTTCTTAAAAAATAAACTCAGATTACTAGATATCAATCTTCGTAAAATAAAGCAGTGACACACAAAGTTGAATTGACAGTACATAACCAGCATAGAAAATTAGCATTTCAAAGTTAGACTGAAAATGTAATTGAGGTGGAACAAATAGTTGGAAAATGACTGTCTTTGTAGAAGTCTTAAAATATCAAGCAGCTGGGGTTGAGTGAGGTGGGACTCATGCAGTAGGCTTGCTGCAGAGAGTATTCTTGCTGCACAAACAAAGGTACTTTAAGAGATCAGGGACAAGTCACTTTAGAGTATTGAAGTTTATCTGAGTAGGATGTGGTGTAAGGGTGTCTGATTGATGTATGGGCAACAACCTTGAGTGATTCAGGGAGTTACATAGGGAATTAAGACTCAGGGACGATTTCTGCACATGTGCAGTCAAGGTTTCTTTCTCTTAATCCCATTAACGGTAATGTTTGCCTTTTGGTTTGGTCTACAGTAAGTATGAATGAGGTTAATGGAACAATCATCAGCTAGGGAGGTTCTTGTGCGTCATCCTCCTGAAAGCAACATAATAGCTCAGCCTTTACTCATCGATGGCTTCAAGGACGGTGTGTTGGATTAGCGCTAAACTTGACCCCAGTTGTCAGACCCACAAAAAAGATAAAGTTTGGAACGCAAGTTGGTACCAACTGGCAGGGTTACAGGTTGTAACAATGATTGCTTATAGCCGACTCCAGGCAGCGCCTCAGTGTATGACTTGTGACTTGACTGATAATACAGATTTTGATTTTTGATTCAAAGGGGTTGGAACTTTATCTTTTTTTTTTATTTGAAGCTATATTTGAGATAAAGTACGCAGAGGGGCATATCCTGTTATTTCAATGAACGAGTTTCTATGTAGAATGTGGACAGTTGAAGGAATTCCCTGTTGCAAACATCATTGACCTTAGGAATGCATTCCTGTCCTCTCTAGGCGAGATTCTTCACTCTAAATTAGGACAAAAACAAATATGTTGGTATGTTTATCTTTATTCATCAACGATTTGGTTAACTGTCTCCTGCTCAATGCTCAAAGGTGTATATGGCTGCTTTTCTGCCGAGTTGTCCTATTACAATTGTATTAACATGGGTTGTGTGCATTTTCTTGCCCTAATAGTTGTGCTGCGTTTTGTTGTGCTGGAACCCAGAAAATATCCAGTTAAGAACAAAAGCTTGTACTGTTGTCCACACCTTGCTTTAATTAACCAGTCTGTTACATGCTGCTCCAGTTCAGAGTCTGCGGAGGGCATTAATTGTGGCCGTATGATTATTAGGCTGACTGGTGCTGACGAAATCACTTAAAACCTTCAGATTAAGCCTTAATCTGTTTACTAATCTTACGTTGTTTCTTTAGGCATTTCAGTGTCTAACTTCCTTTTTCATGTGAGGCAATGGTCCCGTATCACAACCTTATCCCTGAATTTTGCTAACAAAATAATTTCTTTTCAGTCTTTGGAAATCAAAATGACGTCTCAGGCTGCGTGTGACAATTTGTTCGAAAACATTTGTACATATCATATACTGAGACAAGCCTTGTCTCTATTTCCCTGTTCTCCTGTAGTAATAGAGACAAATTCCATCCAGCAGGGCCTGGAGTAATATTACTGTGTGAGGTCAGGCTGTATTTTATACCTTCCACTCCCAGGCAGGGCACAGACAAAAGCAGTGAATAGCCTAGTTCGTCAATGTGAAATCAAAGAAAATGCTTCAGACATCAAAATATCGTTGTTGTTATCCAGGTCACCCATAGAACAGTTACCCGTGTGGAGTGGATAAGACAGGCGCATTGAGACCCGCGTGCGCTCGCCCGTGAAAGGCTAGTAGCCCGGGGCATTGTGCTTGCAGTGGAGTCTGGTATATGCCCAATGTGTGTTGCTGGTGTCTCTGAGAGGCTGTTAATCTGGGGTCAGGGGGATCAGATGACAGGCCGGTGTCTCTGAAGGTTCACCTGGGGAAGGGTCAGGTCAGCCAGACTCCCTGTGAGCCCTTCTAAAATGTAAGAACATCTGAGATAGTGTTAGTCCTTTACAAACACGTTGCTTGGGAGGGAGGGGGTCAAGCCAAACCGAGACCAAATTTGTGTGTGATTGGCCAACTTTTAACAACCCCGCTTGCACCTGTTCCAAGCGAAAAGTATCCAATTAGCATACCTCTATGCACCTGTCTCGACAAACCTAGCCCTAAAATTAAGCCACTAAACCCCAACTGAAAGAAATCCAATAGTGCCATAATTTAGGGTGGGAGGGAGGACCAAAAATCGCTAACTACCCACACCGCTCCCAGCCACCAGGTCACCAAACCTAAAATGGTGGCTGGGAGCGCACCGAGCCCAAATTTATTAACTATTGCGCTATTCCCAAAAATAGCCCAACATGCAAAATGGCCGCTACTCGGCCAGCCCCTCCCCCTCTGCCCGGGGGGGCAGACCTCACCGGGTTCGGCCGCCCCCCAAATCCCCCTTGGGAGGGAGGGGGTCAAGCCAAACCGAGACCAAATTTCTGTGTGTAAAAGGCCGCTTTATTGAAACAGGTGCATATCACAATGAAAACACTGGCAACTGCCTTACAAAACTAAAACCTCACTATACATCAAATAACTGATCCCCTGTTTCCCCCTCCACCCCTATGATCCCCACATCAAATCCCTCACCCTGCCGATAACATAATAACATTACATAACAACCACATTACACAGTATTGTAGTTACAAATCCTACCCTCCAATGAAACCCAAACCCCTACCTGCCTTTCTGCAACTGTAACTACCAAACATCTATTCTAAACTTAGCCTACCTGCCTACCCTTTCCCTGCTCACAAACTTCCAACACTTAACCAAAAACTTCTGCCAATCCTGGCCAACTTTTAACAACCCCGCCACCAGGAAAAAGCGGGAGCGTAGGCGGAAACGCCGCCTCTCCTTTTTTCTGCCCCCCCTTCCTCCTAGGAATTTAGTCCTTAGCGACTCTGTACATTCAACTCCCTGGCTAGTACCTCTCTGATTTCCAACAAATATAAATCCATGCCCATACGTGACAAGTGAGCACCATCACCCCTGAAAAATTCTACCGCGTCAAATCTGATCTCTCTATAAGCAATCCTCCCAAACCCAATTTCCCTGCAAAAACGAACCATTTCCGAATTGAGCTTCCTCCTGGCCCTGTCCACTGCCACGGGGTTAACTGCGCCTCTCCATACCCTGCGGGGAACAAACTCTGTCCAAATGACTGAACACCCGGACCACTGCCGTTTTATCAGAGCCAGATCCTTTTTCATGCTCCTCATTAAGACTATCCACATCTCTCTTGCCATGTTGTTCTCACCTAAGTGAAGCAACAAAATGTCGGGGCACCGACCAGCCACCAACAAACCATTCAAGGACTGTACAAGTTCTTTCCAGAGCATGCCCCCTCTTCCCCTCCAAGACACTCTAAAAAGATCTTTATTAAAACCTAAATTCACTCCAAACTAACTGGCGCAGGCCTGGACCTGTGCCCACTTCACGAATGAATGCCCCACTATCCAAATGGACATCTCTCTGGCGAGGGGGCCAGCCACAGAACCTGAAACAAGAAAAACTGCGTGAACATGAGGAAGAAACCCCACCGCGCTAAACCCCCCCGGCTACGCTGCGCACGTATCGCCTGTAACAATCCGAGGACCATCTCCCCAGCTTCATACTGTCCCCCTGCCCCCACCCCCTGTTATTCGCTTCCGATGCCGCCCCCATCCTGAAAGAGTGAGTCCCAAAATCCCTACCATCGATACCCAACTTTGTGAGCGCTTTCCGCAGAACTGCCAATAGTTGAAACGCTGTAACCCTACTTCCATGTAAAAAGACCAACCCAACCTGCGTTCTAGAAAGAGCCCTCCACTTCGTTGCCCACCTACAGGGGCAAGTCAACTGTGGCTCCGAAGCCTGAAGCGACACCCATTTTCTCGCGCCACTCTGATCCGTTTTTGACTTACATAACCATATGCACACTCTGTCCTGACGCGGTACCACATTTTCCCATTCAATACCTGCCCCCCAAACTAGGACCCAACAACTCTGATACCCGAAAGGCCCCAAAAAACATTCATACCATCACCATGGAGAAAAGGCTCATCTCATATTCGTCCAAGCATACTCTATAGGTAATATCTGTATAACCCTGCCCAGCAAGTTCCACAACAGAGGTTTTCTAGCCCGCCCTACCTGACCTTGCTCTCTAGCCCACCCCTCCAGCATCCGTGTGCCAAGCTCCCCGGCGGATGGTGCATAACCCCATAACAGTTTACCTACAAATGCAATTCCTGCCAGCTTACCCGCGATTGTCACCCTAGATAGCCCCTTGTCAATCAAATCCAGAATAAACTGAATCACATCTTCCCTTCTATGCTCTACCGTGGAACGCCGCCGGGCTCCAGAGAGCAGAAACTCATTCCAAGCTAAACTATATGCTACCCTTGTGGATTGTGCCAGGGATCCTACCACCAGTTGTAGCATCCTGTGTTGCCTACGTACCACAACTGCCGCGGCATGGGGGTCGGAGTCCTGTCTGCGTCCTTGGCTAGCCCACGGAATCTCCCCCACTGTGAACGAGACAAAGCATCCGCTATGTCATTGTCCACCCCTGGCACATGCAACGCTCTGAATGCTATGTCATGGCGCAACCAGCCCAAAACAAACACTCTCAACAGCCACAAAACCTGCTCGTCCCTGGCGGACTGGCGGTTTACGATCTCTACAACTGCCATGTTGTCAATCCTGAACGTCCCCTTCTTATGCGCCAATTGTTCCCCCCACAATGTTACTGCCACTACAAGGGGAAAAAACTCCAAAAACTTGATACTCCTGCCCCCCCTCCCCATTCTGCTGGCCACTACTCTGCACACCATTTCCCTTGCCAAAAAAGACCAAAGCTTTTGCTGCCTGCTGCGTCAGGAAAAAATGTGTACGTCCCAAACCATGTCGCCCTCCCTTGCCAAAGGAATGCCATTGAACTCCTGTAAGAAAAACCCCCACATCCTCAGGTCTTCTTTCACACCCGCTGACAGGCGTACATGGTGGTGTGGAGGTCTCTGTCCCGTAAGTGCCCTGCCTAGTCTTCTACAAAATGTCCTCCCTACTCTCACTACCCTGCAAGCAAAATTGAGGTGTCCCAGCAGCACTTGAATCTCCCTCACTGTGACCTTGCCCCGCGCCAGCATTGCCGTCAGCAGCCCCAGCATTTGCTGTTTTTTGTCTTCCGGCAGGCGCGCCTGCATCAATTGGGAATCCAGCTCAATGCCCAAAAAGGAAAGGGCCGTGCTGGGCCCCATCGTTTTCTCCGACGCCAAAGGCACCCCTAGCTCCTTCATGATCTCTTTGAAGCTGTCCAGAGCCCCCTGGCACTCCGTGGAGTCTGAGGTGCCTACAAAAAAGAAGTCATCCAGGTAATGCGTCACCAACTGGTGACCCGTGCGCCTAGAAAACAACCACTGGAGAAACGTGCTAAAACACTCAAATAATGCGCATGACATAGAGCAGCCCATCGGTAATGCTTTGTCCACGTACCATTTTCCATTGAAATGGATACCCAGGAGATCCCAATCCTCCGGGTGGACTGGAAGCAAACGGAAAGCTGATTTTATGTTGCATTTTGCCATTTTTGCCGTTGCGCCCGCGGTCTAACCAGTGACATGGCCACGTCAACTGACGAATATGAAACCGTAGCCTCCCTTTCATCAATGAAATCATTCACAGAGCTACCTTCAGGCCATGACAAATGTTGAATGAGTCGGAACTGACCTTGTTCCTTCTTTGGTACAACTCCGATGGGGGAAACAATCACATTTTCCAAAGGCCAGTCCTCAAATGGGCCCGCCATACGACCCTCGCGCACTTCTTTATCCAATTTGTCCTGCACTATTCTGGGGTGTTCTTTCGCCGATTGCAAATTGTCCGCCCACCTCCTGACCCTAGGTCCCTCATACCCATCTAAAACCCTGTCGAAACCCTTCTCGCAAGATCCTCGCAGCCTTCTGGTTGCTGTAACCTTGTAAGGCTGCCTCTAGCTTGTCTGCCCTAACCGGTGTATGAGCCCTTTGGCCCAGCCCCCTTAGCGCCCCTTCCCCCTGTGAAAGGCAGCTGCTGCTGCCCGCCTGCATTAAACCCCCCCTTGCTGCCACTGCTGGCCCCCTTGCTGCTGACCTGGCCCTCCCTCGAAGCAATTGACCAGTGCGTGCCTGCCTCCACATTTTGAGCACGAAAAAGAAAAACAAGGGAACCCTACTCACAACGGAACCAGGGCGACTGAATATACCAAGAGAACAATGGTTCCTGTGGAATAGTACGTATCTATTTAAAACTATATTAATGCGTAATCGCAATATAAGGGTTATAATGATGTCACAGATAGAGGGACCAAAAACACAAATGGATTTTTGCAACACATGAATATGTATTATTTACAACATATAGAAACTCTATACAAAAGAATTATATACATTTGTGCAAGGTGTCCCAAGTGTAGTATGAACCTAACAATTGAGTGAACAAGTGTGACAATATTTACAAGGTTTCACAATTTTTTCTTATCGAAAGTGACCACATCTAAAACGAATTTATTCATATTGTACAGCAACTATATTTAATAATAAGTGCTGGATGACTGGTTCACTTTCATCAATGGTGTCGACGACGTTTCGACCCTTAAGAAATGCAGGGTCTCATCAGGACCTATAATATCAGGGACATCTAGGAAAAGAGCAAAAGGTAACGTAAGCTAAATGTAGGGACCCGCTAGCCACCCAATATGATGTAAAATAGTCTGAGGCAAGGGATACCTGAGTTGTAGATCGCGCAGCTATAGTGAAAAGTGCCAACCGTGGGTGAAACAAGGAGAAAATTACTCACAGGGAGACCCAGCCGGGTTCTAGTGGAGTATAAGGTAAAAAAAGGACAGTGAAAAAATGATAGACAGGGGAGCTCTATAATCAGTATTACTTAAAAAGCCAGGAGGGCTCCGTAATCAAGGTTACTTGAAAGGACAGGGGACGACACTTACCCCTGTAAAGTGTGAGAGCCAGCGATCCCGATATGGAGCGGAGCAAGGTCAGGATGATAGATGGAACTGTAAGGGAAGGGAGGAAACTATGGAAAGTGTACTAACAGTGAACCTAGTAACTGTAAAATGCGGTTCAAGGAAGATCTTACCCGTGTAAAGTCACTTGATCGCGACGGATGGTAATGGCTTCACGGAATATAAGTATGCTGTGTATCTGTGAACAAATTCACTAATAATTAATAGAAAAAAAACACTGTAACTTGCAAAACGTAATAAGGTGAAAGCTGAAGTTTAACTTGGACAAACCAGCAGGTACTGGTGTAATAGGTAAAAAGTTTAAAATCTCAAAAGCAAATAATATTAAAAGGTAAAATTTGCAGCTATTTGTGTGGATTTGTATAGCAGGACATTGGAAACTGAATCTCTCATAAATGCTTCTTGGTAGTAGAGTTGCTAGCACAATAGAATAGGTGCGATTTTTTTCTGAAGACATTTGCCTGAGAGGGGATGTAGTCCGGAAATGAAGTCAGGAAATGGTTTACCAATATCTAGTAAAGACTACATCTGACTATGTTTTTGTTTCAAATCCTTGTTATTGTGTTTTAAAGTTGTTAACCTGCGTTGCATGATACCATACGTTTCCAGATATATCGGTCAACCAACAAATAGAATACACTTAGCTGGATAATTTAGTGATTTTTGTGCTTAATAAAAGCCGGCATAATATTATTTGAAGTCTGTGTCAAATAAATCTATGTTTAAGAATGTATATCTCGTGAATGGTACAGTTCCTCACAGCACTCAGGCGCCTGACCACCAGAAAATTGCATTAGCAAAGCTCTCACTATGACCGGTCTATCTACGGCACTTCTCCCGTGCCCCTTTCTCCTTAGCCGCATAATTATGCAAAAGAGACAGTTATTTAATCGCGAAAGTGCCGAGAGACAATTATAGCGTTGCTGCCCCTTTCGGAATCAGCTGTCATGTAACGCCTGTATTAAAGCTGGCGTTGCACTGCTTCCTGGTTGGATGCTCGACATGATAGAATGGACCACCCCCGATGAAATGTACGAGGAGAACAAATGATTGATGATCAGTCCACCTGGGGGGCAGTGATGGGACTTATTAGACTCCTCTTACACACACCTACTATGAATGCTGACAAGTTACCTGCAGAAGAGGGGTGAGCGAATGATAATCAATAAGGGAGGAGAAAGAGACATTACCATGGAATGACGGTAGAAATGATGGTTGGTAGTTAAGCACAGGTAAAACAAACAGTTTGGCCGGCTTTAGTACTTTGGGAGGAGAGGAGGGGAGAGGATGTGGTGTAACGGCCAGAGCTGTCGATTTTAGAGCTGGGGAACCAGGATCGAGTCTCGGCGTTGGCTCAACATCCTGTGATTCTGGGCAAATCACTTAATCTCCCGGTGGCTAACAAAAATGAATGTGTCCTTTTATAACGTAACTGGTTTTCATGTAAAGCGCTCCAATACCTTCGGGTCGAGTTCGTGCTATATAAAACTGCAAAAAAAAAGAAAAAATAGGCTGTTCAGAATTGTGATAGGAAAATCCATTCATTAGTTTCATGAAGGAGCTCGTGTCGAAAGCATATTTGGAGGGTTAGTGGAAGGAGAGTCAAACATACCAAGTTCACTGTTTTATTATAAGCAGCCTTTGTTTTTTTACCGTTTCCGTGTATGGATTCTATATTGACTGACAACGACATACATTCAAGAATAGACTGCAAGTACCAGTTCTCCTGTAAAAGCCTTAATCAGTCCACAATGTGGGAAAGCTGCTTTTCTGACAGCTTATGACAATACTTATCTTGTGGATCTCAGTTGCTGAATGTGATTCTTTTTTTTACCAAATTCAGGTTTTAGGGACTTACAATTACTGGGCCACATTTTTATTCAAGTGCACCACGTTCTTGTTTCCAAGGTCCTTTTAAGACTTGTACTTTCACACTCTGTGGACAGTTGTAACTAAAATACTATACTAAGTGTTAGACCTGACATCTTTGGTGCCGTATTCCTCCAAACTTTGTGCTTTCACACCTCCTGTTTACTGAATTTTTTTGTGTTGTCTTAAGGACTCTGTGCACTTACCACTGCTAACCAGTGCTAACGTGCTTGCAGTCTCTTCTAAAATGGCAAAATTGGCCTACCCCTAACTTCTATGTTTAATTTACTTGTAAGTCCCTAGCAAGTGGCACTACATGTACCCAGGGCCTGTAAATTAAATGATACTAGAGGGCCAGCAGCACTCATTGTGCCACCAACTAAAGTAGCACTCTAAAAAACAGGTTTAATGTCTGCCACTTCGGCCTGTACTGCAGTTTTAAACTTCCATTTTCACCTAGCACAATAAACCTTTTGCCAGGTCTAAACGTTCCTTTTTTTATTACTTAAAAGTCTCCCCTATGGTAGCTCTAAATGTTCATAGGGCAGGGTGCATTGTATTTAAAAAGTGAGACGTGTGCTTACGTTTTACATGTCCTGGCAGTGAAAAACTCCAACAGTCATTTTTCACTGATGTAAGTATTCTCTCCCATTGACTAACACTAGGTTACCTTATTACATTTAATACGTGCTAACTTTATATTGGAAGTAGATAGAGATATGCTCTTTACACTCAAATGAATTGTAATTTCAAGTCCCATTTAATGGTAGTCGGATTTTAAGTTAGAATTCTGAAATTGGCATTTTTAGAAAGTTGGCATTTTCTTGTCTCAGTCATCTGTGCCTTAAGTAAGTGTTCTTGGTCACATGACTGTGAATGGCTCTGCTGTTGGGGTTTGTGTATTTATTTTAGGATGGCAGTATGACTGGGGAGGTCTGAACCCAGCCCTACTTACAGTTTAAAGGGCTTTGCTTCCTGGACACACAAAGGAAGCTGACACCAGGCCTGCCCTGCCTTTTGTCACAGCCAGACAGTTTAGATCCTTGACCAGGGGACGGAGATGAACTTTCCAGAACCAGTATTGGGGATAGGAGAGGGAGATCCCAGACACAAAGGCTGGCACCAGGTATAAATATTTGTCCTCCAGAGCCGCTCATCAGAGCACTCCTGGACCTATGGAAGTTACAGAAGAAGGACTGCCCTGCTGCTTGAAGGACTGGCTTGCTATCTGAGAAGGAAGATTGGACCTGCTTGCCTTCATCCCACACTACCAAGAGTGACTCCAAGGGTCAGTTGGCAGACCTGTGTGGGCTACAGGGACACAATAAGCTTCAGAGGCCTCCCTTCAACTGTGTGGCTGAAATGCAGTGGTCGCCCCACTGCTTTTTAGCAGTGAAATAAAGGAAAAATAAAATGATAACTTGATATTATCATTTTATTTGTTCCTGCTGTGGCAGCTTTTCAGAGTGGGGCGGGGCTGCTCTGATGACAGGCGCAGGGGGAGTGGTGAGCACACTTTGTAAGTGCGCATGAATAGCTGGCCATCTTGGGCCGGCAAAACGTTCATGCGCACTTTGCATGTTCCCCACCCAGGCTGTATTGCAGCCTGGGTGGGGAACATGCCCAGGCACCCACTGCCTGTCTGAGCGCCGAACCATGGCGTTCAGACCAATCACAACGCTGCACAGCAGCGTTGTGATTAACTATGGGGAGCCTGGGTGTGCTTCCTGTTCCAGCCGGAGCGAGGGGCTATGGAGGAGAGATGCAGTAGGAAGCAGCGAGAAGGTAGGTTTTTTTTGTTTTGTTTTTTAACACCTGTTTTCCCCACTACCCACCTTGCAACCCCCGATCCTTCCCAGCCGCCACTGCTGACATGGTGCAACTGGACCTGCCTACGCCCTCCTGCTGGTCTCTGCTGGAGTGAGTCTTAATCCCCAAGAGGTGCCCCCCAGATCCTGGACCTTTGACTGGTATAAGTGAGAGCTCCCGCTAAGAGAAAAGATGACAATCCTGAAGTCTGAGCTGCTCGCGACCACGAATGAGTCTGTTTGCACCAAGTCTCTGCCACCTGTGATGACCACCAACGTGAAGTTCCGGTGAGATCTGCTCTTCACGCCCAAAGAGATGGCCAGCAATGACCGGCAATGCGGAAAGACCTGCACTTCTTGCTAGAGCAACAGTTTGCGACGACCACTGACATGAAGCTACAGCATCTACCATCCGCGATGCTTGACTGGCTCTTCATGGCCTCCTCCAACGCAAACGAAACGCCTCCCGCTAGACTTGGGAAGGTAACTTTTAAGCTGGACTAACCTGGTCGCTGTATCCTGCTCCATCGCAGTTAGCCTGAAATTGTGGCTTTCCGCCGGTCTGGCGCGGTCAGATTATCGGGAGTGGCACTTTGTGCTTTTAGGTTCTATTTCCACTAAAAACTTTAAAGTTTAATATCTCATATTCTGCTGATTGGATGTTTGTCGTTCTGGTATCATTTTATTTATTAAAATGTACTCTATTTGTCTACATTGGTTTGCGATTGTTCTTGTGTTTTGTTATCACTTTATTACTGTTTATGTTCTACATAAATACTTTACACATTGCCTGTTAGAAATGGGGGTCTCTAGTTGGCAGAGGTAGGTACCTTTGACCAAATAGGGGCCCTTGCTTCTAGTCAGGGTAAGGGGGCTACACTCCTAAAATAACTCCTGCTCACCCCCTTGGTAGCTTGGCACGAGCAGGCAGGCTTATCTCAGAGGCAGTGTGTAAAGCATTTGTGAACACATTCAGTAATACAGTGAAAACACTACAAATGGACACCACACCAGTTTAGAAAAATAAGTAATCTTTATCTAGACTTAATACAAGACCAAACGACAAAAATCCACAATACAATATTCAAAAATATGACTTTCAGATGGTAGAAATAGCTTAGTTCAATGTAGATGGTAAATGCAACACTTTACTCTCAAAGTACCTTGGATGCGTAACGCAGCATAAACAAAAGGGTCGCAGGGAAGGCGATGCGTCAGTTCCTTGCTTCGGGGGAGGCGGCGCACCTGTTCCTTATTGCAGCGCAGGGGAGGCGGTGCGTCTGGTCCTTACCGGAGAGGAGGTGAAGCGTCTGTTTCTTACTATGATCCGGTGCGGATGCGACAAGATGGCGCTTCGATGCGATGATCTGGTGCGATGCGACAAAATGGCGTCTTTGATGCAATGCGATAACTTGGATGCGATGCGTGCCCGCCCGGCGGCCGAGCAGCGAACTTGATGGTTTCTTGAGCCGCGACAGGCCCTGCGACGCGCTTCTCTGGTGATGCGATGGCGACCTCTGCGGCGGCGGCACTCTTCTCCGGTGATGCGACGGCAAACTGCGGCGGCGACACGCTTCGGTGATGCGACGGCAACAGCTGCGGCGGCGACACGCTTCTTTCTCGTTGCATCGCGCTTCCAGCGACACACAGTCTCCAGAGGGCCCAAAACAACAGCAGGCACCTCTCTACAGGTAGAATTCCCAGCAAGGAAATTCAGGGGAGCTGGTGGTGAAGTCTTTGTAACCCTGAGACTTCAGAACAGGAGGCAAGCTCAGCTTCAAGCCCTTGGAGATCTTCCTCAAGATGATTAAAGTACACACAAAGTTCCTTTTCTCCTTTCCTTGGCAATAAGTAACCACTGCAGGCCAACCCCAAACAGCAAACAGCACAGGGGCAGTCTCCTCCTTCAGCTTCCTTGGTTTCTCTCCTTGGCAAAGGTTTGTCTTGATTCCCAGAAGTGATCTAAAGTTCTGGGGTCTGGGCCCCAATATTTATACTACTAAATGCTTTGTTCTCTGAAGGCAGAGAGTGTCTGTACCTAGTCCAAACCAGTTCTGTCCTCCCTGGGGCAGCTTCCTGGCAGGAGGTAGAGACAGCATTGTTGAAAGCAGACCTGGCCCAGGTAGCTGAAAGGAAAACTCCTCCCCCTACTCTCTATTCTATGAAGGCTCAGGCAAGTGAAAGGAAATCTCCTCCCCTACTCTCTATTCTATGTAGGCTCTATTCATCCCAGCCCTGACTCATCAGACTGCTGGAGCCAAAGCCCTCTCCAGCCCCCTGTCACTCACAAACCAGACATGGAATACACAAACCTAGCAGAGGCATACTGGATGGTTAGGCAAGAAAATACCTACTTTCTAAAAGTGGCATTTTCAAACACAGAATGTAAAAATCACCCACACTAAAAGATGTATTTTAACATTCTGAGTTCAGGCATACTAAACTTTATTTTCCTATCTTGTTCCTCGGGTCAGTTATGCTTATAAGATGTTATAATCAAACTGCCCATTCTGGCCTATGGGAACAGATAGCCTTGCAATAGTGAAAAACGAAATTGGCTGTAATTCACTATCCGGACATGCCACACACATCAGGGCATGTCCTACCTTTCACATACAATGCACCCTGCCCACAGGGTTACCTTGGGCCTACCTTAGGGGTGACTAACATGCAGAAATGGGAAGGTTTATGGACTGGCAAGTGGGTGCACTTGCCAAGTCGACATGACAGTCCCAGGCTACACACAGGCTCTGCAATGGCAGGCCTGAGCCACATTTTACAAGCTGCTTCTGTGGGTGGCACAACCAGTGCTGCAAGCCCACCAGCAGCATTTGATTTACAGGCCCTGGGCACACATGGTGCACTGTACTAGGGTCTGACAAGTAAATCAAATGGCCAATCATGGAGTCACTAATCCATTACAACAATTTACAATAGGGAGCACTTGCACTTTGGCACTGAATAGGAGTGGCAAAGTGCCCAAAGCATCTAGACCAGCAAAAACATAGCAAAACACAGGAGGCAACAGCGAAAAAATGGAAGAGACCCACGCCAATGGTGCCAGGTCTAACACGTGTCCCCTCCAGCTGAAATGTGGGGAGAACTACCCTACCTCTTGGGAGTTCTCTTCACTAAGGTGGAAAAATCTGGACAGACCATCAGCATTGGCGTGTTCTGTACCAGGGCGGTGTTCCACCGTGAAGTCCATCCCCTGTAGGGAAATGGACCACCTCAACAGCTTTGGATTCTCACCCCTCATCTGCATCAACCATCTGAGGGGCCTGGGGTCTGTCTGAACCCGGAAGTGAGTCCCAAACAAGTATGGTCTCAACTTCTTCAGTGCCCAGACCACAGCAAATGCCTTGCGCTCAATTGCACTCCACCTCTGTTCCCGTGGAAGTAACCTCCTACTAATGAAGGCTACAGGTTGGTCTAGGCCCTCCTCATTCATCTGTGAAAGTACAGCCCCCACACCATGCTCTGAAGCGTCTGTCTGCACAATGAATTCCTTTGAGAAGTTGGGCGCCTGAAGCACGGGCACCATGCACATGGCAGTCTTCAGGGCATCAAAAGCTTTCCAACAGGTGTCAGTCCAGTTCACTTTCTTGGGCTGCTTCCTGGAAGTCAGCTCTGTCAAGGGTGCAACAATGCTGCCATACCCCTTGACAAACCTCCTGTAGTACCCTGTGAGTCCTAAAAAGGCTCTCACCTCTGTCTGGGTCTTGGGGGTTCCCAAGCCAGGATGGTCTCAATCTTGGGCTGTAGGGCGCCACCTGGCCGCTCCCAACCTGGTGTCCCAAGTACACCACGGAACCCTGCCCGATCTGGCACTTACTCGCCTTGATCGTGAGGCCTGCCCTCTGCAGTGCCATCAACACTTCCCAGAGGTGGCGCAGATGTTCTTCCCAACTGGCGCTGAACACTGCGATGTCATCCAGGTAGGCGGCACTGAAATCCTCCAGTCCAGCCAACACCTGGTTGACCAACCTCTGAAAGGTGGCAGGGGCATTCTTCATCCCAAAGGGCATAACCCGGAATTGGTAGTGCCCATCTGGTGTGGAGAATGCTGACCTCTCTCTTGCCCCATCAGTTAAGGCGATCTGCCAGTACCCAGACGTTAAGTCAAACGTACTGAGGTACCGGGCAGCCCCTAACCGATCAATGAGCTCATCAGCTCTGGGGATGGGGTGCGCGTCAGTCCTGGTGACTGAATTGAGTCCTCGGTAGTCCACACAGAACCGGAGTTCGGGTGTGGCACCAGGCGCGGCAGCCTTTGGGACCAAGACCACTGGGCTGGCCCAAGGGCTGTTAGAGGACTCAATCACCCCTAAGGCAAACATCTTGGAGACCTCCTCCTTGATGCAAGCTCTCACCCTGTCAGTCACTCTGTAAGTTTTATGTTTCACAGGAGGACTGTCCCCAGTGTCCGCATCATGGACGCACCACTCAGTGACACCGAGAGTCAGGGAGAACAGATCAGGAATCTGTCCCAACAGTTGGCGAAAGTCATCCTGCTGCTCAGGGGTCAGGGCGGAAGAGAGGTTCACACCGTCCACTGACCCATCTTGCTCTGTTGCAGACACGAGGTCAGGAAGAGGCTCAGTCTCCTCCTCCATTCCATCATCTGTCGCTAGGAGCATGCCCACTTCGGACCTCTCCAAGTGGGGCTTCAGGCGGTTTACATGTAGGACCCGCAAAGGGTTCCTAGGAGACCGCAAGTCCACCAAGTAGGTGACATCACTCTTGTGCTCCACCACCTCAAATGGTCCGGTCCACTTATCCTGGAGCGCACAAGGCTCCACGGGGGCCATGACCCACACTTTCTGTCCAGGCTGAAACTCGATCAGAGTGGCATTCTGATCATACCATCGTTTCATCTCCTCCTGGCTGGCTTCCAGATTCGCCTAAGCGAGTTGTCTGAAACGCCGATATTGGTTTCTGAAGGCCAGCATGTAGCTATATACATCCTGGAGAGGTTTACTGGGAGCTTTCTCCCAGCCTTTTTTTACCAAACTCAGAGGTCCTCTTACAGGGTGACCATACAGCAGTTCAAATGGACTGAACCCTAAGGACTTCTGTGGCACCTCTCTGTAAGCAAACAGAAGGCATGGCAAGAGGACGTCCCACTTACGCCTCATAGGTTCCTCAAGACCCATAATCATGCCTTTTAGGGTCCGGTTGAATCTCTCAACCAGCCCATTGCCTTGGGGGTGGTAAGGAGTGGGGAACTTGTAGGTTACACCGCACTCCTGCCACAGGGACTTCATATACTTAGATATGAAGTTGGTACCACGGTCTGACACCACCTCTCTGGGGAACCCCACACGGGAGAAAATCCCCATCAATGCACGTCCCACCACGGGGGCCGTCACAGTCCTGAGAGGGATGGCTTCCGGGAACCGGGTGGCATGGTCCACCAAGACCAGGATGAACCTGTTGCCCATGGCTGTCTTGGGATCCAGAGGCCCCACAATGTCAATGCCCACCCTTTCAAAGGGGGTGCTGACCACAGGGAACGGTTGGAGAGGAGTCTTTTGCTTCCTCCCACTCTTACCACTTGCCTGGCAAGTCTGACAGGTCCTGCAATGAGTATCTGAACTCTTGCGCATTTGGGGCCAATAAAAGTGGGTGACAAGCCTTTCAAAGGTCTTGTCTTGCCCCAAATGTCCTGCTAAAGGCACATCATGAGCCAGACCCAGTAGGAAGGCTCTGAAGCGCTGGGGTACCACCAGCACACAGGCTGACCCAGGCTCAGCAACCTTAGGCTTGCTATACAGGAGACCATTCTCCCAGTAGATCCAATGTGATCCAGACTGATCACCTGCTGCCTGGTTTGTGGCCTGTTGCCGCAAACCCACAAGAGAAGGGCACTTCTTCTGCTCCTCGCAGAACTCTTCCCTGGAGGGTCCTCCTTCCTGCTGCCAATGGGTCAGCTCAGGCAGGTCCCCCAGTTGAGCTACTTGTTCCCCTATAGGTTCCAGGGCATCCCCCTCAGGGTCTGCCGCCTCCTGAACCGTGGGAACTTCGGGGGCTGGTTTCCCACGCCCCCTGCCTCTTCTCTTTAAGGCAGGCACCTGGGCCACTCTTTCAGGCTCCAGGTCCTCTTGAATACCCTTACTGGCTGCCATGGACCGAGTGGTCACACACGCCCACTCGGGCAGACCCAACATCTCCAAATGAGCTCTTCGCTCCACCTTAGCCCAAGGGGAGCTTTCCAAATCATTGCCTAGCAGACAGTCAACAGGCATGGCTGGCCTCACAGCTACTTGAAAGGTACCTGAGACCCTCTCCCCCCACCCCCCACTCAAAGGGAACCTGGGCCACCTTACAGTGGCTCTCTGAGTTGTCAGCGGCAACTACAGGGTAAATTGCATGGGGGAATCACCTGTTCTTCAGACACCAGCCGACAACTGACAGCTGTCACACTGGCTCCGGTGTCTCTCATAGCCTCCACCCTATGGCCATTGATGGTCACCCACTGCCTGTATTTCTTAGTGTTATCAGGCAGCTGGATCCTAGGGACCATCTCACTGTCTCCTAAAGAGACCAGGGACATCGCTGCGGGACCCCACCCACCTTGGGCACCCAACTCCTCCCCCAGGGCTACACTAGCCATCTGCCGGGGCGGTGCACCAGTGGGTGCTGTCTTTCCTTTCAGGGGACACTTAGGATCCCAGAAGCAGTGGCCCACCTGACCACAAGTATAACAGGTCCTGGGCCCCTTTTGAATAGGCTTATCTGTCGGGCCCCTGACTTTTACTCCGGGGGAGGCTGGGACCCCTTCCTTTGGTTCCCTTGGGGATTACTTTGAGGCCCTTTCTGGAACTCCCTCTGTTTACCCTTGTCCCCCCCACTCTTCTGCTGGGGACCCTGCCCACCTTTGGCGAAGTCTCCCACATGACCCTTGTGGACCCGGGTACTAACCCAGCGGTCCGCCTCCTCAGCAAGCTTCCTAGGGATAGTCAGCTTACTATCAATCAGGTGCTGGCGTAGCTCTGGAAAACAATTACTGGACAAGTGCTCCCATGCAATCAAATCATAGAGCGCTTCAAAATCATTCACTTTGCTACCCTTCACCCAACCATCCAATGCTCTGCAAAAAAAAGACATATTCTACCCAAGTACTTGACTCCAGTTTCTTACAATTTCTAAACCTTTGTCTATAAAGCTCTGGGGTCAACCCATACCTGGTCATTAAGGTTTCCTTCATGTGGACATAGGAATTCTGGTCCTCAGAGGGCAAGTCTAGCAAGGTGTCCCGCCCATCACTGAGAAACCGCCCCCACAACCCCGCTCCCCAATCCTTCTCAGGGACCCAGTGAGAGGACATGGCCACTTCATAGGCCTTAAACCATTGCCCAATATCTTCATGCTTGTGGAACTCCTTAATTACATCTTTGGGGATGAATACTCTTGCTTCTACAGGCATGGATGGTGTGCTGCCACCAAAGGGAGTAATCTCTAAGCTCTTTGCTTTTAATTCCAATTCCCTCAACATTCTCTCATGCTCTAAATGCATTCTCTTTTTTTCCAAGGCTAACTTCTTGCTTTCTAATTCCATCTGACCACCCAGTTTGAGCTTGGCTAGCTCCATCTTATGCATCCTATCCCTCTCCCTGTCCTCCAGCTCTTCTGGAGACAGGCCCTTTGAAGAAACACTGCTGCCTGCCCTGGAAAGTACTTTCTCCCCGGTCAGACCCAATGGCCCATCTAGCTGCCCATCTGTATTCTCTGCCTCCTCCCTAGGCTCTTCAGAATGCTCAGGAGTTTTTCTAGCTTCCACCTAGGCCTTCAGCGCTTTTTGGAACTCCTCCTTCTTGGAGATGCCTTTCACAGAGATTTTAAATCTTTTACAGAGGGTTTTAAGCTGTGGCACAGTGTAGATATCAACCCTGTCGTCTTCAAATTGTAGATCCATATATGTGTTGGATGCTGCTTTGCTCATGGTAACAAGGATTGGCAGTTTCTAGCAAAAATAGAAGTCCCAAGGAAAAAAAAATCTACCAAAATGTATGTGGTCGCGTTATGGTCTGCACTCACTAGTAGTGTACACCAATCACTGTATATGAGTCACAAATGCAAGTCCAAATCCTCACCGCTGACCACCAATGTTAGAAATGGGGGTCTCTAGTTGGCAGAGGTAGGTACCTTTGACCAAATAGGGGCCCTTGCTTCTAGTCAGGGTAAGGGGGCTACACTCATAAAATAACCCCTGCTCACCCCCTTGGTAGCTTGGCACGAGCAGGCAGGCTTATCTCAGAGGCAGTGTGTAAAGCATTTGTGAACACATTCAGTAATACAGTGAAAACACTACAAATGGACACCACACCAGTTTAGAAAAATAAGTCCTCTTTATCTAGACTTAATACAAGACCAAACGACAAAAATCCACAATACAGTATTCAAAAATATGACTTTCAGATGGTAGAAATAGCTTAGTTCAATGTAGATGGTAAATGCGACACTTTACTCTCAAAGTACCTTGGATGCGTAACGCAACATAAACAAAAGGGTCGCAGGGAAGGCGATGCGTCAGTTCCTTGCTTCGGGGGAGGTGGCGCACCTGTTCCTTACTGCAGCGCAGGGGAGGCGGTGCGTCTGTTCCTTACCGGAGAGGAGGCGAAGCGTCTGTGTCTTACTGTGATCCGGTGCGAATGCGACAAGATGGCGCCGCGATGCGACGATCCGGTGCGATGCGACATAATGGCGTCTTTGATGTGATGCGATAACTTGGATGCGATGCGTGCACGCCAGGCGGCCGTGCGGCGAACTTGATGGTTTCTTGAGCCGCAACAGGCCCTGCGACGCGCTTCTCCGGTGATGCGACGGCGACCTCTGCGGCGGCGGCACGCTTCTCCGGTGATGCGACGCGCTTCTCGGTGATGCGACGGCAAACTGCTGCGGCGGCAACACGCATCTTCGGTGATGCGACGGCAACAGCTGCGGCGGCAACACGCTTCTTCCTCGTTGCGTCGCGCTTCCAACTCCCAGCGACACGCAGTCTCCAGAGGGCCCAAAACAACAGCAGTCACCTCTCTGCAGGTAGAATTCCCAGCAAGGAAATTCAGGGGAGCTGGTGGTGATGTCTTTGTATCCCTGAGACCTCAGAACAGGAGGCAAGCTCAGCTTCAAGCCCTTGGAGATCTTCCTCAAGATGATTAAAGTACACACAAAGTTCCTTTTCTCCTTTCCTTGGTAATAAGTAACCACTGCAGGCCAACCCCAAACAGCAAGCAGCACAGGGGCAGACTCCTCCTTCAGCTTCCTTGGTTTCTCTCCTTGGCAAAGGTTCGTCTTGATTCCCAGAAGTGATCTAAAGTTCTGGGGTCTGGGCCCCAATATTTATTCTACTAAATCCTTTGTTCTCTGAAGGCAGAGAGTGTCTGTACCTAGTCCAAACCAGTTCTGTCCTCCCTGGGGCAGCTTCCTGGCAGGAGGTGGAGACAGCATTGTTGAAAGCAGACCTGGCCCAGGTAGCTGAAAGGAAAACTCCTCCCCCTACTCTCTATTCTATGAAGGCTCAGGCAAGTGAAAGGAAATCTCCTCCCCCTACTCTCTATTCTATGTAGGCTCTATTCAGCCCAGCCTGACTCATCAGACTGCTCGAGCCAAAGCCCTCTCTATCCCCCTGTCACTCACAAACCAGACATGGAATACACAAACCTAGCAGAGGCATACTGGATGGTTAGGCAAGAAAATACCTACTTTCTAAAAGTGGTATTTTCAAACACAGAATGTAAAAATCACCCACACTAAAAGATGTATTTTAACATTTTGAGTTCAGGCATACTAAACTTTATTTTCCCATCTTGTTCCTTGGGTCAGTTATGCTTATAAGATGTTATAATCAAACTGCCCATTCTGGCCTATGGGAACAGATAGCCTTGCAATAGTGAAAAACAAAATTGGCTGTAATTCACTATCATGACATCCCACACACATCAGGGCATGTCCTACCTTTCACATACAATGCACCCTGCCCACGGGGTTACCTTGGGCCTACCTTAGGGGTGACCAACATGCAGAAAAGGGAAGGTTTAGGGACTGGCAAGTGGGTGCACTTGCCAAGTAGACATGGCAGTCCCAGACTGCACACAGGCTCTGCAATGGCAGGCCTGAGCCACATTTTACAAGCTGCTTCTGTGGGTGGCACAACCAGTGCTGCAAGCCCACCAGCAGCATTTGATTTACAGGCCCTGGGCACACATGGTGCACTGTACTAGGGTCTGACAAGTAAATCAAATGGCCAATCATGGAGTCACTAATCCATTACAACAATTTACAATAGGGAGCACTTGCACTTTGGCACTGAATAGCAGTGGCAAAGTGCCCAAAGCATCTAGACCAGCAAAAACATAGCAAAACACAGGAGGCAACAGCGAAAAAATGGAAGGGAGACCCACGCCAATGGTGCCAGGTCTAACATTGCCTCTAAGATAAGCGTCCGATGTGATGAGAATATATCATTGCTCAGGCATGGCTGGTCATAAAGGAATTATGACTATGTTGTATTTAGTATTACTGTCTTTTTGGCGGCCAGTTGTTCATTCTGATGTTCAAGAATTTCTTGCTTGTCCAGTTTGTGCTCAACATAAATCATTACAATCTGATACTTTTGGATATTTAAAGCTGTCACAGGTGGCTCAAGAACCTTGGCATATAGTTTTTGCAGATTTCCTAATCGGTCTCCCATGCTCTAAAGCAGGGGTATCCAACCTTTTCTTTAATAAGAGCGTATTATATTCAGTGAAAATCATTCTGAGCTACTAATATTATTAGTATTGTAGTGTTGTAATAGTGACTACATCAGACAAGATTGCATTTGTGGACACCCTGTGAAAGATTATCATGAGTGATCACTTCAGGGCATCAGTCAGGATTGCCGGCAGTAACATCAAAAAGAATTTGTCAATTTTGAATGACTTTACATGGGTAATGACTGCAACGCCCTTGGCACCAAGGTAATAAATAATATTAGTAATAAGTCTCTCCAACACCAAGTGATTTATCACTCAAATATCAGCTTAAAATATACTTTGGAAACTCAACCATTTCTTTTTTCCAAACATCAGCTTAGAAGTTCTAAAAATGCACACTTTATGTTTTGAATACACACTTTTGGTGTCCATTAATTCAGCCAAGCAAAAGCTTCTAATTTAGCTCATTGGGCTGTGTACTGGAGAGCTATTTAAATGAAGCTTGAGAGCTACCAGTATCTCACGAGCTACTCGTTGGAGAAGCCTGCTCTAAAGGGTATAATTTCATTAGTTAAAGCAGACACCTTTTTAAAATATGGCTCATATGGCTCATTTTTTGCCTTTGTCCGGGTTACCAACAGCTGAGGAAATGGCCTAAAGCTTTTCGATTGGTATTTTTCAACGTCACGGTTTACCTCATAGTCTAATATCTGATAGAGGTACTCCGTATCTTTCTTGTTTTTTGAGAGCCTTCGATATTGGGAATTGAACAAGCTTTTTCTTCTCGTTTTCGATCCCCAGTCAAATGCACAGACCGCAAACTAAGCAAAGTCTAGAGCAATACCTGCAATATTACTATAATACAATTCATTGTTATTGAGCATCATATTTACCAGTGACACACTTTTCTTATAATAATGCAACTCGTATTGGCAACAAAGTTTCATTATTCTTTTTGTATGTAAGGTTTTTATCCAAATGTTTTTCCTTTTACTTTATTTTGTTTTTTGTTTATTTGCGGAGTTTTATATAGCACAAACATGACCCGTCCGAGTATCAGAGCGCTGTATATATAACAATCAAGTCATACATAATGGGAACAGAAAAGAACAAATGACAGCCAGAGAAGGAATAAGCAGGGAGTGAAACATATACAGTATATTATTCAGCGAGGCAGATCCAAGATCCAGGGGAGTCCATCAGCCGCTAGACAAGCTGGGAAGGTTCAGGACTACTAGAGAAGGAATCTATTCATCAGAAGCTTTTTTACTTCATTTTGAAGGAGGTAGTCAAGGAGTTTGTTCTGGTTTCAAGTGCTAATATGTTCCAAATTCTTGGGCCAAGCCCGGATAAAGAACGGTTGTAAGTTTTCTTTTTGTTGAACTTCTGTGGTTTCAACAATAGGGAGTTAGCGCTTTTTAAGGAATGTGTACACCCAAATAGTTTGAGTTTTTTGGCCAGGTAGACCGGAATGTTATGTTGAAGGGCCTCGTGCGTCACCAATGCAATCTTCAATTGGATTCTAGCTTCAAACGTGAGCCATTTTAGATGTTTTAGGTCTGGAGTAATATGGTTTATTCTCCTGGATCCTATTAGGAGTCTGGCAGCTGAGTTCAATGTGGCCTTTAACAGAGTCAGCTTTACTTTGGGTAGGACAGCAAGAGTAGCACTCCCGTAATCTAATCAGGAGATGACTAGGGATTGTACTGCTAACTGAAAGTCTTCAGGGGGCAGGAAGGGTTTGATTTTACTTAGAATGTTCATTTGACAATTGGCTTCCATGATGGTTGCACTGATATAATATTGCATATTCAGGTGTTTGTCCAATGTTATAACTAAAGGTCGAGTAGAGTCAAGAATGTGGGGGGAGGAGTTGAGAGTTGTTTAAGCCATTCTTTTATGGGGGCAAAGAGATTGTGAGGGGCGATCAAAACAATTCCGTTTTGAGGATTTAAGCATGAGGTGATTACGGGTCAGCTATTGTTAGGTTTTCAATAGGGTGCATTGGTGAGGAGATTTTCAAATACAATTGTGTATTATCAGTGTACACGTGGTAATGAATGTTTGTGAGCTTCAAAATTTCCGTAAGAGGTTCCATGAACAAACTGAATAACAGGTGAGAGCGTGGAACCTTGAGGTACTCCAATTGTCACCGGTGTAATGTCAGATAGGGTTTGATTGACTTTGATTCTCTGAGCTCTGTAATGAAAGAACAAAGTAAACAATTTTTAAATGGGACCAGATAGCCACAGCCTATTTTCGAAGAGGTCAATCATGCTGTCATGTTTGACCATATCAAACGCAGAGGAGAGATCAAGAAGTATAAGTAGACAGGGTTCGTTCTGATCAAACAATCTCAAGTCATTGTCAGCCATGTGTGTCGGAGCCGTTTCAGTGCTGTGTCCAGTTCTGAAGCCAAATTGGCAATGGTCTAGGAGCTGGAATTGTTCTGTGTAGTTGCAGAGTTGCAGCTGTACACATTTCTCAAGCAGCTTTTCTCGAGTCGGGATGTTAGAAATTGGGCGGAAATTGTTGAGGTCTGATTGGTCTGCATTTGTCTTTTTTTTTAATTGGGGTGGCCTGTCCTATCTTTAGGCAATTAGGAACCATGCCCTTAGAGAGAGATTCATTGACAATTGATGTCCATTGTAGGAGCATGGAAGATCTAAGCTCTTTGAAGAGCTTAGCAGGCAGAGGTTCATTAAAGTGACTAGACGGTTTTATTGATTGTCATTATTGAGAATATTTCGATTTTGTTATGAATTTTGAAGGAAGACCAGGTAGCCTCATTTTTTGTAGTATATCCAGTACGAGGGGAGTTGTCCAAGAGCTGCACTGGGAGGAGAAAGGGTTGGTCATGGCTGAGCAGAAGCTGATAGGCGAGTTGCAGCTCCAATTCGATCCTCCTTGTCTTATTGGTGAAATGGGCGGAGAACTCATCAAAGTTTGGTAGTGTCCCGGTGTCCACCGAGTAGTGGTTAGAATGGGAAGTTGCTTGTTTGATTATTTCAAATAGTTTCTTGGGTCTGTTTTTGATATTGTCTAGTTGTACCCTAAAGTATTCTGTTTTTGACCTACTGATGTGTTTTTTTGTAGGAGCTTCTCAATGACCTCAATTGCTTGAGGTGGTAGCCAGATGGAGAGATTCTCCATGATCTCTCAGCAAGCCTTAGATTGCGCCTTTCCTCATTAAGGTTGCTGTTGAACCAGTGTTTGGACTGTCTACTAGGTATTCTTCTAAGCTGCTTTAGAGCAATCATGTCCAGTATGTCTGACATGGATTGGATGTAATGTTCAGTAAGGTCATTCACATTAGTCATGTTTGTGGGAGGATGTAGGATGCCGTTGCTAATAGAAGTTAGATCAATGGGCTTAATATTTCTTAGGTCTCTAGACCATTGTCTGGGTTTAAGACATTGACACCTTTTCCAGAATAAGGAAGGAGTTTAAGTTGTGATCAGACCTATCACAGGGGGTTATGGATTCAAGTTGTATAGCATTATCCTTAGCGATGATTAGATCTAGGGTGGAGTCTCTGTATTGTGTTGGACAATTGCATGACTGGTTGAGTTTGAGGTCCATAAGGAAGGCCTTGAAGTGTTCAGAATGAGGTCATTTAAGTTATTCCAATGGATGTTGAAATCCCTAAAGAAGATCTGGTCGGTGTGTTGGTCTGAGTTCGAGGAGATGGTCTCCATTATTTGTTTAATAAAAGGGAGGTTATTACCCGGGGGATGGTAAATTGTGTGAATTTTGCACACACGCTTGTCATTGCTCCATATTTTGATACCTGGGCATTTGTAAGAGGGCTTTGGAACCATTTGTGATTGTTTCAAGGTGAGCATGGAGAGGTAAATGCATGCTATGCCACCTTCAGCTCGTCTGGATCTGTCCAGTCTGATGATGTCGTAGTTGGGTGGTACAAGTATATCCAGAATGGGTGAGGAGGAATCATTGAGCCATGTTTCAGTTAAGATAAGTAGGTTAAGGTCTTGGGCAAGAATGAGATCAGCGATGTCAGCTGTGTGTCTTACCGCCAACCTGCAATTAAGGAGCATAGAGATGAGATTTGGTAACTAATGTTTCATGGTGTGTAATGGGGACTTGTAGAAGATTGTACTTGTTCCTGGATCTATAGTTGAGACTGTGTTCTCTGAGTGGGTTGGAGAGAATAGTCTGGATGGGGACAGGCTAGGGTGATGAGTACTTATGTGTATTGGTATATGATAGCAGAAGAGAGTGAATATCCACATCAGATAGTGTTCTGTGGCCCACTGGGGTCTGGAGGTAGGATTGAAGTGAGGTCAGGATCTCATGAGCAAGTTCTGTGACTTCTCGTTAATCAGTGTATCATGATAGGAGAAGTTGGGCCTTCTCTTTGAGGGTGGAGTATATTGTTTTGTGTGTGGGGTTCTGTTAGCCCTAGAGGTCAGGTTCAGACTACAGTGCTTCTCGAGCTTCGAGGTGATCTACATAAGGTTCTGGAGATTGGCTTTGACTAGCTGAAGGTCTTGACTAAGATCAACGAGTTTGTCCTAAAGGGAAGAGGGGTCATCATTATGGATGGGAGACTAGTGTGGTCTAGGGACAGAGGAGGTGTGTGAGCTCTCTAGGGTGTATGGGGTGGTCCACAGCCCTGAAGGTTTAGCTGTGGTGAGGGAAGTAATCAGGGAAATGGCTGGCAGAAGAGCACTAAGAGAGGGACTGCTGGATGTGATGTTAGGATGAGGGATAGGAAGAGGTGGCGGAAGGCAGGATGTTTAGCAACATAGATGTGTGGTCAGTGGTACAATGTGAGGAATATGTCTAGGTATCATTTTGATGATGACTGTGACGTAGAAAGAGTAGAGCAAAAGAATTATGTTGAGATGTAGTTTAAATTACCTAATGTCCATATCTAGTATAGATGAACGGATTGCTTTGTACTTTAAATTAGTGGACCATCTTGACACACAGGAGCTAATCTTTCTCTATCTTTAGATGTGTGGGCTGGAGAAGTGAGTGGTAATTGTACAGTAGCTAAAAAAGGATGAATACTTTAATCAGCCTGCCAGGCCAACACATGCATCCCTAACATTCGACATAATGGATCATGGTGGTTCAAGCAAACTGTATAACAACTATGTAGTGTATGGTCTCGTCATTCACTTGTGTGAAATGAAGATTAATTAATGATGTGGGATAATAGGTTGTTTTTCGTAATGTTAATTTCCTTCTTTCTCAGAATTTTACCTTATTTTGATTTGTTTGTTCAATGTATTTGTTATTTTTTAAATGTAAAGGTGGGGTGTGATTTTATATTTTACTCTACTTTTGGTAAAGTAATTTTGGTAATTGGTAACAGGCTCTTCCCTGATGGCAGCTATGGATGGATCACAGTGAAATAAATGCTGTTCTTCTTTTAAAAATGCCTTTGCATGGCTTTTCACGGAGACGACCAGTTTCCTCTAGACCAGATCTAAGCCAGATGCACTGCTCAAACTGTGTTCTACACTGCTGCTGACCTAGCCTGTGTGGAAGCCGCCAGCCAGCTCAAGGTGTCCAGAGACAATGACCCAAAGCACCTCAGTGCCCACACAAGCCCTCAGAAGAGATTGAAGAACTGCTTCCCTAGATACAGTTACAAATGCAGATAAACTTAGTGATGACTGCCTTCAAGCACATTTTCCCAATGGCAATATCTGCTTGTTTTCAGCTTTGTAGGATGCCTTATATCGCTTTCTCATGCCTTCTCTCGGCGGTCACGTTGATCACAGGCTGCGTAAAGTTCGGCTGTGCAGAAGTTGAGGACTTGCCTGGCGTGATTTCTCACTGGAGATAAATCATGGATAGATGATGAATCGTCAATGTTTGTATATTTGTCATTGTGGTTTTACATCCCACTTTTTCCAGATGGGCTACAAGTTGTGTAACTGTTTTTATTAGCATTATTGGCACTTTCTGGATGCAGAGATATTGGCCTAGTGTTAGTGCCACCTTCGAGTCATGAGCTATCCAACTTTAAAGGCACGGTTAACAACGTAAGCATAAACCTGGTTGGCAAATCTAGTTTCTTGTGCAAATACGCATGAGCATAAACACTGATAACTTTGAAATGAAGGCTGTAATATCTTGTTGAAGGTCTTTACTGGTCGCGTTAAATTTTTTTTTTTTTTTGTAATTTAATGAGTAATTGCAATCAACTATAGTTTGTGAAGAATATGAGTCGAAATATTTTAATAGCTGGTCCCGAAATTTAGATCATGCCGATTACGAGTAATGCTGAATTCAGTGTGGAGAATCTGGGTGGTTGGGGATTTCCATGTAGCCTGGAATTTCTGCATGGAATTCCTACATTTAAGTATTAAACCCCACGGAATGCAGATAACTGCCCACAGCTAGTTTTTCCTGCTGATATTCCATTGGGAACTCCTTGGAATTTAACTCAGACATTTACCACCTGCTTACTGCTAGGGCGGCTGTGCAGGAAAGTGTGTTGGGGAGGAGTGTTATGATAGTGGGAGAAAGAAGGGTTGGGTGGGTTCCTAATCTGCCACGGAGAATTGATCAGGCTTTGGAGACCAACTTCGGTCTTCGACTAAGAGATGGTGTAATTTGGTTGTGTTTGGTGTGTGCATTTGTTTGTTGGTTGAAGGAGTTGGGAAAGTATGGTACTGAAGAAAGGAAACCCACTGGTTTAGCTCGATGAGTCTGAGCTAGGGACAGTCCACCAGTGTCAGAGTTTCAATGGGCAATCAAGTGCTCGCCTCTATTTGTTTAAATGTGGAGCATGTCTGAACTAGGGTTTAAGGGGGAGAGATCACTGAAAATTCTGGGGCATTTCACCTGGAAGCAAGGACACTAATCACTCAAATGCTAGGCACATTCACCAGGATGCAAGGAGCACTGATCGATTAAATCCAGAGTATCATTCACTTTACTGGGACCTAGTTCACCAAGGTGCATTGTACACCTATTCCTCAAATGCCTGGCATGGTTGGCAGGGTGCAATGATCTTCTAGTTGGAGGACACATTTCAAAAGGGCACAAAAGGCAGTTGCCTTTTGTAATTATGAGTGCACAATAATCCTAAATGAGAGGAGGGTTTTAGGCACTTTCCATCAAATGAGATTTTCTTCTGTAAAAGTGGCTTGACAGAAGGCTAATCTCTAACAGGTTCAACCGGTCCCATATCAGACACTACAGCGGGGGGCATGGCCAGCTCCAGCGAAAGATGGCGGCCCGGCTCTGAACTCCGGCTAAATCTGCCTGCATCCAGCATAATCCTGGGAGCCCTGCAGACCCAGCAGTGACGGAGGTCGGGTGCAGTGCTGGGGACCCCGGAGACCCGAGGGTGAAGACGGAATAACTGCCCTGGGTGCTCCGGGGCCGGCATTTTCAAGACGGCGGCCGCTACTCGCTGTACGTGCCGTCACCAAGTATAACGCTGAGCCCTCTGTGAGGGGCTCTACCAGTGTCCCCGAAGCTGTCCCAGGAGTTGCCCCACTGGCTTGTGGGAGCTGGGCCCAGACTTGCGACTACGAGAGGGCTGCCGGGGTGAGCTAAGCACAGCCGCCACTGTTCCCATTGCTGCATACTCCCTGGAGATGTCGGGGACTGCCGGAGGAGGCCTGGCAGCCGGTGGGGGCGAGCCCTTGAATCGTGGGGGACCGGCATTGTGCACCCCACTCCCTTTTTCTTTGAAATCCCCCCTGGAAAGAGTGGGAGCCCAGAGGTCGACAGTGCCACAGAAACTACAGAGGTACCAATAATGACATTTGTGCTGGCAGGGGACCCAAGACATTCATACGGTGGGGGAAAGCATACGAATCCTGTGACTCTGGATGTTTTGGTTGAGGTCTTTATAGGCCCTGGGGGCCTGAGTGGCGGTGCTGAGAAGGGTTCTGTGGTAAGTGAGTGATACACTGACAAAGACCTGTCCTCCAAGTGAGTGGCGTGCCTGAGTAGCTCCCCCCGGCCCTTCCTGGCGACTTGACTGCGATACCCATAGCCGCTGCTTTAATGATGGGGAGGACACGCTCCATGAAGGATGTGGGGGTACTGCTGGACACGATAGTCAATTGAAGAGAACCCAACGGCGGACTTGTAGATCTGCACCTCACGCTAGTTTCATTAGTATCAAAGTCCTGCGCACCATCACTCCAGCACCTGCCGCTGTATGGTGCTTCTGGGTTCCAGATCCTTAATCGATAAAGCGAATGGAGGTGCGCCAGGTAATGAAGTCCAGTCAATCTTGTTTCAAAACCTTTATTTAAACTTATTTTTTCTTAATAGTGGGACACTGATCTAGGAGGATACTTAGCAAGGTATTTTGAAACGGGCATGATGATGCCCTGGGAATTCCCAAACCATCCGGCATATTAAGTTGGACTAAAAACATTGATTTGGCGCTGAAGTAGGATTTCAACAATACTTTATCTTAAGCCCTGATGAAGTTCCTACTGTTTTGGAACGAAACGCGTTGGCTGAGCTGTATGTGCTATTAAGAAAAAAATAAGTATAAATAAAGGTTTTGAAACAACAAGATTGACTGGACTTCATTACCTACTGCTGGGCATGATACTCCACCTCCCCAAAGTTTCTCCCCGCAGTGCTGGATAAGCCTAGCACCACCCTGCCCACGCAGCATTGAGGGTAAGGTGGATAAGATGCTGGAGGTGGTAAATAGCTCCAAAGAATGCCTTGAGGCTAATTCAACAAAGTGGTGAATGACATGGACATATTAAAAGATGACCACTGCAAATTGGCGGATAAGGTGAAACGGCAGGAGGAGGCAATGGGAGAGTTTCGCCCTATGATGGTGTAATTGCTGTCCCATACAACTGACTTGCTGAACAGGGCGAAGAGCCTGGATAAGAGAGCTGACGATGCTGAGGGCCGCCGCAACAATATCAGGCTGACGGCCCTTCAAGAACAGGCGGATGGTGGAGACATGATCTCCTACCTGGAACACTGGCTGCAGACCGTAGTGGCTCAGGAATGGACTGTCGCCATTCTTCTCCTTGGAAAGGGCGCACAGGTTACCGGCTCACTGTGCCACTGGATTCAAGCTATCCTGGCTGATGAGTGGTGAAACCCCAAACCCGGTCCTAGGATGCTTGTTTCCGGTCCAGGGAGGACCTGGCTTGGCAGTTCAGGCTGGACTGTTCCAATGAGGCACAGGGTCAAGACTGATTTGCATATGGCCAGGTCTAAACTGGGGTGGCATGGTGAGCAAAAGAATGATGGATTTAACCCAGATCTCTTGACTGGGCATGAATGTTTTGATTTGTTCTGCATTCCATCCATCAATTGTGTGTCTTTTGCTTTCTCGCCCTCAGTGCCCCAGGTATGCCCAGACGTGGGTCCCGGGCTCACTGTGCCACTGGATTCAAGCTATCCTGGATGATGAGTGGTGAAACCCCGAAACCGGTCCAAGGATGCTTGTTTCCGGTCCAGGGAGGACCTGGCTTGGCAGTTCGGGCTGGGCTGTTCCCATGAAGCACAGGGTCAAGACTGATTTGCATATGGCCTGGTGTAAACTGGGGTGGCATGGTGAGCAAAAGAATGATGGATTTAACCCAGATCTCTTGACTGTGGGTGAATGTTTTGATTTGTTCTGCATTCCACCCATCAATTGTATGTCTTTTGCTTTCTCGCCCTAAGTGCGCCGGGTATGCACAGACGTGGGTCCAGGGCTCACTGTGCCACTGGATTCGAGCTATCCTGGCTGATGAGTGATGAAACACTGAAACCGGTCCTAGGATGCTTGTTTCCGGTCCAGGGAGGACCTGGCTTGGTAGTTCGGACTGGACTGTTCCCATGAGGCACAGGGTCAAGACTGATTTGCATATGGCCAGGTCTAAACTGGGATGGCATGGTGAGCAAAGAATGATAGGTTTAACCCAGATCTCTTGACTGGGGGTGAATGTTTTGATTTGTCTGCATTCCATCCATCAATTGTGTGTCTTTTGCCTTCTCGCCCCAGGCTACCGGCACGGCATCCGCCGCCGGGGCCACCACCCGTCTGGTGGTGGCACGAGTCTTCCACTATAAAGACAGAGATCGGATCATCAATGAAGCGCGGCTCAAACCCACACTGCAAGTCAGAAACAGCAGAGTGCATATCCACCTGGACTATACAATGGCTGTGCAAAGACAGAGGACCTTGTTTTTGGCAGTCAAGAGGGAGCGGAGGGAAGCAAGCATCACATACAGGCTCCTCTTCCTTTCATGGCTCAAGAGAATGGTAAAATAACCGCACTCACTTCTTTTACACCCCGTCAGAGGCGTGGGACTGGCTAGAGCAGTATAAAAGTGGCACAGCTGTGAATTCTGAGCAGCGAATGCCCATGCTCCGACGCAAATGCCCTCTAATCGGGGCATTAACTGTGGTTATGGGCTTCGCGTGGACCATTAATTGATGTTAATTACCCACACCTATGCTATGGTCTGAGCAGAAGTTGAGGGCTTATAATGAGGAGAAGGGCAATTAAGAACAGTTAATGTTAGATAGCATACAGCATTTAGACTATTAGCACCCTCCCCCTGCTCTCATCCAGCACAGGCAGACTAGCATGTCACCTGTTTCTTTTTTCTCCATGTCTCTGCTACTGAACGTAGAGTGTTGGCAATAATAGTAGTTAGCTCAAGAATTCTGTCCTTAGCATTTAGCTGGGCTGAGCAAATATCAGCATTCCAGGGTGCTTATTCTACGGATTAATTCAGTCTGTATATGTTGTATGGCTTCATTAATGAAGAAAACTACATATATTTAATGTATTTCACTGTTAACTTTAGAGCTCATTAAGTCAGGTATCTATGGGACACCGATTAAGCTAAGGAGATTCAGTTCCCATGTTCACTTTTTGAAAAATCATTGACAATGTGTAATGTCAATTCCCTTAGAAGGATATTACGCAATACTTCACTACAAAGATTTGACACATTAATGCAAGTATATTATATTAGTCACATTATTTCAGTAGATTGTACAGTGGTCTTCAAGGTTTCCTACACCCATTCTTCGTCAACATAAATCTGCGTTTATAAACAGTGTGATTGTTTTTTATACTTGCACTCCCTTTACTAATATTTACTAATATTAATATGTTTATTCATGTTGATATCTTTTGGGTGATTTTTTGGCATTATAATGTGCTAAGTTCACATGAGTGCCTCTCTGTTAAAGTAAAACAAACATTGGCAGTAAGTTTCGTTGTTGTATGGTGCATCCAATCATAGGCACACAACATACAGACATACATGAACACATAGAGAATGCACGTGCATACAGACCAACACACCTACCATGGCCGGACTGGCTGTAGCGGGCACCGGGCGTTTTCTCGGTGGGACAGAAGGGTGGAGGCCGGTTTTGGACCGGTGGGGGCCGTTTTTGTTTCTGGGGGCGGTTTTGCAGCTGCGCAGCAATATCGGCCCCCTGTAACAAAAGCAGTACCAGTGTTTCATTGGCTAATAATTTTTCAGTGAGGTCGTTTTGTTTTTTGGAAACGTATTTATTTTGTGTGTTGTCTGTATAATTGTTATATCTTATATTGTTTTTCTTTCTGTTCCTTTGTTCACATGGGACACTGAGCACATCGTATTTTGTATTTATGAAAAAACAGTAATTTTCAAACACAATGATTGTTTGACTGTTTTTTGCCCTAGTATTGCCATCCTTGAATGGTATTATTTTATTCTGCCATTGTGCTTTTCTATATATCGTTTATCCATATACATTTCCAATGACAACCGCTGTTCTTATGTTAGAGATGGGAGATGGGGACATAGTAGGCAAGCATACGGTTATTTCACCAGCTGAGCACAAGGTTATGTGGTCTAGATGAGCTCTGGGCATTGTCTTAGGGGAACAGTGGCTAAAGTGACTTACATGAACACTGGGTACTGTGCATCATGGGAGCACAAGTTAATGTGCTTCATGAGATCGTGAGCACTGGATGGTGTTGCATGAGATGAGCACTGAGTGTTTGCAATAATGTACTCTTCAAGTGCACAAGGCTGTGTAAATTATAGGGGCACCGGGTGATGTACACTAGAACAAGAAGATAATGTACAACAATGGCAGTGCCATGCTGAGTCGTAGCACCCCTCCTCACCTTAGTTAGAGATCTTGAACCAATGGGGGCTACAGCTCTTGTTATGGGAACTCTTACTGGCCCTACTTACAGTGATGTTAAAGTCAGGGATTTGCCAAAGACAGACGGGGAAACACTGTCCACAGGTTGACAAATGATTATTCTTGTCACTAGTGAGTATATTCAAAACCAAAAGCAGGGGAATACTTCGACCCTACTGGGAGGTCAACATGTTGGAGCCCTCATTAATCGTCCTTTACTGGGTCAATGGGCTTTCTTCAGGACCAGAGAAACCTTACTGTGTGGTAATTACATCAGACGAATACCTCTTCACTAATGGTGGCTGTGGGTAAATGTTCTTTGACTAGAGGTGCCAGTGGAGCTAGTTTTCTTTTCAGCAAACCACTAATACGAAGATATAGTAAACCAGGTATCACCTTGGGTGGGTCAGCCTATCACCATAGTTTGTCACCCTATCTATAGTGATATTATTCTGTCCGGGGGGTTACGGAGGTTGGAGGTTGGAGGGTGGGGGGGCTGCTCAACTCAGTCGCCTCCTCACTCCAGTTTAGTCCCTTGCTGCCATTGTCAGAAATGCCACATTCCCCAAGATTCACTGCAAGTGCAGTGCTTCTGACAATGGCACCAAGGGACTGCTCAAGAGTGAGGATGTGATGGAGCTGGGCAGTTACCTGGACAGGCCAGCAGCAATATAGATAGGGTTCCATGGGAAGGCGGCAGCAGTATCAATAGAGATAGGGTGTCAAGTAGTGGCAGCAGTATCAATATATATAGGGTTCCAATGTCGTGTAGTTCCTATAAGACCTATATAGGATCTGCGCGTTTAGACAACATACACTGCAGGACTAATTCCAGACACCCCCACCGGGTATGTTGGCCTGTGTACCAGCTAGCTCGCAATACCACTATAACCTCCTCTTACCAAGGAGAGAATAGTTCTTGGCAACTATCGAACATGACAACCCTGATCCCTCAGGATCGTGGAAACCATAACTTACTTTTCGCTCAGTCACTCGTGCTCACTTGTTCTCAGAGAGATACACAGAATAAACGGTTGGGACGTTTTCAATAAGTATTTATTGAACAGTCATTCTAGCGTAAAAGAAGTGCACTGAAATCACCAGTAGACAGTATCATAGATAAATGAGTAGAAGCACTAAGAAAGTAAACAGATGGTAGGTCTCTACCATTTTGCTAAAATCATAAATATAGGCAAGTATATAAAATACATGGCAATAGAATGCGTACTCCTACGATGCACCCTAACTAGATGTACCTAAGTGTACCTAGCCTGTGAGTAGGTGTAAAGCCAAGAATCCCTCTAGGATAAAACCAACCCCATTACCTGATGTGAGCCTGCAGGACCCCGTTCTGGTCTCGAGCTGAACACCCCGCAAGGGATGTCAGACCACTGCGAGCTGGAGTATCTGCATGCAGGAACCTCAGCGTCTTGCATCAGTGTGTCGGCCAGAAAGTCCTGATCTCCTCTCCCTATCTCAGCAAGATGTGGTGTTTATATACCCGAAGGTATCCCCAGGGTTCTAGCTTGCTGTGTCAGTGTCGGACTTAGGATGACGTCTGGAATGAACTTTATACACAGTTATTATGCAGGAGATGATGGTCCTGCTGTGATTCCAAGAAACTAAGAATCCTTATGCATAATTTATGAGGCCAGAGTCCAGGGAAAAACCCTACGTACTTGTGTGTAGTATTGTAACTGGGTAAAAGGTCAGTCCTTCAAATCCGTTATGTATGTAGTATAGGAGAGAATGTAGGTGAAGGGTTATGATGTTACCTAGACCTTTATCGGGGTACCTATATGAAATATAACACCCACTCCTTATCCGACTGGAGGACATTACCAAAATCTAGTGTACTACCAAGGCGTCTGAGAGGTTTGTACGCAACAAATAATAAAAAATTTTTTAAGAGAAGTTAAAAAAGCGTTATAAAACCCTTTAAAAGTGTTCTATAAAAAAATAATTCAAGCAGTGGCTCTAAAGTGTCCGTTTATATAGACCGAACAACTACAAGCATTTGAAAGCCATGCAGGTCAAAAGGTTTCAATTTGGAATTTCAAAAAAGTTAAAAGCCAAATCTTCCCAGCGTGCGACTTGCCAAATGTTTGTGTCTTTGCTGGTGGACGCAACATTGCTGCTGTCTGCATACGCAGCTGACGATCCCTGTAACACCTCACAAAGAATGTCAATTGAGCACAGATGATCTTCAGTACTGCCTGCAGCAGGTGCCGGGGCAGCCTGTGCTACATCCAAGGCCTGAGTGTTGAAGGAGCCAGTGTCCATACCAACAGGAGCAGAAACTACCTGTGGTGGCTCTAAGAATGCTGCCAACAACATGGGAATGCGCTGAGGACACTGCAGAACATGGGCTGTTATCGGGTCCGGTAAGGCATCAACGTCCGGTGGCGCAACCGATGGAAGTGTCAGACAGAGGTCCAACACGCATTCTTCTCCGCAGAACAGGCATCGGAGAACAGGTAGGACACAGTCCATCCAGACTGGTCTAAATGACAGGAACCAAGAAGCGCTCAGTTCCCGTAGGCGAGGTGTGCCCAGATGTTGTACCATGCGATCACGGTATTTACGCTCCAGGAGAGCTGTTGCTGTCTCCTTGGTGGCTGGGGCGTCCATTGCGTAGCAGAAAGGTAACAATCAGGATTCCTGCTATTAGAAACAGGATCAGCGGAAGCTCTCCAAAAATGCTTCCAAAGACGGAGTGAATAAAGTTTGGTATAACTCAGAGGACCGTCTGAAAGGTGCTTAACAGACCAGGACCTATGGTCTTAAATAGGTGTACAACACCCATCGTATCAGACATGTTAAAGATACGACTTACCATTTCTGTGAAATGGAAGGGGCAGTTCGTACGTATAAGTGCCTGTATCTCAGCCGAGGACCTTGCGATCTGGAGATCAAAACTCTCCCGGGCGGAGGTTAAGGGCACGGTTCGTTGTAAAAGCATGGCTTTCATTCTGCTCAGAGTATCAAACCGTATAAAGGAAACATTTAGCAAAGGCCATAACGGCGCCTCCCTGACTGTATGTGTTGGTGGAAACAATACTTGCATACTGCAAGTAACCTTGGAGCTCACAGTGACTAGATATGCGATGCCCGGAAGCATCCCACAACAACCTTGATCATTCAGCATCAAGTAACTCCCATTCGAGAGAAGCCTGAATACCGGATTAATCACAGCTGCCGGGGTACCCCTCAAATGACAGGACAAGTTCGCCACAGACCCATTACAAGCCCCGTGTAGCATAATATCCTGGCATATGAGAGATCCACTTAAAGCGTTCTCGAAGTTAGTTCTGCTTAGAAACACTTCCAACTTCGGCTTGCTGTTTATAAACGCAAGCACTCTGTCAGTTCATCCTTGAATTTGAACTTGATAGGAGGAAGTTTCGAGGCGTGCCCGTGCTTTTCTTTCAAGGTCTTGACGTTCGAGATTTATTCAGATGTCTGATGACCATGGTTAATTACGGTTCTTAAATACCGGTGAGGACTTCATAAGTTGGGCCCTCACGAGTGGAATTCAGCTTACCCTTTGGCATACCTTGACTGGATCAATTAGTACACCATCATCGTTGCTATATCTGAGATGCCAATGTGGCACCAGGATTAGGTTGCCCCCGTACCCCTTCGTCCTGAAGAAGACTCGCAGCAGAGGCATAAGTCACCCTCTATGCGTTAGCCGAGTCGAAACGTCGACGCCATTTACCCACATGGGACCTGTACCTTTTTCCCTCCTTTCCCCATTGTTTGATGTTGCATTAATGCTTGATTACACTGTATAACTGTGATCTAAAGAATTGATCAGGACAGGTCCTGTAGAACTGGTCTTTCTTACCAGTCTGATGTTATAATGATTGAAATAATGTATTTCCTCTAACCAGTGACTTCTATCCACCCCTTCCCCATCACGAGCACAACCATCCCAAAATCTTCTCTTCCTTTCCTTGCAACCTTTTTACTACTGTGAATGCATAAATTGTTTTAAATATATGGAATAAATACACTATATTGGATTACTTTTGGCGCTCATTTCGGTTTTTTGACATTAATTGTATGTTTTATATTGATTGCTTGACACTTTGTTGCCTTTCTAAACAAAGTGCTCTTTACATTAATTGTAGGCTTCAAATAACAATTATTTCGTCATATGATATTGATGATCAGTGTTGTTTTTCTTTTCAACACAACTTACATAGACTGTGATCCATTTCTCCTCTAAATATCTGTCACGGACCACTTTTCTTCATTCTAGCATAATATCCTGGCATATGAGAGATCCACTTAAAGCGTTCTCGCAGTTAGTTCTGCTTAGAAACACTTCCAGATCCCCACTCCTGCATCGAAATCTGTATGGTAAATCCCAGGATTCCCTGATGAATTCCTTACCCATCTTTTCATATCTGCCTGCCTGTTGTTGTTCTAGGCAATACTGAAACTGGAAAGTTGCGACCGGTAATGTTATATGGCCGTGGATTAACCACTCTGTGGACGGTGACTCTGCCACAGTAAAGGGTAACCTATCCAGTTTTTCAATACGCAGCATTGTATATTTTGCTCCCCTCTGTGCCGTTTTCATCTGTTTTTCTGTTCGATTGTATGCAGAAAATAATGACGTAATGTTGATAAAACGCCAAAGCACATAACCGACGCGCAATGACTGCAGCGTCCAGCTTAATAAAATAATAGAACGTAATTGTGACTGTCCGTGTTGTAATATGGACAAATCTTGTTCTATTACATCAATAGCAGAAGATACAATGTTGCCCAGTGAATATATCCTGGCTGTTAATGTAGTCATGCCATTGTCAACTACGGCTAACGCCTTTTCTAGGTTGACTTTATCTATTTCTCTTAATCTCTCTGCAGCTTCTTGTTGGGAGATTTTGCAGATTTCGTTATAGACAGCATACAAAAAACGCTTCTGACGTGGTTTACTGGGACCTAATAAAAAATCCTGTAGGTCCACATCCTCTGTGAGTAGAGACGAGTGTTGTTTCACCTGGGGTAGTGTTGAGGTCTTTAGCCAATCAAGGCACAACTTCCCAACACTGTATGATGTCACTACCCCCGGATGTTCTCGTTGTACACAACGTGGGTCTGGCCTATGGATACTAAACCCTTTGGTGGTACCCCTGAATCTTTTCTGACATCTGTTCGTGTCTGTGGGCCAAACCAACCATCCCTTCCAATTGGGGTCTGATCTATTGTATTGCAATATGTTATCCAACTTAGCCCCTCTTTCTGATTGTAAAATTCCCCTCTGTGTTTAAAGGTGTTAGAATTTGAGGCGTGTTCAAGTCCTTATTCTTGGCTATTCCAAGACAGGAAGTCTGTTGCACAGTGTCATTCAGAAAAATCATCTGCTGTGGAATGAGGCATGCTTTAAATAGTGCTTCTGTTCCCTGGACTTGCCAGTCCCTAGAACCCCAGATTGATTTTAAATCTACAGTGTCCATCCATAACTCGAAACCCTGTTCAGACAGCTGGGTAATAAAGGAAGCAGAGTAAATCTGTTTGGTGTTTGTTAACAAATTTTTCTGTGCAGATATAGGTGCAACCTTATAATAGTACGAGGTTGGGTCAGAGGTGTTAAACCCTGAAAAATATGAGAATTTCTGTGCAAATGTTTTTGAACTACCTTTCGGTGGTATAGGGCAATGTTCCCACTGGTGGAATGTGAAAACATTTCTAGGTTTGCTAGATTTATGCAAGAAATGATGACCATAATGTTGGTAACATTACATTTTGTCAAAATCTGATGTGTCCTCTAACATTTCAGTGCTAGAAAATACGGCAGATTGTTCCAAATCAGACAATAAGTTATTAACAGTGTTAGAAATGGGATTTCTGGTAGGCTAGGGCAAGCACCTAAGCCAGGCAGAAACCACCACTCTAGTCAGGGCAAGGGAGTTGCACGCTGAAGATAACCCCTGCTCACCCCCTTGGTAGCTTGGCACGAGCAGTCAGGCTTATCCCAGAGGCAATGTGTAAAGCGTTTGCGCAACACACTCCCACAGCAGCGACACACTAGGCACACCACAAAAGAAACTCCACACAAGGTTATATAAAAAATTAGCCTTTGTATTACTCATAAACACATTAGATCACAATCACAAATATACACTGTGCCAACTGGCACTAGGTATCACTTTACAGGGGACTTATATACATGAGAGGGCCAATCGGGCCACTGTCAGAACCATTGGAAAGCACAAGTAGTAAATATAAAACAACCAGCAACTACTGGTAAAATACTGTACTCAGCATCATCACATTAGGCATAAACATATTATGCATAACTTGCAATACATTAAGCATAAACCATATTATGCATTGATTATTTATTTATTTATTTATTTATTCACTTATAGAGCGTGTGAATCACCCCATAAGGGTATCTCAGCGCTGAGGGCACATAAGCGAACCTGAGGGGACTAAGTTAGAAGAGTGAAGTTTTCAATAATTTCCTGAATGCCAGGTAATCTGTGCATTGTCGTAAATGAATGGGGAGACTGTTCCAGAGGCGTGGGGCCAGATGGTAGAAGGCCTTGCCACCTTGTCGCATCTTATTAAAGCGTGGGACTATAATCAGGGCTTTGTCACTTGAACGGAGAGGTCTGGAGGGCACGTAATTAATGAATTTGTCATTAAAGTAACTAGGGCCCAATCTGTATATGGCTTTATAAGCCATACAACATATTTTGAAGTGGATCCTTTTCCGAATGGGCAGCCAATGAAGCTTCTGCAGCAGCGGAGAGGAGGCTATTCTTGGAGGGGCATTAGTTACCAAACGAGCCGCGGTGTTTTGGACCACCTGTAGTCTATTAATGTCTCTCTCATTAGCAGAGATCAGCAGCGCGTTACAGTAATCTAAGCGGCTTAGAATCAACGCCTGGATCAAGGTTTTTCTCGAGGATAGTGGTAGGAAAGGGAAGGCTCTTCTGAGCATGCTCAGGTTATGAAAGCAGGCTCCAATAGTAGAGGAAACATGATCTCTCAGGGTGAGTTTTTGGTCCAATCGGACTCCCAGGTTTTTCACCACTTGTTTAGGACAAGGGGCGGGACCCAGTTCCTCTGGCCACCAGCTAGGCGACCATTTCACAGAGGCCTCACCAAATATCATAATCTCCGACTTGGTAGGTGTTAGACCTGGCATCCTTGGCGTGGGTCTCCCTTCCATTTTTTCGTAATGCCTCCACTGTTGCCGATATGTTTTTGCTGGACTAGATGCTCATGGGCACTTTGTCGCTGCTAATCAGTGCCAAAGTGCAAGTGCTCCCTATCGTTAATTGATATATGTATTAGTGACTCCATGATTGGATGATTGGTTTACTTGTCAGTCCCTAGTACAGTGCACCCAGTGTGCCCAGGGCTTGTAAATCCAATGCCGCTGGTGGGCTTGCAGCACTGGTTGTGCCACCCACAGAAGCGGCCTGTAAAATGTGTCTCAGGCCTGCCATTGCAGAGCCTGTGTGCAGCCTAGGGCTGCCATGTCGACTTGGTGAGTACACCCACTTACCGGTCCCTAAACCTTCCCGTTACTGCATGTTGGTCACCCCTAAAGTAGGCCCTAGGGCAGGGTGCATTGTAAGTATAAGGTAGGACATGCCCTGGTGTGTGTGGCATGTCCTAATAGTGAATTACAGCCATTTTCGTTTTCACTATTGCAAGGCTACCTGCTCCCCATAGGCCAGACTGGGCAGACTGACTATTACACCTTATAGTCAGAACTGACCCAGGGAACATGGTAGAAAAACGAATTTAGTATGCCTGAACTCAGGATGATAAAATGCATCTTTTAGTGAAGTTGGTTTTAACATTCTGTGTTTGAAAATACCACTTTTAGAAAGTGGGTATTTTCCTGCCTAACTATCCAAGCCTGCCTCTGCTAGGTTGTGTATTCCTTGTCTGGAGATTGAGTGACAGGGGCTGGGGGTGGCTACAGGAGACAGGGTGAGTCAGCGCAGGGCTGAATAGAAAGATCTGCATCCCGAGTGGAGGGAGGAGTTGCACCTGGGTCTGAATAGGGCTGTGCCTGCCGTCCACAATGCTGGCTCCACCACCTGCCGGGCGGCTGAGCACTCTGCCCCACATTCTGAAAGGAAAGAAGGAGTCAGAAAAACAAAGTGCTCCAGAACTGACCAGAACTGGTTTTGGACTAGGCAGAGGCCTCTCTGCCTCCAGAGAACAAAGAGAATCAGGGTATAAGAGGGGCACCCAGACCCCAGGAAAATTAGATCACTTTTGGGAACAAGAAGAAACCTTTGCTGAGGAGCGGAACCAAGAAGAAACTGAGGAGAGACTATCCCTAAGCCTGAAGTGCTGCTTGGGGGATTGGCCTGCAGTGGTTTGCCTGACTGCCAAAGAAAGGAGAAAGGAACTTTTGCTTTGCTGTGACTTTCATCAACTTGTGAAGGATCTCCAAGGGCTTGGAAGAGAGCTTGCCCCTGACCGAAGTCCCAGGACCATTGGACTTCACCCCCTTTGTGAATTGCTGCTGGAAACTCTGTTTCAGTGGCTACAGAGGTAGGGAGCTGTGACCGACTCTCACGACCGACTCTGTGTCCTGTAAGCACCGCATCGAAGCACCGTCTCGCCCTGCAACGCACGGCCCTGGTCTCACCGACTCCGTCAACGAGCCGCTGCCTGCACCGCATCGAGGGACAACGCGTCCTGCAACGCTCGCTACGCCGAATCGAACTGGTCCGACCGACACGGTCACTGCTGCTGAGTTCGAGTCCTGTGACCGCACCGGAGTTGGGCACCGCTCGCACGCTTTGCGACGCACCGCCCGACTCGCACCGCTGTCCGGACTGATCGACGCCAGCTCCTGAATCCGGCTCCGTCGCCGCACCGCAACCTGCCAGCACCGCATCGAGCACCGTCTCGCCCTGCAACGCCACGGCCCTGGTCTCACCGACTCCGTCTCGACGACGTCAGCGAGCCGCTGCCTGCACCGCATCGAGGGACAACGCGTCCTGCAACGCTTCCATTTTTGCATCGCGACCGCGACAAACAGCCATCCGGCTCGCACGCCCGTGCCTGCCGCTTCAAGTAAAGGTACTGTGACCGAGTCTGTCTACGCTGTGTTGGCCCGTCTCGACACGGTCAGCTGGATTTGTTAGACTCTGTTTGTTCTCAACATCGCCGTAGCCGGAGGAGGCTACCGACTCGCTACAGAACCTTGAATTAAGCCTTTTTGATCAGAACTAAGTATTCTTAACAGTATCGTGGATTATTTTTGTCGTTTATGGTCTTGTGATAAATATATATAAAGTATACCTATTTTTATAAATATATAACCTGTGTAGTGTCCATTTGTAGTGTTGTCACCTGATTACTGTATGTGTTCACAAATGCTTTACACACTGCCTCTGAACTAAGCCTGTCTGCTCGTGCCAAGCTACCAAGAGGGTGAGCAGGGGTTATTTCAGGAGTGTACCTACTTTCCCTGACTAGACGCAAGGGTCCCTATTTGGACAAAGGTACCTACCTCTGCCAACTAGAGACCCCCAAATCTAACAGTAGCGTTCAGCTGGAGAAAATTCGATTTCATCCATTCCGCTATGGATTTCATGCCTTCACCAAAGGTGGTTTGAATATTGGGGTTGGATTTGTCAAGCGAGAGGAGTAATTGGGTGTCATCAGCATAAGATATGGGGATGAAACCCAAATTTCTCAACAGTCTCGCCAAGGGAGCCACATAAATGTTGAACAAAGTAGGGCTCAAACATGAGCCCTGTGGTACTCCCTTGGTAACCTTGGTGGTCTTAGAGTGGTAGGGCCCTAGGTTAATGGTCTGAGTTCTGTCAGACAAAAAGTTAGTTAACCATTTAAGAGCTGTTCCTGTGATGCCTATATCCCTCAGTCTACTGAGTAAAATTTGGTGGGATATGGTGTCGAATGCAGCGGATAGGTCGAGCAGCACCAAAAGTACCGCCTGACCTTTGTCCAATAGCATCCTAATGTTGTCCGTTACTGCCACCAGGGTTGACTCGGTGCTATATCTGGGACGAAACCCTGATTGTGAGGAATCTAAGCTATTAGTGGATTCAACAAAGTTAGAAAGGTGAGTGTTGATGTGTTTTTCTAAAATTTTGGTGTGCAGAGGAAGGAGTGAGATGGGACGGTAGTTGGTTACGTCTTCAGATGAAATTTTGAGGTTTTTTTTGATCGGCAGTATTTGAGCAGCTTTCCAATCAGGAGGGAGGACCCCTTCCTTCAGGGAACTGTTAAGAATGTTACAAATAGGATCCGCAAGCTGTCTGGCCAAAGTGGAAATTATTTTGGCAGGTATCAGATCCAATGGAGAACCTGATTTAGCGGCCTTTTAGAAGGGCTTCAGTGCCTTCTATTGTGAGTAGTGGGAAGTTTCCTAATGAGTTGGTTACCGGTGGGACATGTTTGGGTTCAGTTCCTGATTTAGGTTGGGAGTTCATAGTAGCAGTAATTTTATTATATATCATGTCTATTTTCTGAATAAAGTGACTAGCAATGTCATCGCACAGCGCCTGAGAGGGTGCTGACGCCGTGTCGTAGGCCAAAGGATTGGTGAAAGTTTTTAGAATCTGATAAAGGCATTTCTGAGAGCTCCCGGCTTGTTCGAGAGCGGCAGCGATATGGGTCTTCCTTGCATTTTTTAGGTTGTGGTGGTAATGGTTTAGAGCCGCCTTGAATTTTTCTTTGTCTGAGATGTTTTGATAGCGGCGCCAATGGCGTTCAAGTTTTTTACATACGCCTTTTTCTAGTCGCAGTGAGGTCGAATACCACGGGGCCTGGCGTCGTTTTATGCTAGTGCAGTGCAGTGCAACATAGTCACACTACCCAGGTGCATACATCACCTTAGGGCCTTGCGCCCTACCAGTCAGTGTTCCCACGCGGGGGCCCTGTCCTGGGCTCGCCCCGCAATGCCCCCTTAGAGCAAACTTGCCCTCATGAGGCCTTTACACAGGCCCCCCCTGTCTGCCGATGCAGCTACAACAAATGCACGCAATGGGAAGGGGGCTGGGGCGCAACTCACCCCGGTCTCCTAACAAAAAGGATGCCCCCACGTTGCAGCTGCCCGCATACGGCGGCGCAGCTGTGTGAATAACTTGGCACCCACAGTGCCTTTCCTGCCCCACTCACCGGGACTTCTCTTTCTGGTGCAATCCATCGGCCCAACCGTGTGCCGTCTCCAGCCCCACTCACCGGGTCTCTTCTTGGGCAGAATTCAGGCACCGACAGTGTGCCTGGCAGGCCCCCGCTCACGGGGCCTCTTCTTGCTTCGCCCTGCCCCCTCCGCTTGCACACACGAAGGCGGGGTAGGCTCCCGCCTGGATTCAGGCTCTTCGTTGACTCTTCCGGTCTCCTTTGGGCCACAAGCACCAGGGCCGTCTCCGCTCCGGCAGCTTCCCGGGCACAACCGATGCAAGCACATGAGGCTCGGCTCCTTCTCCCAGTCGGGGTGCCGCCCCCAACCAGGCCTCCACGCTGCCTGACTTCCTGTCACCTCGGCCAGGATTGGCTCCTCCCACCAGCCCCGCCTACAGTCAGGCAACGGGCGCCTGACTTCCGGGTCACGCTGGCGTCTGTTTCTCTGAGGCACAGAAATGCGGGGTAGGCTCCCGCTTCGCCTCCAGCCAGCACGGGGGAATCCCCACGTCGGGATTCCCTCGGGACAAATTGCAGCACAGCGCTGTCGGGCAGCCAGACCCCTGGGGCACTCCTCACGCCCTGGGACGGTGTGGGCCCCCGATCTGGGGCTCTGATCACTTCAGGGAGGTGAGCGCGGCCCACGCTGCAGGGTACAAGCGCTCCTCCCGTCCTTGGAATAAAAATGTAGCGCTCACGAGGCGCTAAGTCCAAATCCAGAGGGGCAGAGCTGGGCACAGGCAGGCCAGCACGTAGGGACCCCCAGGAAGCAGCAGCTGGGTCCCACGGCAGTTCCTCCTTGCCCAGCAGTCCTTCCAGCCCCAAACAGGTACAAGTAAGCACCAAAGCACACATACATGGGGTCACAGCCCCAGTACTTATACCCCATATGTCTTTGTTCTCTCCCCTGGCACAGGCCTAGACCCGGTCCAAACCTGTTCTGGGGGGCACTCCAACCTTCCTTTACAGGGTACAAACACCCTCATTGTTAGAGTAGGTCCTGGCCCCAGACACACCACAGGGGGGCCGAGCCAGCATTGTACAAGGTAGGCACAGATCTATTCAGGGTCAGGGACTACTCCTCCCACTACTCCAAATGCAGTTCTGCCTATTCAGCCTAGGGCTGACTCATCCAGCCCCTCTGGAGCCACGGCACCTCACCAGCCCCTGTCACTTCAGAGCCAGACATGCAATACACATCAGGCAGGCAAAGACACATAGCACACAGAAATGCCAACTTCTAAAAGTGGCATTTCTAAAATAGTGATAAACTGCGAACACCATTACGCAGCATTTATTATTACTATTCCAAACATACCAAACTGGACCACGCAGCGCCTCTCATATCAGGCATTACCACTGCACCACTTATCGGGGAATCCCCAATGCATTCCTATGAGAGGGCAGCCTCACAGCAGTGAGAAACCAAAATGGCTGTTTGTCACTACCATGACATGTCACACAAGGTACATGTCCTACCTTTTACCTACAATGCACCCTGCCCATAGGACTAGCTAGGGCCTACCTTAGGGGTGACTGACATGCAGTAAAAGGGGGGTCACAGACGTGGCACACACTTTATGTGCCACGTCACAGCGGCAGTAAACTGCGCGCACAGGCCCTGCAATGGCAGAGGCCTGAGACAGGTTTGAAAGGCTACTTTGGTGGGTGGTGCAATCAGCGCTGCAAGCCCACCAGTAGCAATTAATTTACCGGCCCTGGGTATCTGAGATACCACTTTACAAGGGACTGACAGGTAAATTAAATGCGCCAAACAGGTGTAGACCAATCTTACCATGTTTACCACAGAGAGCACAAGCACTTTACACTGGACATCAGTGCTAAAGTGCCCAGAGTCCTAAAACCACCAACACCAGGTCAGAAAAAAGACTAGGAGGAAGGCAAAAAGTTCAGGGATGACCCTGCAAAAAGGGCCAAGTCCAACAAACAGTTTCAAACTCCCAATCATCAGAAAATGTACTGGAGGTAATGATATTGTTCAATGAAATTTTAAACAAATGTGGAATTTTTAAAAGCTCGGTCGTTCCAAATATATCATAATTTACTTTGTCCCACACTATACCATCCGGTATAGGAACTGCTGAAATGTTCACGACGGACAAGTCTTTGTTCGCGATGAGATGAAACATGAGGTTTTAAAATTAAGTTTACTTCTGACGTTGCAGAGCTCTGTTGAAGATAAGTTCCATTGATGAGCAAGTGGAAAGTGATTACTAATCCTAACCAAAAAAGAAAAAATAATATTTATTTGTTTATTTTATTTATTTTATTTAATATACCGGTGATTATCCAAAGTTCTAGCCAAGGTGATACTAAATAAGTCCTTCTAAGAAAGTTAAAGTCTTTGATCCGTTGTTTGTAGAAATTTGGGCTGGCGTCGTTTCAGGTTCACTTGGATCCAATGAAAATGTATCGAAGTCGATGAAATAGCCAGATGCAGTTCGATCTATTTTTGGAAGCTCAGCAGGTTTTGTTGAACTTGTAGATTGCTCTTGAAGAGGCATGTTGACGTAGACATCCTTATTAGGTTGAATTGAAATTTGTCTTTCATTTTGATTTTGAGAGTTAGTGTCAAGGGGAACTAGTTCCATTGCATTGTTATCGATTCCATTGTTTTGTAAAGGTGACTCTTCAAATGTTATGAGTCTTTCTGTTTGAACTTCCTGTATTGTAGCGAGAGGAGGACGTCGGCTACTCAGGAGCCCACGAGGCCTACTATTTAGTATCGGCCACATAGTGTGGTTTGATCAGATCGATTGAGACAAATCTCTTTTCTTTTCCGGCAAGAGGCGGTAGAAGTACAGTTCTTGATGGGGGGCGTGGCCAAGCCGGCGGCTAAAATGGCCGCTTGGTAGCGAAGCTCCGGAGAGAGTACCAGCCTATCTACATTTTCCCCTACCGAAACGAAATGCACATTCGGCCGAAACCACAGTGTTTAGCAGCGGAGGGCGCACAGACCAAGTGGAGCCGAAATCCGGCATGAAAGCAGCCCGGATTGCGAAGATACGGCCCGAGGCGCGGGACAGGGGAGGAGCCTGCGGCTGCCCGGCTTGAAGATTCCCTTGAGCGGCGGCTCGGGAGGCCATAACGTATCGCTGGCACGGAGGAGGCTGCCCGGCTCTGGTGCGGTGAGTTGCGGGTGACTGCACCGAGGCGGGAGCCCTGACCCCCTCTTCTCCCGGCTCCATCCTGGACTCCGCCGACTGCGCTCCTGACCTCGCGCCCCCCCCACTAAAAACACACAACAGCCGCGGGGATAGGGCCCGCTTGCCGCCGCCACTGGGGGTGTGAGAGCCGGAGGGGCTGTGTCCTGCCGGGGGAGCCTAACGGCGCAACGCATGGGGCAGCCTGGCACTTGATGCGGATTGAGCTTGCGCTTGAGAGGCGGTGCGGCCAGCGCGGCTCCGCAACGGGTGTGAACTTTACTGAGCCCTGCAGTCACACCCCAGGACGGGGTGCACTGAGATCGCACCCTGAGCGCTGAGATTTGTGAAAACAGACACGTGTGCGCTGCGCCAGTGCCCGATAGCTGGTGATTAAATTGAAGGTCAAGAAACACACTGTGGGTCTCCAGCCAGCGCTATTGGCGCGAACACTGTCGAAATCCATGGCCTGATACCTGCGCCACAGATTGGGTTCCACCACTAATGGCCCTGGGGAGAGCACGGTGGCGCCGCTTGCTCAGTGTGCGACCCGACCGCCATTTTTGCCTCACGCAAGCCGATCTCCGCTTAAATAAGTTGTGCAGCTAAGGCCCTAGAGCTCAGTGACTTGCATCGCCCATGGCGGCTGGCTTTCATCACTGGGTCGCCGCTTTGCGCACAGTCCTTGCGCTTCATCGGCCCCTGGAGCCCCCCCAGGACGGCATGGGTCGCAAAGACCCCAAACAGAGAACCATCCCATTCGAGAACGTAGCCGACAAAACGCAGCTAGAATCTACGGAAATGGCCGATAACACGCAAATCCCGGACCACCCCAAGACTGCTGAGACGGCCTCGATTACCATCCTGCAGGAAATGAGGGCAGGATTCAAAGCCCTGGACTCTCGCTTTGACCTACTGGACAAGAACATGGCAGGATTGGGGGCTAAAATCCAGATCCACGATCGACGGCTGGATGTAGCGGAGCCTCGCATTTCCGACATCGAGGATAGCACAGCACAGTCCCTCAAACGACTCGAGCAGGTGGAACGCATACTCAAGGAAGTTGCCATTAAAAACGAAGATTTGGAGGCCCGCAGTCGCCGCAATAACGTTCGTATTATGGGAGTTCCCGAGACGACAGCAACCGGACGCATGGACATTTTTGTGGAAAATCTACTCACTGACCTTTTTGGCAAGGAGTCATTCACAGCGGTATTTGTAGTGGAGAGGGCCCATAGGTCACTGGGCCCCAGACCTAACCCTGGTCTCCCCTCCCCCCCCCCCCCCAGGCCCATAATAGCTCGCCTCATGAACTTCAGAGACTGCGACACAACGTTGAGGCTGGCCAGGGAGCGTGGAGACATAGACTGGCAGGGGTCAAAATTGTCCTTCTATCCTGACTTTACTTTAATGGTTCAAGACGCCCGTCGCAAATTCAATGGAGTAAAGGCTACGCTGCGAAATCTAGGCCTCAAATACGGCATGCTATACCCAGCAAGACTGAAGGTAGATGTGGGGGGTAGGGCCCGCATATTTGACACGCCGGCTGAAGCTCAGGAATTTTGTCGGACATACAAACAACGAAACAACCCGTCATCGGCGGGTACGAGCCTTCCTTCCCCACCGCATAGTGGCTCGGATGCTAGCGCAGAACTCTTTTCTAATTCGGGCACTGATTGACACATTGGATTGGATTGGTTTCCGCATGCTAATGTATTCAGTTGGGAAAATGTTGTTCATTTTACATTGTTGGGTCATTTGGCTGGTACACACCCTGGCGTTGCCACCCCCCAATGGTATATCCATTGAGTTGGTTCTTCTTCACACTGGAGTACTATGCTTGGGCCACATCAGTCACATCTAAAGTAGATTTGTACTTCTTCTTTGATTATTTGCAGAGGGTTTGCCGCCTTTGGGTTGAAAGGTGGCTGGGTGGGGGGAGCAGGGGTTGTTTGGATTGAGAGGTTCACTTTTTACAGTTTGCACCATTGTCCATTATCGCGAGAAATGCTAGACATGCATCGCAGGTCTGTCATGTTAGATTGTACACCCGTATCTGATGGCGCGCCTGGGTAATATATACGGCCCCTCGGCCCTCTCATTGATTTCGTGGAATGTCAGAGGGCTAAATGATAACCGCAAACGGCGACAGGTGATTCATTACCTGGTTCGACACAAGGCGGACATAGCCTATTTGCAGGAAACACATCTCCCCCCCACTGATACGGCACGTTTCGGTGCCAGCTGGGGAGCGAACAGATTTTTTGCCAACTACAGCAGTTATGCTAGGGGCACCGCCATTCTAGTACACAAGAGTCCCCTTAAGTCTCAGTGACGTGGTTTGTGATCCTGAGGGCAGATACATTATTGTCACTGGCTCCCTAAGTGGCCACAGGGTTGCGCTGGTTAACATATATGCCCCGAACACAGACTCCCCTGAGTTTTTCCACACACTCAGTATCCAACTGTCGAAACTAGAGCCTCACACCTTAACTTACTGCTTGACCCCGGACTTGACAGCACTTCACGAGCGTCTGACACTAAGCCGCGGGCAAGGCGAGCACTGAGGGACCTCTGTGAACAGCACACTCTTACAGATATATGGCGGAAGCGAAATCCTATCCGGACTGACTACACTCACTACTCTGGCCAACACAATACTTGGACCCGAATAGATTATTGGTTGCTCTCCCCTGAATTCACGGACTGGTTTGCCTCACTAACGACGCTCCCTAGGACGTATTCTGACCACTCTCCGATAGTGTTACAATAGAAACTACCACGACCTGAGGGATATGAACACCAATGGCGCTTCCCTGTTCGAGCCCTACGTGACTAACTATTTAAAGCCGAAGTACGTGAAGCCATCGAAGAATACTTCGAGATTAACACAGGTTCCGTGAGATCCTGGGCGACGCTATGGGAGGGTTTCAAGGCGGTTATTAGGGGTGTTTGTATCTCTAAACATGCGGGGGTACTCAGAGACCTTCGCAACATAATGACACGCATTGAACGCGACATCTCTACACTTGACGCTAATCCCGCGGGGACCCGGGACCCTGTAGAACAGTCCAAGCGATTGGCCCTTTTGACGGAATACAGAGATACTGCGGACCGGGAGATATTGTACCAGGGGAAATACCACACAGCCAGACGCTATGGGGAGGGGGAGAGGCCGGAGAGGGTGTTAGCACAAATGTTGAGGCCGCCATACAGCAAATCATACATCACTGAACTTCACACCTCTACTGGGCGAGCACTCACCAATACCTCCAATATTCGCGACGAGTTTTTGGATTACTCCACCGCACTGTACACCACAAGGGTGGGTTCAGATAGCACAGCCCAAGACGAATATCTGTCCGAAATTGCGCTGGTTTACCTGGAAAAGCACATGCAGGACTTCATGGCGGAGCCCATCTCGGAGGCTGACGTCTCACTCGCCATCGACACGATCCGAGGCTCCACAGCCCCAGGGTTAGATGGCTTCACGAGGGATTTTTGCAAAGAATATAAAGACCTTCTTGTCCCGCAGCTAATTGAGGTATATGCGGAAGCATTGGAGAAACAAGAACTTCCTCCTACACTACGCGAGGCCGTCATTGTACTTCTCCCCAAACCGGGCACAGACCCTATGCTCTGTGGTTCATATCGCCCACTTTCCTTATTAAATTTAGATTATAAAATATTAGCCAAAGTCCTCGCGAACCGGTTATCTCAATTAAGGGAATCTATTATCTCCCCAATGCAATCTGGCTTTGTTTCACACGTTCCACCTCCTTGAACCTTCGGACGCTGTTCGCAGTCCTTCATAGAATTAACCCAGACACCCCCGCGGCCGCAATATTAATAGATGCGGAGAAGGCCTTCGATTCTCTGGAATGGCCATTCATTTTTGCTATAATGAAACGTATGGGTATGCCGTTCGGATTCATTGTCACTACGGCACTACTCTATGGCAAACCCACGGCAAGGATACGTTTGAACGGCACGCTTTCCAGACCATTGGCGCTTTCCCGTGGGACTAGGCAGGGCTGTCCACTTTCACCACTTTTGTTCATATTAGCAATGGACCCGTTGATTCGGCATTTCCAAGAACACCACCTGCACCGGGGATTGCAGTTTAAGACCGGCCCCCTTCTTGCCTCCCTCTATGCAGACGACACCATCTTGTATGTCCGAGACCCCCAAACCAACTTAGCGCCACTCATTAGGGAAATCCTCCGATTCGGCAGATACTCCGGATTGGGCGTAAATTGGCATAAATCCATTATTTTTCCATTGACCACGGGCACTACTCCGTGGGAATGCGAGTATCCTCTCGAGTGGTGTTCAGATTCGGTCAAATATCTCGGGATACACATTCACTTGGACACCACACAAATTATACGGTTAATTTACGGACAGGCAGTACAAACTTTAGAAACACAGGTGGAGCGTTGGCTGAAGCTACCATTATCTCGGGCGGGGCGGGTGGCAATTCTAAAGATGGTTGTACTTCCCAAATTTTTATATTTCTTCAATAACATTCCCATACCTCTCACCGATGTTTTTTTTTCGAACGCTACGATCACACTTCGCGCGATTGGTTTGGGGGGGGTCGGCAGCCACGTATCCGCTGGTCGATCCTCACACTACCATACGTGCGGGGAGGGTTTGGCGTACCGGACTTGCAATTATATTATCTAGTGGCTCAATGTCGCTATGCACACACATGGTTTCACCCGGACGCGAGAATACAGTTTTTACGGCCAGAGGCAGACCTAGTTCTTCCTGACAGATTGTCTACAATCCTTCCTAGAGGCTACCCCCGCGACCCTCATGACATACAAACGGTGTCCACCACCAGCTGGGCATGGGGGAAATTGAGGAAGCTTACAGGCGCTACAGCCCTGTACTCATCCGCCCTTCCACTACCTAACGCCAAATGGTTCCCAATCATGGAGGAAGGCCTAGTACAGCACACACTGACTGCATTAGGTGTAGACAAAATAGGTGATTTGTATCCGGATGGACATGTATTCTCACTGGACGAGGATGCGCGGTATATCGGCAGCAGTTTTATGACTAGATTTGTTATGACTCGTATGAGGTCGGCTTTAAGGGCGACACTCCCCACGTTTCCAATTGAGCCAGACTCGTTTCCCCCGCTCACACTAGTAATAGAGAGCCCAGATGGAGCGCGTCTCATTTCTAAAATGTACAAAGCAAGTTCTGCTATGAGACCGGTGTGTGACGACAAGCTCCGACAGGACTGGGAGGCGGACTTGGGAGGTCCAATAACAGACGACCAATGGTCCAAATGCTGCGAGGTAACTAAAAACATCTCCCTTAACAGCAAACACAAGCTGCTGCACTTTAAATTTCTACGCCGTGCTTACTTCACACCTGCCAAAGCGCATAGGATAGACGCCTCCAAGCCACCCACATGTTTGAAATGCGCGGCACCTCATGCCGACTTCATGCATATGACATGGACTTGCCCCCGCTTACAGAGTTACTGGGTGGACATTCACACTACAGTAGGGAAGATGATTGGCTTGCCTCTCAAGCCTATTCCAGAGATTGCACTATTGGGGTACACAGTGAACTTCCCCAAGAGAGTTAGACGTTTTGCATCGCTGGGGCTCCTGCTGGCAAAACGGGAGATTGCCATACACTGGGGCAGGAAAACGGGTCCCAAAGTGCAGGACTGGCTGCGCAGTTTAGCCTATTGTAATGTTAACGCGGAGAACTATGCCAGCATCACACCATCTACGTCCCGTCCCAAGGATATATGGGGCCCATTTCGGAGATGTGTAGAAGCAACCAAGCAGGCCTCAAATTCTCAGTCAGCAAGTGGTATTGTGCCAGAGGGAGTGGGGTGATTATGTCAACTAACAACACCAGCGTTGAGGTCAACCATGGGTAGTGTGGTGTTACTGCGCGCCTGTGCTGGCGGTAAATGGGAGGAAGAAAATCCTGAACGTCGGGGACACGAACTGGGGGTGGGCTGGTGGTGTGGCCGTTTGGGCAGGATATTCATTATTAAGATATGTCATTATACTGGATGTGCCAATTGACACCTGAAACTGTACTATCGAGATAGACATGTACAACTTGCACAGTGATTGTTTATGATCAGTGGGACATGGTGCCTTATTTGCAACATTTGTAACTGCTACATATTGGAAAATAAAGTAAAAAAAAAAAAAAAAGTACAGTTCTTGATCCTTCAACGGCCAGGACAGGTACAGGCTTTTGATAGGATGGCCCGAATTCTTTCTTGTCCACTATCTTTTCTCTGACCAGATCCCCAACTTTAGGAATCCAGGCAGGTCTTGCCGTGGCTGACTTGACTTCCCCAGTGGCGGTTTGCTTTGTCTCGACGTTACTTAAGGAGGCTCTGGATTCATTCAGATCCTGTAAAAAAGCCAAACGTTTATTGATGTGAAACGGTTTTTTATCCGCCACTGTGCCTTCACAATCGAGATCAGGTACCCACATTCTTGTCCCAAAGAGGACCTCGTAAGGAGTGGTACCCCCTAGAGAGCTTCTTGGCTGGTTATTAAGGGCTCGCTGGACCCCATATAGATGATTGACCCAACTACCACCCGAGCCTAATACCCTAGCTGTTAAAGATTGCTTTAAGTCCCGGTTTTTCCTCTCCACAACCGAATTTACCTCGGGATGGTACGGAGAGGAGTACCGCAATGCTACACCCAAACTTCCCATGGCTTCCTTGTAAGCCCTAGAGCTGAACGCGGGGCCACGGTCAGAATGTAATGTGCCAACTGCGTATGTCCCTATGAAGACTCGCAAATCTTTTATGACAGTTCGAGCGTCAGCTGAGCGCTGAGGCCATACCCATAAGGATCTTGAACAGGAATCCACTGCAACCATGATATACTTGTAAGCCCCATCAGATTGTAAGGGGCCGCAGTGGTCCAGGTAAATGCACGCGAGCGGTCTGTCTGATATTAACAATGGTGTCTGCCCTGGGTGAGCTACGGTGGACCCTTTTACCTGTTGACAGATATCGCACTATAAGACGAAGTCTTTGGTCTGCTTTGTTAACCCTGGCCACTAATAGCGTTGTTTCAGTAAAGAAACTGTCGCCGTAACTCCTGCGTGCGCAGAACCCAGACCCTCGTGTGCTGCTAAGATTAAACATAACCTGCGATCCATGTTTGGTATTACTCTATCCCCCACTCCAGAAATCTGGGCAAATGAAACGTTGTTTGCATCTAACTTGTAGGAGTACTTGAGTGGAAAACCTTTAGGTAATGCTTTGCTGTTATTGCGCGAAGCAATCACAGCTACCATTGTGCTACCGTCTACCCTCGTTTTTGAACGGGTGATTGCAGCTACGGACGCAGTGCGTACTGCCCCCTTTGCGGCTTCATCAGCCAATGAATTCCCTTCAACGTGAACGCCATCACGTTGATGGCTCAGTGTGTGTATCACGTGAGCCCTTGGTAGTTCGTTCTTCAACTCTGCTACCTGTTCCCATAGTTTCCTATGTTTAATTGTGCCACCTTTTGAATCTCTGAACCCATTTTGTCCCCAATAGTGGAGGTATTCGTTGTATGACTGGACACAGTAAAAGGAATCACACACTATCAATGTGGGGAATTCTGGATCCGTATTTATCAGTGCCAGTAATGGTGCTTGTAATTCTGCCAACTGAGCCGTGCAGTCTCCGAGAGACTGTGTCTTTGTACAGCTTGGACGGAATTTGCCATCCTGCATCCTACCTTTTACAATAGCGCATGCTGCACTGTATTGTTGCTTACTCCCTATGGCCGGTTGAGCAAATCCGTCAGTATAAAAAATGAATTCATACCGATCTAGAGGCATTATTTAATTTGGTAGAGGATATTCTTGTTCATATTGCAGGAATGCTTGTGTTTTTAGACTAGGGTCATATCTGTATTCTACATCTGTTGCAGTGAGAGAATTAGCCCACTGTATCCATCTTGGATGTAATGCTTCCGCATTTGGGACACTTGCCTTTGTGGCAGCCTCTAAGGGCGGTACCGGGGTCACGACAATTATTCGTTTCCCCTGAGCCAGTGCTCTTTCTCTCAATACAGCAGTCTGTACTGCTGTCAGAATTTTTTTCTGTGGGTGCAAAATGCATTTCAGCGTTAGTGTACAAATGCGATTTATATGCAATTGGTACTGTTTCACCTTCATTAAAGGTTAAGTAAGTGTACCCTGTTTGACCTGCGACTAGGCGGATCCCCAGGTTGCGTACGTTTACGCGTGTCTGTAAGTGTTTTGATGATATCATATCAGCTTGTAGGGAACGAAGTATATTTGTGTGTTCCTGTGTCCATTGTCTAACTGAAAAGTCAGGTCTTATTAGATCGTAGAAAGGTTTTACCCTCTCTGAGTTATCCAAAATGTATGTTCCTCCAAAATTTAAAAATCCCAGTATGGACTGTAAATTTTTGTATGATTTTGGAGGTTGTAGCATTGCGCACTTTTCTAAAAAGTGGGCTGCCAGGCTTTTGCCTTCACTTGAGAGCTCAAATCCCAAAAATAGGACATTGAGGTGTGCTATTTTCGATTTTTTTAAATTACATTTGTAGCCCTCAGAGGCGAAACCCAAAATTATGGTGCTCACCCTGGTCAAGTGTTCCTCTAAGTCATCATCCGTGAGATAAATATCATCTACATAGGATAATGCTTCTTCATCCAAATTCTGTAGTAACTCTGTTACCCTCCTTGAGAATAACCCCAGGCTATTCTTATACCCTTGGGGGAGTCGACAAAATTGACGCTGGGACCCTAGCGCTGAGAAGGCTGTCAAATATCTGCTTTCAGACGCTATGTTTTGGCAGAAAAATCCATTTGAGATATCTAATGTTGTTTTGTATTTTTTCCGCACAACGTTATTCATTAATGCGGCACTGTGTGCATTCTGAACCGCAAATGTCTTTGTACATGAGTTCAGGTGTCTATAGTCTAAAACTAGACGATATGAATTGTCGGGTTTCATTACGGGAAACAAAGGATTATTCATTGATGAGATGCATGGTTCAATTACACCTTGGTATTCAAGTTGATCTAAGATCTCCCCGACCTGTTTTTTAGCTTCCTGTTTTATGGGATACTGTCTCTGTGGAGTTGGGTTTATTTTTATTGGAATTACGTGGTGGAGTGACTCTTCATCCCACCCTACGTGTTTACGGTATAATGCTGGAGCAAGGGCTACCGCCCCCTCCAGCGCATATGTATGTCTTAGGTGCGCGGGGACTAGATCGGGAGAAAGCTGGAAAAATTACAGTTTCCCCCTTTGGGCATTCCATAACAATAGTAGGCAGCCAATCTCTTTCTGCTAATAGGATGTCGTAGCCAGAAGTCAGGTTCTCCCAAAAGAGACCCTTAACTTGTCTGGGCTTGTTCCCCTCCATTTGGAGTGTTATTTCATGTAACCTGTGTGGGACACTCACCCTAGTATCAGGTGTTTCCACCATGATATACGCACTCAACTCAGTTGTCACCAGAAATTCCATCAGGTTCCGGCGAGCTATTGTTACTTCTGCTTCGCTGTCTAGCATCGTCAGAGCCCATTCCCCGTTCAGTAGTTGAGTCTTCAGAATTCTAGGCATGTCTAACTTTGAGACCTGCTACCTTCTTCTTTTTAAATTGAGGTTTTGCTTTGGTATTTTCTTCTTTCTTTGAAGCGTAGTCCTTAGTGCGTTGCCTGTCTCTGGGCTTTACACGCTCTTCTTGTCTCTGTTCTGACCGTCCTTCCCTCTCCGAGTTTTTGATAAACCCTGAAAGGAACGAGAGGAATGTGTATCAGTGTCCTGATACCTGTCAGGTTTTTTAATGTTATCTCTATTCCTGAGATTATATCTCCTTTCTGGAGGCTCCTGTTGAGGAGACAGTCCCCTGGAGTGAGATCTGTTCTTTTGCTGTTTATTATTGTCCCATTTCTTTTTTGAAGAAACCGGTGTTTGCTTTGCCTGTTCTTTATCTGTACCTCCCACTAGTTGAGGTTTTACAGGTCTAGCTCCCTGACTGTCTCTACCTAATTCCGCATAAGCATTTTCAATTATTTTAGGTAGCTCTGTCTCCTGTTGTGATGGAGTGAAATCTCTCAGACGTTGGCGTATTGCCACCGATGCTGCTTCCCCTTTAATATTTGCTAATATTATCGCAGATACCTGGACAAAGTTATTTTACAACTTCATCCCTAAGTTTAGAGCAGGTTCTGCTCCATACTCGTTCTGTATTTGTCTTAATACATCTGGTATTACCGCTAAAGAAGGGATACCATGAGTCCTGGTATATATTGCAGCGAAAACTGTACCCCAAGAAGTACAATCTTCAATAGAGGGAGGTATCCCCATTGGCAAGCAAATCGTCAGTATTCTATGCTTTTCCTTAGGAACAGTGTGTGGAAACACTGCCTCCATCTGTTATTTTTTGTGCTATCCAGAAGGGCATTTGTTCACGTTTAGTGGGCATTTTACCCATCACTGCGTGCAGTGTTTGTGGTGTAATTTTGGTTGCATTATTTTGGACTGGTCCTGGCTTTTTAGCCGGTGTTGGCTGAAGTGTGAGTGTTCTCATCACAAACTGTGTCATGTTTCTGTAAAGTATTATTAATTCTTTATGCTGTACGAGTAAGTCTCCTCCTGGCATTGTGTCAATGTCAGGATGTGGTGTGTTGGCCACTAGCACTGGCCAAGTTGCTCCATCTCTTCCGAGCGGGCCGAGTCTTACTCTTTTTCTTGTATGGCGGAGGGTGCCTTTAAACCAGTGAAATTCCACTAACTTACCACGAACATTTTTAATGTCCTCATATGGACTATATTCGTCTGGTATGTCATCTTCGACATAGTAGTGAAATGTTTTTGTCAATGCATTTGCCTGCGGGAATATAATCCATGAATAGAATACCTCTGTTCTATATGATTAGTGTGCCTCAATCACGAAGGTCACTTGCCCACCCCTAATTGTAACACCATATGCTACCAGTTTTAGGGGACTGCATTTCTAACATTTTCTGCAATGTGTATTGCATCTATTGTGAAGTTTAGTGCATTCCCTTCATCTACGTCTCCCTGCTCAGTCATTATTTTTAGAAAGGAGAGCGTTTCAAGGGAACTGAGATAAGGTGTTATGCACAATTAGAAACACTGTATCCTTCAAGCTTGATTAAACCATCAGCCAATACATAGGAATTTTCCTACTCGGCTGCGGCGGATTTTGTTCCCTCCCACTCCAGACGTCTCTGGGGAAATGTGAGTAGGGGTCTCTGAGAATAGCACGACTGAACTACTCAGATTTGACTGTTAAATAAGTGCCAATACCAACGTTGGCGGCGCCATGTTGTGTAGTTCCAATAAGACCTATATAGGATCTGCGTGTTTAGACAACATACACTGCGGGACTGGTGTCCAGACTGATTCCAGACACCCCTACCGGGTATGTTGGCCTGTGTACCAGCTAGCTCGCAATGCCACTATAACCTCCTCTTACCAAGGAGAGAATATTTCTTGGCAACTATCGAACATGACAACCCTGATCCCTCAGGATCGTGGAAACAGTAACTTACTTTTCGCTCAGTCACTCGTGCTCACTTGTTCTCAGAGAGATACACAGAATAAACGGTAGGGACGTTTTCAATAAGTATTTATTGAACAGTCGTTTTTTCTAACGTAAAAGAAGTGCACTGAAATCGCCATTAGACAGTAGCATAGATAAATGAGTAGAAGCACTAAGAAAGTAAACAGATGGTAGGTCTCTACCATTTTGCTAAAATCATAAATATAGGCAAGTATATAAAATACATGGCAATAGAATGCGTACTCCTATGATGCACCCTAACTAGATGTACCTAAGTGTACCTAGCCTGTGGGTAGGTGTAAAGCCAAGAAGCCCTCTAGGATAAAACCAACCCCATTACCTGATGTGAGACTGCGGGACCCCGTTCTGGTCTCGAGTTGAACACCCCGCAAGGGATGTCAGACCACTGCGAGCTGGAGTATCTGCATGCAGGAACCTCAGCGTCTTGCGGCAGTGTGTCGGCCAGGAAGTCCTGATCTCCTCTCTCTCTCTCTCAGCAAGATGTGGTGTTTATATACCCTAAGGTATCCCCAGGGATTCTACCTTGCTGTGTCAGTGTCGGACTTAGGATGACGTCGGGAATGAACTTTATACACCGTTATTATGCAGGAGATGATGGTCCTGCTGTGATTCCAAGAAACTAAGCATCCTTATGCATAATCTATGAGGCCAGTGTCCAGGGAAAAACCCTACGTACTTGTGTGTAGTTTTGTAACTGGGTAAAATGTCAGTCCTTCAAATCTGTTATGTATGTAGTATAGGAAAGAATGTAGGTGAAGGGTTATGATGTTACCTAGACCTATATCGGGGTACCTATATGAAATATAACACCAAGGGATGGCAGCTGTATCAATATAGATAGGGTGCCAAGTGGTGGCAGCAGTATCAATAAAGATAGGGTTCCAAGGGATGGCAGCGGTATCAATATAGATCGTGTTCCAAGGGATGGTGGCTGTATCAATATTGATAGGGTTCCAAGGGATGGTGGCCGTATCAATATAGATCGGGTTACAAGGGATGGCAGCTGTATCAATATTGATAGGGTTCCAAGGGATGGTGGCGGTATCACTGTAGATCGGGTTCCAAGGGATGGCAGCTGTATCAATATAGATAGGGTTCCAAGGGATGGCGGCAGTATCAATATAGATAGGGTTCCAAGGGATGGCGGGGGTATCACTATAGATACGGTTCCAAGAGATAACAGCGGTATCAATATAGATCGGTGTTAGACCTGGTACCATTGGCGTGGGTCTCCCTTCCATTTTTTGCGCTATGCCTCCTCTGTTACTGACCTGTTTTTGCTGGATTAGATGCTTTGGGCACTTTGCCACTGCTGATCAGTGCCAAAGTGCAAGTGCTCCCTATGATAAATTGATGTATGGATTAGTGACTCCATGTTTGGCCTATTTGATTCACTGTCAGAACCTAGTACAGTGCACTGTGACTCAAATGCTGCTGGTGGGCTTGCAGCACTGGTTGTGCCACCCACAGGAGCAGCTTGTAAAGTGTGTCTCAGGATTGCCATTGCAGAGCCTGTGTGCAGTCTGGTACTGCCATGTCGACTTGATAAGTGCACCCACTTACCAGTCCCCAAACCTTCCCTTTTCTGCATGTGAGTCACCCCTAAGGTAGGCCTGCGGGCAGGGTGCATTGTATGTAAAAGGTAGGACATGCCCTGGTGTGTGTGGCATGTCCTGATAGTGAATTACAGCCAATTTCGTTTTTCACTATTGCAAGGCTACCTGTCCCCATAGGCCAGAATGGGCAGTTTGATTATAACATCTTATAATCCTAACTGACCCAGGGAACATGGTAAAAAAACGAATTTAGTATGCCTGAACTCAGAATGATAAAATACATCTTTTAGTGAAGTTGGTTTTAACATTCTGTGTTTGAAAATACCACTTTTAGAAAGTAGGTATTTTCTTGCCTAACCATCCAGCCTGCCTCTGCTAGCTTGTGTATTGTATGTCTAGGTTTGTGAGTGACAGGGGCTGGGGGACTCCAGGAGACAGGGTGAGTCAGCACAGGGCTGAATAGACCTATCTGCATGTAGAGTGGTGGGAGGAGTGGCACCTGGGTCTGAATAGGGCTGGCCTGCCTTCCACAATGCTGGCTCCACCTCCTGTGGTGCGTCTGATGTCCCTGGCCCACACTGACAAAGGAAGAGGGTGTGCACTGGCAGAATGCACCCAGAACTGGTTTGGACTAGGTACAGGACCCTCTGCCTTCAGAGGACAAAGGATTTATGGGTATAAATACTGGGGCCCTGACCCCAAGACTTTAGATCACTTCTGGAACAAACAAGACGAACCTTTGCTGAGGAGAGGAACCAGAGAAGCTGAAGGAGGAGACTATCCCTATGCTGTGTGCTGTTTGAGGGATTGGCCTGCAGTGGTTGCCTGATTGCCAAAGAAAGGAGAAAGGAACTTTGTGCTACTTTCATCATCTTGCAGAACATCTCCAAGGGCTTGAAGATTGAGCTTACCTCCTGCTGAAGTCTCAGGGACACAAGACTTCACCAACCAGCTCCCCTGAATTCCCTTGCTGGGAATTTGAAGTGCCTGCTGTTGTGTTGGGCCTTCTGAGAGACTGCGTGTCGCTGGAAGCTGGAAGCGCGACTCACGAGTGAGAAGCGTGTCACCGCCGCAGCCGCTGTCGTCGCATCGCCAAGAAAGCGTGCCGCCGCTGTTGCCATCGCATCGCCGAAGCGCCTCGCATCACCGGAGAAGAGTGTCGCCGTCGCATCATCGGAGAAGCGTGTCGCAGGGCCTGTCACGGCTCAGAAGATTCACTGAGTCGCCGCACGGCTGTCGGGCATGCACGCATCGCCCCCTGAGTGTCGCATCGAGAGGAAGATGCCATTTTGTTTCATTGCACCGGATCGTCCTCGCATCACGGCGCTGCGGGTCGCATCGCCACAGAAGCGCAGTAAGAAACCGACGCATCACCTCCCCACGCGGTGAAGAACCGACGCATCACCTCCTCTCCGGTAAGGAACCGACGCATCACCGCCCCCAACGCATCAGTAGGGAACCGATGCACCACCTCCCCCGGACCAAGGAACCAACGCATCACCGTTCTTGCGTGTAAGGAACCGACGCATCACCTTCCCTGCAACTCTTTTGTTTGTATCGCGTTACGCATCCAAAGGTACATTGAGGGTCGCATTTACCATCTTTATTGAACTGAACTATTTTCTACCATTGACAGTCATATTTTTCATAGTGTATTGTGGATTTTTGTCGTTTTGGGTCTTGTGTTAAGTCTATATATAAATACTTATTTTTATAATACAACCTGTGTGGTGTCCATCTGTAGTGTTGTCACTGGGTTACTGTATGTGTTCACAAATGCTTTACACACTGCCTCTGAGATAAGCCTGCCGGCTCGTGCCAAGCTACCAAGGGGGTGAGCAGGGGTTATTTTAGTAGTGTATCCCCTTTACCCTGACTAGAAGCAAGGGTCCCTATTTGGACAAAGGTACCTACCTCTGCCAACTAGAGACCCCCAGTTCTAACATTGGTGGTCAGCGGTGAGGATTCTGGACTTGCATTTGTGACTCATATACAGTGATTGGTGTACACTACTAGTGAGTGCAGAGCAAACGCAACCACTTACATTTTGGTAGATTGTTTTTTTCCTGGGATTTCTATTTTTGCCAAGAACTGCCAAGTTTCACCATGAGCAAAACAGCGTCCATCGCATCTGTTGATGTTGAGGAAGAGAAACTAGAAAGTTACACTGTGAAACAGCTGAAGCACTTCTGCAGGAAATTTAAAGTTGCTATGACCGGTCTCTCCAAGAAGGATGAGTTCCAAAAGGTGCTGAGGGCCTGGGTGGAAGCAAGGAGCACCCCTGAGCATGTGGAAGAGCAGGAGGAGGGGGCTGAGCATGGAGAAGGGCAGCTAGATGGGCCACTGGGTCCAGGGGGGGAGGAAAGCACCTTCCCCAGCAGGTAGCAGTGTTTCTTCCAAGGGCCTGTCCCCAGGAGAGATGGAGGACAGGGAGAGAAGCAGGATGCATGAGATGGAGCTGACCAAGCTTAAGATGGGTGGGCAGTTAGAATTGGAAATTAAGAAATTGGCCCTAGAGGAAACGAGGATGCAAATGGAGCATGAGAGAAGTTTGAGGGAGTTGGAGTTGAAAGCTAGGAGCTTAGAGATTCCTCCCTCTGGTGGCAGCACACCGTCCATGCCTGTTGAAGCCAGGGTGTATATACCTAAAGATGTGGTGAAGGAGTTTTATAAGAATGATGATATTGGGCAATGGTTTAAAGCTTATGAGGTAGCTATGACCTCACACCAGCTCCCTGAGAAGGATTGAGGAGCGGGGTTGTGGGGGCGGTTCCTTAGTGAGGGGCGGGATACCTTATTAGACTTGCCCTCTGATGTCCACAATTCTTATAGCCATATGAAGGAAGCATTGATGTCTAAGTATGGGTTGACTCCTGAACTGTATAGGCAGAGGTTCAGAAATTGCAAAAAGTTGGAGTCAAGTACTTGGGTGGAATATGTGACTTTTTTTTTGCAGAGCATTGGATGGTTGGGTGAAGAGTAGCAAAGTGAATGATTTTGACGCGCTCTTTGATTTGATTGCATGGGAGCACTTGTCAGGAAATTGTTTTCCAGAGCTACGCCAGCACCTTATTGATAGTAGGCTGACTAACCCTAGGAAGCTTGCTGAGGAGGCGGACCGCTGGGTGAGCACCCGGGTCCACAAGGGTCACGTGGGAGACTCTGCCAAAGGTGGGCAGGGTCCCCAGCAGAGGAGTGGGGGGGACAAGGGTAAACAGACGGAGTTCCATAAAGGGCCCCAAAGTAATCCACAAGGGAACCAAGGGAAAGGTTCCCAGCCTCCCCCTGAGAAGAAGCCAGGGGCCCCGACAGATAAGCCTGTTCACAGGGGGCCCAGGACTTGCTTTAAGTGTGGTCAAGTGGGCCACTGCTCCTATGATTCTAGATGTCCCTTGTATGGAAAGACAGCACCCACTGGTGCACCACCCCGGCAGGTAGCTAGTGTAGCCCTGGGGGAAGAGATGGGTGCCCAAGGTGGGTGGGGTCCCGTAGCAATGTCCTTGGTCTCTTTAGGAGACAGTGAGATTGTCCCCAGGACCCAACTGCCTGATAACACTAAGAAATACAGGCAGTGGGTGACCATCAATGGCCAAAGGGTGGAGGCTCTGTCAGTTGTCGGCTGGTGTCTGAAGAGCAGGTGATCCCCAATGCATTCTGCCCAGTAGTTGCCGTGGACAACTCAGAGAGCCACTGCAGAGTGGCTCAGGTTTCCTTTGAGTGGGGGGGGGGTCTCAGGTACCTTTCAAGTAGCTGTGAGGCCAGCCATGCCTGTAGACTGTCTGTTGGGCAACGATTTAGAAAGTTCACCTTGGGCAGAGGTGGAGAGAAGGTCTCATTTGGAGATGTTGGGTCTGCCTGAGTGGGCGTGCGCGACCACTCGGTCTATGGCAGCCAGTAGAGGTGTTCAAGAGGACCTGGAGACTGAGAGGGTGGCCCAGGTGCCTGCCTTGAAGAGAAGAGGTAGGGGGCGAGGGAAACCGGCCCCCGTAGTTCCCACGGTCCAGGAGGAAGCAGAACCTGAGGGGGATGCTCTGGAACCTACAGGGGAGCAAGTGGCCGAACTGGGGGACCTGCCTGAGCTGACCTATTGGCAGCAAGAAGGAGGACCCTCCAGGGAGGAGTTCTGTGAGGAGCAGAACAAGTGCCCTTCTCTCGTGGGTTTGCGGCAACAGGCCACAAACCAGGCAGCAGGTGATCAGTCTGGATCACATTGGATCTACTGGGAGAATGGTCTGCTGTATAGCGAGCTTAAGGTTGCTGAGCCTAGGTCAGCCTGTGTGCTGGTGGTACCCCAGCGTTTCAGAGCCTTCCTACTGGGGTTGGCTCATGACGTGCCTTTAGGAGGACATCTGGGGCAGGGCAAGACCTTTGACAGGCTTGTCACCCACTTTTATTGGCCCAGATGCGCAAGAGTTCAGACACTCATTGCAGGACATGTCAGACTTGCCAGGCAAGTGGAAAAAGTGGGAGGAAGCAAAAGGCTCCTCTCCAGCCATTCCCTGTGGTCAGCACCCCCTTTGAACGGGTGGGTATTGACATTGTGGGGCCACTGGACCCCAAGACAGCCATGGGCAACAGGTTCATCCTGGTCTTGGTGGACCATGCCACCCGGTACCCGAAAGCCATCCCTCTTCGGACAGTGACGGCCCCCGTGGTGGGACGTGCACTGATGGGGATTTTCTCCCGTGTGGGGTTCCCCAAGGAGGTGGTGAGTGACCGTGGTACAAACTTCATATCCAAGTATATGAAGTCCCTGTGGCAGGAGTGCGGTGTTACCTATAAGTTCACCACTCCTTACCACCCCCAAGGAAATGGGCTGGTTGAGAGATTCAACCGGACCCTGAAGGGCATGATTATGGGTCTGGAAGAACCCATGAGGCGAAAGTGGGATGTCCTCTTGCCTTGCCTTGCCTTCTCTTTGCTTACCGTGAGGTGCCACAGAAGTCCTTGGGGTTCAGTCCCTTTGAACTGCTCTATGGTCACCCGGTAAGAGGACCTCTGAGTTTGGTGAAAGAAGAATGGGAGAAAGCTCCCAGTAAACCTCCCCAGGATATATTTAGCTACATGCTGGCCTTTAGAAACCAAAGTAGGCGATTCAGACAACTCGCTGAGGCGAATCTGGAAGCCAGCCAGGAGGAGATGAAACGGTGGTATGATCAGAATCCCACTCTGATCGAGTTTCAGCCTGGGCAGAAAGTGTGGGTCATGGCCCCCGTGGAGCCTTGCACGCTCCAGGATAAGTGGACCGGACCATTTGAGGTGGTGGAGCGCAAGAGTAATGTCACCTACCTGGTGGACTTGCGATCTCCCAGGAACTCTTTGCGGGTCCTACATGTCAACCGCCTGAAGCCCCATTTTGAGAGGTCCGAAGTGGGCATGCTCTTGATGACAGATGATGGAATGGAAGAGGAGACAGAACCTCTTCCTGACCTCCTGTCTGCCACAGAGCAAGATGGGTCAGTGGAGGATGTGAACCTCTCTAACTCCCTGACACCTGAGCAGCAGGAAGACTATCGCCAACTGTTGGGACAGTTTCCTGACCTGTTTTCCCTGACTCCTAGTGTCACTGATTGGTGCGTCCATGATGTGGACACTGGGGACAGTCCTCCTGTCAAGCACAAGGCTTACAGAGTGACTGACAGGGTGAAAGCTTGCATCAAGGAGGAGGTCTCCAAGATGTTTGCATTGGGGGTGATTGAGTCCTCTCACAGCCCTTGGGCCAGCCCAGTGGTCTTGGTCCCAAAGGCTGCCGCGGCTGGTGCCACGCCCGAACTCCGGTTCTGTGTGGACTACTGAGGACTCAATTCAGTCACCAGGACTAACGCGCACCCCATCCCCAGAGCTGATGAGCTCATTGATCGGTTAGGGGCTGCCCGGTACCTCAGCACGTTAGACTTAACGTCTGGGTACTGGCAGATCGCCTTGACTGATGGTGCCAAAGAGAGGTCAGCATTCTCCACACCAGATGGGCACTACCAATTCCGGGTTATGCCCTTTGGGATGAAGAATGCCCCTGCCACCTTTCAGAGGTTGGTCAACCAGGTGTTGGTTGGACTGGAAGATTTCAGTGCTGCCTACCTGGATGACATCGCAGTGTTCAGCGCCAGTTGGGAAGAACATCTGCGCCACCTCTGGGAAGTGTTGATGGCGCTGCGGAGGGCAGGCCTCACGATCAAGGCGAGTAAGTGCCAGATCGGGCAGGGTTCCGTGGTGTACTTGGGACACCAGGTTGGGAGCAGCTAGGTGGCGCCCCTACAGCCCGAGATTGATACCATTCTGGCTTGGGAGCCCCCCAAGACCCAGGCAGAGGTGAGAGCCTTTTTAGGACTTACAGGAGATTTGTCAAGGGGTATGGCAGCATCGTTGCACTCTTGACAGAACTGACTTCCAGGAAGCAGCCCAAGAGAGTGATTTGGACTGATACCTGTCAGAGAGCTTTTGACGCCTTGAAGACTGCCATGTGCACGGCCCCCGTGCTTCAGGCGCCCAACTTCTCAAAAGAATTTGTTGTTCAAACAGACGCTTCAGAGCATGGTGTAGGGGCTGTTCTGGCACAGTTCAATGAGGAGGGCCTAGACCAACCTGTAGCCTTCATCAGTAGGAGGTTACTTCCACGGGAACAGAGGTGGAGTGCTATTGAGCGTGAGGCATTTGCTGTGGTCTGGGCACTGAAGAAGTTGAGACCATACCTGTTTGGGACTCACTTCCGGGTTCAGACAGACCACAGGCCCCTCAGATGGTTGATGCAGATGAGGGGTGAGAATCCAAAGCTGTTGAGGTGGTCCATTTCCCTACAGGGGATGGACTTCACGGTGGAACACCGCCCTGGTACAGAACACGCCAATGCTGATGGTCTGTCCAGATTTTTCCGCCTTAGCGAAGAGAACTCCCAAGGGGATGGGTAGTTCTCTCCACATTTCAGATGGAGGGGACACGTGTTAGACCTGGTACCATTGGCGTGGGTCTCCCTTCCATTTTTTGCGCTATGCCTCCTCTGTTACTGACCTGTTTTTGCTGGATTAGATGCTTTGGGCACTTTGCCACTGCTGATCAGTGCCAAAGTGCAAGTTGTGGTAAACAAGTAATTTAATATTGATAGAGAAATTCTGCTCATGTAAAGGTAAATAAGGAAGGAGTCGGAGTCCGTGGTTCCAAGTATAAATGTGGTATCTTTATTCAATAACTCGAGTTAGGGGAGAGCTCCGTCACCCAGCGGGTTAGGGAGTGGTCTGACTCTTTATTCAACACAAGCAGTATTTATACATTTCTGGTCACATGCACATTGATTAGCTCAGTAAGCAGAAAAAAACGCCAAAACTAACAGATAACGTGAGGGTGTTCGTGCAGGAGGTCGCGTGAGGTTGCGAGATCGGAATGTCGTTGAGCAATACCGCCCCCACCCTCCTTGTTTGCTTGCAGTGCCTCAAGGCTCTTTCTCACAATCAGTTTAACCGCAAGGGAGTGGAGGGGTGTGGGTTCCTGTCCGGATGATTGTCTGCTTATCTGACGAGGGGAACGGCCCTTGTCACGCCCTACAGCGAAATGTGACAAACAAACAGCGGGGGAGAGGTTCGTACAGAATGGATGCTTTGCACAATATGACGTCACAGTGGTTGCGCGTAGGTGCATATAAAAAACACTGTTTCACATTCCCTCCTTGCACCATAGTGCAACCACTCAATCTACTTCAATATGCATCAGACCTTCCACACAACTTTGGAGCATGATCTGCGAGTTTTCATACTTCTGGGAGTAAGGCTTAGGCAGGCAGGAAGTAGCACACAAGCCACATAGGGCCGGGCCACACTGGAGACAAAGGCAACAGCTGAATATAACGGCCAATACCACTCCGAGTATTGTCAATATTTTCCAGCCCCATGATGCGAACAGAGTGCCAAACCAACCAAGTAGAGACCAGTCTCCACTCTCTTGCTGTAAGTTAGAAGAATACCTGTGGAGTTTGGTAATAGCCTCATATACGGAAGGTGCGTTATCTGGGATGAAAACACAGCAGCTGGAACCGATCAATTTGCATACGCCCCCTCGATCTGCGAGGATAACGTCAAGAACCATACGGTTCTGAAGCGTCAGAAGGCGATCCGCAGCAAGCTCTGCGGTGATGTTGGCCAGGGCTCCTGCTGTTTCGTCTATGGCACCTCTTACCACTCTGGTCAGTTGGCGTAAGTTCCGGCTATTAATCATGGGGCCCCACCAGGGAACGAATCCCTTAAAGAAATCTCCAGCTTCCTGCCCTGCAGTATCTTCCGCACTTACAACTCCTCTCCTTTTCCGATGATGGTCTACTGACAGAGGTTCTGTTACGTGATAGTCTGATGGAGCGGTGTATGTTGGAGGTAACAGAAAGGACATGTAACAGACACCAGACCAACTTGCAGGCAGCCACACATAGGCTTTGTCTCCACAGACAAAATACATATTCTGGAGTGCGGTGAGGCGAGGTGCTGAAGTGGTATTAAGTTGGCGTTTTATCTTGCACTTGCTACGTCCAACCTTCTTCGTCCCCACACCCTGCATACAGAGGTGTCCCTCCCTCGGTACTACCCATATATCAGGGGGCCGTCCTGGTCTGCGGACCCTCTCGGACATTTTATAAATCATTTTGCCGTTCCCACTAATATAGCCTACCTCTTCTTTTTCATGTGTTGTGTAGTTAAATATTGTAATATCATTATTACGCTGGAAACAAAAAGGGTTTATACTGTTTCCTGTACGATTCCTGTAGACTTGGTCGATAAAAATGGACAGAATGCTAGCATTCATCCGGCTTGCCAATTGTTCCGTTTCTAACACCGTCCTCCATGTTAGGCAGGACGCATGGGTCGACAAAGGCAATGGGAGAAAAGGTATTCCCTTGTGGGCAGAGTGTGGCATCAGGCCACACACCCAACAGTTACTTTTATTCTCTGCTTCCTGATACTTGTGTAGGACGGAAATGAAAGTGTTATTATAAAATTCTTTCCTGCGATCTTCTACATGGGGAGGGAGCTTATCGTATGCGTGATCGTTCTTGACTACCGTACTGATGGTGCGGGGAAAAGCAATATGTAACACCCATCCAATAAGAGCCATGCTTAATAAAAACAATATTATTATGATGAGGCAAAGACATCGTTCTGTACATAATTTCTGCTTGTACTTCTCCTTCAATTTCTGTCTCTTATCCAGTATCTGTCTTAGGTCTACCTCCGCCATTGTGGCCGCTTCACCACTGGACAGGGCCAGTGGACTTAATTGACCACAGGGCGTACAGCAGATCTAAGCTTGGATTTATACTCTTGAACCGCAGTCTGCTCCTGCGGTAGTGTCAATGTCAATGGATCAGGTTGTCCTTTGTCTTTATTATTTCTGGTCCACTGATGAATACTGGGATCATGTAGTTTCTTACAATGGCTTGCATGTAACCATCCTTTACGTCCTTCCACCTTGATAGCTGTTCTTGTAGTCAGCAACACGAGCTTAGGCTCCTTCCACCTCGGTTCCTGGGAGCTGGTTCTGTCAAAATTCCGAATGAACACCCAGTCCCCAGGGGCGATGCCGTGACTTTTGGGAGTGGTGTTGTCGGGAAATGCAGCTGCTACCTGTGAACGACAAGAGCGTAGTGCCGACATCAAGGAAGCCAGATAATCAGTCAAGACTATTTCAGGTACATCAGTTATGCTTTTCGTTCTCGGCACGCCCCAAATGTTAGGAGGCCTACCAAACACCATCTCATATGGTGATAATCCAATCCGTGAGTGAGGGATCATCCTCATAAAAAATAGAGCGACTGGGAGTGCTGTAAGCCAGTCGACACTTTTCTCAGCACTAATTTTTGCCATCTTTCCTTTCAATGTTTGGTTGTGTCTCTCTACTAATCCAGCCGCCTCCGGGTGTCTGACACAATGGAATTTCCATTGATAACCCAACAGGAGGGAAATGTGTTTCATTAGTTCCGAAGCGAATGGCTGACCGTTGTCTGAATAAATTACCCGGGGCAGACCATATCTGGGGAAGTACTCCTTGATCAATTGTTTGGCAGTTGTAACTGCTGTATAATCTGGTATGGGGTAGGCTTCTGTCCATCTTGTCAGAGTGCAGACTACCACTAGGACATACTTATACCCCTTGCACCGGTCCATCTGTATATAATCCATCTGGATTACTTCGAAAGGATGCTCAGGCGGATGGAATCCTCCCTGCCCTACTGTTGCTCCCTTTCCAATGTTGTACTGGCAACATATCATACAGGTCTGTACTCGTTGTTTGGCTGCTGTTCGTAGATGAGGATTTGTCCATATGTCTTTTATACTGTCTAGCATAGCTTTTTCACCCAAATGTGCCGGGCCATGTAATGTCTCTATTATCACTTGAACCATGGCATTCGGTAAATACCATACAGCTTGAGTAGCTGTCATCCAGCCCTGGTCTGTGTATACCCCTCCCTCCTTTTTCCATGTGTCTAGTTCATCTTGGGTAGCATGGCTCTGTATATTATGTACATCTTGGACTTGATCTCTGACTGTGCACACAATAACTGGTCTATGTGTTCTGTTTTCATATGTGTCCTGCAGTCCCGTTTTTGCAGTGTCTTTAGCTGTCTGGTCTGCAAATGCATTTCCCCTTGAGACTTCGTCCGTACCTCTAGTGTGTGCTTTGCACTTGATTATTGCCACCCTCTCTGGTTTCTGGAGTGCTTCTAACAATCCAAGAATTAAGTCTGCATGCAATATTCTGGACCCATGTGATGTCATGAACCCCCGTTCCTTCCATAGTGTTCCGAAATTATGTACAACCCCAAATGCGTATTGTGAATCAGTGTAGATGTTAACTTTCCTTCCTTTGGCCAATATACAAGCTTTGGTCAATGCTATAAGTTCTGCAGCTTGGGCTGATAACACAAAAATTCTCCATGTCTCTAAAACAATGCTGTCAGTTGTGACTGCATAGGCAGCCGCTAATTCCCCTGTTTCCAACCTCATGCATGAACCATCTACGAAGAGAGTCAAGTCTGCATCTCTCAGAGGTACATCCTTTAAGTCTATTCTTGGTTTTGTTACCTCTTCGGTAATTTTGATGCAATCATGACTTTCCTGGTTCAGTGGTGTTTCTCCATACATAGGCAATAGTGTGGCTGGATTCAATACATTACACCTATGTATTTTGATGTGAGGCTGAAAGAGTGTTAGTTCATATCCTGATAGTCTGGCCACCGTCAAGTGTTGTGTCTGTGTTCTGTTTAACAATAGTTCTACCGTATGTGGCACCTGTACTTGGAGGTGATGGCCCATAACTATTGAATCACTTTGTCGTATTGCCTGTGCTGTTGCTGCAACTGCTTTTAGGCAGGCTGGCAAGGCCCGAGCCACTGGATCAAGTGTGCTAGAGAAGAATGCACAAGGCCTGTGTTTGTCTGCCTGTTTTTGTGTGAGGACAGACAGAGCTGTACCTGATGCTTCTGTTACAAAAAGGGTAAAATCCTTGGTGTAATCAGGTGTTGCTAAGACTGGTGCTTGACATAAAGCCTGTTTAAGAGCTTGAAAAGCAACTGTATGTTCATCTGTCCAGGGAAGTTGATGTTGGAGGCCTGCTTCTAGGGTCGTGAGCTGCACCAGTGGTTTAGAAATAAGTGCAAATTGGGGAATCCACTGTCTGCAATAGGATGTTAAACCTACAAATGCACGCACTTCTCTCTGTGTTGTGGGTCGTGGCATGTTCTGTATTAGTGATATACGTTCTGGTGTTAGCTGCCTTCCCTCCTTTGAAAGCAAGTGTCCTAAATAGGTCACTTGCTTTAAACAAAATTGCAATTTATTGGGTGAGACCTTGTGACCATTCTCTGCTAAAAAATGTAAAACCACTAGAGATGCTTTGACGCATTCTGCGTCCGATCGAGCAGTGATTAGTATGTCATCAACATATTGTAACAGGGCCGTTGCCTCTGGCATTTCAATTGAATCTAACTGTCTTTTAAGGGCTTGACTATAGATACTTGGGCTTTCTGTAAAACCTTGAGGTGCTCTTGTGAATTGGAAGCTTCGGCCTTGAAGGGAGAAGCCAAAAAGAAATTGACTGTCAGGGTGTATGGGGATGCTAAAGAAAGCGTTTTTTAAATCAATAACGGTAAAATGGGTGGCCAAACAATCTATGGCTGTCAGCAGTACCGAAATATCCGGCACCACAGGGTGTTGGGGAATGACACATTTGTTAAGTTCTCGAAGATCAACCACTAATCTATAGACTGGTGGAGAGTCTGGGCTCGTTCTTTTGTGAACTGGAAGAACGGGAGAATTGCAGATATTTGAGTCCATTTCCTTAACCACACCGGATTGAATGAGGTCTTGGATAATGGCCATCAGTGCGTTTTCGGCGGCGATGGGTAATTTATATTGTCTGACCCGTGGTAATATAGCATTGGGTCGTACATGCACTTTGTATGGTGAAATGTCCATTCTTCCCACTGATGTGGCCTCCGTGGCCCATAACCCAGGTGGTATTTCAGCTAGCCGGTGGTCCAGTTCTCTGTTCGTGTAGTGGCCTTTAAAATCTCGGACAAAAAATCGGACATCTGTGGGGGAGCACACAATAACTGCTCCTAATTCTTTTAATTGCCTTATGCCTAATACATTTTCAGGACACTGATCTGTTAATAGCAAATCAGTGGTGGTCGTTAATGTCCCTACTTCCAGATCAAGGGGTTTGGACATGAGGCTGATAATGGGTTGTCCCGAAAATCCCGTAGACACATTTCTCTGTTCCCCAATCGGTGCGTTCGGGAGTTGGCTGTGATCTATAGTCGTTTTATTTGCCCCTGTATCGATTAGAAACTTCCTGTCTTTACCCAAGAGGCGAGCATGTACATAAGGTCCAGCTTGGTCTACCTGTACAGGGATAAGGGGCAATTTATCCTCTTTCCTCTCTGGGTCCCGTCAATCAAAGTCAGGGTATTCTGCATAGTCTTCCCCTACGTACATTTGGGCAGTGTTTGCTGTCGTCTGGGGTCCGTCCTGCCTAGGTCTCGGGACATGGGGTCGCAGTATTGTTTTTCCGGTTGCTACATTGTGCTGTAAAACTGGGCATGTAACATTACCTTGTAAATCTTTTACGAAATGTCCTGGCTTTCTGCAATAATTACATGTCGTGTCTCGGGGACCGGATTGCTGGGACTGTTTCTGTATTGATTGTTTATGCTGAGGTGGGGCGTTTGATTGTGCTATCAGGACTTTCATTTTAAGATCCTTTACTTTCTTTATTTCCTTCTCATTTTCTTCTCTCAACCTATTTTGATGATATTGTAATGTTTGCAACACTTGGGAAGGGGTTTGGGCTTGCCAAGAACTTTCTACTCTAGTGATCCGATCATGGAGGTCCGACAAACAATTGTCCACTAATTTGGAAACAAATAGGTGAGGATAAGCCTCACTTTTGGGGGTCAGACCACTATTGACCTCAAAACATCGTTCTAGCCTGCCATAATAATCCCCTACATCCTCCCCTACTTTCTGCTTACATGCCGAAATGGCGTCCCAGTCCTCTCTTTTAACTGTTAACAACTGAGGTAGTACTTTAAGGATTTGGCCAGGGAGCGCCTTTAACTCATCAGTCAAATCCCCTCCCGGGCCGCGTCCATCTTCCGCTGTACGTAGGGTGGCCCATACAATCCGTTCGCCGCCCTCCAACTCCCAATCTTTCTCTGTTAACTTCTCGTATATTCCAGTTGGCAATAGTGTCCTCAGCATGATCTGTAAATCTCCCAATGTATACTGGCCCATAGTCATAACCCCTCTTAGTTCCCTATAGAAACCTGCGGGATCCCTTGAATGGTGCGGCACCAAGTTCTTCATCTGCATTAAATCTTGCTTTGTTACGGGAACGTAGATGAAGGTCCTGGTTATCCCGCCATCGGCTAGAACCCTAGGGTGCACCTCCCGTAAGGGCATATTAACACTGGGTGATGTCGTTCCTAATTTTAGTCTTTGGATCTGGTCTTGATATTGCTGCCGATATCCCAAAAATGTGTTTAAAAATGAATCAGGGGAAATATGATACTTGACATTCGAGCAATCGTGCAAGAAGTCGTATAATTTAGGACTATTATTCAAATACGTGGTATGGAGTGTTATAAGATGTTGAACCATGTACAGGCCTGCTAATCGTCTCATAGGTACAGGGAGAGCTGAATATAACTGAGCGATCAAATCATTGTCATAAATTTTATACTGCGATACCCAGAGTGTTGCATTCCTAGTTATTTCCTGTTCCTCCTGATCAAGAGGTGGTTCATATTCCAAAATTTCTAATGCTCTCTCTGTTTGCTCAAACAGTTCATTACTAGAAACAGGTTCGTGGAAACTTTGCAGATGTAAAGGGTTACAGTCTGTAGGTTGACGTTTAATCAATGAACCTGATTTCACTACACATTCACTCGTTTTCTTCTTCTGCACCTTTTTTGCGTATTCTACTGTTTTCTGTGAATCATCGGATTCTTCAGCACTCTGCGCTTTTTCCTCACTATCCACCCTGGATGTGTTCCAAGCTTCCCGTACCATTTCTACAAATTCTATAGTTTCTTTCTTTATTTCTGTTAATGTACACTGTTTTAGGTTTTCGGCCTGTTGTACCAAGCCCAAAATTGTATTGAGCTGTTGGGACCTCTCATCTTTTCGTTGGCTCCTGAATTCTCGAATAAAACATATGGCCATAAATAACAAGAGGTGTGCCCGTCTCTGGGCTGGCTGTCCTAACACCAGTGTGTCCACCGCTTTTGGACGTTTGCCTGTTTGTATAAATTCCACCACTGTGCTCATATACTTCTTCACCGGTAGCCAGTCCCCGATCATATCCCAAAGTATCTTCATCATTAATTGTAAATCATCGCGTTGCTCAGGTTGGGCGTCATAGGGACAGGTGGGGTAAAGGTCGATAGGATTGGGCGGTGTTCCTCCCCCGGTTGCTCCTTGATCCGGGGGATGTGCTGGGTCTGCGGGGGTTGGGGTGGTGGTATTACAGGTACAAGCGGGTCGGGCGGCTGTGCTCTAGGTGTGTCGGTATTATAGGGAGGTGGTGTATCTAGTGTATAGTGTAATACCACATCTAAGGGGGGTTGTTGGGGAGAGGGGTGCGGTTAGCTTCCTGAACTTTATGTTCACCTATTTGTTTCGGGAGAACCGGGTACAGTCCGGTTTCTATTCCTTTCTGTTTTCTGTCTTCCCTTTCTTGTTCTATACTTCTACCCTCTTCTCCTCTCTTTTCCTCTCTCACCTTCTCTGACTTGTCCCTATTCTTTTCCGACATTCTATGTTCCTTCTCTGTTCTCCTGTGTGTCTCCTTCCTCCAATATTCAATAGCATCCAGTTGCGACTGGCGTGCTCTCTTTGACCACAACTGTTCTTCAACTTTCATCACACATTCCATGTCAAAAATCCCTGTTTCCGGCCATCTAAACCTAGGCTCTAATTCCTTCGTATAATCTGTCCATAATTCACAATACAGAACGGCTCCTAGTCCGTGTTTATTATACATAATCCATGCGGGCGTATCTCGGGGCGGGACAGGGACCTCCCGCTCCAGGAGCGCCTTTTTGGTTGTTACCTTACGAAATTTTGAAAATAATGGCATCATTAAATACTAATCTCTACCGTACTCAAAATGAGTGCGTCTTTATGCTTCCTCATTAGTACTCACCGAGAAGGCAGAATCATGAAGGCCTGTTCCAGAATACTTGACGCTGCGCGGGAAGGTGGGACTCAGAACCTCGGACTCGGAACCCTTCGGTGCGGGCCTTCGGGTTGATAGGACGTTCGTTGTCTCCTCACCACCTCGTGTGGATGCCGACTTCAGTGTCCTCTCCCTCCTCCCTGAGGGAATTCAAGCGGGAAGTTCCCGTCTGAGTGCACTTGGGAAGTCCGTCGTGGGTGGAGAGAGGGGAAACACCGTTCTTACATCGCCGGTGCGTGGGGAGTCTAGAACGTCCCTGTTCGGGCGCCAGAAAATGTGGTAAACAAGTAATTTACCTTTACATGAGCAGAATTTCTCTATCAATATTAAAATAAGGAAGGAGTCGGAGTCCGTGGTTCCAAGTATAAATGTGGTATCTTTATTCAATAACTCGAGTTAGGGGAGAGCTCCGTCACCCAGCGGGTTAGGGAGTGGTCTGACTCTTTATTCAACACAAGCAGTATTTATACATTTCTGGTCACATGCACATTGATTAGCTCAGTAAGCAGAAAAAAACGCCAAAACTAACAGATAACGTGAGGGTGTTCGTGCAGGAGGTCGCGTGAGGTTGCGAGATCGGAATGTCGTTGAGCAATACCGCCCCCCACCCTCCTTGTTTGCTTGCAGTGCCTCAAGGCTCTTTCTCACAATCAGTTTAACCGCAAGGGAGTGGAGGGGTGTGGGTTCCTGTCCGGATGATTGTCTGCTTATCTGACGAGGGGAACGGCCCTTGTCACGCCCTACAGCGAAATGTGACAAACAAACAGCGGGGGGAGAGATTCGTACAGAATGGATGCTTTGCACAATATGACGTCACAGTGGTTGCGCGTAGGTGCATATAAAAAACACTGTTTCACAAAGTGCTCCCTATGATAAATTGATGTATGGATTAGTGACTCCATGTTTGGCCTATTTGATTCACTGTCAGACCCTAGTACAGTGCACTGGTTGTGCCCAGGGCTTGTGACTCAAATGCTGCTGGTGGGCTTGCAGCACTGGTTGTGCCACCCACAGGAGCAGCTTGTAAAGTTTGTCTCAGGCCTGCCATTGCAGAGCCTGTGTGCAGTCTGGTACTGCCATGTCGACTTGGTAAGTGCACCCACTTACCAGTCCCCAAACCTTCCCTTTTCTGCATGTGAGTCACTCCTAAGGTAGGCCTGCGGGCAGGGTGCATTGTATGTAAAAGGTTGGACATGCCCTGGTGTGTGTGGCATGTCCTGATAGTGAATTACAGCCAATTTCGTTTTTCACTATTGCAAGGCTACCTATCCCCATAGGCCAGAATGGGCAGTTTGATTATAACATCTTATAATCCTAACTGACCCAGGGAACATGGTAGAAAAACGAATTTAGTATGCCTGAACTCAGAATGATAAAATGCATCTTTTAGTGAAGTTGGTTTTAACATTCTGTGTTTGAAAATACCACTTTTAGAAAGTAGGTATTTTCTTGCCTAACCATCCAGCCTGCCTCTGTTAGCTTGTGTATTGTATGTCTGGGTTTTGAGTGACCGGGGCTGGGGGACTCCAGGAGACCGGGTGAGTCAGCACAGGGCTGAATAGACCTATCTGCATGTAGAGTGGTGGGAGGAGTGGCACCTGGGTCTGAATAGGGCTGTCCCTTCCTTCCACAATGCTGGCTCCACCTCCTGTGGCGCGTCTGATTACCCTGGCCCACACTGACAAAGGAAGAGGGTGTGCACTGGCAGAATGCACCCAGAACTGGTTTGGACTAGGTACAGGACCCTCTGCCTTCAGAGGACAAAGGATTTATGGGTATAAATACTGGGGCCCTGACCCCAAGACTTTAGATCACTTCTGGAACAAACAAGACGAACCTTTGCTGAGGAGAGGAACCAGAGAAGCTGAAGGAGGAGACTATCCCTATGCTGTGTGCTGTTTGAGGGATTGGCCTGCAGTGGTTGCCTGATTGCCAAAGAAAGGAGAAAGGAACTTTGTGCTACTTTCATCATCTTGCAGAACATCTCCAAGGGCTTGAAGATTGAGCTTGCCTCCTGCTGAAGTCTCAGGGACACAAGACTTCACCAACCAGCTCCCCTGAATTCCCTTGCTGGGAATTTGAAGTGCCTGCTGTGTGTTGGGCCTTCTGAGAGACTGCGTGTCGCTGGGAGCTGGAAGCGTGACTCCCGAGGGAGAAGCGTGCCGCCGCAGCCACTGTCGTCGCATTGCTGAGAAAGCATGCCGCCGCTGTCGCCATCGCGTCGCCGAAGCGCCTCGCATCACCGGAGAAGAGTGTCGCCGTCGCATCAGACGCCGTCGCATCATCGGAGAAGCGTGTCGCAGGGCCTGTCGCGGCTCAGAAGATTCACCGAGTCGCCGCACGCCCGTCGGGCGTGCACGCATCGGCCCCTGAGTGTCACATCGAGAGGAAGACGCCATTTTGTTTCATTGCACCGGATCGTCATCGCATCACGGCGTTGCGGGTCGCATCGCCACAGAAGCGCAGTAAGAAACCGACGCATCACCTCCCCACGCGGTGAAGAACCGACGCATCACCTCCTCTCCGGTAAGGAACCGACGCATCACCGCCCCCAACGCATCAGTAGGGAACCGATGCACCACCTCCCCCGGACCAAGGAACCGACGCATCACTGTTCTTACGTGTAAGGAACCGATGCATCACCTTCCCTGCAACTCTTTTGTTTGTATCGCGTTACGCATCCAAAGGTACAATGAACATTGAGTGTCGCATTTACCATCTTTATTGAACTGAACTATTTTCTACCATTGAAAGTCATATTTTTCATAGTGTATTGTGGATTTTTGTCGTTTTGGGTCTTGTGTTAAGTCTATATAAAAATACTTATTTTTATAATACAACCTGTGTGGTGTCCATCTGTAGTGTTGTCACTGGGTTACTGTATGTGTTTACAAATGCTTTACACACTGCCTCTGAGATAAGCCTGCCTGCTCGTGCCAAGCTACCAAGGGGGTGAGCAGGGGTTATTTTAGTAGTGTATCCCCCTTACCCTGACTAGAAGCAAGGGTCCCTATTTGGACAAAGGTAGCTACCTCTGCCAACTAGAGACCCCCAGTTCTAACAATCGGGTTCCAAAGAATGGCGCCAGTGTCAATATAGATCAGGTTCCAAGGGATGGTAGCTGTATCAATATTGATAGGGTTCCAAGGGATGGTGGCGGTATCACTATAGATCGGGTTCCAAGGGATGGCGGCTGTATCAATATAGATAGGGGTCCAAGGGATGGCGGCAGTATCAATATAGATGGGGTTCCATGGGATGGCAGCAGTATCAATATAGATACGGTTCCAAGGGATAGCAGCTGTATCAATATAGATCGGGTTCCAAAGGATGGCGTCAGTGTCAATATAGATCGGGTTCCGAGGGATGGCGGCAGTATCAATATAGATACGGTTCCAAGGGATGGCGGTAGTATCAATATAGACATGGTTCCAGGGGATGGATACAGTATTGATATAGATAGGGTTCCAAGGGATAGATACAGTATCAATATAGATGGGGTTCCAACAGATGGTAAAAAAGTGTATTCACAGACGTCTAAAGATGATTGGCAATACTCTCATTTCAGCATCCCAATCTCACAAACAGTGCTTTCAGACAATGGTGTGAACATACACACTATAAGGTATAATTAGTGTTCATACACACAATTTTTTTTTTTGTTCCAAATATTTTATTATTTTTATAATAGATACAAAAAGCAAAGAAGAGTACTGAGAGCAATGAAGAACTAAATAATATACATAAATCCGTGCTCCTTATGCCAGTGGCCCACATTGACGTCACAAACTACAGCCTTGAATAACTCCACAGTGAAGAAAATCCTAAAATGTAGAAACTATTAGTATCTGGGCATAAACCTGATGTTTGGGAGCAGTTCTAACTAACTGTAGTCTGAGCTTGGATCGAGGTTTCAGAAAAACTTTGCTCCTGTCAAATCACTAGTGTTGTCAGCAAGGCTGTGGGTACAGTTCCTTTCCTTCTATATCGATTTATTATGTGACCTCATATTCACACAGAGGCAAACTGCATGCAATTGTATGACTTTTCAAACGATCAGGGAGACGCACAGTGTTGGACCAGCCCCGCCCAGTGATGTCAGCTCCTTCTCACTCTTGGTGCACAGTTAAAGGTATGTACCTGTGGCTTATGATGATGTGTTTGACAGTGGAATCTATATGCAGCTCAATGCAGGAGTCCTAAAGACAACCTACACCACAGAGAATGTTTTGTTTCCGGATGATGTCCAACTCGTTGGCATTAAGTAATGATGATTATGTGACCACACTCTAATCTTCTTCCAGGACATAGCTCAGGAGTGTTGTGACTCTTACACAGCATGCCGAACATTTTTTCACAGTTTGAATGCCTCTCAAGGATATAGGGGTTGCCAGTGTTTAATTTGTAATACAAAAGTCTCCCACAATTTTGCTCAGAAGACCGTGGACCTTGCTATCGATTGTAGAAGATTGCATGTACCAAGGCTGCATATTCTTGATTCCATCTGATGCCTCTTTAGTCCATCACCAGATACTCCCTGCTCCTTCATCTCACTCCTTTAGATTGTTTTTCAACCCAGCTTTAGCGCTTTGTCACTGTTCTGTTTTTCTCTTCCTCCTTCTTTCCCCCTTTTGTGTTTTTTCCTATCTCGCTGAAAATCAAAGACAGATGAGAAAAAATAAGTGCCGGTCCCCAGACATGAGTGCTAGTGGACCCCGCCTGTAACCACCGGCTCACATTAAGCACTGTGTGTTGCTCCTCCCAAACATGTCCCTTCAAGTAGGTATTCGTAAGTAGCACCAGGCTCCAGAATGCTACATCAGGCATCGGGTTCAATTAGGCATCCATGTCTATGATTTGTACCCAGGTTAAGCATGTATGTCTGGTGTCTGCCGGGTACATGAACAGTGGGAGCACCGCTCCCAGAAGAAGGCGTCAACCTCTTCAGTAGACATGTTGCCACCATCAGAAGTCGACAGGCAGGTGAGATGTATCTTGCAACCCTTACATTTCGAGTTCTGGCTCTGGACTGATGTTTTTCCAACACATGCATTATGCAGATCGTGTTTTATTCATATGCCCAAGAACAGTGGGAATTTGCTTCTACATTTTTGGTCATTTTTGTAAACGTGTATTTGGTCCACAGGTGAGGTCGTTCTTTAAAAGCACTATTTTTTCTTGTAAGGGTATAATTTATTTCATAGGTAACACTTTATCTAAGTCTCTCGTTTTAAAACATCGTAACGATGGTTGATAATATCATCTAATTTAATGTTTCTGATTTTACCACCCCTGAAAGATGATGGGGCGCGTTGCTGTGCCCAGGTTCGATCTTGAGATTTCAGGTATCCTACATATCTCAGAAGTAGGTGCTTACCTTGGTGAGCTATATTACTTGCTGGTTGTTCATGAGCATCCCCGATGCTCGTGAACTCATTCGAGAACTGCAAATGATCAGGGTTAACTTTCAAAACCCAGTTCTAACTACTCTAGGGCAGAGTTATAGCTTACCTATAATGCATGCATATACACAAAACGGCTATTGTGTGGGACTCTTTCAAATCATTGGGCCACAACTCTCCAGAGTAACAAGGCCAAGGAATCAAGCCAAGCGCCATTTTCCTGCCAAATTTTGTGATCATTCATTCAGTTTTTTTTTTAGTTTTTAGGAGTGCAAAAAATTCGACATGTGAGGCTGAAGGAGAAAGCATTAATTTATCAAGTCGTCGTGTAACGTTGTCCCTGCCCAGGGGACATCCTTATGGGCAAAAAAATGATGCCCAGCTATGTTTGTGGAAAGTTGGTGCATATTGTTAATTGTGGTCAACGTTCTAAATCGGTCAGAATGGGCCAGAACGAACTATACTACAACCTTAACTGCAGAGAGGCAAATGAGGTCTCAAATATTTACTGTGTATATATGATCTGTTAAGTCAGGGCTTAATTATTCTTTGACTGCAATGCGAACTTTAATTCACAAGTCTTCTCCACGCCATCTCCCCTTTGCAAGGCCTACTGGATACACTGATCGAAGCACATTCCACTGCTATTCGGAGCTGCTGCCTAGGACCCCCTTCCCGCTTCTCAGGCTGCGCCTTTATCTGTTCTCTTGAGAGCCGCGGCCTTTTTACCCCTTGAAGAATTACAGTGTGAACTGTAATAACGGACGGCATTGCAGCGCCAGAATAAGCCTGCTTGGCCAGAGGAAGTTTAATGGCGCCTGGAGACAAAGTTACGAACAAGGCCCGCTGTGCTTCCCGGACTACGGACTCTCATGGGCAAGGGGGGTGAATTGCCCGCTGCCCTCGAGGTCACAGATGTATTTTATTTTTTTGCCTTTTTTGTAGCGGGAATTCTGCCCAAGGGCAATGGAACGCGCTTTACCAGTGGCGTAACGAAACTTCCTGCCCCCCTGCGAAGTGCATGAAGGCCCCCACCACGCTCCGGACCCAGTCAGGCCCGCCCGTATCAGTGCCAGAGGGGGCCCCATGGAGCGCCCCCCCCCCACTCCGCACTGCGGGGGCTATTATTACCCCACTGCGCTTTACGTCATCACCAGATTACGTTCAGATTCCTTTTTTTATCTTCTATTTTTTAGGCACGAGTAGATTAAGAGATTTGCCTGAAATCACAGAAGGATGGGTCGACGCCTGCAGTCGAACCTGGTTCCCCGGTTCCAAAATTGGCAGCTGTGGCCTTTAGGCCGGGCTCATCTCCTTCCCTTCATCTGGCCTCATCGTTGCCTTTTGAATCCAGTTCCACACCACTTAGATCTTGTAAGAGCGACAATTTTACACCTAATAATTTGAATGACGCAGAATAAATGCGCTGGTTCTGCTCTTAGTTTCCCTTGCCTGGAGCTCTGTTGAATGTGGGTCGCCTGTTCTCGAGCTTCTGCTGCGCGGATCCTGAGGCAGCTTTTAAAAATTCACCGCTTCACAGAGCATTGCTTTACCGACCAGACATTTCTCTGCAGGTCCCCTGTCGGTGGCGGATCATGGTTAACCCTTTCTGTTCGCGCGCTTTTATCTGTCGTACTTACACAGGACTGTAGCGGGGCAGCGAGATGCTCTTTTAATGTTACTGGTGATACACAACAGATTGATTGTTGTTGATAGGTAACCTAAGCCGAGGGTGTTATCCGGAAGTAGGTCTGCCTTGAATGAGGGTGCGTTCCCTTCTTGCTGCTTATATTTAGCCGCTCCTCAAAGAATACAAACTTGTCATCTTCCACCTTTCATTGTGCACATTCTTTCTCCATGTTAATAATTGAATCTGTAAACCTTTGTGCCGCCTCATTTCAATTCAGTACTGAGGCTTTTCTACTGCCTTTGTCCTTGATTTATTTCTGTCAGCAACAAAAGGCACAATTCACTCTCTGTCTCTGCCATGTATCTTTATTAATTGATGGCGTGTAATGCTCTGGTGTTTATCACAACTGCATTTGTATCTTTTTACTTGTTTAACAAGAATGCATTGAAGAGCACCCACTGTGACAAGGCCGTGCTCCTACATTTTAACCCAGTCAGATTTCCAAATAGTTTGGTACATATAAAACAATCACAAATCAAGGGGATGGAGGTTACAAGTGTCCACCCGATATTGACTGCTTTGTGTAAGCTCGAAGAGCCATCCACATTCCTGTTGAGTGGCTCCTGTTCAGAACCTGGAGTCCGCCATGCCAAGGCCCTCTTTCTGAGTTGTGCACAATTCTAAGTTTTAGAAAGTGCGGAAATGCACCGTGTAGAGCCCAGTGCTTTACTGTGTAAGGTTGGAAGCAAGTGGAAAATATCCATGGGAAAGGGTCAGGAATTGGGGAACTGCTTGTGGGAATGTACCAGGTAATTCCAGAAACAGCATGTTTTCTGCGATTCTGGCATTGGCATGTTATGATGGCCAGTAACCAGAGTGGAAAGACCGGCTGATCTTAGTAACTCTGGCCCAATGGTTTCCCCCTCCATTTACCCACCAAAATAATAAAGGCCACAGTTTGACTGTGGAGTACACTTACCTACCCAAGGAAAAATTTACCACTTTTCTTCCTACGGTAGCTGGCTTTCGTTTCTATAGGAGGTTTCCAGGAGGGTGTGGTATTTACATGTTTTTGCAAATGCTCCTCACAAAACATGTATTATTTTTCGAGCAATATGTTGATAGACTCTGTTATTCAGGTCATTTTGCTTTATTTGTCTTTCTTTTCTAAAAGTGATCACATGAGGAATTGTTTAACTCTTACATTGTAACTTTACACATGAAGGTCCCACTGTCTATTTTATACAGTGAAAAACAATTCTGTGCTTCATTCTTCTTTTCAGGATACCGATGTGCACAAACTGTTTTAGAGACACACAGCCATTAGTGAAACAATACAAAATTGAGGTATAACAACTTAATGTTACTGACCTATTTTTTTGCCCTGACGAAGCCACAGTTTATGGTCTGGTTGAAACGTCTTTAGTCGTGTGAGTCTGTCTGTGTGTGTGGTACTTCCCCAGTTCTTCCGCAAGCTATTGGAAACTTGATGTGATGATATTCATGCATGCTAGTATGGTTTGTCATCTGCTAGGTAAGGACTTCTAGCAAGTAGTTTAGTAGCCTCCTGGTTCTGGTAGGGCAGGAGACATGGTGCATGCTCATGGCAGTGATGAATGCAAGGAGTCTTACAGCACAACTAATAATTGCATTGAGATTTCGAAGAACATGTATAGGGGCTAGCGAGCTAAGATGGCGGTCGCACCTTGAGTGTGCTCCCGGACCCCTCCGCTATCCGCCCGCAATCTGCCCGTCTTGGTTGCCATCCAGCCCTGAAATCTGGCGCCCTTGCTTCTGCCGCATACCTGACTGTGGTCCTGGCTCTGGGGACTCTGGGCACCGGCGCTTTCTCGCGATTGCCTGACAGTTTGGTCGGCGCTCGCTTCTAAAATGGCGGCTGCCCCTTCATGCTACCCGCTGCCTGCCGCCTGAGACTGAGCTGCCTGAGAGATCCGTACTGGCCTGGGGGGCCCCGGGGGATCAGGCGACCTCTGGGGTGTTGTGGCGGTTGGACGCCGTTTGCCTCCTCCTCTTCCTTCCTGCTGCGATCGGTGCCGCGGGCGCGAGGCTGCCTTCTGACCTCCACCCGCGGCTGGGACATTTGCAGTGGTGCGCCTGGCTCCCCTGCGGCGCTCCCATAGTATCGGCCGTCACCTCGGACGGCGGGGGCTTGGGCCGGGGGTTGGAGTGCGGCGGCGCTGAGGCATAGACGTTGGGCAGTGGCCTGTGGAAGGGCCTCGACGCTGTCTGCCCCCTCCTTGCCAGACGGACGCCCCGCTTTGTCTGCGGTGGGGGTCGGCTCCCTGCCGCCGGAATCAACACACATGCGGTGAGGTGCTGTCACCTGCGGTCCCTTGCGGCAGAGACACCTGCGGCTGCACTCCGGCTCCCCCTGCGGCGCTACCGCGGTACCAGCCGCCACATCGGGCGGCGGGGGGCCGGGGCTGGCGGCGGTGAGGGGCCCTGGACGCCGGGTTGCGGCCTGGAGGTGGAGGCCTGGCAGTTGGCGGGATTGGAGACCGGTGAGTCCTGGCGACGGGGGCGGGGTGTCCTGGGACTGTTGTGAGAGACCCCCCATGCGCCTGGCTTGCTTGTGCGATCTGGGCACTGAGAGGTGCTGCACGTGGTTCAGCCTGTTGCTCCCCCCGCCTCGCTTGCTGCGAGTCCGACCTCCTGGGCCCTGGTACTCTGCCCACCGTCATCCTGGGGCTGCGTCACTACTTCTGCCTGGCGGGGACCTGGTGAGGGGGTGCCGCCTGCATTTGCTGCTGGGCTCCTGGAGTGGGCCCTCCGCCGCCCTTGTCCACGGTTTGGCCTGCCTTCCTGGTGCTGTCCTTGGGCCTGTTGATCTCTGGATTCCCCTTGCCTGCCTGCACCCCAGCCATCACTACCCTGCTTCTGAGGGGAGGCGGCACGGGCGAGGTGGGTGTTCGACCGCACGCATCGAGCGGTATGAGGCCCTGTAGGCTGGCCCCCTTCAACACCTCCTGATCTGCCTTGGGGCACCTGCTGGGGTCTGTGGATCCTTCCGCTCGGAGGCCCTAGCTGCCGGATCTAAGCTGGTCCTCCATTGTGCTGCTTCCTGCCGCGACCGTGACCCAGAGGAGATCCGTTTGGTTGCAATTATTGCGCGGTGTGAGGACTAACGGAGCATTCCCTCTGCTATCCCCCCTGTCTTGCTCTGCCCTGAGGGAGCCTGGCACGGTCCGGGGCCCTAGGCGCGGAGACCTCGCACTTGCTCTGGGGCCTCGTCGGGGGTGGCCGGACTGATCCACATTTTGACTGTGCATCCTTGACCTTGGTTGGAGGCCCCTGCCGTGGAGACTGTCTAAAGAAACGGTAGGGCTCAGACATCATTGAATGACGACCATGGGTCGTGACAGGGTGGCCAAGACCCCGGCCAATCAGACCAAAATGGACCGCTTTACCACCACGGACGCCGGGGCGGTCGGGGGAACCGTGGACAGAGCAGCCCCACCGGCCGCGGACCTGACTATCATCCTCCAGGCTATACATGCCTCGCAATCCTCTGTGGAGGGCAAGATTGCCGAGGTCCGGGTGGACATTACCCTCATCCGGCAAGATCTGAGGAATGCGGTGGCCCGGATCACGGAGACCGAGTCGCGCATCTCCACGGTGGAGGACGATGTCCAGCAGCTTAAGGAGCAAGTCACCCGGCTTCAGTATCACACCCGAGAGCTGCATCGGAGGGCCGAAGACGCTGAAAATAGGTCCCGCCGCAACAACCTCCGCCTGGTGGGGTTCCCAGAGGGGGTGGAGAAGGGTCGCCCAGCGGACTTCATGGAATAATGGCTCCGCTCGTGGGTCACCGAGGGCTCCCTCTCCCCGTGGTTCGCGATTGAGCGAGCACACCGCTCCCTTGCCCCTAGACAGCCTCCGGGAGCCGCCCCCAGGCCCATCATCATGCGAATTCTCAATTTCAAGGACCGCGACTCCATCTTGACCGAGGCCCGCAAGCAGCAGTGTCTTCGTTATGAGAATCACACCATCATGATTTTCCCTGATTATACGCGGGAGGTCCAGGGTCAGCGCCGCTCGTTTGGTGAAGTTAAGCAAAAGCTGCGTGCCCTTAACATACAGTACAGGCTCCTTTTTCCGGCACGCCTGCGAGTGGTGTTCTCCAACAAGACCCTGTTCTTTGATACCCCTGAGGAGGCTTGGACTTGGGCCACGGAGGATCGTTCCTGCAGACTGACGGCCGACATCCATCATCTGGAGGCGTGCTTGGTGGGTTTGGCTCCCGGGAGGCTCCCGGCCCCAACGCAACCGATCACGAAGACGCCGGGGCCAGAGGCGGGCCCGTTCAGACTCTCCGCTGGGTTCCTCTTGGCAACCGGCTCCACTTCCTGGAGAGCCTTCGGGTGTGCAGCGGTCCGGCTCCTTGGGCCACCTGGATCCTGGGAACACCTCGCCCCGGCCTTCACCGCTGGACCTCCCCGACACTGACCTGTCGCGCAGCCCGATGCTCCTCAGGGATCCCGCATGAGCCTGTCTCTGCCTGCCGGGCCTGGCTCCGCGGCCGGAGATGGCGGCTCGGCTCATCACTGCTCCAACTCCAGGCGGACTTAACTATGCACATCCTGCAAAGAGGAGGGGTCCTCCACGTTTCCCAGTTCCGAGCGTTTTAGTTTGGTTTTTGCTAGTTTCCACTGTTAGGGCGACAGATGCTTCCGTTCCTGAAGTATAGGGTGGGGGGTGGGGGTTGGGTTCAGGTGGGGTGGGACCGGTGTCCCGGGTTTTATTGTTTGTTTTCTTGTTGTTCTTATGCCAGCACCATTGCCTCATTCTGCGACATCCATACAGTGACCGACATTGTCCCTCTAGGTCCTACACCTCACGCGCTTGCACCACTACGCTCTCTGCGCATGCCGGGAGCTCGACCATCATTCCAGCCTCTCCATGTCTGACGACCGAACCGGTTTCACCTCACTTCATATTATGTCATGGAATGTTAACGGCCTCCTAGATAAGGTTAAGCGCACTGCAGCCCTGCGGTATGCCCAGCGACACAATGTAGACATATTGCTGCTTCAGGAGACCCACCTGGTAGGCAACCGTTGCCCCTTCCTGGCGTGCTATGGTTACGGTGGGGTTTGGCACTCTGGTTTTACCTGGGGATCTCGCGGGGTGGCGGTCCTGCTGCGCCGCGCCCTTCCTTTTGTTGAGCGTAAAGTAACACATGATCCGGGAGGCTGCTCTGTTATTCTGGAGGGGAACATTGGGACCCAATCCTTGAACCTGATAACCGTGTACTCTCCCCCTTCTCTGCTGTCTTCCACGCTCCGGCGCCTTGCTCCACTGGTAGCCGCCCTGCCCCCGGGGATCACTGTAGTTGGGGGGGACTTTAATGCGGTTATGGACCAGGACCTTGATTCTGCTGCTGTCCCTTCGGTCTCTCGGGTTTCCCATTCCACAATCCTTTCGAACTGGGCCGTGACTCTGGGTCTGGGAGATGCCTGGCGACTCTGGCACCCAACTACTCGTATGTTCACTCACACATCGGCTGCCCACCACACACAGGCCAGGTTAGACTATCTGTTTCTTCCAGCCCTGGATTGTCGATCGATCCAGGACATCACTATCCTTCCCAGAGGCATATCGGACCACTCCCCACTCTCTATGCACCTGGGTAGTCTCCCGGCCTCTTCACGCCCGATCTGGCGGCTTAACGCCTGGTTTCTCCAAGACGAGGACTTCCGGAAACACGTAGGGCTCGAACTGAGTCATTACTTCGCCACTAACCAAGACTCGGTTTCGTCCCCTGGTACCTTATGGGAGGCCGCTAAGGCAACTATTCGCGGTTTTGCTAAAGGCCAGCTTAAAATCCAACGCACGAAGCAGGAGGCCCGGCTCGCGCTCCTGGAGGCCCAAGCTGCCCGGCTGGAGGCCCATCCGCCTGGAGAACGAACGGAGGCTCAGGATCGGAAGCTCGCATTTCTCAGGGATGAGCTCAGACAGGCCTCCATGGAATCCGCTAAGCTGTTGTGGAGGTCCTCCGTGGCGCGAGTGTATGGGTGGGGAGATAAAAATGGGAAGCTCCTCCACCGCTTAGCCACTTATCCAATGGCTAACCGTATTATTCCTGAGGTGATGGATTCCCATGGGGAGACCCATCAGACCCCCACGGCGGTGGCCTAGTGTTTTGCCTCAAACTATGCCTCTTTGTACTCTGCCCAACCTCCGGACCTCGCGCTTTCGGAGCTCCTCCGGAGTGAAAGATTCCCCCTCCCGCGGCTCACTGACGCTGAAGCGGAGGGCCTTGATCTCCCGATTTACTCCGGAAGAAATTAATGCCGCTATCTCCCGCATGGCGGCGGGCAAGACGCCGGGACCGGATGGCCTCCCACAGGAGTTCTACGCATCTTACCGGGACACGCTGATCCCCCATCTCCTGGCACTGTACCGTGAGGCGGTGGACCGCGGCTCCTTCCGTCCTGAAACGGATCTGGCCACCATTGTGGTGATTCCTAAGTCTCAGCCCCCCTCTGCCCACTGCTCTGATTACCGCCCCATTTCCCTTATCAATTTGGAGCTCAAAATATTTGCTTCAGTTTTAGCACAGCGCATACGCCCTCACCTGAGTACATTGGTCCAGATGGACCATTGCGGCTTTATGCCCGCCCGGGGTACCAGGCACTGCCTCAGACGGCTCTACCTTGCTCTGGCACACCGACAACAACTGACTCCCTATCTCACTTTGCTCCTCGTGGATTTCGAGAAAGCATTTGATTCCGTGGACTGGCGGTATCTGGAGGCAGTGTTGTCGGAGATGGGCTTTGGGGCCCCCTTTCGTAATCTGGTCAAGACCCTTTACTGCAAGCCGCGGGCCCAGGTGATGGTTAACGGAGCCCTCTCACGCCCCTTCACCATTGGGAGAGGCACGGTTGCCCCCTCTCGCCCCTCCTTTTCGTGTTAGCGATGGAGCCCTTTGCCTCTCTCATTCGCGCGGACCCGCTACTCACGGGGTGGCAATGGCCTGGTATGGCGGAGGACAAGATTGCTCTCTATGCCGACGACGTCCTGATCTTTCTGTCGGACCCAGCCCGCTCGGGGCCTCGATGTCTCCGAGCCCTACACCTCTTTGAGCGTGTTTCTGGTCTCAGATTGAACGCGGCCAAGTCGGTCCTGGTCCCCCTTCATCTGTCAAGAGAGTGTTTTGATTGGCAGTCCTCGATCCCTCTTCGGCGGCAGTCGTTCAAGTACTTGGGGATCTGGGTGACGCTCCTTCCTGATCTCGCCTGGTCTCTCAACGTCAGCCCTCTGGTGAAACGGGTTCGCGCTGATCTCCTTCGATGGCAAACGCTGCCACTGAACCTTATGGGCAGCATCGCTCTTTTTAAGATGATGATGGTCCTGCCCTGTTTCCTCTATATGCTCCAAAACACCCCCCTCGCCTTCTCGCGGTCCTGGTTCCGAGAGATGGATGGCTTGGCCACTAAATTCCTGTGGGGGGGGGTCGGAGGCCGAGACTGGCCCTCAATCAATGCAGGATTCCGCCCTTTGATGGGGGGTTGGGAATGACGAACCTACATTTCTATTATCTGGCGACCAGGCTTCTTACGGTCCATGATTGGTTCAATGGTGGCTGGGCAGATCCGGCCTACCGCCTGGAATTGCACGCCCTGGGTTTCTCCGGTATTCAAGGAATGCTCTATGGAACTGCTATCCCCCACACTCTGCCGGAAGTCACTCGTGGGGTGTTTTCTGCCTGGCGTGCCGCCCTGCGCCACACCCGCTGGTCAGGCAGATTAACCCAATATACCCCCTTGTGGTGCGGAACACAGCTTAAAGACGTTGCCACTCTCTCTGGTTTTAGAGCCTGGGACCTCATTGGAATTTCTCAGCTGGGGGATGTCTGGAGCGGGAGCCACATTCACGAATTCTCAGACCTGCAGACCCGGTTCTCCCTCCACGCCTTTCAGTTCTACTGCTATCTTCAGCTGCGCCATGCACTCCATATGCACATCTCGGAGGGGACCTCCTTGCCCGAATATAGCCCGCCTGAAGCACAGGTTATGACTGGCAATTTGGGGAAAGGGGGGTTTCCCGCATTTATCGTTCCCTCACAAATAACACCCCCAATTCCCTCTCCTCTCTCCGGGATAAGTGGGAGGGTTGGATTGGTCCTTTAGATGACGCTGATTGGAGGGATGGGCTGATGGCCCCTAAAATAGTTACAGCTTCAGCGCGGCTCCGATTAGTTCAAATATACTATCTACACGCGGCCTACCTCACGCCACTGCGCCTTCATCGCTCTGGGCTCCGGCCTGATGCTTCCTGTCCCCGCTGTCACTGCCCCCAAGCAGATTTTTATCACATGGTATGGCTCTGTCCCGCTATTACGCATTACTGGGAGCTAGTGACTGCGGAACTTACTGAGGTCCTGGGCTGGGAGGTACAGCTGAACCCGATGACCATACTCTTGGGTGTTACTGATGGTTTGGACGGGAACAGGGCAGAGAAGCTTTGTTCTGATGGTAGCTAAACGAGATATTGCAGCCCTTTGGTTGGATCCGTTGGCCCCTTCCATGACACGGTGGCGCAGAGGGGTAGATTGGTGCGCAGCGCAGGAGCGCCCAATGTATGCTGCCCGCGGCTGCCCTAAAAAGTTTCGAGGCTGTGGGGTAAATGGGTCGGGGTGGTAGAAGACTGAACTTCTTGAGGCTTCCCTATGGACATGGTTATGGACATTGGTGCTTCCTATTCCTAGTCGGACTCATGTATGTGGGGGCATTACTCCCCCCTGTTTTATCTGTCACTGTTTTTGTGCTGCTCACTGTGCGAAAAGCTGGCTGTGTTTTATTGTTGCATATGTGTTCATTTAAAATCTATAAAATTGATTATCAAAAAAAAGAACATGTATAGGGACACATAGGGTAGTGATTCCGGAGTGTGAAGGAGGGCATTTTTGCAGTTGCATAGCAGCACGTTGAGACAAGCAAAACAAGAAGACTTTTGCAGGCATTCAGGAAACACAGGAACAATATAAAAGCTTTACAGACGAGTTCTGATTTATGTTTTGCTTAGTTTCTTTTTTGCTACGTTTCCATTTTTATGTCTCGCCCACACAAAGCTTTAGCTGTCTAAACCTATTTTCTACAATACGATATACATAGATTGCCCACTTGCTCAAGGCTGAATAGCATTCTTGTATGTCTAAGTTCCCTGCTCCTTATGCAGCACCTTTCCTCTTTTTCTCGCATCTGTCCCATTTCTGGAGCATTCATTTCTTCTTCAGATTGGTACTAATTTAATGGCTTGTATGTTCCCCGTGCTGACATAAGGGAACAATGTTTTTTTTATTTGCCTTTCAGCCCTTTATGGGAGTGCATCACTTTCTCTTTTCCATTCCTGCTACCCCCACTTTATTTTTCATTTATTAATTCCCCATCTTTTTAGGTTTTCGTAACCAACAGTTTTTGATTTTTGGGAGACATCTTGCTATGAATATTTCTAAAAAGTGCAAGAATTAGTACAGAAAGACAGGACTTTGGGTCAGCCCCTTTCAGCCACTGACTTGTATGTGTTTTTTTCCATTGACTGGAGGGGCTGTCCATCAAGGGTTTGGCATTTCATGGGAGGTTACTTTGTACTGTTACCACTCTTCCCTCATTGACTATCGTGACTCTCCCGCCCCTCGGCTCATTGTCCCTATGTTCATCCCCTCACTGCCTCATGGTCATTCACGCTCCTCCTTCCCATCATGGTCCATTGCCGCATCATCCCAACCCTGCCTCCCATCTTCTAGTGGAGTCTGGACAGCCACAGGTAGCCATATCAAAGGCTGGTGAGGATGAGGCGGAGTGCAGGGGAAGCCTCCAATCTGATCAAGAACACCAGAGGAAGGCACTGCAGCTCCCGGAGAGCACAGCTGCTAGGACACAGCTTTGGGTGATGACATTTGCAGACCTGCCAACCTGTAAATAAATGTCAGTGTAAGGAGGGGGCGGGGCCTTGTGCCGAAAGCTACCTAAGAGGCACTCTGCCCTTCACCAAGCCCACCACTCCCTGCCCAGCTCCAAAAATTACGAAGTGTCACTGAGTCTGTTGCCGATGTCCTGGGGGGTTTTCACACTTCTTAATGGACATATGCTAATTAGAGCCACAAAAGACGAGCTGCAAATCCACTATATGCAGGGGTTTCCATCTCGCCTTGCCACTATGAATTTGGCTCCTCACCGGGTGACCGTATGAAGGGAGCCGAAATTGTGGGACACATGGTGTCACCGTGTGAGTTGGCAGGTCTGTATTTGTACAGTGTTTCCTGTATGCAGGTGTGCTCCCTTCTGCAAACTCCTTAATCTTCTCTGGTTCAATTAGTTGCTCTGACCTCTTCAAAGAGCTTTTCCTACCATTGGCGCTACCTGGAAGACCTTTTTTTGATATCCATTTCCAAGCCAGGCAAACTTTAAAATGTGGTCCATCAGTTACAGTTACCATGGTAGTTAGGAAAATGATTTAGAGATATTACAGAGTGTTAGATATAATCTTCATTCACAGAATACCACATATACCATAGTTTTATCCAAATTGGAATAGTTTGTACATTTTAATAAACTCTTTCCCATTGCGCTTCCTCTGTTACTTCTCCACCTGAAATAGATATCTACATTTTTCTCTGGTGATTGTTTACTGGAATTCTGATAAGCTAATAAGGTGAAATCCTACAACAGGAGATTTTCAAACAGAAGGAATCTACTTGCAAATAACTCCACACATAGATATTTGTTAAATCCAGAGCCAGCGGGAGCAACCAACTCCTGTTGCAGATCTGAAAAGGATTGGGTTGCTCCCCGATTTTATTGTTCTCCATATTTTTCTGTGGCTGAGCCCAGTGCCGTGTCATATGATCTAAGAAGTCTGGGTTTGAGTCAATACATGGAAAATTGATTATGAAGAAGCTTACATTCTTTTTGTTTTTAAGCTCGAAGCTGTTAAATTTACATGGTGATCAATTCAGGTCATAAGGCTCAATCATCATCAACATCAAATATTCTTTATTCAGTTAAATGAATAACCATAAAAGATACAGTAAAGATTACACATCCATTGCATATTGTAGCTCAAAAATCTGTGGCATTAAAAAGAAAACAAAAATCATCATAGAAATCGTTGCTGCTAAACAAGGATTATTAATTAGAACCTAATAAATACATAAGATTCCCCAAAATAGTAAACTGCATCAGTCCAGAAAACAGCATAAACATATCGATAAATATGTAGTAAGAATGTAGCCAAAAATAATGCAAGCTCATAAAACAACCATCCCTTCATAAGGTTCTTGTAATTTTGATCGAGATAATTGGTTATCTGTGAACAGATAAAAGTGGACGGTAGTAACTGAAGATAAATATAGTGGGTCTATATGGTCTAAAATTGGTAGATCTCAAAACTGAAATCACGAAGCGTTTCCTGCGAGAAATATAATATTTGCAAAAAAGTACAAAGTGCATAGTGGACTGAGGTGAATGAGAATCGCAGGGACAGAGGGGAAGCTTAGAGGCATAAGATCCGGGCTCAGTACAGCAGCCAAAAATGTATGGTCTTCACCTGAGGCATGTTAGTTGATATCTGTGTTGTGTATTTCTGACCCAGATAAGGTATGACTCCGTACTTGATGTTGTGGTGATCGGTAAATTATCGATCATTGTGCGTTCGAAGAGTTAGGTACGTTGTCTAACTTTGTTACATAGAGAGTAAAAACGAACATTTACCGTATTCTTACATGAGATAGAGCTGGCCTCAGGGTTGGTATGTATGTAGGTCGAGCATGCCCACATAAGAGCTCACTTTTTTATGCTGTCTAACCAAGGAACCTTTCTATGTAATTTTAAACGGTTGGACAGCACCAGACAGTTAAAACTGGTTTTCTGCTTGGTCCAGATTGAGAGCCACAACATTAGAGGGGGCAACCTGATGTAATCAGTAACGTAATCCACCTCTACTTCAGCGTGGCACCGATAGGTGGAGGTGCTGAAGGGCACTGTGAACAGCCTCCTTAGAAATGCATTCTCAATTTTCTGTATATCAGAATTATCCTGCACACCCCAGAGCCACTCACCATAGGTGGCAGTCAAGAGACATTTGGTTTTGTATACTGTCACCAATTCTTTTAAAGTATTTATTCTCAGTTTTGGTGTAAAACTAATCGGCGCACCAATGCTTCTAGCAAACTTAGCTGACCTGACCTGACATGCCCTGACGGCTTCCAACTGCAAGCATCATGTAACGGGACCCCCAAATATAGAGAAGTAGATACTGACCAGATCTTGGTGTCCTAACAACAAAGGCCCTAGACAGGGGCGTAACACAGGCCCTCGCATCCCCCGTGGTGCGGGGGGCCCCCGAGCTGCAGGGGGCCCCCTCAGCACAGTACTCAGGCCTGAGCGCTCCGGATTAAATTCGGAGCGGGGGCCCCTCCGTGTACATTGCAGGGGCACCCCTTAAACTTTCGTTACGCCACTGGCCCTAGATGTTGCTCTCTTCTGGCAATAGACCATAAGGTGGGCTTTGGATTCATAACAGTCATATCCAGGTCAGCCATGAACCTAGAGAACAGCCTCTGAAGTCCATTGGGGGTCCTGGCCAGAAGCACAGCATCGTCGTCACAGAGTAATGCTGTAATTGGGTGGGTACCTGCTCGAGGTAGGTGTTTGCTCAAGCAGACCAGATATTTCTCAAGCCCATTTATATAAAATGTGAATAGCAAAGGAGCACAAACGCAGGGCCGGCTTTACGGCAGTGCAATCGGTGTGGCCGCACTGGGCACTGACCTGGGGAGGGGGGCGCTGTCCTCAAGGTGGGCGCTATGTTCAGCAATAGCTTACGAGTTAAAAACACCTGCAGCAGAGTTCCTTGTGCGTCCAGTTTTCAGGCAGCATTGAACCTGTCAGATAACTTTTGTGATTAATGTTCCTACTTGATGGAGAGAGATCGGAGTTTTGTCTAGTGGCAGTTTTGACTCACCATAAAGTAGCGCAGAGGGTTATATACCTGCTGCAAAGAATGCGTACCGTGGATAGCTGAGTGGACTACTGCTTTTGTCACAGAGATCCTTTTGTTACCGCAGTTCATAAGATACAACCCTAATATAGAAGAGTGACTGTACGAACTGTCATCGAAGTGCTGCATGCAAACTGCATCAAATAGGTTAGGACGTTCTGGTTTTTCCCCCCAGTCTTTCATTATCTATTCCTAATGTTGCTGAAAAGGTTTTGTTTGGGTAGATATACATTCTTATTAGTAAATCCAGCCTTTACCAGTCCTTTAAACCAAATTAAATGTATGTTAGAGAGGGGCTATGGAGCGATGAGGGGCACTTTTTCCCGGTGGTAGTGAGAGAATCTGAGGAGGAGGTCATAGATAGAGGGCGCCAAAAATGATTGTCGCGCCGGGTACCAACAACGCTAAAGCCCGCCCTGTGTGCACACAACCCTGCCACACGCCCTTTTGAAGTCTAAAGGGCATCATAGCTTCACTGATGGGGCCATACCTCACACTGGCCGTCATCTCGCTATGCAGTTGTCTAAAAAAGTTAACACTGTGCTCGTCCACCCCCAAATTGATCTTTATGTCCCAAAGTTTGGACCGATTTGCATGATTATACATTATTATATTTTTTAATTAGAAGGCAAAGGTTAAGGCATCTTTCAATGGTGACCGGGCCTGTCCCAACTGGAGATTAGAAAGAACATGATATTCTTGGGCCTAGTCCTCAAGGCAATCTAAGAGAATCCTACCAAAAAGTTTTGCTATTGCGTTTATAGGAGATATAGCTCAATAGTATTTGGCTCGCCATTATCACCCTTCCTAAAGATGGGCACAATAGTGGCCAGGGACCAAGATTGTGGTGGACTGCGCTTAGCTGTTCCCCCCAGCACTTTGGTCACAAGAGGTGCCCAGAGAGAGGTATCATCCTTAAGTAAATCAACGGGATCAATCACTAACCTCAGTGTCAGTGCTGTAATTGAATAACCTTTTGAGGAAACAATGGAAAAGCAGCAACGTGGCAATTCCCTAAATCTGTCCAACCACCTATCAGTGGGGAAATTCCTGCATAATTTTCTCTGGCTAATGTAATCGACATTTACCGTCTTATATAAATGACATTATTACATCATTCCTGCTCCCCCTCTCCACCATGGTCCATTCCTGCATCATCCAGCACCCGGCCCCTTTGTCTTCCAGCTCCCAACCTTCTGCAACATGTAGCCACCTCCAATGACATTCATCCACCTCCCGTCTTCCTGCCTCTGATAGATCCTGGGTGCCCACAATTAGATGCGTCACAGAACTGGTGAAGATGAGAATTAGTGCATAGGAAGCCCTAAGCTAATCCAGAGCACCAGCAAAACGTGCTAGAGCACCCAGAAAGCTCAGCTGGCGAAGAGGCAGCTCTGGGTTAGGAGGATATCTGTAAAGTGTAATTGGAGCTGGTGTGCTTCTTACAGTGGGCTCTCTCATCTGAGCTTTCCATACCATCAGCGTTTCAAGATGTGCTATTTTGGTTCCCTGCCCTTCTGTGCTTGTAGTTGGTATGTGTGTAGTCTTTCATTTATGAAGTTGAGCACCATTAAATCATAGTCATGCTGTTATGTCAAAAACTTGCCTTACTAAGTTTGTTTTCAGACACCATCACTTCTCTGTTTTTGCTTCATATCATCTTCAGTGCTTATTATCTTCAATGGTGAAGGTCTGTGTAAGGCTGTGTTCTGAATTTCTATGCTGGTTTCAGAGAAACTACAAGAGGTACTTTTACATTCTATTGCAAACAAGCACTGGCAAAACCAATAGGGCATGCAAATATGGTAATGTCTTTTAAATAAAAGCAAGACTTATTATCTTTAGAAGTGCTTGTTTTCTTTTTGCAAGGGCCTAGCAGCTGTACCATTCTACTGGGCTGTTCGCTTTTAGTAGTTTGCTCCCACGCTATCAATTCCCTCCCTCCTACTTCCCCTTGCTGCTTTTTAAAAACTTTTTAAAGGTATTTTTTTTTGTTGCAAGGATCTTGGAATGCACACTGCAGCTTAGTTGTTTAATGTACTGCTACAAAATTGTCACCCGCCATCTTGGAACAGTACATTAATATTATAATATAAAAAAAGAAGAACTAGATGTATGCCGTGCATGAACATGCATGCGCACACACTAGTGGCCATTATGAAACGATTTCTGGTATACTTTTTTCAAAAATTGAAGCTGGCCATCATGCTTGTGCATGCATGCTCGCAAACGGCAGCCATCCTGAAATGATGTTTTTTCTAAGAATTACAAAAATCATTCCAAGATGGCTAAGATGTCCACCAGTATATGTGTATACCGGCTCACGTATGGTGATCATCTTAAAATAATGTCAAGGACTGGATGCTATGAAAGTCCTTCAATTTTTTGCCTTGATTGCCCAAAGAAAAGGGCAACACCTCCCAGTAGCCATGGTACCACCCTTCACTTCACAGTACACATGAAAGGTGCCATGTGCCTTTTTAAGAGGGTCCCAGTTCGGAGGAAAAAGCCACAAAGGGCAATAACCGTTATCAGCAGTCGTATAGCTCTTAATTGAAAATGAAGCTTATGCAGACGTAGAAAAGCAAGGCACCAAACTCTCTGACATCAAGCAAGAGGAAAGACTCAAGCAGAGACGTGCAGTCAGAGATCCAAGGAAATTCAGGGTTCAGGGTCCAAAAAATCAGGGACAAAAGTAAGGGAATTAATTGGGTGTGATGCATCCTTTAAATATGATTCAAATAGGAACTGACATCACAGGAAAAGACTCTACTTCATCTTGGATTGGTAACTTTAGACAGACATTTCTGGATCGACCACCATCTTGAAAAGTGCAGTTCATAAGACCCAAGGTTGACATCTTTCATCTGAGGCAGAACTCCATAGTCTCAGCGCTGGCATTCCCACCAGATGCCCCTCACTGGCTGCGGACCACCTCCCATGGAAACAACGGAGCAGTCTAGGCTGTTAGGCTGCCAGGGCATGCAGTTACATGCTATGCGTCGTCCCTGCAACATGCTGCCTCAGAGGCCGATGAGCACATCGTTTTCTTATGAACAGAGGCCCTGCGCCCAGCATCCATTTGGACATTACTCAAGGTACACAGTACACAACTATATGTTTTATTCTCTGCTTTAGCCTTGAGGAAGTCCTGATTGGTAATAGTCCAAGGACAAAACATGTGTTGGCTATCTGAACTTTTTAACTATGTTCAACTCTGAAAACAAAGTTAATACACGTCTTTAACTGAAAAGAAGAAATTGTGATTTTATATATATATATATATAAAACAGTTGAATAACCGAGCAGATGAATAAAGTATTCAAGGACATTATATGGACTAACAGTGTTTGTTCTCCTTTGCACTTTGCACTATTTTATTACTTGCTTTTCAGGGTCAAATTTAATAGATTACAAACCCTATGCGAATGAATTTGGAAGCGAGACAGCTGTCGCGGCTTATTTGTTATCCTTGCTCCACCAGAGCGCTCTGCTATCTACTTCTTTAACTTCTGGGTGGTTTTTTTCACGTGACTGTGATGCTCTTTCTCAATTTAAAATAGACGCCAGGATCTGAATCCACTAAAAAGAAAACTCACCTTTCAAAAGCCCTATGTGCTGACTTAAGAATATCATAGCTTGATCAGCCTGCTCAGAAATATCAAAACACGCACCTGATGTCTGCATTTTGTAACCATCATGCTATTACAGCCATTAGTCATGTTATAAATGTTTTATAAGTCAATTCTGTTCATTCCATTAAAATTCCAGTCGTAAATTACTTTGCACTCTTGCTGTGTTTGGTACTTCAAATAAATTCTCTCACTCTGTTGCCTGCTTTTATTGAAAGAGTAATTGAACCTGTATTTTATGTTCCCTGAATTGACACATCTACTTGCTGTTTAGGTTGCAGGAAAGATAGTTATAAAAATGCACTCAATGACTGTTTTTGTTGTTACTGGAAATTTAATATTCAAGTTTCATTTGGTAATAATTTTTATGATCTGATTTTAGTGGTATATCCACCCCGGTACTTTAAAACAATAAAATTATTAACTTAAACCAAGCAGTATTAAACTGAACATAATAAGAACCAAATAGATAGGGCGCAAGCTCGTGCCTTTTATGCATGTTTTATTAGGGGGCTTTCTTATTCTTATCAAAGTATTGTATTATGGTCAAAACTTATTGTGCACTTTTGCCTTTGTATGACATATTTTTCTAATTGGAGTAGTATTCTTGAAGTTACTTAAAACCACTGCATACAAGCTTTCTTAATTAGCGTTTGAATTGAATTTCAAAAAGATCATGACATAATTTGATAGTTAGTGGGACTTTTCCTGTATAATGGACACATCATAAAGCAGCTCGGAGGATACAGACTGCTTTGGCATCTTTTGTTATATTCCAGATGTGATTTATCCTTTAATGAGCAAGCCCTATGATAATTATACTTATTGGGAAGAACCGACTGCTCCATCTTTATGATGAATAGACAGTAGGGAGGTATTCCAGCACATCCAACACATAGAACATCAAACACAAGTACTTTAGTAGACTACGCTACATTGACTCAGCGCTATTTCAGTTGGTCCCCTCCCTTAGAATAGTCCAAAGAGAGCGAAGTGATCATTGGCCATGAAGTATAGCCCTCAAATTCCTGGCTACAGTGCTTCCGAGCTTTGAAACAATGGGAAGCCTGAAAGTTGTTACTTCGCTGAAACATCTCAAATGGAACCCGGTAGCAAAATCTCGGCTACCTCAGTAGAAGTGATCTGTGGGAATCAACCCTACCTGTACAACAACTACAGATTTCATCATTGCCTCCCACCAGATGCCGGTATTTTTGATACATGGCAGAATTGTTGACTAGTGTACTTGATTTTGTCAGTCCTGTTAGAATTGAGTCAATGAACATTGGTAGAGTGAGACATAGTACTAGAAATAGTTAAGGCTAAGTTAGCGCCATCAGTCTCATACGGTGCCCTGCCCTTCACACAAGGCATAGGCGTCGGTCTGGAAACCCTTTTTTGTAATAGTCTTAAATACAACTTTTGTTTACCTAAAACATGTTTCTAAAATCAATTAAGATTAGAATTAGGGTTAGTGAGCATGGTATGTGTGCTGGAAGCAGTATTTATCAAATACTCTTATGAGATGCGGAATGCAGGTACGTGGACCCTGAAAAATGTATTGTGGACAGAAATGCATGTCAATTCGCATTTAATTCTGAAATGGTTTTTACGCAAGGAAAAATAGTGGATGGGAATTAGATTAGATTAGGAAGGCTCTCCATTTTATATTCGCTTTAAAGAAAATGTAATGGATAAAATGAGATGTGTTTTTTTAAACACCTTATTTATGCATTTTTGTTCTGCACAGGTGAGAGACATCACACTTCAGCAAACAAGGCATCGCCATTATTACATAAACTTCCATTGAAACATTCATTACCTTTTCTCCACCTAGGCATAAAGTCTCCGCACTTTTCTTTCGCCCCCACCCCATGATCAATACTCTGTGGCTGTGGGGCTTCATTATGCGGTGGTTCCAGGACCTCTGGCGAGTTTGTTGGGAGTCCTATTATATAAGTTCGGGTGGGCGAGTGGCCAGAGAATCTACTACTCGGTCTCTTGATATCTATGTATGAAACGCTTTCCAAACAGCAAATTTCGCGTGCGGCATATATGCTGGACGAGAGTTTCTCCATAGTGTAAATAGCCCATATTATACTCCACCTCCACCTCAGGTGTATGGGCGGTGTTATTTGTTGTTTCCTTACATGCACCAGGGCCATTCTTGCTGCTAGTAGGAGCTGCAAAATCAGTTTGCCTGTCGATGTTATTAGCAGGAATACAGGGTTGTTGCTTGAGCCACCTAAAAGTACCACAAGGGAGTCAAGAGGTAGCTGGGTACCCATACTGCGACAAATGTGCATTAAAATCCCCCCCCTATATGTCTGAATGTGAGTGCAGGACCGTTGCATGGGCATGAAAGTGCCCTACCAGCAGAGCTCCGAATTCCCAGTGATATTATGCAAGCGCGTGGGAGAGAGGCACCAGTGCGTCAGCAGTTTGTATGAAATATTGCATATTAATGCTTTCACCGCCCTTCGCCAGATTTTGATCCATGTCTCCTATCCGATCTCTTATTGTGTGATATATTTATGTTTGGTTTTCGTGTATAAACTAATAAGGATTGTTGCAGCCAAGTAATGCATTTAAGTACGATTTTATTTGCGAATATGCTCTCTAGAGGTGTTCTTTCACCTCCCAGGAGTCCGCCCAGTGCAGGAGCTGCATTATTTGGTAATGGTGTCGTCTATCAAAGTTCCAATTTTCCATCAGCGCTCTCTAGTGACCAGTCTTCCCTCTGTGAATACCTCCCCTAGTGTGTGTGGGTGCTCCTTCTCCCATGCCTTTAAACTAGGGTCCTGTAGGTCATGTCGGAAATCCGGGTTATGCGTAATAGGGGACACTGGGAAGGGGAAGGACGTCGAGCCCTTTCTCCGTACGGCCATTTGCCAGTATTCTTGGAGAATTATCATTGAAGGGGAGGGTGGGGGAGCTTGTGTTCTTGCCCTAGGTTGGAGCCAAGCAGGTACCGGAGAGGAATTTCCACGAAACTCTGCTCAACCTATTTCCATCCTCAACGGACCTCATCATGGTTCCAAGCTAGTGCAGGACATATCTGAGCCACCTGCACATATGTTTTCATGTTGGGAAAATCCAATCCTCCCTGAGTGACAGACTTTAGGAGCGTAGCTCATGGGACTCTAGGGCAGCGGTTCTTCTAAACAAATGCAAGTTGGCAATTTTGTAAATTATTTAGTGTAGAATCGCGATGCCTAAACGGATGTAATGCAGGATACAGAGAAGACTGGGCAGGGAGTTAATTTTTATGCTCGTCATGCGCCCCACCCTTGAGATTTCTACCTCCCCCATCTATAAAGGTCCTTGAATAATGTTTCTAAGACTGGGCTCTATATAGGTGTGCCGACCTCTGTGGAAGGTAAACCCCTAGGTATTTTAGGGGGATTGGGGACTACATGAAGCCGTTCTGGTCTTATGCTGTGCAGGCCCCCTTGTGCTGTCCAGCCACGCTTATACCATGGCATTTTGTTAAATCCTGATACGGCAGAGAAAGCCTCCAGTTCCTCCTGGATGGCTGGGAAGGATCGTCGAGGAGTTTAGGAAGCAGAGAATGTCATCTGCGTAGAGGACCAGTTTAAATACTTGATTGCCTATCTTTATGCCTTGTATTGCTTGGTTGTTTTGTATCTTCCGTGTGAGAATTTCCATTGAGAGGGCAAACATTGATGACGATAATGGGCATCTCTGTTGTGTGCTTCTGGTCAACTGTAGTGTCGGTGGCAGAGCCCTGTTTACCTTTATCTTAGTATTGGGGAACATATAATTAGCCATAATCCATTTGGTCATTTTTGGACCCAGCAGTGATCTCTGAAGGATCTTAGATATGAAGGACTAGTTGACTCTGTTGAAAGCCTTCTGCACGTCAAGCGAGAGGAGGACCATTAGTTTTTTTTGTCGCTCTGCTGCTTCTAGTAGGAGGGCAGCCAGCCTGGTGGTGTTCCATGCGTGTCAAGTCTTTACAAACCTGCTCTGTTGCCATGAGATTAGCATGGAGTCTGGTCACTATGATTGCCGTGAACATTTTGACATCTGTATTTAGTAATGTGATTGATCAATACATGGATAAAGAGGGTCTTTATCTGGTATCTCAATCAACGTCAACCATGCCTCCAAAATAGATTTTGTGACTGTGCCGGTAGTGAGTATATGATTAAATACTGTGGCCAACGGTGCTGCCAGTAATCCTGAGTAGGTTTTATAGAAGGGTGCTGTGAAACTGTCTAGGCGTGGAGCCTTCTGGCCAGGGAGGGGGTTTATAGCATTCAGGACCTCTTCCTCTGAGATGTTTTCCTCCAGCTCAAGACAGTCCTGTTTCAGTAGCTGACATATGAAGCTTTCCAGATAGTTATCCCGAGCTAAGCCAGGTTCTGTAAAAAGGGAGCGATAGTATTCTGTGAAAACATGGAGGATATCATGTGTTTTGTTGTGAGTCACCCCTCCCCCATCATTTATTGCTCCAATCTGATTTCGGAAGTGGAATTGCTTAAGTTTATATGCCAGGAACCTTTGTCACCCTTCTCATAGTACTTCTGCTTTGTGTATAAGAGATTCTTGGCTGCTCCTGCATTGCAAAAGCTCCATCTCCCCACTTGCATTCCTGAGCGCCCTACACGTTCTCGGAGAGGTATCTATTTTATGTTGGGTCTTCAGTCGCTTGATTTCAGTCTCTGTGTCCTGTTTTTTCTGCTTGCTTAGCCATTCAAATGATGCAGTGTGGGCTATCAGCTCTCCCTGTATTACCACCTTAGCGGCATCCCATATAGTGTCCCAACTGACCATGGGTGTTGTGTTCATATGAAAATAATACGTGTTGAGCTCCCAAATTGTTTCCCTCACCACAGGATCTCGGAGTGCCAACTCTCTAATCTGCCATTGTCTAGAAATGGGTGGTTGTGGAACCGTAAGTGTTAGAAATGGGATCTCTAGTTGGCAAGGGCTTGCACCTTTGTCCAAGTAGGGACCCTTCTTCCTAGTCAGGGTAAGGGTGTTGCACTCGTGAAGTAACCCCTGCTCACCCTCGTGGTAGCTTGGCACGAGCAGTCAGGCTTAATTCAGAGGCAGTGTGTAAAGCATTTGCACATAACCAACAGTAATACAGTGTAAGCACTACAAACGGACACCACACCAGTTTAGAAAAATAACCAATATTTTATATACTCAAGACAAGACCAATTACGACAAAAATCCACAATACTATACTTTACGAATGAATGCTTGATACGGTAACTTCTTCTTTGCAGGAATAGCACAAAAGCAAAGTTCGTACGAAGTCGGTAGCTCCGTCCGAGCCTACCGCGATGCTGAAAACCACAGAGTCCTAACAGTTCCAGCCGACCGCGTCGATACGGGCCAGCAGAGTCATGAACAGACTCGGTTACAGTACCTTTCTCGTTGTGGCTGGTACGGGTGTACGAGCCGGTCGGCGTTCGTCGCGGTTGCGGTGCAAGACGGAGCGATGCAAGGTGCGGTGTCCTCGATGCGGTGCAGGCAGCGGCTCGATGAGCGTCGTGCAGACGGAGTCGGTGAGTCCAAGGCGTGCGATGCAGGGTGAGACGATGCTCGATGCGGTGCTGACAGGTTGCGATGCAGGCGACCAAGCCGGAGTGCGGGAGCTGGCGTCGGACAGCGGTGCGAGTCGGAGCGGTGCGTCGCAGGCGTGCGAGCGGTGCCCCAAATGCGGTGCGGTCACGACTCTTGAGCCAGTTGCAGCGACCGCGTCGGTCGGGTCCGGTTGGTTCAGTGAAGCGATGCGATGCGATGCGAACTGCGGTGCCCACAGGTCACGGTGCAAGCAGCGGCTCGATGTTGGCGGCGTCGGACGTCGCCACGGTGAGACCAGGGTTGCGATGCGAAGCGGGGCGATGCGGTCTGCGGTGCAAACAGGTCACCGGCCAGGGATGGATTCGGTTGACGGAGTCGGTTTGCAGTTCCCTTCCTCTGTGGCAACTGAAACAGCGTTCCAGAAGCGGTACCCAGAGGCTTGTGAAGTCTTTGTAGTCCCTGAGACTTCTTAACAGGAGGCCAGCTCGGTTTCAGGCCCTTGGAGATACTCAGCACAAGTTTGTAGAAAGTACAGTCCAGTCCTTTCACTGCCCAAGGCAGAAGCAGCAGCTGCAGGCCAACCCAACAAAGCAACAACACAGCAAAGGGGCAGTACTCCTCCTGGCAGCTCTTCCAGCTCTTCGTCTTGGCAGGTTCCTTGATTCCAGCGAGATCTAAATTCATGGGGTCAGGGCCCCAATATTTATATCCCAAATTCCTTTGTTCTCTGAAGGCAGAGAGGCCTTTGCCTAGTCCAAACCAGTTCTGGAGCACTTTGTTGACAAGTCTCCGTCCCTTCTTTCAGTGAGTAGGCCAGGGACATCAGACGCACCACAGGAGGTGGAGCCAGCATTGTGGAGGGAAGGCACTGTCCTATTCAGGGCCCAGGTGCGACCCCTCCCACCCATCTACATGTAGACCTTGCTATTCAGCCCTGTGCTGACTCACCCTGTCTCCTGGCATCCCCCAGCCCCTGTCACTCACACTCCAGACAAGGAATACACAACCTCGCAGAGGCAGGCTTGGATGGTTAGACAAAGAAAATACCCACTTTCTAAAAGTGGTATTTTCAAACACAGAATGTTAAAACCAACTTCACTAAAAGATGCATTTTATCATTCTGAGTCCAGGCATACTAAACTCGAATTTCTACCATGTTCCCGGGGTCAGTTAGGATTATAAGCTGTAATAATCAAAACTGCCCGTTCTGGCACTAGGGGGAACAGGTAGCCTTGCAATAGTGAAAAACGAACTAGGCTGTAATTCACTATCAGGACATGCCGCACACACCCGGGCATGTCCTACCTTTCGCGTACAACGCACCCTGCCCACAGGGGTACCTTGGGCCTACCTTAGGGGTGGCTAACATGTAGCAAAGGGAAGGTTTAGGGACTTGCAAGTGTGTGCACTTGCTAAGTCGTCATGGCAGCCCCAGGCTGCGCACAGGCTCTGCGGTGGCAGGCCCGAGTTACACTTTACGGGCTGTTTGCGTGGGTGGCACAATCCAGTGCTGCAGCCCACCAACAGCATTTGGTCTATAGGCCCTGGCACTCGCAGTGCACTTTACAAGGGACTGACACATAAACCAAATAGGCCAATCATGGAAACACCAATCCATAACGCATTTTATACAGGAGCACTTGCACTTTCCCACTGGACCGCAGTGAGGAAAGTGCGCAGAATCATTACACCAGCAAAAACAGAGTCAAAACCGGGAGGTCAGAAAGCAAAAAGTCAGGGGAAACACGCCAAAAGATGCCAAGTCTAACAGTAAGCGTTAGCTCTAGTTTAACAGCTGCGTGATCCAACAGGAACTTGAGCTTGATGTTTGTGAAAAGACAGGCTTGTATGAAGTTACGCGATGTCAAAAAGTCATCTATTCAGGTGTATGTCCTGTGTACGTGGGAAAAGAATGTATAATCTTGATTGCTTGGATGCTGATAACACCAGACATCTGCCAGGTCGAGAACTGTGATTTCCTGCAATTGGGAAGTGGGGGGGAGTGGGGCAAGCATGCCCTGCTGGTGCCCTATTCATTTCTAGATCAAAATTATGTTTAAGTTGCCTCAGAGAAGGAAAATAGTGGTATTGTGGGCAATAGCTCCGCATAAAATTGTTTCGTGCCTTGATTTGGAGCGTAATTCTCAGGAAGCCCAGTTGCAGTCACAGCCCAACGTGTCTACTGTCTCTATCCTGGTATTTTGCGTCTACTTCATGATTCAGTCCTCTACAAAGCAGGATGGTCACCCTTCTCATCTTTGTTTTGTATGTAGCATGGAATTGGGATGGAAACCCTTAGGATCCGAGTCGTTGTGTATCTTTTTGTAGAAGGTGCGTTTATTGTAACATCACTAACTCTATGTCTTTGCCCTTCAGCCACTGAAGCAAAGCTTTTCTTTTGATCAGGGAATTGAGGCCCTGGATGTTTAGTGTGAGCACTGTCAAAGACTGCGTGTCATGGAGGTGTGTGGTAGTGCGTCGACACTCCTGTAGTGAGGGGGTGAGGTGTTGCCTGGTGGGGATGGAGAATAGCCAAGGGCCCAAGGCCTACCTATCGCGTCGTGTTGCCGCGGCTGTGAATGTGGAGTCTTAACCCTGTAAGGGGGCATAGCATTCAGGAACAAGAACCAGCAAATCCGTGACCATGACTGATTTAGGTTCATTACGTGGATCAAAACTGACATTCAAAACATAAACACAAATAATAAACTAGGAAAGAAATAGAAATGAACAAAGTCACCTCAGTGCTGCTGTGAGGGATGTCTCTGGTGAAGGACTCCAAGCCCCCATCGGTGTTGCTGATTGTCTCTCTCTATATCACCTAGGGAGAAAGCCTATTATTAGGTCTATCATTCGACCCTATCCCTCTTAACAGGTCGTTAAGGTCAGATAACAAACAACTGGCGGCAGTTCCAAAAATAAGAAAAACACGAAGCGGAGGGTGTCGCTTCGCGTATAATGCCGCTAAATTGTGAAACCTTCTGCCCCTCTATATCCGCCTTGAACCGAATTACCTGACCTTTCGTAAACAGTTGAAGACCTTTTTGTTTCCCTAACTCTGTTCGAAGTTGCACCACTATTAGCGCTGGGATGCCCCCGGGTAACCATGCGCTCTATAAATGTCATTCATTCATTCATTCATTAGTTGTATTCAAAGGCTGGAGCACCCTCCCACTGCGGTGTAATCTACTTGGGCAGGAGCGAAGCGGAACGCTAGCGGGGCCTCAACATTATTGTTATTGTATAGGTGTTTATACCTGATTTTCTACTGTGCTGACCAGGAATGTGTAATGTCTCCGGTACTGCATCTTAAAATACTGTGAACAACGTGCTGGTAGTGGATCCACACCTGCTTGCCCCGGTCGCACTTTGTATCAAAGGGTTCTACTTCATAAGTTTGAAGAAAATAATGACACGCTTCAGGCATTAGTCATCAAGTCTCTGTTGTGAATAAACAGCAATACAATCTATTGTTTTATGTTTTCCATTAACTCTTTCACGAATTCCAATATTCATTCATATATTTATCCATCCGAACATATTCCATGTATACAATATTCATTCAGTTCTATTCAGCGCCATTACCGCTGCAATAGACGTTATACGGAAGTGCTCCACCATTCAGCAATATCAATATTGGTTATCCAAAAGCAGTGGACATGTGCGCGTATATACCTCGAGCAGAAATTTTAAAAAGGCTTTTTAAAAGGGCTTTACTACACGGAGAAATTTAAAGGTGCCTTAACCCAAACACCGATAGTGGTGCCGTGATCTCCTGACAATGGTGTGATTTAGGACATGTGCACGCATGGACCTTTGCGGCCATTTAAAAGAGCCATAGCCCACTGCGAACTCCTGAAACAGTATGCTTAAAGCAGTGTATTAGAATAAAAAATATGTAATGGAACAATGGATGCGATGATTCAATATTTACATACGATATTGAAATCTCCAACAAATGATGCACAATTATAAAAATCATAAAAAACATGCATATTCTAATTGATCATTCATCCTGGATGGATACATAGTATCCAATTTCTTAATCTAATAGAAATCTGTTTGAGACATCCTCTTCCGAGTGTCCATGTCTGGCCTGGGTGTTATGACTTCTAAAACTTGAAACTGTAATTGAGCCACATTGTGACCTGCTTCCAACCAATTCACAGCCACACTTGAAGTTTCGGCTTTATTCTGAATGTTACTTTTATGTTCTGTGATGCAGACTTTGATTTTTATTTCTGTTTTCCCGCAATATAGTCTTCCACAAGGGAATTTTAATGGATATGTAACATTTTTGGTATCACAGTTTGCTGAATGTTTTAGTTGAATAGTGTTACCTTTGGTGGAATGTTCTAGAGGTACGCCATGCTCGTTGTGTGCTGAGTGTAGCTTGTGAGCCGGTCTGGGAGTGTTGGTCCGAGTCCTTGTAAAGGCCTAATATTGCCATTGCTTCTTGGTTCTCTCTCACAGTGTGTGAAGTTCCTCTTGAAGCCTAGGCAGAAAGGGTGCCCCCAGTGAAATGGTATTCTCTCTTTTTTGAGGTGGGTTGTAATGTCTTTGGACGCTAACCATCGTGCCAACGTGCGCACTGAGAGATCCTGGAAGAGTGAGAGGCAGCTGCCTCTGAATACAACAGGTTCCTGTTGTCAAGCACCCGGGTAAGGATGTCCGGTGTCAAGCTCCATTTTTGTTGGAAAGTCAAGAAGGCTCTTTGTGTGCAGTCTAGTTGTAGGCTGTCCGGGACCACATTCTGTAGCAGATGTTTGAACAAGTCTAGAACAAATCCCTCTAAGTCCTTATTGGAGAACTCTGCTGGGATCCCTCGTATGTGGATATTATTTCTCCTTTAGCAATTTTCTAAGTCCTCCAGCTTATCCAACATTTTTGTTTTGACTTCAGTAGGGCCACTGTATGTGACATGGTGTCTTGTTCCTTGGTTGTGGTGGCCGTGTCTGTTTCTATTTGCTCTAGCCATGCTTTAGCCCTTTGAATTTGTGAGTCGATGTCTGCTATTGCTTTGCTGACAGCTTGTTTGGAGGGCAAAAACTTGCACGAGGAAAAGGATGTTGCCTTTCGTGGATGGCTCTTGCAATGTTGGGTCATCATCTTGTTGTGAATCCATAGGTAGTTGGCCGGAGCCCTCCCCCTCTGCCCCTTATCTTTTCATTGGCTATGAAGCATGTCTCTAATGCTCGTCAACTTTGTGGATTTCCCCTTGGCTAGTGACATACTTGGCTGAAGGAGTCACAGGTCCTTAAGGCACAACCTCCCAGCGCTTGGTCATCTCACCACACCAGAACTCTCAGATGGACTCTGGGGGTTGCTTGTGAGCTCTCTTCCCTCGCACTGATTATCGTCTGTTTGGAAGCTAGGCTTCAATGTTAGGGGATTCACTCTCCCCAGATTCTGAAAAATATCAGGGCCTCTCCCTCATCTGCGTCTCCGTCCTCCATGCTGTTTACCACTATCCTACAGTCAGGTTGGGGAGTTGATTGCCCCGGTCAGCCCTGAGTCAATGGGCCTCTCCTCAACTGAGCTAACTGCCTTGTCTCAATCCCACCAGCGCCAAGGAAGACCTCCTGCTTTCCAAGGCAGGTGACTCCGCTGTTGGGCCTCCTTTCTCCCAGAGGTCTCCAAGCTGCCCCAGTAGATTTCAGGCCACTCCTTTCAGGGCAGGCCAGCAGTTTCCCAGTTGTCTGCAGCCCTCCCATGTTGTGGGCCGGTCCTTCAGACCTGTTGGCTCACTTCTGTGGTGCACATCAGAAGTGCCAAGACATCTGTAATGGATCATGAATAATTTATAAGAGTCGAACAGCGAAGGTTTGCTCAAGGAGGCAGTGTGGTGAGCAAACTAGAATGCAGCAAACACATTTACATTTCACATAAGAATTAAGTATCCAGCCTTGACCATGTTTCTTAACTTTAATAGTAATAGTAGATTGTTTGCATACAGCACATCTTAAGGCATGTTCGCCTTTTCTAAGCACTATGAAAGACATTATTTTTACCTAATGTAATGGTATTAGTTTGCCAACCTCAGAAGACTGGAAGGACGAGTCTGTCTTGCCAGATTCAAACTTGTGACTTTCAGATCCTTGCGGATGTCAGTGGCAAGCGTTATAAATTTATAGTGCAATCAAAGTGATGAACAGCATGAGAAGACTACCAGTGCCAACCACTTGCCTAACATAAGTCATGGACAAAAATGTATTTATAAATGAACCACCATTGCCTATATTGCTCTCATCTGCCGATGGACCACAAGAATGCATAAGAATTATAGAGCTCCGGCCTGTTCCACAGGTACTGGTTCTCTTAGCTATCAAGTTGTTTGGTTATCCTTTTTACTAGGGCTTCCGTCAAGATCAAGTACTCACAGTCCCAAAGCATATACACCATCATTGCTCCCTAGCAGTACGCCACAGTGACTGAGCGCTCTTGTAGTAAGTAAACCAAGCAGAAATGGTGAACTGATAAAAACGGTTTAGGCTTACGCTTCCACTATAGAGGAGCTGGGTATCAGTAAACATCTTACCGCTATTCAAACGTTCCTGCTTGCCCACTAGTCAAGGAGTCAGGGGGAGTCAGCTGCTTAAGGTATCACATCCATACCCTTGAAGGCAGATTCAGAGCCAGTTTCTTTCCTGTGGCAGAGGAATTGTTGAGGTTCCTACAGGATTTTAGGGTAGATGACTTGAAACTCAGTGTATGGTACTGTGCACACCTTTGTCTATGTGGGTGCCCACTGAAGTAAGGAGATGGTTGTTACTAGCAGGGTGTTGTTAAGACTTGAGCCCTGCTATACCTTTAAATTTTGATATCTCAATAACAGTCCAATTTGGTTGGGACCAACATTCCTTATTGGGGTAACCAGCTGCATACTGCGATGAAAGGAAGGGGCCAGGGTGGCCCAAGATGTAGTCCTGGATTGACTGCATGCCACCTAGGTGTGTGCATGTGGGACTGCATAGGAACACTGAATAAAGGACCAGGCTTACCAAGCTGACGTCTGCCTGCAGGCGCTCACCAGTTATCCTCTGACCTTCTCCAACAATGCTGCTTGGTCCATAGGTGATCTGGGAAGCCTGTAGCAGCTCTCTGGTATTAGCAGAGCTTCTCTTCTCCAAAGGGGATGATGTCCTCACAAAGGCTCACACAGGAGGCTGGTCTGCAGATCCAATCACTGAATTGGGAAAGGGTCTCTTTTCTTGGCAGAAAATCTCCTTTTAAAATCTTCTCCAGTAGCACAGCAGCTAAGAGATTCTTCACAAATTGCCCTTGTCCTGGTGGTATAGTGTCTATTCAAAAGGGTTACTTCTTCCTCTGGACTGGCGTACTCAGCTTCTTGAAGGAAAAAGTGAAGTATGGTTCAAAAGGTGCCGGTTATATCCGGTTCAAGGCCGTTGGTGTGGATAACCCAATCACTGGTTTGTTTGCACTAACCCTCCACTCACTGTAAAGTGTGATTTTGTTTTTCCCATCACAGTAACAGGGCTGGTGACCTTGCAAGTCACATCCCAAATGTACATCCATGCCAGATAATCTGTTTTTCTTTGACACAGGTCTATTGGCAGAAGCACCCTTAATCTACTGACCACAAGGAAAGGAAATGGAATGGCTGAGCTCTTCTAAATCAGAAGGTGTCGGAAGAAACCAGTTCTCTTGTAGGCAAAGGATGCCTTCTCTGGGTTGCTGTGGATGAATATAGAATCCAGACCAGAACGTATTTTTATTTGATGGAATATGGACATCAAAACACTTTCTGGCCTCAATCAGCATTTGACATTTTGAAACATAAACATTTAGGGGATGGAGATAGATAGAGAGAGTAATAGAGAGTATGTGAGAGAGAAAGCGAGTAACCGAGATTGTGCATAGGTTCTTTCACAAAATGAAATCCATCCACATTCTCACTCACATCCACTCTTGAATACAGCAAACACCTTAACAAACCCATATTCTCCTTGAACATATGAAAGATCCCAGATTCAGAAAACTTAGGGCCTCATTCCGATGTCGAGCGGGCCGCCACTTACAGGCTGTCAATGTCGGTCCGTCCAACATCTGAGGCTGCGGTCCAACCGCCGCGTAATGATGCGGTCAGTCGGAGCTCAGTGAGCGGAGGGACCGACCGATGTCTCCAACAGGCTCAAGGAGCCCGTCGGAGCATAATCCCACCGCCAGAGGGATTACGATGTGCCTTTTCCCTCTGCCTTTACATGCCGGTCCAACCCCAATGTAAAGGCAGACAGAATGGGACTTAGTAGGCTCCTAGCAGGGCCCTTGTCCCCCGTGGGCCTTCGCTATGGGACCAGGTGGGCACATGTGGTGCCCCCTCAAACATCCATGCACCGTGTGCCAGGCACCATATAGTGCCTGGCACACGGTGCATGGATGCTTCAAAACATGCCTTTTTCAATTGTGGCTTGTGCTGCGGCCCTTTTCCGGGCTGCAGCACAAGTTGCAATTGAAAAAGCCATGTTTCTGACCACCTTCATGGCGGTCGGATTGTAATAAGGTGGGTGGAGCCGCCGAATACATGTCGGGCCGTCTCCATTCCGATACGATGGCGGTCGGACACTCATCCGACCGCCATTGTAATGAGGGCCTAATAGACAAATACAGATTTTATAACGAGGAGTCTGTAAGTACCTCACAACAGGGACAAAAGAAAAAAGCCATACACTTGAAATATCTAATTCGTGCCAACATCTGTCAGTCTCTCTTAGTCTTTAGCCTGATCTTCGTAGACAAGATTCACTCCTTCTCTAGGTGACCTCTTTAGTCTAACGCTTGCTAGTGGGGTAAAAATGAGTATGAAAGGGGAACTGAGCAGGAAACCACAGCAAGTAGATCAGAAACAACACAATTGAGGTAGTTTAGCTGAGTGGGAGTAAGAATAAAGATTTGCAATCCAAGAGGGGCGCTAGAGGGCGCACGGCGACATGGCTGCGGTGTAACGCAGCTCCGCCGGACGGAGCAGAAAACGTTTAATAATACTACTGTTCCCGTACTTCCACATCGCCGCAAACGACAGCCCTGTGTTGATGAAGGCTTCCAGCTTCCTCGGATCGGTATTTGAGCTCTCGTGGTGCGGATCTTCAACGAGCTCTCGGCTGATTTTCCTGGCGCGCCGAAGCTTACAAGATGGCGGCTCCGGCCTTCTGGTCTCGGCGCTGACGGGCCTCCGCGCTGCCCGCATCCGGCCTTATGTCCTGCAGCCCGGTTCCACAGCAAACGCTTAACTTGCGGAGATCGGGCGGTGCGGGCACGTACCATCGGGCGCTTCTACACCCGCAGGTGAGAGCTGCGAGATCGCGCGGGGGGGAGAGCGGGAGCCCGGTGTGTTGCCCTGAGACGGGGCCTGCTGCGGAGGTGCACCGCCTGTGGCGCATCGGGCCCGCGCTCTGCCTGTGAAATTAGCGCCGCCCCTGGATGCCTCTGAGACCTGGGAGCTGCAAACTCACAGACTCCTATATAGCCCTGAGGGCGAATTACACTGCTGGCCTCCCTGTCAAGCTAAACCGCGCTACACAATCCCATCTCTGGGCTGGAGGGAACCGGAGAGATAGCAGCAGTGATAGCACACGCCCGCGCCGGGGCTCGCGCCTGCAGCAGCGTCATCGTATTCAGTGGTCGAGGGCGAGGGGCTCATCTCTACACACCTGAATTATTGCTGCTAAAGTGCGAGATCCCAAGGGGCAGCAACGCATTGCACACCTCACTGCTGCAGCCCCCCCGACCAGAATAGCAACCGCCTGAGCATACCGCAGATCCGCAAGGAGATATCACTGGCTCATCGCACTGACGAAGGCAGGCCCATTACTCACGCCACGCTCGATTCCTCACTCAATTACTGTATTTCTACGGGTGATTGTGCCTTGGACTTTATACGTAATATCGGCCTACTGTAGTGCACTGGCATACATCACGGACATCACCTTCTGCGATTAGTCCCTGTGCAGAGCCCTACACTGCGTCATGGGGAGAACTGAGCGCAATCAGCCTCGGCTGACTTTTGAACCACGTCAGTCCAGCAAATCAAGGGGGCGGACTGCGTCGGACTCGGAGGCCGGAGCCCCTTCACACAGTCTAGCATCCATCGAGAAGACGTTATTGGCAGTACAAAACAGCCTGCAAACAATAGATGGAAAAATTGACAATTTGAACCTCCGAATGGATCACATGTCCACTAAACTTGACAAACACGCGCTGAGGCTGGGGGAGGCTGAGACCCGTATCTCTGAGGCCGAGGATGGGCTGCAGCAGACGACTGAGAAAACGCTCGCCATGGAAAAAGTGCTCGCAGTGATCCAAGCGAAAAATGAAGATTTAGAAGCCAGATCCCGGCGTAATAACATACGCATAGCGGTCCTGCCGGAGTCCACCAATACCGGGCGCCTTGAGACGTACGTCGAGATACTGCTCCAAACCATATTCGGGGCCGAGAACCTCTCCAAAATGCTGATTGTGGAGCGCGCACACAGAACTCTGATGGCCAGGCCGCCGCCGGGGGTCCCCCCCAGGCCTCTGATAGCACGCTTACTCAATTACAGAGACCGGGACACTATCCTAAGGCTGGCTAGAGAAAAAGGGGACATTGTTCATGAAGGGAACCATCTTGCTCTCTATCCCGATTTCACGGCAGCGGTGCAGGCGGCACGAAAAGAATATCTCCCTGCCAAAAAGCTTCTTATTGCCGAGAAAATCCTCTACGCCATGTTATACCCTGCGCGGCTGCGGATAGACATCGGCGGGAACTCCAAGATATTTCAAAACCCCAAGTCGGCAATGGATTTTGTGAAAACCCTCAGACGACGCCAACGCGACACTACCAGCCACACCGGCGGCGATGAGGCTGCCGCGCGCCAGGGGGGCTCTGAGTGATGACGGGCGGTGCCTCACTGGCGCTGCTGTTGGCTCCTCTGTAGCTACCGGAGAGCGGCGAGGGACGACCTAGTAATCTCAACCAGGAGTTCGTGATGAGCGACGACTGCCATTGCGATCCCCGTCTTGGTTGCTGTACTGCCAGATAAGATTTTCGGATTTATTGGGGGGACTGTTGTATTACTTAGATATTTAACTTTAATGCGCACAGGAGGGAACAAAGATGACCGGTTCTCTGTCCACCTCCCGTACCTTCTGGGAGGAGTACTGTGTCCCTATGCGCCCCACTGGAAAATCCCCAACACTGTTGGCCTTAAGTGTTTTGTTTTTGTTGTTTTGGGGCAAGTATTGGGATGGCTTTGGCAGGTTGGGGGTGCTGAAGTGGGTGGAGGGATGGGCATTTGGACCTACAGACTGGAGAGCCATTTGGGTGGTCTTATCATGCTTTTGGGCATGGGGTGGGAATGTGGGTCATGTCATACTTTTATTGGCCTACGTTCTTCCTGATTGCACCATGGATTATGTTGAAACTTTCATGTACTGTTTTACTAGGTTATGTGTATATTTGCAAATTTAGGATGCGACTACATCGGCAATATGGTGTTAGGTGACAGCTGTACTCTTCTAACATGGAACGTTCGTGGCCTCAATACTCCTCAAAAGATCAGAAAGATATTTGCATATTCGGATAGACACAGGATACAAATTGCACTCTTGCAGGAGACGCACCTCACCAACAAGTCAGAAGAGGGGCTGGCACGTAGATGGGCCGGGTATAAATTAGCTTCCTCTTACTCCGCCTATGCTAGAGGGGTTCTGATCCTGGTCAAAAAGGGTGTGCCATTTACGCCTATCCATACATACACTGACAACGAAGGCTGATGTGCCATGGTTCATGGTAAACTGGGTATGACTCTGATTACGATTGTGAATATTTATGGCCCGGTAGTGGATGAACCTCAGGTATTTCATCGTATGTTTAATGAACTCCGCCATTGGCCGGAATCCACAATACTGTGGGGGGGGGGGCGATCTTAACACACACCTGGATCCCATGCGCGATAAATCCAGTCCCCACATCTCTCGCACACTTAAGGTAGCTCACTGTATACGTACCGCCATGACGGAATTTGGTCTCATTGACGTCTGGCGCACCAGACACGCGGAAACATGCATAGGCACACATGCTACACCAGCACACAACAGCTGGTCTCGTTTAGAATACTGGCTCCTAGGTGAGAAGGCCAATGACTGGGTCACAGGGGTCGAGATATTACCTCGCACATTATCCGATCATAACCCGGTGCGACTAGCGCTCCTTATTCCCACGAACCCGCATCGTCCATTTACCTGGAGATTCGCCGCGGAAGCTCTTTTAGACCCAGTTTATGAAAATACTATCCGTGAGGCGATAACGCAGTATTTTGAATTAAATGTGGGTACAGTTGACAGCGCGGCCACGCTGTGGGAGGCCTTCAAGGTGAATATACGCGGGGTCTGTATCAGCACCACAGCTGGAATATTACGGGACATTAGAGGTCAATTGCAGAAATTAGAATCTTCATTGCTGGCCCTTGAGCAGGACTATACATCCACACCCTGCACTTCCACACTGGCTCGCATACACGAGGCGCTTCGCGAACACGATTCACTAGCACAACAAGAGGTCAACTATATTTCAAGAAGGCACATTGCCAGATCATACGGGGAAGGGGGTAGGCCGGGCAGACAATTGGCCTTCAAACTGAAGTTCCGAACAGCGCATCATCACATCTCTAGAAGAGTGGATGAGCAGGGTACAGAGTACTATGCACCCCAGGATATAATGGACCAATTCAGGGATTGCTACAAATCAATGTACACCTCTCGGGGGACACTGGATGGGGCTGCACTCGAAGACTATCTCTCTGGCATAGCCTGTGCTTGGCTGGGAGATGGGCAGCGCGAATACCTCAGCCAACCAATTGGAGAAGCTGACGTAAGAGATGCTATTCTTTCACTACCTAACAAAAAAGCGCCCGGGCCGGACGGCCTGTCAGCGGAATTTTATAAAACTTATGTAGATTTGTTGACGCCTCACTTACTTGAAGTATATGCTAAAGCGCACGAAACCAGTAAACTGCCACCTTCCCTTCGGCAGGCCTTGATCATAGCGCTGCTTAAGAAAGATAAGCCTCCGACCGCGTGTGATTCATATCGTCCCCTATCATTAATTAATCTGGACGCGAAAATCCTGGCCAAAATCCTAGCCACCAGACTCCAGCCATTAATGCCCCGTTTGATTTTACCTGATCAATCGGGCTTTATACCTGAACGATCGACATTCTATAACCTAAGGACCATCTTTGCCATGTTTCATGTGCTCAACCCGGAACTCCCTGCAGCGGCGGTCTTGCTGGACGCGGCGAAAGCCTTCGACTCGATCGAATGGCCGTACATGATAAGTGTTTTAACTCGCATGGGGTTTCCGTTCGTTTTCCTGCGTGGGTGCAGCTATTGTATACTGAACCATCGGCAATGGTTCGGATAGGTGGATTTACCTCCAAACCTTTTTGTATTGAACGTGGCACACGGCAGGAATGCCCACTATCTCCGCTATTGTTCGCCATTATGCTTGAACCCTTAGCCTGCATAATCAGGCAGCTGCACAGGGCAACGGCGCTTAATTTTCACCACCGCCCAGTGGGCATCTCCCTTTACGCCGATGATATGGTGTTGTTCATCCGCGAGCCACAGCGGTACCTTGCCCAGGTGTTGCGGGAAAACATCCGGTTCGGTTTATTTTCAGGTCTCCACATAAACTGGGATAAATTGGTAATAATACCTTTGACGGCCATCACGGCTCCACCTAGCATGGAGTACCCCTTACTGTGGTCCACGGAGCCGGTTAAATATCTGGGGGTGTGGGTACACCGCGATCCTGAACCGGTCATAAGGGAAAACTATGGTAGGGCATGCGTGGACTTAGAGCAACAGGTGGACAAATGGTCAGCGTTGCCTCTCTCACTTGCAGATCGTATAGCCTTGATTAAAATGGTTACTCTGCCTCGATTTTTATATCTTTTTAATAATATTCCCATAAAGCTGACGGCCCAATTTTTCAGGGCGGTGCGCACTCAATTGTTAAGACTTATTTGGAGAGGCAAGGCGGCCCGAGTAAGCTGGAGAATACTCACGCTTGACTATGATAGAGGAGGTTTTAACGCCCCACATTTGTATCTTTACTATTTATGCGCTCAAGCGCAATATGCGTTTCATTGGTATCACCCACACGTTTTTACGCCCCACGTAGCGATAGAGGATGGGGAAGCACACCCTGTTCCACTTGCTGGGGTGCTCACACACACACACACAGAGGCACACCAAGGTCCGAAATCAACACTTTAGATGTCACTATAGGAGCCTGGCAGTCGATCGGGAAGATTACGAATAAGCTCCCCCTGTATGCACCTGCCCTACCACTAGCACACCATGCGACGCTCTCGGTGACTCACGAGTCGGTATCGTTGAAGCTGCTTAGGGAGGTGGGGTTAGACCATATGCGGGACATATACCCTGATGGGCACTTTCTCACGGCTCTAGACACGCAACACATTGTTAATCAGTCTCTTTTATTTCAGTTCACGATTCATTGTTTGAAATTTGCACTAAAAAAACACTATGCATCCTTCCCTGCTGAACCCGCCACATCAAAAGCCCTGCAGTTATTACTGGTAGCTCCCACGCGGCGTCAGATGGTCACTAAATTATATAGGGCAGTGCGAGAGGAAAGGGTGAGCTGCACTGACAGAAGTTTGAGTCGCTGGAATGAGCGGCTTGACCCCTCACTGACACCTATAGAATGGGAACAGATTTGCACTCTCACAGGCAAACTCACTTCTAATGTAAACCTGAGACTCATTCATTTCAAATACATTCACCAGGTATACCATACTCCTCTTAAATTATATACTTGTGGCCTTAGAGATGCGAGTAATTGTAAAAGGTGCGGACATCTAGATGCGGACTTCTGGCATCTTGCATGGTACTGCACACCGGTGGCTCAATATTGGGTCGCCGTACTGGACTGCATTCAGCAAATGTCTGGAGCCACAATAGCGTGCACACCTGCGGTGTGTCTACTTAGCTATGTTCCTGGACTGAAGGGAGTGCTCGGCAGGTTTGTTAGACTTGCACTTTTAATGGCTAAACGGCGCGTAGCGCTCACCTGGGAGAGCACACTAAAGCCCCGGTTCCAACATTGGGTCCGCGACTTGGTTCACTGTAAAGACAACCTTGAAATATACGCTGAAGAACTTCCTACATCTTCTAAGCCTAAGGACATATGGGGGCCCCTGCGGCAATATCTTTTACAGCAGACTCAAGTGGAGGAGACCGCTGCCGATGAGTGAGTTTGAGCCCGATGTCTCTATCTTCAATGTGATTATGATGGCACAGTACATGTTTGTCGTATCCTTGCAGTGTTGATGCAATATCCATGACAGTGGTTAATATGATTATATGTCGTTACTTGACTTGATACAATACCCGCCCTGTGTGGCGAGGACGTTCATTGTCTCTCTTCTGTTTTTCCTTTTTCATAAATGTCAATAAAAAAAAAAAAAAAAGATTTGCAATCCAAAAACCTTTGTTCACGCTCCTAGATATTTGCTCGGTAGGAATTGTCAGATTGCTATACATTATGTTATCTTAGGCTATGTTGTGTTATTCTAAAACGGTTTCTTCAACTGGATAATAGTATTTTTGGACCTAATCTAAAATGAAGGGAGCCATTTAGTACAAGATTAGTTGGACAACAACCAGTATACAATGGTAAGAAGTATGGAAGATCATTTCACAGAACAGCATATTTTAATGGGAAAGCGCACTCACTGTTGTGACCTTTTCTAAAACATCAAACTGCAAGAAGGCCTTCAGCAGCCAAACGCATGTAGCATATTGGAATGTAGTGCTTGAAAAGAAAAAGGGGGCCAACTGATTGAAGACCATTCTATAGTTTACACAACAATGTGAATTTAATTCATTGAATCCAGTGCAACTGTATAAAGACTGGCAAGATGTATTGATAATAAGTCAAACCATTGGTGAGAGGGACCATGATATTCTGGAACTAACACGTCACCAGACCAATCAAAAACTGCAGCAGAGCATGGTTTTAGCTATTGCAATAATCAAGTTGTGATGACCCCAGTGAGGCTATTGTAGTGCTATATTGAGGGTCATGGAGCAAAGAGAGCTGTATTTCCAGATTAAATCTTGGTTTGACCAGTAGGGGTATAGTCACAGTGCAAAAGTTTATCTGGAGGCAAGACTTGTCCACACACAGTTGGACCTCACATTTATTCCCATTCAGCTTTAAGTAAACCTGCATCCAGGTATGGGTAATTATAAGAAAGGTCTGCAGAATCTTCAAGTATTGTTGGTGTATGTGAAGAAGCAGACTCCAAAGTTTGAAATTAACTCTGCCCAGGGGTACACATATTCATCGAATAGAGCAGTGTTTAGGAGTTGAGGGAGGAGGGGGATTCACAGATGAGCTCACGCTTTATAGAGGTGAATGGATGTAGTGCCACACGTCGAGAGCAGTGAATGAAAAGGAGATTATATAGGTTAAGACAGACATGGCAACAATCATGTCAATGTGGCACAATTTATTTAACTTCCAGTCATATTAATCAAATCCTAGAACTGCCCCCATATAAGGGAATTTAATGCCAGCTTTGCCAGCATTATAAAACTAATACAAATTGACCCTCCCTCAAACCATGTCTATGTTACCAAGATTACAGCCCAGTTTAGTTGGTTTGCTGATAAGAAAGTTGTTGGATTGTGAACGTATTTACTGATGCAAACCTAGAGCACATTAGAATAAACCCAGAGGAAGTAAAAGTGGAAAAACACTTTTTTCAAGAATCTTATGGAAATCAAACGTCTGTTGACGGCTGTAAGAAACACCCCATTTTTGTTGCAGTGCCCCCATTTTTTCCAGTCTGATTTTGTGGGCTTTAGAACTCTGTGTGCTTTAACGCTGCTAAATAGAAGTAAAGTTCCAGTGCTTCGCCCTAAAATGTGCTCTTCATTGGTACTCCCTTTTTTACCTATTAAACTTCCTCCTTTAATCCAGTGTAAATGTTGCCTAAAATTCACCAATGGCATGAAGGTTAAATGTCATATTTGGGCTGCATTGATCATTTGTGCCACCCACATATATGAGCAAAGAATATGCACCATTGTGCTCTGGCTGGGCTGTAGTATATACACTGCAGTAACTCGTGGCAAGGAAATGTGCCTTTGCCATTTAGGAAAATAAATTTTTTATATATTCATTAGTCACCTCTAAAGTATCCCTTGTAAGCCCACAAGGCAGAGTACTAATGTGGCAAAATAGGGTACACTCCGAATTAGAGGTGAATGTAGACTCACAGTGACATAAAACTCAAAAGCTATTTTTCACTGTAGAGGTTTTACTGGACTGTTCCCTGAACAGGTCGTTTTTATCTCTGCCTGGGGAAATGCTGGCAAAAGGCTTCACATTTATTTTCCACTTAGTTTTCAAAACCGATTTAATTTTGAGATCAGATTTTTGATTGTTTTGATGGAAAAGTAACTTGATAAAAATATACTTTGTGCTGCCTGAGGCAAAACTTGCCTAAACAGTTTTGACATATATCCCCTCCAGAGCTTGAATACACATCTTTGAGGGGGAGAGTTACTAACTCTGACTCAGAAGAAAATAGCCTGCATCTGATCCCAAGAAGAGCAGATGGATGTAAGCTGCTAACGGGGATTAGCTATCTTGGAGTGGGCAGGAACATTTGGCAGAATACAGACAGCCCGCTGCCAGAAAGAAGACTCCGGACTTCTGTTGGCCCTCAGGGACTGGAGCTGTTTTCCAAGGGTAAGGTGGATGACCTCCTGTTTTTCTGCTCACAGGACACAAAAAGCATAAAGACTCCACACTCCAAGAGTGCCCAGCAGACCACAGAGGGCTGGGCCCTGGAGGACCACTGACTGGAGAGTGATTTAGTGCCTCAAACCCTTCCCTGCGGAGCTGGGGCCTGTTGGACTGACTAAAGAGAACTATCCAAGCAGTTGGAGAAAAGTGTGACTTCATAATTTTTTTCATCTCCATGGGACTTAGACCAGGTGCTGAGGCTCACCCAGAAAGTTTGCATCCTAGATAGGCAAGAAAATCAAGTGTGTCCCTCCCAGAACATTTGGCTGTATTGAAAACTTGTTCAACAGGGCCTAGCGGACCAGGTACCAAGTCTCATGGAGCCCTGCCTGGCTACAGTTTTCTGTCTTGCCCCACTTTTGACTTACAAAAAAATGGAAGTGACTAAGGGCCTGATTTACTTTGGTGGACGGAGTATGTACCATCACCATGATAGAATACTTTACTCCCGCCAAATTTAGAGATGTCCGTCGGTCCAGTGGACATCAAATACATTTTCAGGAATCACCATCGCAGCAGTTACTGTAAATGCATTGAAAGTTTGACGGATGGCTTCATCAACATGGCAGAGCTGTACGTCAAACTTTCACCTCTGTTCTTTTTCAAAAACAAAATCCTAAAGCAGAGGCCCCCCCTTGCCATGGATGTTTTCACCCATGGTGTGGAGGTAGTTTTGCAGTTTACACTGCACTGGGGATGGACAGTTAAAATTTGCCATTTGTTAGCCCACTCTAAATAGGGCGGGCCAACAAATGTCAAAACCTCTGAAGGCCATTAGTCTGCACTGCACTGGGGATGGACAGTTAAAATTTGCCATTTGTCTGCCCACTCTAAATAGGGCGGGCCAACAAATGGCAAAACCTCTGAAGGCCATAAGTCTGTTGGGCCATCAGGAGGTGTATGCCGGTTGCAGAGAAGGAGTAGTCTCTGCCGTTGACATACTGAAGGTCCACCCAGCTATAAATGAGCCGGGCGGACCTTCAGTGTGTCGCAGACCATACTCCATTGCAATTGCGACGGAGTACGCTCTCCGCCAACCTCGAAACCGGGCCTAAGTTTGAAGGTGAAACTTGAACCGGGGCAAGGCAGCAAATCCATCTTACCCTCGAACCAACCTCCTGTCATCTGCAGTCCTGTACCTCAGGATTGGAGTGATGCACAAAAGGGTCCACCTCTTGATCGTCTCAATTCCGTATGCTGTAATAGCACAGAATATTGACAGGATCAAGTGTGGGAAGGGTAGGAAGGGAACAGCAGGGAGGGAGATCTGAAAATCATAAGAACATGCAATTACTATCTTCAAACTTTTCAAAGGCAGATGACTGAGTTTGCATCCTACACACCCTAACCATATAATGTACCTGTAAAAGAAAATAACAGGAACCACTTTTCGTAATGTACGATAGTCACAGGAAAAGTGTTGCGAACATTCTTTGTTCTACTTCCAGAAGGAATGCATAGTATCAGTGTATCTAAGGAAGAGATATGGTATTACTCACAAGTGGCTATCCTTAAGATAACAAACAATTCTAGTTGAATTCATTACATACCAAATAGTTTGCCTGTACTTTCATCACAGGGTGTGTGGACCTCACTCCTACGAAGATCCCTGTTAGTAGCTAGGCATGAAACACATAGAACACATATGTAACGACGTCAACGTATTGGTACTTTATCACGTTTTAGCATTTGTCATATAATGCTCCATTAATCAGAATTCCTTTGATAAAGCTTCTCAGGAAGCAAGGGCATTCCAAGTAACACATGAACTGATAAATAGCCATCCTTGTTAGATTAAAGACGAAACAAAAGTTAATGGGCAGTTGCCTCACTGCCAAGAGTAAGGAATATATGCCCACGTAGTTATGCCACTTCCAAATATAAAGGAACCAAAATGTTGTCAGAACCTTTTTGCGCAATCAGCAGAACTCCAAAGGCCGAAAACCAAGCGCAAAAGTTAAGGCTCTTCAAATAACGGGTTCCTTTACCCAATGTGAAAAAGCCAGCCAGAGAACAGACACAAATTTAGGTTCGGCGGGTTTCTTCACCCGTACGAACCGCAAACCAAACTTGCCAAGATGAACTGTCAACCCTTTGAGAGAAAGTGGTGCCGAGGCAACCTTACCAGAACCTCGAAGAGACGCGTGCAGACCGGCGTCTTTCCCCGAATGACAAGGAATAATCTGCAACAGCCGGCTGCGCCGGCTTTCCCTAAGAGTCCGCCCACACCGGAAACATATCGTGTGTACCCCGGAAGTACTGCGGCATGCTGGGAGTGGTAGTTTCGTTGACGCTTTGTGCGTCTGACAGCGAGCCTACTCCGGAATCGTAACACCTCCGCAGCTACCCAGGTCAGATGGATTTGATGCCTCACAAAGATTCAAAGTTTTACCTTCCGACCTAATCACTTTTTTAAGCAACCTCAGTGGCTAAGAAATCCTGGTTTCTCCTACTTGAAGCAATTGGTGCCAAAACAAGTAGTTTCAGCAGGAGCTTGACACCAGCATTTCTTACTTTGAGGGACCTTTACCGACCATAGTCTACCTTCTACCTTGCTCTGCTGGAAGATTTTGTCTTCTATTTCAGAGACTATGTCCAAAGATAAGAATTTTGACCTGGACAACCTGCTTGTATAAGTCATCGTCCGCACCATTACGTCATCCTGAGATCATGCCTAGGTCCCAGTCAACAGAGAACAGTGTCTTGATTGACACTTTACTTTTTCTAGGTGCGTTGTGCCTTAAAATACAAAAAAAATCATATCTCTGGTTCTTATCCGACTCTGAGGAGCTTGGTGTTGTTTCACTTATTACATTTTTCTCTTTTTCTAAAATGGTTCTTGAATTTTGTTGTGTTGTTTTCTGAATTTGAAAAATGTTGGTACTGCTTGAACTTCACTTTCATTTCTCTGAGAGATTGCCTGCGGCTGCAGCTATCGGGTTGAGCAGAGATTCTCTAGGGACTTTGATATAGGCTAAACAGTGTGGATTTATTAAGTTGGAAAGAGGGCCACCGTCCCAAAATAATACCAATCCTGACAACTGCAATTGAGCTTTACCTCTAATGTATCCCACTTTGCTTCTAAATAGTGTAAGCACTGAAGCAGCTAAACAAGGGAAACATTTAACGTATTACCTCAAACCTAATGTGACCACTGGGGAACAGTGTCTTGAAGATCCTTCAAGCGACACAGAAAAATTGGTTTCCTATCTCAAGGGAGACTGTATCACTAAATTGCTGCAAACATTTATGGTGCAGTGGTACAGCCCAAGTAAATCCCTGTTCTCTGAGGAAGAGTCAAGAAATGTCCTAAAAAGTTGTATGTGACACTTGATATTGCGTGGCTGCTGAAAAACACTAACCCGCACAATAAATAAGACGAAAACCAGTTGAAAAACCAAAGTCAGGTTTTGGACCAGTAATAAAATTTCTTGAATAGCTGCCTAACAATGACACAAGCTCCTTAAGTAGTTAGATACAATTATCAATTCATGGGCATATTCCTTTTATAATTCTATTGCAGCACTGAGGGAAAACAGCTGTCAGATTTCGTGAACTTCGGTCATTTAAAGTCCAAACTATTACAAATATAGATATTAATCTATATTTCTCGGTTAATTATGGGTGGTCAACGCTCCAAAAATGTTGTAGGTATGTCTGCTTGCCCTCAACTGAATATTGGACTATTTAGATTGTGGCACAGTCCTTGGTTGGTTAAAGACCAACTAAACTGCAGAAACTTTGTAACACAAGGGAGTCCTTGTGTGCAATGGTGTAGCGTGGAGGTTCGAGGGGGGGGGCCAGAGGGGCGGTTGCCCAAGGCGCAAAATCTTGAGGGGCATTCTTAGGGGCGTAAAATTTTAAAAGAAAGGTGGAAGGATACTGCCTGCCCCGGGCGCTGGCAACCCACGCTACGCTGCTGCTTGTGTGTAAATATGCCCGTGATTGTTGCACAGATGGTGCCTACATTTGAATTCCTACATGACAAAATGTTTTACATTGGTGTTGTGAGAAAGAAGCAGTGCAACATCACAAAATAAAATGATGGACAGAGTGTTGAAACGTTTCAAACACTCACCCCATTCACAGATCTGGGTTTAATCCATTGTTATTTAGCTCGCCACGTCACCCCAGTTTATACCCATCCATATGCAAATCAGTCTTGGCTCTGTTCCCCATTTGAACAGTACAGTCCAAATTGCCATGCCAGGTCCTCCCTGGACTGGAAACAAGAATCCTGGGACTGATTTCGGGGTATCACCCGCTCATCAGTCAGGCTAGCTTGAATCCAGTGGCGCAGCGAGCAAGGGACCCACGTCTGGGCATACACTGAGACACTTAGGGTGCACATTGCAACATCACAAAATAAAATAAAACAAGCAGTGCCCAGCTCCTTCTAGACAACACTGTAAGTTGTAAACGTTAACTGAAATTATGCTAACATTTTCCCAGGACCTACAATGTACCTCTGCCTTACGGGTTCACACAATCAAATTTATCATGAAGCCCCCGCCATGCATAAGCCTTTATTTCGCAATATAAACTTGTATATGTTTATAACGTGCTTGCAGTGTAGAATAATATTATGCTTGTAGCATACACAGAACTAGACCTAACAATGTTAATCATAAATTGGAATGATTTTTGAAAATTATTTCTAAAACAATGTTTAGGTGGAGTTTATAAATACAGGTTTTTTCCAGCCACTGTTTTACCAGCCGCCTGTCTTAACATTCTGAAAGCATATATGGCCTTAAAAAGTATCCACGGATCCTGGGTTTTTGTTATTTTCTAAGGGTTTTCTAAGTTTGTTATACATGGAGACTTATTTACTGCATGATGAGGCAGGAAGAGTGCATTTCTTTGTCCTCCTTAAGTTAGATACACCAGATCCTGAGAATATTCAAGTAGATGGGCTCTTTGTGTCCGCTGACTCTTAGATCATTTTAATTAAGATGACTTGGAGGACAAAAGGGTCATAAAACGATTATTCACAAGAGCTTATAGTAATTTCAGATACATTCACACGAAACGTGCATGAGATTTGAGAAGTTGAAAAAAGCTTCCATGAGATTTCCTCATGAATACACTGCTGTACAAGATAGGTGATTCCATAGCCAGAATAGCCATTATTAGTAATTCAGTTTGGCATCCTCAATACTCCGGAATCAGTATTTCCTATAAAATGCTATATTGAGGACCACATCCTTGAACATCTTTGATTGAGATTCCATGCTTGCCTGAACTTTCTTCATTCACAACTGGACGGATGAGATTTCTACCAGAATTGATGTTTAAATCGCCCAGCCCAGTTCCCAGCTATAAAGGACCATTTGCCTGCCCATAGAACTATATGAATACCTTGCTGTAAGAGGATGTGTTGGGATGCCATCTAGAAACAGTGTTGATGAGTTGAAGATGTCATTCCCTCCATGTAGGAAAGTTCCCCTTTTTGCATGGTTATCCCCGACTTTTTGCCTGACATCTGATGCAACCTGACTTGATGTGCCCTGGGTCCTTGCCAATCAGGTTCCCAGAGCCTGTGTTCTTTCCCAAAACTGTACCTTTGCATCCACAATTGACACACCTCTGGCCACAGGTAAGCCCCTTGTAGAAGGTACCATGGGTACCAAGGGCACTGTGATCAGCGAAGCCCTCTAAAGGCTGTAGCAACTATTGTGCCACCCTTAGATACCCTTAGAGGCCCTGTACCTTAACACCCACACACTCCCATTGCAGGCTGTGTGTTTTGGTGCAGAGAAAAGTGAAGAGTCGACATGGCACACATCCCTGTGTGCCGTGCCTGCAACCCACTGCCTGAGGCCTAGGTAAGTCACCCCTCTAGCAGGGTGCTCTAGCCCTCAGGTGAGGGTACAATGACATGAGCCCTGTACCCCCAGTGTCTAAATCCATTCTTATACATTTTAAGTGTAGTAAAGCCATAAAGAGTATATGGTCTGGGAGTTGGTCGTTACGAACTCCACAGCTCCATAATGGCTTTACTAAAACCTGGGAAGTTTGGTAGCAAACATCTCAGCACATTAAACCCACACTGATGCCAGTGTGGGATTTAATGTAAAATGCACTCCGAGGACGTCTTAGAGAGGCCCCCTGAAAAACGACCAGTCCTGGTGTGGTTCCTGAATGGCTGCCTGCCATTTGCCACCACCAGACAGGTTTCTGGACCCCTGGGTAGAGAGCCTCTTCTCTCTGGGTCCAGAAACAAAGCCCATCCTGCGCAGAAGTGTCATGCCTCCTCCCCCAGGATGGGCTGGGTCCAAGAAGGGGAAGCTTCAAAGGCCTGCCGCCTTTGTAAGCTGTCCCTGCCTTTTGCTGCCCCCAGCCTCTTTGGGCGGGAGAATCAGCGGGAAAACCAAGCTAGGAGGAGAGGCATGCTCACCTTTGCCATCCCCACCCCTCAGGTGGGGGAGGCGATGTGAAGCACACATCTCAGTCCCCTCCATCTTGAAGATGAGGGGACCCAGCCAATTAGGGAGAGGCTCATGCCCCCTCCCACTGGAAGGTGGCATAATAGGGTGTGTGCCCACCCCAAGGAAGGGACCCATTGGTCCTGACTTGCACACCCCGTTAACGCCTCTAAATTTAGTATTTAGGGGCAACCCTGAACCTTGCCTCCTCAGATTTGAGGAAGAAAGAAGAAGGACCGAAGAGCCTTGCTGACTCAGGATGAAGAGGACACCTACTGTTTTTGCCCCAGCCCTACCTGCCTGTCCCAACATTGACCTGCCTACAGCGATAACGCCGGCAAGTCCAGCAGCCCCCAGGGCCCAGAGGACCTGCCCTTCAACCGTCAGTAAGAATCTGTCTCCTTTGAGCACCAGATTTGCTCAAGCAAAGACTCACCCACAAAATCCAGATCCAGGCGGCTCTGCGTTTTTGCACCACTCTGCACCCGACACCCATGGCCCGAGTTCGAGTGGCCCAACACCACGACAAGGTCTCCCCAGCGACCCTGACCTGGGATCTGGTGATCCCCGACCTCCCTCAAGCTTAAAGCCAACTCCTGCAGCCTCAATCTGAAGCATCCCCCCGACCATGACCGGAGCTGGTAAGAAGAACCCGACGCCAGAAGACACCCTTGCCCAACCAACGATATCCAGGCATCCCTCAAGAACCCAACTTACCTCTCCAGCCAGTGGCCGCCTTCAGGAAGCCTCCCTACCCGAGCCTGCAGCTGTTTTGCCGAACTGAAGGTCTCCATTGGGATCCACAGGGTCCCCGATGTCTCCTTGGCACACTGCACCCGGCCGCCCCTGTGCCGCTGGTGGTGCAGCTCCTGTGCTGATTGTTGGCCCCTGCAATGCTGACCTTAACCCCAGGAGCTTGGTTCCCAAATCCGAGTGGCCTGCTTGTAAGCTGTCCGACCGAAGGCCCCCTTAGTCCTATTGGCTAACATTGGGCCCTTGCACTTTTCACCCGGCCGCCTCAGTGCCGCTGGTGGTGCAACTTGAGTGCCTGCCTAGACCCTGGGGAACCTTGGTCCTGATCCCCAAAACTCCCACTCGTAAGATGTTTACTTACCTGTGAAGCCGATAACTATTTTTCTCCCATAGGAACCAATGTTACGAATTTTTGTTCCAAAAATGTTCTAAGTGTTGAGCTGAATTTGTATGGAAGAAAAAGTAACTACACTGCAAACCCTAAAAAGTCTTACTTACCTTGTATTGTGAGGTCCTCGGGGTGGTAACTAAGCATACCACCAGAGTAGTTGATGTAATCCAAAAGTAATCCAAAAGTATTCCTGTGTAATGTAAACTGCTTTTTGAACCAATATAAACCTGTAATGATTGCAAATCAATTCCCAATTGCACTTCTTGAAATGTTCTATGATGGAAAGTATATTTTATCTACCTGTACCAAGATCTGCTTGGTTCTAGAAAATAAAACATACGTATACCTTTTTATACTTACCTAATTGGTCTGGATTCAGTCTGTGAGTGAATACAATAAATGCTTAACACATCCTCTGGATAAGCCTAACCGCTTGCCCACACTACCACAAAAAGAGCTGTTAGTACTTACCTAATTTAGCCTCTGCTATACACTGGATTCTGTGCACACTATACCTTACCTTGGTAGTGTATATACAGAGACAGCTTCCTACACTCCAGCAATAGGAAAATCAGGAAGTATCCAGCTTAGTTTGGGGAAAGGGAAAATCACGAAGTAACCAGCTTAGTCTATAGGGGTCTTGCCGTGACCAGGCGAAAAGCCCCTGCTGTGGCCTCAAAGGACTGGCCCCAAAACACAAAGTCCAAAAACACAATAAGAGGTAATTTTGGCAGAAATTGCATTGATGCTAGAAGAAGTTTATCTGCTATATGTTATTTGAGTCTGAGAAAAACAGTTTACTGGTGAGGGCAAAATTTGAAGAAAGAACACACAAAATGTGTAGATCCAGGGGCTTATTCAGGTGTCCATGACCATCACTTCCATTACATGAGTTAGGGCAGCATCCTTCGTGTGGCACCTTGTGTTGGTGTCAAATTATGGAATTTGCCATTTTTACAGTAGAGGTGCTCCCGGAGGCACAATTCCATTTTGTTCAGAAACACTGGAAATCTTTGCACATTAACATAACTTTGGTCTTCAAGATGTTTAACATAATACAGTTGCCACTTATCCAACCACTCACCATTCCCCCCACTGCAGGAAGATTTGTATCAGAGACTCTAGGTCTTGTATCAGCTGCAGCAGGGCTTGGGTGCCATGTGCATAAAGAAGCTAAGGGTAATAATTGCAAAAGCATTCAGATGACAAATGTGTTTTCCTTTCCTACGCGTCTATAAAACAGGTGTCCCAAAGATGACACTTTTACATTAAACTGCTAAAATGGTAATATCTTTGTCAGTGAAACTATATCCCAAGATAACTATAACTCGTGTCCTTACCATGCACAGGCTTCTCATCAATAATTTCATTGCAAATGTTGCACTGATATTGTGAATGATATCATAGAAGATGTCATGAGTGATGAGAGAGAGTGAGAGAGAGGGAGAGAGAGAGAGAGAACATTCCAAAAATCATAGAGGATGAAAAACTACAACTTCTGTAGAAATCCTATCATTATGTCTGGATAAAAAGAAGTGGCATCCATAACAAGTCTATTTTAATCATAGTTTGGATAGATTATATATATATATATGCTTTATGAAGTCTATGGTTATGACACATCATATTTCACCATCCTCTCAAGTAATGTTTGTAGTGACTTTCCAATTTGATGTAAATATTTGGAGAGCATTAGCAATAAGAAGGTCTACAAATTGTCTGTTAAAAAACTTTTCTGATTCAGGGTTGTGGCTGGTATTACTTTAGAAACGATTGTGTGCATTGTATGTACTATGATGTTCATGTAAAAGAGGTCTTCTAGACTGTGAACCAACATTCATTCAAGGGCTGCTTCAGAACATGTATCTACTCAGCTCAGTGTTCTCTCAATATAATAATGTCTAGCGTACAATTTCAAAGAACCCTTTCAGCTATCACTGTCTGGTAAAATACTTTCTGAAATGCAAGGAGAGCTACTATGGGTTTCTGCTCTTCTCTATTGTCCTTGTATTGGTTGCACCTACTTTCAGTCCTCGCTTTTTTGGTGGATGTCCCTGCAAGGCTGTGGTGGTTCCACAGTGCATTATACATATTTTCTTCTCCAAGATGGTACTCTCATGCACTTAATGACGAAAATCAATCTAAGATGGCGCTTCACTCATGACTCTCAGGCACTTAATAATGAAAATCAAATCTAAGCTGGTGCTCCACTCGTGCACTTTGAATGGCCCTGACAGAAAATCCCATATGACCAACCCAATGGATATTTGCCTTAGCCTTGCAACATTACTGTTTGCCAGGCTAACTGGTGAATCTTGTTTGATAATGCATCCAATTTTCTAGATTGTCATCTTCCCATATGTTCATTTTGGGCTTGTAAACTTTGTCACAACCCTGGACAATTGGCAGAGTGGGTCCTTTCAATCTGATATTATCAGTGAAAGGTACAGCCCTTCTAAGTTCCCCAAAAGTAATGTGTGGTATTTCAGAATAGAGTTTTATCTTAAGAATGCCTAAAAATGTTTCCTTAGGATTAGCATGTAATCATTTTAGGTTTGGCTTTAGCTGTTTGCCAGAGCTCATGAAAGCAGAAAAACGATTCAGAAAATGCAGTATAACAGGGACTTTAGCTCCATTCCTTTGGTGATATTCTTTACGGGCATTTGGTCGGGCAATAGTTGTGTTAAACCATCTATGCAGTAGCTCCATTGCTCATAGCTGATAGAGATTGGTAATGCAGATCCCATGTTAAATACAGTAGCAAGTGGCTTTGCGTGGTGTAACCATATTGCAAATACAATAGCAAGAAGTTTCACATTGTGAAGACTGTGACAGATGCGAAAAAGGAAGTTTGAACTTAGTGACAAATACCATAGAATGGATTTTATGTTGTTTAACAATGAGACCTACGCTATTGCAGGGACTAGAAAGGTCTGCTTTCCATTGTGTACCTTTGTAATTTTATGTTTAGTATTTAGTGGTTTAGGGTATTTTATTATTTTTAAAAAAGTATGAACAACAACTGGACATTGATTGATTAATTATTACAGTGTGCTTTGTGGAGTTCGGAGTTTTTGTCCAACAACGCTTCTGTGAGTAATACTTGGAATGCTCTGCCTCACGAGCATGAGGCTCAAGCGCTAAAGGAATTAACTTGGTGCTCAGTTTGGGTCAAATTGTAAGGTAGGACTGGAAGGCCGGGGTTAAAAGATTTCACTTGTCACAGTTGGAGCCCTGGCATCCTCTGAATCACTTTCCACATTCCCACATGAACTACCCTGGAGGTGCATTATTATTGCTCTTGAAGAAAGAAGAAATGAGCCCTACTAATGCCTATTATTGCAGTGTCTACTCCTTTGGCACCTCAAGCTCCAGCAGGTGCAGTGCCAGTCTTCATTGAAACACAGTGATTGCTTGCCATGTTGCATATGCCAAAAGAAGCAGGGCTGGTACAACATCTATTTGAATTGCTCGATCTCCTATACCCAAGATGATCACTGGATCCAAACGCAATGATGTGGAGTAAGCTGGTTAATGGTGCATATTACATTAAACAAAGACATGACCAATGTGCTATGCTACCTTCCTCTTCCCGAGCAGTGATCACAGTATGTTTTATTTTGACTGCTCCTGGACGTGGTGCTCCTCCATCTATTTCGATAATGACAGGGGTGGGTGAGGTCTGTTACATCATATTGGCTTATCTGGTGTGCAAGTATGGTTCTGTTTGGTGCACATATGGTTACAAGCTTCTCAGCACATGCACAGTATAGAGATCCTGCCATCAAGCTCACCTTACCGCATACGTGTCCTGCACGTGAACGGCACTTTGCTGCACAAGTGCACTGTATCTGTGCATGCACACAAGGGAACTAGAGTGACTTAGAGGCTGGTGCTTTCTGGAGCGGCACCATCTAGGGAGATCAGCTGTAGATGCAGAGCTGTTCATGTACGGCCAAAGGCTAAGTCCCAGAGCAGAGGGTGAGGGTCTTCAAGCACTAAGAGGTCTAGGTGGAGGGAGCTGAGGTTGTGTTCACCTGTACAACTGGCATTTAGCGATGACAATAAGCATAACTGGTAATGCTCATTTTATAGGAGGTCAGTGATCCTTGCTAGAAGTTGGTAGTTGGGAGCGACCTGCCATTGTCACTGGGCAAGTGTTCTTGAAAGTAAATTAATGAATAGCCTGGGTCATTATTTCCCCACCCAATCTTTGGCCAGCCTTAAGTGCGAAAGGAGACAGTCCAGGCTCACAACCATAGAAAGAGGACTTCACTTATGAGCAATTGCTTCAGCCTTGATTCAAGAGTAGGACAAGTCCATTGCTAAATAACTACACAGCTTTTGTTCACCACCATCCTCAATGAAGACACAAGAACAATTATTGATGTTAATATTTACTAAAGCTACCTTTATTTATTATATTGTAATATTTAATTTATCTCACTTTATTGGTTAACTCTCAATAGGTACATGGTATTAAAATTGCCCCTTTGGCGCTATCCATTACTGAACCTTTCTAGCACAATTTGAAAACAGCTCTTCCTCCAACTATGTGTGATCCCTACCTAATTACTTTCCCCTTTCCTCTTTTAACATTGTAAAGCACTCCCACACTCATAACCTGCTTATTGCTCGCTGGATTATTATACCCTGTATGGTATGTGGTTTTGCTGTTATCATTGCTTGAAAGTTTAACAACATCATCAGTGCATGCATTGCTGTGAGATAATTTCACCCTTGTTGCCACTTTTACATTTAGAAACAATCTATGGTGCAACCCAATTTTGTATTATTTTTGCTTCTAATTTCCTGACCAACCTCTTTTTTCTCTTGGCCTTCCAAATGTTGAATGTAGTTGAAGGTGCAGATATTGAATAATTTGAGAGTTTCTACTGGAATGAGTTTTTTTTAATAGTTGGGAAGCCAACTTTCTTAGACTACTTTTCTGATTTCAGGGAAGTGTGCATTCGAGGTAGGCACTTTAAGATCTACGACACTAAGACGAATAAGGTATTCAGGATTCCATAATCTTCCACCTCCGTTAGGGAGTCGAACAAAATGTAAGCGAAACTCTAGTATATCTACCACTGCATCCCTCTGTAAAGCCATTCTCAATTTCGCTGAAGCCTCTGTTAATGAGAGAGATCTTCCAGTCTTTGCCTGTAGTATGTTTGCAACGTTATCACTTCTTTCCTCATACTTGACACTGAAGGCATACCTAATTCTTCACAATGTTCTTGATCAAGCCCTATGTTGTTAGATAGTCTTACAGTACTTTCTTATTTCTCTATGGGTGGGAGTACTACTCAATTTAGGAGAGAAGAAGCCTGCTTTCTGTCCCACAGACCTTAAAAGTGCTCACATCTTCTATTGTGGCTGGTGCCGTAGCACTTACATTCATGCCATCTAACACATGCACCTAAAATGTACTAAAATCTTACTACAACAAAGAAATTGCATCTGCTGCACTCGTTAGTTACACCTGATTTATGTTACGCCTGATAAATATAGAGTAATGCTATCATTTCAGCAAACGTTATCACAAAGTATTTCAAATATCTTTAATATATTTTATGCCTACTTATGGAGATCCAAATAGTCTGTGTTGCTGTTACTGTTCATGCAGAAGTTACCGCCATCACACGGTGGGTTGAACTCTAATATTGCAAAAGTCTCCTGAGAAAATAAGACTGAAAAAACACAAGTCTTAATAACAGAAGTTATCTCAGCTGCATTGACAGATCAAAATTATGATGGTCCCAAGATTACTTGCTTGATGGGAAGCAGTGGGGTAAAATACTGAAAGCCAGAAATTGATGTCATTTTCCTGTCATTGATTGAAAACTAGGGTTTTCATATTTAATGTATTACGTTGAAGCAGGTTGTGGATCATGTACTACCAAGATAGAAGCTGCACTTCTTAAACTTGCACATTAGATTGCTTAGGTCTTGATTCACGTGCAGCAGAATGTGCATCATCTACATACATGTAAAATTGGAAACCAAAGATTCTGATCGGCTTCACAGGGTTCTCACCGCAGTTAAAAACAGTGATGACAAACTTAATTCTGGCTGTATTCATCAGTTTTGCCCTCTCTGTATGAGAATTCATATGGGCAGCCATTATTTCACTATAATACTCTAGAAATAACTGGATCCAGCACAAGACCTTTTCTACAATACAAACTCCTTCCAGATAGTACTTCCACATAGTCTAATAAGGCCACAGCTCTGACACCTCCATCTTTGTCAGTCCTCCATATACCGCCCACCAGAGAAGAGTCGAGGCTCTTGTCGCCTCAGTAAAACTTTACTGCTGAGCAGCACCCATGAATTCGTCATCTAAATAAGGAAAGGAAGCAGCAAAGTAGTTCTGAACTTTGATGGCTTGGTGCTGTCAAGAGATTTTTCTTTCAGTACGGAAAGGATTGCTTCTTTCTTTAACTCCCCAGTCATAATCCCTCTTTTAAAGAGAAATTCCAAATAGCTAATAGTAACAGCAGGGTTGTCTTTGAACAGATTAGGGAGACAAATGCCCTTGTGTGAGCATGTGGGTGGACAACTTGAGTATGTCAACCAAAGCTGCCTTTAAAAGACATTTACAATGGAAGAGAACAGCTATGACTGTAAAGTTCACATGAGTGATATCACTCTCCCTTATTGTAATAGAGGCTGCGACAAAATGTCCGATCTCATTTTCGTTATTTTAAATTTGAAGAGTGACCTAAACACTCTTCATGTAAAGGCATAGAAAGTACAGTCACTGATGTCAGCATAGTGGATATTTATAGCTCCTAAATACCCCGAACATCTCTTCTGATACCTTTGTAGACTTGAATATGTGTGTAGTGTGGCAGTTTTCTACTGCTACAACACAGATTTTTTATACATCCACAGTCTTCTTAAATATGCTGTTTTATTAACTGGTCATAGCTCTTGCATCATTTGCACTCAGTTTGTCTGGCGATCTAATACCTTTTAGATTCTTGGGTCCTCACTCTAAGTAGCGTAGTAAATTCCAATTTGTGAACAGGTAGGAGTTTGCCTACAAATTGGAATTCCAAATTTTGGGATCATATTTACACACTGTCTTTACCAAACGTCAGACTTAAACCACACCTCTGGTTTACCCCTAACCTTTCACCAGGGCAAACCTAGCAAAATTACCAATATGAAAATATTAGGACATTTTTTACACATATGGTAGTTGGTGTGCAGAACTGAAATCCCACATGAAATGAAATTAAATGAAATGGGGTCTCGTAGAGCGCATGGCTACCGGGAGCATCCCAGCGCTGAGCGGAACCAGAGTGAGCGATCAGATATATGGGAAGAGCCAGGTCTTCAGGTGCTTTCGGAATATGAGGTGGTTAGGTTCCCTACGGAGATGAAGTGGGAGAGTGTTCCAAAGTTTGGCGGCATTGTATGAGAAAAGCCTGCCCCCACTTCTGGCTCTCCTGATTCTGGGTACTTCTGCCAGGTGGAGCGTGTCGGAGCGAAAGTTTCTGGGGGCTTTATACGGACGGATCAAGGCTTTGATGATGGGTTGTCCGTTCCCTTCGAGAGACTTGTGGGCCACGCAGAGGGCTTTGAAATTGATTCTCTCCTGCACCGGAAGCCAGTGCAGGGAGCGCAATGCGGGCTTTGCCGAACAGCGATAGCCGGTACCGGTGAGCAGTCTTGCCGCCGAGTTCTGAACGATCTGAAGTCTTGTGACCTCTGCATTGGGGGCCCCTAGATATAGGGCATTGCCAAAATCAATCCTAGATAGGATCAGGGCCTGTATCAGTAGCTTTTTTGCTAGGAAAGGAAGTAGGGGGAGAACTTTACGGATCATTTTGAGCAGACCATAGCATGAGGCGACCGTCTTCCTGGCTTGGATTTTGAAGGAGAGGTCTTGGTCTAGCCAGATGCCTAAGCTTTTTATTTCAGATTTTGGGATCGGGGCGTACCCATACAAGCTGGCCAGAGGGCGTTCAGGTTGACACTTAAGTGGTTACCAAGCAACATCAGCTCGGTTTTGTCCCCATTGAGTTTAAGATGGGAGAGACTCATCCACTTAGCCACTTCCTCCAAACAGAAGTGGAGGTCAGTGGACGACTGGTCAGCTTGATTCAATGCCACGACCAGCTGCGTGTCATCTGCGTAAGACACTATACGGATCCCAAAGGGGGTGACGATGTCTGCCAGGAGAGCCATATAAACGTAAAAAAGGGTTGGGCTCAGGGAGGAGCCCTGGGGGACTCCACACTGCAAGGGTAATGGGTCTGAGGTAATATCGTCTTCAAACACCTGAAAGGGCCTTCCTTCCAAGAAGGATTGAAGCCAAGAGAGAGCTAGGCCAGACACTCCTATATTCCTGAGACGGTGAACCAGAATTTGATGGTTCACCGTGTCGAAGGCCGCACTCAGGTCAAGGAGGATGATAGCCGATGAGAGTCCTGAGTCAAGGATCTTTCTTGATTCCTCCACTACCGCTAGCAGAGCGGTTTCGGTTCCTTGACGAGGACGGAAACCTGTTTGTGATGGGCGGAGTAGGTCGTGAGACTCAAGGAACGCAGAAAGTGTGCGGTTAACATGTTTTTCTGCGATTTTACTCACTCCTGGAAGGAGCGAGATAGGCCGGTAGTTACCCAAGTCCTTAGGGTCGGGATGGGGTTTCTTTATTAGTGCTCTTTTCCACTCGGGGGGGGGGGGGGAACAAAACCCGAGGCGAAGGAGGCATTGATCACACTGAGAATGGAGGGGGCAACTATGATACTGCCATTTTCAAAATGTTAAGAGGTGCCGGGTCGAGTGGCGACCCACTTTTCACAGAGGCTAGAATAGGTCAAAAAGATTCCAGGGTCAGGGGGTTAAAAACCTCCAGGAGAGGAGCGTTCTCGACTGGAGTCAGTGGTGTTAGTTATAAAAACATTATCTTTCACGGGAAGGAGTTTAAGAATGTTTTGCACTTTAGAGGAAAAAAATTGTGCAAGATTGTTACACCGGTGTCCGGAGAGATCAGGGGTCGTCGGTGGGTCAGGAACTTTTAATATATTTTTAGCAATCCGGAAGATTTCCCTGGGAGAATTGGCTGCAAGGGAGATCTTTTCCTCGAAATATAAGGCTTGGGCTTTTTTAATTTCCTCCTTATATGTACGTAGAGTTGCTCTATATTCTGATTTCTTATTGTGGGAGAAGTCTTTTCTCCATAGCCTCTCCAATTTTTTACATTGCTGTTTGAGAAGGCGTAATTCAGGGGAGAACCATGCTGATTTATTGGATCCAGCTTTTTTCTGGATTAGTTTTTTGGGGAGCACAAGGTTGAATGTGACTTCAATCCAGGAGGTGAAGCGATTGTAGGCGGTCACTGGATTGGGGTCCGAGGGGGGTAAGGTTTTACCAAGTTCATGGGACCATTCCTCCAAGGGGAGCTTGGACCAAGGACGGTTAAGAGTTCGAGACAACTGAGTGTGCGAATCCGTAATAGCGGGGGACCAGGAGAAGGGAACTAGAAAATGGTCCGACCATGGAAGGGGGATGGGGGATTTTCCTATTACTTCTTCCAGGCTGGAAAAGATGGGGTCGAGGAAGTGTCCTTTGATATGGGTTGATTGAAAGACCTTCTGCTGAAGTTGGTAGGACACAAGGTCTAGGGCGAGGTCACGAGCGACCAGGGCAGAGGGGTCGTCAAAGTGCAGATTAAAATCTCCAAGGAGCGTAAAGTTGGCATTAGTATTTGCTAGGTCAATGGCTGTTTCCAGCAGGGATTTACAGAATTGGCCCGGCGCCCCAGGAGGACGGTATGTAAGAATCCCTGAGAGTGTAAGTGAGGGGGTGAATTCAATGGAAAAATGGGCATTCTCACAATCTAAAATTGGGCTACCGAGAAAGCGGCAAGTCATGTGATTTTTGTAAATAATGGCAATTTTGCCACCCATACCTGTCGTTCTGTCTATCCTTTGGATTGAGTAGCCCGGAGGAAGGGCTCTAACGATGTCAGGTTCTGAGCTTGAGGTAAGCCAGGTTTCATGCCTGCACAACTCAAAATAGGTGGGATTTTCCACACCCATTTAAAAGTGCACCTAGGGTTAATGATATTTACCGGGCAAAGTAATTACCACCTATTTTTTGCAGAAGTCATAATCCGGGCCTCCATGTACAATGTTTGCAACTTGCAATTTACTGTGTACTTTTTAGGGAGCTAATTGGTGTGCCCTAATCTACAACAGGACATAGTAGCTCACTGACTTAGCAATTGTATTGTTTGTAGTGCAGACTGTATTTTGTGTTTGTTCAGCACACAATGGAACAGGATTATGTTTTTATATATGTGAATTGTGGCAAGTATCGTTATTTTTTTTAATGACATTATATACTGGTCTCCCTGGTGCTGAGTCGTTCCATATTGCATGATGAAGACAAGGTAGTTATGCATGGAACATACTGGGTCATTATGGACAGATAATGGAGGTAGTGTCTGTGGGACAGAAGATTCTGGTTTATAGTCCTTGTTGGCTGTCAAATTGTTAACTTTCGTAGAGCACCCTCAAAAACATGAAAAATAAACTCAGGGAGGGTGCAGAGATTTGAAACGGGCAATGGACTTCCACTTTAAGCTTTATTGTGAATAATTGAGAGAGATTTTAGCCTACTTAGTCTAAATAAAGAAACTGCATCTGCTTGCATTTTTCTTTAACTCGCTGGTATTCTGTACACTTTGTTTCACATTGATTGTTATTTTCTTGACAGATGGTGCTAATGTTTCTCTGGATATTTTTCTGTTTCCGACAAAGGATCGACTCTTGCAATCTAGAGAGGTGTAAAGACTTTACAGTTTCGAACCATATTTTCTGGGTTATTTAAATCTTGGATTCTATACATCAGTTTTGAAGACCTCCGTTACGGCTTTCAGAAATTAAAAAAGGTATGATTGCACTGTCCTGGTGCTGCTTTTAGTTTGATGTACAAATAATGCTATCTATCTATCTATCTATCTGTTTAGCTGTTGGTCTGTCTGTTTCTGTGGGTGTCTGTCAATCTCTCGGTCCTTGGTTTCCACTTATCAAATATTTGTTATTGGATAAACACAATACATCACATTAAGATGTGTATGGCATTACCGCATGCTTAATTGGAGTTGAGGAAGTAGGAGTGTAAATACTAAGGGGCATATTTACAAGCCCCTTGCGCCACTTTTGCGCCGCCGTTGCGTCACGCATGTGACGCAGCGGCGACGCAAACCATGCGCCGCGTTGCGCTATATTTACAACGTGTCGCATCTAGGGAGATGCGTCACGTAGTAGACCCCTGCGCCACATGAAACCTGCGTCAGGTTTCATGTGGGCGTACCGGCGCAGGGGGGGGGCGTTCCGGCGCAGGAACGCCTCGGAAAAGTGACGTAGTGAAATCTACAAGATTTCACGCAGTCACTTTTCCGGCGCTGGTGCGTCAAATCCTTACGCCTGCTTCAAGCAGGCGTAAGGATTGACGCACCATGTTAGGGATAGGGAAGGTTGGAACAGTGCTGGAGTTGCGTCGCGCTTGCGACACAGCTTCAGCACTGCGCCAACCTTCCGCCGGCAGATGCGTCACGCATCTGCTTATCCTTGCGCCACGATGCGCCGCATTGTAAATGCGGCGCATCGGACGTGGCGCAAGGGTAAACTTGCGTGACGCATTTTCCCTGGCGCATCCCTGCTGATATGCAGGGATGCGCCAGGGAACGTAAATATGCCCCTAAATGTATAAAATGCAGTAAACTGTTGCTACATAAAATAATATAGGAAACACCTGTTGATATAATACGACGTCAGGAATCTTCCAAGAAGTGCAGCAATACATTTTTGCATTGACCTAGACATATGTATCTAACTAGGTGGACAACATGAACGTTTATGGTATTCTCATAGTTTCTGAGTTTGTACATTATGTTTTCTAACTTCACTTGCTATGAAAGGTCCATAGTCCATTTATTTACACACAGCCACAGCATGGTGTGCAGTTTCAAAAAACTAATTCATTTAGCTATTACTAGGCTCTTTTTGGTCAGAGATTCAATTGACGAGAGGTCATTTAAAAGTAAGATAGATGGGGTCATCTGAAGATACCTGTATGTCAGACTTAATTCTGTCAAGGTTCTCCCTCCACAAGCTTGGAACACAAGACATTCAATAAACATATGCACATGTACAGCGTTAGCGTTATTATAGCTCCAATAAAAGACCTTAGTTCATTTGACCAGATGTGACGGGTCATTATTAAAATCTGCTCTACTGCCCAGCTTCCCTTTCGGAATCATCTGACTTTATAAGAGTTCAAAAGACAATAGAAAGGGACAATGTGTTTTATTTTATTTTTTAAACAGAAATTTGATAAAACCTGGAGACTCAAATACTTTTTTTTATCAATGTGTATTACGCTGAGGAAAGAGTACCTTTCAAAAGCAATTGCAAATTGTATTTTTAACAAGGCTATACCTTTCTTGTTTCTTGAAATACACTCTACATTTTATCCATATTTGGGTAGCATAAAGACACATGAATTGCTCCAGTAATTCCAACTGAAAGAGTTTCTGTCGAGGTTAAAGAAGGGGTTGCATCTCTTTTACTGAATTAACTACAACTAGAGCTTCTTCAAAATATTTCATACAATGTGTGAAAAGTATGCTCTTTCTATTTATACCTACCCCTAATTCATGTTTCATAGGAAACCTCTTAGGAGATTCACTCTATTGGTTGTTGATTGTGTCTAGTGTGAGACAATATATTTCTATTGTGGTATATTTTAATGTGGAAAAGCAAAATACAATTTTATCATTAGGGATTTTAAAACTTTTATAGAACTTATTTTTTGCTTTACCCCCAGATAAAAGTTTAATAAAGGTTGTCAAAATTATAAACTACCTAACAGTGCATTTAACTGGGTGGTTCTGATAGATCCTTTTTAATCATATCCTCATATATGGTAACAATCATTTTCTGGAGCAAAAGGCTTATCTTGGCAAAGATGCATGGCTTTGGAATCAAACGATGGCTAAAACTTTTATAGTTAGTGTGGGTTTACATGGTTTAATCTTCACAATAGAACTTTATCATACAACACAAAATGTCATTCATGGCTCACAGAAATACGCACAAGTTTTAAAACATAGGCAGCGTCAAAGTCATGAGGCAGGTGCAAAATGTGGTTTCTCTATTTTAATTCGGATAGGAAACATTTAGCTGAGGCTACAGAAATAAATCCTGGCTAGATCAACACTGAATTTGACATACAAATAACGTATGTCTGAGTTATGTCGGTCTTTCTTTATTTGCTATAAATCGACTCTGCAGTTGTCGAAATATTTGTCAAAAAATGAGGTAAAAGATGTATATGTATTTACATGGGGAAATATTGGGTTTATTTAAAATAGGTTTAACATTTACAAGCACAAGAAAGCTCTAATTGGGAGTGTTGTACTCATGTAGGAAAGAGACAGACCTTGACCATTCTACTTCTGAAGCTTAGAAGGTGCTCAATGGATCTTATTTTTTGGGGGGGGGGGAGGGGGTAACAAATGCCACAGTTTTGCTGCTTGCACAGAGAAAGCGTTTCCACCCATGTTGTTTTTGTTGTAGGCTGGGATTTTGAGACAGGGTAGCAGACTAGAGTGTAGGTTTCTTTTTTGGATGTATTTTGTGATTTTCTTCCTGCTGAAAAGTGGTCCTTTCTTATTTATTGATTTGTGGGCGAAACAAAGCAGAAGGGGAGTTGTGATATAGATAATTAGCGTGTTCTAGTTTAGATTGGACAAGAGATTGTCGCTTGAACCTTGTGGGGAATCCTTGGTGTGGGAAGATGTGTCGTAGTGTTTTCATGGTAAGAAAACTTGATTAGGGTAGCTTATCCACTTGGGCCTTCATGGACAGCTTTGAGTCCTTGGTAATTCCAAGGTTTCTTACCTCCTTTAATATATTTTGAGGTGGTCCTATATCGTCAGGCCAGGTGCAGAGAGGATCAAAATTTTTCCAGTCGCCACAGGTGAGTATTTCCATTTTGGAGATGTTCAATTTGAGATGGCTCCATGTCATCCTCTAGCCAATAGCCCAAAGCAACTGAAGATTTAGAAATTTCCAATGTCCTTGGGTCTTTCAAATTTAAGAAGTATCAGGGTGTCATTTTTGTACTTATATCAAGTAATTTCTAAAACATTAATCAAAGTTCTAGTAAGGATTTAATGTGGATATTGAAAAGAAGGGGTGAAATTATAAAGCTTGAGGGACTCCTGCTTTTGCGTTTTGATGAGAGCTGAGGAGTATGTATCACATTTGTTTTTAGGTTTAGGGAAGACGAGATCCAAGTGAGAGCGGTATACTTTATGCCAGCTTCCTTGAGTCCTAGGATTAGTGTGTCATGATTGACTGTATCTATGGCAGCTGAAAGGTCCAATATGACATAAAGATCCTAAGGCTAGACTCCATTTCGAGCAGACTAAGACCACAATTTCTGCCTGGCCATCTGCAGGTCTACCTTTGATGTAGATGCAGTATGTCCTTATCTTTACAAGAACCTGTGAAAGTGTCAAGTCTTCCAGACATCGATAAGACACCTAATAGAACACCTAATGCAACATCAGTCTGGGGCAAACGTCTTGTTATCTGTGCTTCAAGACCAGCTAACAACAATAACATAAACAACGTAGTCTGAACTGACATATATTTATTTAAACTAATGCATCTAAGACTAGAATATTGATGCACACGGGTTATATCAGAAATTCCTCAAGAATTCTCCATTTCAGATAAGATTAGGGATCAACGCTATACAAGACTCATCAAGTGGCCATTTAGATAGAGAGGTCCTTCACCCCAGATTATCACACAAGATACTGCCAGAAGATCCTGCCAGAGACTGCCATACTGCCTCAGCATCCCGTCTTACGCAGAGAGCTGATATCGAGCCAAGTCCGAGACAAGAGGAGTTGAGCCCAGCTGATGATTGATGAGGGAGCACTCTCTCCAGGCTACTGATAACTATAGCTTCTTGCTGTAATTAGGTATGCAATGTGCTGATTCCTCCTAAGAAACTCTAGATGCAAGTTAAGCTACTTCATGCTCTCATTGTATAGCGCATAGAGGTACTTTTTAGGGTTTTAGGTTGCCAGATGATATTTGCACTATGGTAGAAATGTTATTAATATATTTTCTGTGTCAGCTGTTTAATATTATTCTATGGTGTTACTTTACATATGCTAAACCAGTAGGATTAGACTGTTGAAATAAAACGTTACACATAAAGGTCTTTCTCTTAGTGCATTGCTTGTGTGTGATATTATAAAGCACGAATTTGAGTTTGAATTACCACTATGTCCCTGATCCCATTTTAGGGACAGTTAGTAACCCAGAAAGTACAGACGCCACATCAACTATGCATTGAGTGGGGTTGTGTGGGACAACAATAACCATTTTTTGACATTCAAGCACTGATGGACTGAATTAAGTTCAGTGGAGTTGAAGTTTATACAACAAAGTGAAGTAGCGCAGCAACCCCATTCTGGTCTACTCCATTGTTAAAGTCATACCATATGGAGTTTGGGGCTGATTCAGTGCCAGTTCCTGGATAGAATCCTGCTTGGAAATGAGAAAGTAGGGAGTTATCTTCAGTGAATTCTCTCATCTGGGCGAAGGCTGCTTTTTCCATTAGTTTGCCTAGTGATGGTCCATTTGCTATAGGTCTGTAATTGTTGGGGTCTTGAGGGTCCAGGTTTGTTTTCTTTAATAATGGGTGTATATATGCTCCTTTTTTATGTCGTCTGGAAAGTTCCCATTGTTAAGGAGTTGTTGATCAGTGTTCTGACTGGAATGACTGCTGGAATTATTAGAAGAATTTGGAAGATTTTTGGGGGACAAGAATCAGAGGTGCAACCTGCTGGCTTGCTAACTTTGACAAGATCCACAAATTCAGTTGGTGATAGTTCTTTCAAGGAGTGCACAGGATGTGTTAACCCTCCCCTGGAGGTTTTATTTTGGGAAAGGGTTATTGTTGTTTGTTTTTTTGTGTGTAAAGTATGAATTAAACATGTCCACTTCTGTAATGTAACGAGTTGCTAATTTATGACGAAATTCCATAGAAATGAGATAGGTTCCTTCCGTGCATTTCGGATTGCAAAATTCTCTGAGTTTTATAAAACTATTTTTATTGGGGCATTTTGCGTTGTGAATTCTGCTTGAGTATTTTTTTTTTAGCTTTTTTGATTGTTGACTTGTACATTCTGTTTTGTTTGTGTAAGCGTGTAAGCGTTTTTGTCTTGAGGGTGGTTTGTTTCGAATGAGTTGAATTGAAGGGATGCAATTTGTTGTTTTATCTTTTTTAAATCTGCGTTCATCCAAGAAGCTTTTTGCTTTTGTAATGGTTTGATGTGTTCCATGAGAATAATATGTCAAAAGCTTCATGATGCCATCCATAGAGTTTTTGAACTCAGTTTATTGTGTCCAGATCTGGGTTTCTAGGCCCTTCATATTCAGCTTGCTCCAAGATTTTCCAGTAAACTAAGTTTAGCAGAGGTGAGTTGTGCTCTCTTGTGTTAGAAGGCAACCAGGTCGTGGTTTGAACACGTGACTGGAGTATCCCTTTAAAATGCAATTAGGTCTTGCTTGCGAAAAATGACATTCAAGATTTGCCCTGCAATGTATGTGGGTTTGAGAATGAGCTGTTTAGGTTGAGCGTGTGTAGACCAGCGATGATCATTCTGGGGAGAGGAATAGGTCACCAAGAATGCACAGGTTTGAGTACTTGGTGTGTAGGATTGAAACTGCATCTAGAACGATGTCTGGGAATTTTCCTTTGCTAGGTGGTGATCTGTAAAGAAGGAGGAAGTGACGGGAAATGGTTGGGGTAAGGTTGCAATTGAGGAGGGACTTACTACCTTAGAAAGAAACAGCCTCAGCTTTGGTTAGAGTTATTTCCTTAAATATGATGACTGGGCTGTTTCCTTTTTTGCCTGTACAATTTTGCGTAAATGTTTGATGGCCTGGTAGATTATCTTCATGCAATTCTGGAGCCATGTCTTCCTCCAGCCAAAATTCAGCTATGAAGAATAAGTCAGCTTCTCTGTCTGTCAAATGGTAGAAGGTGTGGTGCGTGTTTTTGGACACAGAACAAGCAATATTTAGTAGGCAGTTTAAAGGAGCTGTTTTGGAGGTGGTGTGATTTTGTGTTGCAGGAGAGTGAGTATTCTCCTTGGAAGTTGTAGGTAATTTGCTATTGGTGATTGTGTTTGCTGTAGCAGGACAGAAATGCACTTCTTTTTGGGTGTTATCCTTGTCCATGAGGCATTTTGTAGGGTCTGTGTGTGCAGGTGGTGGGAAGACTGGTTAAAATTCAAAGGATGGGCTGTTGAGTTGTCTTTGAATAGTAGCATTGTTGTGTGGTAGACAAGGGAAAGCGACATTATGAAAAGTGGTGTGGAGTAGCTTGCTTTTGTGTATGTTGAAGGCATATTGGTGATAGGTGTCGGTAGAGCATGAGGGTCTGATTTTATGGCTTTGAATTCTGCAATAGGTAATAGATGGATGAATGAGTCATGCTGTTGTGTGTTTTTGGACTTTGGGAATATCTGAGATGTTTTATATAGAAATGTTGTGTCGGTGTTTGGGTTTGTTTTGGTGGGTTAGTATTGTCTAATATTGGTATTGTGACTTGAGATATAGTATTTGAATGTGAAGGATTGGGGTGGTGTGGATGTTGAATGAAAGGAGTGTAGGGTTGGATGTTAAAGGAGAGTCTCTGGGAGTGGGAAGGGGGATAAACGGGGTTGAAAGGTTAGTTGTAGGGTAAGTAGGCGGAATAGATAAGCTTATTGGTGGAGAGGAGTGTTGAAAGAGTGTTGTCCCGGGCTTCGGGTGGCAAGAAGAGTAGGGTTGTGCAGGGGGAGGGTACAATAGAGAGTTGAGAGTGGTGGCATTGCCAATATTTTGAGTTGGCAAAGGGCATGGGAAGGCTTTAGTGAGAAAAGGGAGAGCATGTGTGATATTTATGGAGTATAGATATTACTGTGTGAGGTAGTGGTATTGTGGGGATAGATTGGGGTTTTGCACAGGGTTGTGGTTTGTATTCAAGTGAAGGGGCTCATATGTGGCTGTAGGACTAGGAAGGTGTGTAGGACTGTTTTATGGAGGTGGATTGTTGTTGGTGGAATGCCCTATATTTGCTTGCAGTGGTAGTAGCATTGAGAGATTTTATGCATGTTAGTTGTAAATGTCTTCTGTTTAATTGTCTAGGAAAGAAAGTTGGCATTGTTCTCGGCCCTAGGCTATACTAGGCCCGAACAGTTCCAAACAGGGATGTGGTCCTTATCCTCTGTCCTTTTGCTCGAAGTCTGGGCTGAGACGCCCTGGGAAGGGGGCTAGTATAGGTTGGTGGTGAGGTCACATGACTCTCTCTCAGGATTTTAGGCTCACCTGCAGGCCCAGCAACCATCAAATTGAAATGAGTGTACCTGGAAAAGGGGTGTGTTCGAATTTCTAATCCACATCTTGTGTCTGGGAGACCAAGTAGAGACAGGGGAATGGAGGACAAGAGGAGAAAGCAAGACTGGGTCTTGCAGCAGTAAAGATGCTGGTAATGTTGGGCAGAACTGCACAAAATACCCAAAACTTTACAGTCAACAGAAGCAAAATTGGTCCCAAAAAGCTGCTATCCCTTCCCTCAGCTTTGACTCAGCAGATTCCTTACGGGACCTTTGATTATAGCCGGAGTAATACATAGCTTTTGGGCTGATAAGTAGACTCAGATAGTCAGCAGGGCATTTGAGGGGAGAGGCAGGGGGCAATGAGAGAAAGGGTTAAATTAAATGAAAGCACTCAGAATCACATGGGGTGACTGGAGAGGGAAAGGAGAGCAGAAGACAGAAAAATACAGAGACTGCAAAGAGTGAAAGGAAGGGTCTTTTACAGACATCTGCAAGGAAAACAGGCTTTCTTTGAGAAACAAGAGAGCACAGAGCTAGCAGGATCAGAGTCCAAATAGACCATTGAATGTTACCAGAAATCACAAAGTAACAGGTGTTACACTATGTTATATTTTGCAAGGAGTCAGCCCCTTGTTTTTTTTTTTTTTTAAAACATCTTTTTATTGGCATTTTATATCAATACAGACACATTACACATGTACAGTTAATCATGTCTAATCGTTATGTTCGCTAACCCATACAAGCCTGGATGTTACAGATCATGCATATGAGTATATACTGCACGTTAATGTACATTCTTATTAACAAATAGCTTTATATTTTTCACTGTGGTGTTATATATCACAACATATATGTGTTCAAGGTAGTTACTACCACATGTAGCCAAATGTATGCTGATAACTTATTTCATTCTATTAACATTAAATCATACAAATCAAACCTTGTCGTGTTCAGTCTCTATCATTTCTGCTGTCAGTAATATGAGTTCTCGCATGCTTCCTGGCAAAGCGGGGGTACAATCTAGTCAGGTTTTTACGTCTCGCATATGCGAATATATCCTATTTGTCACCGGGGAGGGAAGGGGGCAAGGGGGCTCCCAAGGAGATTCCCGGGGGGGGGGGGTCCAACTCTCCCACACCACCACTATGTTCACCAGGTTCATTAGTATCTTCGTCTCCCCTTTCAGCAGCTGTCATGTTTCTGGTTTCCCAATACCGCAGCACCTCGGCCCTTAATTCTGCTATGGGGCGCTTGCGTATTCCTCACGCATCATCTTGCTGTAGGGCCCTTAGTTCCACTTTGGACCAGGCAGACACGTTTCTCTCCCATGCCTGTATCGAGGGTGATGTGTGTCTTCCAGTTTTGAGCTATCGCTTTACGTGCAAATACTAGCGCCAGGTCTACAAATCTATTACGTATTTTTTTGGCCTTTGGTCTGGGGAAAAGGCCTAGCAGGCAGATTTCAGGTGTATTTGGGAGGGTTCTGGCCAGTGTTTTTCCAATCTCAGCCAGGACCTTCTCCTAAAATTCAATTAATCGCGACACTCCCAGGTGACATGCGCAAAGACGGCATCCTGTAATCCACATCTAGCGCAGGACTGGTCAGTGTGTCCTCTCATAACATTCAGTCTGAGGCGTCAGATACACCATGTGTATATAATTAAATTGGGTTGTTATGAAATTAGAATTTCTTGACACCTGTTTTGAACCCCTCAGCACTCGGGACCATTCCTTATCTGTTAACGGTTTCCCCACAATCCCCTCCCACTGTCTTCTAGTCCGATCAAGGTTTTTTTTTAACCGATTCCAGGAGCACCCCATATATCCACCTTATCAAGTGCCATGCCGTTCTGAGGGTCAGCAGCACCTGGAGCACTCTATGTGTGATGGGTTCTGTGGAGCCCCCCTGCCATATGTCCCGGAACACCCGCGTCAGTGAATGATAGGTCAAGAATTGCCCAGGATGTAGGTCATGTTGAGACATTAATTCATCCATAGGGATCAAGGCCCCCAAATGAAAACAGTCTCCGACTGTTGTAATCCCAACCCTCGTCCATTTTGCCAATTGGAGTCTGGGGTATGGAGTCAGGGGATCCCCGTGTGGAATTCCCGCCAAAGGTATTTCAGGTTGTAAGGCGGCGTATTTCCTGTTTGCCGGAGGCATCTTTTCCAGCAATATAGTGCAGCCTGCACTTGGGATTCGGGAGCACCACCTTCCGCTGTATTAGTTTGGCTATCAACCATTCTGGGTTCTTTCTCCCATTGCCCCTTGGTTAAAGCCAGATTAAGAGAAGGAGTAAAAGGTGCTCCTCTTATCTCACTGGGGTTCCAAATCAGTACATCAATTTGTGCTATATAGGTATGCAAAACTTCCTATACCATTCACTCCTATTGACAAATTACATGATGTCTGTAACTTAAGTGCATGTATCATTTTTGTAAAGTAGATTTGTTGAGCAAAAATTGAAAATATAAGTCATAAACGTGATTTTTCTGTGAGCTGACCTAAAGATAGAGATTCATGGTTTACCGACTCTGGTCCCCATTCCAAGATATGCAGAACAGTGCGTGGTAAATACTGTTACCCAAGGTTGGTGTATTTACTGGTGTGGTGCATCTGTATAGTAATGAGATATAACACTCGCAATCCCCAATTAATATACTGATTTTAGCATATTTTGTCTTTTGTTCTGGCTATATCCCTGGAAAATGTTTGTCCATATTTTTCCTGGTGAAATCAGTTAGAGGAAAATTGTAGGGATGTAATAATTAGCATGCAACTTAGAATGTTGTCCCTTTGCAAATTCCAGTATGCTCAAGGTTTGTAATTTAGCTCACAACTCAGAATCAAAGACTCTGTGGTAGGTATCTTTAGTCTGTCAAAGAATACTTTAAAATGTGTACTCCAACGCCTTAATCAGTTTTGTGTTTTTTAACTTGTTTATATTTCTGGGCCTTTTCCCACTATCTTGTTATTTTTATCAAAACTTGAGTCTTTTTACATTGTGATATCTCTACATTAGCCATTTCAAAATTGAAGAATCATTCCTGTTGGGGTGCTCAGAAACATAATTTATTTTGTATTCACTGTACATAATGCTCCAGTCAAAATTATAGTAAGAGGTTGTCTAAATCAGAACATACAGTAATAGAAACATGTTTATACACAGTATAACATTAATAAGAACTTAGGGGCCCATTACGATGCCGGGCGGAAGCAGTACCGCCTTGCTGTCGGAGGCAAAAACCGCTAGTTACCGTCCACCAGCAACGGCCCACACGCCCGCCAAATTAGGATGTGAAAACTCAGCCAAACACCGCCCGTAATCCTGCAACGCCGCCTGCCATCAAAGTGCGCCCGTCTACGTTGCGGCGCGAGCCAATGGAGACACCGTCCGACGAAATGACGTACCGCCCGGCGTCAAAATTACGATGCCACAACCAAACAGCCTCACCGGCAAAGAGACACTGCACGTGCTGTCCCCTAGAGATGTGTCCATCACAGTTTCTTCATGGATGACTAAATACTCCGCAACCACTTTAACATAGAAACATTACACATGACTCACTCTTCGGCCATTTTTGTGGTGTTTATATTTTTTTGTTTTTTCAAATTTCCCTTTAGTATGTCGATCTTGAACCAGTATTTGATCTCCAGGGATTGGCAGGCATGCTCTCTTCAGCTTGCCAACTTAGTCATTTGACCTCATCCGATGGTTCCTGATTTCTTCTGGAGTAGTTTTGTTGCTGCTCACTCTTAGATGGTGGTCAAAGTGTCCCTTATTTTTGTGAGCATATTTGCTGGGTGCACTTGGTCAAGGCGGCAGAACAGTTTTGATACTCCCTATGAAAGGTAAACAAGGCCAATTCAAGATTAGTTTTTGTTTTCCACATTTTCTCATAATGTTATCCTCATATGGGGCAGACATAGCTTGGCTCCTGAGTGGGTATGTCCTATATCCTCAAAACACAGGTGGCTGAGGTGGAGAGATTGATTTGATTTATAAATTTACAGAGCGCAACGAATGCCCAAGGGCGTCTTGGCGCTACAGACAAGTGGGCCAAGTAAGGTTGCCTTTAAGGTGTACATATCACGTTAGTTGGAGAAGAGCCAGGTTTTTAGCGCCTTTCTGAAGGATAGCAGTGTAGGGCTGCTCTTTATATCGACCGGGCGTAGGTTCCAAGTTTTTGCTGTCCCTAACAGAAAGCTTCTTCCTCCACAGCAAGATTTCATGAACCTGGGTGTTTGCAGGAGTTTGCTGTGTGCAGATCTTAAACATCTAGACGGCACATACCATTTCAGATGAGTCCTCAGGAATTGAGGCCCGGCGCCATGTAGTGCCTTGAAGTCTAGGCATTGGGATTTAAATGTAATCCTCTTGTCCACTGGAAGCCAGTGAAGGGTTCTTAGGCCATGGGAGACTGGCTGGAACCTAGGGATATCCAAAACTACTCTGGCTGCAGCGTTTTGTAACCGCTGCAACCTTTTTAGATACTGAGATTGGATCCCAATGTACAAGGCATTGCCGTAGTCCAACGTGGACAAGGCTAATGCTGTGACCAGTGGTTTTAGGTAGTCAGGAGGAATGAAAGGGCGAATTTTCCTAATCAATTTTAGGATGAACCAAATGGTTGAGGAGAGGGTATTGATCTGATTCTTGAATGTCAGCTTATTGTCAAAGATGAAGCCAAGATTTTTGACCTTAGGCACCAGGGCTGGGCAGTCGCCCAGACTGGTTGGCCACCATCTAGGTGACCAATAAGATGAATCGGAGCCTAATAACAGGACCTCCGTCTTTCTGCCGTTTAGTTTAAGGCAGTTGGTCCGCATCCACAGGTTTACCTGAGTCATGCAGCTGGTGAAACGGTCAGCTGTCTCCTCAATATTGCTTGAAACCGACACCACTAACTGGGTGTCGTCAGCATAAGAGACCACTGAGAACCCACACTACCTAATGATAGGGGCCAGAGGGGGCACATATACGTTGAAGAGTGTAGGGCTCAAGGCCCTGAGGCACACCACAAAGAAGTGTAAAAGACTCGGAGGAAAAGGCTCCAGATTCTACTTTCCCCCCGTGTCCAGTATTGCTCTCAGTTGTTCTACAGCCATGACCAGAGCTGTCTCAGTTCCATGCCCTTCCCGGAACCCATACTGTGAAGGATCGAGGAGGACTAGGAGTGTAACTAAACAACAACATCCCAGGTTTTCGCAAATATTCCTGGTCACACAAGGCGTTTTGTAAGAAATGTCCAATGCTAACAGCTGTGGAGTGAGTGTGAGAAGTGAGTGCTTCCATACTCTGCAAGTGAAAGAAGGTGGGGACTTTGGTTTAGAGTGAGTGGTGCGGGTTGTACATGGCCTGTCTGGTTTACCTTTAGAAAGGGATTGCTGTGAACCCACTATGTGGCAGGCTGAGAACTCAAACAGCCTGTCCTACATCCTCTATACTCTTGGTATGTTGTGGCAATGGAGGTAGCTGGGAAGGAGACATGCCAGAAATTAACTGACTGTTGGCTTGGGCATACCTTGATCTGAGATACCTATAAAGTGGTCACCTGATTTAATTGTCTTGTCTTCTTGTACTCTCAACTGCTGTTTTAATGCCTCATGTTTTGGGCTTATATGTTGCTGCACTACCTCTACATGTAGCTGTGAGATCATTTTTGCCCAAAAATGAGAAAGGGAGACCCTAAAGAGAAAATTCTGAGGCAATTCTGTGGACAGCTCCTTGTTTTCTACAATCCAGATTTTCTGGAGAGTGAGGTCTTGCCAAGAGAATCACTTGCAATATTATGGTGCACAAAGCCAATAGATTAGCAATCAGAGGTGATGATATTGAGGCTTAAGGCACGATAATGGCTAAGATTGTTAATGCAATGGAAAGGGACGTACTTTGTTGAGAGACCAGTAACTGACAGTGGGTGACTTTTAATGGCAAAAAGGTGATGATATACCCCGATTGTTGTCTGTCTATGCAGCAAAACCCAAATAGTTGGCCCTTCCACTTTTTCAATCAAACACAATCGTTCCTAAGTTTTGATTCCACGTGTAGTCTGATTGATGTGTGGATTCATTATTTTCATCCTGAGGCATCCTAGGCCTCTTAATAGGGGCTTGAATCGAGTCTTTATAGCTTCCTGTTCACAGGTGCATAACAGAGTGCAAAGGTAGTTAATTCGAGAGCCTCCATGGGCTGCAGCTGAGCAGATCAGTGTTCTGGTAGAGGAGTCAATCAGAAAGAACTTTACATTCACTGGTTTTAGACCATGTTGAATAATGGTATTAGACATTACTGCGTTAGTAAGTGGTTTGGTAACTCTTACAAATATATCTGTTTGTACCAGCTTTGGACCCAGTAGTAGTAGCTTAAATTACTTTTTGTCCTAGAAATTTGCCCCTCTGTCTATCTGGGTGGTGATGATAGGTGCTGCACCTTCACCTGACACTTGAGTTGGGGGTCTCCAGGAAGTTGCCTATAAAGAATATCAAGACTATTTCTCCAGCCTCATTGGGTGGTCGTATCAAGGTAAGGACTGTAGTGCAGCACTGTTAATGTTTCAGCTCCCTGTAGCATGAGCACTTTCACCCATAGGCCAGGTACTCATTAGGTGAGGAACAACACCATCTCCACCCTCTCTCCGAGACATGAACGGCAAGGCACCTACAGCCACTTCACCAGGAGTTACACCACATGGTCTGTGGAGTTCTATGTTCGATGGAACGTTTTGCACTGTTTCTTCTTGATGGCGATGTCAATAAAAACAGCTTCCACCTTGGTGGCTCTTGCATAAGAGATAATACAACAGTCTAAAAGTGGCAGGGCCAATTCTGCGCTGAGTCAGTGCAATGTAGTACAATCAAAATTCCACAATTGCTCCAAGGATAAGTGGAGCGGCCACCCAACGTTCCAAGGTTTGGAGATGGAATCCTCAAATAACAATACAAACAAAATCTTATCCTGAGCAAATGTCTATTCCAAAGTAAATCCAGCAGTCCGTAGTTATGGTAATTTCTTTGTTTTATTCCAAACATCAGAATTCCAAATGGGTAATATCACAGCCAGTCTGAACAGAATGCAGCCACCATGTGTTTCGTCTCGTGAATAATTTCCACCGACTTCATGGGGGCTAATAAGTCATAATCAAGTTCAGTCCTCAGTAGTAAAACATAGATTTTCGCAAGCACCTATATCTCAGTACTTAATCCCTTAATGGGGAGAGTGCTCCTCACGGTATCCCGGCGTCTAGACGCCGAGATACCATGAGGAGCACTCTCCCTATTGTTTGCAGATACATGAATTGCCGACTGTTGGATTGCAAGATAATGAGGAATTAAGGGATTTAGGGGCCCATTACGATAACCGTCGGTAAAAAATCCGCCATCTACTATAGCCTGAAAAAAACGCCCGCCTGCACCATGGGAATTCCGACTGAGCAATTATGATGTCGCGAAGCAACCTCCGCCCGCGGCGGTAAAAACACACAAAATTCCGCCCGTCCATGTCAGAGTAGAAGATTATCCGTCTGCCACGGACGCAATCCCGCCCGAGAATCCAAATCCGCCCGCTCTGACGACCGAGACACCGGCCGTGAAATTATGATCTCCCCGACATGAGCGCGGAAAATCTACATATTTCCCGCCCGCCACGGTTAACAACAGAGATGAATAACTGACACGGCGGAAGGCCTGGCGGCCACGTCCGTGCACAGAAATCATTGGCGGACCAAAGAAATACACACAACATGGCCAACAAGTCCACACAGCAAACTACGCCAAAATACCCAAACACAGAACACATCTCAAAGACACATCCCCCTGGCAAAACAAAAAACTACAAATCCGAGGACACCAGGCACAACACACCTGAAAACGACAGCTTATCATGACACACCCACATAGGTGAGTAGAAAAGCAGCCCCTTCACAGACCACAATCCCTTGCACTACTACAAAGCGAAGACGACAGCAGAGAACCCAGAGAGCCACAAAGGAAAGCAGCATACCACACGCACGCACACATCACACTCATCACCAACAACACCACCACCATCACCACTGAAACACCGGCACCACTAACCCCCTGCACATCACACACCACACACCACACACCAGCACCACAAATACCAAACCACACACCATGGAAACACAAAGAATGCCTAAGTACACTGCCACTGAGTTGACGGTCATGTTCGACGAGATCATCAAGGTGCACCCACAAATCTATGGGAACCAGGTCCAACAGACACAGTAGCCACCAGAAACCGAATGTGGAGCAGGATCGTAGACCAGGTGAATGCATTTGGGAACGTGCCACGCAACCGGGGTGAAATTACAAAGAGGTGGCACGACCTGAAAAGCGTGGTCAGGAAGAAGGAGGCCAAGAATCGTGAGCTGGCTGACAGGACTGGCGGCGGAAATCCTGCGCCATTCAAGACCTTCAAGGCGTGGGAGGAGAAGGTGCGAGGCATTCTACATCCGGAGAGTCTCACCGGAATACCAGGGGAGTGGAGGTTGGTAAGTACAAACAAATGTATACCAGCACACCGCTATGTACTGTCATGCACTACCAGAATGCCATAGCTTCGAGGGCCAAACACCCCCATATCCAGTACACAATCCACAAGACATCTCTCACACATGCAACAGACACTCCCACACACTCAGCCCAAAGGTACCAACAAACAAAACCATGGGGGCATGTGTACAGTCAGCCAGCACCACAACTCCCACCAGGTCCCCTTGCACCCCAGATGCGCCGGAAGGAGCACTCCCCACACCTACACTCATGTGTCAGCCATAGCTGCACTAACCAACAAGTAACAGGTAAGTAGCCTTACCACAACGTCCGTGTATCGGAGGGGGGACTGCAGAAGTACAACCCCCACCAGGCCCCTAGTCCTACAGCGCAGCAAGATGGAGCACTCCCCACACCCATGTGTCAGCCATTGCAGTGCACACCTTCACCCGACAGGTAGATATGTTTCCCTACATGGAGGGGTGTCTGTGGATGGTAAGACATCACCACAACTCACAACACGGCCCCCACTCCCACAGACCAGCAAGAAGGAGCACCCCTCCCTCTCATAACCATGTGGTAGCCATTGCATTGCTCCCTCCAAACCAACAAGTAGGTAGACTACTGTACATGGCGGGGTGTCTGTAGGTATGAGGACTGTACTACGACTAACATTTGGGACATGTCACGTAGCAGAGGAACAGGTAGCACTGCTCCCTGTCATAATCATGTGACTAATGTGCACACGGACATGAATTACAGAGTCATAGCCCACATGAGCCATCTCAAATACAGTAACACGTAAGGAGTCACGTCTGCATGCACAAGTCTCACTGGAGTACTGACCCACATGGCGTGCACTGTGCCAGTCATCACACACATCAGCAACACCATCGAAGTCTTGTCCATGTAGTCGTGTCTGCTTGTTCCGTTGACATTGTACAACATCACCCATGTAAGTCTATCTTGTCTCAATGTAACAGAGTGGAACCCCAGTAATGTCACATTCACCACTGGACCCATGAACCACACAGCTACACAATGCACATTCAAAATCTCATCCATCTCATCTTTCAGCCCCAGTGTCATGAAAGGTATATCATCTAAACAGTTGTCCCATATACAGTAGTTCAGCAAAGATTCCTGCCGATGACCAAAAATGTGACTGCAGTGTCTGAAGCGCACATCACACTGTGATTTACAACATACCTAATATAGTCAACACCCCAAGAGCACTGCATTGCTGCACTTGGCTGAGGGTAGCACGCACACCAAGGAATTGTCCCATCTGCAATACGTTGTGTGGCACACAACCATTACTCACTCACTACAATGCTTGCAGTGTAATGTCCCTAAATGACAACAGTGAGCAGATATGCTGGGTATGTCAGACATAAACACACCTTTGTCTCTGTAGTGTCGTGTGGCCAAAACACATGTCCCCTTCTGCACCCATATGTCACAGTATGTACCACCAAACCATATTTCATATCAAAAGCGTTGACGGAGCTGTACTCCTTTTCCCATCTGCGTTTCTAAGCGTTTCATTTGAACCCCAAAACCATGTTTCACCTCAAAAGCGTTGATGGGGCTGTACCCCTTTTGCCATCTGCGTTTCTAAGCGTTTCATTTGAACCCCAAAACCATATTTCATCTCAAAAGCGTTCATGGGGCTGTACCCCTTTTGCCATCTGCGTTTCTAAGCGTTTCATTTGAACCCCAAAACCATATTTCATCTCAAAAGCGTTCATGGGGCTGTACCCTGTTTCCACCAAAGCCACAAAATGTAGGGGTTCTGCAACACACACCGATTGGCATTCCAAATCCGTCCCATGCCATATGCACCCATCACACTATTCCATTGCCTTGATCACGCACACACATTGTAGAGCCATACACACGCATCTGGGAAATCAGTGCACAACTGTGCACAAACTGTGAATGTCAGACATCTAACACAAACCTTGCAAGGTGCAACACAATAACCTTTCGTCTCTGCCCCACAGGTGATGAACAGCATGATGCTGGAGAGGGAGACAGCAGCCATCACAGCCAGTCTACAAGCCCTCCACCCGGACTCACGGATGTGGAAGACCTGGACACCTCTTCGGACGAGGACTCCCGACCAGGCACATCTGGCGTGGCAGGGCGCAACCGCTCCCCAGGACCCCTCCTACCCACCAACCCATCTCCCAGGGCTGGTGACCAGTCCCAGGCCCCTGCTGCCACGGTCATTGCGGCCACCACCACCGCCGCAACCACCACCACCACCACCAGGGCCTCCCTGACCACTCACCCTGCGCAAGGGGTGGTACGCATGTCGACATCGACCCTGGGAGCCAGAACGAGGCCCCGGGTGACCAATGTGGCGAGTGGGCAGGTCGGTGGCAGCAGTTCAGGTGGGAGGAGCAGGGTCAGGCCAACGCCATCAGAGCCTGGGAGCCAAGCCCTGCCGCAAATCGCCAGAGTCCTTGGGGCCTATGAAGAGGCCCAGGGACAATGGGCCCGGTCAGCTGCCGATACGCAGGAAGTCCTTGGGGTGTTGAGGTCCATGGACGCCCATATGGGCTAATTCGTGACCCGTATGGGCCAACTTGTCGACCTCATGGGCCAGCTAGTGGTGGTGGTGAGGGCCCAATCAAGGCCAACCACACCACCTCCGCCACCACCTGCTGGGGCGCAGGGTCGTGCAACATCCAGTTCCCCTGCGTCCACAGCGAGTGGGCAATCCTCAGCCACCACCAGCAGCCCACAAACACAACCCCCCCCCTCTCAAACGTGGAAGGGGTCGTCCGAAGAGGAAACAGGTGTCCAGAGATGACTTCGCACGCTCCAAACGCCAGTGAGTCAGCCAGCCACGGTGGCCATCTACTGCATTCACTTGGACTACTATCCTACCCCACACTGCCATGTGAATGGCATGTGTCTGTCGGACTTTGGACCCAGAACAACATGGGTACACCTTGACCATCACGCGGACATAACCGTCAGCTCATTGTTTCAGCATGCACCACTTTTGTGATCACCTTGCCCACAATCACATGTCACTGCTTAAAATAAATACACCTGGATCACATTCTGTTTTATCTGCTCTGTGTTTAAGCAAGGATGTGCAACCGTCACCATGATCAGAAATGCATCTGGAGTGTGGTATGTCGATAGGCCAGGAGAGGCTGTAGGGACCTAGGGGTGAAAAACAGAACAAGAGTCCATTGAATGTGTGTGTCACACACTCATCACACAGTACTTGTCATCAAGTTTAAGCAATGTACACACATCTCACATAGCAACAGGGCACAATGCTACAGCCACTGACCGTGGCATACTACCCTGGACATGGACCATTGCCACACAGCACTCAGTGAACAATAGGACGCCGTGACAATGCACACATACACCTACACAACTACAGCAACATCAGCCGTCGTACATGGTCACTCACCGTCAAGTGAAGTAGCGGGCGATGAGCTGCTGACGCTCATTCACTGCTTCCTCCTCTCCACTGTCCTCGTCACTGGACACGGCTTGGTCTGCAGGCGGGGGCCCTGGCTGATCACCGTCATCCACTATCAGGGGGATCTGCCTGCGAATCGCGAGATTGTGCACAGCATGCCACAACTATCTGGCACACCTTCTGTGGGGAGTATGCCAGTGCACCCCCGGTGCGGTCCAGGCATCTGAATCTGGACTTCAGGAGTCCAAAGTCCGCTCCACCACACGTCTGGTCCTCCCATGTGCCTCATTGTATCTGACATCAGGTGGTGTCCTAGGATTACGTAGTGGGCTCAGCAGCCAAGGCCCGTTAGGATATGCAGAGTCACCTGGGTGTGAGAAACACAGAGAATCATTGCAATTCCAACAGGATACAAGGCAGCATGTCACACCCAGCACGCGACACGAGTATGCATACTCACCAACAATCCATGCACGGTCCGGTTGAAGATTGGTCATCATTCGTGGGAGGATGCTGTGGCGCATGATGTGCGAGTCATGGGCGGATCCGGGAAACTTCGCACACACGTGTGTGATAATCATGTCCGCCAGGCACACCACTTGCACATTCAGGGAGTGGAAATGTTTCCGGTTCGTATAGATGTGCTCCATGGCCTGTGGTGCAACAAGGCCAACATGGGTGCAATCAATTGCACCAACAACGTGGGGGATGCGTCCAAGGGCATAGAAACCACCCTTCACTGCCGCCAAATCACGAGCCCTGGAGAATCGGATGTACCGGTTTCTGTAGAGCATCATAGCTGACAGGACATCCCGTAGCACCATGCTGAACATGGGCTGGGACATCCCACCTCCACTGCCCACCGTGTGTTGGAAAGATCCGGTTGCGAAAAAATGAAGTGCAGCCATCACCTTAGCCGTGGGGGTGAATGCTGTAGGATACGCCCTGCGAGGACGAAGGTGGGGTTCCAACATTGCACATAGGTGATGCAGGGTGGGTCGGTCCAGACGGAATTTCTGTATAACCTCCACATCCTCCATGTCTGCCAGCAATTGGTAGGGGCGATGTATGTTTGGTCTCCTCCTAGGACAGATGGAAGTGGACACATGTCAATGCAACACACCACATGGCATTTTCACATACACAAAACTAAATTTACTGACAAAGCAATAGAATCACAGAACAGCTGACAAGTAGGGACAGCACAGCTACAATACTCTTACACAGGTCCCCTTACCAATAGCAATGACCACTGACACAAACCATTGCTATGAGCATGCACATGGGGATTTAGGCCATAATAGCTTGAAAGGCATGATGATGATTTCAGACTGCATATGTGGGAAGCGGCAACACCACGGCAATATACCTAGCTGCTGTGCCTGACACAGCTTCCGAGGCTGGGTGAGTATGGCACACACCAACAACCCGATGTACACAGGCTGAGCGGCCCAAACAAGTGGGTCCTGTTGCACAATGGGATATGAGACAGTCAATGATGTCCCTAGTTCACCCAATGTACAGCACTGTACGTATCACACCTCCAACACACATTGACAGGTGTACACATTGACAACTCCATGACAACACAGCTGTGTGAATGCAGATACACATCACAAGTGACACGTAACGTTGCACGTGCCAAGTGGGAGATGTACATTGAGAAATATGGCATGTGTGTGCATATGCACATCCCATGCTCCCATGCTAATGTGTACATGATGATGTGCCAACAGACATGTGGAGGCTGAGCACTGTCCGACAATGCCTATGCACACAGCATGAAGTGGCCCTGTCTAGTGTGGACATGCTCCCACACACAAATCATGGCCACACCTGCAAATGCATGGCGCACATTAAACTGTGGATTCCACATGGCACCAGCAGACTGTACCCGCCATGGACCAGGCCCTTGAGGCCAACTCTAATGGCCCTCGCGGTTGCATCCTGCGTGTTCGACTATAGAGGTAAGCGTACTGGGACAGCTCGGAGCAGGCCATTGTGTGCATTTGAAGTAGGCAGACATGGTACACCAATTGCAGCAGCTTGGACCCACTGAAACAGCCCCAGGGGGCTATATGAGTGTGGGAGGGAGACCGGCATTACCACAGCTTCCAGGGACTGCTGCCTGGCATCCCTCAACAACACCTGCTGCTGCTGCCACCTGTCCACCTTCATGTCGACGACTCTGAAGATATGTCCAGGTCCACTCACCAACGATGAGCTGGAGATCCTGGATTCCGAGCTCCACGCACACTGCCCAAGGCTATTTCTTGCAAAAGTTGTGTGTGTAAGACAACTACAGTGTGTGTGGGAGTGCATGTGGGGGACACACATGTTGTTGATCCGCAGCACTATGAGTCAGAGCCTGTGGGGTTCCAACATGCACTGCTTACCATGCTTACTACAGGTGGAAGGGGTATGTAGGCTCTCTGGCGCTTTCCCATGCATGTCCCTCCCGAGTGGTGGTACATGGCATTTTCATGTCAGACATCCAGTGACGCAGCCACTTGGCAATGCAGGACTCAGGGCAGTTATTGCTTGTGTGAATGGCTGGCTGGGTCCCTGCTGGCCTTCTCAGTCTCAGCAGACCTGGGCTGCACATTGACCGCCCAATCCTAGAAGGAAACAACACTGACTGTACAGTGGGTTACATGTGTCTTTTGTTCACAACTCTCCGGAAATGCGCAAAACTCAGCCCTGTCGATTGAACACTCCAGGCCTTGTGATAGGGATGTGTGTGAGAGATAGTGGCACTGAATGTGACCTCCATTGCGGGGTGAGCCATTCACAGAGCGAGTACGTTGAGGGCTCCGCAGTGTTGGACACAGTGAGTCCACCCACAAAGATGTGTTGCCTTGTGATCTATGTGTTGGTCTACCTGACAATGGACAGTAGATGTGGGCAGACTACACATTGCTCAATGTGCTGGCATCCTGCATGTGAATGGGATGGACAGGTACTGTGTACACACTCCCACCAGCATGCATTCACGTGTGGTGTACACATGCTGTTATGCCATGTCCGATTACTTCTTGGCTCTGTTACACATCTCTGAGTATTTTGGATGGCTCAGCATCATGCCACTGTGATTGGTGGATGTGGGTGATGATGAGAAGTGTATGAGTGATATTTCAACCCTCTTGTGTACCATCCCTGCAGTTGGAAGTCCTCCAGCCCAAGGCCTTGTGATGAGCCATTGCATCCAAGTTGATGCCTCTGTGTATGTGCAACCGACAGTGCAGCCAATTCCACAAAGGGTGTGACGTCATCTGCCGGATGAGCGACTACGTGGCGGAGACGAATCGGGGGATGCCACCTCGTATTGTCAGGTTAGCACGAGTGCTGCATTTCACCACTAATGGTCTGCATCTTGACAGTCACACAGCCTGTGCCGGATGCACGTTTGTAGGGGCATCAGCAGCAAGCAAGTGTACAGTATTGTGGGATGGTGTCTTTTGCTGTGAGAGGCAGCATGTGTCCACAGCCTACCCATAATCTGGGTAATGTGATGTTTGTTGTGTGATGCAGTGGGTTGTAAGTGTACTCTGTGCTGGGTGCATCTGACATGCATATGCGATTCCTGAGGGTCAAGATGTAATTTGAGCACTCTGCATTGTCAATGCATTCAGAGTCGTAGCCCTCAGGAACAACCTGTAGTAGGCTGGAGTGGCAATTCACATGTATGTTTGAGGCACTGTGCCTATTCTGATTTCGTTCGGACATATGTGTGCGATGCCTCACCTCATATTCCTGGTACTTACACATCCGGCACACTGTGCAACAGTAGTTGTGCTCGTGCGAACGACAGGTGGATGGCATGGGCTCATGACCATTGTGGACTGTCATGTTGCAGTCTGTGTGAGTGGTGTCCCATTCTGCTCCATGCAGGTATGTCCTTGGCCTAATTACGTAGTGGTCATCCTTGCCACCATCAGGACAGTGGGTGTGCACACAGCGATTTGTGGCTATGGTCGCAGGGTGACACAGGCCGGGTGTTGTGCTATGTGCACAACACATGTGCCACTTATTAGCGGCTTCATTTTCTGTACGCCAGCCATTACGTGTTGATTGTGGTGGCTGTATACAATTGCACAGGTATCGTGCAACATGTGGATTTGGGAATGTTCTGTGCTGCTTCCCTTGCACATGTCTGTTTAATTGATGCCAAATGAGTGAGGCCACCTCGCTCTCTCTCATGTAGCATCTCCCGTGGGTGCTGAGGGACAGGGGACGGTCAACAGTGGTGAGGCATCGGATGAAGCAGCTGCACAGGAGCTGAGTGAGACAGATGTGACCAGCGCCTCGGAGGGGCCAGACGTGTGCTGGATGAATCACAGGCCGAGACGGCAATTTCTGCGTCATCTGAGGACAGAGGTGATGCATCCATGTTTGCTAGCACAGGGGACGTGGACTCTGGCTCCTCTTCAGCCACGCGGAGGCCAATGCCCGCCCTCCCATCTACTTCCACTGGTGCAACACGTGTCGGCACAAGGATGAAGGATAGAGTGTCCTTCACACCAGGCACAGCTGCCCCTGCACATGTGACCCCTGCTGCCCTCAGTGCTGGGTCTGTTGAGCTTGTGCGGCATCTCTGCGTGGGGCAGACAGCTCTCCTCAATAACTTCATTGCCCATGACATCACCTTGCCGCAGGTGACATAGTTCATGGAGGGCCTACATGTACGCGTGGGTGGGCTACACCAGACTGTCCAATGGTTGTCCTCCCCAGTCAAGGTGGGCCTTCAACTGAGCCAATCTCAGGCTGACATTCCTGACCCTTTCTCCACACCCCTGGAAAGTGGCACATCTGACAACAGCAGGGCACGAGTCCTAAAAAAAGAAGTGGGGGGACGCTGACGTCACGACAGGAAGTGACATCACGAATGGTGGCTTGCACCGTCAGACTCATTGCCTCCCCTCGCTCACCCCTTATATGCGATTGCATCAGAGAAGCCAGCGCGTGCACCAGCAGCTCCGATCTCGCCCCAGAGAGGCCAAAGAGTGAATGTGTGGCTCCATTTGCTCCAGTTATCGAGCTCGCGGTAAAATAAGTGGGGGACGCCGTCCACCCGCGTGGTACCCCGACTCGAGCCCTGGACAACAGTGACAATGCATGACAGTCTCCGGAGTCCGGATACACCACATGCAACACACAGAAGCTGTAGCTGCCCTAGCGGGCCAGGCCGCAAACACCATCCCAGACGAAAGGTAGACCCACCGCGGCGCGCATAGTCATTACATCCGCTGCCATTGACAAGGGACCCATAGTGTGAGATATGGGCCTCAGGGTGACGGGCCTCCGAGCCATCCCCCGCCAACGAGTGTCATGCAACTCACACATATCGCAAAGCCAATAGGACACTTTGCCTGCACACCAGGGCTCGAGTCGGGGTACCACGCGGGTGGACGGCGTCCCCACACTTATTTTACCGTGAGCTCGATAACTGGAGCAAATTGAGCCACACATTCACTCTTTGGCCTCTCTGGGGCGAGATTGGAGCTGCTGCTCACGCGCTGGCTTCTCTGATGCAATCGCATCTAAGGGGTGAGCGAGGGGCGGCAATGAGTCTGATGGTGCAAGCCACCTTTCGTGACGTCACTTCCTGTCGTGACGTCAGCGTCCCCCACTTCTTATTTAGGACTTGCGCCCTGCTGCACACTGAGAATGTGTTGCCTGCGAGATGTGACCAGGAGAAGGGCGCCATGACCTCCCACCCACCAAGCTCCACTGCCATCCTGTGCCCTGGGTAGCCTGTGCAGGTGGACAATGTAGGGGTACACCTGGAGGACAGGGGATGTAGGTGCCTTGGCAAGGGCCTGGCAGACGCACAGCAGTATCCAGCATGTCCCCAGAGGGAGGGCTAACGTCTACACCTGATGCAGCATTGATCGTGTGCCCGCCTGTTGTGCCCACACGAGTTCACATTCATCCCCAGACAGGTAGGCTTTCCAAATACCCAACACAGTGGAAATCTACCCCTCCGGGATCCTCCCCACACAGTCTGTTTCAACACTGCATGAGTGCACCTACCCGTGCCACCCACCCACCTGGGCCAAGCAGCCCTCCCGCTTCGCATGCCACATGTGTGTCTTCCACAGTTGTGCTTCTCTCTCAGGGGCGGACCTCCAACTGTCCCGTAGCACACAGACAGCACCGAGTTGGACTGGCATCCTGTTTGAATGGTAGGCACCCTCACACAACTACCTGTGACACAGTGGTGGCTGTAATGGCTATTGTGACTGCCATGGCAGTGTTGCTGGCCATGGCAGGGTACACTCACACACAATGCATACGCAGCTTTTCGTATCACTACTCTGCACATCGGACTGGCCACTGTCCCTGGTGTTGAACAATATTGCCGCCTGTCTATGTAATCTGTGACTGGATGCTGTTGTTCCTGTAGTCGGTTGTGTCTGTGTAGTTGCTGATTGCAGTTGTTACTGTGTGTGCATAGTTAAGTGAGGCACATGCCGTGTATGGTACCTCAACAATTGCAATGTCTGGTCTCACATTCCAATGTGTTTTACACGTGGCTGGGACTTCACTTCTTTCAGACTCTGCTACTTGTGTGTGTGATGAAGAAGTATTTATGTGACACGGATTGTCTGCATGTATTTGGTGGTATTTCTACGAAAATGTATACGTGTCATTTTTAAGTGCAAGCAAAGCACAGGGTGTGAGTCTAGCCACAGGATGACAGGTAGCATGTGCAGAGTGTGCGGGTATGTGTGAGCTTACTTTCTGGGTGGCCAGCAGTGTAGGTGTATGTTAATCTTGTGATGAACATTGAGCCTGGGCACATGGCTTACTTTCAATGTGTGCATTTGGGAGGTGTAGGTGTGTGTGGTGTGAAGGGTGTGACTTTGGGGTAGTGTTGGTGTGTGTGTGCGCGCTCTGGCAATGTAGACTACACACATGTTACCCAGGGGCATGGTGGGTGTTTGTATCCGTGTTCAGGTCTGTGAATGTGAGCACATGTGTGTATTGTATGTTGTGTTTAGCCACAAAACCTCAGATTGGACCTGAGGGAGGGAACTAGAGGCACGGGGTGCTAGGAGTAGGCAGCCTCCAACCTATAATGTTTACCACAAAAGAGCCGCTCCTAGTATGATGACCTAAGTGCTAATTAGTAAAAGTGTTAACTTGTGAGTGCAGGCATCTCACAAAAATTGAAAGGCTGGTCTCACACACCACCTGGTGTCATGCTTCATCATTGACCCGTCCTCGCCCTCTAAAAACTTGGTTTGATAGAGGGCGGGCATACACCTGAAGACAGGGATGCACTTCTAAAACTAAGTGGGGGCCCTTACAAAGAAAAGAGTGAGTTTAAAAAGCCATCACAGATGTCATACTAATTTTAATAAAACTGGCACCTGTATGGTATTAAAAGGAAAGATCGGTGTGTTGGGGATTCTATTGTCCCCCCACCGTGCTATAAATGGTCAACATGTTTCTGCCTGCTGGCCCGAGGGGTCCGTGGCATTCATCAGGACCTATACTATAAATACGGGCTCCGCCCTTACCGTGCTAAGCTGGTGAGGGTTCCACTAGGTGGGGTGAACGCTTTCACACACCACCGTATGTACGGCTAAAATTTAACGCCCTAACTGATGGGACCTACTAGCCCCATAGCTTCCTAGCGAGGAGATCGGATGTAGGTGTAGAGGCGGGAGTCTTCCCCATTTACACGCTTGACCAAAGGGGTCTCCCCTCCTTACTCTCCTATGGGGCTAGTAGGTCCCATCAGTTAGGCGTTAAATTTTAGCCGTACATACGGTGGTGTGTGAAAGCGTTCACCCCACCTAGTGGAACCTCACCAGCTTAGCACGGTAAGGGCGGAGCCCGTATTTATAGTATAGGTCCTGATGAATGCCACGGACCCTCGGGCCAGCAGGCAGAAACATGTTGACCATTTATAGCACGGTGGGGGACAATAGAATCCCCAACACACCAATCTTTCCTTTTAATACCATACAGGTGCCAGTTTTATTAAAATTAGTATGACATCTGTGATGGCTTTTAAACTCACTCTTTCTTTGTAAGGGCCCCACTTAGTTTTAGAAGTGCATCCCTGTCTTCAGTGTATGCCCGCCTCTATCAAACCAAGTTTTTAGAGGGCGAGGACTGGTCAATGATGAAGCATGACACCAGGTGGTGCGTGAGACCAGTCTTTTACTTTTTGTGAGATGCCTGCACTCACAAGTTAACACTTTTACTAATTAGCACTTAGGTCATCATACTAGGAGCGGCTCTTTTGTGGTAAACTGTATTGTATGTTGCAAAGTGTGCAGTGTGTTGGTGTGTCCTTGCAGTTCAGGATGACTCCTACTTAAATATGTTTTGGCCATTGTGGGTCTGCAGGGTGTGTGACTGCCAAGATTGTGCCTTGTTTAATTAAGCATGTATGTGAATTTCTGCAGTTCGTACTCACTGTGCAGACCTGCCCACCTACACTGATATCGTGTGTGTGTTTTGTCATGCATTGCTGTAGCATGCTTCTTGCGTGGCTCCTAATTTTGCTTGATGAGTGTGATGTCAGACTGTGAAGGTAATTGTACACATATGTAGGACTGTGCTTTGTAGTGACCAGGCCGTCAGTGTTAATGTGATGATCTGTTGGGCCACGTCAGAGTCTGACAAGCCAAGGCCCACGACCTCTGGTATTTCACTAGGTCCACTGTGGCGGCAACTCATATGCATTGACATCCAATGACACTAGACTACATGGTCATCTTACGACTCTCGTGTACTTCACACACTCTCATCCTCTCTCATTCGTACTTGTCTTCGATAAATGATTCTACAGAGTCACATATTTGCTTCAAGGCATGTATTTGAACTTACTTCCTTTGTGATGCAGTATAGTGGACACTACTGGCAGCGAAATGCATGTGGAGGATATACTTAGCATGATTACACATACAAAAGGTGGTACAGGTAGATGTGATTAGTTGTTGATTGTGGAATAAAGGCTTCAGAGTTACAACTGCCTTGCTATGCTACAGTACATTTGCTCATTCCTGAAGAGCTTTAGACTTTGACACAGACATAATTCATTTTGCCTACCAGACAGCTTGACATCATAGGCACAGTACATCTCAGTTCCATGGTACAGGATTACTACAATAGTGACTCCGACACACCTGCGTCAGAGGTGACATCAGAGCATGAGCCTACATGCATGCAGCAGCGTCTCACAAGTTGTTGCAATGTGGTGGCTAATGTACATGACACAATAACTAGGACCATGTTGTAGGGGGTTGCATTTGTTGTCCATGCAAAAGTCCTGGCACGGAAGTACAGACAAAGGTGAGGTGACAGTTCTCACGTAATACAGCAGACAGATAAGTGTGCACTGACAGGTGCATGTGTTCAGGTGCGCAGAATACATATTATAGCATAGTTGTTCGTGCAGTATTGGCCATGTGGTTACTGTACACAAGTCCCATACCTCTGCCTCCCCTGTTCATGCAGAGACACAGGATATGGTGAGGAACAGAGTGCATGTCCCGAAAATGTCAAATGTCATGGCAGTGGAGTTGATGGTAAGGTGTTTGTTGCAGATTGTATGGTATAGTTGTTGTACAGCTAACTGCCCACTCCGTGCGAAAGCCAAGCATAGGTACGGTGTTGAACATCAATGTTCAATTGGGGGTATTGAGTCGGGGACCCATGAATTGACAAGTTGTCAGGTATGCGATACCTTCCAGCAGAGCATCCCTCGCATTGGTGGTAAACATGGATGACATCCAATGAAGCGGATGGTGGGTAGCAACGTGTTCATCGTAAGTTGTCCCTTGTAGAAGCATGATGGGACATGTTGGATGACATTCGATGAAACTGTGATCCAGAATACGTTGTGTGGAGGCACACTGGTCCCATTGCAGTGTGTGTCCGATTGCAGCCACATACGCCATGCCCACATACACTGAACAGATCCTGTCGTGGGCATCCAGGGGTGCAAACAAGTGTACCAAGTCCGCCTTTGGACATGCCGGGTTGGAGAGACCTAAATCCACAGGCCAGTGGAACGGACACCTCCGACAGTAGAAAACGGGGATGACGCAGTTGAACATTGCAATGCGGTAAGTTACTCCGTAACTTACATTCAGCATAGCCAGATTTGCACAGCCCACTATCTGTAGCAAGCTGTCACTGTACAGCTGCATCTCTCCGGCGTAGTTGAGAGGCACTGGTGCAACAGCCATTTTGCTACAGGGTGATGTGATGGCGTGCTCCGGCTGCCTGAGCAGTCAGCAGAGTGCAACCTCCGACGATGCTGGGAATTCTGGAATGGATGTACGGCAGTACTTGGGGTATAGCTTGGGCGGATGACACAGGCCCTCATCCCACATGCTTCAATGAATGGTCAAGGCCAGTGGTGTCTGACTCTTTCCAGATTACTTGCATTTGACCCACAAGGAGGAGTGGTATAAATGTATTTTGTGGTATTATCTTTCTTTCATGTTAGGCGCTATCTGCCAGTGGAAGGTTTACTCTGCATGGCTATGTTTGGCTTCTTGTTGGTACAATGGCTCCATTCTCCTGCAAAATTTGTTGCAATGTGATTTCAGAGTAGGAATGGAAGGCCATTCAGTGCTATCTGCTCTCCTGTGTGTGGGCGGGACACTCCGTTGCCGCTGTACATTGAGGCTTCTGTGTGGGTGTAGTAATTGGGAACACCTGTTCTCAGGCAGCAGGGTTTTTCTATTTTGTACATTGCATGGCTTGATATTGCGAGCAGGATGGAATAGGTATTTTTGGATGAGACTGGTGTGCCTTTTGCGGGCAATGTCCATATTCTGCGCTGTTATGTAGCAGCCGCCCTGTGCTTCTCCATGTTTTGCACACAAGGGTGTGTCCTATTTTGCCATCACATTACTCCCCTGTTCGGGACACTTGCGTGACATCCAGTTGACAACTGTGAGTTGTCGGTTGGGGACATGATTGATGCAGGAAGGCCACGTGACATGTGCCTTCAGGGTGGGGCTGGTGTGTGGGGTGTGTAGTTGTGACCCTGTGGTGTTTGTGTGCAGCCCATGCGTGGCGCTGTCGTTGGCCTCTGCGTTGTGCGCATGTGTACCTGCGTCATCGCCGCTGCGCTGCGTGCCGTGACGGGGACGTCACTTCCTGGTCCCGGGTAGTGGGTGCCCAGGATGTTGCGAGTTGTTTTATTTTAACAGGTGGGACATGTGTGGGTACAGTGGTGGATGTGTCCTGTCCACACAGGGGTGCCTGGGGGGCCATGTACAGTTTTTCCGTCCTTGCATTGTGTGCAGTGTTTGCGTGCCCTTGTTGTGTGTCTGCCTACCTGCGTCGTCGTGGCGCGTTCACTCCTAGGTGGTGCATCAGGTACAGCATGGGGATGGCCTGGAGAGCAGGATTCATTTCGGGGTGGGCCGCCTTTTTGGTCTCCGAACTCAACAGTCGGGTTTCCGCCTTGGTATCTCGCGCGGTGTCTCTTTGCCGGTGAGGCTGTTTGGTTGTGGCATCGTAATTTGGACGCCGGGCGGTACGTCATTTCATCGGACGGTGTCTCCATTGGCTCGCGCCGCTACGTAGACGGGCGCACTTTGATGGCGGGCAGCGTCGCAGGCTTACGGGCGGTGTTTGGCTGAGTTTTCACATCCTAATTTGGCGGGCGTGTGGGCCGTTGCTGGCGGACGGTAACTAGCGGTTTTTGCCTCCGACAGCACGGCGGTAGTGCTTCCGCCCGACATCGTAATGTGCCCCTAAGTACTGAGATATAGGTGCTTGCGAAAATCTATGTTTTCGGTGGAAATTATCCACGAGACGAAACACGTGTTGGCTGAATTCTGTTCAGACTGGCTGTGATATTACCTATTTGGAATTTTGACGTTTGGAATAAAACAAGGAAATTACCATAACTACGGACTGCTGGATTTACTTTGGAATGGACACTTGCTCAGGATAAGATTTTGTTTGTCTTGCATAAGAGAGTTAGCTTGATCTGCTAAAGGTGAGAACGGTATCTAAGCTTATTCTCTTTCTCCAAATATATGATCCAGTGAAGAACAGATAATTTATCAAAGTAGTATCTGAACCCTCCCATCATTACTTTTTTGGGTAATCACACGTGCAGGTACTGACGGGCTCTGGAAGTTGTCGAACATTTCAATAGCGTCAACGACTGTTTTCAGCAGTGAAATGAAAGGCGCTAGAAATGTCTATAGTTGGCTTAAATAGGTAACAGGTCAAATGAGGTGTTAACAATGGTGTACGTTTCTATATAAAAATATCTGATTGTAAAACTGAACAATGAACACACACAATCTACGACAAAACCTGACAAGTGCCTTGCACTGACACGTTCCACAAATTGAACAATTGAAATCAGCAAACACTACTAGAATATCCATCTATATATCCGAGGAGATGTATAAGAATTTTAAACCTGACCATAACACACGCGAATATACACACATGTACAGAATGAAGAGGGTTGTAACCTTCATCCAGCAGGGGGCGCTGACACCAACCGTCGGCATCAGCACAGGAAAAAAAAACGGAAGTAAACTGCCGTCCTCAGGCTCTCAGACGCGCCGGCGCCTCACTGAAGAGCAATTCAGCGCCGTTATTCTCAGGTAAAGTGCTTGGTTATTCTAGTGATTCGTTGTCACTGCGATTTGAAAACTCGATATGCTAGAACTTTACTCTCCTTTCCCATTTACCTTTGCGTATAAATATTGACATCTGTCAGTGAGTGGCTCTCTGTCAGGTACAGAGAATTTCTGGCGGCATCATCATTGGTGTGCCATTGCCCATTCTGCCCAGCCGATCTTACCCTGCCTTTACTCAACTGGCAGCCCCCCTTAACGACCCCAACAAATGCAGAAGGTTGTACGGACACAACTCGAAATTAAACTGGCCTGAGTATTTCTGCGGGGCTAAAGAATAGTGTAGTTGCTGCTTCCAGTCAGTAAACCCTGCGTCCAAAGTCTTGCTTGTGTTTTGGGAATCATTTTATTGAGGTCTCAACGGGCATCAAGAAGACAAGAAAGGCGGCAGAAGCGTTCACTTGTACTTACACTGCTGGTGATAGTATGGAAGAAAATACGCAAAAGCAGTTTGAGTAGTAGTTGGCTGGATCTTCCCAGGCAGAGATGGTATTGCTTGGCTAATTTATAGAGTGAATGAATTAATTAATTTTATACTTGTATAATGCACTGTCACTCACAGGGAGCATCCTGGCGCTGCCATTCATGGTGTGCACAAACGGCCCGCTGACACTCATCTTTGTAATATATAATAAGGGTAATTTCTCATTGCAAACTATTGAACTAGAGCAACGTCACCCAAGGAGTTATTTTTGGCACTTATACCTAGACCACAGAAATATTTACAAATTGTGATTGTGCTGCATTAGGTGGCCAATTTTCTATTGTCATTTTGAAGTATACTTTGCGCTCCTGTAGTCACTCTGCGTGCATGGAGACGCTTTGGGCTCACGGAGACACTGTGCACGGGCACATCAGAAGACTTTTGTATAGGAGCGGGCATTATAAATTGAGGAGTGCATTTTTGGTATTTAATTGCTTTACTCGCTCCTCTAAATCAGGCCCTTTTATGGAACAAATCTATTTTATTAGACATTTAAAAGGTGACTCATCAGTTGCACACAGCCTTCAGCCTACAACCACATGGGCCGACGGCTACCAACAGTGCTTGCACAGGTGTACAGAAGGCGCTGTACCAGGGCCAACATCCCGGGGGCAGGCGACAGATAAAAGCAAAGCTAATATGTCCAAGCGGCCTGTATCTTCAGAAAGTCAGTGTGGCCCAGAGCAAGAGTCAACCCCGAGGGGGAAACAACAAGGAGAAGAAAATAGAAAAAGAACCCCCTCCCACCCACCCACCCCCCAGAACCAAAAACAAGAGAAAAAAGAGGGAGGGGACTCCGTATCTATTGTCTAGGGCTAAAGAGGAACCGTATTTCACCAACCCACCCGCCCTTGCTCCCGTTACCTAGGGGTATGCGCAGCTCACCGAGGGAGGTATCAAATGCAAAACTTGCAGGAGTTTGGGGCAAGTAACCTCACGGAGATCTTTCGATAGCAAGGTAATAAATGGAGCCCAAAGTTCGGCATATTTCTCACCTTTCTGAGTCTGGATTAGTGAAAGCCGCTCCATTGCTAAGGTCATCCAATCAGGCCCTTTTAAAAGCTATTACCCTGCTGGATATTGAGCTTATCAAGTCTGATTAGTATGTCGTACTGTATTTGTAATCTCTTTTGAGTAAGCCTTGACTGCTCGCTATTGGCTCCTTTGGAGATACAAGTTTACAAAATGAATAACTCCATCATCTAAAAGGAATGAAATAATCTTAAGAACTGAAAGACCGATGAACAAAAAACAGTATCCACCACAGATACTGCCTGCTACCCAAGAACACAGTGTCTAAGGTCTCACAATCTACTTCTGCCTTTTTTCCCAGAATATGGAAAGTATTGGGTGGGGGTAGAAAGAGATGGAATACAGGTAGTGAGTGCTATAAAAAGGACACCTTGACAGACCCTTATCAAGGTAGGCGATTCAATGAGATGAGTAGACACTACCTCCAGAGTTCACATGTAATGGCTTTACCACTTTACCTAAATATGCTGGAAATAAACACTGAATTGTAAATCTTGTCCGGGCCCTCAATATAGTGATATTTCCCTGGAAAGGTAGTCAGTCCCATGGCCTTTCCATCAAAATGACTGCATCACAGGTGGAGTCTACTAGGCTAGTTCGAAACAGTGGAGCTAGGAGGCATAGTTTTTAACCCTGTCTTCCCCATTTTTTTGGGGGGGGGGTGGAGTTTTTATATAGCGCAAACTAGACCCAAAGGTATCAGAGTACTTTACATGAGCACCATTTGCGTTACAAACGGACACGTTCATTTTTGCAAGGGGAGATTAAGTGATTTGCCCAGAATCACAGGACGCTGAGCGTCCCTGCTAAGACTCGAACCTGGTTCCCCAGCTACGAGGTCGTCTGCTCTAGCCGCAAGGCCACATCCTCTCCCCAACATTTGCCGAAATTGTGGGCGATTCGGCAGTCACCTTTTTAACCTTTTCCTCAATCCCAATTTTTTGTCCAAGATTGGGAGTATTTAGAATAAATCTAAAGGTTGTTAGTAAATTTGTGTTTAAAAAACCCTGGCTAGGATATTGCCTCTGAGAAGGGTGAGTAGACAGTGCCCATTCTCATGGTGTATTCTCCAAAATGTAATATGGCGGTAAAATAATAGACTTTGGAACAAGCACTACTACATTACAGTCTCAGGTCTCCAGGCAATTCATACTCTCCTTATGCCTTTGCACCCTGATCTGACAATATGTGTGCACCTTGAGGGGGCTTAACAACAGAAATAGAGTCCAAGGCCATTTTTCCAGCAATTGCCTCGAAGATGGTTTTCATTCACACATTCGGGGTTGTTTAACTTCAGGTCACCACATTCTCTATATAGCATTTCTAAAGGCAACCAAGTCTCTGAGGCTGCATTCGGCAGGACCCCTCCTGTACTTCAGCTTCACCCTTCCAGCCACACATAAGTACCTCTTCATTGAGCAACAAAAAACAAGACATTTGGTGCTCTGCACCACTTGAATGTGGACAAAGATCAGACCACCCAAATGCGGGACAAACCTGCAAAAAATGGTATGGTTGACCACCCTAAGTAGCATACGTGCCAACATTTTGCAACAGGGAAGGAAATTTAGAAAACAATCAGGGAAAAGATTTTCCACATCTACCTGCATTGATGCGGAGGATTGTCTAAGCTGTAGATCTTCTTCTTTTTTTACTTTAAAAATCATGTGTCTCCCACTTGAACCAGGATTAACGGTATGTATGCAGGAGGTAACTGAGGTGAGGGAACTTGTGCGCAACTCCCTTTTACTAATAAGACCGGACCAAATGCCTTGTGACATGGGTGAGAGATGGTTGGTGCAGGGGTGAGTAACAGCTCTCTAGGATTGGGGGTTGGTCTAGGACATGTATTCCAGGACACTTCGTACACTAGGCTTTTGGATTTTCCTAATTCTGGTGAGGCCTCCTTTAGCAACCAAATCCCATAGTACATTAATGCCATATACACTGAACATTTCTTTTGAAGGGTTCTTAAACAGAAACACTTAAAGTGACCTCACTACATGAACAGAGATCTCAAGTTTTAGAAATTCTTCTGAATGATTACTAATTAGTATAATTGATAACATTACAGGAAGTGACATCATATGATCTTTGACCCTAATGACATTAAAGTAAGTGACATCGTATGACCACTGACACCAATGACATCACAACCTAAGAATAATGAAACATTAAGGCAAATCTTCAAATGGTAAACTGATGCCTGCTGGGTTACATCCAGCTCCTGTATATGAATGAGTAGTTTACTGAGCAATATTGCCAGAATTGTATTTTTCTGGTTCCTCAAGGACCTTTACAACACAAGTATTACCCAATGAGCTGGTTTACATAAAATTCAAATGTGAGACTGCAAGTTACACACTGTGCTTTGCAGCAGGCACATTACCATTCTATGCTATTTATATAAATCAAACCTATACCCTGATTACACACAGTTCCCTCCAACAAGTGCATTAAATACCAGTTATCTGATAGAGACTTCTAGCCGCAGATTCCTTACAGTAGAATTCTACCCAGGCGTCAGACTGGATCCTAAATTTTTTCACGAGCAGGTAGGTGGCGTTGTTCGGCTCTGCGTGGCGTCGTCTGTGTCATCTGTGCCAGAAGTGAAGTGACGCGCCACTCCAGTGCACTGACATCCGTTCTTTTCTTTCTGCGCCAGTCAGCACAGATCTGGTGAGAGCTGCCCCCAGTAATTTTTGACTGACCTTTTTTGACTTTTTGTCGTAGTTCTTTTTAGATCTTTCTCCTGGTGTGGCACGGATGTCCACTAAGAAAGCTGGCTTCAAGCCCTGCGACGCCTGTCACCGACAGATGTAGGTGATGGACCCGCATCTTGTTTGCCTCTGGTTCCTTGAGCGTGACCACAATGCGAAGACCTGCGTCAACTGCCACCCTATGCACCCCAAGGCCTTGAGGGAGTGGTCCCCCCAAGCTCCTTGCGGCTAGATGTGCGCCACTGCGACGGTCTTGATCCTGGATGAAAGGTCCTGGAGCCATCGATCTTTATTGCAATCAAAGTCGTCCGGGCGTTCGGGTAAGTTCCACAAGAAGAAAAAGAGTAAGAAGTTGAAGAGGTCTTTGACATCACTCCTTCCGTTGAAGACATCCAACGACATGAGGGAGTGTCATCATTCAAAGCCGGCTCCGCGGTTAAGCCTATGCTTGGGCCTCCCTGCGTTTCTGGGAGCCGGGGCAACCCCGCCCAACTCCGGGAATTTTATGAGGCCATGCACCTCATATTTGCGCATTCCGTCCCCTCTTGTGCCCCCTTTGGCCCGGTGGAATCAGGAGGGGCCCCTACTGGTTCCCCACCGGTGGGTCCAACCCCGGTGCCATTCGAGCCTTTTGGATCCATGAATGAATCTGGACCGGCGCAGGTTGTGCCACCTTGACCTTCCCTGATGCCGGTCCCGATGTTGGCGCTCCCGGGGCAGCCGTCCCCATTCTCATCCCAGACTCTGACATGAGCCAGAGGGGCTTTGCCCGGCGCCAACTGGAGCTTTGCCTTCCAGACCGGCGTCTAAGCCCTATTCCTAGGGGCTAACACTTGGGGAAGATTGGGGGGGGGTCCTCCGGACCCTGAGGAAGCACCTTGACCCCAACATGGACTGGTGTGAGGAACTGGCGCACGCCAGTAGACTGGACACCTCCGCAGATACTGGCATGGTCTCTCCTTCTACCCTGTCTACAGAGTAGGGAGCTTTTTTTGCTGCGGTGGTGAGAAGGGAGGCCGTGGACCTGGACCTTAGCCTGCCCTGGCAGTCAAGACTAATGTTTTGACAGAGGTGCTTCAACCGAGAGTGGCCCCCTCAAAACTGCTTCTCCCATTTAATGAAGCCCTTATGGATATCGTGCTTGGGACCTGGTCCAAGCACTGCATACGGGCTCACGTGAAGAGAAGGGAGCCCGTGAAGACTGCTATGAGTACCTAGGGCAGTGAAAAATAGAATAATGTAGAACAACCTAGGGCTACTCTTGCAAATATACTAATAGTGTATGGGGACTACACAATCATAAAACTAGGTACAAATTGTGTGTAGACAAAAAGAAGAAAGATCAGGGGAAATACATTCAAAGATGATGATCTTTTATTTTATTCTTCTTTAAATTTTTCAATATATTTCATAATTTTTTCCATATATTATAAATATAAAAAACAATGACATATTATACATACAATGTGCATTGGGCAAATCGCTGATAACTTTTCATCCATCTTACATTCACATAAACATTCAAACCACACATACACACAGAAACAGCTGGCTTGATCCAATATGACCAAAAAACAATATGTACAGTACAAATGATGTTTATAAACTGCATGAATTAAATAGTGGTACTGTCCATTAGCAGCAATAAAATCTTGTAGTGGCTAGATAAGAGAATTCTTCCAGTATCTTCTAAGCGCGTTTCGGCACAGGATGGCCTTCTTCAGGATAGCCACTAATTACCGCTGTACATGACCTGAAATTATATGTGCCTGGTTAAATGTCATGAACAAGATTGCTTAAAAATGAATAAAAACTTAGGTGAATCACGATTTGACACTACTACTGTGACTACCCAATTGCTAAAACACCAGAACGTGCCCAGAAATTACCAAAGCGTGCGCAGGAAATACCAGTGGTGATGTTTGAGAATTAAATCTATCTGTACATGCAAAGAAAAGAACAATAGAGATATGGAAATGGAGTCAAACAGAAATGTAAATGGTGAAATAAGCACGATACTTCACCAATAGAAATGGCGATCTTACTCTATATTTTGATAATTCTTTTTGTACGCCAAAACTATTTTGGAACGTTTTGGCGGACATAAAGATTACTCAAAATCACCACTGGTATTTCCTTCTAAACCCTCACCAATTTGGTGGGACCTGGCAGTAAATCCCAGCCCATGCCCAGACTGTGAATTTGCCTGCCAAACGTTTGTGGATACCCTCAAACTCCCAATTTGTATTTAGTCACCTACGTATGTAGATATACCCACATTGAAAGACCCATAGCACGCTCATTTGAGCAGATGTAGTAAAATATAATATTAGACAGTATAGTAAATTGATGATTAGTGAATTAAAAAAAGCGAGTAAACTTTTGTAAATGAAGGTATTTATGCTCCTAAGTTTAACTTGGTGTGCACATACCGTTGAGATGCACATACCGGCTCAAATGCATAAATGTACTTATACTCATGTAAAGATAGTCACTGACACAAGACCTGGTTGTTCGACCAGTAGCAGCACCCCCCCCCCCCTTTTTTCTCCCCAGCGCCTTGAGACCCTCGCGGGTAAGTAGTGCGCTCTACAAATTCTGTGATTGATTGACACAAGGAGTGGCTAGCCATCCATGCAGGTTGCAACATCTTTCTGAGCTCCATGCAGGGCTTCAATCATACTTCCAAAAAAAGACTACTTTGTTGAAAGGGTTTTTCATCCTGGAGTACAGGGTATGATGAGAGATCCCTTGTGATCATATTGTGAGTGCTTACTATGGCGATCTGGAGAACATAGGTGATGAATTCATGTGGATGGAGGACATTTCTTCCTCAGCTCGTGCCATACAGTGGTGTGACATTACAGCATGGAACTATGAAACGATCAGAGGGGGGTCCATGTGCATTCCTTTCGTCCAAGGATATTCAAGAGTAAGGAGGAGAGGGTCGTGGCCAGGATGCCAAAGGTACATGGCACTCAGTGAGTAGGCTCCTTCTGCTAGAGTACACATGTGGCATCCATCTGGAGCACCCGGGCCTAAAATGGCACTGACCAGTTGTGGAGAGAGAGAGAGATATACAGCGGTTGGTGTGGCAGATGTCCGGGAGCCACTCAGCCCATCCTGTATTGTGCTGGAGAGGCGGAGGCCCGTTGAATGGAAGATGGTGCCTGACTTGGTCTGCCGCAGCAGTGACGATTCCGGGGGGCCCAGAGCACATCGGGGTCCTTCACGCAGCAGAGGAGAGCACAGGACGCAGGTCCCCCATTAGACTGACTCCTGATGAGGACAAATCGCCAGACTTCAGGGGCCAGGTGACAGACTCGCACATACCAGCCGTCGGGATGAGGAGTGGACGCAGACAACAGGCCTTAGTAGGCTGAAAGAACGCCTTTAAAGAGAGAATTATCGGATCCTGATGCATTTGGACACTGCCTGGGAGCAGGGAGGGGCGCAGCAGTGACACCTTCGGGGGGGTCTATAAAGAGGGCGTGAAACAAGCGGCTGACTTCTTCCCCTCGGCTTTTGTGATTCCTGGAAGGACCCTGCAGGCGGACAACAACAAGACTACGGCACACCTGAAAAGCAAGTAACCATTATCCATGATAAGGGACACAAACCGGTGCAAACAAATCACCTGGACAAATATGTGTTCTGGATCTCAATGGGGGCTCAGGATAGGAAGCCCCTGCCGGAGGAGGCGAGCACCGGGGCACATGACTATGGCCACATGCTCACAGAACTGCTCCAGGATATCAAGAACTCAAGGGTGGCCCTGGAAACCAAAATAGACACAGTGGCGATTGAGGTTACTATAATCCGAGCCGACATTGGGAAGATTACTGGTTGTGTAACCACAGCGAAGGGAACCCTGAGAGAGGTCCACCGGCTCAAAGATATAACCTGGGAACTGCACCTACAGGCAGAAGACGCAGAAGGCAGATCCCGCCGAAACAATGTGAGATTCTTAGGGATACCCAAGAAAGCGTAGGGAACAAATGTTGAGGAGTTTGTGATTTTTAGATTGTCTACCAACAAACTATCCTCACACTTTGCAGTGGAAAGAGGACACCACCTAAGCCCGGTGCAAGACAGAGGCCGATCATAGCCAAATTTCTGCACTTGAAAGATCGATATGCAGTTGTGCGGGCTGCATGGCAAAAAAGCCCACTGCTTTTCAAAAACCAAATAATTATGGTGTTTCCCGACTTTATCTAAAAGGTTCAAGCAAAGAGACGATTCTTTGACAAGGTCAAACAATCACTCAGGAGATGAAACCTCCAATATTCGGTACAATTCCTTTTGAAACTATGAATCCTAGACAACAAGAAATCCAGTTATTGCTCGTCTCTGAAGGAAGCAAGGAGAACAAAGCATGGTAGCTCTTGTGCAACGCTGATGGCTGGGGACCCCAGTGAGAAATCCCTGTGGATTAATGACATGACTGGCAACAACGGAATGACGCCAGGCTATTAACATGAGGATAAAAGGCCCCGGCAACCAATGGCGGGGACAAGGCAGGACCTTATACAATCAGACCTTGAAGGTGCCTGGTGCCCCCAAACACTTGGAGTTCAAAACTAGTTAATACAAAACATTAATCAGGTTGGGGATGTGAGGGCGACAGACACCACGGCATTGGGGAGGCAAGTAGTTCTACACTTACAGCGTGGGGGAGTGGAGTGAGGAGAAATCTCAAGGGGATTTTCAACACTTCAGTGGATACATATAAGGAGACACAGCAGAGGACAATTCGAGACATGCTTACCTACTTTGAAGGATACATATGGGGACAGGACCGGTCAATGGTCGACAGGGGCTGAAAATCCTGTCCTGGAATGTGAATGGGCTGGGAAACAAACTTAAGAGGGGTGGTGGCTAGTTTTCTCCTCGGACACAACTCAGACATTGAATTAGTACAGTAGACCCACTCAGTGGGGAATCTCTGTGCCTTCCGTGGCAGGGGCCACTACATAGTCCCGGCGCACTCCAGGTTCTTCTTGGGCTCCCAGGGAACAGGTATACTGGTGAAAAAGTCTCTCCCACTCAAGATTTCCAAGACATGGGCTGGCCTGGGTGGGTGCTTCACAACGCTTCTGGGGGATTGGAATAGGTAAACATTTGTACTGAATTCATGAAATTTCCCGCCGGGGCTTCAGACCCCAGATGATCCAGAAACTGGGGGCACGGTTAATGGGAATTCCACAAGCCATCACTGTCATAGGCGGTGATTTGAATCTCATCATGCGGGGGGGCAACGGCAGGCTGGTACGAAGTGCACAGGGGGCAGGAAGAGAACACTTGTTTGCACATCTTCATTGAGGCCATGGAAATAATCGATCTCTGGAGGGAAATGCACCCTATGAAGAGACAATTATCATATGACGCTGGGGTGGCGACGTCTGGGTCAAGTTTGGACTATCTTCCAGTCCCAAGAAACGGGGATTGCTACAGAGACACACATTTCCTGCTAGGGCAAATCTCTTACCACTCCCCTTTCACTTCATGTTTGGTATCATGGCCTCTCATGGTCCAACCTACATGGAGATTGGGCCCTTGGGAACTGGGGGATTGGAACATGAGGCGGACGCTAACCAACACCAAAGAGTTATATTTTAAAGAGAACATAGGGTCAGTGGAGTCGGAGGTCGTGCTGTGGGAGGCCCAAAAGGCGGTCATTAGAGGGACGCTGATCCCACACTTAGCTGGGAAGAAGAAAGAGAAACAGAGGCAGGTGACCAAACCAGAGGTGAAGCTGGTTGAATGTAAGTGAGAGTCAGTAACAGGCCTTGTCTGGAGCACCTCCACTGAGTTGCCCTGGCCAGAGAAGACTATAAGCGTCTGATTGAGAATGAGGCAAGGACTCAGTTCTGGTCCAAACAGCATAAGCTGTATGAGTTAGGGAACAAGGCAGGGAATTACATCTCTTGTTTGGCGAGACTGGAAGAGAGCAGGTGTTGGATATATCAAGTGGTGGATGAATGGGGATGACTGTTCGGGTGACTAAGGACTTGGTCCAGACCTTTGTAGCCCACCTTGTAGAGTTATACAGGTCCGGGGTGGCCGTTTGGAGAGAGGATCTGCATAGTTTTGTACAGTACTTGCCAACTCCAATGCTTGACCAAGCCTATGCATTTATTACTTGAGGAAATTTGTGTGGATATAATTCACAAGACAATCCATCAGCTGCAGAGAGGGAGGGCCCCGGGACCGAACAGCTTCCCTCCCGAGTTTTACAGGTATGTGGCATGCCTAATCGGGAGGCCAGTACGGAAAATTAATTACGCAGCTAGAGGAGAAGGGATTTTGCCCCGGGTATGAGAACGGCCACCTTAGTTCTTATCCATAAGGAAGCCAAATCTCCACACCAGTGTTCTCAAAACTGAAGTGAAGATTTTAGCCAAAACACTAGTGAACCACCTTTTACACACAATCAATAAATTGGTCTCCCCAGTTCAGTCGGGAGTTAATGCTGGTGTGATCCACCCATCATAATCTGAGGCAGCTCTTTGGGTGTCTGGCGCACGGCGGGCTTTGGGAGAAAACGTGGCCCTCCTTGCCCTGGATGCTGAGAAGGTCTTCGACTCCTTCGAAGGGAACTACCTGCTCAAAATGCTGGGCAAGATGGAATTCGGAAAGAAATTTATCTCATGGGTACGCCTGTTGGCCTGGGTGCAGGTTAATGGGTCGTAAGACTCCAAAGGACCTGGTCGCAACAACAGAAGTCTTTCCCTTACCTGATCGGAACAGAGACCAAGCCAGAGGTCATACTGTAAACGGATACGTACAGCAACAGATAGTTGACCGAATTTGGAGTAGAACAGGAAACCAGAGTGGAAACAATAACCAGAATACACAACAGATAAGCCCGTAATCAGATAAGGAGAAAAATAAGACAGAATTATGAACAGGACTTTAGAACAGGAATCAAGGGCAGGGTGTACCCAACAGGCATTGGAACAAGTAATGCCTCGTTGGTACAGGGAACTAGGATTCAGAGCAAGGAACTCGTGACTCATGGCACTGGAACAACTAATGCCCTGCTGGTACATGGAAACTGAAACTAGGATTCAGAGAAAGGAACTCATGGATGTACCCAACAGGCACTGGAACAAGTAATGCCCTGCTGGTACATGGAAACTGAAACTAGGATTCAGAACAAGGAATTCAGGAATGTACCCAACAGGCACTGGAACAAGTTATGTCCTGCTAGTACATAGGATAAACACAAGAATTCAGAACAAGGACAGAACACATTCAGAGCAAGGAAATAAAGGAAACCGCTGTCAACTCAGCGAATACGTGGTCAGAAGCCCAGCAGAGAAAACTCAGAAATCAGGATATCTGGCAAGAAAGGAAGGTGAGACTAAGAAACAAGGGAAATGCATAAGCACAATGCTACTCAGGACAAGGACAGCAACAGGAAAGCAAGACACTGCAAAAAGCAGTAGCAGAAATCAGGAAATCCTCTCAAGGTTTCAAGGATTCAGCAGTGCAGGCAACTGGAGAAGAAAGCAGGAGCTCCCAGCTGCGGCAGTTGAAGCACCAGTTCTGAATGCAGAAGCCAGGCTTAAATCCCTCCTCCCAGCTCACAGCCACACAGGGTGATTGGAATTCAGAACAGGTGTGGCAGGCTGCAGCACAGTGCAGTTGAGAACAGTCAAAGTCCCTCCTCTAGCTCTCTGCCTGAAGGCGTGTACAGAGGTTCCATGAATTAACCAGTGGGCATAACAAAAATCCGGAGTGGAGTATGGATCGGATCTTATTTTGTAAAATGACCAGAATTCGTGCAAGGGAGCACAAGCACATATTGGAAGAGGTAAGACAGAGTTCTAAGTATAATATGATTCAACAAAAGCATCCTCTCCAGCTCTCGTACTAAGGTGAGGCATACAATTACGATAATGTATTATTATTGATGAGTAAACCCTGTAATGAAATCTGGAGTGGATCTGATTTCCAAGAGGGTTTGAATACTGAAGTTCAGCACAGGCTTCAAACTAGTATTCATGATGGCAGTAGGCTCACAGAAGGTCCCAAGTACCGCCACCTGATCGCAGGATCCTGACAGATGCGGCGGCCTGAACGCTGCCAGAAAACCGTATGAGAGTGCCCTTCCTAATCACATCTGTATTATTGCTCATCACAATTACCAGTGGTGAATGAGTGGGTGTTTGCCACTTCACAAGAGTCCTCTCTACAGGCAGATAGACACACCATGGGGCGGTCCACTTATCTGCGGTGGCTATATGGCAGTAGCAAACTGGCCCTTCCTCACTCGCCGATGACCCTGGTGGTCAAAATATGGTGGATGGCCACAGAAAAAATGGGACGGAAAGGGACACTAACACAGGAGACACTCCTATGGAAGTCTGACTCACTGGCGGAGTTGGGATGTCTAGAGTGCAGGCGGCAATGAGATATTGTTGGAATATACCAGTTAGGGGACATATGGAGCTTGCAGGGATTATTATCCTTTGCGGAACTCCAAGAACATTATGAATTGGCCCCCTCCTAGCATTTTTTTTGTGTGCAGTTCCACCATGCGCTGGAGGGGTACAAAGAGCCTTTACAGGAGGTGGCAGAAGAAACCAATCAATCAATCAGGGGAATTGTAAGCGCACTACTCACCCGGGAGTGTCTTAAGGCGCTGGGGAGGGGTCAGCAGTTTCATTCAGTCGAAGAGACAGGTCTTGAGAGCCTTCCTGAAGGTGTTCAGGAAGGGGGCACGTCTGATGTCGATCGGGAGCTTGTTCCAGGACTTGGCTGCGATGTAGGAGAAGGCTCTTCCCCCTGTTTTGGCTCTGCGGATGTGAGAGGTTTCGGCAAGGACGAGGTTGGCGGATCGGAGGTTTCTTTTGGGAACGTGGAGGGTAATTCTATCGTCGAGGTATTGGGGTCCGGTGTTGTGTAGGCATTTGTAGGCTTGGGTGAGTATCTTGAAAGTGACTCTCTTCTCTACGTGGAGCCAGTGGAGATTCCGTAAGTGTTGGCTGATGTCCTCGTGCCGAGGGATTCCGAGGACGAGTCTGGCGGCGGTGTTCTGTATAGTCTGGAGCTTGCGGAGCAGAGACTTGTTTATGCCGGCGTAGAGGGCGTTTCCGTAGTCCAGTCTGCTTGTAATGAGTGCGTGGGTGACTGTCTTCCTTGACCCGGGGGGGATCCATTTGAAGGTCTTAAGGAGGATGCGGAGGGTGTTGAAGTCGCTGGAGGCGACGTGGTTGACCTGTCGGTTCATGGAGAGGGAGGAGTCGAGTACGATGCCTAGGTTTCTGGTGGGGGTCGGGGGTCTGCCGAGGGCAGTGGGCCACCAGGTGTTGTTCCATGCCGATGGGGTGGCTCCGAGTATGAGGACTTCTGTCTTCTCCGCGTTGAGTTTCAGGCAGCTGTTGCTCATCCAGTTTGCGACTTCCTGCATTCCTTCCTGGAAGTTGAGTCTAGTGGTGGTGGGGTCCTTGGTGAGGGAGAGGATGAGCTGGGTGTCGTCGGCATAGGATACTATGCTGAGGCCGTGCTGTTGGACGATGGTGGCGAGGAGGGCCATGTAGATGTTGAAGAGGGTTGGGCTGAGCGATGATCCCTGGGGCACTCCGCAGTTGATTTCCGTGGGTTCGGAGAGGAAGGGTAGCAGTCTGATCCTTTGGCTTCTGCCGGTGAGGAACGATCGGATCCAGTCGAGGGGGGTTCCTTGTATGCCGGCGTCACGTAGTGTGGCGGGGAGTGTGCGGTGGGAGACGGTGTCGAATGCTGCTGACAGGTCGAGTAGAGTCAGGGCTGCGATGTGGCCTTGGTTGAGGAGGATGCGGATGTCGTCAGTGGCGGTGAGTAGGGCCGTCTCGGTGCTGTGGTTGCTGCGGAATCCAGATTGAGACGGGTTGAGGATGGCATTGTCTTCGATGAACCATGTCAGTTCTGCGTTGACGTCTTCTCTGCGACTTTCACCGTGAAAGGGAGGAGCAAGATGGGCCGGTAGTTCTTGAGATCCGTCGGCTCTGCTGAGGGCTTCTTGAGCAGGGGCCTGACTTCTGCATGTTTCCAGTCGTCAGGGAAAGTGCCGGTCATGAAGGTGGTGTTGAGGGTGCGTCGTAATTCTGGTGCGATGGCAGTGGCAGCTCTGTGGTAGATGTGAGGTTGGCAGGGGTCTGTGGGGGCCCCCGAGTGGATGCCTTTCATGGTCGAGGCGGTCTCTTCGGTCGTGACTGGTGTCCAGGAGGAGATGGTGGGCTGGCTGGCGTTGCCGGAGGGCAGGATGGTTGCGGCGTCAGGTGTGTGGTCGTTGAAGTTGTCGCAGAGGTTTTTGATCTTCAGGTGGAAGTAGGATCCGAGCTTGTCGCAGAGGACCTGGGAAGGGGTGATGTCCGTGGCTTCGCTGGGGGGCTTGGTGAATTCCTGGATGATGCTGAAGAGTTCTTTGGAGTTGGCGATGATTTTGTTGTGGATGAAGGTCCTTTTAGTGGTTCTGATGCATTGGTGGTATTCCGTCATGGCGTTCTTGTAGGTGGTGAAGTTTTCGGGTGTCTTGCTGTTTCTCCAGTTCTTCTCCAGGCGTCTGCAGGTGCGTCTGGCTTCTTGGAGGTCGGTGGTGAACCAGGCGGCTTTTCTGGGGCGCTGTCTGTCGGCGTTGCCTAGCGGGCGAGATTGTCTGCGCAGTTGGAGATCCATGTGTGGAATTCCCTGGCAGCGAGGTTGGCGTCAGTTGCAGCGGATGGGGTGTTGCTGTTGAGGGTGGAGTTGAGCTGCTCCTCAGTGACTCTGCTCCAGTTCCTTCGCGGGGCCGCGGTGCGGGTTTGGGCAGCTTGGGTTTGTAGACGAGGAAGTGTACGCAGTGGTGGTCGGTCCATGGGGGTTGCGTGGTGTGACTGAAGTGGACGCTGTTTCCTCCTGCGAAGATGGGGTCGAGGGTGTGTCCTGCCTTGTTGGTCGGTGTGGTGACGAGTTGTTTCAGTCCGATGTTGGCAAGGTTTTCCCGCAGGGTGGTGGAGTTGGGGTCGTTGGGGTTGTCGAGGCGGAAGTTCAGGTCTCTGATGAGTATGTAGTCCATGGAGGCTATGGCTTGGGGTGCGATGAGGTCGGTGATGGTGTCGGCGAAGAAGGCCCGGGGGGTCTGTAGGCGAGGGTGCCGCGGAGTGTGGATTTGGGGCTGGTCTGGACCTGGAAGTGCAGGTGTTCGGTGGTGGGGAAGGTGTCGCTGGAGGTGGAAACCGCACGAGTGTTGATTACTGACGGCTCCTCTCCTAATTAACTGCCAGCCGACTCTAGATACACTGAGGGGAAGGGGGATATGGAGTAATGGGGGTGAGGCATGTCGACATCCCAGTAAGGTAGCCATCAAAGCAGGGTTCAGGCTGCCTACTATACAAGAACAAGGCTGTTCCATACGGGAAAGACAGAAAATGATAGATGCTTGCGGGTCTGTGGGCACCAGGGGATGTTACTACATACCCTCTGGGACTGCGTGAAGATACAGCTGTTCTGGCCCCAGGTGGGTTGCAGCCTTTCTCAAGTCACGTAAGAACCAGTAGTCCTAGACCAGAAACTGGCTACACTGGTATATGGGATGGCCGCACACTACCTAGATATACACAACTTTTCTACAATTGAGCTTTCATAGTGGCCAGAAGCAATATCGCCCACTCCTGGGATAGTATTCTACTGTGACGTAATGGAAAATGGGAGTAAATTGGTGCATGCAGGCCGAACACACGGTGTGCAAGACCATAGGATGTCCACGGAAATTTGATAAAGTATGGGGAAAATGGAGGGACTATGGAGATCTGGACTGAATTGAAAGGGGGGCAGGATGTCTCTTTGATTGTGGGACTTTGACGATCTGTGTCCTCAAGAGATGGTATTTTGCAAGAGTGTCACATTGTTTCACTTTTATTTCCTTTTTTTTGTTTTATTGTTAAAACACAATAAAAAGATTTTTTCAAAAAGAGTGAGGAGGAGACCCCTAATGTGACATACACAGGGATTTGGAGTTGACCTCTAAGTTAAATATTGTTTAAAGGGCAAGGAGTGCTGGGCCATATCTGTGGTTACCAGCAGATACAATATCTGTTGGCTTTGCTAGTTGAATGTGTGTGAAGGATGCAACTGGATTCTTCCCCCACTTGATATAAGTACCCAAATGGTGTCCTGTTGTGGCAGCAGAGGGCAGTAGTAGCCATTCTCTCACTGGAGGTGACTGAAATTGAAGAAGGATTACTGACAGGGATGTCCAATATAGAGTCCTATAGTCATTTGGGAATGAATGCTAGAGAAAGTACAGGTTCATGGAAAGCAAAGAAGAGATAAACTAAAATGTTGCAGCAGATTTCATTGCTGATTGGACCCTCACTCACAGTTGAACAAGCATAGAGTGGGCGAGAAACCATGGTGAGTGGTAAGAATTAAAGGATTTAGAAACTGAAATCATCTGATTGTTTCACTTGTTGGCCCTAAGATCAAACATAAGAATAGAAAACATTCACCTGTTAGAGACTGTAAGAAATTGGGTTATTAGTTGAGGGTGGCAAAAACCCACCTCACGTAATACTCACAATCCTTATCAGGGTGAGCCACTAAATTCTCTAAAAGAACATGAGCTCAACCCCGTGGTACCTATGGCACATAGCAGAACGGCTTAACTTAGAGGCAATCTGTAAAGTATTTATGTAGTACTAAAACAGTCATACATTTTTAATACAAAGCAACAAAAATCCCAAAACAAATTACAAAATAGAGTAACATTTAATAAACAGATCAACACCAAAATGACAAAAAACGATAATGGAAACAAGAGATATGAATTTTTAAAGTTTTACGTAAAAATAGCCCAAGGGCACAAAGTGCCTATGACAGTCAATGGTTTTGGTAGAACAGGTCTTTGGTGCAATTTGACGCTGACCGAACGAAGCTTAAGTCAGACACACTAACCAGGTTCGTCCTGGAAAAAAGCTTTTACCTTCTGACTTTAGTGCTTTGAGTTCCAGTCCACCACAGGAGTACACTTCTACAGCTCCCGAGGACCTTAGGGAAGGCACTTAGAGACTCAAGAGTGGCAGACAAAGGCCAACAGGAGGGTCCAATCCAGGTCCAGTTGCCTCTGGTCAGCTGGGCAGTTGCAGGAAAAGGCACTTATAGCTTGATGTGTTCCTGTAGCTTTAAGAGGAGGTCAGCCTTATGACCCTTGTAGTCATTTCTTTGTCTTTGGTGCAAGAGGGAGTGCACGTCCAGTCCTCAAGGCTCTTCTCAGGTCTAAGACAGCAGGTTCAGTTCTCTTCTGATCTTCCACAGGTCCAGGAAATGTTCGAGAAGGGTATGGTGGGTTACATTGATGCCCTATATCAGCCTGCGGGTGGGGGAAATTCCAGGCCACTCCTTAACCAAAAGTTCCAAGGGATGAACCTACCCAGTTTGGAAGCTGTTCCTGTGTATTTTACTGCACACAATCCCACAGTGCCCTCCTCTGCCCAAAACCAACATGACAGAATCTTTCATCCCCTATGCAGAGCTCCTGTACCCCCTCTAGAGATGTGGCCAAGGAAATGAGCAACCCCTCCTCTATGGTCACTGCGGTTATGGGAGAAGCTCCTCCTCCACTGGGCCTCAAGCCTAACTGTCTAGGGAATAAAAGAAAGGGGGCAGGCCCAAGTGTTAGCTACATCTGGCTGTGACGGGGAGGGCCCCTTTGAAGTTAAGTTCCTGGCAACAGCTCAGATGGTCGGCCTGCCAGAGAAACACATCTTCTCCCCATACCCAAGGCCTTTGCTCAGCTCTGGGAGGAAGGTCACACCCAGTGAGAAATTGGTTTGTTGGTTGAGAGGGGTGCTAACCCTGCTCAAGTAATAGCCACAGTCCCTTCCAGGGTGAATCACAAGAGTCACTAAATTAAACTGTGGGTTAACCTTCTGGTAGCTTGGCACAAAAACAGTCAGGCATAACTTAGAGGCAATGTGTAAAGTATTTATGCAGTACACAAGCAGTAATAAAGTGAAAACACAACATAAGAAAAATCCCACACTAACTTAGAAAAATAAAATAAAATTTAAAAAACTATTTAACACCAAAACAACAAAAATCCAATTAGTAGAACTGGAGATATGCAATTTGAAAGATTTTGTGAAATCAAGCGCTAAGAAGCAAAAAGCTCCAGCTGCAGTTATGTGGTCATGGGAGATCGGCTTCAAGTTACAAATTCAGGCCGACCGCGATGGAACGCATGACAGATACAGGACTGAGTTCAGTCCACTGACAAAAGTTCCTTGCAGCCTGGGCTTCGAGATGCAAAGTCTTTGTCGAGATACATGGGCTGGCATCAAGGAGCTGTCAATGAGGAGCTGCAATTCAGATTCCAGCGTCAGGATGTGTCGCACAGCAATGGAGTCGATGACCGTCGGCGAAGAGCTGCGATGCGAGGTGTTGCGTCGTCGTCGAGGAAGCCGGTAGGGCTTGTGAACACTTGCGTTGCGTTGGCACAGGGGACGAGAATTATTGCGCAGGGCTGGTATCAGTCAGGTGGCATTGCTGTTAAAGAAGCCACTGTTGCATACGAGGACTTGCTCTGAGAGGCATTGAGGACGAGCTGCATCGTGCTGGGCCGGAGTCTAAGGTGGGTTCCATCGCTCCGTGTGGAGATGTGTCGACGTCCAAGAAGCCGGTTAGGTTTCTGTGGCTTGAAAAGGGGAACATCCAAATCACCCTTGGATATTTTCTGGGTCTACACAGGCAAGCTGGATTCAGCAGGGCGGCTCACAGCATCAGAATATTCCTAGTACAGCAACAGCAGGCCTTTGCCAGCAAGCAGGGCAGAGTTCACAGTTGGGCAGTCCTTCTGGCAGAGTCCACAGGTCCAGAAGTGATCTGAAGAGTTGGGTCTGAAGTTCCACTACTTATACCTGGTAGCCACTTTAAAGTCCTCCCTGGAATTTCCTGATTCCCTGCCCTGGCCCAGCTTGTCTTTGTGAGTGTGCTGAGGCAGGGTCTTTGTGATGTGCAAGTGTGGTAGGTGACAGCCCCAAAGCCCCTATCAAGTCAGAGATGGCCCATCCTGCCAACACCTATTCCCCCTTTTGTCTCACTGTCTAGGAGTAATACACAAAGACCATCTGCCTGCTACACCTAGTCATGTGGCCCAGGATACAGGCTGCAGACACCAAATGGTTGGGTAAAAAAAATGCCAACTTTCTAAAAGTGGTACTTTCAGAATTATGTTTGAAAATCCAACTTTACCATTAAATGGGGTTTTAAATTGCAGTTCTTTAGGGACCACAATCGACATTCCTACCTGCTCCCAATTGAAAGTTATCACTTATCAAATGTAATAAGGTTACCCAATGTTATCCTAATGGAGAGGCAGGCCTTGCAGTAGTAAAAAATAAATTTAAGAGTTTTTCACTACTAGGACATGTAGAAATCAAAAGTGCATGCCCAACTTTTTAAAATACACTGCACCCTGCCCTATGGGCTGTTTAGGGCTTACTCCAGGGGTGACTAATGTGTATTAAAAAGGAAGGTTTAGGCTTGGCAAAACTTTTATTGTGCCAGGTCGAAATGGCAGTTTAAAACTGCCCACACAGGCTGCAGTGGCAGGCCTGAGACATGTTTAAAATGGCTACTTAAGTGGGGGGCACAATCATTTCTGCAGGCCCACAACTCGCATTTAATTTACAGGGACTTACAAGTGACTTAAATTTGCCAATTGGGTGTAAGCCAATTCTACCACAAGCAAATTAGTAGTGGTAAAGTGCACCAAGTCTTAAAAGTCAACAAAAACAAAGTCCGCAAAAAAACGGAGGATTGCAGGCAAAAACATGAGGGAAAATCAGGCCAAGGATGTCAGGTCCAACAAGAGTGGATATTCTTGGCCCAGTATACTTGTGTGTGGTGACCTCAGTATGCCCTGTGCTAAACATATAATGGGTAGGCCTGGGCGGTAAATTCCATACGGCTCGCAGAATTTGGGTAATTTCGCGTTCCGCGGAGAACGCGGAATTACCAAAAATTCCGCGGCTTTGCGGAATTTTTTGCTTGTTCGCGCTGTCAAAATGCGTGTTCGCGAGATATTTCTCCCCGAGCACGCAAACAGCGTTCGCGAACAGGAAAAAAGCATCGCGAACGGGCGGAACAAGCAATTCCGCGTGTTCGCGGAACTTTTGCGTGCTCGCGGAGATTTTTTACCGTTTCGCGGAGCTTTGCGTAGCGCGACTACGCAAATTCCACCCATCCCTAATAATGGGATGTGAAATAGTGGGAGAGGACCTTGTATAGGGCATTCCAGTGGCAGATATGTCAGACATAGCAGACAGGCGAATGGCTTTCTTTCTATGATGATTGGTTGTGTGCTACCTTTTAATGATGGTACTTGATCTGATACCCCAGTGAATAAGGCTTTAAAGCAGGCAAAATGGCAAGTCTTATTCATTATAGTAACACAAAAAGATGATGGACGGAATGCTGAACATAGTGAAACATTCACCCCCAGTCACAGTTCTGGGTTGAATCCATTGTTTTTTTTGCTCACCATGCCACCCCAGATTGGACCCAGCCATATGCAAATCAGGCTTAACACTGCTCCATGGCTGTCAGAGACAATTGTTCTACCACATGAAAAAGGCACCCTCTGCAATAGGAAAAGGGTAGGTGTGTACATCCAGCCAACTCTAGACCAATTTCCTTGCTGGCTGTAGCAGGTAAAATGTATGGTTGAGTTTTAATAAACTGCATCCAAGGATGGGTTCAGTAAAGGTATTGTCACTTTTGACAAGCCTTTTCGGTCCGTGTCGTATATGCCCACTTTACACAAGTTTTTATCTGCATGACTTTTATAGATCTAACGTCAGCTTTCCTCTTGGTAACTCAAACCCATTTGTGGCTTGTCTTGATCCAGCAGGGGTTAGATAAATTCCAGATTGTTTCATGCAAGGCTTGCCTAGAAAAGCAATGTTCAGTATGGTCAACATGAAGAGAGCTCATAGGATTTTCCAATCAATTTAATTTGTTTCTAAATGACATTGGAGAGTATTTTAAAAAATTTACATCTTGAGACCCCAAAGTTATGTGGTAAGAAAATACCTATACTGTTTCTCTTAGGTACCGCCGTCTTGCTGATGCAGTTGTCTATGCACCGTCTTCTTAAAAGTTTAAAAGACCACTGTGTATAGAAACAGCAGACCATTAATGTCTCCTAGATGAAATTTAAGATTGTGAACATAGGGGCAGCACTCAGGAGAACATTCTGTATTAACAGTCCAATGTTAAATTGTGTCAGCTAATTTTGATTATCTGGGCATTTGTTTTGAAGCTAGGTTACATTGGGTAGAGCAAAAAGACAAGTTTGCAAGTAGCGTAAGACAAACTAATTGAGATGTTTCACGTTGGTTGTCAGCTGATGAGTGCCATATTGCAGATTCAGCAGATAAAGGAGTGGCTGATACAACCTGGTTCTAAGTTATGGGACCCCATAAATGTTTGGGTTATTCAAAAATTTAAAATAGTTTCTTGAGGACACTACTACATTTAGAGCTTGGAATGAGTCGTATTGCAATTTCAATTGCAGTTTGCCACCCTTATGCAAATATATATCTTACGGTGTAAAAATACAAATGGGTGGTGGTTGTGAGAACTGTAGGATAAGCCCTCTGCTATAAATGATTGCACTACTTGGATGATTAGGGAAGCATACTGGCTTGCCAAGCATGTGAACTCTCTTCAAATCATTAAGTATGAGCCACCTGGGGCCATATGTATCAATGTTAGGTTTACGATTCTCAAATAGCGAATTTTTGAGAATCGCTATTTGAGAATCGCAAAACGAGATGTATGTAGGATTTGCAAAAAAATTTGCGAATCCTACATATTCCTTAATTGCGAATCGCAAATTGAGATTCGCAATTAAGGAAACCCTCCCCATTCATTCAATGGGAAGACATTCTCAATTTGCGATTACCAATTAGAGAATCGCAAATTGAGAATGCAATTTCACGGTTGCAAGGGTGTCAAAAGGACACCCTGTTGCACCCCTGAAATAAGCATGGGTGCACATGTGGCGCACATACATTCCCTAAGGGCATGTATGTGCGCCACATTGCACTTTGAAAAATGCTAAAAATTGCATTTTTCAAAGAAATGCATATTACCACCAACTTGAAGTCGGTGGTAATTTGCGATTCCTTATGACCAATTTGCACTTTTTTTGTGCTTCATACATTGCATTTAAGGAATCTCAATTTGCGATTCCTTAAATGCATTTGCAAAATAGAGAATCGCAAATTTTGCGATTCCTTATTTTGCGAGTGCGTTTGTCTTTGATACATTGCACACTTCTAAATTGCGATCGCAAACGCAGAAATTCTGCGAATTTCAGCGTTTGTGATCGTAATTTAGGTTGATACATATGGCCCCTGGTCTTTGTGTACCTCTCTTTCAAGGAAAAAGACTACAGCTGGTCCTAATACAATTGGAAGTTCAGCATGCATTGTCTCTCAGGATAAAATTTGGCGCATTGTGAATACATGATCATATGTGTAAATGGAGTACACTTGAAGATGTGAATGGTATTGTGATTGTAAAATCAGGGGTGCAGAAAATGTCTTATTTATGCTCGTTTGCACCCAGTCTTGCAGTATCAGCAGGAAGTATTTGCTTTTCGTTTTTTCAACTGTTATGGCAATAATTATAGCTCTTTGCCGTTGGATTCATACTCTTTGCCATTGGACTCTTCTGTTTGATTTATCTTTTGATTAAGTTTTATATTTGGTCCACCTGGATGAGTGCTCACCATTTTAAACACGGGTAAGAGACTAGGCTAATATAAATTGTTTTAATGTTGGAAGTGTTGGATGTGTTGTCATATATTTCATATGATGTATTTCCTCCTTGTGTGTTTTTACTCGTATGTTCTTGTTTCTTTCCTACAATTGTATAAATTATTATTATGGCTATTTACTGACTAAAATAAAGAAAGAGAAAAATCTTTGTACAGGTAAAAGAAAAATGATATGCTGTGCAAACTCTGTGAAGGATGAAAATCTGAAACTTTACAAAATGTTGCCAATGAAAGATAATCTTTGTATGTATCTTTGTCCCACGACCCGTCCACATACGGCTCTCAATAGAGTTCCATTGGAGAGTGTCCGCACATTTGAATATGTAGGTTGCGCTCTCACTGAGCTGTTTGGCTGGTCATCCCAGCTACAGAAGAGTAGACTTAGGCTTGAACACTATACAGGGGCTATCTTGAAGGCCCAAGATGGCTCTACTTTTCGTCTGATATCCCCGGCCCTCCAGATTTATAATTCACAATCACTTGGGGGGTCTTTATGTGGTGGGGAACTTTGGGGGCACGAGAATTTAAGCGAGATGGAATTGGTGGAGAATCGTTTTCTTAGACTTCTCACCAACCTTCCAATTAGTGCCCCACTTATACCACTCTGGCTAGAATTAGGCCACAGACCATAGAGTAGGGCTCAGGCCACTGTAGTATTGGAGAATGGTCTGGGCATTAGCGGACTTAGTGTCTTATCGGATGGGCGTAGAAGAAACGTTAAAGCCCCCCCGGGGCTGCTAGGGTGCCATGGTTCTGGTACGGGTACGGGTATGGGTACGGGGACGCGCCTTGCCTGCCACCAGCACTACTGTTTGCCCCAGGACTTCCAGCTCCAGAATCCTCCCTGCTCACAGGGGAGGAGCTTTCCACCAAATTCGCGGCAAAAAGCACCGAAAATCACCGCAGCGCGGGACGCGCCTTGCCTGCCACCAGCACTACTGTTTGCCCCAGGACTTCCAGCTCCAGAATCCTCCCTGCTCACAGGGGAGGAGCTTTCCACCAAATTTGCGGCAAAAAGCGCCGAAAATCACCGCGGCGCGGGACGCGCCTTGCCTGCCACCAGCACTACTGTTTGCCCCAGGACTTCCAGCTCCAGAATCCTCCCTGCTCACAGGGGAGGGGCTTTCCACCAAATTCGCGGCAAAAAGCGCCGAAAATCACCGCAGGCGTGGGACGCGCGCGGGCCGTGCCCGGGCAAAGCCCGGGCCAAGGGCAGGCCCGTCCTTGCCCGTCATCGCCAGGATGAGACAGGGCAGGGCCACCCCCTTTGTATTCCACTTTTGGAACTGTTGATGCTTGTTGGCAACAGACAATTAAGGTACTGTGTTGGGTTCTCTTTCTTCGCTTCATCCCGCACGGACCGATATCATCTGCCTAACATTCGTGTTACATCTGCTGACTGTGGCGAATTGTGTTTTACGAGCTGTTTGGGACTGTGATCTGAACTTGCTATTGTATGTTATTATTTCTGTTTTTTGGGGGTGGACAGGTTTATTCATTATTTTCCTAACACCGACATCTGCACTGATTGGTAGCACAGTTTGAGGCGTAATATGGGGAAAAGGAAATCTATGGAAAGTATTGGGGGAACTGGGGTAAGCCGGGCAATAAAGGGGAAAAGGGCTAGAAAGACCTTAAAACACTCTGGCAGTAATTGTGTCTTAGATAGGATAGACACCTTGATCAATGAGTGTGAGGAAATTCTAGTGAGCAATCAGGCAGATTCTTCCGCCAACAGGCCTCCCTAAGCCCGAGACCAAATTGCCCCCGATCATTCCGACAATGTTTAAAAAAGTCCCACCTAAAATGACATCAATGGAAAAGGCATCCTTAACTGACCAGGGTACAATCCAACCTTGTGTCTCCCCCACTTCCCCTCGTTCTAGCACCAGCAATCTACAGCTAGAACCACGTCAAGAAATCACCATCCACTGCTCAAATAGATTTTTACCGCTTCAGGGCGATAGGGATGACCATAGCGATAGCATGCCCGCACCATTGTCTCCCGGAACAATACGGGACACAATGGCGGTTATGGAAAACGAAAAGCCAGAGTCCTGTGACATCTATCTCACGGTAAATGCACTCAGAGTTGAGATTGGCGCGCTTAAAAATATGGTAGAAAATCTTACAACCATAGTGAAAACACTAGTAAAGACAGATTCATTCTCTAATCAGCAAGACACTCTTACACATACTTGCCACCCTCGTGGTAATAATAATGGTTTGAAGTCAGGAGAACCAGTTTCTTTTAGCAAAACCAATGCTGCCCTGAATTTGGACCAATATCATTCACCTATCCCCGCCCTTCTCCCAAATAATAAGCAAGCTGCAAGTATTCCACCAGTATGGGAAAGCAATAGATCCAATACTAATATCCAAGAAAAGCTCAAACGGCTAGCTGCTCCCCAGAACATCACAAGCAGGCAAGGGGCCACTCTGCCACAGCAAATTCAAACCTGCATTTATGGTAGCCGAGATCATCCTCTCTCATTAACAGCCACATCTAACTATAAACGGGCGCAAAATAAAAATATTTATATGACCAATGTTCCAAAAGTAGATCGGAAGAATGCTAACGAGAGTGAGGAATCCCTGATAAACAAGGTGACTCATTGGATTCGCCATGTGAGGGGCTGCCGATCGGTGATTAGAGATGACATTCTACGAGCACGGAGGTGTTCCTTTCCAAATTACCATCTGGACAATATAGAGATCACTCTTAAGGGAGTTGATCTGGCGGAAAACCTCCTTGCTCTGGAATTTCGCACATGCCCCCCCGATGGATCCTCCATTCAACTTAGACACCTTCCTATATACAAGCAGGATGGGCTACCAATCCTACAGTCATTGACACACCAGGCAGATATCACTTCTCTCGAGGCCATAGATTGACTAAAGGACTCGGCACCCCTCGGCTCTCCCCCATTGACCGCAGAGCTTAATCCGAGCTGCAGCCATGTAGAAAGTCCGTTTGTCACTTCGGCCCTTTCTAAGTCCCAAAGCGGCATCTTGGATGGCATAAACCATAAACTTCCAGACAACAATTCTTTGCACTTGGGTTTGCAAGAACTAGTCGCCACCCAATCCGTCACTGATGTTCGTGCGCTAAATGTTGTTATTAACTCTGCAGCCAAACATCAATTGAAGATAGTGTCATGGAACGTGGCGGGTTTAACTAGTAAAATCCAGTTACCCCACTGGAATGAATTTGTGGGCGAATTCGACATCTGCCTTTTTCAGGAGACGTGGAGTTTGGTTCCACTTTATAAGGCAGGCTACACTTGCTTTCACATACCTGCAATTTCCATCGGAAGAGGGCGACCATCAGGTGGGTTGATTGCTTGGGTTAGCATAGCTTTAGATTGTCGAATTACGCTACAATCCACCACAAGCCCAGATATTCTGTGGCTAAGTATTAGAGGGCCTAGGGGTGGACTCCAGATGGAACTTTTCAATGTCTATGCAAGAGGAACAAAGGGTGGTAGAGCCTCGGCTACCATTTCAGCATTAGATGAATGCTTATCAAATTGCCCTCCCCAAGCACGAGTAGTAGTTGCGGGAGACTTCAACTGCACCTACGAACCACTTGCAATCGAGGATCTATCGGGAGCAGAAGACCAAGATAACAAATGGGCTGTACCCTAACTTGATCTCCCCACAATCAAAAGATGGACACAACAAGTGCTCCAACTTAATGCCATCACCATGGAGCACGGTCTAAGGGCAACAAATGGAAGGTCGCCATCTGATAAGCAAGGTGCTAATACCTACAATAGAGTCTGTTGTCCATCTAGAATTGATTACATCCTCCTAGATGTCAAACTGTGGAGGAATCTGCTGGATATGTTAGTGGGCTCGACAACAGAGAGCGACCACAATCCCTTGTGCCTGACTCTTAAGCACCTGTGGGAGGCAACCCACCAACAGTCAACTACTATATCCCAGACAATAACTAGAGATATAGTTCCTTCCAATTGTAAAAAAATTTCTGAAATGGAAAAGGGTAAATCTAAGCGAAGCTAAGACCACTGGCATTAAGCACGAGCTTATTTTAGGCATAGATAAGCTTCAACTGGCAATTAATAGCGAAAATAGATCAACAATCATCCAAAGGGCTCATGCTCACACTGTTGCCCAAATAAGCTCGTACTTTCAAACCCAAGGCATGAGCAAAAAACCACGTAGCACCACCAAGGACCCTTATTCCTGGTACAACAAAGATTGTAGGGCCCAAAGATCAATTCTGGCCAAAGCCATCAGAGAGAAAAATCAGCCGCTCATAAAATCGGCCAGAAAATCTTACCGAGTAGCCCAGCGCGAGGCCAAGGCAAGCTGGGATGAGTCACATTGGGCACAATTGGAGGGGGCGTGTGTATCTAAAGATAATAATTTATCTGGAAAATAGTAACCTGGGGGAGCAGGACAGGTGCTCGCTCACCCCCAAACTTTATTACTAGCCAGGCTTGGTTTGATCATTTCAAAGGCCTATATTCAGCAGAGGAGGTGACCATGGAAGGGGAAGTAGGCGATGCAAATGGGTGCATGGTGGAAGAAGAATGTTTTACTTTATTGGAGTTAGAAGCAGCAATAAGTAGAATTGTTCCCTCAAAAGCTGCAGGACCGGATGGCTTGCCAGGCGACTTGTTTCTGGCAGATCCCGAGCATTGGGCTCAATACATTTTATTACTAGCTAATGCTATAGCTGACGGTATGTCAGTCCCAGTGTCCTGGAAGAGTGCTGAAGTAGTCCCAATATTCAAGAAAGGTGCCAGGGACAACCCCGCCAACTACAGACCGATTAGTTTAATAGACGCCATGCAGAAGGTCTTTGGCCGGATGCTTCTACACAGGATACAGGCATGGATAGAGGAGAAGAATGTCCTCTCTCCATTCCAGGCCGGGTTTAGATCAAAGACCGGGACTATGGACCAAATATTTCGACTTCTCCTCATCCATTGGAAGGTAGTTGTGCTAGGCAAGGGCAGTCTTTACCTTGCTTTTATAGACTTGAAGACTGCCTTTGACCTGGTTCCTAGATCCAAATTGTGGGCAACTCTTGGCGGGATGGGCATCTCCCCGTTCATTCTTAAATTACTAACTCGACTCCATGAGGGGAACGTTGCCCAGGTCAGGTGGGGGGATCCGGGCCAAACAACTGAGCGCATCCCTGTCAATAGAGGGGTTCGACAGGGATGCGTCCTGGCACCAACTCTGTTTTCCCTATACGTGAATGGGGTAGTCGATTTTCTTCTGGAGGAGCCAGCTGATTCGCCTACCTTAGGAGGCAAAAAGATACCAACCCTGTTATTCGCAGATGATACCCTGCTGATATCTAAGACCCCAGCGGGGCTACAGCGACTTATCAATAGATTCCAACTTTTCTGCGATAACATGGGATTGGTCATAAATAGCTCCAAAACAAAATGTATGGCTTTCAATTGCCACAGATCTTACAAAAGTGGCCCGCTGCTTTGTGGCGTTCCCCTCGAAAAGGTGAATAGTTTTGATTATCTGGGTGTGAGGTTTTCCGAAAAAATGTCTTGGAAACCACACATTGCCAAGATGTTGCTGGGACATAAAAGGATAACTGGAGCAATTGGCAAAGAACATCGCCTTTCGCACACTAGGCCCATTGCACCAGCACTTCAAATCTATAACTTGAAAGCAGTCAGCTCTGCTCTTTATGGAGCTGAACTTTGGGGGTTTGAGAAATTAGATGCGCTTTCAAGATCTGAACATAAATTCCTGAGAGACCTGGTTATGGCACCCAAATATGTCCCCCTTGCTCCCCTATTGTTGGATATGGGCAGGCGGCCATTGGGCGACATCGCTAGGTTCCGCCCTCTGCTCTTTTGGGCACGTATCAGAAGGACTCCTGAACTTTCTTCCTACGCAGAAGCTATGACTGAGATTGTTAGCTTGGATACAGGCGGGAAAATAGGCTGGCTTGCCAACATTAAAAAAATGCTGTCAATAATGGGTCTCCAGGGCTGTTGGGTGGGCCAAGCTCCTCCAAGGAAAGAGGAACTCAAATGCCTATACTGGGAATGGGTGGACCTACGAGAAAACTGTAATTCTAATGTAGGCAAACTTACACTAGAATTTTATTCCCACAAACAAATTAGTCATCTTGAGCCCTTCCTTGACACAATCAAAGTCCCAAGAGACAGAACACTATATATTCATTTTAGGCTTGGATCTCTCCCTGTTCGCGAGGCGACAGCAAAGTGGAGCCCAAGCAAGGAGGAAAATTGCCCATTTTGTAAGGCTCCGACCGAAACCATTGCCCACCTAATGTTCGCTTGCCCGGCGTACAAATTACCACGGGCAAAATGGTTGAAACCACTTTGTCGACAACTGGGCACACACGATTATCACACAGCAATACGTATCTTAAGATCTGATTTTAGGCCGTTTTACGCATGCTGTGTGGCGAAATTTCTCGGTCAGGCTTGGCTTATAAGGTGCAGGGAGCTTACAAGAATGACACAGTTTTAACAGAAAGCAGACTAGTGGGGAGCCCAAAGTTCCACATATAGAACTGTTGAATCTATTTTGCACAAGTATTCCATTTGTTAAATTATATGCAAATACCGAAGGCGAAAATAATGTTTTTTATAGAAATTTTATGTACTTTCATTCCAGTTTCAACGTCGACATGTATTGAATAACTTAAAACAAATTGTGTACACATTAACTATTTTATTTTTTTAATAATCTTTTTATCCTTGTAAATATGACATTGGCTTTGCACTACAATTCCAACTGTATATTTGTTTGCAGTGACATTTATGCAAATCATTGATGTCGCAACCTTGTATTTTACCTCTAAAGAATATTAATGTGTTTTTATTGTAAAATGCAGCTTTTATGACACTCTTGTCGAAATAAAGCTATATTGATTGATATTGATTGATTAAAAGTTGTTTGATTGAGATTGGGTGTCAGAATCTCTGGATGAATCCGTAAACTGCTTGCAGATTGCCGATGTCTTTTCTCAGGGTGGAATATTGGTGGCACGTGGATGATGGTATCATTAGCAATGGGACGGTGGGTTCTCTGACATTAGCATTTTTTGAGTATGAAGATGTCTACTCTTTAGAAGAGTACATGGATGAGAATGAGCCTCTGCTCAGAAAATTCCGGTACATTTAAATTTCGGATTGGGATATTTTCGCTTTGTACAGTGACTGCCAAATGGCAATGTGCCTACACTGAGTTCTATATGTCTTGTCCCCTGTGCTCTGAGGCAAAGAAATGTATTGAGCATGATGTCTTCTTCTGATCTCTTTACCGCGCCTATAGGAGGAAGTGGATATTGCTGTTATGTCGTAGCATGGGGACTAGGGATTTTTGGATAGCAGCTAGGATCCTAAGAACTAACACATCACAGCTAATTGTACTTGCTGTTTCCAGCTTCCTGCTACACATGTAAAGATGCAGAAAGTAAAAGGTAGCCCTCTGATAGTTGTGACGACTGTATATAGATCTTGCAATGGTTTATATGGCCTAATGCTGACAAGACTATGAGTGGAGGATTACAATGCAGATTTTGGTTGTATGAATTATATGTGTTTTGTTTACTGTGATTTTAGGACCTTTAAGCAGAGACTTTACATTTTTTGAGGTTCATGAGCTGCTGCAATTGTATGGATCTTTTGTTGTTTTTGATGCTAAAACAATTTTATGAGATGTTTTAAAGTGTTTTATTGTATTGATGTTTTATCTTTATGTGCTTTTATGGCAGTTTGTCGAATAAAGATATGATAATTGACTGGTATTTGTGAGGGTATCATTAAATGGGAGCAAGAGCTCAGATGTTGCTAGTCCAGGCTGAAAGATTTCGGTCAAAACATTTGTTTTAGTCTAAGTGGAGGGCAACTGTAATTCAAGTACTCCAGCTGCCCTTTGAACCACCACAGCAAATAAGGTACTTTCTTCGGTTTGTGGCTCTTGTGGAGAGTCAAGTTCTGCCTCAGGGGAGGTATGACGCCCCCTGGCATTTTGTGAATCAGAATGTAAGGCATTATCAATGTAATGAGGGGGGGAGCAAGTCATCTCCTTCGCCATCATCATCATCATCAGTATCTTGAGGTATACCTTTCTCTGGCACAGGATCAGAGTTAGCCAAAAAGAAAATGGAGCCTCTGCTGATAGCTGGGATGCTGTAGAGGCACTGGGTTAGAGTCAAGTTGTATGATAACGTGTTGTATTTTTATAAATTCATAGTGCGACATCAGTCAAGCTTGAGCCACTGTCAGTTTGGGGTCCGACATGGGCGTCGACACCGGCTCATCAACTGTGCCGAAGGCATTGGTGAAGGCATCAGAGTGGCAGGGACCAGTGTAGATCTGGTGGCCAGAGTAGAAGTTCCTACCAGAGTCGGTACGGGCTCAGTATTGGATCCCAAGGGGATAAACGGTACTGAGGAAGGACCTGCCAGTGCTAACCTGACTGGAGGCCCCTGTGGATCTGTGCGGCTCAATAGTGCCAGAGGGAGCCGGTGGCACACTGAAGATTTGCAGGATGGCCTCCATGAAGGCCTCAATCTGCTGTATGGTTGAAGATGGCCCAGAGAACTGGGGAATGTCCGGGCCAATTGAAGAATCAGTTTCATTGCGAGAGACCTCGAGGAATCCTACTTACATCTTCTCTTTGGAGTCAGAGTGGTAGGATGGGCTTGAGTTTTACTTCGCTTTCTTATGCTTACGCTTGGACTTTGAATTACCTGAAGATTTCGAGCGAAAACTTGAGTGGTCGCAGGAATGGCCTGTAACCAGGCCTGTGATTTGGAGCAGGACCTGCATGACGTACAACTTCGCCTACCAATCTTGAATGGCCTTCAGATGAATTAGAGTGCATGTATCACCCAATTTCAAGTAATATCTGGCACCCATGCACCAAAGGCACACCTAGTGCAGGTCGGTGATCAACATCTGATTCCTGTATCTGCGGCATAACTTGAATCCTGCCATTTTCAGTGAGGGCATTGGGCCAGATGTATTAAACACTGCAATTAAATGTTTGCGAGCATTTAAATGCTGTTCTCTATGTACTAATTCAATTTTATAAGAAATATTTTTTTACTTCCAAAATGGGATTTTGAATGGCCATGGGGGAAGGGGCGTGTTGTAAGCACCCCTTCCCAAATATGTATTACTGTTTGCATCCAAAATCCAGTCGCAAAACATTTACATTTTACCAACCCCTCAAAGGAGCTGATAATGCATTCGCAAAAGGGAATTTGTGAATGTTAAAAAAAGTTAGTGAAGACTAAACAAACTTAAAAAAATGAAAACTTCTTTATTAAACACAACCTCATTTCCTTTAATCAAAATTGGCTGTATTTTTTTTTTTTTTAAAGTTGCTTTATTGGAAAGCAGTAACAGACATGGTGGTATGCTTAGCTTAGCAGGCCACCATACTTGTGATGTCATCCACGGAGCTCCATGGCGGCTGAAGCAGGTACCGAGAAGGGTCCTAGATCTTGATGAAAGTGTGACTACAGGTCGGGCCCCCACATGGAACTCATGGGGCACTTTCCGGATATTGTCTGAGAAAGCGCCACTAGAGGAAATTCTCCTCTACCACATATCACACCTTAGCGCGTGTGTCACATATATGGTCTTCTAATAACACGTTTTTAGACCACTCACTTTGCACCACACATAGGTCCTGAAGAAAGCCATACCACTAAGAGAGTATGGCTGAAACATGTTGACCGACTAGGATATTGGAGTTACCATAAGATCTCCTTAAATATCCGACTCTAGTTTTTATTAACTGCCAAGGGCCCACCCATTAAAATAGTCATTTTGTATCCCAGGGACCCTTAGGACAGCTTTTTTAACATTCACTCACTTCCTTTCACTGCACTCTCACGGCACAATACCAGCTCCGCTGTATCCAGGCGTCGTAGCACACCCAAGGTGCACTCGGTGCCTTGGGTGGGGCCCGACGATGAAGCATGTCACCAACTAGGTTGGTGAATGAGGGCCTTACTATAAACATAATGTGTTTCCTTTCCAAAACAAACATACGCTAGGAGCACCCACTCCAGAGCTAGTTCTCTTTGATAAAACATATATACCAGGGGAAGTGAACTGGCTCCAGTATCTTTCCTCCCTCTCCTTTTGATTTTGGTATGCTTACCTTAGCAGGCCACCATACTTGTGATGTCATCAGTTGTAGTAAGTTGCAGTTTGTGATCTATCACTCCATCACTTCTGGGACAGTATGGTTTCAGCGTGGAACTGCACAATTTCACCTGTTGGCATATGGGAGCATCGCTAGAAAATTCTGTCAATCAGTGTGTTGACTGGGGGATATTCTAAGATGAGGAATCTGCAGTTAGAAGTATCCACCAGCAACGTGGTACTGTTTTGATTTGGTCTCCCAAAAAGCTTTTCGTAAAAAGGGTGGGTTTCATTTCTTTCCTGAACGTGTGGTAATTTGTATGATCTGACTAAGTCTAACTTTTCCATAGGACATTTATATTCTAGAACTTCTTTGTGCGTGGAACACCAAAGCTTAAAATGGCTCAGGGGTGTAATGGACACCCCTGCTTCCCCAGCCGAGCATTGGGGTCCCAAGTCTTCTATACAAGAAGGGGGCCCCCTCAGCTTGTCAGCCAAGCAGCTGTGCAGCCTCTAAGGCAGATGCAGTGTACAGCATGCTCCAAGGTGACACTAGGCTGACAGGACTGAAGAGAAACAAATAACTTGTTTCTTTTTGAGCTAGAGCGTAAAAGGCCCCTTTACCACATTGGATCGGGCCTCCGTGGGAATTTCAAAAGAAATGCAGCTTTCCTCCATGATACAATTACTTTGTTAACCTATTTTTAAACCAACAAGTTAAATAATTCTTGACAACTTTTTTAGGCTTCCAGCATTAGTGACTGAATGCAGCAATTTAAAGTGCCTTTGTCTGATAGAGACTTCCATCCACAGATTCCTCACCTATTGAATATTTCCCAGGCATCAGACTGGATTCCGAAACTTTTTTGCAGCACCTATGCACCCTGGAAGGTGCCGACATTCGGCTCCGTACTAACGCCGTTCCACTCCAGAAATGAGGTGCGGGGCCTAGATAAGTACCACTCCCGTGCTGACGTCAGTTCCTTTCTTTTTGCAACTTCAGACGCGGATCCTGAGCTCCTTCTCGTCTCTCAGAGAAATTTACCTCGATTTTTTTCATCTAAAAAATTCTACAGTGGGCAAGGGATGTCACCCCCTTAAATGACTGGTTTGAAGCCCTATAGGACTGTTGCAAAGAGATGTCTGTGAAGGATCCCCATCAGGTGTGCCTGGGGTCGAGCCACGACTCAACAGCATGCAGAGACTGCATGCAGATGAACCCGAAAGCCATCATGGAACTCTACCTCAAAAAGCATAAGACGACTTTGTGACTAGACCATTTTAAGTTGTGCTCTGCATCCAAAATTCACTCTTGGTCCCATGCCCGGAGTCGTCAGAGCTGCCAGAGGTAGGTTTTTGTCACGTTCCAAGTCCTCAGCTAAGCGTAAATAACACAAGACGTTAAAGTGAAATTCTGCTTCCTCACTCCATTTGCATTTGCCTGAACAGGTGTGGGGCAGCGCCACCTTTCTCAATCTCGCTCCCGAATACGGCTAACTTCAAAGATTTCAGAGAAGACTGCAAACGATCTGCTGTGCTGGTTACTGGACCACGATTGGGTCAGTGGCAGGCCCCTCTTCCTTCACCACCCATATCTGATAGTGGTGACCAAGTCGTTGCTTCTGCCTTGAGGCGGCCACCTGGGTGAGGTGGAGATCAGAGGCGTCTGGGCTCTGGCGAAGTCCTGTCTCCACATCAACCTTCTAGAGGTGAGGGCCATCCACTTGGCACTGATAGCCTTCCTGCCATCCATCAAGTCAGGCCTTGTGCTTCTGGAAATAGCTGGACCACAAAGGAATTTTCATGTTGGTGAACCACTTGGCGAGATCATTGAATTCCAAGGTGGATCAGCTAAGCCGTTGACGTCTAGCGGATCACAAATTGCAGCTACACTCAGAGGTGGCAACGGGTCTCTTCCACGAATAAGGAGAACCTTGGCTCAATTTGTTTCCCACTGCCCAGAACGCACACTGACAACACTTCTGCACCTTTCCAAGGCATCTCTCTCTCAGAGACGCATTCCGCCTTGAGTGAGACCCGGGACTCCTGTATACCTTTCTGCCGATACCACTCTTGCCTGGAGTTCTTAAGGAGATCAGGATGGACCGGGCCCAAGTCATTGTAGTGGCTACGGATGGGGCATGGAGAGTATGGTATCCAGAACTCCTGGGCTTGTGCATATGTGCTCCTCCGTGAGTACCTGCTGTTGCAGCAACAGGGCAGGGTTCTGCTCTTGGGCTTTTGCAATCCCCACCTTCATGCTTGGAGATTGAGTGGTGACAGCTGAACACCTTGGACCTTCCCAATGATGTGGTTGATGTCATTTTGGCGGCCTAGCGGCTCTACACCAAAACTGCATTAGTAGGAAAGTAGGATCTGCTTCAATGGTTACCTTCTCTTTTTGCTTGATGTAATGCTGTTTATGACTAGTCTGACTGGGATCCTGCTAACCAGGACCCCAGTCTCTCTGCTTTCTCCCCTAAATTGTCATGGTAAGTACTGAGGTACATCCCAGATTGGATACTCGGGTACCCTTATCAGTCCCTAGTATTTGGTACTAAGGTACCCAGGGCATAGGTACCCCAGATGTCCCCCATAGTCTGAAGCAAGTATTATGCCACCTATGGGAAACCATTCAAACTATCTATACAGGTCTGCCATTGCAGCCTGTGTAAGCTGGTGCTAGCACCACTTACGAAAGATATAGGTTTCCCTATATCTAAGGTCACTGCACTTAAAAGCTATAAGTCACCCCAACAGCAGGCCTTTTCAATCCTGAAGGCAGGGCGCTTGGTTCTAAGTGTGAGGGTGCCCCTGCATGAGCAGGATAGCCCTACAGCCTTCGGAGTCCATTCTCCCGGGTTGTAAGTGAGACTGCCATATAACATATAGAGGGGCACCGCGTCATTACATGATGACCATCTCGAAACTGGCTGTAACGAACCCTGTCGTGTTTGGTATCAAACACGTTGGAATCATACGTCCACACCGTTGGCACTGTAAAGGCACTCCGTTAGGCTCTCAGTGCTCCTGGTACCAGTCTTTTAGACCCAGACAGCACAACATGGCTGCTGCCGACCAGAGACACGATTCTGCCATCTTGCTGCTGAGCCAAGCTCGAACAGGGTAAGGCAGAACAATAGGCATCCTGTCACAGGGAGGTCTGAGCACCTCCCAGACAGGGTTTAGTGTATTGGGGCAGGGTGGGAGTGCTTGCCAGCGCCACATAGTCTGCAGGCAGGGCACATTTGGGGCCCTCCATGCATAATCCAGCTGAAACCAGTCCGCTCTGGCGTGAAACTGGACAAAGGACAGGGGAGTATCCTCCCCCTTGTCCAGCCCCTCCTTAGGGAGGGACCCCGGTATCGTCCCCACCCTTTCCTTAGGGTACTTAAGGGCTTACGTGTGGGTCCCTAGATTCTTCGTGGGACACGATACAATTCAGACACCACTTTAACTTTGACCGTCTGGGCACTCTGGACTTCGCTGGACTTCACTCTGGGCATCAAGGCTGCAACCGGGAAGACTCCTGCTGCTCCTGATCTCTTCGCCCTGCTCGTCTGCTGCAACGTCCGTGCCTGTGCTCCATACAGGAACCCGTCCAGGGCCTATGGATATCCAAGACACCTGAAGGAATCTCCCTTGAAGTGAAGGAGTCACTTACCTGCATCTTCAGGCACTGCAACCAAGCTAACCGGTCTGCTGATCTTGGGCTCCTACGGACTCCGAAAGGCTCAGCAACACAGGTGGTGGTTCTCCACATCCCTCAAGGCCTGCCCTGTCCTCTCACCAAGTTGGAGGCCAGTACCCCTCGTCGGAGCCGCAGGAGCTGAACCCCTGTGCACCCCATCGACTTGCAGTTGCAAAGGCTTGTTGGCTTCCTTTCACCAAGATCTTCGGGCTCCAAGTAGCCCCAATCTCAAGCATCTCCAGCGACCAAGATCTTCATCCTCACCGCATCACTTGCACCGTGGGCCTGTATCTTTGGTGAGCTGCTCAAGGTCCTCTGCGACTCCAGTGCCTTTGGCCTGTGGGTCCTCTTGAGGGTCACTTTTGAATCCTTTTGGGCTCCTCTGATTGCTCGGGCCAGCCCTGACTCCCCTGCTTGTGGTGCGTCTCCTAGACCTTGCTGGTTCTAACACTGCACCATCTTCTACTTCCCCGTTGTTTGTAGATGCCAAGGCTTGTTGGTGCTCCCGCCGGACACCGACCCCTCAACTCTCGACATCCAACGTGGGACATCTCGTGAACGGCTCCTGGTCTTCCACAGCGTCGCCTGGTCCTCACAGCTGCAGTTCTAAGGGCACCGTCAACTCTTGTACAACACCCGACATTGGTGGGCATTCGTCTGCCGTGCCTCCTGGTCACTTCCAAGTGGCATGGACTCTGTCCCCTCTTCACACCTATGCACCCGGCTCCCCTGGGGCAGGTATCCTGGTTCCTAAGGTATCCGCGGGTGGGGTGGCTCTTCAACCTTCTGTCTTCCACGGGGTTTCTACAAGGCACACTGGGAAGGGTTGTTTTCCTTTAAAATTGCAACTGCGGGCGTGGCTTGGAGCGCGAAGATGGCAGTCGCACACTAAGCGTGCTCTGGACCCCTCCGTCATCTGCTCCGAATCCACCGACTCACCTGCGCCTCTCCTGCGCTTTTCCTGGTGGTGCTGGCCTGCTGACGCCTGTGGGGTCTGTCCCATCCCCTTGACCCAACGGTGCGGCGTTTCTGGTGCGGGCAGCTGCCCGTGTGGAAGCGACAGGTCCAGGTCAAGATGGCGGACCCGAGATCCCGGGCGGAGTGAGGCGGACCTCCCGGGAGGTGAAACCAAAGATCCTGGGCAGCGGCGGGAAGAAACTCTGTATCCTGCCCGGCGCGATACTGCGGTCGGAGGAGCAAAAGCGCTGCCAGAGCCCAGGTGTGAGTCTTGCACCTGCAAGTATTGACAGTAGGTGTGTACCCCGGGGCAGCCGGTGGGAGGCAGGCGCAGGGGGAACCTGGGCCCAACCGAGACCGCTGGGGGCCCGACCACACGCTCGGAGGTGCCCCACTCACTGGCTGCCCCATCTTACAACCCCCACTCGCGACCGGAGGGCCGGCGGCGAGACCCCTGAGGTGCCTGGAGACCGAGGAGCAAGGCCGGGCCTGCCGGGGAGGAGGGGCCTGCGCCCAGACCGGAACTGCGGCGGCAGGCCGCGGATGGCTCCCCGGTCCAGCTTGTTTGTGCTGGTGGTGCAGAGCAGCGGCGACCCCTGAGGGCGGGGCCGCCCCCGAGGCCGGCAACAAACACAAGTAACAGGAGACCCTGAGGTCAGGCGGGCCGCGGGGGCTCCCCGATGCCCCCCATCGGTTCTGACTCCTGGATTGAGTGCCCAGCCTCGATTCGAAGTGGGAGGCCTGCGGCGGTCCCCATCTCCACTAGAAGAGCACTAATGACGAACGAGTGCCAGGCTGACCAGCCGGCGGGGACTACATCTGCCTGACGCCTCCTGACTCCGCTAGCAACTACAGGAAACCCCCCTTTTGGATTTTTCACAGATGGGCCCCTGAGGAAGGGATCAGTCCCGAAATGCATTGGGCATAAGAAATATTATTGTATATTAAGCCAAAGCTGGAATGTGAATTTCATGTATATGTTTGTGCAGACATTTTTCAGTATCATAATATGTGATGTTAAACATATAATATTGGATCATAGAAAATATATGTAAAAATAAACAAAGTAAACATATATGAACACGAAGAAGAGTGAAAAGATTGTTGATTTTGGTAATAGTGCACACTGATTTCGAGTTTAATAACTTGATTTCTATGTTTTGGTGCGTCACAAACCAGATTGCTCACTTTCAGATCAAGTTATCTGACATTCTGTTATTTGCTCTGTCTCTTGCCCAGCAAGACTTTGCTATGGGCACAGATGAGGGTTTATCTTGTGGCCCTTTCGGCCATCCTACGGTTGCCAGCTGAGCCCTTGTTGTTTAAGGCACTGTGATGCGATTTTTGAAAGGGCTGTCACCCATTTTTCCTCCTTCTTTGTTTGTTATGCCCCAATGGGACCTCAATATAGTCATGACTTATCTGATATGCACTCTGTTCGAGCTGTATCACAACTGTCCTTTACGGCACCTCACTATCTAGACTGTGTTCCTCATTACCATCACCTCAGCCTGACGTATGCATGAGCTTTAGGCTCTCTGTGTCACTCCGCCATAAACTTCCTTCTTCCCAGAACAAACTGGTTTTGCGGACAAGGGCATCATTCCTGCCAAAATTTGTGACGCTGTCCCATGTTGGTCAAACCATCACCCTGCCGGCATTCTATGCTTAATCACTTGGACCCCAAGAGAGTGCTGAGCTTTTGTATTGATCGGACCAAAGACCACCAGGTGAACGATCAGCTCTTTGTGGGGTTCTTTGGAGCAAAAAGGGCAAGGCTGTGCAGAATAGAACCATCTCCCACTGGATTGTGCTTTGCATTAAGATCTGCTATGCACTGGAGAAAAAGTAGCCTCTGGAAGACTACGTGCTCATTGTATCAGGGCTCAAGCTGCTACTACTGCGTTGTCATGGGGAGTCCCTGTCCTAGACATTTGCCAGGCGGCTATGTGGATATCACTCCATACGTTCCCAAAACATTATTGCATGGAAAGTCAGGTTAACTGGTAGGGGGATTTTGCCTGCTTGGTCTTGCAGAACTTTGAGGTTTGAGTCCATTCACAGACCCAAATCCTATTAGGTATTGCTTTGATATCTATTCCAAAGTTGAGGAATCTGCAGCTAGAAGTCTGTATCAGAAGAACAAGTTACTTACCTTTGGTAACGCTCTTTTTGGGTGGGGCTCTATTTAGCTGCAGATTCCTAACCAACCCTCCCATACTTCCCGTTCTACTATTGGACTCTATCCATTAATAAGATCCCAAGTCTAGGAATCTTCACACTGTCTACCAAATTGCTTTTGGGGCTCCGCATCTGGTGGAGAGGACAGTCTCATAAGCAGCTGACGTCAGCGTGTGGGAGTGGTGCCAATATAGACCTCACACGTTATTTCTGGAGCAGAACGGCATCAGTGCAGAGCTGTAAGGTGCCACCTTCCAGTGCACAGTGGTAATGCTCAAAAGTTTCCGGATCCAGTCTCACGCCTAGGGAATATTCAGAAGGTGAAGAATTTGCAGCTCGATAGAGTCCCCACCAGAACGAACATTACCGGAGGTAAGTAACATGTTCATAAATTGAACTTGTTTCTCACAATATAGTTAGTATATATGTGAGGCTTTTTATAGTCCACAAACCATTGTGTACCCAAGCACTTTAAAAAAAGCAGATGACTGCAGAATCAGGATTAAGGGAAAAATGGGCCTAGAGATCCCTGATGTGCCCCATTTCGAAAATCACCTTTATTTTTCCAAAAGCCTTTCTATGAATAATTCTGATAGGGGAAAAAAGTGTGTTGCAATGTTCAGAATTATCTTTCCCCACTGCTAGCCAGTTCTTGGTTTAATTCTGAAGTTTTTTAAAAATACCTGTCACAGTGGGAAGCTCATAATGTATTGCCAATGCTATAAATCCTGTTTTGTTTGGTGTTGTGTACATTTGAAAAAAGCTTCTGTTCTGGGAAATAATTTAAAGGATCTTTTTCCAGTGGTCACGTTTTAGGTCCTTATATTGTGCTACTATATTTTGTATATTAGGCAGGTGCACACACTTTCCTGAAGACACACTAACTTCAAACCTCATGTAAATCTGTGTTGTGAGACGGATAGCTTGTAACTCAAGTTGAGACTTAGGATATTGCTTTGCTTTGATACTTTCCATATGTTACATAGTTTTTGTGAAGCACAAATTCATCAATTTCTTGGTCTCTTGGTATTGTGGCAAGTAGCTGGATGTAGATGTTCATTAGCAGATTGTTGATTTTTTTAATGAAAGTGGCTCCACACGAGTGTGGGTTTTTCCAAAGGAAGTTGCCCTACATGAGTGTCAGTTGTCAAGACCTTCGGGCTTGCCAGCATTACTTAGATTATTTAAATTGTGGGTAGTGAACGCTCCCATATGAGGGTCCTTTTAAGGATGTGCTTCAGATTGCCTCTGTGAGAGTGCATGTCAGGATGTGAGAGATATAAGTTTGTATGTGGATTGTAGCTGATCTCTCTGTACTTTGTGTCCTAATCCGTGATTTACCAGACTAGTAAAATTATCATTTAATAATGAAAAGCAGAAAGAAGCGGCACCTATTACCTTCTTCCTCTGAAACCTTAGGAGAAGCACTTCCTCAAAGAAAGACATTTTTTCGCTTTCCACGTTCAGGCCTGTGTTCTTGATCAGCTTTAGTATTAGGATGGACAGTGCCCAGCACATGCTCAAAGGTATCTGGGCCTGTGGTGTCAGATTCGGGGGCCCAGATTTACTAATAATTGACATCACCAAAGTTGCTGCTCTGCCTTGCATCAAATGGAAAGACAAAAATACCCCATATTTACTAAGGTATGCTGCATTTTTTTCTCTCCCAGCACTGGCACACGTTTGGCTGCCATGCGCCAGTGCAGACACCCTTGTCTCATAGTGCCAGAGTGTGTGCCTTCTCTAAAGCACAGGTTTTATACTGGAAGGGTACCCTCCTGTACAAAAACTGTCATTTAAGACTTTTCCCACTTTGTATGTGCTGTACACTGCTGCAAACATGCAAAGTTGGAAGAATAAGAAGAAATTAAAATAATTTTTATTCCTTGGGTACTAAGTACTAATAATAGCAAGGCCCAATCTGTAATAACCTTGATAGTGTGTATAACTCTGATGGGATACTAAAGCTGTAATCATCTGAACCAACTCCCCCATCATTGCCAAGTATTTCCCTTGTGCATTATCTTCTCTCATTCAATTGAATTGTTCGGAATGTGGTTTCACGCCATTTGGTTTTATTATCACATATTATATATCACGTGCTAACTGGTCTGTTCCGCACTGGGGGCTCTAAATCAGTCATAAACAATGACTACACCATAAACCCACCCTTTCCTACTCAGCACAGAATAAGATGTCAGTGACGTTCGCTGAGCCCACTCCAACCTGTGACTCATGTGATAGGGTGGAAGATTGCTTGTGAGTTACATGGCCTTAGACCTGGGCTCTGACAGGCCCCAAACTGGCACTGCCCAAGCTAAATTTCATCAGTGCATTTGGACTGTTACACTTCCTAAGCAAATTGGATGCTCTGCAAAGGAAAGCCCTACCAGATTTCGGGACAAATACAGTTGACACACACAGTGATAAGCTGCCAAACCCTTATTCAGAAGTAAGCAAAAATGTGATGAGTGGAATGTTTGAAATAATAAAAGCCACTGGTAATTACTCGAGCTGCACCCCATTCCATTGTTTTATTTTCCACAATGCCTCCTAGGATTAGACCTAGCCATATGCAAATTAGCTTTGGTCCTCCTCCAATAGGAACAGTCCAGCCTGAACTGCTAAGCCATGTCCTATCCGAATCGGAACTAATCAAACGAAGACCAGTTTCACCCAAGTTCAGGCTTTTCAGTCATGTGCAGCTTTGGTTCCAGTGGCACAGTGAGCACGGGACCTATGTCTGGGCATACCTGTCGCCCTTATATCATTTCACTGAAGTAAACAAAGAAGTGATGGGTGGAATGCTTGAATTAATGTCAGCCACTGGTAATTACTTGGGCCACATCCCAGTCCATTATTTTTCCTCACCACGCCTGCTCAGAATAGAGCCAGTCATATGTAAATCAGTGATGGCCCTGCTCAAATAGGAACAGTCCAACCAGAACATCCAAGCCAGGTCCTCTCCAGACCCTAACACAAGCAACCTAAGACCCTCTTTGAGAGCACAGGTTTACTTCAGATCATATTACATGAGATTTAATTACACTGTATGCATACTCTGGTAGTGGATTTTGATGGACTGAAAATTAAGGGGCCGTGCACCACCATAATAAATTACAAGACATCACTGGCTGGAACTTTGATCAGTTGCTGTTCTTCCACTGTGTCTCTTTCTTTTAATTTCATAATGGTGTCCAGACCTCCTGGCCGTAATCAAATAGCTTGACTAGCCAGTCAAGTTGCCATCCTCTCTTCCCATACTTTGATACAATGTGATTAATATTTGGGTTGCCAACCTATTACTTTGGTCATCAGTTAATTTAATCTTTATCTTTGACCTGTGTGGGTGCTTTCAGTGCATTTCAACTTGGTTTCGATAACTTTGAGAGGCAGAATTAGCACAATTACCATGTACAATAACGAGGTACTCAGAATGAGGTCTTAAATGGAAAGGGGAACAGTAAAATTGTTCCGTCAATTTGTGATAGAACAACTAACTGGGCCGAAGTATGTATGCCCTTTTTAGTCTTCACCTTTTTGTGGATGGATTTCATTTGCATCTGCACGTCCCTTATAAACATACTCCCTTATTTGAGGGGCGTATGCTGTCAACCCTTCAACTTAAGTTATGTGAATCAAAATAATTATTGCTATAAATACGAACACAACTTTTTACACAGCAAGCTGTTTCCACATGGATAGCTGTTTTCTCCTTGACACTAAATGTATCAGAGAAACTTCTCATGCCATGTGGATGCAGGCGGGATAGGGAAGGTATTTTTACAGGGTGGTTGGCAATTCAAGTGTTGGAGTTCTTCGAGGGGCCCCTCCCCATTCCTTGTAGGGGGGCCCCTAAGGTTATGTCACGCCGCAGAAATGTATACTTTATTGTGCCTTTAAAGAGTTCGTTGTATAGAAGAAGGAGGTAATATTAGATATTTTTCCGTCCGTCCAAGCGCATCTAGCTGTCTGACTGCGGATCCTTGAAAGTTTTTGGATTTGTGCCTCAAATAGGTCTGCGTAAATGATTTTGCAGCAAGCCAGCCTTAGTAGGATCATGGACTTCATGAATGTCATCTGGCGTGTAATAGGAAGCAGTGGAAATGCTCTTCTCAGCAATGACAGAAGTTTCATCCTTTAACTCGATGTATTAAGGAGACGGTCAAAGGATATTTCACCATTGAACTATAATTAACTTTTGCTCCATTCAGGCAGAGGAATCTTTCCCTCAGTGAAAAGAATATGAGCTTGGGGCATTTGGTAATACTGCTTCACTTCCAAGAGCTCCCTCCGACCCCCCCTCCCCACTATCTGCCAGAGAAGTATCAAAGGCACCTTCTCATTAGATGTTTGCTTTATTCCAGCCCTTTCTTTGAGGTGAGGAAGTGCCTAAACGCGCCTTGTACATATTAAGCAACATAGCGGCGAATATAGTTTTTTAAGTTCACCTTTACACAAAAAGAGCAAACGAAGACCCTTCTGAGATGATTCAGCGTGAATTAATGTTACTAATATTGCCTGGCCCATTGCTTCACGTGTCTTATAATGCAGAACTTTGCAAAGTGCGATCCCATCCCTGTCGCGCGAAGGGACGAGGATGTGCTTCTCAGTTACAGCAAACATACCGAGTGTGTTTTCAGGGTGAGATAAGGGCAGCAGAGTGTTATCACAGTCAACCACTCGCAGCTAGAGAACACGTATCCCGTCTGCGCAAGTCTGACAGTATTTATTTTCAGGCGGATAAACAGAGCATTGCCTGACAGCAGCAAGAGTGCATTGTTTTCGTTTCTAATACTTTTTCTGCGCTTGTGCTATGGAACCAGCTGTGCGGCCGAGCTGTGGGTAAGCATTCTATTTATAATGTGGTTTAGATATGTTACACTTTGCACATTCTCGAGTATTGCATGGTATCTCCACTTCTCCCTACATGGGTTCTACTTGCAAGTCCACGTGGTGTTGAACAAGTGTATTGGTTAAGGTGCTTGAAGGATAAACCATGGACTTCTGTGGCGGACTCCTGCGGCATTGTGGCCATGCTGAACACGGCATTGAGCTGCTCGCTCAGTGATATACAGAACACTGCTACAGACACATCTATACGTGTGCTTCTGTATATTTCTAATTGCACAGTAAAACGGCGAGAGTGTTTTTGATATTTTAAGTGTTCATTATTTCTGCCAGATTGCTGCAGGCTTTTTCAATTAATAGTTTATGTAATATCCTTAAGACACAAAGTAAGACTGGAAATCTTACATAAGACAAGAGCTGTGTATGCTAAATGAAACATATAGTAAACAATGTCTGTAGTAGTCTTTCTAAATATGAAGAAACAGTTGAGTTGGAGTGAATAAGATTTTATTCAGTAGATGCACTCAGCAACACTAGGATCTTGTCATTGCCACCAGCCAGCGCTTGCTCTCCATCTTGACCTTTCTCTCTTAATGCCATGCAGGTTGGATGACTATAAGGTGGGTTTCAGTCAGGTATCACATCACAACTAAAGCATCAACAAATGCACACAGGGGGCAAAGCCACTAGGTCTTTATTGTGACAATGCTTGGTAACACAGGCATGCATAAATTATGTTTGATGCAATAGCATATTCTAGGCTGCTCTATTGGCTTGCTAATTTTTTGTAATGGTGTTGGTGGTAGTTGTGTTATTGGTATTGGCGCTGTGTGAAATTAGTGGTGGTACGGTATAAGTGGTAATGGTTGTGCGCTATTGATGGTGGTATTGTCATAGTATTCTTGGTAGCATTGCTTGGTATTGGAAGTAGTGAGATTGATTCTGGTAGTAATGGTGGTGAAATTCGGAGGTATTTGTATTAATGTTGATAATAGTGGTGGTTGTGTTGGTGGTATTAGTGGTGGTGATAATGGTGGTAGTGATGGTGTGACAGTATTGGTGTATGTAGTCAGGTTGTCAAGATGTGCCCAATGAAAAGCCAGTAAAAGGCCATAATAGGGTCACACTGGCACTTGAGTATAGACAAAAGCATTCGAAAGACACCTGCTGCACTTAAAAATATTGCTTGGTGTATTCAATACGTATGCGAGGTAAAGAAATTAATATAACTATTTGTGGTGGTTGAGTGTACTTTTTAAGATATAAAATAGTCCATTGTGCATTGCAATACAAGTACTCGATAGGAGACGGAATGGTACATCAAACAGCCAGTAGCAAGAGGTTTGAGAAAAATACTCCTCTGGGTGGAGTCAAGCTCATTCTCTGTATATTTGAAATAATGGTATAAGCCCTCTGCCAGACAGGTAAAGCCTTCTAAAGTCAGACTTTAAAAGGAGGTGTGGCAAGTCTGGCAAATGTCATCCAATACATTTATTAGACTTAATTGGGAATATATCCTACTGATTTGATGGCAACAGTGGCTAACCCCAAAGGCCAAATTCACCAACAGATGTTGTACATTACAACCATACTCTTAGACAAGGGTATAAATATAAACATTTTGAAAAGTCACAGTCCCAGCATTCCTGGTGTACTACTGGGAATGTGACATCTATTTCCCTGTTTCAAAGTTATACATAGAGTATAACTGTGTTGAGGAAATTCAGCCCAATGTCCAAAACCACATTTTTCTTTTACTGGGAAAACATTTCTACCTGTGAACAAACCTCTTTCCTGATACTCCCATGAAGTGTTGGGGTGTTCCCTTGCGTCCCACCCCAGAAGGGGAGTGACTCAGTTTTCTCTCTGTACCCATTACATAGGTTTTACTATGGTATAATTTAAACAGTTGTGGAATACAGTTATGAAGTAGTAAAACCTAATATACCTGACAGATATCGTTTTTTGTTGACTGCTGTCAGACATAAATCTAGGTTTGTCGGGCATAAATGGCTTTGTGAATCGGTCTCAAAGTGTATTATGGTGGACTCCAAGCAGGTTTCCATAAAAGTGATAGTACAATAAACCAATATTTCAGATTATTTACAATAGTTAGGAAAGGTGAAAAAAGGAACAAACGTCTGCCGAATAAAAACCGTTCAAAAGGTATTGCTCAGTGTTATTGTTCATACTCAGAAAGGAAAAAAAAATAGATAGTCTCATAGTTGATGCTCAACTATAGAAATCATTTATTGTTGAAAGTATGTCTGCGAGACTGCAAGTGCTCATGTGCAAAAATATAAAAGTGAGTCATGGCAACCACTCACACCTCCACGGGCATTCACAATCATTGGTTCATATTTAACATATATAGTCTAATTTGTAACAGATACCATCAGTTTAAAAGGGAAGTGATAAAGTTCTATTTCATGCATCAAGAGAAATGCATACTGGGAACTACAGTCCTTTCACAAAACTGCTTAAAATGTATCTCCATTTATTGTTGGAAAAATTGTTGAAACATTATAAAGACACATATTGTTTTATACATATATTCCTAAATACGTTTTCAACAAAATGTATATGCCACAGATAGCAATTCCTTATATTTAATTTATGATAATTATTTAGGTCAATAATAGCATATGTAATCCTATACTATATTAATTCTACTAATTAATAAAGAAGATCTGTCCATATATTCCAAAAGAGCTTAAAAAAACTGTTGTTACATCACTGATTCTGGCCAAACTGGACTATGGAAATGCTCTCTTTATCGGCATCTGTAAAAAGTCGCTACAAAAACTTCAAATACTGCAAAACACGGCAGCACGACTTCTTTCCGGAATTCCCAAACACAAGTCGGCGGCACAAGCATTGGTCAATTTACATTGGCTACCTATAGCAAAACGTTTAGAGTTTAAGACCTTTTCATAACCTTTAAGGCACTGCATAACTCAGGGCCAAGCTACTTCCATGCAGAATTTGCCTGGTATTCTCCAGGCAGAAAGCTCATATCCTCGGACGCAATGCTGTTATCCTGTCCAAGAGCAAAGCATGCTACCTGGGGTGGTAGGAGCTTTCTATTGAAGGCAACTACACTCTGGAATAGCCTACCGATGGACATAAGAAAATGCTCTGACTTCCTAGCCTTCAGGAAATCAATAAAAACCTGGTTGTTTACACACTAGCAATCGGCAGCAATAATGTTCCCTGAGCACTGTTCAAGACAGCAGCAGCGCCAAGACGCCTCGGGGCATTCGAGCGCTATACAAAAACCAAAATCAAATATATTTATTTGAAATTAACACTAATGTGGAGATGAAAAAATGATAAAATATAATTATGAAATGTGTTATGTAAAAAAAACACAATATTCCTAACATCGATTTATAGACCGCATTCGATTCAGTAGATTATTCTAAGCTATCTATATATCCCAGTACTTTTTTTTACTCCGAATACCATTCTAATGTTGAAGTATGTGTGAAAAACTAATTTTCCTTAAACTTATGTGAAAGAATATTATGGAAATTGCAAACAACAACAAAAGTCCTACTATCCTCCATTCCCTAAATTCCATTGATCCACCACCGTCTCCAGTTCTTTGAATTCCCTTGAGCATCTCCTGCTGCCTGTCCTGACCAGCTTGAAGGTTTTTTCTGGACTCTAGTTTCTCTCCTTCTTACTGGGCTGCTGGTTTATTTCCTGGAAACACATCCGGATTCCTGCTCAGTCTGGTGTCCGGCACGACTTCTGAAAGAGAATGGCCATATCTTTGCTTGAAGAGGCTTCTACAAGTGTCGTTCTGAAGGCCGGCTCAAGAAAGGTTGTGTCGTCGAAGCACTGTAGAAATGCACAAAGCTCAGGAATTAGTGTAAGTCAAGAACTATTGGCAGCCGTAAATAAACTCACACTACAAGTACAGACCCTGACCTCAGAGAGCACCTCACTCCATCTTTCATTGGCCATTTTACAGCAAAAGTCTTTGAATCCTCCTCGGGCTGGTCTGGTGGAGCTGAAATTTGATGGAAATCCAAAGAAATCGAAGGCCTTTTTAGAAACCTGTCAGGTTCATTTCGCTTTTAAAACTCATATTTATGTTATACAGTTCCCACTAAAGAGGTAGGACTGCATATTAGGATGACAGAACTTCAGAATGTAGGGACTGAGTTCATCTACACCATCGGAGACTGTCAGCCCAATTCCTAGCTATCTCCCAGTGCCTCACCCGCATCCCCAACCTTCCAGGGGTGGCAGGTGATTTTGGCAACCTCGAACATGACACTCAGATAGTGGAAAAATATCTTATCCCTTTCATTGTTTACTTTTGCACGCAATGGTAAATACAAGAATGATCTGAATAAAGGTTTCAATACATTTATTGAACAAATCATAGTCTTAAATACAAAGAATGAGCCGTGCTTATTAGACAGATAAAACAAAGCAATGTAACCAGCATTATGAACATGGTGAAAAGAATAAACAGTCCAACCAAGGCAGTCTGATTTCTATATATTTCTACCCATCACTACCCCTACCCTGAGAGCATAGTGGGTGTGACCTCTGCCAGATCCCTCGGTTAGCCTGAGCTCCCCTACCTGAATAACTGAGCCAGGGAATTGGCCTGAAGTGAAATTGGCAATCCTTCTCTGCAGGATGGAAGCTCAATGTCAGCAGAGCTGCATGTTGAACACAGGATTCGTTCCAGGACAGTGGTGACCGGACTGCTCTTATGACCCATAAAGGGCAGTGCACAGTTTATATAATAAAAACCACACTGTGTTAGAGACACAGCTCTGATGCAATGATATGTCTAGGTGTTGGAAGCTGTTGCCGAACGGGCAACGCAAGCACTAGGATATCTTGTTCTATGTTCCTAGCCTTGAACAGAGTGTACATATTACATAGCGAGAAAGGCTTTAAAAAAAACAAGCAGCATGTACACCATCTTCCCAGAATAATATCATGCAAGCATAAATATGTAAAATAACATTGCCTAAGTGATGTCAGTCTAAAACGTGTAAAATATTAAACTAAAATGGAGAAGCAAAGTGGGCCCATGAAGGCCTTACGACATTTACACCTCCAACAGATCTAAAGTGGTGTTCATCGTGAGCAAGACCTTTGATAACGCCTTAGCTTTGTTCAATACCCTGATTGCAAAGGCCGGTCCTCTCCTGCGTAATTTTACTGCCTTGCTTGTTGAATTCAAAAGGATGTTTGAATACCAAGACCACAAATTCACGGCTCAAGAATCAAGAAGAGATCCTTGAACTTTATCAAGGCTCTATGGCTCTCCAGTCTTAGTTTTCAAAATAAATGTGTTTAGCCAGTGATATAGATTGGACTGACTCAACCCTTTCACTCTTTTTAGAAACGTTTTAAAGTATGAAATTAAGGATGAGCTTGCAAGGGTTGCCAGATCTCTTACTCTTCAAGACGTTATCCAGTGAACTCTCCAGATTGAGAGTTGGCTTCAGGAGAGATGCCTGGAACGTAAGAAGCAATCCTCATCTAAATCCAACTTTAAGCCATTATTCAAAGCTACTCTCAAGGTTTCTGAACATGAAGAAGAACCCATGCAAGTGGATTTTAGTAAGGATCCCTTAACCGAACAAGAGCAAGAAAACGGAGGCTCAGCTTTGATGTATGTATTGTGGTCAGCAAGGTCACCTTTTGAACCCCTGCCCTGTACGACCTGTTTACTGAAGTTGGAAAACTAAGGAGCTTGCTCCTAGTTCAGAGACAAGTGACAAATGACAGACACTGCCTTCACTTCTGAAGTCTTCCAGCTTTAGTCTCCTGCATGGAGAATTCGAAATCTGCAGAATCACCTTTTGGTTCCCGTTCTAATTTACTGTGGAGCTTCCAATGTCTGTATGGATATTGAATGGGCCTTGCCCATCAGATTCCAGTCACCCAAAAAAATGCTGTCTGTGGCGGTAGAGGTTGTGGACGGTACTTTAGTGGCTTCAGGTTTAGTAGATAAGGAAACCCAACCCATAACTCTCATACAGCTCATAATAACCCATTATGAAACTCTAACCTTTGATTTGATTTCTTCTCCATGAATTCTCAGCTAACTATTGTTCCTACCATGAACTTTACATTTCTTGAAGCAGTCCGTTTGGAAACCAAACAGTACAATGTTAAAAACAACTATGCCCTTGTTTGCACATAAGAGAGGACAACAGACTGATTTTTGTTCCAGGGACTCTTTATTCCTACAAAACAATCACTAAGACTTATACTACAGTTGTATCAAAACTCGCTCATTTCTGGACATAGGGGCCGAGTAACTGAAGATTTATTTAAAATAAAGTTTTGGTGGCCATCTCTTCATCAAGATATCTTAAAGTTCATCTAGACTTGTGAGATTTGGGACAAAAACAAATCTGGAAAAACAAAGAAAAGCAGGATAATTGCTATCTCCTGAAATTTCTTCCAAATCATGGGAAATAATTTCTACCAATTTTATCAAGTGCCTCTTTCTGAAAATTGTACCACTCTAGTCATTATGGATTAATTTACTTAGATGACCCATTTTTCTGCTCTTCCTAAATTACCAACAGCAGCAGAAATGACTAAAGTTTTCTATTCAGATATATTCAGACTTTATGAACTGCCCTTGAAAATCATTTCTGACCGAGGCCTGCAATAAAGCTCCAAGTTTTGGAAATCACTGTGTCTCAAATTAGTTATTAAAAGCACCTTAACTTCAGGGTTCCATCCCTAGTTCAGCGGCCAAACTGAGAAGTTGAATTAAACTCTTCAAGAGTTAAGGTGTTACATTTCTGTTGCCCAAAGCAACTGAAATTCCCTATTACTTGCAGATGAGCTTGAAAATAAAAATTCTATCCATATCTCTGCAGGCTTTTTTCCCATTTTTGCCGTAACTGGATTACATCCTCGAACCGTTCAAAATCTCTCTGAAATTGGAGATTTGTTCGCTGCAGTCGAAGATTCTTTAGAGAGATTACATGGAGTCTGAGAAAATACTCCATAATTTACAAACCACTAGAGACAAACAAAGAAATCAGGTCAAAAGCATAGACGACCAGCTCTTAACTATAAGGTCTGTTTGTCCTCAATTAGTCTACTGAGTACTGTTTGTTGGTCAAAATTTTCCCTAGAGATTATGGTCCTTTTGAAAATTTCAAAGATAATAAATCTTATCACAGTACTGCTAAAAGTCCCCCTTCTTTAAAGGTTTATCTTTCTTTCACATTTCCTTTTAAAATCTTATCTTTTTTGGAAAGGTCATCCTTTTACACAAAAACTTCCTTCCATTCTTGCTGATGGTCAGCCTGAATATGAAGTTCAGGAGATTTGTGACTCCTGATATTTCAGTAGGAAGCTGCAGTATTGGATTGATTGGAAAGGCTAAGACTTTTGTGATTGTTCTTGGCAACCTGCAGAAAAAGTCCTTGCTCCCCGATTAATTCGACAATTTTACTTAAGCAATCCCCATAAAACAGGAAGTCCTAAGAGGAGGCAGAGTGTAAGGAATGTCTCCTTACCTCTAGGTGGCAGGCAGAGGCCTGGTGGCATGCAGCAGCAGTTTCTGTTCAGCGAGGACACAACAGTGTCCTCATCCTTCACTGGGTTTCTTCCCTGTGCGTCTCACGTGTGCAGGGTTGTATAGGGGAACTTCCTGCATGCCGGCTTCTGACATACACTGCAGGCAGGAATCAAATTTAATAATAAATGGGGCATCTATTACCTTACCTTGCAAACATATTATATACAGAAATGTGGTTATATTATTCCTTATGAATGTTCAATTATATTGATGTTTTCTGTTTTCTTCCCAATCCAAGATGGTTGAACCTTTTTGGGATTAGGTCACATGCTATTTTTTCCACTATACAAGGAGCTTCATTGTGGAGTCCAGTTGCATTGCAATTGTTTTCTACTCATTGCTCGCTCCTGGATTCCGTGGATCATCCGCTGTCTCAAATTCTTTGAATTCCCTTGACAATCTCCTGCTGCCTGTGTTCTGACCAGCTTGAAGGTTTTTTATGGACTCCAGTTTTTCTCCTTTCCTGGAAGCAGTTCTGTATTCCTATTCAATCTGGCGTCATGCGCTACTTCTGGAACTGAACGGCCTTATCTTCACACAAAGAAGCTTCTGCAAACATCGCCCAGAAGATACGCTCTTGACACTGGGATCGTGTAAAGTCAATGCAGTGTCAACAGAGTGTTTGTACATGTGAGAAAGTAGATTATTAGTTGGGGTCGATGGTAGCCCACCACAAGTACGAATATAACTATTCTGGTTAGGTTGAGTAAAGGTTTCAGTAATTCAAACCTGAGCTCAACTCCTGGTAGCTCTGGCACAAAGCAGACTGGCTTAACTTAAGGAAATGTGTAAAGTATTTAGACGCACCAAAATGGTTAAAAATTCCAAAACACAACATAATAAAAATCACACTCCAGTTTATAAAAATAGATAATTGAATGAACAAAATGACACAGGTTCTTCCTGATTAAAAGTTTTATCTTCCGACTTAGTCACTGTATAGGAAGTCGAAAATTCTCAGTGGGACAAGGCAGCAAGTTATGGCCAGGAAGTCCACCTTGAGGCTGGGTTGCCATCGGACAAAGTCCCAGTGAAACTGTTGACCTTTAGTGGGAAAGCTTTGAGTGGGAGAAATTCCAAATCCATGCCCAAGGAAGGTCCCTCACCGTCTGGATACTTTTGGGGCTTCATCCGATGAAGATTTCTACGTCCGGACTTAGTCACTGTTTTTTGGAGCTTGGATTTCTCCAGGGAGGCAAAGCTCCAAACTGTAGCCAAAAAGGGCTCCATTAGGCCAGATACTTTCTCTGAGATGTCCAGCTGAAGTGGATTTGCTGCTGTGGAAAAGCCTTGAGCGGAAACAACCTAACTCTTCGTCGGTTAGACTTGGCATGTTTGCCGTGGTCCTGCGGAGGTCTTTGGAGCCAAAAGGTTTCTAAGTACCAGGTTTTTCTGGATGTTAGGAGGAGTACTCTTGGTCCAGGGTTCCAGGACCTCAGGAACAGCACTTGGGGCCAAGACTCACTACAGCAGAAGCCACCAGCAGGGTCCATTGCAGGTCCAGTAGGAAATGATCAGCGGGCTCTTCAGGAAAAGGGCTTTTAGCAGCTTGTTGTGTCCCTGTAGCTTAATAGGTCAGCCAACTGACCCTTCGAGTCAACTTCTTTGTCCTGGGTACGTTTGGAAACCGGTCCAGCCTTTCAGGTATTATCACAGGTCTCAACAGCAGGTGCAGTCCTTCTGTCTCACAAAAGTCTGTAGTATTCTGAAGAGGTTGCTCAGGGGAGCCACATTTATTCCTGGCACTTGCCTGTGGGTAAGGGTGACTCCAGGCCCCTGCCTAACCAAAAAGGGAAAACTTTCCCGGGGGTAACCCTACCCACTTTTGCAGAAGTTCCTGTGTGGCCTACTGCCTTAACCCAACATGGCTGATTCTGTGCAGAGCTCCTGTGGCCAGCCTAGAGGTGTGGCCAGGCAAATGAGTAACCCCTCTTCTGTGATCGCTCAAAACAGGTTCTGGGGCAGATTCTCCCCCACTGGGATTGGTGCCTGGCTAGTTTAAGGGACAAAGGAGGAACTTCCGCCAGTTGTTAGTTACATCTGCCTCTGACAGGGTAGGCCTCTTAGAAGTTGATTAAGTTTCCGGGCACAGCCAAGATGATCTTCCAGCAAGTCACCAGAGGAACAGAACACCTTTCCACACCCAAGGCCTTTGTCTTAGCTCTGACAGCAAGTTCACACCTCATTAATGGGGCTTTCCAACTCCTAAGTGAAAGATGGAAGCTCATACAAATGGGCCACTAGAGCCTTTAGACCAGTAATAGGCAACTTTTTAAAATTACCAGCTCTAAAATAATTATTACGAATTAAGCTTGTAATAAATATTTTAAAAAGTCAAAGAATAAACTTTGTAGCTGTTTCTAAGACGTAGATGTCAGTATTTCCAAATTATGTCCCAATGCGTTCCAATGGAACAGCTAACCCTGCTACAGTGAAAATAGCTTTTTAGGCCTTTTGACTGTAAGGACTTTTACATGTCCTCTTTTTAGATATCATACACCCTGCTTATGGGCATTAAGGCCTATTTAGAGGTGATTTATTCATATTTAAAAGGAGGTTTTAGCTCTGTCAAAAGGAGTTATTTTGACAGATCGAATTTGAAGGTTTAAAACTGCTCAAACAGGCTACTGTGGTAGGTCTGCAGGCATGTTTGCACTGTCACTGTAGTGGGTGGCACAATGGATGCTGCAGTCTAGTAGTGTCAGTCAGTCAAAATACTTTATTTCGATCACACAGATCAACAAAGTAAAAAAAAACAGACACAGTTTATAGAGTACAAAATAGATAAAAAGGACAGTCCAGCTGGTCATCACCACCCTCATTCCCTACAGACCAGTTAAAAATGAAAGATTTGACCAGAAGGATATGATATCTAAACTGCAGATATAGTTTACGTGCAAAAGACGTTTCGATTAAGCCCGGGCCGAGTACTCCGCTCCGCCAGCGGAGTTTGCGGAGTTTTACCAACTCCGCTGGGAACGTGAAGTTGCAGCAAAACTCCGACTCCTTGGCGGAGCGGAGTACGCCCCTCAGCCCGAGTCAGCCCCCTTCAAAACAATAAAAAAAAACACTTACCTTCTCTTCTGCGGGCCACCCTCCTCCTTGCCGCGGTGTCTCCTTCTTGCCGTCGTCCTCCTCCTCGCGTCCCCCTACGTATTACGTCTTGCAGTTCACGCAATACGTAATACGTAGGGGGACTCGAGGAGGAGGACGACGGCAAGAAGGAGACACTGCGGTGAGGAGGAGGGTGGCCCGCAGATGGAAGAAGAGAAGGTAATTGTTTTTAAAAAAATTGTTTTGTTGGCCTAGGGCGGAGGGGAGCGGAGTTCCACTGAGTTTTTTTTTAACTCCGTGGAACTACGCGGAGCACCACTCCGCATACTCCACCCAGGGTTAGTTCCGATTTCATCAATGGATGTCTCAAAGCTCATAAATGGTTTAAAATCAATAAAAGATAAAGTGAGACTACCGGTGCTACTCGTCACTATGTCCATAGCTGCTACTTCCCAATACAAATTTTGGGACTTTTCTCTAGATAACTGACACAATTGTTCGGGGAAAAGCCAATAATCATGTAGGGTCCAACCTCTGTAAGAGAGTTTTGATAAGATGGAACCAAGGGATTTTCATTACACCCAAGTGGGTCAACAAATCTCTGACACCTGCACGATAGGTTTCAAGATAGGCTGAGGTCCATAAACGACACCATAACAGTAACATTCGACATTCAATTCTTTGCAATATCTTCCTCTGGGCAAGATCTAAATACAGGGGTACAAGAGGTGTACTCATTGTGAGTGAAAGAATGGACCTCATAAACTTATGCTCAGCTGTAGCAAGGCTAGTATTGTTTGATGATCCCCATACTTCAGCACCATACAATGCAGACCCAAAAACTTTAACATTATAAATCTCCAGAACAGGAGCCACTCAAACCTTCACCAGATTTACAGACTGTTGGGTAAGCATCGACTGAACCGTTTCAATCTGTGGGGCCCAGCTCAGGTTTAGTGTCAACCGAACGCCTAAGTAATCAAAGGCGTTCTCACGATCAATAGGCATGTTTTCCACCAAGCTATGTCTACTACAACGAAAATGTCTGGCCTTAGAGAAAAACATGCATTTAGTTTTGGTACTATTTAGCTCAAGGCCTCTCTCGGCACAGAATGAAGAAAAATGGTTCAAGAGCAATTGTAGGCCTTGCAAAGTCTTAGTAATCAATAAGGTATCATCGGCGAAAAGGAGGGCTGGAACCCTCCTTTCCCCGAGACTTGGTGCATCCTTACTAAGGTGGTCAATCACCCCATTAATATACAAAGAAAACAGAATAGGAGCTAAAACACAGCCCTGTCTGACTCCTTGGACCACCCTAAATAGATCAGTGAGCTGTCTATCTGAGCCCCATCGAACCTGAGCCTTATTTCCCACATGGAGTCTAACTAAAATGTTCAATAGGGAGGGGGGAATACCCCGGGTTTTCCAGTACTCTCCACATACTTGCCTGGGGAACAAGGTCAAATGCAGTACGCAGATCTACAAAAGCGACATACAGCTTTCCCCCATGGAGTAACACCTCACGCCAATATAGACACAGTAACCTAAGGACCTGATCCAGGGTACTGATGCCTGTGCGAAAACCCGCCTGGAAGTCCGAATGAATCCCCTCCTCATCAATCCAATTCTGCAAATTAAACAATACTTGTTTTCAGATTTTTTGTTTTGCAGTGAATATATCAAACTGATGGGACGATAGTTCGCCGGACTTGCCCGATCCCCCTTCTTGTAGATGGGTAGGATCTCGGCAAACTTCCACGAGGGTGGATCGCAAGATCAGACAATATAGCTCTCGGCAGAATATTTATATACTGACTTCACACTGCATTATTGGCTTTAAATAAATCTTTAGGAATCCTGTACGGACCCGGGGCATGGGCAGGAATGCATGAGTTAAAGGCATTTAGAGTCTCTGATAAAGTAAAAACAAGAGTGTTATTAAATTCCTGAGCATAGATACATTCACTCAGTTTATCATCCGTAGCTAATGCTCCACTGCTAGAATATAGCTTACTGAAATGGTCTACCCAATCGTCGGGTTATACACAAAGATCCAATGCAGTTTGGATACCAGTAGTACAAGTAGGGGCCAGGCGCCAAATGTACGACTATCCTTAACAATGTAGTAGTGACATTTAACTTATAGCCCTGGGTACATTTTGTACCATATATTAGGGATTTATAGGCAAGTTAATTATGCCAATTAGGAGTATCGCCAATTTTGACATGTGTTAGGGGTCAGAGCACATGCACTGCGGCCTGGTTAGCAGAGTCCCAGTTTACAGAGACAAAAAATACCAGTAGCATGAGCCTAAAAAATGGGGGTGATCATGCAAAAGAGGCATTTTCCTACAATATGTTTGCCTCTACCCCTGCATGTCCATCCCCAAAAGGGAGGCTTTTTCTTTTTTTTTAAACAGCACATGTCCAATAAAGTGACCAGTGCAAATTTGAAAAAAATATCTAGTCTTGAAAGACATCGGGGAAAGAAGGCAATGGTCCCTTGGACCACTGCAAACACCCCACAAGGCTGCCATCAAAATTCCCATTAGAAAAGATGCCTCACTGGAACAGATTCCCCTTTGTGAATCAAATACCACCACCTTTGAGATGTTAGTATATGGTTTGCAACTGTAGTCTGTGGTCAGAAACCGTTGATACATTTCTTCCCGAATCACAAATCATGCCTCCTTCTACTGACGAGTTGATCAGGGTCTACAAAACCATTTTGTCTCAGAAAGCCTTTTCTGACTCGTAAATACGCTCTGTAAATAGTGAAAATGTATTTTGCTGCCGCAAACCCTGGGATATTGCAAATTGTATGCTTTGCAAATGCAAAATACTTTTGAACATCAGGCCAAATTTGTGTCTGTTGACAGACTGGAGTCCCAGGAGTTCATGGGTACAGTTAGTTCGGGACCCACCTCTGAGCATAGCCATCGCACACTTACGGCGTCTCACTGAGCAAACAAAAAAGTGATAGTTGGAATGCATAAAGGAATGCTTCAGTAGGTCCCCTACATTGAACAGATTCAACATAAAGTGCAAGAATATTTTGACTGTGGATTTAGTGCAGTGGCTTATTGATTTTGATTTTGCAAATTGTAGGCTGCAGAATACTATTGTATTATTTGTCACCCAGATTTTGAATGGAGGTAGTGCTGCTACTCCGTAGCAGATAGAGAAATAGAAAGAGAAACAGATAGTGAGAGCAAAAGAGTAAGGGGTTTGGTGTGCTGTTGTACAATCTGTTTGATTTTTGGGGATGTTGAGGTCAGGTCATAAACTTTTGGCTTGTAAGCACAGAAACTAACTGGACTCACTTTTGTCCCCTGGACCGACAAACAGACATCCGTACCATACCTTCCTGATTTCATTCCTCGGTCTCTGGAAATATGTTGGGATCTTGAAAATGTGGCGTTCCTGAGGAAGGCGTTTCACGTGGAAAACGCGGGTTGAAAGTATTATATATTAGCCACAGTTCTGAATGAAAAGGATTATTGATTTGTATCAGTATAATTGAATTATGCTTAAAATGAACATATGAGATTCTGATGTTAAATATGAACAAATGAGTGACACAGAAGAGAAATATCAAGACCTGTCTTACTATAGAAAACAATTATTTCAATATATGTATGTATGCATGGTAGATTGAAGTAGTGTGTATGTTTGTGGATGAGAGGAAATGTAATTTTATCAGAATTGAATTTTTGTTTACTTTAAAACCTGTGTTGAAAACATTTTAGGATGTATTGCCTGGTTATACAATAGCAATTTTTGGATAAGAAAGGTGATATTTAGAAAAACAGATTTTTGTATAGAAAAATAAAGAATTTAAATATAAAAATTATATCCTACGAGCCGTCCATTTTTAATATATTAGTGTGAGATGGTTCCATGAAATCTATATTGAAAGGTTCACGGGGTTCTAGTTTCGATTAAAAAGTTATGTTAGGCCTCTTGCTTCCAGTGAATCTAGTGAGAGAACAGCAAGGGTGCTTGTAGTCTTCCTTGACTACCTCCTCTTTTTGACTGAGGATGTTAGTGAAATTTCAAGTATGGTTGTGATTTAATTTCTCAATCAATTTTTTATGGACTAACGTGTTTCTCACATTCTTGTGACAGATGGCAGGCCAAATATGTTTTTGAGGAATCGTCTTGTAATTGAATACCTGCAGCTGGATCTGATAAATGGCTTATCTTGTACGAGTGGCTTCGAAAAATTGATATGGAAATGTGACACTGTATCACACAGATCCAAGTAAATATTTCTATTCTTTTCACTTGAAGGAAGGGGATCTGGAACCAAGTTAATACCAAGATGACTGGGAAGAACAGAAGCAGTGTGGGTGAGGAAGTTACGAGAAGTTAGGGGTTCTACATAATACCATAATGCTTGTCAATAGATTAACATACGCACGTTCTTCAAGGTGGACTGGGTTGTGGTGTGCGGCCTTAAATGTTTGATGAACAATTTTTTATTGAATTAAAAAGGTTCAATGAAACAGAAAATATGATGGTTTTACAATATTATGAGGTTTGGAGCATGAAGAATATCAGAAAAACAAGTGTGTTGGAGAAAGACAGAGTGTTCCTTCGCATAGATTTCCTGAATAGATGTGACTAGAATGCTATGAGTGGTTGTTAACTAATTATGTCTGTGGGAAGTGGAGTTGGTGAAGTCAATTAATGCTGTCCATCCTTGTAGGTGGAGGTTTTGGTGGGCTAATCTGCCATGACTCCTGCAATAAACTGTCCACTTAATTACGTTATACTCTTTATATCGCACTTGCCCTTTTAAATCTGAACACTCATCACATGGAATTCCACAAAGACACCCATAGGCTTTTTGTACATCAGTTTATTCTCAAACCAATCAGTGCAGATGGGTTACTGTCAGGATTCAGCATCAGATGCATGGAGGCTGGAAATGCTGAAAAACAAGCAAGTGGAAGCTAAGTAAGGATTGGAACATGAGATCTCTAACTGCAGTATAGACACTCATTCCCTCACTTCCTGGATCTGTGGTCACATCTAGGTGAAGGCAGTAGAGTCCTATTTAAGACTTCACCTGGAGTTAGGTCTTTGCCTGGCAGCAAGTTGTTTAGTTGAATTGGCGCTGCAATTTCAATTCAGTTTTCAACAGCATTGCATCCTCCTTGTTTGTTGTTTTCCTCCCTCTTAGTTCCCACAGTTCCCTAGTTAATCATGTCTTGTCCTGGTGTTATACTGTATTGCAGCACCTAGCCAGTATGTTTGCAGCAGCGTCACATGGCCTTCCACTGTATTCCTGGTCGGCTCATTGCTTATCATAGCACAATCCTCTGCTGAAACTGGTAAACTTGGTCTCGTTATGTGTATAATATTGATTAATTCGACTGGCATCACTTACTTACATTGTGTTTTCCAACCTCTTCAGACCTACAAATCCATGCTGCATTTAGAAAGAATGGTGCCATCGCTTTAAACAAATGACTATGTGAAGTAGTGCAGGATCCAGTCCTATGTTTCTTTATCACTCTGTTTCCCTAGATCCTTAGAGTGACACTCTGCTTACCAGCATAGATATTCAAGGATAATATGGGCCTTCCCTGGGTAGGCTGACACTTACTCTTGTACACTTACTCTGCCAATACCCACACGTACCTCAAATCAGGATTGAATTTCACATCCTGGAGGGCTCTGCACTTTCCCCATGCCTGTTCAATATCTACATGAGATCCCTCAAGGCAATTGATAGATCTTTTGGTCGGAATCTTTGCATGCACTCTAATGACACCCAGTTATCATTTAACCCCTTCGCTGCTAGGCCTTTCCCCCCCCCCCTGTGCTAAGCCTTTTTTTGGCTATTTGGGGTAGTTCGCGCTTAGGCCCCTGTAACTTTTCGACCACATAAGGTATCCACGCCAAATTTTTGAGCTTTCCTTCCAACATCATGGGGATTCTAAAGGTATCCAGGGTTTGTGGATTCCCCTGGAGGGGACCCAGAAATTAGCCAAAATACAGCTAAATTTTAGTTTTTTGGGGAAAAATGGGAAAAAAGTGCTGCAAATGAAAGCGTCTGGTTTTTTCCCCTGCAAATGGTATCAACAAAGGGTTTGTGGGGCTGAAATCACCATTTTCCCAGCTTTTAGGGACTGACAGACTTTTGTCAGAAAACCAACATTTTTTACACAGTTTTGGCATTTTACTGGGATATAGCCTATTTTTACTATTTTTTGTGCTTTTAACCTTCTTCCAGTTATGGTAGAAATGTGTATGAAAGCAATAATGGATCCTGAAAAACTATACATTTTAGAAAAGTAGACAAAATTCTGAATTCAGCAAGGGGTCATTTGTGTAGATCCTTCAAGGTTTCTTCATAGAAACTAACAGTTAAATATAGGAAAAATTGAAAATTAGTTGAAAGAAACAGCCATTTGTGCCAACGTTTTCACCTATAACTTCTTCTAATTGTGACAGCTGTTTGAAAGCAATATACCGTTACATCCGCTGGACCTTTCTGGTTGTGGGGATATATAGCACTTGTAGGTTCACCAAGAACCCGACGGACACAGAGCCAATAACTGAGCAGCGTCTTGCAATGGTTTTTCATTACGTACCGGGTATATAGCAATTAATTTGGGAAAATATATACATGGAAAAATCGGTATGAAAGACATCTATGTATTTCTGAAATTGGAACAAAATATAGATTTTAGAAACAGTAGATATTTGCACATTTCCGAAATTGTGAATACCCATACTATCATGAGAATTATAGGTCATTTTTCAAAATCTCTTCTTTTTTACACATTGTCTTTCATTTGGAAGGCAGAAATACATCGAAAGTCAATAGGTAATAACAGTTGCTCTACAATTCTGTGTTACCCTAAGTCTCCCAATAAAAATGGTACCTCACTTGTATGGGTAGGCCTAGTGCCCGCGACAGTAAACGGCCCAAAACGCAACGTGGACACACCACATTTTCACAGTGAAAACGGACCCTTTTTTTGCAAAGTGCCTAGCTGTAGATTTTGAACCCTAGCTCTGCCGGCACCTAGGGAAACCTAGCAAACCTATACATTTTTGAAAACTAGACACCCAGGGAAATCCAAGATGGGGTGACTTGACTGGCTCTCACCAGGTTCTGGTACCCAGAATCTCTTGCAAACCTAACAATTTGTCAAAAAACCACATTTCCCTCACATTTCTGTGGTGGAAAGTTCTGAAATCTGCGTGGATCCATAAAATTGCACCCACCCCGCGTTCCCCAAAGTCTTCCGAGAAAAATGGTACCTCACTTGTGTGGGTAGGCCTAGTGCCCGCGACAGGAAACGGCCCAAAACGCAACGTGGACACACCACATTTTCACAGTGAAAACTGACCTTTTTTTTGCAAAGTGCCTAGCTGTAGATTTTGAACCCTAGCTCTGCCGGCACCTGAAGAAACCTAGCAAACCTATACATTTTTGAAAACTAGACACCCAGAGGAATCCAGGATGGGGTGACTTGACTGGCTCTTACCAGGTTCTGGTACCCAGAATCCCTTGCAAACCTCAAAATTTGTCAAAAAACCCACATTTTCCTCACATTTCTGTGGTGGAAAGTTCTGGAATCTGCGTGGATCCACAAAATTCCACCCACCCCGCGTCCCCAAAGTTTTCCGAGAAAAATGGTACCTCACTTGTGTGGGTAGGCCTAGTGCCCGCGACAGGAAACGGCCCAAAACACAATGTGGACACACCACATTTTCACAGTGAAAACTGACCCTTTTTTTGCAAAGTGCCTAGCTGTAAATTTTGAACCCTAGCTCTGCCAGCACCTAGGGAAACCTAGCAAACCTATACATTTTTGAAAACTAGACACCCAGGGGAATCCAGGATGGGGTGACTTGACTGGCTCTCACCAGGTTCTGTTACCCAGTATCTCTTGCAAACCTTAATAATTGTAAAACAAAAAACACATTTTCCTCCCATTTCTGTGGTGGAAAGTTCTGGAATCTGCGTGGATCCACAAAATTCCACCAACCCCGCGTTACCCAAAGTCTTCCGAGAAAAATGGTACCTCACTTGTGTGGGTAGGCCTAGTGCCCGCGACAGGAAACGGCCCAAAACGCAACGTGTACACACCACATTTTCACAGTGAAAACGGACCCTTTTTTTGCAAAGTGCCTAGCTGTAGATTTTGAACCGTAGCTCTGCCCGCACCTAGGGAAACCTAGCAAACCTATACATTTTTGAAAACTAGACACCCAGGGGAATCCAGGATGGGGTGACTTGACTGGCTCTCATCAGGTTCTGTTACCCAGAATCCCTTGCAAACCTCAATGCGTCAAAAAAACACATTTTCCTCACATTTCTGTGGTGGAAAGTTCTGGAATCTGCGTGGATCCACACATTTCCTACCACCCAGCGTTCCCCAAAGTCTTCCTATAAAAATGGTACCTCACTCGCGTGGGTGGGGTCAAGTACCCGCGACAGGCAAGGGCCCAAAACCTATTGAGGCGACATCAAAATGACCTACTGCAAAACAACCTGGTTTTGCAAGGGGGTCCCATGAGTTTTTGGCCCCGGGCTCGGCGGCCATCTAGGGAAACCTACCAAGCCCACACATTTCTGAAAACTAAATACCCGGGGAAGTCCAGCGAGGTATGGCTTGCTTGGGTCCCCCAACATTTTCCTACCCAGAATCCCCTGCAAACCTCAAATTTAGCTGAAAAAAATCACTTTTATCTCAAATTTCTGTGTGGGAAAGTTATGGAATCTGCGTGGATCAACAAATATCCTCCCACCCAGCGTTCGCCCAGGTCTCCCGATAAAAATGGTACCTCACTTGTGTGGGTAGGCATAGTGGCTGAAACAGGAAATGGCCCAAATCGTACTGTGGAGACTGCTAAATTACCTATAACAAAACTACCTGGTTTGGGGGGGCACCTGGTTTTTTGGCCCCGGGCTCACCGCCATCTAGGATAACCTACCAAACCCACACATTTCTGATAAAAACTAGACACCCTGGGGAGTCCAATGAGGTATGGCTTGCGTGGATCCCCCAACGTTTCCCTACCCAGAATCCCCTGCAAACCTCAAATTTAGCTGTAAAAATCACTTTTTCCTTACATTTTTGCGTGGGATCACCGTGCCGGCAGAAATGTCCTACCACCCAGCGTTCCCCTTGTTCCCCCGAGTAAAATGATACCTCACTTGTGTGGGTGGGCCAAAGGCCTGTGACTGGGAAGAGCACCGAGAATTCTAGGCGCTACATTTTTTTAAAAATACGTTTTTAGCCAATTCTGCTTTGGACACCCACACAAGTGAGGTATCATTTTACTCGGGAGAACAAGGGGAATGCTGGGTGGTAGGACATTTGTGCCAGCACGGTGATTCCACGCAAAAATATGTGGAAAATGTGGTTTTTTCAGCTAAATATGAGGTTTGCAGGGGATTCTGGGTAGGAAAATGTTGGGGGACCCACGCAAGCCATGCCTCGCTGGACTCCCCCGGGTGTCTAGTTTTCAGAAATGTGTGGGTTTGGTAGGTTTCCCTAGATGGCCGCTGAGCCCGGGGCCAAAAACTCATGGGACCCCTCTTGCAAAACCAGGTTGTTTTGCGATAGGTAATTTTGATGTCGCCTCAATAGGTTTTGGACCCTTGCCTGTCACGGGTACTTGACCCACCCACGCGAGTGAGGTACCATTTTTATCGGGAGACCTGGGGGAACGCTGGGTGGGAGGAAATTTGTGGATCCACGCAGATTCCAGAACTTTCCCACATAGACATTTGAGAGAAAAAAGTGATTTTTTTCAGCTAAATTTGAGGTTTGCAGGGGATTCTGGGTAGGAAAATGTTGGGGGACCCACGCAAGCCATACCTCGCTGGACTCCCCCGGGTGTCTAGTTTTCAGAAATGTGTGGGTTTGGTAGTTTCCCAAGATGGCCGCAGAGCCCGGGGCCAAAAGCCAGTGGACCCCCTTGCAAAACCAGGTTGTTTAGAGATAGGTAATTTTGATGTCGCCTCAATAGGTTTTGGGCCCTTGCCTGTCGCGGGTACTTGACCCACCCACGCGAGTGAGGTACCATTTTTATCGGGAGACCTGGGGGGAATGCTGGGTGGTTGGAAAATTGTGGTTTTTCTGACAACAGAATAATATGACACAGTAATGCAAGGAAAATGCGTGACTATAGTCACATTTTGAGGTTTGCATGGCATTGTTAGTAAAAAAAACTTGTTGGGATCCATGAGAGGCACACCACCCAGCACTCCCCATTTTTTTTACATTTACAGAAATATCTAAAGTTGGTAACTTTTCCCTAGAGACAGACTACACCTTAGCACAGAAAGACAAATGAGACAAATATGACTGTCTATCCACCTGTTCCTCAAGTACACACACATACTGGTTGGATTTGGCACGAGGGTGAGTGAAAGGTTCAAAATGTATATTTTATAAACAAGAGATTTCACAAAAAGGAAATGCACTGTTAATAATTAAAAGGTTAAAAACCTGAACCAATGACTCACAGCTCGTGAGCTGTAAAGCCACGACAAGGCACCAACCTCTTTACAGGCCATTCACACACCTTTCATACTTGGCACACACTTTCACACCACCAGCTGTGGCCCCAGCACATTACAACACTCACATCCACAGACAATGTGGAGACAATGTACACCCTGGCAGAGAGAGACAGAAAAGACAAATATTCCTTCAAAATGAACAATTCCTTAAGTACTCACTCATACTGGTTGGATTTGGCACGAGGGTGAGTGAAGGTTCAGAGTGTAAAATTCTATTAACAAGAGATTTCACAAAAAGGAAATGCACTGTTAATATTTAAAAGGTTAAAAACCTGAACCAATGACTCACAGCTCGTGAGCTGTAACGCCACGGCAAGGCACCAACCTCTTTACAGGTCATTCACACACCTTTCATACGTGACGCACAAGACCATTCACACCCCCAGCCGCGGGCCCAGCACATTACAACATTCACATCAACAGACAGCGCCATTCAAGGGCCCATCACTTTCATACGCCCACATGACTGACACAGCAATCACACTGGCTGGTGGTTGACATAGTGTCTGTAGTGGCGTGTGACTAGCAGAGTGTGTAATGACCAGCAGCAAGTCACTACTCACACACTGCCAGCCAAATGCCAGCCCACGCACACCGCCAGCCAAGCACCATCCCACCCACACTGCCAGCCAAGCGCCAGTCCACGCACACTGCCAGCCAAGCGCCAGTCCACGCACAACGCCAGCCAAGCGGCAGTCCACGCACACCATCATTAAATATTTTTTAACAAGAAAGAAAACACAAACCAATTGCAACTAGATATAAAACTATAACTACAAAAACAACCGCAGTAACTAAAGACATCATTCTATTGCCAAACGTGAAACTGAACAACAACTATATAAAACCATACAGACCAGGCAGTACACTATTAGACTCACGGTTGCACCCAAAAACTCTTGAGTGTGATACAATCGGAAACATGTGGGCACACACAGCCCAGGATTAGAAGGACAATCGGCACAGTGCATACGACTCTCCTTCCGCATACCTCTTCGCAAGCAGACTCTACATCTCTTACAGGGATTGGTTTTTTTGGGCGTGGGAGGAATTAAATCAGGAAAGTGGCGATCTTTCAATCTAGCCACATCCTCCACCACTCCAACTCTAGGAACACTTGCCTGTTCCACAACAACAAGGCTGCCTATCACAGACTCCTGAAACTGAACAAAAGTCATCTTTGACGCAGGAGAACACTCCTTGAACACAACAAAAGCATTGAAAGTTGCTAAATTGAAGAGATGGATGGCCAACTTCTTATACCAAATGTAAGCCTTACGAACAGCAGTGTAAGGTTCCAACCTCTGATCTACTCTATCGACACCACCCATGTGCTTATTGTAGCCTACAATGCACACAGGTTTGCGCACTTCAGCAACCTGACCCAAAACCGTCACAGGTGAAGTACTCTCATCATGAATGGTAGTCAGCATGTACACATCCCTCCTGTCCACAAATTTCACAGCTAGCAGTTCCTCACTACGCAAGGCACTGCACTGTCCCCTCTGAAGCTTTTTGCAAACAAGCTCTTTTGGGTAACCTTTACGGTTAGAGCGGATTGTACCACAAGCAAAAGTGTCCACTTTAAACAATTCCTTAAACAATTGCACAGCAGTGTAGAAGTTATCAAGGTACAAATGGTGGCCTCTGTTAAACAGTCCTCTAGCAAGATCCCACACAATTTTCTCTGAAACTCCAAAAGTGGACGGACAACCAGGGGGGTCAATAGTGGAATCCCTACCAGTGTACACCTGGAAATTATAGACATATCCTGTCCTACTCTCAGACAACATATAAATCTTAATTCCATAATGTGCCCTCTTGCTAGGAATGTACTGCCTAAAAACCAAACGGCCCTTGAACATGGACCAAAGACTCATCAACAGCTATTTCTTTCCCTGGAGTATAGATCTCTAAAAATCGATCTACAAAGTGATCAAGAACAGGCCGAATCTTAAAAAGACGGTCACAGTCAGGGTGATCTCGTGGCAACACCAAAGCATTATCAACAAAATGCAGCATCCGAAGCAAAAGTAAATACCGATCACGACTCATAATTGCAGGAAATATGGCCGTTGCCATCAAGGGACTGGTAGACCAATATGAAGCCGTGGACGGCTTCCTTATCAAGCCCATCAAAAAAGTAAAACCTAAAAACGTATTCATCTCATCCAGATTTGTGGGAGTCCACCGGGTAGCTCTAGAGCGGGGCCTAAGCCTGGCACTGTTGTCCCTCAAAAACTGTTCAGCATACAAATTAGTCTGTTCAACAATCTCAGCCAAAAATACATCATCCATGAACAACTGAAAAAACTGTATAGGCAAAAAAAAATTCACAATCCACTCTACACCCTGCATCACCACTAAAGGCAGGCAACACCGGCTGCACCATGTTTGGATCAACCCAGAGTCCAGCACTTCCAGTAGGAAGCCTTGCAGCCTCAGGCTGCAATCCCGATGTCTCTTGCTGCACCATCGACATATCAGTGTCCTCCTCTAAAACAGGCACTTCATCCGCACTGGGAGTAGCTTCATCTGCACTGAGAGTAGCTTCATCATCAGATGATTCCTCGTGGACAGAAAACTCACTGCCAGAATTTTGCACTCCCTCCTCTCCCTCAGACGCACTGTCAGTCTCATAATCCTGCTCAGAGGAAGATTCAAAAAGCATACCAACCACCTGCTGAGCAGTAATTCTACGACTAGCCATAATCCTTACTAATAAAGGTAACTTGTCAAACAAGTCAACAACAACAAACACTTTGTAAAATAAGCAATAAACAAAATGTGTCGTTATCACAAAGACCTATATACTCCAAAACTATACCACTCACTTGCCAGAAGCAGCTAGACTCACCACCACCTACTCTGCACAGACACAGTAAGGATCAACAATATCCCACTAAAAAAGAAAAAGAAAAAAGAAAATTACACATGACAATGCAAAACACATCGCAAAGAATTTCATGCTCAAAACACTAACTAAATATGCTGCCATTATGACACCACTTACAAAAAATTCATTCATGCATGACAATAATACTCATTTGGAGTAAACACAACAAAAATGTTTTTCTTACTAAATAAATGCAATTACGCAAAACTGCAGAACAACCACTGCCGAAACTGCAAACAAGAATCAAAAGCTTTACACTAGAATAAAAAGGAGAAAAAAACATTACAATCACATATGCAAATAATGCACCAGTCCACACACAATCCACCAACCAAGCTCAGGGGTAGGTGGGCCTAAGAGTATAAATAAAATATTCACCCCCGTAAAAGGGGAGCAACCCGTGCCCAAGAGGCCACTCCCCAACACCAAAATTTAAAAAACCCTGGTGTCTAGTGGCTTCTTCCCCCCTTGGGGGCAGATGAGCCTAAAAAAATACTGCTGATCTGCCACCCAAAGAGGGCAGAAATGGCCACAATCATCCTCCCATAAAGAGGAGCGACCCTTGTCCAAGGGGCCGCTCCCCAACATAAAAAAAAAAATCCCTGGTGGCCTAGTGGCCATATAAAAAAAAAATCAGCCAATGTGTCCCCCGGTTGGGGGGGGGGCAGAAACGGCCAAATTAATGCTCCCCAAAGGGGAGTGACCCTTGCCCAAGGGGCCACTCCCCACAAATAAATCCCTGGTGGTCTAGTGGGCCCGATAAAAAAAAAAAATGGCGAGATCTGCCCCCCCAGGGGGTCAGACAGCCAAAAACATTGCCCTCAATGGGGAGCGACCCTTGCCTAAGGGGCCACTCCCCACAAATGAATCCCTGGTGGTCTAGTGGGCCACTTACAAAAAAAAATGCCGAGATCTGCCCCCCCAGGGGGGCAGACAGCCAAAAACATTGCCCCCAAAGGGGAGCGACCCTTGCCCAAGGGGCCACTCCCCACAAATTAATCCCTGGTGGTCTAGTGGGCCACTAAAAAAAAAAGGCGAGATCTGCCCCCCGGGGGGGGGGGGGCAGACAGCCAAAAACATTGCCCCCAAGGGGGAGCGACCGTTGCCCAAGGGGCCTCTCCCCACAAATTAATCCCTGGTGGTCTAGTGGGCCAGTAAATAAAAAAAATGGCGAGATCTGCCCCCCTAGGGGGGCGCAGACAGCCAAAAACATTGCCCCCAAGGGGGAGCGACCCTTGCCCAAGGGGCCACTCCCCACAAATTAATCCCTGGTGGTCTAGTGGGCCACTAAATAGCAAAAATGGCGAGATCTGCCCCCCTAGGGAGGAGCAGAAAGCCAAAACATATTGCCCCCAAAAGGGGGGCGACCCTTGCCTAAGGGGCCGCTCCCCGCAAACAGTTGAACCGCTTTTTAAATAAAAAAACCAAATCCCTGGTGTCTAGTGGGCATTCCTGCAGCACGATCGCAGGATCGTGCAGCAGGAATGCTCAAAAGAGGCATCAGGGGAAAGGAAAACCCTTTCCTTTCCCCCGATGCCTCTTTTATTTAAATGCCCCGCTTCCCCGAGGAGAAACTTACCTGTTCCCCTGCCGACGCGCTGGAAGCAAATGGCTTCCAGCGTGTTGGGAATCCTCTAATGACGTGGAGGTGTGGGGTGCGGGGGGAGGCAGGGGAAGGGCTTCCCCTGCCATCCCCGGTGGGGGCACCTTAAAGGGCAGCCCACGGGGGAACGCCAGTGCTTCCCCCGTGGGTGCTAGGACGGCCGGGAGCCGTCCGACGCACACACCCACCGTGACGTCGGATGGCGCCCGGCCGTCCGCACTCAAAGGGTTAAAATGAGTACTCATCCTAGAGGTGCCCTTGCCCTTTGGGAGTGTCTTACAGTAATACTCATTTTGATGGGCATCCATTGGTCTACAGGGTCAAACTGAACACCGACAAGACAGAAATGTTTACTATGTGCACTGTTCAGTCTTCCTAGCAATTCTCTTTTTGGCCTCCGAATCTTGGTTCTTGCTCTAAACGAGCTAAAGCCGTAACACACCTGGGTGTAAAAATCGATTAATCTCTCCAAATGGATTGCCAGGTAGCTTAAGTTGTTTCCTCCTTTTTTCACATTAAACATCTCTGTTCTTCTCTCCCACTTTTAGCCTTTGAAAGCAAACGTCATTTTGTGGGGCACACTCAGCCCATTGAACAGTGGTGTAGCGACATGAGTAAAAGAGCAAAGGAAGTAGGTGGCACAAAACACTACACTTAATTTTACATTAGGAAGTGGGTGCTTTTGGAACACGTATACGTGATCAATCAAATTCTCATATAACATGGAGGAAACGTTTATTGGAAGTCGCATGTGAGGCAGGTGCTGTTGTGGGTGCGCTGTATTCCAAAAGTTTTTAAGTGTTACGGAATTCGTGTAGCAGTATAGATTTGTTCTCCATTTCTTGTAAATCTTTTACATCTGACCAAAGTTTGTGTCTTGGGGTCCTTTTAAAAATCAGTGCAACTAAATTCTTGCTTTAATTTTGTGTTTTGGAGTTAGGGGGAGCATTGTGAGATACAGGTCCTTTGAAAGTATACTACAGTATTACTGAAAAAGTGTGCTGTCAGTGCTGCATTCAAAACCTCAAAAGACATTAATTCCCTGTTTTATTTCAGAAACGTGATACACCCATTATTGCACAAACAGTTATCCCCTAGCCAGAACATTTTTGCTGATTTATTAGATGCCTAAAGTTTATGTAATCCGCAGTGCTGCTAAATTAAAGTTCATTTTTGTTTACTGTCTAGGAAAATACATTACATAAAAAACAAAATGTGACACAACTTCTAAAAAATAAAACGACAATAACAATATAATCCATTAAAAAGAAATTCAGTAAATATGGGCATAGAAAATATTTAAAAAGCTTTTTCCTATACAAATTTCTAGTGCTTCTCGGCTCTGTATGGAACAAGTGAATAATTGGATGGCTATTAGTTGCCTTAAATTAAACGGCAATGAAACAGAGGTCATGGTGATCGGGAACAATCCATCTCTCCGGGACCATCTCCTCTGGCTGACATGCATGGGTGACTGCCCTTCCCCTAAATCGGAAGGAAAGAGTCTAGGTGTTTTTCTGAATAAAGACCTCACCATGGCCCCATCAGGCCCAAAAAGTGGCAAAGGCATGCTTTGGTCGTCTAAGAGCCCTTAGGAAGACGCTCAAAAGGCTCCCTAAAGAAACTCGTGGAACAGTGGTACAAGGCCTTATACTTTCGCTCTTAGACTAGGGCAGCTCGCTATATCTAGGCCGCCCTGCCTACGTCACCAGGAAATTGCAATTGATCCAAAACACAGCAGAGTACTGTTGAGCCTTCCAAAATCACTGTCGGCACAGCCGGGTCTGGCCAGCCTTCATTGGTTACTGGTGAAAAAAAGACTAGAATGTAAAGCTCTCTGTATTGCACACATAGTAAAACAGGCCCATGGCCCTCACATCCTTAGTCATCTTGTCAATCCATATAACGATGCAAGAGAGCCAATATCAAATAACAGCTTCCTCTTGGCTGCGCCCAAAATTAAAAGGGCGAGAAGTTGAGGGCGTTCTATTTAGTGTCCAAGATGTGGAACTCCCTGACTATTCACTTAAGAGCCTACGGCAACTTACTGAGTTTCAGAAAGCAGTTGAAGACCTACCTCTTTGTGTAATCAGCACATTACTCATCTCACTATCTCTGTCAAAACCCTGGGAAGCCCCATCGGGTAGCCATGCGCTCTATAAATTACTGTAACATAACATAACAATATAACAAGTAGCCCAAACATACTTTAAAACGGAATAAAAAGAACCTATGCAGATATGCATATCTACATTGAAAATGCCGGAAATGTAAAGTGACCATTTTGTGGTATATGATTTACATCAGAACATACAATACAACCTCACATTTTCTCTTGCCAGTTGGGCCGAAATGTATCTTTTCTTCTTTTTTCATATTGCGATGAAGCTTTTTTGCATACAACGCACGCCCAAGTAGTTTCTTAATAATTGAATCTACCTACCTTTATATATATATTTGATTACTGGAAATGTAGTAATAACACTTAATTTGTAGCATGAGGTACTTGCTCTTGCTTAACCATCCCGTCATCTTTTATTATAGAAACTAAAGAAGTGAAGCGGACAAAGTAGGTCATTCCAGGCTTTCAGGAAGCTCATCCCAGCTTTTAACCTAGCTTCTTGAGTTGATATGACCGGACGTAGTTTCTAGTTAAAGTTTACCCTAGTTGATGGGAATAATTTAGGAAATACTTGTTTTGTAGCCTTAAGGCATGCATGCTCAGTTTCTATTCAATTACATGTACATTGATCCCAGTAATCTGTTCCGTCATTGTTCATACGGCGTTCATCATTTCACTTTTAATGTGAATACACTGCATAGGCATTTTCCGTTATTATATATAATGTGGAGTGGTAAATTAAAATTTGGATGAAAATAGTAATTGCATTTTGGTTGGCTATAGTGAGAAAATCATCTTACTTTGGTCTTCTAAAGCGCTACGATGCAATGTCAGCATCCACACAAACAATGCGTTGCAGCATGACACAAATTAACCCACACACAAATAACAGTGCATCACAGCCTAAAAAAATGACAACAGGAACCCACCAAACCTTTTGGTTTGTAATTGAGCATGCTCACAGGTGTCATACCCTAGGAATTTTGAAGAAACAAACATGCAACAGTCTGGGAGCTAAGAGACTCCAGACCAGGCTGGTAGCCAAGAGCCAGAATGGAATGATGGGAGGAAAGGGAGAGTGTGCTTCAGAGATGAGGAGGTGGAAATTCTCATTGCTGCGGTGAATGTCAAGTCCCTCCAGTGAGGTACTGTGGGGTTATGGCTAAAATTGCCTCAAAATACGTGGCAAAAAGGCAGATGTGCTCTCAAAGGAGCCTGAGGGCACCAAAAGTAGTACAACAAGTATTTTCACATGAGGTAGAATTGCATGAGACCTACCTATTGTTGGATCAAGGGACCGTGCTTGTTGCTGAATGAACTTTAAAACTATTATACTGTGATGGCTATACTTTAGTTTGATGGTGTTCTCTACCAAACCAATCTTCTTGGTTAATAATAGTTGATGGCATATTGATCTCCTACAGATCTTCTTGTTTTAACAAACATTAACAACTAAAATGTTCAAAATGAAATAAATCGTATCATAATATGAAACAAAAGTCTTAATTTTGCTTCTGCAGTTTTATATCAAACTCCTCCCCAGCCAAACAGTACCATGAAAAATAGGCAAAATGTTAGAATTCTCTGGGATCACTTAGCAGTCAAAAAATAATTTCTTTGGTCTCTGTACCATTAATATAAACTTGACTTTCTTTTAAGTGCTGCTTTTTTACGACACTTAAATAAGGTGCAAGATGGTAGCCCCATTATGAGTTTTACAACTCTGAACATACAAAGTAGGCCACACAACCATTTGGTACCATTGAAGTAGATGGAAGCTCTGTCCTGCTGTCCCTTTGTGTTATTTCTTTCCTCATTTTGTAGTCTATCATCTTCCACTTAGCACCTGGCTCAAAACAGTGACGGCTTGCTACAATTCATGTGATTCACCTGGCTTCGCTAGTTGAAAAACCGTGTGATGACTACAGTCAAAGGTGATTAACTCAATGAAATCATGTTATGTTCATTTTTTTTTAAGTTGGCATCAGTTCAAACAAGCCTGGTAGCAGTGTCTGAGCCATACAGAAATTGTGAAGATTACCTGTGCCAAAATATTGCCCGTTTGTAAAAGCATGTGTGGCAAACAAAATAGGAAAGTCCAAATGCAGTATGATCAAAGACCACCATTGCATAGAATGTAGTGGGAGTAGCTTGTGGGGCATCCCTCACAGGGCTTGCCAACTGTCTGCACCACGCAGGCCTCAGGAAGGCAACTGGAATCTTCTACTGTAAATCGAGATAACACCAGAGTGGGACCGAGCAAGATGCCAGAGTTTACCAAATGAGCCTGTCAGAAAGTCATAAAGACCTCTGGAATGATCCAAATGCAGCATAGTCAAATGATGGCACTAAAGGTCAAATACCACTAGCGATTACCAGTGAAGCGCCTCTCTCTAAGCATAGCCAGTGGAAAGGGTCCATACACCTCAGCAACATGGTAGCTTGTAACACGTATAAATCACTTCAAGAAGGGGTGTAAGATGCTCAGTTTTTTTTCTTAAGGGCCATGCTTCCTAAAAGCCACACAGTTTGCAGGCCACTCTTGGTGGATCTGGTTTCCCACTATCATTATATGAGTAATGCACTGTATTGTTTTTGTTGTTTTACTTATTTCTTGTAACTGGTAGTGAAGTATTGGATTGTTATAGCCTACTGCTGTGGATTGTTCATCAGAGTGGGTGAAGATAGATGGGATGGGATGAAGGAGGTAGAGCAGTAGATGATTTGACAAAGCAATATTCTTTTGGTTGTGATATTATTGTTTACAAGGCATTTTCAGAAAACAATATGTAGATATTATTTTTCTTACTCGCCTGTTCACCATGTACACACGCAAACTGACCAACTGCTTTTTGAGGACTGAAAATACATGCCTCAAAAGGTGCAGAATGTCTTGAACACTCTGAGGCCTCTCCTCACTATTGTGTAACGTACAGCAGAAAAGGTCCCAGCATCATGAACTAGAGAACGAGTGCCAAATGTCGAATCCATGCAGGATGCATTGCTCAAACGGGATGGTTGGGGGTCGAGAATGTGGATGCAGAAGAACTTGTAGGATTGGAATGTGAAATATTTAAAGTGGTCTTCAGAGAGACCTGTATTATCACTGTTCAAGGAGTGAGGAAATCACAGGAGAACAATCGTTTTTACCAGCAGGCAACATTATGGCAACATGATGGCCTGCTCCAAGTACAGACTAAAGGCTAGAGTCACATTTGTTGCAGCCATTCCACAACATATGGACTACTGAACGACCTATGTAAATTTGGCTAAATGGCTTTCGTAGCTGGACAGTACGGGGAGGGTGCTGAGAGTGACACATATTTTGGACTGATAAGTGAGCAGAGCAATAACACGTTTGGAGAAACCTTAGAGCTCTTTAACACACATGCAGGATGACATATGAACACATTCGTTGAACCCTACAAGTGATCCCTATATTGTCAACCTGTACTCTGGGAAATCCAACCTGCTTTATCAAGACTAAGTACAGAAAGTCGAAGTGTGCTTTAGGAGCAGAACACTGTAGGTGAGATGAGAGCAGTCATAGACTCTGTGGGAAGTGGTCAGATCCAGGAAGCTAAATTAGCACACAGGGTCCAGCAATTTAAAGTAAAGAGACTAGTGCCAGACAGTTTTAACGGAGGACCTAATGGTAATGTCCCTTAACTAAATAGTGACCACCTTAAATACCTCTGTTATGTATGCTTTATCTGGATGCAAGCATTCTGATTAAAAGCATTGCTGTAAGGTTTGGTTTGTGGTGATGGGTTTAGTTAGTTCGAACAGGCTGCTCTCATATCAGGACATAACTGTCAATTATGAGATTGAGAGACTGTGATGCAGCGCGGCTAATATAAATTTCTCCTTTGGACACGAATCCAGGTAAAAATCATTCACATCTACCATACTATGTGACGGTGGGGCCCATAACACCGCATACCATACACTCACTCAGTGGTTCCCTGGATTGCATCCACTTTTCACTAGGAGAAGAACGAATTGCTGGAAGAACGGAATACCTTATTAAAGTTAACAGAATATTAACTTAAACATCATACATAATCAGTTTAATCCTGTCAGTTTCAAAACATCAAGGTATTCCGCTTTTTGGTCGATGGACCAACTAGTAGAATAAGTTGATGGTGATTAAGACCAGCTCAATCACATGTAAAACCTGTTAAACATTACACTTATTATTGAGCTAAAGAACCACAGACTTGTTGTTTTAATTAGAATAAAATGTTATCTATTTTCTTAAGTGCATGAGTGAGATTCAAGTTTATTAATCATTTTAATACATTTCAATAGCATATAAGAAATACGTTTTTAGAAAGCATTTTATGCATACCCCTCTTTGATGCAGATTGAAATGGTTCACCAAAGCAGATAAATTGTAGATCACAGCATAGAACTCCCAAAACTGACTGACTGTCCCGCTAAAGGCCTCCTCGACGGACCTCCCATACAGGTTTCCCGCATCGGTCTCGTTCCTTTTCCCAGTCAAATTTAAAGTTCAAAAGAATAATTCTGCAAAGAAAAACGGCCTATAGAAAATAGTAGCAGCTTCTTCAGCATCAACGCTCAGTGCTCTTAATATACAGGAACAACGCTCCTCCTACTTAAGAGTAGGTCCTCTTATACCCTACTACTAGCTTACTAAACAGAATGTTGCAATCTTTGGGGGCGAGAATCACGCTAATTGGTCCATTGGAGGGGTGGCGAGAATCACCTCATTGCCCTCCTTGTTCAAACTGGTTTTAGAATGGTTTTATGGATTTCGCTTTCCCATGACCTTTGGGTAAATGCAGTCCCAATTGACAGTTCGTAATGTTACTTTTTGATGGTCACAATTTGGTCAGTCCATTGTTACTTCATTTTGGTTTATACTCCATTCTCACGGATACGTGCTGAGTCTTTCTTGGCCCTCTCCTCATGTTAGGTCGTCATGACCTTGACATCTCCCACTCCGGACTCGAGCTGCACCCACGTGGTTTAGCTCCATTGCTTTCTTCCGCTTAGAGGTCATCTTTGTTTCTGCGCATGATCTCATCTGCCTCGGCAGCCATTTTCTCAACCTGGCCTAATAGGCCCGAACGAACTATCATAAAACAAACACAATCATAATTAAAATAAAGAAAATAAGCCTTTCTGTTTACCACCCGTCATTCTAAGAACCCGTGTTAGGTGTTACCTAGCAGAAGCGACATTTAAAGCTATTTTTACTTACCATCCGCATTCTTTTGCCACAATACAATTTTACTACATAGCACAAATCATGCGATTTTGCTCTAATTAGTACGCAAATCACTATATTAATATTAATTTACTTTACAATTGTGAATAAGTTAAATTTGCACATAAATAGCGATTACCATTTGTGTAAATGTTTACTAAGGGTGCAAATTGTTGGTTAGTTCATCAAACAATTAGTAACATTAATTTATTAGTGTTATTTTAGGGGGTTTCAAAATTATTTCATTTACCTTGCTCCATCAACTGTTCTGTTAAACGTATGACGTTCAAGGTTCATGAGGCTGAATAAGGAGTTGTTTCACTTGATGTGTAAAAAATATGCTGTCTGGGAGACGCATTCCTTTAAAGTGCTGGAGTATAAATTTGGTGAAGGACATGGTCAGTTAATCTGTTTTCTCTGTAATGTGCTTATTGCCATCGATGATCACCTGCTTCATCTCAGCACTGGAAAGGCTTGCGTTTCCAACCACTCTGGCCCTGTGCGCTGCTGCAAATAAGATGTCACCTGCGCAGTTTTTGCCAATCCCTCCCCCAATTGTTGGATGTTGGTGCGTTCACGCCGGACTAGTACCTCTTCGTATGTAGTCATATGGTACAATCGTACAACCATGTTCAATTTTATTTACCACCACTCACTTAACTTGAAGTGAGTATTTGTTTATTGTGTAGTTAATTTCAAACCATTACAATTTTACCAAGAGCACAAACACGATAAAAACAGCAAGTCAAATGAAAGACGCACGTTTTACAGCGTGACAATAAAACCAGAGCGCAAAAGGACTATGACACATACCTAAAAACTGAAGCATTGTTATAAGTTGCAGTCATTTTAAATCAAACATCAAGATAAAAAGATAAGAACGCTTCTTGCTGCAAACAAGGTGCAAAATGCAAAGTACCAAAGGTTGCCACTTCTATCAGTGACAGCAAGGCACATAAAAGCTATTGATCACACCCAGCAACAAGGGCCTTAGTTGCAAACAATTAAAAGTAAAAGGAGGAGTAGAAATACTTACTGGTTCGAGACAAAGTGCCAAGTGCAATAACAAAGTAATAGCAGCAATATCAAGTCTGCAAGCACTAGGCCATTGAAGAAAGTCCTAATAAAATGATGGGGGCGGGAGTAATCGGATGAGAGGTGGGACCTTGCAGCATCCAATGGCTAAGATTAAGTGAGTACACACAATAGTAATCCGCTCAAGGGCATGCACAACGCTTGCTTTAACCAACCAATAGTTCAGCAAAATGGGTGCGCCTTTGTAATCAAGGACCCGGCGTGGGATCCACTAGGAGAGTTGGACCGGAGGCACTCGGCATACCCTCCAACAGCAGAGTTTCTTGGTGGCTAAAGCGACATAATTGGACAGCAGGATGAACAGCGGTGTTGTCGGGATTGAGGGAGGCAAAAATGGCCCGCCGGCGTGATCAAATTCCCAGTTTGTTCCATTCCCGCTTCAGGAGAGATTTACGTTCCTCAAGCAGGACTGGGCAGCTGCAGACAATGTTTGAAAGATTCCTCGTACAATCCACAACCCCTTCATGCTGTTGCTTCCGAATTCCGGTGCCACCTGGGAAGGTGTTTTAGGAAAGGCCATTCCCCGAGCCTAAGGGCCATAAATCTTGCCTTCTGTTGTTTACAATATGTGCAGGACAAGTAGGATGGGAGAGACTCTGGTTGATAAGAAATGATAACAGCCCACGCATGCTTACTTTTATTTTTTTTTGTAAACAAACTTTATTGGGCATTTATAATACATGTGCCAGTACAACACAGACGTGTGCATAAGTATGTGAGCAATCAGAAATACACTTTTACTATTTATGGCTCCCGTCATTATTAAATTGCTATCCATAATCGTTTAGTGTTTTCTCACAAGATGAACCAGTAAATAAGCTTACATCACATATCAACATGTTGTGCACCGGTGGTCCTAATCCCTCGCCAAATGGCAACCCCCTTCCCTCTCCCCCAACACACATGCCTACTTTTAGCTAATATGTCCGTGTCAGCCTGATGCGAACAAAAGCGCACACACTTTTTGATACATTGCTTAAATGCATATTGACTCGTGTTGGACACGAAAAGCTCTCTCACATTCAGAGTGCTAAGACAGTCCTCAAGGTGCGAGTAATGAGAAAAAGTCTTGGGCCGCCAATTTGAATCTCATCCCACAATAAGGCCTTAAAGCTCTCTCTCCTGGCAAGCTTGAGTTTGTGGCACAGATTTAAGAAAGCTTCAGCTCTGTTAGCGGAAGAGGATCTTGGCAAGTGATCCAGCGCAACCCCGAATTTCTGAAACCAGGGACCAAGGAAAATCTCATCACACATAAATTGCTTTACCAAACAACGGGGCCCATCACATATTACCCATAAATGATCCCTGAGGACAGGCGCTAGATTTGGGGGGTTTGTTTTGTCAGTTTTATTAAGTACAATGCTACACTTCACATTAATAACATTTGTATATAATTCTAACTATTCGTAGTTTCAACTATCTCCTTCCTTTGGTCGATGGACCATTAGTTGAAGAGTTGATGGCGACTATGATTAAGTAAACAGTTTAATATTTAACTAAATAACCACAGAGTCATTTATTCGGTTAATAATTTTATCTTATTATATGCTCGTAGTTTAGATCGTCAGTGCACACACAAGATCACATATAAGAGAACAAATTATCAAGCAATGTAATCAAAATGAATCAATTGTATAGGAATGGGGAAGAGAAGGTACAGCATAAATACTTGCAGGAAATATATTGCAAAATTAAAGCTATCAAGGAGGGTGATACCCACCAAAGAATCAGAAAAACCACTCCCTTGGCCGAGGTTGTGGCAAGAGGTCCCCAGAGATAGGCTCAGAGGACAAAGATAACAGGATAGATATAGCCAAGTTTGCCCTAGACTAACAACTAAAATGTAATCTCCCAATCAATCTACCTTGATCTAATTCTCCTCGGACGCAGTCTCCTCCCAAGCACTCCCGCAACGTTCTCGTACCTAAAGCGTTCTCTGGCTTGGTGCTGGTCTGCTCTCTCTGTTCTGCCGCACCGGACTGCTCTGCTAAACCGGACCGCACTGCCTCAGGTCCGTCTGATCTCTCTCCGATTCTTCTCTCCCTGAATCCCAAACTGCCACACCCCCAATTGGGATATCAATTATAACCCTTCTGTCTCGCTCCCCATCTTACAATGTTGCAGTATCAGTAGAAACTCGGTCTGTGATTGGTTGTCATAAATCATACTAGGGTCGCCTCATCCTGTTCTCCTCACAAATCCACCCTATACCGGTTCTAACAAAGGAAGAATTTAAGACTAATACATTAGTATACCACTGACATCCACAATTATACAATTTGCAACAATTGTACACCATGATATTCGTTCACATTCAAATTGCACGTAGTGATGGCTGTTCCCACAGTCGCTGTCGCGCCTTGGCACATAAACAATATGACACAGGTCAACATGGCCTCCACACGGATTACATCAGCTGGTACGCTCTGCAGTCTGCAAGCAGGCAACCCATCCTGGCGCATGCGCGCTTCATACCGACCAAGACAACCGCATGCTGGTTTAGACAAGAGGCCATTTTCATGCAGGCCCAATCTCTTACTAAAGTAAATAAACACAAAAGAATATTAATTCATGAAATAAAACCCATTATGGTTACCTCCCACCATACTAATACCCTGTATTAATTAAATCCTAGCGAAAGCTATTAATTTAAAGCAACCTTTTCGTTATTTGTGCACAACATGCAAAATGTGCAATGTACAACATAGCATAAACATGCAGTAGTACGTTTTTTCAAAGCGCAAACAGTTAATACATACTCATGCCAACATGGTTTGGTATATTATGTAAAATGCGTTTGCCCCTCGTGTAAATGTGTGCATTCAGAGTTGGTTAGTCCATGCAATCAATACATTATTATGGGGTTACTTAATTTCGTGAGGATGTATTTTACAAACCTCACTCCACCAATCCCCCCTTTGATGGTTTTACCATCATAAAATCCCTAAACATACGGTTTTCCAAGTTATATAGCTGTTTTTGGCCCTTGCTCTTTACATTTTTCATACAATTTTTCTTTAAAACCTTCCAACTCTATCACATCTATCTCTCTGTTCCTTTCTTTACGTTCCTTACTTAATTTCCCTTTCTTTCCTTTCTTTGCGACTTTTCTTCATACAAACATAGGTCATTCGTATCATGAGTATCATAGCAGCTACCAAGACTATTGATACTATTATTTTTCCTACTAAGGAACTACCTATAGAAGAAAACCAATTACTTATAGTAGAGAAACTCTTACCTAGTCTCTCCCAGACACCGTCAACCTCTAGTTGGGTCACCTTTTTATGCAAATCAGTGATATTCTGAATGTATCCTTCCAAATTCTTACTTTTATCTGGAATGTAAGTGCAACAATGTTGAACTTTCAGCATTCCAAAGACTCCACCCTCTTTTGCCAACAATATATCAAGGGCAAGCCGATTTTGCATAACCAAAGATCTCATGGCAATCATTTCAGTGTCAATCATCAAGAATCCTCCAGCAGTATCCGTTGATAAACGATCAACCACTGTGGACAATTGTCGAATTTTGTATGCATTCAGTGTAACTCCAACTCCAGGTTCCAATGCTCCAAATATATCGCCTACAATTTCTGAAAAACGTTCTCTTTTTGCTCGTTTTAGTCCTTGCTTTACTTCATTGATTCCATTGGTACTTTTGTCTACATGGTAGACTTTTGGAAAGACAATCCCGAGATAACAAGTTCCATACCAGTGATCTGGCAGCCGATAATAGGCTTTCCTCCCACAGACATAATATATGCCTGGCAAGATAGGGTCAGTTCCTCCCTTTAATCCCCAACCCCCAATAATTTTATAGGTATCTTCACATTCACTGGAACCGATGAAATAATTGTTGTAGTTAGTCTTCTCCCTACGTAAGCATAATTTTCCCTTCTGCGACCATTCCAGGGCCATTGCAGCATAAGTCTCGCCTTTGTCATAGTTGCCTTCTCTAAAAACCCAAGGTGGTGTTTTTAATTTCTCTTCAACAGCTTTTCTCTGAAACTTAGCCCTTCTTTCTTCTACCATCTCCAAAAAGATTTTCTCTTCCTTTTTCAATTTACATGTTAGGTTGTTTTTATTAGCGTATTCTATATCTAAAGGCTTGGTTGTCAGGAAAAAATCTCCCATGACATTTGCATGTGCTATCTGATTCAATTCAGGTACTACAGGGACTTTAGAAAATATTGTATCTATATTGGAATAATAATATTCTAGTTTACCTGTTCTATACAACAAACTTGATAAGACACTACAGGTCACACCATAAGTCAAAGGAAGGTGATGATAAGTCACACCTTCTGAAACAGACAATGGCAACTGTATACATACATAAGTCACTCACATCCATTGTTTCCACATATTCGTAAAGTAATTTGGTGAAAACATTCAAGGAAAAATTAGTAACTGATCTATCATGATGCAAACTAATAGCATCTATCTGTTTTACGTCAGTAACAGGGATTCGCTTAATGTCAGTGTCTACCCTTGGACCTGTCAAATTGTTAGGACGAGGTGTATCTTCTTTAATCAAATGTAAAGGTATTATAATTGTTAATATTATCCAGAATACTACCAGTATTCATAATTACCCAAAACAAGCCTTATAACACCTACGCATAAAACTACATCTAGGTCTTGTTACTTGTGTATCTGCCATAGTAATACTAATCCTTATGAAATTCTAAATAGATTCTCTAAATCTACCTCAAATATATTCTATAAAAATAAAAATGTAGTGTGATCCCACACTTCAAAAGCTTTCTTCTTTTACCCCTTCTTTTATTTTAACTAATCCAAATTTCCACGACATCTTCAGAAAATTTTTCTTCAGCTGTTAACGTGACACCTTAAATTTTTTTTTTTTACAGTCTCTTAAGGTGGATTTAGATCACTCTTTACTTCTTGCTCGTCGCAAGTGCTGTTTCTTTGTTTAAATCTTCTTCTTCAATTTCTTCCAACACTATATAAATCCAGTCAGGTGACTTGAACTTTTTGTTTGGTTTTCTTACTCTCCTTGGTCGCAGCACTGATTCGTCATCCGACTCTCCTTGTTCTATTTCACCTGAAACTCATTTATCTGTTCTGGCCTGCTCTCGGGTCTTCCTTTCACCACTCTGTATTTCAGTCTTTTAACTCCACTTGGCCAATGGTCATCTGTCTTTGCCCTTTTTGGTTGATCTTCTTCTTCTTCCTTATTCAATTCATACCTGCCTTTCTTTGCACCTACTTTGAGTTTGCTTACTTCTTCCTCTGCTTTTTCTTCTTCTGTATTTCTTTCACCTATTTCTTTTCTATTCTTTCCCTCTTTATCGAGCAATTGTCTTTCTTCTTGTTCAACAGCAGTTTCTTCAGTCCCAGTAGCGGGTACCCACTTTACTTGAGTTGTATTAAGCAATTGTTCATCGAGCCGCTCTTCAGAGTCCTTTGGGTTATGTTCACCCGTTTCAGAGTCTATTGCTCTAGCTTCACCAATTTCTTGTACTTCAGCCTCTGATTCTGAGCTTGTACTTGAGATCTCCAGATGCCGCTCTACTCGTGGTTCAAGTGGATTTGGGACTCGCTGAGTGTGGCTGGCATGGATCCAATTTGATAAGCCAGCACACTTTACTGCTGTAGTCGTCACCAATATGACCTGATATGGTCCTTCCCAGCGGGGCTCTAGGCAAGTTTTTCTTCTATGCCTTTTCACTTGAACCCACTCACCAGGGCTCAGATCATGTGCTTGAGTCTGCTGTGTTGTGGTCGCGTCTGCTCCAACCTGATGAAACACAGAACGTACTACATCAGCCAATCCTTTGCAACAGTCAAGCATGAGATCATCAGATATATTTATCAATTTGTTGGCAGGTACAAATGCTTGTCTCATTGCTCTTCCCATCAAGATCTCATGGGGACTCAATCCTGTCAGGAATGCTTCTGAGACTCATCAAAACTAAGGGTAAAGCGTCAGGCCATTTCAGTGCTGTGGATCTACACACTTTCCCTAACCTATTCTTAATTGTGCCATTTATCTGATCTACTATTCCAGAAGCCTCTGGACGATAAGCACAATGAAGTTTTGGTTGAATGCTCAATGCCTCACAAATCAGTTTGATTGTTTCACTAGTGAAGTGTGTCCCTCTGTTTCCATAGTGACTGGAAAACCATATCTAGGAATGTATTCCCTCAACAAAAGTTTCGCCGCTGTCATTCCTCCTTGTGGGATAAGCTTCTACCCATTGGGAAAACAAACACAATTACTAACACATATTTGAGCTTGTTACATGGAGGCAACTCGATAAAATTGAGTTGTAGTCTGGTAAAAGAACCTCCTGCCCTCCCTATTGTTCCCAGACTAACTATTGTCTTTCTTCCTGGGTTTTGCTGTTGGCACGTCAAACATCTCTGACAAAGGCTCTCTGCAATAGTCCTGAATTTGGTATTAAACCACGTTTGTTTGAATGATCTGACCATGGCATCTCGGCCAATATGTGTCATTCCATGATACATCCTTGCCATATTAGAAAGTAAACTATCTGGCATGACTGGTCTCCCATCAATGTATACCCATACATCATCATCTTCTTGTCTCCTACATCCTGCCTTTTCCCATTCTTGTCTCTCTTCATCACCTGCCTCTTCCTGCAATTGTCTCACTTCGTCCCATGTTTCAATGGTGTTAGTAAACATAAGTTGACAAACCGTATGTTCTTTTGTTTTTCCCCGATTTATGGAAGTCTCACTCTTTGCACAATATTGCTCTACTTGGTCAGAAAATCTGTTGCCTTGAGTCACATAATCAGCTCCTGACTTATGTGCGGCACATTTGACCACTGCAATTCGTTTTGGTAATTGTAATGCTTCCAGCAATTCCTTTACAAATTGACTATTCCTGATGGGGGACCCTGAAAGAGGTCAGGAATCCCCTCTGCATCCATAGTTCTCCAAAATCATGCACAATGCCAAAGCCATATAGGCTATCAGTAATTATGGTCACTTTCTGACTTTTTCCCAATTTGCAGGCTCGAATTAGAGCTATCAATTCAGCAACTTGTGCAGATTTTACCCCTTTTAGACAGGATGCTTCCAGGATTGCCGCTACAGTACAGACGGCATAAGCAGAACTCAACACACCTGTTCCAGTCCGCAAACAAGAACCGTCAACAAACATCACACAATCAGATTCCTCAAGAGGAACATCTTTGATGTCAGGACGGGGCTTGGTACAAAATTCAGTCACATCCAAACAATCATGTTCAGCTTCATCCTTTACTTCTTCATCCCAAACATCTGACAATAGAGTAGAAGGATTCACATTTGTGCATCTCACTATTGTCACATTTTCTGCACCCAGAATCACTCTCTCATACCTAGTCAGCCGACTATAGGTGAGGTGCTGAGTCCGTGTTCTTGTTAAAAGGATCTCAACAGAATGTGGCACATACACCCTCACAGGATGACCCATTATGATCCCTTCACTCTGTTTCAGACTCACACAAGTAGCAGCTACTGCTTTCAAACATCCAGGCAATGCAGCAGCCACTGAATCTAACGTGGCTGAAAAATATGCCACAGGTCGTCTCGACATTCCATGCCTTTGAGTTAGAACTGCAAGTGCACACCCATCTCTTTCACTGCAATACAATGCAAAATCCTTTGAATAATCAGGCATTCCCAACGCCCGAGCCTGGCACAGACTGTCTTTCAGTTTAACAAAAGCATCCATACTTTCTTCATCCATTTTAATTGGGTCTTTCACATCATTCCTCGTCAACCTCTGTAGAGGTTTTGCCATCAGTGAAAATCCACTGATCCATTGTCTGCAATATCCAACCACCCCCAAAAACATTCGCACTTCTCTTTGTGTGGTTGGCGGTTTCATGTCCTTAATCACTCGAATACGCTCTGATGTTACTTTTCTGACTCCCTTCTCAATCTTATGACCTAAGTATTGGACTTCCCGCTGACAAAATTGTAACTTTGCTGGGGACACTTTATGTCCACCTCCTGCCAAATGGTTCAGTAAAGCAACTGTGTCTGCAACACAGGCTTCTCGAGTCTTTGATGCCACCAGTAGGTCATCAATGTACTGAACCAGAACAGACTCTTCAGACATTCTCAAATCTTCCAGACACTTTTTCAATATCTGGTTAAAAATTGAAGGACTCTCAGTATAGCCTTGAGGAACTCGGCACCATGCCAAAACACGAACTCCAAACCGGAAAGCAAATAAATATTGGCTATCCGGATGTAGGGGAGTCGAAAAGAATGCATGACACAAATCAATCACGGTATACCACTCCGCATCATGTGGGATTTGGTAGAGAATCACTGCTGGGTTTGGCACAACTGGACAACAAAGCACAACAATTTTGTTTATTTTTCTCAAATCTTGTACTATTCTATAGGTTCCGTTTGGCTTTTTCAATCCCATAATAGGTGAATTACAAGGGCTACTCAGTATTTCTTTTAAAATTCCTTGTTCAATCAATTACAGGAGTTATTCCTGTTATTACTTCTGGCTTCATTTTATACTGTGGTGTATTTGGATAGTCAACCCCATCTTTCACTGTAATTCTAATTGGATCCACTTTCTTCATTAACCCAATCTCCTGTCCTGTGAAATCCCACACTTCTGAATTCACTACCTTCATCAATTCTTCAGGCACACTTTTGTCTGTAAGAAGCGAAAATAACTCATTCACTTCTGTTCCTTGTTTTGCCAGCACCATTTTAAAAGCGACATCCTCATCAGGTGTCTGAAATGCAATACCATCCGGTGTGCAGTATATTGTGCAATTCATTTTGCACAGCAAATCTCTTCCTAACAAATTCACTGGACTCGAGTCACACACTACAAACCGATGCATGTCTTTAAAGGTACCAATATGCACTTCAATTGGTTTAGTAACTGGAGTATTTATCTGTTTATTTGAGACTCCTACTACCTGGATAGTTTCTCCCGAGAGGGGTAGGTTTGGAATTTCTGCTGCTCTCACAGTAGAACGGGTAGCACCAGTGTCCACAAGAAAGGTGATATCATTACCTTCCACTTTTCCATCAACAAATGGACCTGACTGATCTACCTCTAGGGTAGCGCCAAGAACGCACTCTTCCTCCCCCCTCAGGCACCGTCATTGATTCGACCCAACATCACTTCCATCACATTGCATCCAAAATTGGGGAATCACATTTGTGTTAGTATTTTTACCAACCTGGTCTCCTCCGTGGAGCCCTGTATCCGCACTGTATCTTTGAGCATTTACATTATGTGGCAACAGTGTTTGCGGGACCTGATATTGGGTAGTAACTACCGGCTGCTGCGGTGTCTGTTGCACACCTACCTCACTCTGCACCTGTGGAGTTAAAATTTGATTTCCTCCATTAGTCCTCTGTACTGATCTACACTCATTCTTCCAGTGTCCATACTTTCCGCACCCATGAAAAGGAAATTTCTTTTTCGCCTCTTCTCTGCTCATTTGTCCTCTACCTCCACTGGGTCTCTGAGCAGTCTGACTAACTCCTCCCATTTGGTTTATAGCCTGAGAATTCAACTGAGTTTCTTGCTGCTCTGCTACCTTTACTTGTGCCCACATCATCTTTTCTTTTAATTTGCGATGGCGGGACTCAATGTCATCTCTTACAATATTTTGCATACCTCAAAATCTCGTCGATCATTTTAGCCTGCCAACACAACATATGCTGCTGTATCATCTGACTAATCTCAGGTCTTAATCCATACACAAACCTATACACAAAATGACCCATATCTTTGTCTCCAATATTCTCAAAACCACTATCCTGCTTAAAAACTTGTAATAACCTCTCATAATAGGCATGCACAGATTCTTTCGGCTCTTGGGTCGTTCTATCAATTTTTACCCAATCAGTTTCCTTAGGGAAATTTTGCTCTTCAAGAAAGTAATCACCTGATGGTACTTTTTCATTACCTCATCAGAAGGTGCTCCTGTTTTGGAATGCCTAGGATATTCACCTTTTGGCCAATCAACTGTAATCTTACATTCCGTCCATAAATCTGCAGGTACAACAATTTCAAATAATCCATCTAAATCTTTTAACCATACTTTTGAGACTTTCACGAACCTCTCAACTTGTTTGTACCATTCCACTGGCTTTTCTCTCAACCTGGGAAGCTCATTGGTGAAAGACAATATATCCTGTCTAGACCACGGAACATGCACATAACCTCCTCCTGGAACTTCTCTCATGGGACATTCCAGAGCCACACTTTCTACTTCTCTTACTGGACGCAAATGTATTTCTTTAGCAGCCATTTCTTCTTTCTTCCTCATCCATCTACCCTTTCATCTTTCCACATCTCCCCATTTTCTCAAAACAACCATTAACTCCTTTATCTGCAATCGTCTACCAGACGTATTCATATTATCAATGTCCTTTTTCAGTAAAGTCCACTCTATATGTCTTCTGCAACACTTTTGATCTTCCCATGTCTATTCCTAGCTCATCTGCAACTTCCACTAACCTCTCATGTAGATTTTTCCCTTTCCAAGTAATACTCTTACACAGATACATCAATTCATCATCCTGATAAGTCTTTAGCCTGTCTGGACTTATTGTCCCAATGATCATTTCTTCCAAATCTACTCTCAATTTACATACATCTATAGGCTGTGGCTGTGTTTTTCTCCTTTGTAACCCTTTCACCCAATCATCTAATTCTTCGGTTGTTGGACCTATCGAAACTTCACTTCTGGGGATTTCATCCAACTCTATTCTTTTTGGCTGTAACTGCATTATCTCCTGTTGTAGGGATTCTGCACATACACAAAGCTATGCACAGGATAATAGGACCTCGGAATATAGTGGTGAGCCAACCATACACCTTAGCACCTAACACCCCAATCCGACTAGCTTTAGGGTCTCATTAGCAACAATGCTACCAATGATTAGACAACCCAGAAGACAGTATCTCGCTCTCAGGACGCGCGGGAGCAAAAACACCCGTTCATAACTCACTCATACCTGTCCACAACGTGCGTAAGAAGAGACACTGTATAGTTTAAAATGTTTATTTCAACTACCGTGCTCTAAGATACAGTACACGTGCCAGTACTATCAGCATAATGCATAAGGATAATATAAGCAGCATAGTTACAACTCCATAGAATACAAACGGGGAAAGCATTTAATAAAGCAGTGGATATATGGCTAAATGACAATACCACCCTCCCCGTGCTAGTTGCTAGTTTATTATAAAAATAGAAGACCTCTGGGCTTTGTCGAGCGAACCCCCATACCTCAATATCTAGATGCAAGGTTTACATCATCAGACAAGCACAGCTCTTCTCTCTGGAAAGGTTTGTCTCCAAGTGTCTCTAACGGTGAAAATCACAATATTAAAAGCACACGAATTTCTCCATAGCAGCTGTACATAGTGTTATGTCTAAGTGCGAGGGACTGGCCAAATCAGCAGGAACAAGGGACGTTGTTTTTCGACCTTGTACATGGTGTGCAGACGTAGCCCAAAGGGAACAGGAGAAAAGGTGAAAGACAGAAATGCAGACAGTGCTAAAATAGCCGGGCGGAAGCAGAGGCTGGAAAAACAACGGCACAAAGTAACGTGCGCAAAAAGGCCTCATGGCAGCCAGGCCTAAGTCAACGTAGCAAGGCAGACCAGGAGGCCACAAACCACACGACACCCTCCCCTGGGCAGTCCATCGGCCAAGATGATGACAGAGTTCAAATAGATGGAGCAGAACAGAAATGTCCGATGTGGAGCGGTCCCCATGAAGGACAACGAAGGGGAGATGAAAAAATAATGGCAAATGTAAAAAAATCCAGCGAGGCAGGTCGCAGAAAGCGAAGGCCCTGTCAATCCAACAGAGTGTAAGAGCAGAAAAACGCCACACCTTCCAAGAGGACATCATTGGAATCGTCGGAAAAAAGCGACGCCATCCAGTCCAGTAAATCAAAGCTGCAGTCATGTTCCTCGCAAGAGGGAGCAGCGAACAGCATTGCGGGACAACTTGCGTGGTACTCAATATAACTTTGTTGTAGGAGATTCTGAGCAGCCGCCCAGATATCCCATTGTGCCAAAATCCCCAGTGCAGCTGCACGCGCCATGTAGCCTGCACCGGAACAGTCCCATTCATGGGCCTCTAAGGGACCCACCAGCAGGACAAAATCCGGTCGAGACAGAGACGTATTGGAGAGGCAATAATCCAAGGACCACGAGAAAGGACATCTGATGCAAGACATCACAGGTTGCACGCAAGTGAAATGCGCAAAGCGAAAAGAAATTCTATAGGACACACTGAGCGTCGCCAACGGCAGGATGCCGAACCCAGCGAGAATGCGCTCACGGAGCATCTGGAGATGACCTGGGTCGAGAAGGGCCCAAGGAGGTGCAGCCATTCCGCAGCAAACAGACCAAAAGCAGTACACCAGCTGCTAAGGCGAGGATCAATGGAAAGCCACCAAAGACGCTGGAAAAAATGGAATGAATAAAAGCTGGTATTACACCAAAAATAGTCTGAAAAGAGGTCACAAGGCAGGAGCCCACAACTTTAAAAAAAAGTGCACCAGACCTTCAGTGCGTGATGCATTAAAAACACGGTGAATCAGTTCACCGAAATGTTGTGGGAGGTTAGTATTCAAAAGGGCCTGTATTTCACTGTGGGTACTCGCCACCTGGAGAACGAATGTCTCCCGGGCGGACGTGAGCATAACCTCCTGTTTCAATAATGGTGCCTTTATTCTGCTCAATTTATTGAAATCCGCCCTCAGAGTAGGAATGGAAGGCCAAACGGAACTATCTATGATGTCGTGCGGGGGAGGAAAAAGCACATTTTTGCAGCAGACAACCCTGTGTGAAACTGTAACAATATAGGGTATGCCGGCCAGCATGCCACAGCAGTCTTGGTTATTCAGGAGAAATAGCAGGAGCAGTAATGCCCTTCAATACACAAGCTAGATTCGGAGCCGAAACGTTACAAGCCCCGTGCAATTGAATGTGTTTGCAAACAAGGGAATGACCCACAGTTGAATCGCATGACTCCCCCGTGAGAAAAACCTCCCTTCCGTCTCTAAAGCATTTAAACATGAAAGGCAGGGACCAAAGTTCATGCAGGAAGGCACTGCCCAAAGGCTGGAAACGGCCTACAGGATAATGCTTCATGCACAAACTAAATTCAAACAATGAAAAAGGCAAAGCGATAACTCCGTGCACTAGCCACACAGCAGAATCCAATTCCGCAACAGAGAATGGTAAGGGCTCTATTTTTTCGATATGTAACAGAGTGTATGCTGCATCTTTCATGGACATGAACCGCTGTTTCTCAGTTAAATTAAAAGGTAAGAATAATGCAGAGGTGTTCAAAAATTGCCAAGGAACTTTCCCCATTTTAAGTGTTTGCAAAGTCCATGCAAACTGCATTACTGAACGCAATTGATTTTGACCATGATATAACACAGAAACATCATCTTGTACAATATCAACAACAGAGGAAATAATATTCTCTAATGTGTAAATGCGGGAAGACAGGGTATTAATACTATTGTCAACAACAGCAAGCACCTTTTCCAAATTTGCTTGATCGATTTCCCGCAGACGGGAAGCAGCTTCAATTTGCGAAGGCTTCCAGAGTTCATTGTAAGTTTCATAAATGAATCTCTTAGGTCGAGGGCCACTAGGCCCCAGAACAAAATCGGACAGATCAATGTTGCCTGATAGGAGCGATAAATGGTGTTTAACAGAATCTAAGGAAGAGTGCTGCAACCACTGTTTACATAATTTACCAACAGAATATGTTGTAACAGTACGAGAGGCAGAAAACCGTGGATCTGGCCTATCCTGTTTGTAGCCAGGATCCGTGTCATGAAAACGCAGTTGGCAGGCATTAGATGCAATGGGCCAAGCCAACCAGGGTGACTGAACAAACGTAGAGACATTAAACGAATTGTTCTGAAACAAAACCTGCAATTCGGTAAGGGACATATTAAAGTACAAGCTTTCGTTGGGAGTGGAAGACAAGACAGGAAAGGATGGGGCATTCAATTGTTTGGACGTAGCCAAACCCCAACATGTCGTTTGATAGATGGTTTGATTTAAAAATAGAATTTGGGCCGGGATGAGGCAAGCACGGTGCAAAGCTTCTGTGCCCTGCACCTGCCATGCTTTGGAGCCCCAAATAGATTTCAAATCAATGGTGTCACGCCAATGTTCATACCCACCCACAGCTAAGGCGCTTAAAAAGGAGCCTGAATATAGCAATTTGGTATGGGTCAACATGATTTTCTGTGTAGATGAAGTGTTTAATTTAAAGAAATAGGACCCAGGGTTCGATCTATTAAAATCTGTAAAATAAGTAAACTTATTTTTAAGAGTTTGGGAGCTACCTGGCAAAGGGTTCGGACAATGTTCCCATTGGGTGTAATTAAAAAGACCCCGAAGGGTACTGGGTTTATGGAGAAAGTGGTTGCCCCAATGCTGGTAACAATACAAATCAGCATAACTTGCAGAATTCATGTACAGATCTTCAGCATGAAAAGCAGCATAATATTTCAAATCAGTAAATAATGCTTCAACTGCATGCACATCCCAATCGTCAGAATGAATATTACTTTTTACGACATCACCCATTGAAACACGAAGGACATTTGGTACATTAATAATTTCGGTCGGTCCATGAATTTGAAAGTTTACCGCGTCCCAAACGATGCCATCAGCGACTGGAAAAGCTGAAATGTTCACAAATGTGTGGTCTCGCTTCATGATGTGAGAGGAAGAATGTGGAGCCAAAGTTCCAGCGACTGAGTTCACTGCAGAACGTTCTGGCAAATAGTGTCCATTGATGAGCAGAAAAAACACGGTGACAAAGCCAATGGACATGAACAAAAAAATCAGGAAAAGTACCAACCAGATGTATGTACATGGGGGATCAAAAAATTGTCTCTGAACCAGGATACAAGAATACTGAATTTGGATGGGACAAGGGATGAAGTGGAATCCGAGTCAAAAGAATAACGTGTTGGGTTCAGTGGCATTGTTGGTAGATGAGCCACGGTCTCGGTTGCGGGGTAGGTATACTCTGTCTCCTCGTTGCAGGGGGAATCCGGGTAGTCGTGCAAGTGATCAGACAAATCTACCATCTCGAGAGCAACATCAGTGACCGTTCGGGCAGGAGGGCCACGAACATTTGTCCGGCAAATTACAGGACAAGAGACCGCTGGTGTAACACTATTCAGGATCGGCCAGATGTTGTAGCTTGACATTTTCCACTGAGATGTATCTGTTCTCTTTGCGACCAGGAAGCGGTGGTAAGATGACTGTACGAGTTCCCTTCAAGCCAAGGACTGGAACCGGTGCACGATAAGAGGGGCCGAATTCTTTTTGTTCTCCACCTTCTCTCGAACCAGATCTCCAATCTTCGGAAGCCAGCCGGCAACCGGAATCTGCAGTGCAGCGTCTGTGGCTGAAGGTAAATGTGCGATTGCAAGTTTGTCTCGGGCTTTTTGTAAGTCCTGTAACATAGTAGAATGGTTATCTACATCAAAGATGGCGGATTGCGCCGCCATGTCTAGACCATCAAGGTCAGGCACAAACATTCTTATGCCAAAGAGCATTTCGTATGGGGTCCGCCCACCCAGAGGTCTTCTAGGGAGATTATTAAGTGCACGTTGTACGGTATACAAATGGGCCAGCCAGTTCCTGCCAGTACCCAAGACTCTAGCTGTCAAGGATTGCTTTAAGTCACGGTTCATTCGTTCAACAATTGAATTGCCCTCAGGCCGATATGGTGACGAAAATTTCACCCGCACCCCCAGTGAACCCATTGCGTCCTTGTAAGCCTTAGAGGCGAACGCCGGACCTTGGTCAGAATGGAAGGTGCCACAGGCGAAAATTCCCACAAAGACATGCAAATCCCTTATGACATTTCGAGCGTCAGCACTTCGTTGTGGCCAAACCCAGATGAAACGTGTGCACGAATCCACTGCAACTAAGATATATTTATATGCAGTGTCTGAAGAGAATGGACCACAGTGATCCAGGTAAACACACCCAAAAGGTCTGTTAGAAATGCAGAGCGGGGTCTGTGGTGGCCGTGTAACCGTGGAAGGCTTAATCTGCTGACAAACGTCACAAGAAAGCACATAAGTACGGGTTTGATTGTATAAACCACGCCACCAGTAACGCTGCTGCAAGATGGAAACAGTCGCAGACACCCCAGCATGAGCCGAAGCCATGCCTTCGTGTGCTGCAGTTATCAAGGAAAGTCTGCGGTCCGCGTTGGGAATCAGCCGATCCCCAACGTCTGGAATTCTTACGTAAGGAGCCTGTTCGGGACCTAATTGATAAGAGTATTTTGAAGGGAAACCCCTAGGGTATTTAGCACCTTCCTTTGTCGCAGCAATAGCTGCTAGAATATCAGTATCTATTTTAGACATGGATCTGGTAACTGCTGCGACTGAGTACGTGGCTACTGCTGATTTGGCAGCTTCATCTGCCAAACCGTTACCGACAGCGTGTGCGCCCACACGCTGGTGGCCAAGAGTGTGTACCACCTGTGTGAGAGGCAGACATTGTTGTAGATCTGCCACTCGAACCCAAAGCATTTTATGCTTGATTGTGCTGCCTTTTGCATCTCTACAGTCATTTTGTGACCAAAAGAATAGATTGTCATTGTAAGACTGGACACAGTAGTAAGAATTGCATACAATAAGAGTGGTCACATCCGGATTAGCAAACTCAAGTGCTAGCACCAATGCGCGCAGCTCGGCCAATTGTGCAGTACTGTCTCCTAGTGCCTGAGTATGCACTACAGTTGATTTGAACTTACCGTTCACAAAGGAACCTGCAACAATAGCACATGCTGCTGAATAAGCATGCTTGGAACCTGTGGCCGGCTGTGCCGAACCATCGGTATAGATAATACATTCGTATTCCTCAAGCGGTAGCAGAGACCGAGGAGGAGGATGAACGAATTCATACTGCAAAAACTCCTGAGTCTGAAGAGAAGAATCAAAGATAAAAGTGACATCCGGAGACGTCAAAGATGTTGCCCATTGTATCCAACGGGGGTGCAAAGCTTTAGAGTTCAGAACACTTGCTTTCGTCACTGCCTCTAGGGCAGGATAGGGTGTTACCACCAAAATGCGTTTTCCCTGTGCCAGTGCGCGTTCCTTCAGAATCGCCATCTGCACCGCAGTCAAAACTTTCTCCACAGAGGAAAAGCGCATTTCTGCAGAAGTGTAAAGATGTGACTTGTATGCAATCGGTACTGTGTCACCTTCATTAAAGGTCAAGTACGTGAAACCCACTGCCCCTGGAATTATTCTAATCACCAGGTTTGTGTGGTTATCACGAGTCAACAAGAATTTAGATTCAAGTAGGTCTGTCTGCAAAGACTGCAGAATGGAGAAATGCTCCGGAAGCCAGCATGACTTCGAAAAGTTAGGTTGTATCAAGGCATACAGTGGCTTGATACGCTGGGCATATTCGGGAATGTAAGTCCGCCCGAAGTTCAGAAAACCCAGTAAAGACTGAAGTTTCTTCAGAGTGGTCGGAGGAGCACAAAAGTGCACATTTCTCCAGGAAATGGGGGCTAAGCCCTTACCTTCATTGTTGAGCTCATAGCCCAGAAACAACACGGTAAATTCAGCAATGTGTGATTTGGCAAAGTTAAACTTATAACCTAAAACCGCAAATTCGAGAATAATGCGGTCCACTCGGGAAAGATGCGGGAATAATTTGTCGTCTGTCAGATAGATATCATCGACGTACGAACGTGCATCTGGGTCTATGCCGTCTAACAAAGAGACAACACGGGCAGCGAATACATCTGGACTGTTTTTGTAGCCCATAGGTAAACGCCAAAATTTGAATAATTTACCACCGGAGGTAAAAGCGCTCCATTGGCTACTCTCTGGGGCCAAGTTGTGCGTGTAGAATCCATTGGATAGGTCAAGTGTAGTTTTATATTTTTTACGAACAAGACTGTCTACTAGCGCAGAACTATGTGTGTTTTGTACCGCAAATGTCCGACAATGTGAGTTCAAATGTCGGTAATCCAAAACTAAGCGGTACGATCCATCGGGTTTAGAAACCGCGAAAAGGGGATTATTCATTGGTGATTCGCATGTTTCAATTACTCCCTGATATTCCAACTGAGTCAGAATTTCGGAAACGGGGCCTTTTGCTTCCCGTTTTATGGGATATTGGGGTTGTGGCTGTGGCAGCGACCGCAAAGGAATTTCATGGGGTGGTGAATCTTCATCCCAGCCCACGTGGTTGCGGTATAACGCTGGAGCCAGGGACACAGCCCATTCAGCTGCAAGAGCCTCCGCTTTGTCCTTGGGGTCATGGCGAGAAAAGCTCGGAAGGATTACCTCCTCACCTTTACGCGCAGCAAGTACGAATGGGGGCGGCCAATCCGCCTCCGCTAACAAAATATCGTACGAAGAGGTCAGATTTTCCCAAAAAATCCCTTTAATAACACGCTGTATGTCACCTTCAATTTGAATGACAATATTATATAGTCTGTCAGGAGGTGCCACTCTGGTATCTGCTGTCTCGACAGTAATGAATGTTTCAGTTGCTGTCGCCTCCACATGAGGACGTAGCGCCTCCCGCACTATGGTAACTTCCGCGGTGCTGTCTAGGAGTATCACTGCCCACGTCCAATTCAGGAGTCTCGTTCTCACCGTCTGTGGCATATCTCGCTGTTACAGCGGCAACTTTCTTCTTCTGAAACTGTGGGCGAGAATGTTGAAATTCTTCGGTTTTCCCTCTGACCTGTTGTCGAGGTTGGCCTCGTCCCTGTGGAGCCTCTCGACCCCTTCCTCTATCCTGGCGATCTCCTCCACCAGCCTGCGAAGGTGTTGGTGCCTGTGAGGAACGAGAAGAACGCGAATCAGGGACTTGAAATCTCTCTGGAGATTTAATTCTCGCCCTATCACGCAAATCATATGTGCGTTCAGAAGAGACGGAAACCGGGGATGTGCCTCGCGACCCCGGCTTCTTCTGTTGCTTACCCTGTTTTTTCAACCTCCAGCTCTTTTTAATAAAAACTGGTTTCTCATCTTTCTCAGACTGAGTTTTTGGTTGTTGTTGCGATTGTGTTTGCGACTTAGAAAAAGGCTTAACTCCCAGGCTATTGCGGCCAATTGTTTTGTAAGCCTGTGCAATAATTTTCGGTAATTCGCGCGGCTTGTCCAGATCTGGGACTAAAGCCAAAGCATTAGCTACTTGAAAGTTAACTGCATCGCCCTTGACATTTGCAAGGATCAAATCAGCTACTACGTCGAACACTCCCACCAGTCTCATCCCTAATTCCACAGCCGCTTCAGGGCCATGCTCATCCTGCACGCGTTTAATCACAGAGGGGAGAACCGTCATGGAAGGAGTGCCGAAACACTTCGCATATACTGCGGCGAATACCCTACCCCAGTTGTTGCATTCTGCCAACTCGGGGACTAAGTCTTTTGGCAAACGTGAAAATCCTGTGTTTTTTCACAGGAGATGTATTTGGAAAAACTGCCTCGAGCTGGTCAAATTTTTCTGCAAGCCAATAAGGAAAATCATCCTTATTTTGTGGGCGCTTGCCCATCACCGAATTGACCATGACAGGACTTATGGTTATACCGCCTGCTCCAGCTGGATGGGCTGCAACTCCAGGCGGGACTCCCTTGATGTTGCCTGTATCAAACTGTACTAAAGCTCGATGCACTCGTATTAAAGACGAATGCAAATTACGCAGTTCACCGACTGCCACCGTCATATAACGCGGATGTGGGGTATACCCGGCCAAGACGGGCAAAGTGGCCCCTTCAATTGATAAGGGGCCTAAACGAACCGCGATCACCGGTTGGGGGAGGGCGCCATCAAACCAAACACGGTGTTGCCAAGCCGTGAGCGGTACTTCAAGATTCCTATACGGTCTATAGTGATTAGGAACAGCGGTGGCCGTATATTCATGGAACAAATTATCAGCCCCATCCACCGCAGGAAAGGTGATCCATGAGTAAAACACCTCAAAGTGGTAAGCTGGATCTGCTTGTACCACAAAGATCAAATCGACACCCGCGTCAGGCACTCCATACACTGTCAAGTGAGCTCGGAGCGCTGCGCGGCTATGTGCCGCAATTTGCGTAGCCATTTTAGGCTAGAAGTTTTTGACAACCTAATATGTTGCAGCACAATAGTGGGTATTATTTAAGAAACCTTTTAACAACTTCAAGCTTGAAAGAACCTATAAAAACGTCAATATAGGAGGTATCACCGTCACACACGCTTCCGGAAGCGTCTGTGAAGGGAGTTGTGGACAAGCACAAATACTACTCAAGCGTCTCGCAGATAAGCAGCCCACTCGTTGGTTGCGCCATGTTGTAGGGATTCTGCACATACACAGAGCTATGCACAGGATAATAGGACCTCGGAATATAGTGGTGAGCCAACCATACACCTTAGCACCTAACACCCCAATCCGACTAGCTTTAGCGTCTCATTAGCAACAATGCTACCAATGATTAGACAACCCAGAACACGGTATCTCTCTCTCAGGACTCGCAAGAACACCCTTTCATAACTCACTCATACCTGTCCACAACGTGCGTAAGAAGAGACACTGTATAGTTTAAAATGTTTATTTCAACTACCGTGCTCTAAGATACAGTACACGTGCCAGTACTATCAGCATAATGCATAAGGATAATATAAGCAGCATAGTTACAACTCCATAGAATACAAACGGGGAAAGCATTTCATAAAGCAGTGGATATATGGCTAAATGACAATACCACCCTCCCCGTGCTAGATGCTAGTTTATTATAAAAACAGAAGACCTCCGGGCTTTGTCGAGCGAACCCCCATACCTCAATATCTAGATGCAAGGTTTACATTATCAGACAAGCACAGCTCTTCTCTCTAGAAAGGTTTGCCTCCAAGTGTCTCTAACCGTGAAAATCACAATATTAAAAGCACACAAATTTCTCCATGGCAGCTGTACATAGTGTTATGTCTAAGTGCGAGGGACTGGCCAAATTAGCAGGAACAAGGGACGTTGTTTTTCGACCTTGTACATGGTGTGCAGACGTAGCCCAAAGGGAACAGGAGAAAAGGTGAAAGACAGAAATGCAGACAGTGCTAAAATAGCCGGGCGGAAGCAGAGGCTGGAAAAACAACGGCACAAAGTAACGTGCGCAAAAAGGCCTCATGGCAGCCAGGCCTAAGTCAACGTAGCAAGGCAGACCAGGAGGCCACAAACCACACGACACTCCCTAGGTGTTTCAATTATTGTTAGATTATTCGGAGGTGTTGACCTAGTAACTGTAGTGGGCTGTTCACTTTGAACACTTACGGCGTTGATTCTACTACTAACTGATGTTATAGTAGAATTTAATGTGACAGTCAAGGAAGGTTCATGGATAAGTCTACTTTTAAATACAGGTATTGCTGGACCTATAGTTACTGGTACAGTTATTGCATCTATTTTCATATTCATCTGATTCAATTTTTCAACTAATTTTTTGGTTTGTATGGCACATTCTGCTTCTCCTTCCGGCTCTACATCACTTACAGTTGGAACTGGTGTCACTTGAGGTGTCATTGGTGATTCCATTGACGGTGCATTTGGTGTCACCATCGCTGAATTCTCCTGATAAGGTGGTGGTCGTTTAACTAATATATCATCCAGCAGCTCATCATCAGATTCATTCGGGTTATATCCATAACCAAATTGCTCTAAATGTCTCCTTTTCTCCTTACTTTTGCTTCCTGCAGTCTCTCCTACCATCAAAACTGGATACAATCCTTCAGTTATCTCTCCATCTCTTCATTCTGTCTTCATGTCTTTCATCATGAAATCTTCCAAACATAAATCTATTAACTCTACCACCTCTATGTCTTTCTCTTTCATACATTTCATCTTCCCATTCTATTAATGCTTCAAGCTGTCTAGGTCTTGGGTCTAATGCCATCATCTTTTCTCTCAAATTACGCAATACTGCCAAATTAAAAGAACCATGCTCTGGAAAAGCTAGCACACCATCATTATTTGTATATCCTACCCAATTTTCTAGCCAAACACGTGTGATAACCATATTTTAACATCATATAAGACGCTGGTGTCTTTGGTGGAGGGATAGGAACTCCTTCTCTCGTTATTACTGGTTTGTCCTTTTTAAAGAATATTTTAATTTTACCAAACAAAGTCAATTTCTCCTGTTTTGGTTGTTCGAAATACATTTTTGTTACTTGTCAATAGCTTCACTCGATCCAAATCCACTATAATTCACCAATCAAACTCCTTTGCTTCCCTAAACACCTGACCAATGTCAGCGTGAAACACTCTAACTCTTCCAATCAGAGCTTTCTACGTCTCCGCTATCCTGTTCAATACCAGTGTGGCTCACACCAACCAGCCAATCTGAGCTTACTCTGTCTTCACAGTCTGACCAATGCCAGCGCGGCTTTCTAATATTTCTTTCTGGATTAAAAATCTTAGTGTGCCAGGATCACTCTTTACCAGGCTTGTAACCCATCGCACTATCCCTGCAAGACCCTGTACCCAACTACTTCTTAAACCAAATTCTAATGTATTTAAAAAAAAACATTTTTCTATATCAAGTAATTCAAGACCATACAACAGGGAAGCAGGAATTTTTGCACGAAATACCTCTAATAAAAGTGCAAAATATCTTTTTCCAGTAGATCTATAGAGGGAGCCCAAGCTTTTCCCCTGTGTAGTTGCTTTATAGATGTAGTTTTCTATATGGGCTTTGTCACTTAGGTTGCCACACACCGTTTTTCCCAAGAAAACGTAAGATTTTACAAGTTCCAGTTTTTGGCCACCTACAGACCAAACAAAATTCCCATACTGCAGCTTTTTTATTCCGTGCATGCACATTATTTTACTTTTAGATACATTAATCTTTAAATAGTGGGCCTCTGCAAATTTATGTAGTGCCTGCAGACGACTATTTAATCCCTTAGGCGTTAGATCCAATATTAATATGTCGTCAGCATAAAGTAAACAAGCAATCGGTTTTCCCCCCAGTAATGGGGCGATGCCCTCACTTTGAGCCAAAGCGTGAGGAAGGTCAGATATATATAGGGAGAAAAGTAGAGGAGCCAATAAACATCCTTGTTTTAGGCCATTTGCAGTAAGGATGGTTTGGGAGAGACCTCTTTCCCCTCCCATTAAAACTCTACACCAAGTGTCTGTATGAAGGGCACAAACTAACTCCAAGAGGATGGCCGGTGTTGCATGCTGACACGAGCAGACATGAGCGTGACAGGGTGTCATAGCTCGTGGCTGTCTCGTGTCGTCTGGAGAATGTTTGGCTTTGAATACGAGTGGAATGTTGGGGAAATGACTGGATGGGGGGTTGTTTTATTCTGGACTTGTACTTGCTTATGAGCAGACGTGTCTTTACGATTAAACCACGTCTTTACAATCTCCGTCTCTGCCTCTTCATTTTTTGGACCTCGGACTTCCTACACTGGCGACGAGCGGGATTAACCTTCATATATTTTGGAATTTCGTTTTCTTTTTCCAAGACTGATTGTACATCTTTTACTAAGTTACCCTTCATAAGCTTAGTCTCCGCCTAGCGCTTTATTGGAGTTTCTGCCTTTCCCATGGACTTTTATTTGACCTCAATTTGGATTGCCATGGAGCCGCATTTTTCGAGTGGCTCAGGAGTTCCATTTTGTTCGCGAGCAACTTCGACGGATTGGAATTCCGGAGGAGCTTTCTTTACGCATCATCAATCATCATAGACGCACTGGATCAGCCCTGACGTGAACGTTTGCGGTCATCACGTTCATCACGCAACGTAAACCAACGTGGCTGCCATCTTAGTTGTGTCTCTACGGTATCCTAGCAACTGCTCTCACTCACCGCAACCCATCAGGAAGTTGCAGCATATTACACGCTGGGAAGATCAGGACATCGACTTCCAGGATTTACTGTGGTAATACATCATCCTTCGGTGACACGCACACCGCGTGTCATTAAAACGCACTCGTACTTCCTTAACTTGTACTTTTACGTTATATAATATATATATTTTTTTTCTCTCTCTGTTTAACAGTTTAGTAACTGTGTTTTCAAGTTTTACTGTGTTACTGTTTTGTTCTTTTCATTTAACCATGTCAGGCATCGTTCCTCCGCCAACATTCCTGCCGTCTCCTGGTGAACCTCCCATGGCCTGGGAAATATGGGAACCTGTTTTTTTAGCGTATGTGGAAGTTTTGGAAGGGGTAGAGTGTGAACCTGAGAGAAAACTCTTTGTTAAAACATTGTTTAGGTGGTAGTGCTTTAAAAGAATTCAAAACTTTGCCTACTTTACTTAATCCCGGTAATATTGATGTATACAAGTATGCTTCCTCACAACTTAATCTACGGTATGGTAAAAAGAAAAATATTGTGATGGAAAGGTTTATTTTTTATTCACGGAAACAACGACCCGATAAACCTATTGAAGATTTTGTATCAGCCCTTAGATCACTGGCTGTTACATGTGACTTCAAGCACATATCATATGAACAAGTCCTCAGAGACCAAATTTTAATGAGGACAAACAACAAAAAAGTTCAAGAACGTCTATGGACTACATCTGACATGTCATTGAATAATGCCATTGACATAGCCAAGTCCATAGAACACTCTGAAAAATTTGTGAAAGAAATTAGAGGCAATGATAAAAGTGATGTTTTCAATGTTTCTAAGGAGACTGATAAACAAAAGAATTTTTTTCCACAGAGAAATGACAACTCATCAAAATTTGATGGTAGATTTAAAGGTACAAAGTATGAAAAAAGGAACTCAATTACTCTGCTACAGATGTGGAAGCGACGGACATTTGGCCGACTTTAAAAACTGTCCTGCTATCGGAAAAACTTATTCAAAATGCAATAAGAAGGGTCATTTTGGAAACTTTTGCAAATCGGTTCCTAAAAGAGTGAATTACGTTCAAGACATGTGTGATCATGATCGCCCATATGATGACAATGAATATGAAGTCAACACGGTCATCAATATTTGTGGGGGTGGAGAATGTACTAAATTTCCTTCATGTTTCATTACTGTTAATGATATTGATTTGGAATTTCTTGTAGATTCATGTGCATGGTACACCATTATTTCTTTAGACATTTTTCATGACAAGTGGCCTAACGAAACACTTTCTCCACCTGATGTATCTCCTGGAGGGTTATACAGGACACAAAATTGACCTTATTGCTTTTTTTTGTGCCAACTTAGTGTTTTCAGGTCACTATATTTTTGGCAAAATATATGTAGCAAGATCAGGGCAGTCATTATTAGGGTGGCCGCATCAACAACAATTAGGAATTAAGCTTGATCCTAGAGCAGATCCCCCGGTCTATGCTGTTGAGTCTCACAATATTACCCACAAAGACAATTCTCATCTTGTTGATAAATTAAAGAAATTATTTCCCAATGTTTTCAGTGGAAAATTAGGGAGATATCAGGGTTTTGAACATGTTATTAAACTACACGACAATGTTGTTCCGGTTCGTCACAAAGTGAGGAATGTTCCTCTCACTTACAGGAACAAATTGAAGGACATGCTTAAAGACCTGTGTCAAAAAGACATTATAGAACCCATTGAGTCATCACCTTGGGCTTCTCCCATCGTGATTTCCATTAAATCTTCAGGTGAGCTTAGGTTTTGTGTGGACCTTCGCAGTGTGAATAATGCTATTTGGGTAGATGCTCACCCCTTGCCCAACCTTCATGAGATGGTTTCAACGTTAGCTGGTGCACAAGTATTTTCATGCATCGATTTAGCTAGTTCATACCACCAGGTTGTCCTTGCCGAGGAATCAAAAAACCTCACTGCTTTCATTACTCCTGAATGTCTTTTCAGGTTTTGTCGCATGCCTTTTGGTCTTGCTAGTGCTGCCTCAGTGTTTCAAAGATTGATGAGAGACACTTTGGACGGATTAAATGGTGCCATTGCATTTCAGGACGATATTCTTGTGTACGGCAAGAATGATGAAGAACATGACTTGAATTTAGAAAATGTAATTGCTGCTTTGTCAAAAAAGGGTCTCACTCTCCGTCTTGATAAATGTAAAATCAAGGCAAAGGAAGTAGAGTACCTTGGGCATACCATTAGTGGAATGGGAATCAAACCTAAACGTAACCACATTGAAAGTATTGTGAATGCACCCATTCCTACTTCCAAAGAACAACTGGTGGCTTTTCTGGGTCTTATTGAATTTTACGCAAAATTCATACCGAATTTCGCTTCTAAAATTGACTCTTTTAGATGTCTTCTCAAGAAAAATGCAAAATTTAATTGGACAAATGATATGTCTAAGGGTTTTGAGCATTTGAAGGAGTTTATTGTGAATGCTCCATGTCTTAAGCCTTTTGTTTGTGGGAAAAAGTGCATTGTTATGGTGGACGCTAGTAGCACCGGTTTGGGTGGTGTTCTTTTACAAAGAGACAATGAGAAAGAGTGGATTGTAGCGTATGCTTCAAGAGCACTGAGAGATGCAGAAAAACACTATTCAGTTATAGAGAGAGAGTTATTGGCTTGCGTTTGGGGAGCAGAACATTTTAGGACCTTTTTGTGGGGTACTAAATTTATTATAAAAACTGACCATAAGCCCCTTGTTTTTTTAATGGCTCCAGGCGGAGGGCGGACTATGTCTGCACGCCTTGCGAGACTTGCTTCCAGGTTACAGTCTTTCCAGTTCCAGATAGAATATGTTCAAGGAAGGGCTAATGTACACGCTGACTGCATGTCCAGATTAACTTCTTCTGACGAATGTCCAGTTAAGATCCAAGATGAAGACTGTGAAGTAGCTTTCACCATGCGTGATGTTAATCTAGTGTATGGTGAACAAACTAATTTACGGGAAGATGTTTGGCTCCCGGAGATGGAGAAAGATTTAGAATTATGCAATGTCAAGAAGTGTTTAGTACAAGGTTGGCCTGAACAGAGGAAGTTGTCGGGTGACATGATGAGTTATTTCAAAGTTCATGAAGAGCTTGCTGTTGAAAATGGTTTGGTATTGAGAGGTGATAAAATTATTCCTCCCCATTCACTTAGAAACACAATTCTCAAAATTGCTCATGAAGGGCATTTAGGGATTTCCTTCACCAGAAGACGTGTCAGAGAGTTTTTTTTGGTGGCCAAGCATTGATAATTGTTGATCATTTTGTACGTTCATGCATTCAATGCTCAAATAGTGACAAATAAGCTGTTGCTCTACGTCCTGAACCTCATCCTATAGATTTTCCTCTTGGTCCTTGGCGTAAACTTGGTTTGGATATTATTGGTCCATTCAGTACTTTACCCAGGCATGAAGCATTTGGCATCGTTCTAATTGACTACTACTCCAAATAGCCTGAGGTCAAAATGGTCAAGGAGGTCACCTCACATAATGTTATTGAGTTCTTAGATGACATTTTTTGCAGGGAAGGGATTCCCCAAGAAATTGTCACTGATAATGGGCCCCAATTTGTTAGTAGGGAAATGGAGGATTTCATGGTGAAATGTGGAATTACTCATAGGAGAATTGCAGTCTTCCATCCCGAGGCCAATGGTCAGGTTGAGCGTTTCAACCGTGTTGTGAAAGAAGCTATTCAATTGTCAATAATGGGTGGTCTAAATTGGCGTAATGCTTTACAAACCATGTTATTGGCGTATAGGACTTCTCCCAATTCTGTCACTTTGGTGAGTCCATTTGAACTTTTAAGAGGGCGCAAACCCAGTACCAAATTGGTTCCTTGGTGGTTGAAGAAAAATCTAGGTGAGACCGATGATTTTTTTAGGGAAGATTATGAGGCAGTCCAGCGCAGGGTTGAATTGTATAAAAACAAAATGAAACATACTATGAAAAAAAAAATGGGTTTTGTAACTAAACATGAGATAATGGTGGGCGATTTAATTCGTATAAAAAAAAAAAAGAGGGTGTTAATAAGGGCTTTCCTGTTTGGTCAAGCCCAAGAAAAAGTCATTGAAGTCTTCAAGAATGCTGTTAGAATTGAAGGTGGTTCTGTTTGGAACTTAAACAGAATTTTTTATTTAAAGGCGTTACTGATTTACAGGAAGACCATAACAGTAATGTATTTTTAGACGTTGGGCAACATAATGACCAACGGAATCATTCCCCTCCTTGTTGCAGTTCTGAGAATTCTAGGATGGTGCGTAACCATCGCCTTCCTGCAAAGTACAAAGATTTCGTCATGAATTAATTCTGTACTTATTATTTATTTATTTTTATTTATTTATTTATTTCTTTTCTTTTCTGTTTTCTTTCAAGGGGGGAAGGTGTGTTGCATGCTGACACGAGCAGACACGAGCGTGACAGGGTGTCATAGCTCGTGGCTGTCTCGTGTCGTCTGGAGAATGTTTGGCTTTGAATACGAGTAGAATGTTGGGGAGATGACTGGATGGGGGGTTGTTTTATTCTTGACTTGTACTTGCTTATGAGCAGACGTGTCTTTACGATTAAGCCACGTCTTTACAATCTCCGTCTCTGCCTCTTCATTTTTTGGACATCGGACTTCCTACAGCCGGCATACCCAGGTCCGACAGTTTTCTCCACAGCAAGAGACAATCTACTTTATCGAACGCTGTGGAGAAGTCTATAAAGGCTGTGTACACTCTTCCTCCTCTAACTTTAACATATTTTTCGTTTATTACCTGTAGTGCAGTTAGATTATCAATAGTTCCATGCTTTGCCCTAAACCCGGTTTGTTCAAATGGTAAAATTTTACCCACATCCACCCAATCATTAATTTGGATCAAGAGGCATTTAGCAAAAACTTTACCCACTGCGTCAAGAAGTGCAATTTGACGGTAGTTGTGTGGGGCATCTCGATCTCTTTTCTTAAACAGGGGGACTAATATACTCCCCTTCCAAGAGGGGTGAACCATTTTATTTGCATAGCAATAATTAAACACCGGATAAAGAATTTTACTCCACAGTGTACTATTTTGTTTTAAAACTGTGATTGGTAATTCATCGGGGCCCATCGCTCCGGAGGATCGCATCCCCTTGATCGCCATTTCAATTTCTTTTTCAGATGGCGATCCATACGATGAGGGGTCTTCCTTTAGTGCGATATAATTAATTGCCATTGCATTATCTGCATATAAGTCCTGAATAAAGCTAACCCATTTATGCTCCTCAATGGCAACGGGGAGTGGTCAAGATCTAGCTCCACATCCCTCTCCGATAAAAGACCAAAACGTTCTTACTTGGCCTTTAAACGCTGCTTCTCTCAGTTTAATCCAGATGTTATCTTCCCTCTCTTTTCTTAACTTAACCTTTACCCTAGTCCTCCTCCTTTTTAATAGTAATATTCTATGATATCTTTCCGAGGAGTAATTCAAGTACTGTTCCCTAATTAGTTTATTTATTTCAAGATTAAAAGGCAGGAGGAGTCTGGGGACTACTTTAGTACTTTTTCTTTGATTCGACTTCTTCGCAATTTCTATCGCTTTAATCATAAATGCATTAAAACTGGCAATTTCTGTTCCATTCCAACTAGACAAGTTCTCTACAGTGGACTCTAAAACACTGTCCAGGCCCAAGATGGCTTTGTTATCCCAATGACATCTCCCTGTTTTCTTAGCAAAACTAACAGATTCACCGTTTAGTGCCCATGGATCGTTCGAAAATAAATTTAAATTTACGGTAAGAGTTAGTACTTTGTGGTCACTATAGGGAGAATTAGAGACGTTTAGATCTTTCAATAAGAAGGAGGTACTTCCCACTACCACATAGTCTAAAATAGATTCTCCACTATAAGTTTTACAAGTAAAGGTAGCCGGTGTATCCGAAGGCAATCTTCCATTTACTATAATGCCATCAACCTTCGTTAATTCATCAATAAGCATTTTCCCTCTCTTATTTGTTCTAATATTTTGTGGAAAGAGCACTTGTGGGATCTGCAGAGATTCTTCTTTTTCTTTATTTTGGAATATGTCCAAAGTAGAGTTAGAGATTTTACAATTCAGGTCCCCTACCAGGACTATATGAGGGGGAAGTTCTACATCATTAACTTTTTTAATGTAGGAAAAAACCGTCTTTAAGAGTACATCGTGAGAGGCATCTGGTGGAATATAAGCATTTATCAACATCAGTGCTGGGCGTTTTACATCATGGAAGTGTACTAAAGATCTACTGGTCTTAATTATTAACACTGCTAAAAGATTGGCTGATGCCCTCCTTGTAAGAATACAAACAGCGGAAGCTGCCTTGAAATCATCCACTCCCAAAACTGCTTTTTCATCTAAACTAACGGAGATTAATAATGAAATCACAGAGAACAGAGAGTACCTGTTAAAACAAAAGGTTGCGAAATTGCAAAAAGATGTAGCCAAGTTTGATAAAGAAAAGGTCTACCCTTACCTTAAGGATGACTATATTACATCTAAGAATAGCTACTCCTCCGATGATAGTTCTGACAATGGCAGTAGAAGGGGATCATCCAACAGTGATTCCAGCACTGGGAGCACTGGCAGTTGGGGCAACCACAACCAACGCCGTCCCAACTTCCAACCGTACCCCAATTATGACAATGGGCCCATTTTCCATGGTCCTGTTCCTCCACCTTGGCAATATCCAATGTACCCTCCAGGCCCTCCACAATACTTTCCAATGAATAACCCCCCTTTTTTAGGCAGAGGCTGGGGCAAAGGAAGAGGGCGAAGAAGAGGAGCACAGAAGGGAGTGCAATGGCAGGACCAGACCCCACCTGTAGTAGAGACAAGGAGCATGAGCAGGGGGAGGAGGGTCTAGTAGTTAATCTCTCAACTAGACCCCTTACTATCACCGAAAAGGCAGTCCTAGAAAAGGGTTTGGGATTTGTCCCCACACCATCACCTGACAAATTTACTGAGATGTGTGAACTACAGGATTTTTCAGGAAGGTACGACTTAAGGCCTTCTTTCACGACAAAGTCACTCTGGAACAAGATGACACTGGTTTGCGTAATCCTTCCAGGTTCACCCCCAACAATAGTATGATCCCCCCTGAGATTTTAGCATTTGAAGGTGCAATTCTCAAGGAGTTGACTGACATTCCTAGAACTCCTTTCTTCCATAATCTATCAAATGTCGAAAAAGAGGCAGCCAAGAGACTAGCAGATGACCCCAATATCATCATTAAACAGGCTGATAAGGGTGGGGCCATTGTGATCCAATCTCTTACGGATTATGATATAGAATGTAGACGTCAATTGGATAATACCAACCACTACACCCCTCTAACAGTGGACCCCACTACCAGACTGGCAGCTGAGATTGCCACCTTGGTTTTTGAGGCTGAGAGTAGTGGATGGATAACTAAGAAGGAAACCGAGTTCCTCGTGACCAAGGACCCTAAGATACCTTACTTTTACACCCTCCCGAAGATCCATAAGAATACCATACCAGTCCCGGGGAGACCAATAGTGTCAGGTATAGGGTCCTTGCTAGAGCCGCTTTCCAAATTCTGTGATTACTTTCTCCAGCCCTTGGTCAAGAAGATACCCTCCTTCGTGCAGGACACCACTGACGTCCTCCGCATCATTGACAATATTGAAGGTAGAGCTGGGGTGGACTTACTGGTTACTCTGGATGTGGAGGCGTTATATACAAATATTCCACAACGCGCTACTTTGGAGGCAGTGGAGTCAAGTTTACTCAAAGAGGTCTGGGCTTCCCCCATCCCTTTCATCATGGACTGTGCCGCCTTAGCCTTGACTGAAAACTTTTTTGAGTACAAGACACTATTGTTCCATCAGACTCAAGGTACTTCCATGGGGAGTACCTTCGCCCCTAGTGTGGCCTGTCTTTATATGGCCACTTTTGAAGAGAATGTCATTATGAACTCCAATAACCCTTACAGAGACAATCTGACATTTTGGAAGAGGTATATTGACGATATCCTCATTCTATGGAAAGGGGATATGACAACCTGTGAGGCATTTTGTAATTGGATCAATACAAAGAATGCCTTTTTGAAGTTCTCACACACTATATCCAGCTCTAATATCCCCTTTTTGGACTTGAGGATATTACTCACCAATACTGGTCTGAGCACAACCTTGTATAGGAAAGCGACAGACAGGAACAGCTTGTTCCTCTATGATAGTCATCACCCAAGAGCACTTAGGAATAATCTCCCTTTTGGACAGTTTCTCCGTGCCAGGAGAAACTGTAGCACCCTGGTTGATTACAAAACAGAGGCAAAACTGTTACAACACAAATTGGGAGAGAGGGGTTATCCAGCTCAACAGGTTAGGAACTCCTACAAAAGAGCAATGAACAACCCGCGAGAGGCACTGCTCCAGGTCTCGACTAAAGAACCTACAGAGATACTTACCTGCATCACCTCATTCACTCATAATTCCCCTTTAATCAAAAAAACAATTAAGAAACACTGGGGTATAGTTAACACGGGTGATTTGAGTCTCCCTCCGCCGAGATTTGCCTTTAAACGCATTCTCAACCTTAAGGACATTCTTGTACATACCCGGCCCAAGACTAAGGAATTAGGTGTCCAGCGGACCCTGTGGGATCTACCACCAGTTACAGGTCACTATCCCTGCGGGACGTGCTCAGTCTGTGATCAGACAGCTGTTCATAAGGAGATCAAACTGTCTGATAATTTCTTATGGAAACTTAAAAGACACACTAACTGCAATACATCAAGATGTATTTACCTTATCACATGTCCTTGTGACAGAAAATACATTGGCATGACGATGAGGCAAGTTAAGATACGCATTACCGAACACAAGAGCAATGTGAGGTGCATGAAGACAACTACAAAACTGTACACACATTTTAGGGACCTTAACCATAAGGTAGACACCCTCAAATGGATGGTACTTGAATCACACCCTAAGATCACTCACCAAGCATTATTCAGGCTTGAACAGAGATGGGTTTACCGGTTATCTACTGACACATGCGGCCTTAATGACAATATACCCTGGGTTGCCCTGAAAAATAGATAGCGGGCTACATTAGGAACACTGTTAGACAATATCATTGTTTCCTTTTTCCATCCCCTCTGTGTCCATATTGCCTAGTGAATACCCTTTCAGCTTACCATTATTCCCACTAGTCTTCCGCACGTTGTGGGGTGAGTTACTGGGCCTTAACTTAATAGGATTTAATTGCCTCATTGTCTGTAGTTACATCATCTTGTTTGTTGCCCCCTTTTCGTCTCGCTCTGAATCGGATTGGTGTCTCCCTTTGTTTTGGGATTGAAATGCGTCTGGCGAAGTGCGCACAAGTCCGCAGGTCTACAAGGTACGGACTACCCCCCTGTGTGTACTCCCCTTACTATGCCTCCACCTAATTTGGCTTGTCTGCCCTCTATATGTGAAATGTCCTCACATATTGGCTCTAAGCTGTTATTAATGCCCCTTATAAGATGGCCGCCACGATTCCAGGGCTGCAGCTTTGAGTACTTCGGTCCCACATCAGGTTCACCATGTGACTTGACGCCACGTCACGCAGAATCTTACCAGCTGACCTGGCTTTCTAATCAGTTTAGCGGTACTCTTTAAAACTCCCGCACAGCTGTTACACACCGCTCTGGTTCCTCAGCCCGGCGCAGGGGGTAGTTTTCCAGCTGGCGTCCTCAAGAGGACAGGTGAGTGGTTTGATTGACCGTGTTGGCCCTGTACACCTCGGCGGGCTTCGATCGTGTGTATCCACAAGTTTTAAGGGATTTTTAAGGGACTTTTGCGCTTGGCTTCCCCCCTTGCATCACGGGCTTGGGACAGTGGGTCCGAGCTGTTAACTGTGGGGTTCGGGTGGGTTTCGGCAGAGCGGACACTTACCCTACACTTGGGTTGTGAGTTCTGTTCGCCGTGCCAACCCTTACCGTCTGTTGCATTCATGACCTTGTGTTGATCTGTTGACATTTATGGACTAGCGCTGTTAGAACCTTGGTGGAAGCGAGGCTGCTGGCCCGTCTGTCTCAGGAGTGGGGATCTACTTGCTGTTTAGTTTGCCTTGATGGGCTCCTTTACTGTGTTTTCATCACGATGATTGCTCTATTTTCCCCTTATATAGGACACCAACCATTAAGGTGTCAAGGACTGAGGGTACCACAGGAGCTAGCGCCATCACCTAGTTAGGTGAGGCACCGCATACTGTACTTGTTTGAATTCCTTTTTTATTACGTTTTCTTCCAGTCATGCTGTATATTTGTATATTATTTTTTAAAATACTTTGTCATTGTTTTCACTAAAAATGGTTTAGCATTGCACTAACCTGATGGATTACTCGATGCGGGGATTTAAGGATTACCATACTCTGTCTCCCACAGAGTACCAATTTTAATTGTCATTGCTTTTGTCATCCTTGTCTAGGTCACAACTAGATTTGGCGGGACTGCGTGCCCACAATTAGGAACAGTGGTAGGTAGGAACTCCTCCACCTTACCACCTCGTGTAGATAGTTTCCTATAGGTCCTGAAGAAATGCATAGTATCATAGTTTGATCATATTGCGTGAAACATGTCGACCACTTTTTAGAGCCGAGCTTTGCTCCTCTGGTTTATTTAGCCAGCGAGCAGCCGCTCTTCTGTATTTTTAATGAGGTGGATGACCATCCCATTAAAATCTTTTTTTGGATTATCCAACCTTTTTTAACCTCTTATTCGCATCTACACTCACCTCTAGGGCCCCCACACCCACAGCACCATACGGCAGGAACAGAAGATCTCCGCTAAAGAGCCCCTTTATGGGTGCCCGTCGGGTATTGCACCGCCGACCTGACGAGGAGCGAGTCCATATGATGAAGCATGACACCTAGCTTGCTGGGTGTGTGAGGACTCTAGTTCCGTCTAGGAGGACTCCCCTCCTGTGGTTCCCCTCCTGTTTTTCCATCTTCCTTGGGGAACAGCGCACCCTTCTTAGTTTACGTTTTACATTATTATCAGGATTATACAATGTTATTGCTAAAAAAAGATTACTAGGATCTTTATAGTAATCATAATTCCATTTTATCTTATTTGACAGTAAGCAGGCCACCCCTCCCTTTGCATGTCCTCTCCTGGACGGGGTTGCTTTGCAATCTAAAGTAAAATAATCCTTACATAGCAGTTCCTCTGTACACCAGGTCTCCTGAAGACAAATCACGTTTGCATCTAATGCGCATAAGTATTGTAACTTCTCCCTACTATTCTTTATTCCTGCAGCATTCCAAGATATTATTTTTAATTCATTGCTAGAAGGATGGCTGTTGTGGATGTTTATTATTGGATCTGCTCGATAGAACACCAGGTAACCAGTTCCATTTTGGACTCTCTTCTTTGGAGTTCCATTTAAAGGAAAAGGGGGTGCAATCTTTGAGTTTCACTTGTCTGCCATTTTTTGTAATACAGATTTTTAATTCCTCTGTTTCATACGAGCAATCTCTACTGTCTGAAAGTAAGTGAGTTGACAAAGACCTATTGTCGAGGGCTCTATTTCGGGGTGTCTCAGAGAATGGAATGACATCAATCCCCCTACTTTGTAGGCCTTCTGACCATTGTAATATAAGGTTTGCAATAATTTTGGAATTGAACCTTACCCTCGACTTATAACCAACTTCTGTTTTTAAGATGGAGACTAGACTTATATCACTACTTTGTATAAGTTTCAAACTTTCAATCTCCAGGAGACATTTAAGAAGCGAAGTCCTATTTAATATTAAATCTGTATCAAACAGAGGAATAAAATCTAACTGGAGTGTGTCCATACTTTCCCAGATGCGTTCAACATCAGTTATCTCTGGTTTACCTCTCATTTTTACAATGTCAGAGAAGGGGACAGCCAAGGGATTAAGTACTGATGGGAGAGGGTTAACAGTCCTCGACTGCTCCGCTGTTATAAGTAATGGAGACCCCTCTGTTACAATATTATCAGAATCTCTTATGGGGTATGCAATATTCAAGGGGGAGGCCTCATAGGCCATCATTGACTCTGTTGTTAGATCTTTATTCTCTGGGTTCACAAGATCAACTTCATCTTTCTGCTTCGTATCTTGTGATGTATTTTGCAGAGTCTGGGAGGAAGTTTCCTTACTAACTGAGGCCTCGATGTTTCTTTAAAGCGAATTCTCCTTTGCTTCTTTTTTGAGAATCTTCGTATTGATTTCATCTTTTTCCCTCTATTCTTTTCCTTTTTCCCATTTCTCCCATTTTTTTCCAAGTGTAAGGCTCCTAAGAAATTTTCTTTCTCATCACTTAACTGGGTTTTGAAAATAGGGAATACTTCCTTGTCTATCCTTTTCGCTGATCCCACCGAGCCTTTTACTTCTTGAGCTGAATCATAGAAAACCTGTATGGGTTCAGGTAAAGGATCAGGGGTCTTCTCTAACATCGCCGCTTTATTCATTTGCTTATCAATTTGGGGATTGCCATCATGAGCAGTATAGGTTGGGTGACTACTAGCATTCTCAAGTATATTCTCCAGAACCTCTTCTACCTTTACTTCCGCTTCTACTTGTTTAGTATCTATTCTTGAATTAACCTCCCTCTCCTGATTACTTTTTAACAATACCTTTAATATTTGAGTTACAGTTTCCAACACACAGTCTGAACCTCCTACAAATTTTTCGAGTAGCGTTAGGATAGAGGATAATAGATGTTCTAAGGATACTAGTGAATCCGAGACTATTATATCCTTCCTTATAATTTGACTGGTTTGGGTATCACTGATATTTAGATCAGGGGTCAGAGAGGGGTGTAAATGCAAGAGAGAATAATTTGATTTATTGGATGGGGTACTACTGAATAATTTTAGTCCTATAGGAACTGTTATTGCTGGAGAATTTGCTAGTTCTGTAATCTTGCTAGTATCATGAGAAATATACCTCCTGCAGAGCTCTAAATCTAAATCGGGGAGAGTAAAATCTTTATTTTGGACATCCTCTACTGTGTAGGGACCAAAGGGCTCTTCTATGATTCCGTGAGGTGTGTGTGGTGTTCTGTGTGGAATTACATCTGCTGTTTTAAGAGATGGTATAGTAGGTCCAAAGGATACCTGGAGGGCTGGAGAGCCAGTTAGGTCCCCAGGGCACCGTACTGGATGCCTCTGGGATTCTAGGGATTCTCCTCCTCCATGCTTACTACCAGTAGTATGTGATTCTACGACCTCAACCATATCAGGGACATTATTAACAGTATTTACCATTTCACCATCATTCCCATTCCCAATCACATTTTCTCCCCCATTCCCAATAGTTGCGGTATTTGATCCAACTTGGAGATTTTTTTCCTTTCCCCTTTCCCATAGACTAAATAGTTGACTTTTTCCTTTCGACAGCATGCCAGAAACATCCTTGTTACGTAAAGGATTTGATTTAGTTTTTGCACAGGTCCTACCCACAAGCAATCGTCCTGACCTAAGTTTTTTTGCCGTCATTTTATTTAAGACCTGTACAAAAGGTGCACTGCGTAATCTTATCTATTATATTAATTATATATTATTGTAGACTTTTTCTTGTATACTCTTATAGATTTGTCACAGACTTAGTTACAGTCCCTCGATTTTTGGCCCAGAACAAAAATCGCTCTCTCTACTACAATTGGAGCTGAAACTGTCCTTTCTTTGCTTTCTTGTTTAGCAATAGGGAGTCAAAGGGTAAAGGACAGAGGTATCAAATGGATCAAGGGACAAAGGATAGGGCGTTACACCATAAGTAACCATAAGTAGCTTTAAATATAAAAAACAGATAAAACAAATAACGATAAAATAAGGCAGTTCACAGATACAGTTCCAGAGTCATCAAGTCACCAAACCATACGACAGAGGGACAGGGGGACAAAAGGCAAAGGCAAAAGGCACTGCAGTAGTCTGCGTGCAAGCAAATATTCTTTTCAATAGTGTCTCCACAAAAAGTGCTAGCTGCTACTGATCACTGCCCACTACTGCTATTGACTTTTTCTGGGCACAAACTGCAGGGTCATAGATATTGTGGGGTAAACATAAGGTGCATACGGTGGCAAAAGCGTCCAGCAGCTTTGGCCTCAGATCACAAGGCCTCAAGTCTTAAGTCAGCCTCCGTTCTGATAAGAATTTTGCACCGGTGACGCAAGATGCAGCCCAGGACCATGCCCGCTCCACCTTTTGAAACTTCCAATATTGCGCCAATAGTATGGCTCCTGCAGTCACAGTTTCTGCCTCTGTCTCTGTGAGTAATATAAATGTTATAAACCCACCACGCCCAGGAGCCCAGGTGCTCAGGTGCTCTCCTGGGACCCCCCACACATGAAAGAGGAGGGTAAAAGCGAAGGAAAAGAATGACCGAGAACAGCACTCCGAGCTCTGTGCCCGCTCTGTGCCTCCTCAGTGCCTCCTCAGTGCTAGCCTTCCTTTAAACTCCTTGGCTCTTTGCACTGCGAGGCTCTCAACACAGCCCTTCTTAAGAAACAACCTGCTAAGGGCTAAGGGCAAGGGTGGGAACGGGAGCGGGAGACTGCGCCTAATTTACATATATTGCTCCTCACTCCCCCGCTCCTCACACCTCCGCACCACCGCTCCACCACTCCACCGGTTCCCGACTATGTCTCGGCTCACCTCGCTCACTCAGACTCAGGCTGCTGTCTGCCACACCGACCAGGCAGCTCAGGGGCAGCTCAGGGGGTCGGGCCCAGCAAAACCCAGCAAACCCAACAGACTGGTGGCAAAGGCCAGCAGAAACCAGGAACCGGCAACCACAACTCAAGGTTCTTTGCCGCTGTTTCTGCTGCAGCGGCTCCCTGTGACAAGAAAACAGCAACCGGTGGCTCACAGTGCGGCTCCTTGCTCCCTGTGGCTTGCGGCTCCTTGCAGCTCCGCCTTTGCCTCTGCAACCTCAGGCGCCAAAAACCACAGCACAAACCTCCGGGACCGAACCCCCTGAAGCACAGCCTCAGCTCAGCACAGCACACGGCCGCACTCGGCCCGCACCCCGCCCTCAACAAAGCTGCTGGGCTGGGCTGTGAAGGAGAAGTAAGGACCGAAACCAAAATGCGGGACGAAACCCGGAGCCGGGGCGGGCTTTTGTGTGGAACAGGAACGGGGACCAGCCCCGACTGCGGTGTTCTTGGCTGCAGCTGCGGCAATGATGTTCTCGATGTTCCTGGCCGCGGGTGCGGCGTCCTGCTCCCGGTCCCGCTCCTCGCTGCTTCTCGCACTCGGCGATACGAAAAGCGTGGAATGGCAGTCAACTCCAAATACTCCTGTTAACTAGTAACTGAGGAGGGATCTTTTTTCATTATCTTGTTGCCAGTATAAAATCAGCAGCAGCCCTTGTAGGAATTCCTGCCCAATATTTCAATTTTAGTTTTCTTTAGGTTAACCTTAAGGCTACTGGTGGAGGTGTAAGAGTGCAGTATGTTTAACAAGCGCTGCAGCCCAACTGTTGTGTACATAAACAGGGCAAGGTCATCTGCATATAGCAGGTTGCTGGTGCGTCCACTTCCTATCTTTGGGGAATGAACTGTTGATGGTGTATAGATCAGAGATAAACAAGTTGAAAAGGAGGGGGGCTAACACGCACCCCAACTTTACACCCCACGTAGTTGTAATTTTTCTTGACACGAAGGATCCATTGCCCAGTTTAATGCGGATCCATGTGTTAGTATGCAACTGAATGATGTCCTCCAGGAGTTTAGGTAGAATACCCCATTTCTTTAGTTTTAACCAGAACACGGTCAAACAGTGCCTTAAAGTCTGCAAACCAGCAGTGCAGCAAGGTGCGCGAGGTGGTTACCTTATTGGATAGGATGGATATGGCTAGCAAGTTAGTCAGCGTGCCAGATTATTCAGTAAATCCATTTTGGTTGTTTAGAAAGAGTCACCTCGATGCCACCCATCGCTGCACATCATTCAGCAGTAGACTGGCATAAAATTTTGCTTTGTTATACAGAAGCGCAATCAATCTATCATTTCTGTGATCGGATTTATAACCTCCTTTGTAGATGGGTTGAATAATGGCCCCATGCCATGACTCCGGAATTACCGAACTCCTCAAGCAGTAGTCGAAAAGCGAAGAGAGCTTGCCGGCCCAGAAAGGGATGTCCTGCTTGAAAAGGGGCTTAGGGAGGCAGTTGGGCCCAGGGGCCCCATCTGACTTGGTCTTGTTCAGAACCTGTTGCAGCCGGCTAGACAAAGATGATGAATCTACAAGGGAAAGGGACAAGCAATCACGGTCTTTAGAAGTGGCAGAGCTGGTGGTTTCATTCAGACTTGCTAGAGAGCGTGACCGGTCTGGCAGTCTGAGTCGCTCAACATAAAATGCCTGAAAAGAAAGGATACCCATTCTGGTTCGGAGATGTTTGCACAACCAGGTCTGGCAGACCCGTTCACCTGCTGGTTTACTAGAGCCCAAAGGTTCCTTAAGTTGGTTTTCTTGCTTTCGCAAAGGAGAATTGTCCAGAAGTGGTTTAAACAACTTGCCTTTTCAGCCCGGACTGCTTGCTTGTAGCATTTTTGCTCCTGCTTGAATGCCGTAATTAGCTTAGTTATTACCGGGTGTTTTTCAAACTCCTCTCATGGCAATTTTTTGAGCTTTCTTTAGGCTTTGAATCACAGCCATAGAGGAAAATGTGTTAGTGTGACTGTGCTGTGGGACAGCGGTTGAACGTGGGAATTTCGCTAGAAGCAGAGTGAGAAGGTTTGTCTACTCGTTGATCGGGGAGATGTTCCCTATGACTGCTCCTGTGGTAGATATACATTTAGTGTCATCTCTCCATTTAAGGCACCGAAGGTCGTCGGTATAATTTCCCTTGCTGGTGACACAAGCTGGAGTATGCTGGGCCAAGGTAATGTTTATTCTTATGACCTGGGGACAGTGGTCCCTCTCGGAGCGCGGAGCTATGCAATAACTATCCACTAAGGTAAGTATTTCCACATTGCATATGAAGTAATCAAGGTAAGAGTGTGTTTTTCCTTCTGCTCTTAACCTGTTGGGAGGAGCATTCTGTGGAAACCAATCATTTAGAACTTTAAAGCCCAGATTTCTGAGCTGCAAGACCACGAGTTCCCCCAGTGGACTTCGTAGACAACCTTTCGGCCTAATTTGTTCAACAGTGTTCCAGACACCCTCAGGGAAGGGCTCTCTGGTTTCCTCGTGATGATCTTGTAAGAGGTTCATGTTACAGTCTCCTGTTATCATGCAGTGGGCTAGAGGGTGGTCCCTAGCCAGGTCACAGAGGTCTGATATAAGCTGGTTTAGTTTAAGCCTTCTCCACCATGTGCTTGGATTGATGTAAATGTTAATTCGCAGGTGCGGGTGCTGTGTTTGCAGTTGCGAAATTTGATTACTTGTAGCCAGTTCTCCTGTACACTTATGGATTTGATTAGCGCACAAATTTTTATTGAAATATATAGTGACAGGCCGCCGTTTGGCCTTCCTTGTTTATGCTCTTTAAAAGTTGGTTTACTGTGCTCGATGAAGCCAGTAATGGGGTTGTTTGTCATGGACCATGTTTCTTGTAGGGCAATGATTTCAAAGTTACTCAAAAAAAAACTGTGAGGTCTGGGGACCGCTGTTCCTGGGCGAGACCACTGATGTTCCAAGAACACAAGGAAAGATGACCCAGAACATCTTTCCTTAATTCAGTCGGAGCGCGTGGGGGACAATGTTGTCGGCAGCCAATTCCACTCATCCCTTGAGAGATCCTGTGTTGCCTCTCTTCAGTTACTAAAAGTTGTAAGTTTTTTAGGACTGAGTAGGTCTCTTGCCTGGGCGCCTCTTGGGCTATCTGATGTTTTGCAAGAACCGCAGGATAACCAGTTTCCTTAAAGGGGCTGATCTTGATTCCCCAGGCATTAAATGACTTGGTTCCGGAAAAATAGTTTTGCATAAAGGCCACAGAGGCAAGGGTTACCAGTGTTGGTTCAGAAATTTGGGTGACCCTTCGGCCCAAGAACTCTATTGAAACAATGACTTGTGACTCCAGGGAACTGAGCTCAGGGATGACCTTGAATAGCCTTACAATGTTTCCCCTATTTAGGATGTCATGGGGGCCTTGTGTGTAGTATTCCGGAATGAACATCAATTTGGCATTGAAGATCACAAATGTGCATATAATGTAAATAGGTCAGTGCGTTACTGCTTCTGTCAGAGACCCTTTTCTTACTTGCAGTTTATAAGTTTAAATCCTGATATAGAACAGTGAGCTATTAACTATCATCAAAGAGCTGCATGCAAACTGCAAGGTATAGATTAGAGCGTTATGATTTCCCCCCCATTTTTTTGTATCCTAATGTTGCAAAAAGGGTTCTACTCGGGTACATAATCTATTCTTATTAGTAAAGCCAACCCCCAACCATGATGTTAAGTTTTAAATTCTGAGTTTGTGCTTCTCCAGACCAAGCACTCTTAAACTATACTGTCTATTAGTATGAATGACGTGACTCCTATACCTTGTAGTCCTCTGTCTGATGTAACATTTCCTAATCACTGATTTAACACACTTTATGATTCATTGTCTCTGTAATGTGTATCTGATGTAAAGTGCTCTGACACCTCACACTGCTACGACTGGCGCTATAAAACAAAATAAATGCATGAGAGAGAGTGGTTATGGAGACTTGAGGGGCAGTGTTAAAGGGAGGTAGTAAGGAAATCCATGGAAAAGGAGGTCATTGGTGGGCGCCAACAAAGATTGTCCCACCGAGCGCCACCAGCGCTAAAGCTGGGCCCGAGAACACCACTTGCCATTTCTTTGGATGACATTTTAAAGAGAGAGTATTTGAACTTATGTCCCTGCAGTGGCTTTATATTTAAAGGTGTATAGGGTTTAATAGGCAGTAGCAACTCGTGTGCTAATCCTTAGTATTTTAAGTTTGTTTTCTACAATTTCGTTGCACACAACTATCTCTGTCATGCAGTTTTGGGAAATAGCAACGATCTCTTTTGCTGAAGGTCACTGACAATGCTTTCATTGTAGAATGAATCAGTCTGCCTAGTGGAAAAATCTATAGAAATTGAAACATTTTTCAAACTGAAAATATTACCAGACAAACTGTTCTTTGACAATACTGATAACTGTTCAGACTCACAATAGGTTATTTCAGAAAAGAATCTGCTCTGTATAAATATCCTTCCCCTACATTGCCATACTTTATTTGGGAAAATGTGCTACAAATTCCTGCTTCCTTTCCGAGGCTGAAGTGTTGCAGTAGCTCGTTAACCAAAGCTGCAGTTTTCACAAATTCTACGCATTTTATGAGGTGGCTCTACTTGACAGCACTTCCAATCTGAGAAATGTCATATGCCCACGGCAAATGTATGGGAGCTTGGCGCATATGTTCACACACTTACATTTCTCGTGATAAGTAACTTGAAGTACACTGGTGAAGAGGGATGAGAGGGTGGTCCTTAACTTATGGAGCGCATGCCTAATGCATGCAACTACAGAAAACTGACAGTCTGACACACTATTGATATATATATATATAGTGGTAGGACATCAGTTTTTGGTATGTCATAGCTAGTGGTATTCAGCCCCGAATCCAAGAACATTAACACATTATTTCAGATCTTAATACTCTAGTCTTAAGAACTTGTCAATAAATCATTGAAAATAAAGCGATTCTAACTCTTAGGAAACTTCTTGAAGTCATTGTATCGCGCCATGGGTTACAAATGAAGGAACCTTAACATTACTATAATATGACTATTTCTTTATCCTTGTCGATGAACTAATGCACTAGCCTTCCCAATAGAGGTGCCCTATGAAAGTCAAAGCGTGATTGCTCTAAAAAACAAGCATTGGAAAAGCCAATAGGCCTTGGCTTTGTGTCCTATTGGCTTTGCCTATGGTTTTTATCCACTCTCCACAGCATTCATGATGCTGTGCAGCATGGCTAGAGTGATAAAAAAGCCTTTGATGTGGCTGCCCACGTCATTTTATAGGTGTATGCACCACGCATGCGTGCACCTACAAAACGATTTGTGTGCCTTTTCTTTTTAGTTACCAATCCGAGTTTGATTGGTAACTAAAAAGAAAATAAACAATGCAGACGCATTTTTTTTTAAGCAGGCAGGTGGGGGGAGCTGAAGCAACATGGGTGGAGGAACACAGGAGCAACACTGGGAGGGGAGAGATAGCGCAGAAGCAACTCGGGGGAGGGTGGGTGAGCACAGAAGGAACATGTGGAGGGGTGGGGGAAATGCAGACGCTAAACAGTAGGAGATGCAAAAGCAATGCTGATGACTGCTGGAGGGGACGGGAAAGCAACACAGGGAGGGAGTGAGGGACGCAGCAGCAACACGGGGGTTGGAAAAAGCAGTAAGGAGGGCATAGGTGGAGGAAGTAATAGGGAGAAGCAAACGGCCAAGACATGGCCAAGCTCAAGAGGGAGGTGGACGAGAGAAGCACGGCAGAGAGCAACACCAGATTGAAGGGGGGAAAGGTACACAAGGGAGATGCTTCAAAAGCACATGCGCTCTCATGGAGTGCCTAGCACAAAAATAAGTAGTAGTGCTTGAAAAGCAAGCAGTGGAAGCAGATATGGTATCCAGTCAGAGACTGTAAATAGGTAGTTCTCCCAGGGAGGGATAAACACAAGATTGACAGGCTGGGACACCTATAAGAAGCCACCAAATGAGTGACATGGAAAGCCAGTGAATGTTGAGCAATTGGCAAGCTCCAAGCCCATGTATGATTTTAGTAAGCCACAGTACGTCTCGAGGTAGACAATGCATGCGCTGGTTAGTATGCCTGGCCTAAAAATCACTTTCTGCAGGCACAGTTTTCAAAAGTGAATAGAGTGGAACTATAATATGTCCATTTTGTTGCAGAAGTTTGGCTGCTGATGTGTTTTGGAGGATACTACAGCAGTCACTATTGAGGTTCTACTGCTGGTACAATGGGTTTTTCATAGGAGATTAGCTTTGTTTCAAATATCCACTCTATAAGTTGTATCAGTAGCACCACCAGCTGCAGGCACAGCATATGCTGCAGCAAAGCATATCATCTGGCAGATCATTGCTTAGAGATTATTTCAGTGGGCAGAATAATGAGATGCCGACACTGGACACCACCTGTAGAGAGTATGAAATTGGCAGTAGTAGTTACATTGCACAGCGAGGAAGCTGTTTCAAGTTGTGATGTTATGTGAATTTTTAGAGCGCAGCTAATCACTTAGAGGGTATCCAGGTGCGGAGTAGGGCAGGCCTGAGGGAGGAGAAGGAGATCATGACTGTTTCATCTGGAAGAGCCATGTCTTGAGGTTCCTTCGGAAGTCCATGAGAGAGGGGGAGGTTCTGAGGTATTTCGGGGGAGGTTCTGAGGTGTTTCGGGGAGGTTCTGATGTGTTTTGGGAGGTTGTTCCAGGTTTTGGCTGCGAGGTATGAGAAGGAGTGTCCTCTGCTTCTGGTCTTCTTGATGCGAGGGAGGTGTGCTCTTGCCTGGGATGCAGATCGAAGGTATCTGGTGGGTTGTAAGAAGTTCAGGCGGTGGTTGAGGTAAACTGGACCAGTGTTGTGGAGAGCTTTGTAAGCGTGGGTGAGTAGCTTGAACTTACATCTTTCATGGACTGGGAGCCAGTGGAGGTTGTTGAGGTGTGGGGAGATGTGTTTTTTTCGCAGGATGTTCAGGGTGAGTCTGGCGGCGGCGTTCTGGGTGGTTTGGAGTCGGTGTAGGACATGGGCTGGAATTCCAATGTGGTTGACATTTCTGTAATCAAATCTACTTTTGATAAGAGCCCCGGTGACTGTTCATCTTGAAAATCTTGTGTAGCATTCTCAGGATGTTTAAGCATGATGAGGAAACTGGTGTTGATCTGTCTGCTCATGGAGAGGATGGTGTCCAGGATGATCCTGAGGTTCTAGGCATGGTCCACAGAGTTGGATGGGGGGCCAAGTTCCATGGACCACCAAGAGGCGTCCATGGGGGTGTGGTTGTTGCCAAAGATTAGGAGTTCGGTTTTGTCTGTGTTAAACTGGAGGCAGTTGTTTTTCATCTAAGCAGCGACGTTTCTTATGCAGTTGGTGAAGTTTGGTTTGGCTGTGTTGGTTGAGTCGATAAGGGAGAGGATGAGCTGTGTGTCGTTGGCATAGGATACTATGTTGATGCCGTGGGCTCTGCTGATGTCCATGAGGGGCATCTTGTACACGTTGAAGAGTGTTGAGCTGAGCGATGATCTTTGAGGGAATCCACAAATGAGTTTCTTGGGTTCTGAGATGCAGGGGGAAGTCTAACTCGTAGAGTTCTGTCCTTGAGGAAGGCGGCTAGTCACTTGATGGCCGGTCCGCAGATAACCAAGTGCTGAAGCTTTCTGATGAGTAACCTGTGGGAGACTGTATCGAAAGCTGCAGTGAGGTCAAGGAGGATGAGTGCAGTCGTTTTTACTCGGTCGAGGATGCTTCTGAAGTCATCGGTGACCACAATGAGGGCTGTCTCTGTGCTTTGGTTGGTGTGAAAAGCTGATTGAGAGCTATCTAGGAATTGATGGAATTATAGGTGGTCTGCAAGTTGGATATTGATGGCTTTCTTAATGATTTTAGCTGGAAAAGGTAGGAGCGAGATGGGTCTGTAGCTGCTGAGGGAGTTGGGGTCCGCTGTTGGTTTCTTCAATAGGGCGTTGACTTTTGCATTTTTCCAGCAAGACGGGAAGGTGGCGGTGGGTATGGAGGTGTTGATGATAACTTGTTGTCACACTGTGGTCAAGTGTTTAAGAAGACAGAGAACACATTTTACTACCTTTTCAAACTCTAATGGCCAGAACAAACTTACTTCTTGTTTATCACATGCTTTCATCTAAGCATTTCAGTGATTTTTATTGCCTTGATCAATACATTATCCATGTAAGTAACAGTGACTTTCCATCTGCTGGCAATATTCTGCATGCAGGCACGTTGATGATGCAACCCCTAATGGTTTAGAATTGTGGACTAATCTGTGTTCTGTGATTGTGAATTGGCTTACTTTCCCTATCCTGCCAATGTGGTCTTCTATGTCTTGACAATACACCAACATCAAAGCCACTCTCACCATTCATGGGAAGTCTAAAGACATGAACAATGTGACCCACTTCCTGCTAAATGGTGACTTGTGTTCTGGAGAAATGTTTACATTTCAGGGAACCTCACATTTGTTCACAATGGCTATATGAGCTTGAAAGACTGGCAATGTTAGCCACAGCAGGCCTTATTCCAAGTACCCTCAATAATCCCAGTGGGATTAGTAACACAGTTATCAGCCAAGGGGTGCAGATTTATTTTTGATCTATCTACCTGTCAAAGGGACAGTATGCTTCAGAAATCCACTTGTCCTATTAAACCTCCACTTGTACTTTTTGATGCCATGGAGTAAGGTGTCAGATTTTGGCAGCATTCTCATTATATCAGAGCTATGATAACAGCCTCTCTGATTATACCAGGACTCACATTATATCAGGGCTTGGATTCTTGCAATGCTATGATTTTGCTACCTTTCCGCAAATCTACATACAGAGTTTGGAAGTAGTCAGCAAGCGGTAGCTCGCCTCTCCTCTCTAAGGAAAAGGTTGGACATATGGCCCTGACAAGGGCACGAGTAAAACGTTTTCAAGAGTGGAAAAAAGAGAGGGCATAGGGAAAGTGAATTTTCAATCGCAAAGCAGATTTTCCCATGAGCAAATCTAATGTGTGTATGGTTTCTCATGTGAAAATGGAAATCACAAACCTTTGCTTGGAGTATGGTTTCCAGGCCTACATCTGTAAAAATTTTAAAAGTTGTAAATCTGCATGAAGGCAATTATATATGCAATAAGGATTCCCGTAATAGTTCTACACAAATTCTCCATTATTAATCTTTTTAAAGAAATATTGGCATGCATTAAACATGTTTTACTAAACCGTGTCTTAGAGAAATGGTATTAAGAGACTGCAGTGGGTTGGGCCAGTCCAAATTGCCTTTCTCGGAATCCTGCCCTAAAGGCATACTTGTGCAAGGGTCTTGCGCTGTGAGGAGTCTAGCTGAAAGAAAATAACAGAATCAAAAGGAAGCACTATGATATAGAAGACAGTGGTACAGCTAATTCAATGTGCTCTCATGGGTGAAGCCTACCGGTATTCCTTTAACTGTGAAATATTTGAGGTCAAACTAGGAGCCTAGCCTCATATCTATATGAGGTGGAAAAAACTATTCCTTGGAAGAATGCTAACAGTCCAGTATTGGGAGCAGGGGCATTGGGGATTTGTGCTATTCAACCCTGGACTGGAGGTGAGTGCCTCATTGAAACATGCTGGTGGTGTATGCGAATAGAACAATGATGTTATGTGCTTTAAGTGTTCTAGTCTTAACCTTTATGTTTTTTCTTGCTTTTCTGGGCAGAGGGCTGTTTATGTGGTGACAATAGGAGATGTGTATTGTTTTAGGTTCACCACTTGATGCAGGAATTGGAATGTTTTTTTACAGTGTCCATCTCAACTGAAGAACTGACATAATAAGCAAAGAGATGGGTTTACAACTTCATATGCCCCCAAGAAAAGGAAATGCTGCCCAGTTTCAGTATTAAGACCCTCAGGCTGAAATTTAAATTATATTTGGGGGCAGAGGAGCCGCCCTGTGTGCCTCCTATTTTTAGGTCTGGCCTGATAACATAGCTGCCTGCAATACCCATTGTTACAAGTTCTTTATAATAAACATGCCTGAAGTTGCGCTTTACAAATTGGGAATTTTTTAAACCCAGGATGGAGCCAGTGACTGCAACCCACTGTAGCCCAGTTTGGGGTTTTGCTACCACAGCTCCAGCTCTGTAGGAAATGGGCAATCATCCATTGGTCCTTCTGACACCCTGATGGCTAGTAAGGCAGTAGCGAAGCCTGTTGCATATCGGGTACAGTTCAGCCCATGAAGACCTCCTGACATGTGACTCACCCTGTGTCAACTCTACAAGACTAGACTTTTACAGGCCACTCCTTTTCCCTTGTATGCCACCTAGGCTTTACGAGATGTTTATTGTAAATGTGTACACAGCACACACGCTCTCTCTCTCTTTTCCCCCCATTGGCAAACGTGTGACGATTGCTGTGTGCATCCTACAGATAGGCCAGGCCAATGTTTGGATGAGCATCTTTACAACCCAGTGACAGGCACTGTGAGAAACTCACACATCCCTCTGACCCGACTACAGAGCTCTCAGTTGTGCCCTGTCAACAACACACAACGCGGCCCTGATCCTACTCGACCTCTCTGCAGCGTTCGACACCGTCTCCCACTGCACACTCACTGCCAGACTCCACGACGCCGGCATCCAGGGAACCGCCCTCGACTGGCTCAGCTCCTTCCTCACCGGCAGAACCCAAAGAATCAGACTGCCACCCTTCCTCTCCGAATGCACGGAAATGAACTGCGGAGTACCCCAAGGATCGTCGCACAGCCCCACGCTCTTCAACATCTACATGGCCCCCCTCGCTGCCATCGTCAGACAGCACGGACTCAGTATAGTATCCTACGCCGACGACACCCCGCTCATCCTCTCCCTCACCAAGGACCCCATCACCACCAGACTAAACTTTCAGAAAGGAATGAAGAACGTTGCTGAAGCTCAACTCGGAGAAGACAGAGATCCTTGCCCTCGGACCCTCACCCTCTGCATAGGACAACACCTGGTGGCCCACTGCCCTCGGCAGCCCCCCCACCCCCAAGGACCATGCCTGAAACCTCGGCATCGTACTCGACTCCTCCCTCTCCATGACACGACAGGTCAACGCCGTCGCCTCCACCTACTTCAACACCCTCCGCATCCTCCGAAAGACCTTCAAATGGATCCCCCCCGAATCAAGGAAGACCGTCACCCACGCACTCATAACCAGCAGACTGGACTATGGAAACGCCCTCTTCGCCGGGATCAACAAGTCTCTGCTCCGCAAACTCCAGACCATACAGAACACTGCAGCCAGACTCGTCCTTGGCATCCCTCGACACTAACACTTCACCCAACACCTGCGTAACCTCCACTGGTTCCCCGTTGAGAAGGGTGACCTTCAAGATACTCACCCACGCCTACAAATGCCTCCACAATACCGGACCCCAATATCTCAACTATAGAATCTCCTTCCACGTACCCAAGAGAAACCTACGATCCGCCGACCTCGCCGAACCCCCACGCATCCACAGAGCAAGAACAGGTTGAAGAACCTTCTCCTACATTGCGGCCAAGACCTTGAACGAGCTCCTGATCAACATCAGACGCGCCCCCACCCTGCACATCTTCAGGAAGACCCTCAAGACCTGGCTCTTCGACTGACCAGAGCTGCTCCCCCTCCTCGCCCCCAGCGCCTTGAGACCCTCACAGGTGAGTAGCGCGCTTTAAAATTCCCTGATTGATTGAATTTTAACTCATCCAGACACCTAGAGGTGACTTAGTTTGCAGTAATAGGTTAGCCCCAAACAGAAGGGTGGTCCCTTTGGGAGCAGGACGTGAGTTCATTCTCAACTAGGTCTGTGTGTTTCTTCTGTTAATTAGATTATGGTAGCTGGTGTTAAAAGTGGAGATCTCTGCCAACTTGCTAGATATTCTGCACTAAGAGAGGTTGTATTCGACGTCTGGTTTCCTCACTCTCTTTCTTCCTGTATTCACAGTCTCCCATCTGTTAGGCTTAGTATTGGCTATTATCACAGAGAATCTCCATGAGGTGGCTGGTTCTTTGGCACTTGTTTATTAATACATTTACACACTCAAAAACTCACCCAGTCATACATCCATGCTCTTAGTTGTTCTTTTTAATAGGTCTTTATTGCATTTATTTGAACACACAGCGATACATTTGTACGTATTTTGCGTCATCGCTCTAACTGTTGACTCATCGATTTCTCCCACTCACCCATGCATGCCAGTTAGCCATCAACTGTGCCTTGTGAAACTGCCAGACGTGTTAAGTTTGCCAGTACTTGGTTATTTTTACTTTATCGTTCTTAAATAGCGGTCACTCATGTTTTAATGAAAAAGCAAAACAAGCCAAAAGCAGCCGCTTGTGCATTACAGAGCGTGCGCATGAATGCACACCATTGGCAGCCGTTTTGGAATGTTTTTTTCTTACTATTACATGATGGCCACAGGGTACGCATGTATGAGTTGAGTGGGGGGCAACTAACGGATCGCCTTTGGTTGGAGGTCCTGTTGGAGCTGCCAATGCTCCTTGTAGAAGCTCCTGATCTGAATAGCCAGGACAGATTTAGGCTAAAATGACAGCCGACTTGCACAATAATGCAAACCTGTGAACTGGTATTTGAAACTAAGAGCTACTGCCACTCAGCAGGTAGCTTGTGGGTTGCATTGGCTCTCACTGCAGATGAAGATATAAAAAATGAAGCATTGAGAGAAATTCTTGATCCCAACGCATACGTTTTTATTTCCCGTTATTCGAGTCATAAATTAATCAGAACACAGCCTGCCTTTGTGCACCACGTGGAAGATGGTTTTCCATTAGCGAGAAATACATTCTGCCCACACACAGTTCCTGTATCTCCGTATGTGCTCCTTTTGTCGTGACTCATTTTCATTTTGCTCTATTTAAGTTTTCCATCCTTGCATCTCACAGCCAGTTATGAGTTTTTATTGTTTCCATTATAAAGGATCAAGATGTTTTTTTTTTTTTTAATTGTCATTTTTTTCTACGGGTTATCTTCTCCTTGTTGTTCTTTAAGGATATTCATTATAAACCATTGATGCAATGGTAGAGTTACAGTTTCCTAAGTGATCGTTTCATTTTTTTCTATGCCTTATCTGAATATCACCCTATTAGAGTGAATGACTGGGAAGAGTTTTAGGGGGCTGCAGATTGATGAATTTAGTGAGTAATCTGTTTGGCAGCTCTACTCTAATTTCTAAACAGGCTTTCTTTCGTTCTCCACTGTTTAATTCATTCATACTGTAAATATAGCAAATTTCAATTTGAGAAGTAATAAAGTGACCATGTAACATATTTCCAATTCAGGGCCTGGTTACAAGTTGAGTCATTAGTTATCGCCCCAAATAAATAACGATTCCATGGGGTACATTATTTATCTGGTGCGATAAAAAACACCCATAATGAGTTTATGTGGAAAATTGTGCCGATTATGGTAAATACCGTATTTTTTCCCTGTTACATTTCGGCAGGTATAACCTGCCGAAATTTAACGAATGTTAGGTTATTTAACGCAATCGATAATTATCGGATCTGAAAGAGACACGTTAGTGACAGATTCCTTACCTTAGAATATCCCCAGGCGTCAGGCTGGATCCGGAAAGTTTTTTGCGTAGCAGTACCCTTGCGCGTCCGTCGTCGGCGTCGTGATCGCCGGGATGACGTCGCGGGCAGTACTTAGGCGCCGCCCCTGCGCGCTGACGTCAGTTCTTCTTTTTCCGCGCCAGCAAGCGCAGATCCGGGAAGAGCAGTGCCCTGGTCATTTTTTGACCATACTTTTTGGTGAATTTTTCACTGTTTTTCTCAATTGACTTCAAGGTGTCGTAGGGATGCCCGGGTTCAAACGTTGCGGCGCCTGTGCTCGGATGATGTCCGTCACAGACCCGCATTGGGAGTGTCTCTTCTGCCTCGGCCGAGGCCACGACACGGAGTCTTGTACCGACTGTCAGGCCCTCAACCCGAAAGCTTTGCGAGAGCGGTCTCGAAAGCTCCTCGAGGCCCGGCATTCGGCTCCGCGGAAGCCCCGGTCGCGTGAGAGGTCCAGGGGTCGATCGCGGAGTCCACACCGGTCGTCGGCATCGAAGTCTTCTTCGTCCGGTAAGTCGAAACACAAAAAGTCCAAAAAGCATCATCGCTCTAGGACTTCGCCTCGCCGGTCTCGCGACTCGGCTGAGGCCCCTCCCGGCACCGTCCCGGCCCCCGCGGCCCCGGACATGCCTGTGGAGTCGCCCCGCAATACCCGTCCTTCCCGGGTTCGGGGGCGGATCCGGCCCAAGTGCAGGAATTCCTGTCGGCCATGGCCCGCCTCTTCGGGCCTCCAGGTCCCTCCGGTGCGCCTTCGGGCCCCGCGGGCCCTGATGGGGTTGCTCCGGCGTCGCCGACGGCTCCGGCCCCGGCGTCGCACGTGCCTCCAGCCTCGATCCCGGCTCCGGCCCCGGCCTCGATCCCGGCTCCGCAACCCCCATCGACGCCGGTCGACCTAACGACGCCGGCGCCGATGTCTCCGGTGCCGTTCTCGACGCCGCCTGGGGCTCCGGGCGGCGTCGTTCCCCAGTTCCTTCCGGCTCCGGACATGGACCCGGACCGACGTCGCTCGACGCCGGTTCCGGCGCCGATGAGACCTTGGGTCCCAAATGTCCCTCCTCCCCCTTATTTTGAACCTGAGGAGGACCAGGAGGACTGGGAGGGGTCTGATGACCCTCTGACACAACAGTGTCAGTACGATGAGGACTGGACAGAGGGTCTAGGGGATGCCAGTGGTCTAGATACTTTCCCTGACACTGGCATGCTGTCTCCTCCCGTGGCTACGGAGGAGGGAGCTAATTTTGCAACGGTGTTGCGTAGGGCGGCTGGAGCCTTACATCTCCAACTCCCTGCTGTGGCGGTCAAGGTTAATCTCTTGACAGAGGTGCTTCAGCCGGCAGCCTCCTCTACGGAGACTGTGCTGCCGTTTAACGACGCCCTCACTGACGTTCTTTTGGGCGCCTGGTCCAAGCCCAACACAGGGGCTCCTGTGGATAGGAACGTGTCCCGACGCCATCGCCCAGCTCCGGGCGACCCCCTGTTTCTCTCTGTCCACCCCACCCCTGAGAGCTTGGTTGTCCAAGCCTCCGCTTCCCAAACCGCCTTCCCTACCACCCCACCGGATAGGGAATCCAAACGCCTGGATCAATTTGGGAAGAAGGGTTTTTCTTCCTCCAGTGCTGGCTTGCGGTCCATCAACACCGCTTGCCTTTTGGGCCGATATACCCACTCCTTGTGGGATTCGGTGGCGAATGTTTTGCCCCAGTGTTCTGAGGAGGTCCAGACACTGCTTTCCCGCGCCATTGCGGAAGGAAGGGATGCGGCCAAATACACAATCCGATGTGGCCTTGATACCGCCGACTCGCTGGGCAGGTCTATTGCAACGACGGTGGCGCTACGACGCCACGCCTGGCTGAGAACCACTGGTTTTTCAGGGGATGTCCAGAATACTCTCATGGACATGCCCTTTGATGGAGTCGGTCTTTTTGGGTCCAAAGCAGACCATTCGTTGGAGCGCTTTAAGGACTCACGGGCTACTGCAAAGTCCCTGGGCCTTTCTGCTACACGCCCTCCGCTGACTTCTGCTTTTCGCCCCTATCGTGGCCACGGTAGGGGCGCCCCTTCACGTCAGCAGCCCAGCCACCGGCCCGCGCAGCAGGCGTCTTCGCGTGGCCGAGGACGTGGATTCCGCCGTGGCGGATCGGGCAACCAGCGTGCGGGTCAGGCCACCACCTCCAACCCGTCCGCGGCCTCCAAACCCTCCAGTCCCTCCTTTCAGGTGCACAGTACGCCGGTAGGGGGCAGGGTCCGCCATCACCTTCCCCACTGGCGTACCATCACCTCGGACAGGTGGGTCTTAGACATTGTCCGAAGGGGCTACTCCCTCCCCTTCGAGTCCACCCCCCCAGCCATGCCACCTCAATTCCACCGCATGTCAGGGGATCACTTGCTACTTCTGCAGAAGGAAGTCACGGCCCTCTTGGCCAAGAGGGCCATCGAGCATGTTCCGACCCCAGAAGTAGGGCGTGGTTGCTACTCCCACTACTTCCTGGTGCCCAAAAGGACAAGGAGGACATGCGTCCTATCTTGGACCTCCGGAACGTCAATCGCTTCCTCCGGAAGGAGAAGTTCAAGATGCTCACCCTAGCTCAGGTCTTGACTGCCCTCGACCCTGGAGACTGGTTGGTAGCGTTGGACTTGAAGGACGCTTATTTCCACATCCCCGTCCTGCCGGCCCACCGGCGTTACCTTCGGTTCACGGTAGGCCCCGAGCATTTTCAGTTCACCGTGCTCCCCTTTGGCCTTACCAGTGCCCCTCGGGTGTTCACGAAAGTGTTGGCAGTGGTCGCAGCTCATCTGCGCCGGGCAGGGGTTTCAGTCTTCCCCTACCTCGACGACTGGCTGCTGAAGGCGGGCTCGCCCCAGGCAGTCGTCTCCCACCTCCAGACTACGGCCGAACTCCTGCACTCGCTGGGGTTCTCCATCAATGTGCCGAAGTCGCATCTGATTCCCTCTCCACAGCTTCTTTTCATCGGAGCAGTTCTGGACACGACGCAGTTTCGGGCCTATCCTCCCGAACGGCGAGTCCGGGATATTCAGGCTATGATTCCGATCTTTCAGCCTTTATCCTGGGTTTCGGGTCGGATGACCCTGAGGCTGCTGGGCCTCATGGCCTCCTGCATCCTGCTGGTCAATCATGCCAGATGGCATATGCGGGCTCTGCAGTGGGACCTGAAGTTCCAGTGGGCGCAGCACCAGGGCAACCTGTCCGATCACGTCCAGATCTCGGAGGGGACTGCAAAACAGTTGCAGTGGTGGCTCTCGAACCGGCAATGGGTCATGGGCAGATCCCTCTCCCTTCCCCAGCCAGAGCACACAGTTGTGACGGACGCGTCCCTTCTGGGATGTGGCGGTCACATGGGAGAGGCGGAGATCAGAGGCCTCTGGTCTCCGGCGGAGTCCCGGCTCCATATCAACCTTCTGGAGCTCCGGGCGATCCGACTTGCACTCAAGGCATTCCTTCCCTCTGTCAAAGGGAAGGTAGTGCAGGTGTTCACAGACAACACCACCGCCATGTGGTACTGCAACAAACAGGGCGGGGTGGGGTCATGGACCCTTTGTCAGGAGGCGCTGCGCCTCTGGACATGGCTGGAACATCAGGGCCTGTTCCTGATGGTTCAACACCTGGCAGGTTCCCTGAACGCCAGGGCGGACGAACTCAGCCGCAGGTGCATGATGGATCACGAATGGCGTCTTCACTTGGAAGTGGCGCAAGGACTCTTTCTACAGTGGGGAGAGCCTTGGTTAGATCTATTCGCCACCGAAGAGAACGCGCAATGTCATCAGTTCTGCGCGTTGGAATTTCCAAGGCGGCACTCGCTCGGCGACGCTTTTCGTCACGAGTGGAGTTGCGGTCTATTGTACGCCTTTCCGCCTATACCACTTCTACCCAGAGTGTTGAAGAAGATTCGGCACGACCGGGCCCAAGTCATTCTTGTGGCTCCGGACTGGGCTCGAAGAGTTTGGTATCCCGAGCTACTCAATATGAGCGTAGATCCCCCGATCCGTCTGCCTCTTCGGGAGGATCTTCTGTCGCAGCAGCAGGGGACGGTCCTCCACCCGAACCTGTCCAGCCTCCACCTGCTTGCGTGGAGATTGAGCGGCGGCAGTTGATTCCTTTCGACTTGCCTCCCGAAGTTTGTGATGTGATTCTGGCAGCCAGGCGTCCCTCCACTAAGGTGGTATACGCCTGCAGGTGGAACAAATTTGTGGCATGGTGCACAGCAAAGGCTGTGAATCCCCTTTCTGAGGTCCTTCTATTCCTTCTCTCTCTGGCCCAACAGGGTTCTGCCCTGGGTACCATCAAGGGTTATCTTTGTGCTATCTCGGCCTTCCTCAGGCTCCCTGATCAGCCCTCCCTTTTCAAGTCCCCTGTTGTTAACAGGTTCTTAAAAGGCATTACACACCTCTTCCCTCCTGTTCCGTTTGTGATGCCTCAGTGGGACTTGAACTTGGTTCTTACCTTTTAATGTGCGCTCCCTTTGAGCCTCTACATAACTGTCCTCTTCGTCTTCTGACTCTGAAGACAGCCTTTCTGGTGGCCATCACCTCCGCTCGGCGGGTGAGTGAGCTCCAGGCTCTATCTTGTAAGCCTCCCTTTCTGTCTGTTCATCCAGACAAGGTTGTTCTTTCGGACGCGTCCGTCCTTCTTGCCAAAGGTGGTTACTGCTTTCCACATTGGGCAGACCATCACTTTGCCCACCTTCTTTCCGCCTCCGCATCCTTCCAGAGAGGAAGAGAGGCTCCACCGTCTGGACCCAAAACGTGCGCTCTCCTTCTATATCGACCGCACAAAACACTTCCGGGTGGATGACCAGCTCTTTGTTGGCTACGTGGGCGCCAAAAAAGGTCGGGCGGTGCACAAGAGGACCATCTCCCGCTGGGTTACCTTGTGCATCAAGACCTGCTATTCTTTGGCTAAGAAGGAGCCTCCTGGTGGGCTGCGTGCCCATTCCACCAGGGCAACGGCTGCTACCACGGCCTTGGGCCTCGGTGTTCCGCTGCCGGTTATCTGTCAGGCAGCTACGTGGGCCTCGCTGCACACGTTTACAAAGCATTACTGCCTTGACAGTCAGGTCCGGAGGGACGGCTTCTTTGGCCGTTCTGTCCTCCAGGACTTCCTTGTCTGATCTTTGTTCGCAGACCCACCACCGGGGTTGGTATTGCTGGGGTATCTATTCTAAGGTAAGGAATCTGTCACTAACGTGTCTCTTTCAGATGCACAAGTTACTAACTTGTGTAACGATATATCTGTAAGAGACAGTAGTTAGTGACAGATTCCTACCGCCCACCCATCCTCCCCGTTCTACGAACTGATTTCTAGGGTTAAGGACATCCCTTTCAGGGCCCTAGTATTTTTCAGACACCTATGTCAGCTTCTTGCATGGCTCTGCGTTCCTGGCGCGGAAAGTCGTGTACAGAACTGACGTCAGCGCGCAGGGGCGGCGCCTAAGTACTGCCCGCGACGTCATCCCGGCGATCACGACGCCGACGACGGACGCGGAGCCGCACGACGCCGCCTACCGACGCGCAAGGGTACTGCTACGCAAAAAACTTTCCGGATCCAGCCTGACGCCTGGGGATATTCTAAGGTAAGGAATCTGTCACTAACTACTGTCTCTTACAGATATATCGTTACACAAGTTAGTAACTTGTGCATTTGTTAAATAAAACAAAACATATAATTCTATTCTGTGCGTAAACAGAGAGGTAAACAGGGATTCACATATGGGACGGAATTAACCCCCCTACTTGTAGTCAGGCTCTTAGTCTAGTAAAGGCGTTTCTGGATTTAACAATGTATATAAATGGTTGAGTAGCTATAGTGGTAAAAAGAAATGAAGATTGTTTTAACCAATATCCGTGCAAATCACTTGAGCGTATATCCATTAGATGGATAATATTTACATTCCATATGTGTATCCTGGCTACTTATGACCTAACTTGTTAGACAGCCCGTATGAAACCGAGGAGCTTTGCTCCCATGTGTTGAGCTTTGAGGTTCAGCCCAGAAATTAATAGAAAAGCAGTATTTCTGCTTGAGAGAGTGCAACCTTTCTGTGCTGTCTACTTTCACCGTCTAGGACCTGTAAACATAAGCAAACGGCCATCTTACACTATCAAGTTACTGCTCTGCTTTCAATCTCAGTGTTCAGGTCCCAAGGGCGGAGCAGAGGAAGTACTCTTAGTCCAGCCAGTTTTATGTTCTTGTTATTATGTGAGTGAGTTACTGTGTGTAACGAGCTTATTGCATCCTGACGTCAATACAGAAATAATGGAAGGAGGAAGTTATGTCTTTAGACGGTGCCTGCTGATTACCATGCTATCAGTATTAATAGCTGCCTTCTCACAGTGAGCCAGGCTGGATTTATGTACCGTTTCCTGTCCCTTCCCGAGAGTCCAAGAACGTGAAAATGTCGGTATTTTTCCGTAGTGAAGGTGGCAACCCTTATGACCACGTTTTCTCTTAGTTCAAGCCTTTGTTATAATAAACGTTTTAAAAGCAGTTGTTTAAAAACAATACATTTCCGACTTATCAACAAGACATGCAACAATGGAAAGAAAGCATAGCTGGTGAGAGGTGTGGTGCAGCGGCCAGGGCAGCTGACTTCGGAGCATAGGGCTCCGGCGGCAGCTCAGCACCATGTGACTCTGGGCAATAGCTCACTTAATTTCCACGACGGACACCAGCGCCTTGAGACCCGTAAGGGTTTACAAATACGTATTTTACATTTTATGTGCAAGATTTATGCCTAATGCACGTGTACCGCCGACATCTTTAGCAGTTGCCAGTATTTGAACTACAGGCTGTGCAAATTGAACGCAAATTCCTATGTAGCAAAACTATGGGATGTCAGACTGCCTATAATCTGTACACTTTGGCACCATTTAGACAGGGCTATGTTCTGTGTGACTCCTTATGGCTCGAAACAGTATAAGCACGCATGAAAAAAGTTAATCCGAATTTTGAGGTGTCAGTAAGTATGATCGTTGGGTTTTGTTTTAATCAATAATCTAATTTCCGCTCTTCCTGCTTCATTTTTTAAGAATTAAGAACGTGTCGTTTGTTGTTATTGGAGGTAACCAGTATCCAGTATCTCAGTGAATGCTGTGCAGTGAAGAGATTCGTAGGTTACTCCTTAAATTTGAAATTGCTTTCAAAATGTGCTGAAAAGAACTCCTGTGGTTCAAACACCTTGAAACAAAGGCCGGGACCGTGAGTGCCGTCAGCGTATTAAGAGGCTGATATCAGATCTATGCTTTCCCAGTAATATCCCAGTGTTCCTCCACATGGCGCCAGGACTTTATCAACATTGTTTTCAAAAAGCAAGCCATTTCTGTGACTCACAGCGGTGCAACGCAATCTGAGGATGAAACGTATTTTTCCATCTGGGGCTCTTGGGTCTGAGCTGACGTTATCGCTGGGCCACAGATGTGAGATGAAAGGCGGAGAGAGCCCTTGGCGGACACGTGCCGTGCGCCTCCAGCGCACGGGCAAAGGCACAAGCGCAGTGCATTGTGGGATAAGTGTTACTCTAGCGAGGTAAACAAGCCCGGGAGTGGTGCGCGCGCGCGCTTGTGCCCGCCGCTGCACGCGAATAACAGATGACACACTGCGCGCCGATGCTCGTAACCGTAGGCCGTGGGCGGATACATTTCCTGGGAAAGGTGGGACATGCACCCGCCTTTGCCCAATTGCGTGCTGTCTTCGCACGCAAAGCCCAATAGAAAAAAGCACAAAAAAAAAAACACACGCACAAGCGTGTGAAAAGTCCAGATTGTTTCCAAGAGGTAGTTTTCCTAGAGCAGCGTCTGCGCGCTGCGCTAGGCTCGACCTAAAAACGGCTTCTATCTGAAAGGGCCTCTTTAGTGTCTGACGGGTTGAGGCCATCAGTAAGCCAGCATCACACAACCCTTCTCTAATCCTTGCACTCATACATCCATCCATTTATCCAGCCACTGACTCACTCTTGCATTCAATCATTTACTGATCCACGAAAAGCAGACACACAAACTCAACAAGCATGTTGAAGATAACTTAAAATAATAAAAGTAGAAAATGCCAACACCTGACTTTGGCCTGCATATGCGTGCAATACAAAAATTGATTTAAACCTAGCAGTAGGTGGCTGTCTTGCTCTGTTATAGTACATATTGTATTGTTGTTTAAAAATTCGAACATAGCTGCCACAGTTAAAAGCAACATGTTGGCCATCTTGTTGCAAAAAAAACACTAAATAACTATGAACAAGCATTCTATGGCCATTCACTAAAATATTCCACAGGTCAGACATCACTGATTTATCTTGTGATGATCCAAGGTGGACAACATAATGCTTCTAAACATGCTGCATACTAGTGAACAATAAGACTGCGATACACAAGGGACAGTACCATTTCAAGATAGCTGCCCAGTTTAGAAATAGTGGCCTCACAGGGTGCAGCATATTGCTGATGAAATAGGTGGCAAGAGAGCGGCCTACACTCTGGGTACTGATGTAGAGAGCTGACTGTGGTTGAATACAATCATGTTAAAACCGAGGGTCAATAATCAAATTTGTAATTGTCATCAAATGTACTAAGCTCCAAATGGTGGATGCTGTCATAATGAGGTATAAATTGTTATGGTAAATTGCAATAATTATTGGATACCTTCCTGCTTGTTGTGGGCTGCATCATTGCCTCACTAGTCCATATAATTACAGGGTGCCTATTGTTATTATGAGACATATGGCATCTGAAATAACTTTTCCTAATTAGCTAATCAGGCCTGTACCCTTTATCATTGGTTCATAACCATTACTGACCCAGGCCAATTGTATTGAGCGTAAGCATTCCTAGAAATCTGTGCAAATTTAGAGTTGGCAAAATAGTTTATAGACACTCCTAAGAGTGCCTAACAAGGATTATTGTGGTGCAAAGCTTCTATCCCAAGGGTTTTGTCAGGGAGGTAACCAACACCGGACCCCTTGCCTTCTTTAGTAATCTATGAGAATCAAAGTAATTTAATACAAGCTTTAACAGTGTAATAACCCTCTTCCCACTAACTCTGCCACAAATTACTGCCGAACAGCCAGATGAATTAAATGAGCCAATTACACTGCCGGAGGTACACAAAGCGATACAATCGCTAGCCACGGGCAAAGCACCGGGGCCCGATGGATTTCCGACTGAATACTCTAAAGCCTACCAACAGGCCCTGGCACCGCAGCTCCTCGCTATGTATCGAAGCGCGCAGGAGTCGGGGATACTACCTGGCACACTGCGTGAATCGTTACTGGTGTCATTACCGAAACCAAACAGGATTGCGGAGCTGCTCGGCTCATATCGCCCGCTGGCACTCCTAAATACAGATTATAAAGTGCTAGCAAAAATATTGGCATGCAGATTGGCCTCATTGGTTCCAAAGCTCATCCATCCAGACCAAAATGGGTTTGTACCCACTCGCAGCACGTCATTAAATCTGCACCGCTTCTTCAGGGTGACACACTATTCCAGGGCTGTCTGGGACACTCGGGGTGTCTAGTATTAGACTTAGAAAAAGCGTTTGACACCCTGGAGTGGGGTTTCTTATTTGCCGCACTGCGTAGATACGACTTAGGTGACGGATTTTTAAGTCTTGTCCGGCTGCTTTATACTCAACCAGTAGCCAGGGTCAAAACTGGCCTACATCTGTCAGACCAGATCCCTATTGAACGTGGCACACGACAAGGCTGCCCACTCACCCCGCTCCTGTTTGCGCTAGCCATCGAGCCTCTGGCTGAATCATTGCGTAAAACGCAGGACGAGTGGGGAATCCCCTGGGGCGATGGTCTACACGGGGTTTCATTATACGCAGACGATCTGCTTGTATATCTTAAAGACGTCAGGATACCCTGCGCGACAGTAGAAAGAACACTGCTAGAGTTTGCCGGTGGCTCAGGGCTCCGCGTGAACTGGGACAAATCATGCCTGTACCCCTTCTCGGAGTCCACTCCAGATCCGCACCTGTCTATCAATGGCAAATCAGTGCATCGGCAGTTGTCCACGTTCCGGTATCTCGGGATACTTATATATAGAGACCCAGTGGACCTGCTAGAGGGTAACCTGGTGCGAGCCATCACTGCGGTTCGGGCACAGATGTCCTTCTGGGGCACATTACCACTGACGGTCATGGGACGGATTGCGCTACTAAAGATGGGGTACTTCCGCGCCTATTATAACATTTTTGTGAATTTGCCGTCGTGTCTTAAGCTGGCGTTGTTTAAAGGTCTGGAACTGGGCACAAGGAAATTCATTTGGAACGAGTTGTGCAGTAGAGTGGCCTTGCCCAAGATGTACCCCTCGACAGCCAATGGACGCCTTTCACTGCCGAATATGGAGCAATACTACCTCGCAGCCCAGCTCCAGTGGGTTGCAAGATGGCTGAGTGCGCGCCATCTAGAAGACTTCGCGACTCAGGCGCCGGGACTCACGCATCCCCAGGTGGTGGAGTTATTCCACCCCAGCAGGAAGGGCAGGCCGCCAGCCCAGCTGTTGATGGAAGTAGCTCACTACTGCTTTTGCCGCAGCCTGAGAATCACACGCTGAGTGATTCCATATGCGCCGTCCCTCCCCATAATGGGCACGCCCAGAAGGCACCGAGCTATCGCTAGTGCGGAGCTATCGCAGTGGGAGGGGGCAGGCATCCTAACACTAGGGGACCTGTACAGTGACAGGCAGCTCCTGCCTTTCGATGTGCTCGCTGAAGATTCGGGCCTGCCACAGGGCCAGTTCCTGCTGCATGCGGCGGTAACCCGCACGTTGCAGATGGCATGGGGCAACATAGTGCAGGAACCGGCCTCACATTTGACTGTACAATACTTGCACGAGCTAGGGACAGGCCGCCACCTCATCAAATGGTTTGCGGAATCATTGAGGGTGCACACGGCGCCGCAGTTGAGTTCCCTCCGTGCTCATTGGGATACAGATGTACAGGGGCCCAGCACTGAGCGTGAATGGGAGGCCATCCTTGAGGGCCCCACTTGTGTCCCCCGTAACGTAAGATTCCGGCTCATCCAGTATTACATAGCGCACAGGGCTTACCTGACACCAGCCAAAATAAATAAATATTTCAGTCGCGCCGACGCCAGTTGCCCAAGATGCGGAGAAGTAGGCTGTGACTTGCTTCATATGCTTTGGTCCTGCTCAGCCATACAACCATACTGGGGAGTGGTTACCACAACCTTAACGCAATGCACAGAATGCACGCTAAATTGGTCGTGGGAGGTGTCCATACTGGGATTGTACCAGAGGTCTAGCAAATACAAAGTAACGTCCCGGTACATAGATCTGGGGCTAATAGTGGGCAAACGCCTGATCACGAGACGCTGGAAATCTCATGACCCTCCTGCAGTGAAGGCCTGGTTCCAGTCGCTGGTCTGCTGGGCGCAGGCGGAGAGTATAGCGCTGCGTCGAGAGGATGCGATAGGAATTCGTAAGCAGCCACTTGCGGCGGACTGGGATGCGATCCTGACAAATTTCCGCACAATCTGGCGGAACCAGGCAGAGGAACCAGACAACACACATGAGTGAAGTACAGACCAGACCCTAGCAAGTTAGCTGGAACACAAGGGTCAAGTCGGGGCATTCATGGTGCGTGCAACAACATGCATAGGGCGACGGGTGTAACATTCCTTACTGACGCTTGTCCAAGCCAACCAACACAGCAAGCAGCAGGCTCTAATTGAGGAATAGGAGCCTAGAGGGTGGCATACAATTTGGTCAACATACAACCAAGCGCTGCGTGTAGGCAAATAGATAGGTCCCATAGAAGGGTGATATATGATGTACACTGTGTTGCACTGTTTTAATGTCTCAACTTTGAAAATAGGAGTCAATGTGTTATTTCCCTTGTTATGTCAATGTTATGTTGTAAATTGCCTTATCATATATTCACTAAGTCAACATAGCCATTATCGCAATGTTGAGTAAGATTCTGACGTCTAATTGAGATACATTGCGTTGCAAACCTGCTCAGGGAAAATTATTGAGTCAAAATTGAACTGTGATACAACTCTATAACCTGATGTGAATTGCAATTACGAAAAAATCAATAAACAAATTTAAACAAAAAGAAAACAGTGTAATAACAATCCACCAATAAAGGTCTATTTTCACGATAAATAAGTCAAGCCTAGTGCTTTTGTCGTAACCTTTTGTAATAAAAACAGATTAGAGCTATGTCTTCTGACATAACTTTCACAATAAACCAATTTACCCCATTGCCTTTATCCTTGGCTTGTCGCCATAACCAACTAACACCGCCTGCATTGCACATAATATGCTAATCTACAGGTGCAGAGTTAAACTACAAAGAAATACACATTACAGTTGGTGAAAAAATAGACAGCCCCTCTGAAAAGGGCCTAACAGGGATTATCACATTGCAAATCTTAAACTCCAAGAGTTTGTAAGGGGGTAACCAATAATAAAACCCTATGCTAATCTGTGAGATTCTATGAAACAAAACATCTATTTCAGGCTTTACCATAGTGTAATGACAATATACCTTTAAAATGCCTATTGGCTTTAACAAACACTTTCACAATAAATTAGTTAGGTATACTCCCTCTTTTGTAAATTTTCATAATAAATATTACTAGACCTTTGACATCTGAAATATAATGTCCCAAAAAACCAATCAGGTCTATAGCCTTTATTATTGGCTTGTCACAATTACGAACTGAAGTCTACTGAACTCTGCATAAGCTTTCCCACAAGGAAACCATCTCACATATAGTAAGAAAAGTATAAAAATATACAAAATAACAGTTGACAAAACAATATTCAACCTCTTCTAAGAGAGTTAGCAAGAATTATCAAAGTGCAAGTCTTCAACACACAAGGTTTGTCACCTGGGGAAACCAACACCAGATCCCTTGTCTACTGCAGTAATATGTGCGATCCATGTAAAATATTACTTGTATACACACTTTTACATAGTGTAATAACAATTTACCCATAAATGTCTATTGGATTTAACATATGATATTTACAATAAGTAAGTCAGGGCTACTGCATTGGTCGTAACTTTTCATAATAAACAGATCAGGGCTACAGCCTTGATCAATGGCTTTTCTCCATAGTGTGGAGTATCTGCTTTCCCACAAGGATAAAAGTGCAATATAAGCATTTAATTTAAACTGAAGCACACAGTATATTCCCAATAGAAGCTGTAATCGAGAGAATCAAATTTGGGTGGAGCTAAAGCCTCTCTCAGAAGTCATGAAATTAGAAATATATACAAAATGATAGTTTGTAAAACAGTATCCAACTCTTATTTTTTTATATTGGTTTTATCTTTTAACATACAACTGAAATATCAAAAAAAGATGCATTACAGATAGGGGAAAAAAAAACCCAAAAGAATGGAATTGAATACATTGTCTGCAGAGGGAGATACGGTAAAACGATAGAAAGCCAGATTTTAGAGGAGAGCTGATGGCAGAATTAGAAGATTTCTAATGTAGATCTCTGAATAGTGCCTTTAATGCAGCTAGGTGACGTTGTGAGAAGTCCTTCTTATATTGCAGCGAGTCGGGTTGGGAAGACTATGCAAAAATTTGGCAATTAGAGCGTCACTTCAAAAGAAAAAGGAAGAGTGGAGGAAGAAGAGGAAAAGGAGGTAAGTACATGGCGACCTCAACGGGGAAGAAGAGGAGGGAGGGCTAACCGCTTGAGCATTTCTTGAGTGGCTTTGTTAAACAACATGTGGAGGCGAGACTAGCCTGAAGAGATACTATAAATAGAAGAGGTAGGGAAGAGGGGGATTCGAGGACACTTTAGGGGTGTGCTAGGTAAGGAGGGGGGGGGGTCAATGCCCTCACGGGGGAGTGAGGTTGTGCTGGCGCGAAATACTGATGGGTGCTGAATCAGTTGTGAGTACTGGGGTTGCAACCGGAGAGGTGTGCGTTATCGGGTTCAGATAGAGATGGTATGGTTGCCAAATATCCTTGGGACGGGAGGTGGGGGGCTGGAGTGAAGAATATATCTCTGTTTGCATGTCGCAGTAAGTCATACTGCGGAGCCATGAGTCTTTTGTAGGAGTTTGCTTTGTGCCCAAATGTATTGCGATCTCTCTTTTTGCAAAGAGAAGCGCTATAGCAATGAATCGGCGGTAGGCCAACGAGATATCGATGACAATTCCTAACAAAGCAAGCGTGGGAGTTGGGGGGAGCGGTGTAGAAATGATATCTGATATCGCTTGAAATATTGTGGTCCAGTAGGAAGCGATGTGTGGACATGTCCATGTAATGTGAGCAAAGTCAGCAGTAGGGGAATGACATTTTAGGCACTGGGGTCATTTGGAGGGGTCGAACTTGGCAAGTTCTGCCGGTGTTACGTATGGTGCTGAGACAGAATATCGAGTTGGAAATGTCGACTTACACAAATAGCGAGTTGGAAATATCGTGATTCAGAAATATCGACAGCAAGAATATCTTGGTCAAGAATATCGAATTTAAGGTAAGAAATATCGTTTTTAAAAATATAGAAGTCGTTAATATTTGCAAAAATATAGATGTTTAAAATATCTATTTTTTAATTAGTGTTATGTATTTTAGTTTATATTTTTAATGTATGTGATGTATGTTTTTTTTGTACAAGTATTGTTTATGTTTTTTAATATATGTGTTAAATTTAGTAGTTATGAATTTTATTTTAATTAAATTTTGAATATTTTAGTTCCGTAGCGGGTTGATAGGGGAATAGTGTGGGAAGTAATTTAATTATAATAAATTAATGAATATTTTTTATTTATTTAATTTAGATTTTATAGTGTTAATTGTGGGAAGTAATTTATGTTTAATAATTAGTTGTTAATTTTTATATTAACTAATTGATAATTAACTATGGTAATTGTGTGATTTCTTTTAGGTGCGGGTTGTTGGGGTTTATAGGGGTAAAGGGTGTGAAGTAATTTTTGTTTAATTAATTAAGAATTAGTTGATCATTAATATTAATTAATTAATTTATATTTAATTAGGGTATTTGTTTATATTTTTGGTTTATAGGGGTAAAGGGTGGGAAGTAATTTATGTTTAATTAATTAATAATTAGTTGTTAATTTTGTGATTTGTTTTAAGTGTGGGTTGTGGGGTTTATGGGGTGAAGGGTGGGAAGTAATTTATGTTTAATTAATTGATAATTAGTTGTTAATTAATAATTAATTAATTGAAAATTAAATATGGAATTTGTGTAATTAATTTTAGGTGTAGGTTGTGGGGTTTATAGGGGTAAAGGGTGGGAAGTAATTTTCGTTTAATTAAAAATTAGTTGATCATTAATATTTAATTAATATTTAATTAGGGTATTTGTTTATATGTTTGTGTGTGGGTTTTATTGTTATGGGGTACAGTGTTGGGAGTAAATTAATTTTACTTACTTTATAATTAGTTGTTAAATACTATTAGTTTTTTTATTGAAAATAAGTTTTATTTGTTCAATTATTTTTTTTACAGTTTAATTTTAACTGGGTTGTGGGGATTATAGGGGTAAAGTGTGGGAAGTTAAATAATTTTTATGATTTTTTTTTATTAATAATATTTCTTTAATTGGTAATTAATTATGTCAGTTGAGGAAGTACATTTTTTTTTTTTTAATTTAGATGTGGGTTGTGAATTGTGTGGTGTTATAGGGTAGGAAATAAAAAAACATTATGTAATAAGTAATGTTTTTGGTCCTAAATAATTTTTAATTAAAAATATTTATTTGTTTGGAAATTGTTTTTTATTTTATTTAATATAATATGTGTAGGTATTTTTGTTATATGTATTTAACATTATAATATGTTTTTTAAATATTAAATATATTTGTATTTGTAATATATTTATATATTTTTTAATTTATTTTTTACATATTTTTATTGTTAACATTTTGTTTGTTTTTAATTTTGAACTGACTGGAGTGAGAATATTAATTGTTACGCCTCTGAAATCCAGCACTTTCCCTACTGTTGCACTCACTGGAGTGGGAATAGTAATTTTTACCCCTCCGCTATCCAACACTTTCCCTACTGTTGCACTCACTGGAGTTGGAATAGTAATTTTTACCCCTCCGCTATCCAACATTTTCTCTACTGTTGCACTCACTGGAGTGGGAATAGTAATTTTAACCCTCTGCTATCCAACAATTTCCCTACTTTTGCACTCACTGGAGTGGGAATAGTAATATCTACCCCTCCGCTATCCAACACTTTCCCTACTGTTGCACTCACTGGAGTGGGAATAGTAATTTTTACCCCTCCGCTATCCAACACTTTCCCTACTGTTGCACTCACTGGAGTGGGAAATTTAAGTTTGGAGATTTTTAAATAGTTTAATGTTTTAATTTAGAGTAGAATGTTTTTTTATTTGTATTTTATGTTATTGGTACACACACACACACATATATATATATATATACATATATATATGTGTGTTTGTCAATTTTTATATCATTTTAAAATTATTAAAAAAATTAAAATTAAGTTTATTAATTGTTTTAAAGTAAATATATATGAATTAAGTATGTGTTGAACTTTTTTAATTAAGTTTATTTATTATATATTTTTTAATTTATATTAAATTAAGTTTATTTTTTTATATTAATTAGTTAGGTATACTCCCTCTTATTATTTAACATATTTAATATTTATTATTTAATTTAATATATATATAAAATTCGATATTTTGTACAACTATATTTTTTACATCATTATTTTTTACTTCAATATTTTTAACATCGGTATTTTGTCAGTGAACCGTCACTTATATTTGATGATTAAATTTAAAGTGGAGTAACTTGTGTCTGTGATTTGGGGATACCCTTTTTATCTGTTCGTGGCAATTGGTCCATTCCTTGTCTGATAGAGAATGTCCCAGATCCTCCTCCCACCGACCCCGAACCCCCCTGTCTCACACCCGCCTGACTGTCATACATGTCTGAAAATATTTTGGTTACAAGGTGAGAGCCGTCAGGGTCAGTAATTAGAAGTGTGAGGGGCTTGTACTCCTCAGGGGAGAGGAGGTAGGAGGAAATCGCGGAGCGAAGAGCGGCAAATACCCTGGTCATTATGAAATGGTCCATATGTGATATGTCAGACCGGATTGCCAGGTCAGGATGGAACATGCCCGTCTGGGAATAGAGACCCAATTGTGTGAAGCTGCAGTTTACTTAATGGGTGCTGCACTACTTTCTCAGTAGTGGGTGGTATTAGCGGATACGGAGACAATGGGAGGTTGGACGAATATAAAGATCATGAGCCTAGCAATTGGCTTAGCCGGCGCCAGGACCAGCAGGTGGTTGATAAAGGTTGTATGTCGTAAGGATCTAGTCTCATGCCCACTGGGAACAATGCTCCCAACGGGGTGGGAGCGGCCAGATACCGTTCGGGTTTGGTGTATGGGATGCGCACGTCATGGTGGAACCAGTGGTAGGCAAACTGTGCCTGCGCCACCAAATAGTATAGATGTAGGTCGGGGACGGCAACCCCCCCTCCCCCTCTCATAGGGAAGGGTCAGGGTGTCCCAGGCTATCCGAGGTCTGCGCCCCACCCAAACTAGACGGATCAGCAGCCCGCAGAGCTGCGTGAAAAAAAACTTTGGTTAATGGGATTGGTATGTTAGTGAATAAATACAGAAAACGGGGTAGAACATTCATTTTGATGAGGGCAATGCGGCTTGCCATTCATAATGGCAGTTGGATCCAGCGTTCCACCTGTTGTGAAAGCTTCTCAATGGCAGGCCCGTACTTATTGGGAATTACTTGCTCCTATTCTCTATGCAACGTGACCCCCAGATATTTCGTGGTGTCAGCTGCCCATCGGAGGGGAAGATTACTGTCTGCGGGGACAACAAAGTCTGTGAGGGGAAATAGTTCCAATGTATTCCAGTTAATGCGTAGGCCAGACATGTCCCCAAAACTGCCGATTTCAGCGATGAGTGGCTGTAAGTTTGTGACAGGGTCTCTGACAAATAGCAGTATGTTGTCGGCATACATTGATAGGAGGAAGGGCCCCGGGCGAAATCGGAGCCCACGATGCATGTGTCTCTCCTGTAGGTGCCTAACTAAATGGTCCATTGCAATTATACAGAGTAGGGGTGAGAGGGGGCAACCCTGACGTGTTCCGCGGGAAATCGGGAAGGGTGGTGACAGAGAGCCATTCACCCGGAGCCTGGCCGTTGGGGAGGAATATAGAAGTGCAATTAAATTTGCAGGTATTCCAAGTTTACGAAGCGTGGCAAAGAGGAAAGGCCATACTAAGGAGTCAAAAGCCTTCTCTGTGTCGAAGAGCTACAGCTGCTTGAGTTGTTAGTGCAATCCTGTTGAGTACCGAGAACACTGTTCTGAGGTTTAGTGCGGTGGACCTCTGGGGAATGAAGCCAGATTACACCGGCGATAGGATTTGGTCCAGCAGTAATAACAGCCTGTTGGCCAACATCTTAGCGAGTATTTTATTATTAAAGTTTATCAGGGATAGGGGGCGGTAGGAGTTGCAAATGGTGGCTTCTTTGCCAGGCTTCAGCAGAAGGGAGATAGCTGCTTCTCTCATGGATGGGGGAAGCGTTCCACTAGCAAGCGCCTCGGCGTATACCTCTAGTAAATGCGGTATCAGTGCTTCCTTAAAGTGTTTGTAAAGGTCCCGGGAAGCCCGACCAGCCCCGGGGCCTTAGATCCATCGAGGGCGTCTATAGCCTGCCCAACCTCCTCTTCAGTAAAAGGCTCACTAAGGAATTGCGCCTGCCCCGTGTTTAACCAAACCATCGCGATTTCCTCTAGCTAGCTAAGGTGGTGTGTAAAGTCTGCAGGAAGTGTTCGATAGTATGCAACTAGTTGTGCCTTTATGTCTGCATTGTCAGTGACTACTGAGTCGTCGGATACCCGTAATGAGGTGATGTGTCCTGTGCCTCGGGTCCTATCAGGCACGCGAGGGTTCTACCGGAGCGCTCTCCCTCACCATAACGTCGCACAGCCTGGTATTTACCTAAGAGAGTGGCCTCACGCTCGGCGTGGTCTTAAACTCGGGTATTAGGGCGCTAAGTTTATGGGAGTAATCTAGTGTGCTGGGTGGGTTGTCAAATTGCGCTATTTCGGCTTCCAGTCTAGCAAAGCTGCCCCGTATTGAGCGCAACACCCCGGCTTGTTTAGAAATACATATACCTTGAATGTAGGCCTTGAAGGCGTCCCATAGCACTGCATATTGCGATACAGACCCGGCGTTCAGTGAGAAATATTCATGAATTGTGTCATGCTACTTGGATTTAAAAAAGACGTCCAGTAAGGCTGTTGCCGGGAAGATCCATCTGCGCTCCCACCCGGTAGCATAAGGGATTATTAAGTGGAGGAGAACGGGTAAGTGGTCTGATAGGTTGTATTTCTATGGAGCATATCCAGTTGCAGCCATGAGCATTAGAGAACCAGTAATCTAGTCGTGTCCAGGTCGAGTGTGGAGAAGAGTGGAACGTGAAACCTGGAGTGTCAGGATGATGTGTACGCCATATGTCGCGCAGTGCCAGGGAGTGTTGTAAATCTAGAAACGAACGAAGGGCTTGAGGCTTAGTGTTCTGTCCAGTAGTGGTGGAGTCATGGCTAGGATCGAGCCAGAGGTTCTGGTCCCCCCCAATTAATAGAATGTCATAGTCATGCCTATCTAGTGTGCTTGGAGCTCGAAGAAAAAGATGGGGTCATCTGTGTTGGGGGCTTAAATGTTGAGAGAGTATTGTCTTGTCAAATAGCAACCCAATCACCAATAATTATCCAGTGTTAGGGTATCTTTCATAGATTCACATGCCTGAATCTTTCCCCGTCGTCGGAATGGGAGTCCCCGGTACATAAATAAAGTAATGTCTCATAAGACATAGAGAGTAATAGGCCTAAGGCCTCACATTAGTAACATATCCAGGTCCTTTTGTAAAAAGGACCAAACTCTAGAGAACAACCAATCAGCTGTCACCACCATCTGGAACCTTCCTGGAAGGAGTTCTAGTCCCTCAGATTTTCTACCGCACGTCGTGCTAAGGGAGTCTCCACTGAGCTCTGCTCAGGTTATCCTTATTTCTTGGATTACAAGGTATTTTTCTTCAGGATTCTCTTTGTCTGAGTGAAGTCCTTACTGTCTTCATGTCAGACACTCCTAAAAAAGGCCTTTTTAGGCCCTGTGGTACCTGCAAAAAGAAGAGGTTACACGTCGATGACCAAAATAAAGACTGCCTCTACTGTCTTTATCCGGACCACTCACCTAAAGACTGCAAGGTATGTCGTACCTTTTCTACCAAAACGTTAAAAGACCGTGAGGGAAGGCTTTTGACTTGGCTGCAGAGGCTTAAGGACAAAAAGACCCCTTGTCCTCTGAGGAGAGTGAGACCTCATCGAAATCCTCTTCTAAAACACCTCAGAAAAGGCCCAGAGATGTCTCTCCAGGTCCTTCTTCGCAGCAACCTCAAAAGAAGACACACAAAAAGTCTTCAGAGGCTTCAAAAATTAAGGATTTGCCAGCCAGAGAGTCTCCTCCCCTTCAAAAATCACAAAATACAGCTTCAGACCCTCTAACCCCTCCGCCGAGGGTGAAACACACCTTTAAAAAGCCTTCCTCAACCCCGTCGACTACCATCTCGTCGACGATGGCTTCGACGACGACAAGATCTCCTCCTACAGCTGCTGGAGTGACTTCGTCGACGACGACAGTTTCCACAATTTCAGTCTCATCGGCATCTCTTTCATCGACGACGTCTTCGTCGACGGCACATACCCCTTTGTCGTCGACAATCAAGAAATCTTCGTCGACGTTGAAGATAGCGTCGACGACTCGCTCGACGATGAGCGCGACGACGAGTGCTTCGTCGACGATGGTACGTACGTCGACGAAGAGTGTACCGTCGACGACCCTTCCGTTGACGACGACTTTGTCGTCGACGTTCCTTTATCGACGACGAGTATACCGACGACGGCCTCGTCGACGACACCTAAATCTAAGACAGAAAGTGCATATTTTCAACAGAAATTCAGCAAACCGAGGCTGACACCTTCCCTGACATCACCCAGTAGGGTCCAATCTTTGCTTCCCTCTCATCTATTGGATGAAGATGATGATTCGGACGAGGACAGTATGTTCCGGGCTGCAACAAGTCCTTCTGAACTCAATGTTAAGTATCAAGAGGACACGGAGTATGAAGATCAAGATATGGATGAACAGGCGTACTATCAAGAACAAACCCATCATCAACAGCCACAGATGGTTTGTCTTCCTTCACCCCTGGTCTCTGACCTGCGGTTCATGATTTCAGACTACAAAAAGAGGTTCCCTACCTCTGCTGCTCCAGTTCTCTCTCCACCTAAGATGGCGCAAGTTCCACCTCCACCTCCTCCTGCCATTGAACTGCCTGTGCCGCCTCCCCCCTCTACGGACGATGAGGAGGATGAGCCACAAGAAGAATGGGAAATTCAAGATACCCAGTCACATCATGACGAATGGGATGACTATGTTATCCCTCTTCCAGCGTCGCCTTTACCTCTTCAGGCAGACTCGCCTCCAGAAGATATCGGAGGATTCCACAACCTCCTGGAAAGAGCAGCACAACGTTTTCAACTGCCAATGCCTTCTCACCAACAGGACTGTTTCCTTTACGATTTCAAGGAACCTTTCAAGAAATCTGTTAGATCTATGCCTATCATAGATTATATCTGGGATCAAGGCTTAAAAATAATGCAAAACCCTTCTACAGTTCCTCCAGTCTTGCCAAGGTTGGATAAAAAATATAGAGCTCCTGACAACGCTCCAGCCTGCCTTATAGCCCATCCAAAGCCTGATTCCGTGATTACTCAGGCAGCTCAACGCAGATCAAAAAACCCATGTGCCTCACTGTCAGCACCTCCGGATAAAGAGGGCAGGCGCTTAGACAATATTGGGAAACGTTTTTCATCCATGTCGGCGTTAACTGTAAGGGCGTCTAACTCATTGGCGTTATTGGGACGCTATAACAGCCAGATGTGGTCAGACATTGCACCCTACCTAGAGACCCTGCCGCAGGAGTCTAAAGAGGAAGCAAAAAAGGTGTTGCTAGAGGGCGAAAGATCGACTTCTGAAATTATAGACTGTGCAATGGACATCGCGTCCACTGGTTTACGCCAACTGGCTGGGGCGGCGGTCCTAAGGCGCCAAGGATGGCTTATGGCAACAACATTCAGGCCTGAAATCCAGACCAAAATTCTTGACATGCCCTATGATGGACAACTCCTTTTTGGAGCTCATATAGATGAAGCCCTCCAAGGGATCAAGAAAGATACGGATACAGCCAGAGCTTTGGGTACCCTTCAATATAAAACCACCCCTTTTCGAGGCTCAAGGGGTAGAGGCCAATCTTCTTACAGAGGAGGCTACCAGCAGTATAGGTATCCTACCTATTCCTCCTCTAACCAACAATACAGGCCACAATTTCAGCAAAGGCAACAGACACAGACTTCATACAACAAGTCTTCCTTTCGCGGAAGGGCCGGACGACAGAAGGATTCCGCCCGACGCCAATGACTTCTCTCTACCGCCGATCCCAGTTACATCTCCACCCTCCAAAGTAGGAGGAAAGATATCCCACTATCTTCAAAATTGGAATCAAATCACAACAGATCGTTGGGTTCTCCAACTGGTACAGTTTGGACATTCTCTAGAATTTGTGCAAACTCCTCCACCGACACCTCCTCAACCTATGGCTCACAAACATTTGCACCTCTTACTCCTGGAAATATCATCAATGATCCAGAAGGGAGCCATAGAAAGGGTTCCTGTTCATCAAAGAGGTCAAGGTTTTTACTCCCGATTCTTCTTGGTGCGCAAAAAGGAAAAGAATTGGAGGCCAATCCTAGATTTGAGAAGTCTAAACATTCTTGAAGAAACAATCGTTTTGCATGGTCACCATTCAAGAAGTCTTGCAGCTTCTCAATGCGAAAGACTACATGGTATCCTTGGATCTCCAAGATGCCTATTTTCATATTCCTATCCACAAAAGACACAAAAAGTTTCTGAGGTTCGCCGTGGCCGGCAGGCACTACCAGTTTCGAGTTCTGCCCTTCGGGCTCAAGTCAGCTCCGCGCATATTCACAAAGTGTCTGTCCCCAGTGGCTGCATACCACAGGCAGCAGCATCACCAAGTCTTCCCTTATCTCGACGACTGGCTCGTCAAGGCGCCCTCTCTCGACAGCGCGAGGAAGTATTCCAGAGCCTGTCTACGGCTTTTCAGAAAATTGGGTCTCACCCTCAACCCAGACAAATCCGTCCTGCAACCTTCTCAGAGGATAACATTTCTGGGAGCTGTCCTGGATACGGTCCTGAAAAAAGCGTACCCATCACAGGAACGGCAACAAAAACTCCGGCAAATAGCAGAGCGCATAAGGAAAAGAAAGTCTCTTTCAGTGCGCCTATTCAAATCCCTCCTCGGAATGATGTCCTCCTGCATTCTCCTGGTACCCTACTGTCGCCTCCGCATGCGTCCTCTCCAAGAGGGTCTCTCCACTCAGTGGATTCAAATCAGCGGATCCTTCGACAACATCATACAGGTGACTCCTCAGATGGTCGCCTCTCTAAACTGGTGGACTCATCCACAAAATCTCTCTCGAGGCCTACCTTTTCTAATTCAAGCCTCTCCTCAAGTGATAACCATAGATGCGTCTCTAGAAGGTTGAGGAGCCTTTCTTCAGGAGATTCAGATCAGTGGGAAGTGGTCATCTTCCGAGCGAAAGTTGCACATAAACCTCCTAGAGCTGAGAGTAGTGTATCTTGCCCTCCTGGCTTTCCTTCCCAGGATAAAAGCTTCACTAGTGCTCGTCAGAACGGACAATACTACGACGATGTACTACCTAAACAAACAGGGAGGAACTCGTTCGCTCACACTCTCTCGAGAATCTCAAAAAATTTGGAACTGGTCACTTCAACACAAAATTTCCCTGAGAGCGGAGTATGTTCCAGGAAAAGACAATACATTGGCAGATTCACTAAGCAGACTGCAGACAACCTGCCACGAGTGGGAGTTGAACCAAGATACTCTCAACAGCATCTTCTCTCAGTGGGGCGAACCACTGTTGGATCTGTTTGCCACACAGCACAACGCCAAATGCCAACACTTCACAAGCTGGCATCCCCAACAGGGGTCTCTGGGGAATGCATTTTCAATAGCATGGTTCGGCGTATTTGCCTACGCCTTTCCACCGATTCCCCTGATTCCCAGGGTCCTCAGGAAGATGAAGGCAGAGCCCTGCACACTGATTCTAATAGCTCCAGCATGGCCTCGCCAACATTGGTTCACTGAAATCCATCTCCTCTCCCTGCAGCCTCCAATTCCGTTGACACCGTTTCCATCTCTCCTCACAATGGACCAGGGACAAGTCCAACACCCGGATCCAGCATCTCTCAAATTATCGGCCTGGCTCCTGAGTTTCACGAATTTCAGGGCCTAAACATTCCTCCAGACTGCAGGGCAGTTCTATCTCACGCTCGAGCAGATAGTACAAATAGAACTTATTATTTCAAATGGAAAAGATTCTGTCTCTGGTGTAGATCGGCTAAGGTGCATCCTCTCACATCCTCTCCAGAAGAAATTTTACCATACCTTCTCCATCTAGCAACTTCAGGCCTCGCTCACGCTTCCATCAAAGTTCACCTGGCAGCAATTTCCCGTTTTAGGAGATCTTCTACAGGACCTTCTCTTTGGTCAAATAGACTGATAAAACAATTTCTCAAAGGTCTATTTCGGACTTTCCCTCCTGTAAAGTCTCCGCCTCCAACATGGCAGCTCAACACAGTCCTTGCTCAACTTATGAGACATCCTTTTGAGCCGATACACAGAGCTGACCTCAAGTTCTTCTCCTGGAAGACTGCACTTCTTCTGGCCCTTGCATCCGCAAGACGAGTCAGTGAGCTTCACGCATTCACAATACAAGACCCATTCCTTCAATTCAAGAACGATAGGGTAATTCTGCAGACTAATCCGAAATTTATACCCAAAGTCCCGTCGGACTTCCACCTTAACGAACCTATTGTCCTAAAGACCTTCTTTCCAAATCCTCAAACAGCAGCGGAAAGAGCCCTACATTCACTGGATTTGAAACGCTGCCTTAAATTCTATCTTGACAGGACACAAGCTTTCCGCAAGTCCAACCAAGTTTTCGTGGCTTACAGTCTACCTAGGAAAGGTTTTCCCCTTACAAAACAAAGTATTTCTAGATGGATTTCTGGTGCTATTGTCTTCTGTCACCAACAAGCTGGTCAACCTTTACAATCAAGAATTCGTGCCCATTCCACTAGGGCAGTTTCTACTTCTATGGCATTGTTTGCGGGCGTGCCTATAACTGACATTTGCAGAGCGGCAACATGGAAGACGCCGCATACATTTACCAAGCATTACTGCTTGGATTCGGAGCTAATGAAGGATGCTGCGGTGGGACAGGCGGTGCTGCGTCATCTATTTCAATAAAGGTGAGCCTTCCTTCCTTCCCGCCAACCTCTCTCTCTCTCTAGACGCACATTTCTCTGTTATTTCTATAACTTTTGCAAACTTTACAAAAGGAAATGTGCTCATCATTGCTTTTTATTCTGATTCAGGCATGTGAATCTATGAAAGATACCCTAATACTGGATAAGAAATGCGTTACTTACCTGTAACTGCAGTTATCCAGTATTGGTATCTTTCATAGATTCACCTGCAACCCACCCGCCTCCCTTGGAAGGGCTCACCTAGTACTCTCAGTTGTACCTCTATATAGCACTGTGCTTACGAAAATCTGAGGGACTAGAGCTCCTTCCAGGAAGGTTCCAGAGGGTGGTGACAGCTGAAGGTTCCAGAGGGTGGTGACAGCTGATTGGTTGTTCTCTAGAATTTGGTCCTTTTTACAAAAGGACCTGGATTTGTTACTAATGTGAGGCCTTAGGCCTATTACTCTCTATGTCTTATGAGACATTACTTTATTTATGTACCGGGGACTCCCATCCCGATGACTGGGAAAGATTCAGGCATGTGAATCTATGAAAGATACCAATACTGGATAACTGCAGTTACAGGTAAGTAACGCATTTCATATCGCCCATGTTTTTCAGAGACAGTGAGTTGATGAGTAAAGGGGAAGCTGCGATGAATGAGGACACATACTCCTCGGGCGTAGGTGCTGTAGCCAGAGAAAAACCGGTGGGGGCCCCATGAGGAGGCAAATGTGAAGGAGGTTAGCGCGGGCAAGTGGGTTTCCTGCAGGAACGCTATATTAATGCAGTGTCTACGGAGGTAGGCTAGTACTATTTTACACTTTCTGGGGTTATTAAGCCCCCGTACATTCCAAGTAATCAGTCTCGCCTCAACATTCGCGTCAGTTGTTAGTGCCATAAAGAGATGCAATAGCATATGTACACATGGCAGGTTTGTGAGGTGCAGTACATGAGGAGGGAAAGGGGGAGATAAGGGTGAAGGGAGAGGGGGAAGAAAAAGAGGGAGCAAAAAGAACACATTTTAAACCAGGACCCAAAAGAAACCCACCCCCTCCCACACCAGGGCAAAAGGACCTGGCGAATACCCAATACCCCAACAACAAAAAGAAACATCCCAAACAGATCGGAATCATCCGTAGGGGTGGGGCAACGCGTGGGAAGTCCCATGCTCATTGCTTGATGTGTACATAGTAGTGTAGGAATAGAAAAACAATTGGCAGCGTAGTAATGCATAGTAGTTGTCATTCAGCTGACTTATTGAGGGAAACCGATATATTGCAAGCCAAGTCACGTTGCTAGAGTGTTCCAGGCCCACATCAGGATAAGATGGAGAGCGTCTGCAATCCGGAAGGGAGGGCAAGGTGCGGGACTGCAATCATTCTGAAGGAAAGAGTTCAGCACTAGCTGCAAGTTGTCGGTCCGGGGATGGGTGTCCAGAAGAGCAGGAAGGGCTTATGCAATTGGTGTCCTTTTGTTGTCCGCAGAGGGCCAGGGTAGCGGCCGGGGTGTCGAAAAAATTAGTTGTATCAGTCAGGGATACCCGCAATCGTGCAGGGTAGAGCATGGCTTACTTAAGGCTGAGCTTGCGGAGCTGGGCCTTAACATCGGTAAACTTGTGGCGGGCTTCCTGGACTACGATTGTGTGGTCTGGGTAGAAGGAGAGAGTGGAGTCTTGATAGCGTATAGGTGCATTCTCTCGGGCCAGTCGGAAAACCGTATCGTGGTCCCTGTAGTTGAGGAGGCGTGCGATGAAGGGCCGTGGGGGGGCCCCCGGGGGTGGGCGGGGCCCCAGTGACCTATGTGCTCTCTCCACAAGAAGGGATTTGGAGAATGGATCTGCACCAAAGAGTTCGGTAAGTAGTGTTTCCACAAAGAGCTCAGGACGCCCTACATTTGTGGACTCTGCAAGGCCCCAAATTCTGATATTGTTTCTCCACGACCTGGCCTCAAGATCTTCATTTTTTATTGCTACAGATTTCAGGAGTCGCTCCGTTTTTTCCAGGCGGCGTACGACTTCCTTGCCTGGTCCTCCTAGGTAGAGATTCGTTCCTCAGCTGCATCTAACTGGACGGTGTGTTTATCCAGATGCTCCCCCACTCTGTCGAGGCGTGAGGTGAGCGTGTCGATCCTGGAATCAATGGCGCGGAACCCCGCGCGCAGTTCCTCCATGATTGCTGCAGCGCCATGAAGCATGGGGGGCTGTGCTTCCTACTCTGCATCGCCCTCGGCACCCGAATGCTGGACAGGCAGCTCAGGTTTGTCGAACGTCAGCTTGCCCTGTTATGGCTCTCCTCGTCCCATGTTAGCGGTAACAGCAGGTGGTGTTGTCAGGATGAATATTGGGGAGTTCCTGGCAGTATTGCAGGGTGTGCCGCAGCGAAGACCCCAGGGGAGTGATAATGCGAGGTCCCTAGGCCAGCCCGGCTCTAGGAGAAGAGGATCCAGTCAGAGATTGGCAGAGAGAGCCACAGGCAGCAGAGAGGGCCCCCGCCAGGGCTCCGGAGCAGTGCAAGGGAGATGAAAGAGGTAGGGCCCAAGGGAGTCAGGCCGTAGGGACAGCAATGGTCCAGAGTTCAATTAAAGGAGCCAATCAGGCGGTCCCCACAGCTCACAGCAGGCCGCACCACAGGGCCGCGCCGTACAAGCAGTAAGCACAAGGATGGCGTGCACGTGGTCCCGCAGCGCGAGTGATGGGGGGGTGAGGAGGGGGGGCGACCAACATGCGCCACCCCGTCAAGGCGAGCTGTGTAGAGAGGCGGTATTGGTGTGCGCCTCGGTCCCAGTTTCAAGCCGCACCCCAGGTCGGGGACCTCTATAGCCGCGTAGTGGTGTACTGGAGGGAGCAGATCCCACCACGCGGTGGGTAGGCCCCATGCTCCAGCGGGCCACAGCAGATGGACGGCGTGGCACGTTCACAGCACGGGGCCAACACCGGCGGTCCCAGCACCAGAGTCCAGCGAGTCCGGCAGGTAAGGAGGTGTCAAGGGTCCAGTTCACGAGGCGTCTCCCCGGCCGGTGGTTCCCCGGCCCCGCGGTAAGGGGTCAGTGGGGGTGCGCCCCGCCTCATGGTAAATGGGCCTCCTGCCCCAGCGGGAGCCCTCAATCAAGGATTGCCGTGTGCAGGCAGCACAGGGGTCCAGAGCCCGGAACTCAGCAACGGCGCCAGGCCCGGGGGCGCTAGCTAAGTAGAGGACCGGCCCATGCAGTGCGGCAGGCCTCACCAGGTGTTCTACGCACTCACCTGGGCCACAGCCGCCGGTCGTCGCCGGTCAGGGGCTCCCACGCCTCCCGCAGTCAGGCCACAGCGTTGTCGTCGGTGGGGGCTCAGAGCGGCATGGAGGGCCCAGCGGAGCACCGCAGCTCCAGCCTCAGGCTTGCCGGCAGAGTCCCGTAATGGCTCGACGTAGGAGGTTCCGGGGCCCCGCAGCCCCAAGCCGGTTGGGTTTAGTGTAGGCTCTCTGCTGGACGACTTCACAGGTGGTTGGGGTGGGGGGAATTAATGGCTTTTGTCAAGTGAAGGGCACCGGAGCTTCAGTGCCGTGCGGCCATCTTGGTCGCTGGCTTGGCCATGTCCCCCCAATATCCAGCTCTTCTTAAAATGGCATTACAAGGATTCTAAGCGTGCAAATCTTCTTCTCCGAGGGTTCGTCAACGGGGAGTACCAAACGCCAAACTCTTGCCTACTGTGATACTTTGTGAAATTCCCTGTAACAAAGTAAATGTCTTCAAGCTTTAACACTGTGTATTTATAATCCACCCATAATGGCTTATTAGCTTTACTGTGTTTTTCACAATTAATCTGGCCTACTGCCTTCGTCGTAACTTTTTATAATAATCAGATCAGGCCTATAACCTTGATAAGTGGATTGTCACTGTAACCAAGTCAGTGCTGATTTGTGAGTTATCCCACAAGGCGGAAAGTACAATACATCACTCTTTTTCAGTGGAAGCACACAGCTTTTGCCCAAGTGAAATCTATACTCAAGCGAATCAACATTTGAGCAAAGCCACTCTCTCAGTAGTGCTTTTAAAGTTCTTTTTCTAATGATCAAATAAGGTCAGGCAACAGATGTGCTGTCAAGCCAGACCTAACAATATATGCATATAAATGGGTAAGCACCAGCCGCGACCTGTTCTAATGGGATAAGGGGCCACGCCCCCTCACCTTTTGGCCACTATAAAGAATGTCTGCCCAGCCTGACAGACTTTCTTTATTTTCTGGTCAGGCAGTCAGGAGCTAGACATACGCTAAATGCGCAGGCTCCTGGCTGCCTGAGCTGGACTATGCCGGCTGAAGAAGTCACAGCTCCTGTGGGTGTGACATCTTCAGGCTGGCAAAGAACCTCGAGGCCCTCCCCCTCGTGACGAGGGGAAACGTCACTGATTGCCTCGGACCTGGACTCTTTAGTTCTAAGCCCTGAAGTGCCCAGGTGTGAGTGTCAATCACCGACACCTTGTCACAGAGTGGGGTGGGATCAGCAGTTTCACTGACCCCATCCCACTCTGTGACGAGTGAGGTACTGCTCATTGGCCTTCCTCATTGGCTGTCCCTCATTGGCTGAGCTAAGGTCAGCCAATGAGGGAAGGCAGCAGTCCAACCCTTGTGGGATCTTCGAGTCAGAGCTGCGCAGGTAAGTATGATTTTATTTTTAATGTTTGATGCGTACGTGCATGAATACCAAAAAGACTGAAAAAGGAATTAATCAGTACTTTAACAAGGAGGTGCAGTGTGGAGATCATAACTACATTTTTTAGCACCAGCATTTTCAATGTGTGTCCATATGCAAAAATGAACCTCTGTGTCCAAATGCCAGGATTTTGCCACGGGTTTCCTTAATGTTCAGAATCACTTCCAATGAGCCAGCGCTAGCATTTTGCCATGCACAGCCTATATTCCAATAATTCTCTACATATGGCAGCACCTGCATCTTGTCATGGGTTTCCCATTTGCCAAGAACTACCTCTAGTGTTGCAGCACCAACATTTAGCCACAGGTGCCTGTTCTACAAAGAATTGCCTTCAATATGCAAGGGCTAGGATTTTACCCTCTGTGCCCTAAATCCCCCCAAACTACCTCGATTTGCTATCACCAGCATTTTGCCATGGGCGCCTCAGTAAGGTAAGAATTACCTCCAGTATACCACACACAGACACACACACACCCTCTTGGTTATTCATGCTCATTTACATTCACTCACTCGGTCAGACACTCATTCTGACTCCTTAACATTCCCTCACTTTCTTACAATCACTATTATCTATTCTCACATACTCTCACTGTTCCTGTGACTCACATGCGGTCACTCTTACCCCCAGTCATTCCACCTGTCACTCACACTCACTTCAGTCACACATGTCTACACATGCACATGGTAACATACACACGCTCTCTTTCACGCACACACATACATACACGTCCTCTCTCACAAGCGTACAGGCGCATAACCTTTCACAGACTTTTTTTGACTTTACTGCAGCTGCCTGCACCAGTCCCTTTAATCTGCTACGGCAGACTAGACCCTCGGGGCAGGCACAGAGCTCCCTTTCAACTCAATCACTGAAGCAGGAAACTGGAAGTTTGAGCTAGCACAGGGCCTACTACATGCAGATGCACAGTGCAGGCTTGAACTTTTAGCCTTCCACTTTACCATTCCATCCCTCTCCCAACTTGTCACATGGTGGTATGGAGTCAGTGAGGGTCTTGACTCCACCGTATCCTGTGATGAGACTGGTGAGGTTGAGGTGATGGACTGATTGAAAGGTAGCCTCGTGCACTACAGGGCTGACTCCTAAAGCTCCTGGGATTTCCTATACCAATGAGGCTGCAACAGGTCACAAATGAGATAGCAATTAGGCGTATCAGACGTCTGAGGTCAGGGATCTGATGCCATTGCTGATATGTTTCCACATACTAATGGCTTTAAAGCACTTGTTTTATAATTCACTATAGTCCACTGCATAATTTGCAGATTTCTAGCAAGCACATCAAAAGGCACATACGGTGCTGAATATGGAATTCATTGTTCTGTTGACTGCTTTATTTAGACACTGAAGAGGTGGGAATTTTTAACTATATGGTCAGGGAAGGTGTTTTGTGTGTGAGTGAAAGCTAAAACCTTATATATTTAAGAAAGTTTTAAACAGAGCACAAAGAATGATTAATTCATTGTAACAACATGCCCTTTTAGATCTGGTGTTCGCCAAGACCTTTTGATTTTACTATATTATATGTTTAACATACTTACTTCAAGGGGCTTTCAGACAGCTTTCTTCATCCATTGTTTTGTGGTGTGTGTCATTCACATTTGCTGTCAGCCACTGGCTAACTTCACTTTGAGGGACTGCATTTTGCTCTTTCACAAGGTGTAGATCAGTACACAACGTAGTACTCTTCAGTGTAAGTGTTTTTGCATTATTATTACTTTAGTGTTGCCTTTGTGTTTCAAGCCTGATGTGATAGCAAGATGTTTTCTACTAGCTCATGTTTTTGATTTGAGCCCAGGGCCCATTCCAGCTTTATTGTTCATGTCTCCTGCTGTTGTAAATTTCTTTTGCAGTGGCCTTTGTTTGTCTAACTGCTGCTATTGCAAAGCATATTAAATTGTGTGCATTACAAACTTTTCCTTATAAAGTTATCCTTTTTAGGTCGAGCCTCGAGTAGCGCGCAAGCGCGCTCTGGCAAGACTTTATGTTAGGGGGTTTCGAAAGCTGACCGGACGCTCGTGCGTCATGGCCTTTTTCCTGCGGTTACGCGCGCAGCAGACGTGTTTCCAATTATCGTGCCCACACGCGGGCGCGATAATTGGAAACACATGCTGGCCGTGCGGGGAAAAGGCCATGACGCACGAGCGTCTGGTCAGCTCAGCAGGCTGCCGCGCTCGCTCGCCCCCGCTCCTCTCTTGTTCATTCTCGTGCCTGTTCGTGCTCGTGTCACGTACGTTTTGTTGGTGCAGGAGTGAGTTCATGCCGGCGTTGCTCACGTTAGGTTTTACTTATGCAGGGTCTGTTCAAGCTGAGGTTTGATCAGGATTGGTATGGCCATGTTGTGATTTCTTCATGGCTCGTGGTATGAGTGCTCACGGGGTGACACTTACCAGACCCTGCTGTTCGGGTCTGAAATGTTTCTGCACCGCTCCCTAAAGCGGTAAATCACCCAGGGGTTCCATTTCAAGCAGTGCATCACGAGGACCGATCTTCTGCATTGATGAGAACTCCCTTTAGAATATTATTAATTACTTCCCGGTTTATGATGAAACAAGCACATATATATAACACGCAGCAAGAAATGTCAATCTACCTAAGAGACTTCAGCAAAGATAAACATTAACGTAAAAGCTGTTGAATCCACAGCATGTACATTAAACAAAATATATATGTGTGTGGAGTGCATATATATTTAGCAGTCATATTAGAGTAATCGAATAGTCAAAAATAGCATAAAGACATACACCACTTCTAGCCCTCTAACAAATACTCAGGGGGAAAACATGTATATGCCATCATGGCATCACCACGCGCAACTCGCTGTCCGGTCATCTCCTTTTTCATTATAATTAGTATCTATGAACGGCAGCCTACAACATCACATCACGCCTTGAAGATACATTCAGCCTGAACCCTTACAAGCTGTATTTAACTTGTCATGGTGCATCTCCGTGGAAGCGTATTACAAACTACAAGTGTGTTCTCTCTTATTAATGCAGGCAGATAATTCTCAAGCTCTTACATAAAAATATTAAATCGGTGAACTTGCCTGTTAGGCGTGTAATATATACTAATCTTGCCTTTCTTTTACGAGAAATGTATTCTAAAGATCCGTATTCGAAGGGGGCAAACCAATGTGCAGTGGCACCCGTAAACGTGTGTGCGTGGGTGGTGTACACACTACCATACAGGAAGGTGCCCCCACAATAATCCAACAGGAGTTATTACACGAGTGTATTATTGCGCTTGGCTCATCTCCCAGGACCCGAATTATTGCAGGTAAAGTACCAAGCTCCTACACACCGTGCCCCCAATTAAGTAAAAAAAAAACAACAACCCTGTTGCTTCTTTCACTAACCAGTCGCCAAAGAGGTGAATAATGTGGAAGGATAAACTTACCAGGCGTCTGTGAAGGGGGGGGCCTCCTCCATCATGTTGCAGACGGGGATTTGACTGGACACGGAGCGCGCGGTAATAGGATCATGTGGCTGTAATGTGAGCGAGTACAGCCTGCTCCTCGTCCTGACCTGCCGTAGTTTACGAATGGTGCTAGCGGCTAATTCCATCTCAGCTTGCAGCAGCTTCAGGCAACCGCCACCTGCAGATAATTACCCGACCGTCTGCTGAGGCAATCAGCAGCGCTGCTCTCGAAGAATAACACGGGGGTCCATAGCAGGGCCACGCGACCAGTCCAGCGCGCTCCCCTCCCTGCTACCGGGGAGCAAGAAAGGCAGGGATGTCCTTAAATTGCAAAGCCAACGAAAGTCCTGGGCAAACGTGGTAGGAGGGTAAACAAGGGCACGGCGAAAACATGGCAACAGTCACCACATGCTCCCAACCAAAACTCGATTGCTGTTTAATTTCCTAAAATTATAGCGCGGAGGACAATTATTGTGTCTTGCAAACCCTCAAGGAGAGCTCGGTGACTGCCGATCAGAGGGGAGCTTGTGAAAGCTGTTCAGTCGGCTTAGTCTTCCTTCTCTCAGGTTACACCAGTTGTAGGCAAAAGCACTCCTGCATAAAAATTTAAACAGATTATCTTGTAATCAACTGTAGGATTAGCCCGGCATTTCTACTTCAAAATAAGTCTAGTCGAAGGTTTCAGGGCGACTGAAGTTACCTTGATTAGTTTCCAGAAGCTAAGTTTCATGTTTGTAGTGGCATTGGTACGTTCAAAACACCACGATGACTTTTTTTTTTTTCATTGTCTTTGAGGCCTTGTGGTGTCTACTGTACAATAGGGCTTCTTCTCTTAAAAGAACATAAGTCCCAATGACACTGGTGTGTCATTTGTAAATTTGGCAAATTTCTACAATCAATGCCACCTTGACAAGCCGATAACTCTCTCGTGCTTGAAAGGGCATATACACGGGGTCTTTCTTTTTGCTGTTGGTCCCCGCATTGAGGATGCTCCCACCCCTTAAGACTAAGATGCCAGGAATTCCGCAGGCCTTCCAGAGGTGGTTCAAACCGTGGCTGTTTACTGGGCTCAGTTACTTTAGGGCAAGAATCAGCTAATTTGATTAAAACTTCTTCCTTATATTAGTTGTTGGTCATTTGCGTCTTTATATGCATGCCGTAATTTGGGGACCGACCTTGAACATTGTTAGGAGCCTGATTCACTCCTAAGTGAGAAGATTCCTACATGTGTAGATGATACCGGCAATAAAATATTCCAAGTACTGTTTCCCTCGACGCAGACCTCTGTTTCAAAGAACACATCAAGGGAACCACCACAGCATGGTTCCAGCTGTCTCCTCTTGAAAAATAAAACCCTGCCTACTTGAATCTGACTTCATAACAGCAGTGCAAGCCCAGATCCTCCCCCCCCCCCCCCCGGATGGAGGCAACACTCCGCTCAACAGCCTCCCTGACACAACACTGACTCATCTGAAAACCAGCCCATATGCTGTGGCTCTTCTCATCAAGGCTATTAAGAAGTAGAATCACATCACACCTACACAGAAGGAACTGCCATGCCCCCTCTTCCAGCCAGCATCATCTTCTTTATTGCCAGGCGCATCAGCAACAAGGTGATCAACAAGCATTGGCATAGCCAATAGGTCTCGCTTTTGGGACCTTATAAGTATTTAGTTATGCAACTGTTGCATGGCTAAACACTTATAAGGTCCCAAAAGCGAGACCTATTGGCTATGCCAATGCTTGTTATTAGATCTTGCTGTTGATAAAGTTTTACCTGTCTCGCCAGCCTATTGTTTTTATAAATGTATATTAAATGATATACTTACATATAATAAGTATATCTTCAGCAGTCTTCCTTCATTGGCCTGTAAAATTGATATTAACACTTTAACTCCAACCCCCACCCCCCAAAAGCATCCAACTTGGAACGGTGGGTCAGCCCACTTCAACAATTTGCTTCCCTCTGTGAGAGTGACGTCATTTGGTTTTCATTGGCTATTAATATTAAGTGTGTGACTGCCTGAAAGCGCTGGACTCATATCTTTTGCTGTGGAAAACTGGGACTGAACGTATTATGTCCACAGTTATTGGAAGCAGTCATATATAGCGTAGGCTAAGGTATCGGTAATCAGTACATGGCATCTTGCTCCTTTGTAAAGTATACTGGTCTTCCCAAGTGGCTTTTCTTTTTTACCCTGCTGTGTTTTAATGCTTTTGGTGGGACTGGCCTTCTCTGCAGGGTCATCTCCAAACATTTTGCCTTCACATTTTTGCTGAATTCTTTTTTGTTGGCCTTAGGACTTTGCACACTTTTCCACTGCTAACCAGTGCTAAAGTGCTTATGTCTGCTCCTTTAAACATGGTTAAATTGGCTTATAGCCAATTGGTACATTTATTTCACATGTAAGTCACTAGTAATGCTGTACTACATGTACCAAGGGCCTGTAAATTAAATGCTGCTAGTAGGCCCGCATCACTTTATTGTGCCACCCACTGAAGTAGCCTTTTTAAACATGTCTCAGGTCTGCAATTGCAGTCTATTGGCAGTTTTAAACATTTGACCTGGCAAAATAAAACTTTTGCCAGGCCTAAACTTTCCCTTCTAATGTCAACCTTTGGGTAGGCCCTAAACAGACCAAAGGGCAGGGTGTAGTACATTTAAAAAGTTGGACATGTGTTTTTAAGTTTTACATGTCCTGTTAGTGAAAAACTCACTATTGCAAGACCTACCTCTCTCATGGGATAACTTTGGGTTACCTTATTATATTTAATAATTGATAACTTTTGATTGGGAGCAGGTAGAGAAGTCTTGTTTGGTATCTGAGGAATTGCAATGCCAGATTTTAAGTGCTAGTTCTGAAAATCCCACTTTTAGAAACTTTCCACTTTTTTTGTCCTATCTATTTGATGTCTGTAGCCTGTTCCTGGGTCACATGACTAGGTATAGTTGGTAGTTGGCCTTTGTGTATTCTCCCAGTGTCATAATAGTGATTGGGTGTTGGCAGGATGGGGGCGGAGCTGTAACCTGCCCCACTTGCACTTCAAAAGCAATAGCTCAGATCACACACAAAGTACTTCACACTATCCTATTGTGCTTTTACACAGACTAGGACCAGGGCAGAGAGGCAGGAAATTCCAGACACCTCTGTAAAGGGAAAACTTCAAAAGCTTCTCTCACTTCAAAGTGGGCACCAGGTATAAAAAGAGGGCCCTCAGACACACTCTTCAGTACTGAGGATACTACAGAAGGACTTCCTGCTGCCCTGCTACATGAGGCCTGTCGTGCTTGCTTAGAAAGAATACTGGTACAATCAAACAGAAAAAGCCCCTACCTATTTATTTTACAATATGCATAACATTATGTGATATAACAGTCTAAGCAGTGCTGAATAGAAAAACGGGGATATCACAAAATACATTTATTAATTCAATATCAATGAAAGAGATATACAAATAGAAAAACACCCATGTATACAAAGCAGAGAATATATATAGTCCCACCACTCATTACACACAAGCGAGCATCCTATCATACCTCTTTCATTCAGACTTACAACACTCGTACAGTGACATACACAATTAAACAAAACAACATAAACAACCAAGCAGCCCCCAATAGCCACAGAATTGTGGGCCGAAAGATTTGTTTTTAAAAAAAAGCACCAATGTGTTCAGTACATCTCATAGGTATATACATTAATCGATAATTAGAAAAATAAATTGACAAATTCAAAGATTGTTTAAAAAGGGGGGGGAAAAAACAAATCAAGGGAAGAACACAGCCCAATCAAGAGTTGAAATGTCACAGAGCGCCGACGCGCGTTTCGGTGTGAAGACCGGATATGGCCAAACACCTTCCTCAGGGCGTGGGTAACAAAACAGTAGAGAAGTGGGAGAGGTTCTGAAAGTAAATAAACATACAGTGATATTCAATCCTGCAGCTAATTGCAATAAACTAATTAATTAATGTTTACATAAACAAAATAGTTAAATAGATGAAAACAAATATAATGACAAATAAGATATTCTTACAGCACTGGAACTATCAACAGTAAATCCAAAAGGGTTCTATTCAGGTGGAAGATGGAACAAAAAAGTGCACAGTCAATACAAGGAGGGTCAGAAACGGAGAAACCAGGAACAGGAAAATAATTTAATGAAAAATAGTCTACCTACAAAACTATCAAAGGTAGCAGATCCGTTAATGAATAGTAAAAAGACTTAAGGTAGAGAAAATAGTGGGAAATGTAAAGAAGAAACAAGAGGCTCTCGGTGGAGAGAATTCAAATCTCGCATGTCATAAGAAGAAATATCAGGAAAAAACCCCAGAGGGGAGGAAAAGCAAGAATATAGAGGGGAGAGAGGAAAGAATCGCAACGAGCTGCATACCCACCTCCAAATCAAGAGGAGAACTGAATGAGTATCGTGCAGCGTGATACACTGCGCAGATAGAAATCGAGTAAGACCTGAGCTGGAATGACAACAATGGTCAAGCTGCCGCCAATGTGATATGATTGAGAGAACAAGCCGCCAGTCCGCTAGATTCGGGCCGACCCAGATGGTGCAGGGATGGCAACAAGGGTCTAAGAATGGAGATGATAAAACAATAAAGACCACGTGCTCAGGATAACTAAATTAGTAAAAGTCTAGCCCAATGGGCGCAATAGTAGCAAAAGCTCAAATGTGCACAATAAAGAACAATGGAAATAGTAAATCTTCCTAATTACCTGCAGGCCGATAGGCAAAGGGCGGCAGCAGAACGCGGAAGATGGGGAGATGTCCAAATAGCAAAAGAATAAACAGGCCAGATAAATACTGTAAAGAAAAACAAATAAAATAGACTAAACCGCAGAGGAGCGTCTGTTGAGAAAATAAGAAGGCTGGGTGCATGCTGTAAAGTAAAAAAACAAATGAAAGTGAAACGCTAGAAAGCGTCACAGAAATAAAACCAAACCAATGAAAGTACAAGGCCCCTGGGGACTCCCACAGTGAATAATGGTGATAACATGCTGTCAACAAATATGCAGGTGGAATCCCAGAAGGCCCCGACAGATCTATTCAAACATGGGCCCCTTAAACAAGATACGCGGCAGTTCTATAAACGGGAGGCAAGTGGCAAAGCAGAGACAGAATCAATCGGAAAAACAAACACACAGTGCTCTGTCCCGGTGCACAGCTGCTAAATGGGAGGCGCTGGAACGTAATAGAAAAGAAAAAAGAAAAGAGAGGGAAAGGGATGGGAACATAGCTACATACCTGGAAAGCCAAGCATCCGTCAGCAATAAGGATATCAGCAGAGAATTAAACAAAAAAGTCCCTCACTCAGAATACAGGATAGTCCTATCAAGGCAGAAGGAAGGGAAAACTTAGAAAAAACAATCAAAGAAATATCAAATGGAGTAAAAGACACAGGCTGAGGGACGAGCTGCAACTTACTAAAGTGGAACTGATGCAAGCGGTGACATGGTGGCCAATCCTGGGTAGCTGGTAGAAAACAAAGTACACAAGCTACCGGGACGCCGCCGAGATTTAAATGAAAGATAGCGGGAAGGAGAGCCAATAGAGCGGGGACGGAGGGTCATCTGACTCGTCGAGGGTTATAAGCAACATGAAAAAAGTGGAATGGATTCAAGCGCCGTAACACTGTGAATACAGGAGCACCCGGAGAAACTGGAAGAACCCGGGTTTCTGTAGAAATTAAAATAAAATTGAAGTTTCAAGAAACAGATCAGGAACAAATACATTGGCGGCAGCTTGACCATTGTTGTCATTCCAGCTCAGGTCTTACTCGATTTCTATCTGCGCAGTGTATCACGCTGCACGATACTTCTTGCCTGCTTATTCAGTTGTTCTCTTGATTTGGAGGTGGGTATGCAGCTCGTTGCGATTCTTTCCTCTCTCCCCTCTATATTCTTGCTTTTCCTCCCCTCTGGGGTTTTTTCCTGATATTTCTTCTTATGACATGCGAGATTTGAATTCTCTCCACCGAGAGCCTCTTGTTTCTTCTTTACATTCCCCACTATTTTCTCTACCTTAAGTCTTTTTACTATTCATTAACGGATCTGCTACCTTTGATAGTTTTGTAGGTAGACTATTTTTCATTAGATTATTTTCCTGTTCCTGGTTTCTCTGTTTCTGACCCTCCTTGTATTGACTGTGCACTTTTTTGTTCCATCTTCCACCTGAATAGAAACCTTTTGGATTTACTGTTGATAGTTCCAGTGCTGTAAGAATATCTTATTTGTCATTATATTTGTTTTCATCTATTTAACTATTTTGTTTATGTAAACATTAATTAATTAGTTTATTGCAATTAGCTGCAGGATTGAATATCACTGTATGTTTATTTACTTTCAGAACCTCTCCCACTTCTCTACTGTTTTGTTACCCACGCCCTGAGGAAGGTGTTTGGCCATATCCGGTCTTCACACCGAAACGCGCGTCGGCGCTCTGTGACATTTCAACTCTTGATTGGGTTGTGTTCTTCCCTTGATTTGTTTCCCCCCCCCCTTTTTAAACAATCTTTGTATTTGTCAATTTATTTTTCTAATTATCGATTAATGTATATACCTATGAGATGTACTGAACACATTGGTGCTTTTAAAAAAAAACAAATCTTTCGGCCCACAATTCTGTGGATATTGGGGGCTGCTTGGTTGTTTATGTTGTTTTGTTTAATTGTGTATGTCACTGTACGAGTGTTGTAAGTCTGAATGAAAGAGGTATGATAGGATGCTCGCTTGTGTGTATTGTGTTTAGTGAGTGGTGGGTCTATATATATTCTCTGCTTTGTATATATTGTGTGTTTTCTATTTGTATATCTCTTTCATTGATATTGAATTAATACATTTATTTTGTGATATCCCTGTTTTTCTATTCTTCAGCACTGCTTAGACTGTTATATCACATGATGTTATGCATATTGTAAAATAAATAGGTAGGGGCTTTTTCTGTTTGATTGTACTGTTGTTTCCCCTATTATTCCCCTACCTTTATTCGCCTACATAGGGGCCCCCTTTGTTTGAGTGCTAGAAAGAATACTGGACCTGCTCTCTTCATCCCAGGCTGAAGTGACTCCAAGTGTCAGCTGACTGACTTCCTGTTCTTAGCTACAGGGACATAACAAGCTCCAGAGGCCTCTCTGTAACTGCCCAGCTGATCTGCTGCAACTGGATCTGCCTGAGCCCTACTGGCTTCTGCTGAAGTTAGTTCCTGAATGCCCGAGAGGTGCACCTCAGGTCCTGGACCCTTAGTGTGGCATCAGTCGGGCTCCTCCTTAAAAAAAGGAGATATCCTGAAGTTTTGGGCTCCTCACGACCGCGAACGGGCCCGTTCACGCCAATGCAAAGCTCTGGTGAACCTGACTCTTCGCGTTACTGTGACTGCTAGTGATGACCAGCAACGCAAGATCTGCACTTCGCGCTACAACAGCAACGGCGTGCGTTGACTGCCAATGAGAAGCTCCAGGAACCAATGTCTGAGATGTCGGACAGGATCTTTGTGCTACAGCAATGCCTGTCCACAACGCCTGGCCTGCTCTTCGCACTACATCGACAACCATCTGTGATACTCTTTCTGCTCCTCACCGCCTCCTCCACTGCGAACGGAACTCTTCACACTGGACTGTCGAAGGTAACTTTTTTAGCTGGAAGAACCTGGTCTCTGTATCCGGCCGTGCTCCATCATGGTTGCCTTGAACTTGTAACTCACCCAGTCTCACACAACCAGATACCCGCGAATGGCGCTTTGTGTTTTTAGGTGCTATACTTACCGTAAATTTCTAAAATTGCATATCTCCGGTTCAACTGATCGGAGTTTTGCTGTTATGGTGTCACATAATTATTAAATTTTACTCTATTTTTTAAAATTAGTGTGGGATTTTTCAACCCGATTTCTCACAAATTCTTTTTTCAACTGGTCTCTTCGAGCCAGGGTTGGACTGGCCACAGCAGGCACTGGGCATTTTCCCGGTGGGCCGGAAGGGTGAGGGCAGGTTTCCGAGTGGTGGGGGCCGGTTTTGTTACTGGGGGCCGGTTTTGCAGCAGTGCTGCAATTTCGGGCCCTGTGACAGCAGTGTTAAAATGGCCAGCAGTGATTCTCACTAGCACTCCCCTCCCCCTGTATTGCCAGTGCTGGTTTTTCCCCCAGTCCCGCCCTGCCTCGAGGTATTGAGCTTCCAACCGAGTTCCCCTCTGTTGTCTTTTTTTTGTTAAATCGCACATGAGTACCTTTGAAGCGTCTCTTATTAGAGATGAACAGCAGCAAGGAGAAACTAAGCCTTCATCAAAGATTTCACCCCCTTCATGAAGATACCACTGTGCCTCCTGCCGGCTCCAGCAACACCCCCCCCCCCCCCCACAAAACCTTTGCACCAAGCACTCTGAATTCTCCATATACAGCTATTTCAACCCTCATCCGGGCCCCATCGCCATCGCAATTCATCTTTCCATCACAGCTGAAGAACAAACCCTGACCTCGTGGCCTGCCATTACCACTCTCGAAATTGCTGCTACCATAGAGACCATCCACTCTAGGGCTCCATAAGGCCCTTGCCCCGACCCAGCCATGCCTTTGCCAAAGATCTCCTACTATCAGTGAAGCCCTAACACCCATCTTCAATGCCTCGATTAACTCAGCCATATTCTTGAAAACCTAGAAACATGCCACCGTCATGCCCCTGCTCAAGAAACCATCCGCTGACTAACCACGCTTTCCAACTACAGACCTATCTCCCTCCTACCATGCCTAACAGTGGTCCTAGAGAAACGAATCAACTGACTCCTCATCAACCACCAGCTTCTCGACAGCACTCAGTCCAATATTCAGCCCCAAAACCAGTACAGCAACAGCACTCATCACTGCCACAGACGCCATCTACACAAACTTTCACAGAGCAGATATGGCAACACTCATTCTCCTGCCCTCTCTTCATCGTTGGACATGGTCTCACACCCCATCTTCACTAGGCGCCCGCACAAGATTGGCATCCAAGTACCCACTCCCTGCTGAATCTGCTCCTTCTTAATGGATGGAACACAAGCTGATAGCCTGGCACCTTACTCCTCGGAAGACTGTAAACTCATCTGCCAAGTTAATAGTCAGCCCCACCCTCTTCAACGCATACATGATCCTTATGGCCAATGTCATCTGTGAATCAACATCCTCTCATATGCTCCCTCTCGGATAAGACCCCGAACACGAGAAACAAGTTCACCGTGACCAAAGTAGCTAACTGGGTGAAAGCCAACTGTCTCCAGCTCAACACCAACAAGACAGAAATAGTGATCTTCAGCAAAAACACCTCACCATTGAACTCCAACTGGTGGCCAGCTGAACTCGGACCCACTCCCAAAACCCACAGCAAGAACCTTGGAATAATCTACATAAGCAAACTGAACATGACCACACAAGTCAACTCTGTTACTGCATCCTGCTTTTACGCCCTGAAGATGCTTAGGAAGATATTCAAAAGGCTCACAAGCAACACTTAAAAAAACTGTCAATCAAGGCCTGGTAATCTTCAAGTTGGAGTATGGGAACGTCATCTGTGCTGAGATCATCAAGCAACTCATTAGAAGCCTCATCAGGAACTCAGCAGCTAGACTCATCCCATCCTCAACCTCCCACACAGAACTCACATCACACCACACCGGAGGGAATCCCACAGCCTCCCGATACATAAACAGGCTCAATTCAAATTCCTCACTCACACATGCACGGCACTACGCAACACAGGCCACACCTACCTGAACAATTGGATCTCCTTCCATGAAACCACTCGGACACCTCCGCTCCCCTGGACTCCTATTCACACACATCCCATGCATACACAGAACCATATCAGGATGAGGGGCGTTTGGCCTGCCACTCCACATCAGAGCCTTATCCTCTCTTCTTGAATTCTGCAAGAAGTTTAAGCCCTGGCTTTTCAATCAACCAACCTACCATAGGCAAGGCTAGGTATATACACCTGCTCAGTGCCAGGATACCCTCATGGGTGATAGTGAGCTTTACAAAATACATAATATGATATGCTGTAGTGCAACTCCCTACTCAGAGTGCACCCTGTAATTGGTCTTAAAGACATATGAATTCTCCTTTTCGCCCCATGTGCCCCTTCCTGAGCCATCTCTCTACATAAAATATGATTTTTTCTTCGTTTATCTACAGGATTACAGTACGGCATGTAGTTATACCCTAACTGAACTACCTCGCTACATTTTTTAAGATCTCTGGATTTACATCATCATGTTTTCTTCATTTGCGTGAAGGATTGCATCACTATGTTTCCCATGCGGCTGCCTTTAGATATTCAATACTCCCTGCTCCTTCTCATTTATGAGCTCTACCATGTATCACTGCTTTTTAAGTGACTTGCATTGCACGTTATGTTGGATTGAGGCTGCCTATACGAGGCTCGTGATATAAGTATTATGAAACAGCACGTTGCTTGTCTTCTCCTTTTGCTCACAGTGAACATCGATGAGCCATCAGATAGTGTTGAAATTATTCTCATCAAAAAGTTCCTTAATTTAATTAGAGACTGTTTCTGGATTACTTCCATTGTCTGGTAAATGCATAGGCTTTTACTTTGTGACATTTGGTAATAATGTGTACCTTATATAGCACTTAATCTAAGTGCTGTGAAGATAACTTCTTTTAATTTCTCAATTTACCGTCATTTGGAAAGTTGAAATTGTCTTTCTTTATGTATGTTTTTCCGACGGTTATGTTTCGGCTATTGCACTTTCCCAATTGTTCTGTTTTATGAGCACGGGGAATATGATATTTTATTGTTTCTTCAATTATGTAGAGCACTGATGTACTTAATGTAAGTTTTCCATATTGATGCACCACATTATCTTTTCTAAGTGTAAAGAGAGTTTTTAAACAATACCACATCTATTTATATTGCCCCCTTTATCTTTTACATTTGTTAAAATGTATATTTTGCCATTGATGGGTTCTGGTAACCTCATAAACCACAAGACCGAAGGTCGGTCGAGTGTTTTGTAAATGTCACCAAAACCTCGTGATGGCAAAAAGTCACTATCTTCCCAGCTTTCAGGGACATGCAGAGCTGAATAAAAAAAACTAATTTTTTACCACAGTTTTTTAATTTTTCAAAGAGGAGCCCATTTTTCCTATTTTGTGTGCTGTCAATCTATTTCCGGTTTGTGGTGGAAACCAGTGTGAAACCCAAAGGTGAGCCAGGAAAACTAAAGATTTCTAATAAGTAGACACAATACCGAATTCAGCAAGGGGTCATATTTGTAGATCCCTTAAGGTTTTCTCAAAGAAACCAGCTGTTGAAATAAAGGAAGATTGAAAAAGAGTTAAAAAAAAAAACTGGCACTTTTGACAATATTTTAATCTGTAACTTTTTGTCATGATGGCGGATTTACAAAAGCAATATGCCATTACATCTGCTAGACCCTTCTGGTTGCGGGAATAGCTTTGAAGCTCACCACCTTGATGTGCCACTTCACTAGCCATCCTGTCAAGGAGGGAGGTGTCATCTCCTTCCTGTCCAGGCCTTTGTTTCTGACTCCTGGGAGTGTTCACACCTCCTGGTAAGGGGACAGATTCCTATATTGGCGGCAGCTGCTGATGGCTGTCAGCCAGGGCACAGGAAAGGCTGGTGCAACCAGGTGGGCAACCTCTAAGGTAGCCACGTGGTTGCATGTCACAGTAAATCCAACTTTAGAATAAGGTCGGGTTTAATGAGACAAGTTTTTTGCTGCCAAACATGACATATTTCAGTGGGACCATAATGGAGCTGGCTACCTTGGTGGTGCCCAGGTGCCAGCCAATGATAGGATATGACCCTCTGTATACTTATAGTAGCCCTTAATGGAAAGAGGCTACTATAGGGACATATAAGCTTCCACACCTTTAATATAATGCACCCTTCCTCCTGGGCGCAGGAGGCCTATCTTAGAGGTGACTGACCTATATTAAAAATAGTGCTGTGACCTTTCCACTCTGCTCCTGCAGTCTGCAATGTCAGGCCTGCTGTCATCTGTTTGCTATGGTCACTCAGGGTGACACAATTAGTGCTTCAGGCCCTGGTGACCCCTTTAACTCCCATGTCCTGGGTACCACTGGTACCATTTACCAGGGACTTATAAGGGGGTTAAAGTCCTTGCCAATTGGGGTTACCAAGTCACCTACATCATTTTTAGGGAGAGAGCACTGGTACTGTGGCCTGGTTAGCTGGTCCCAGTGCACGTTCAGAATCAAAACCATTGGCATTGGAGAAAAAAGTGTGGAGGTGACCATACAAAGAGTGCACTTTCCTACATGTAAGGAAACCTATAGTATTTTTGAAATGGGCTCAAGATAAGGAGTTTAGGAACAGTAGTTATTTGTACATCTCTGAATTTGTGTGTACCTGTACTAGCATATGATTTAGAGGGTATTTTGCAAAATGTCATCTTTTTTACATACTGGCTTACATTTGGAAGGCATAAATGCAGCGAAAGCCAATTGGTAACAACAAATGCCCTACTATTCTATGCTCCCACAAGTCTTCCGGTAAAAATGGTACCTCACATGTGTGGGTAGGCCTAGGACCTGTGACAGGAAACTGCCCAAAGCGCAACATGGATACATCACATTTTTCCATGAAAAACTGACCCTTTTTTTTGCAAAGTGGGTAGCCGAGGATTTTGAGTCCTAGCTTAGGCGTCACCTAGAGAAACCTAGCAAATTTGCAAATTTTTGAAAACTAGACACCTGGGGGAATCTAGGGTGGGGTGACTTGCATGGTTCTCACCAGTTTAGTTTTTAGCCAGAATCCCTTGCAAACCTCATACTTTGACAACAAAAAAACCACATTTTCATCACATTTCTGTGATGGGAACATCTGGAATCTGTGTGGAGCCACAAACCCCCTTCCACTGAGCATTACCCCAAGTCTTCCAATATAAATGGTACCTCACTTGTGTTGGTAGGCCTAGTGCTGGCGAGAGGAAACGGCCCAAACACAAAAAGAATACATCACATTTTTCCACTCAATCCTGACCCTTTTTTTGCAAAGTGGGTAGCTATGGAGATTGGGCCTAGCTCAGCTGGCAACTAGGGAAATATAGCAAACCTGTACATTTTTGAAAACTATACACCTGTGAGAATCCAGGGTGGGGTGACTTGTGTGGCTCTCATCAGTTTTTTTTTTTACCCATAATCCCTTGCAAACCTCAAACTTTGACCAAAATAAAAAAATGTCCTCACATTTCTGTGATCGAATGTGCCGATAAAAACGCTGCCTCACTTGTGTGGCTGGGCCTAGTGCCTGCAACAGAAACAGTTCAAGTCAAGGTCAATGGGAGACCAAGCCCGAGGTTTTTAGTGGAAAAATGTAGTGTGTCCATGTTGCATTTTTAGCACTTTCCAATTGTGGGTGCTAGGGCACCCGCAAAAATTGGTTTTCATTTTGATGTGGAGAAATGTGGATATGCTGTGTGGTTGGAAATACCCATCACAAAATGTAAATATAGGAGTGATCTTAGCCATTTATGCAAACTTTCAAGTTTTGCAGGGCAGTGTGGGAAAGTGAGTGGGATCAGTACAAGTTAAACTACCTTGGACACCTGCGGTTTTTCGGTTGTCCAAAAACATGTGGTGTTGTTAATGAACTTTCAAATTAAAACCACCACTCGTACAGATTGGTTTTGCCACCTTCAGAAGTGCTAGCTTCAAAGAACAAATACTAGTCACAGTATCAGAATATTGAAACCAAGCCCATTGAAGGTGAGCAATAAAGCCTCAACAAGGCACCAACCGCTTTATAGGCCATTCAGGCACCACACACAAGACTTTTATACCACTAGCCACGGCCCAATCCAACACATCTGTGCACTTACATTAACATACAGCCTCCATTCAAGGGCCCATCACTATCGTACGCCATAGGACGAAATCCCCAATCAAGCCAACTCTCACTCAGTCATCAACCAACTTGCATATAGACACACCAGAAGCAAACGTCTGCAAACATATGGCCAAACATGTTAACCGTTGGGGCAACAACAATTTTCACAAATGAAAAAGTTTGATTATGTTTTTACTACCTGTCAAGTATCCACCTCCGTCAACATTCTGAGCATTACCAAACACATGCCTTGTGAACCTTTACTAACGGCTCAGGAAAACGTGTCTTTCATGCGTGTTTAGTGCAATCACAGTGCTAAATCCAAAACCTTCAAGTTGGTGGATGCAAATAGGGGGAGTTCGACAATGCCTTTCGAGGCCTGCATTCCTCGAACTGAGTGAGCATATCTAACTTTGAAAGGAAGACAAACATTCTGGGGAAGACTGCCTAAGGTCCCTAAAGAGCATGCCTTAACTGCGAAGAACGTTTTCGATACACTGGGCAGTCAGTGAGAACACAGCATATGTCCCGTTCACTGGTATGTGCAGTGACTTTAATACACTTGTCATACGACAAACTGAAGATCTATTAAGTACTGATTGACAATGAACATGGCAAGCAGGACACGTCACTCATTTGTGTGTCGTTGGGTTCAGAGTTCTCTGTAATGTATTCTGCGTTTGTAAAGCTCAATAACACCCGTGGGGGTATCCTGTCACTGACCCAGGAGCAGTCAGGGCTTATCCATGGATTCATCTAGTTGAAAGGCCAAGTGTTTTAGAGACGGCACTGATGTGTAGGGCAGGTCATTCCACTCTTTCTGAGCAAATTAGGAGAAGTACCTTTTCCCTGTTCTGGGGCTACCTGGGATGCATGTGAGTACAAGTTTGACTGAGAAAAGTTGTCTAGAAGGTTTCTGAAATCTAAGGTAGTTTTGAGGTATGCTGGGCCAGCGCTGTGTAAAGCTTTGAATGTGTGTGCCAGAAGTTTAAAAAGAGCTGTGGATGGGGAGCCAGTGAAGCTGTTTGAGGTGCAGGGTATGTGCGTGGTGAGAGGTTGAGGGAGGAGGCTGCCTGCTGCGTTCTGTATGATTTGGAGTAATTTGCTTAGTTGAGTGAGGGAGTAATTCAGTATCGGTTGAGTGCGGGGATGATGGGGTTGAGTCCGTTGCTGAAGATGAAGTGATGGCATCTGTACTACCTTGACTATCTGTCTTCTACTTATGCTACATCCCTGTGAAAACACACCTAGCCTAAGCTTTTCCTACCGTTCATATCTCTGCAGCCTTCAAAGTCCTGTATACTTGCCAAGTGAACATTTACTAATACCTTCCTCTGCTAGCTACTTGAAGCTCAAGAAAATGTCATTCATGCACCTGCAGCACACTCACTATGCTAAATCAAACTCCTTCCAGTTTGTCGATGGAAGTTGGGGGTGTCCGAGCCTGCTGTACAAGTCACACAGTCCTCGAACTGAGTGAGCATATCTACCTTTGAAATGAAGGTAATCATGCTGTGGAAGACTAAGTTCCCTAAATAGCACTTCAGAAACTAGTCAAGACTTTGTTTTTGCCACACAAGGTACTCCGTGACAACGTGGCTTATGTTCCATCCACCATTATGTGCAGTGTGGGTATATGTGCAGTGTGGGTACTATAATGCACTGTCTTTTGGCAAACAGAACACCTACCATGTGCTGTCGGCAGATACAGGTGTCCAGCAAGCCATCAGCAAGTCCATGATTTTGTCAAATAAAGGGAAATAAATTCTACGGCTGCTTGCCTGGTGAAGTATTGGCCCACGGAAGGTCGGTATCTAGGCACATATATTGAAAGGTTTACAGCAGCTCCACCTCAGTCAATTTCCCAATATTTCACTTTTGTATGGTACAATATAAAGTAAGTAGGAAAACACAGGGCTTGCAGAGATGGGCACTGCGGACAGTAAATCTGATTCTCCTGCCCGTTTCCTTGCATAGAGCAGACTCTACAACTACGACATGGTCGAGTCTTTTTAGCTGGTTTAGGAATGCGATCGGTAAAGTGTTGATCCTGCAGCCTTAGCACATCCTCCAGAGCATAGGGAGTGTAGGCTGCTTCTTTTGTATCAGTTTATGCTTTCAGTGACAGTCAACTGAAAGTCAAGGAAAGACATGAATCTTCCCGCGGTAGTCTGACGATAGACAACATACGTATGTTGCTATCGGGCCAATTCTATGATTGCATTGTACTGCTGAAGAACCTGGTCATTCTTATCCAGTGTACCCATGTACTTGTTGTAAGCAAGTAAACAGGTGGGCTTATGAACCTTGGCCATCTGACTCCAAACTGTGATGGGGAAGTGCTCGTAGTGAGCATGCAGACATCACACTTATCAGAGAACATGAGCGCAAGCAGTTCGTTGGAGCTCTAGAATTTTTACAGCTCCTTACAAACAAGCTCTTGTGGAAATCCTTTGCGGCGACAATGAACTCTATCGCATGGAACAGTGCCAGTTTTGTACAGCTCACTGAACAGCTCTACCCGCATAGAAGTTGTCAACATAAGGGTTATAATCTTTGTGAAGGATTGGCTAGACAAGCTCCCATACAATCTTTCCTGTGACTCCTAGCGTGGGAGGGCAACTTACAGGTTTAGAGGGGAGGTCTTCCCTGAATACACTCTCAAGCTGTATACATAGCCAGTAGAGCTTTCACACAACTTGATCCGATAGCAAGCTCTTTTACTCGCAATGTAACGCCTGAACAACAGCCACCCTTTGTAAAAGGTCAAGGACTCATCAACGGCTATATTCTTTCTAGGAGTATAAATATTTGGATACCTGGCAGACAAATGTTCCACGGCAGGCCGTATTTTGGAAAACCTGTCATGATCTGGATGGTCCCAGTGCAATGCAGCAGAATTGTCATTGAAATGCACCATACACTCCCAACAGTTTAAACTGATCTCTGCTCATGTGCGGTGCAAAGCTGGATGCTACCACAACCTTGCGAGTAGACCAGTAGGACTGCAAGCTTTGTTTGTGAATTAATGCCATTTTGAGTGTAAGGCCCAAAAATATCTTCAACTCCTCAAGTGAAGTGGGAGTCCACAGGTGTGCCCTGGAATACGCTTCTAGAGTGCCTCCATGCACCCTCAAAAATCGTTTGGCTCTTAGATTAGTTTGGTAACACAGTTTGCTAAAGGAAGATGAAATCCTAAAAGAGATATACGTAGTCAATCAGCAAAAAATTGGCGGTATTAACTTTACATCAGGCGTTGCCAGTGAACGCCAGAATTTTGGGCTGAACTACATTGGTGTGCTTGCCTTCGAACATGCCTGCTCTCTAGGTTGGTGTACTCTGCTACGGTCACTCCGCTGCACAGACTGTGCTTGCGAAGGGACAGAACAACTGCCATCATCATGTCCCTCAGAATCGCTGGAAGACGAGTCAGTTGGAACTCTGCCAACTGAAAAATCACTTCCAGATTCTGCTCCATTTTCCTCTCCCCCAGATGATGTCTCAGGAACTGATCCCGCCTCAGAGCTGTCGTCCATAACCTGAGTTAGGGCCTGGTCAGCAGTCATTCAACGAGACGCCATCTCTGCCAACTGCCCAAAACCTGCCTAAAACCTTCCTTCAAAAAAAGTCTGCCCTATGTAGAAGACTGAAGTATGGTTCTAAATCCATCTGTGGGTGTGTGAAACTGTGAGATGTGTGTGACAAAGAGTAAAGGCACTTATCAATGGGTGGATGTGTGTGACTGTGAGAGGGGGCGACAGTAAAAAAGAAAAACACTTATCTGATTGATGCGGCTGTAGGAAAGTAGGATTTTTCTGGCATAGTTACTCCCATACAACCGTGTTTTGACGGTAGTACACTGGGATCTTGCTAAACAGAGCCCCAGTGTTTGTGCTCTCTCTCAATTCATTGGTAAGTACTCTGTACACCCTATAATTGGTATACTGGGCTACCCCTGTAAGTCCCTAGTATATCGTACAAAGGTACCTAGGGCATTGGTACACCAGGGGTCCGCCATGGACTTCAACATGTATTGTGCCACAGATTGGAGCCCATGCAAACTGTGTCTGCAGGTCTGCCATTGCAGCCTGCGTGAAATGGTGCATGCACCTTTCACTTCAGATATAAGGTTTTCCTTGTATTCCGGTCACTGCACTTAAAACCCATAAGTCACCCCTAAGGTAGGCCTTACAGCCCATAGGCAGGGTGCATGGTTCTAAGTGTGAAGGTGCCCCTGCACAAGCAGAGACACTCCTACAAACCCGAAGTCCATTCTCTGGCATTGTAAGTGCGGGAAGCTATTTTAAGGTATGTAAAGGACATTGGCAAAGTCGAGAAGTCCAGCTACATAATGGCCTCACCGAACCAGGTCATATTTGGTATCAAACATGTTGGAATCATCCCACCACACCGATTCCAGTGCTAGTTGCACGATTTCATGTACTTGGGGGCTCCTTAAAGGACACCCCCATATCTACCTGTGTAGCCTTACAGGGTGTGTGTGCAAGCCAGTGCTGCTGTCAACCCCAGACACTGTTCTGCCCTCCTCCTGCTGAGCCTAACTCAGGCAGGGGAAGGCAGAACAACGGATTCCCCACAGAGAAGAGGTGTAATCACCTCTCCTTTAGAAATAGGTGTCATAGGCTGGGGTGCGGGTGCTTCTGAGCGCATCCAGACTGCTTTGAAGCACATTTGGTGCCCTCCTTGCATAAACCGATTTGCTCCAGTCCAGGAGCCCTTGGCTCTTGCTTTGGCGTGAAACTATATAAAGATCAGAGGAGTGACCAACCCCCTGTCCAGCTCCTCCCCTGGGACGTGCCCAGTGATCTGCCAGGTGGCAACTTGATTCTGCCATCTTGAATCTTAGATGGGCAGAGGCCCCTGGGAGGATCTGACTGGTTAGTCCACCAATGTAGCGTCCCTGACCCCCCGATAGGTGTGTCACCGCAGAAGTAGTCCTACCACCTTTCTAGGTACCCTGACAGTAGGTCCTTGGATTCATCTGCACTTTGTCTTCAAGAACGGACTGGCTTCGTCTGAAGATTTGTCTAATGACTCTTCTGCTGTTGGACACTGAACTATGCTGCTGGATCGAGCCAGGAACCAAGACAAAGACTGCTTCTGGTAGGAAGGCTCCTACTGCAACTTCGTCTCCGTGCTCTTCTGAGTTCTGCAACCTCCGTGGCTGTGCATTTTCCTGAGTCCCCCACTATGCTGCATGCATCGAATAAGCAAGAAGGAATCTCCCTTGGAGTAAAGGAGTTCCTCTCCTGCATCTGCAGGCACCTCGATGACGACGACCTATCCTGCTGTCCCCCAGACACCTCCCGGCTCTACAACACAGGTGGTGGTTTGTTGGCTCTCCAGAGGCCTGACCAGTCTTCCCTGCTACTTGGGAGACTGTAATCCCTCTCCAGCCGACCGGACAGCATCCCTGTGTACCGCGTCTGTTTGACGTTGCCAAGGCTTGTTGTCTCTCCTGACCAAAGATCTTCGAACTCCAAGAAGCCCCAGCATCACGCAGCTTTAAGAGTTACATCCTCCATGCTTCTCCAGCGACATGGGCGTCCATTTTCTCTGTGCTGCCGAGGCTTCCCTGCGACTCCCTGTGCCTGGTGCCAGAGGGTCCTCCTGGGGCCTCCAACGATTCCTGTTGGCTCTCCTGCTTGCTGAGGGCCGACCCTGACTTACCCTGGCTGGGTGAGTCCCACAGAACTTGCAGGTCTGCAACTAAGCATTTGTCCCTGCAACACATCTGTTGCATTTGCCAAGGCTTTTTGGTGGTCCTGCTGTCCACTGACCCTTCTGCATTCTTCAAGCGGCCTGGGACAGCTCGTGGATGGCTCCTGTGCTCCTGCATCATCGCCTGGTCTCCACAGCTGTATCTGCAAGGCCTTCGTGCCACAGCAAAGTACCTCCAACAAGGGCTGGCATCGCGCTCCTGCTCCTCCTGGACACCTCTGGGTGTTTTGAACTCTGTCCCCTCTCTTTACAGGTACTTCTCATCCAGAATCCATGTTTGGATTCTACCGACCTGGACCACGAGACTCTGTAGTTACCTAAAGTCTTTCAGTAGAAAGCACAGAATCGAACCCCACAACTTCTCAAACTGCTGTGCATTCCCCCAGAGATCCTTTGTAAGGTTTTCCATTCCCACGGTGAACCAGCTTTGGTGATCAGTCAAACTGACTCGGGGATCCAGAGGTGCAAAATCTGCTTAGGGTTACTTGTTTAGCTGCTAAAACAAGGAGATATACAGTGCTGTGGGATCTTCAACTTCCAGACCTCCATTATCCACCACAGGATGACTGCCATTGCACTGGGCGGTACCCGAATACTAGTGGTCTGCTCAGTATACTAGTGGTCTGCTCAGTATCTTACAGTACAATTCGCTAACGTAGAAGCTGTGCTCCGTGATACAATGCAAACAAACGTGGGCCATTGTGCCACTCCTCATATTCACCCTAACAAAGCTCTGTTGCCATCAATAGAATCAAAACAGGTCAAGGAAACTCTGTGTTATGGTTGCACTGTAAAGTCTTTATTGTGATAAATTAAAATTTTGGAAATACAAAACCACACCAAAAATCCTATTAACTAGCAATTGGAGACTCCACCACAAGCAAAGGCAAGACAGGTGATTTCCATTAACAGTCTCAATACTAAATGTTCACCAAGAAAACTAGCAGATGCCTAGCTGAGCTCACGAGAGGGTAGTACATAGCCTTCGAAATTAAGAATAGTATGACAAATTTGGCCCAGCAAGTTGGTTTGCAAAAATTAATGTGTTGAGTGCCAAAGTGAGTATCATAGATGGTGCACATCTCAAGAGCATGGTTAGCATTAGCAGATAAACATGATAGTTATCGGTTACTATAATCAAGCATCTGATGTTTTAAATTTCACTGATCTATACAGTGTTTTTATTATTATTTCCGTTCCCTGTGTGGGTTTGTCTCTCTCCATTAGTCTACCATAGTTTCACCCCAGTTCCCTCTATCGAGCCTCCTGCAAACACTACTGTACTTTTTTGCGCCCCTCTAGCACTATTGCTTTTATTATAGAGATCACCACATGGGCACCAACTGATACTCTCAGGAGCAGCTTTTCTAATAGGGTGAGTACCCTTCACTCAAGGGGGCAGTACACAATGCCATACTTGTATAGATTGAATCCTGTACCCCTCTCCAAATCCATAATATAATTTCCTCAGGTCAATGCTTTGATCTGTCCACCTTTATACACTGTCCCTCCTTTCAATTTATTTACATCATTCTATCTAGTTCCGACTAGTATTTCTATTCCCAGTGCATCTCTTTTGATGGCGTAATATCTTGAATCTCCAAATGAGACAAGTTAGAAATTAGGTTCCTGGTTGGCAGAGATATGCACCCTTTCCAAGCAGGAACCACAATCCTAGTCAGGGTAAGTCAGATGCACACTCTAAATTAACCTATGTTCACCCTCTGGTAGCTTGTCACAGTGTAGTCGGGCTGAACTTAAGAGGCAATGTGTAAAGTATTTGTGCAGCACTTCAAACAGTAAAACACTTAAAACACAATACAAAAAGATACCACACCTGGTTAGAAAAATAGAGGTTAATTTAATGAACAAAACAAGAGCAAAACGTCAAAAATCCAATAAGTAGAACTGGAGTTATTAATTTTCAAGGAATAAACTGCAATATAGTGCTTAGAAGCATAAAGCGCCAACTGGGTGTATCTGGTCACGCAAGACCCGGTCAAATCCAAAAGTTCTAGCCAACCACGATGGAACGTAGGTCGGGTACAGTCCCAGATAAGTCCCACTGAAATTTTACTTTCTCAAGAATTGTGTCGAGTCCCATGCGCGGGAAAGAAGTACTCCAGGAGAAAGGAGAGCATCACTGGCGGTGTTGCGCTGTGAACAAAGCCGCCAGATGTTGCGGACAGTCAGGCTGGAGCCTTGCGGTGGCAAGTGGCGATGCTTGCTGTGCAAAGAGACGAACTTGGGCTCGCTCGTGCTGATCCTTTGTGTGAGCGACACGGTTGCAGAATGAACGGGCCAGTTCATGGTTGCGAAGAGACCAAAAGGTTGATTATAAGAGTTGCAGAGCCACCTAAGTGTCCAGGGTCCTGAGAGGCACGTCTTGGGGGTCAGGAACTCATAGAGAACCGGTCCAGGAGCTGTGGGGAGCCAGTTATGTCCCTGAGGCTCAAATCAAGAGGTCAGCAGACTGGCCCTTTGAGTCACTCTAATCCAGTTCTTCTTTCCCAGGCAAGAGGGCAGCAGGTAAGCACAGCAAGGCAGCAGCTCCTTCAGAGTAGCAGTCCAGCAGAGTGGCAGTCCTTTCAGCAGCACAGCACTCCTTCTTCCTTGCAGAATATCCACAGGTCCAGATGTGTACTGGGTTGGTGGTGTCAGAGGTCCAGTACTTATACCCTATTGTGCCTTTGAAGAGGGGAAGACTTCAAAGAGATGCTTTTAAAGTGCACACAGAGTCCCTGCCCTTCCTGCCCAGGCCCCAGACTCACTACAGTGGGGTATGCAGCCCTTTGTGTGGGGACAGGCACTGCCTATTTAGGTGTAAGTGTCCGCTCCTCCCTCCCATCCTGCCTAAGATGGCCCACCAGGATGTGGATGGCCTATCAGTCACACCTAAGCTTCCTTTCTGTGTGGCTGTCTGGAGGGAATGCAGAAAGCCCAGCTGTCACCCATCCCATATGCCTATTCAGAGACAGGCATAAGGTACAGAATGGTTAAAGTAAAACAATGCCAACTTTCTAAAAGTAGCAGTTTCAGACTGTGAACTTAAAATCCAACTTTAATATAAGTTGTGATTTTAAATTGTGAGTCCAGAGACACCTAACTTGATAAAGTCTATCTTTACCCAATGGGAAATTACACTTATAAAGTGTAATAAGGTAATCCCAATGTTAACCTATGGTAGAGATAGGCCTTGCAGTAGTGAAAAACGAGTTTAAAGAGTTTTTCACTACCAGGACATGTAAAACTTAGAAGTACATGTCCTACTTTTTAGATACACTGCACCCTGCCCTTTGGCTGTCTATAGCCTACCTTAGGGGTGATTTATATGTATTAAAAAGGAAGGCTTGTGCCCAGCAAGAGTGTTAACTTGCCAGGTTGACATGGCAGTTTAAAACTGCACACGCAGGCTCTGCAGTGGCAGGCCTGAGACATGTTGACAGGGCTCCTTAAGTGGGTGGCACAATCAGTGCTTCAGGCCCACGATTAGCATTTAATTTACAGGCCCTAGGCACATGTAGTACACTTTGCTAGAGACTTACAAGTAAATTGAATATGCCAATTGTTAATAAGCCAATGTTACCATGTTTTAAGTAGAGAGCACATGCACTTTAGCACTGGTTAGCAGTGGTAAAGTGCCCGGAGTCCTAAAGACAACAAAAACGAATGCAGCAAGATGGAGAGGAGCAAGGCAAAAAGTTTAGGGGTGACCCTGCAGAAAGGAATATTTTCAACAAGACCCTAGGGCAATAATTGTGTTTCAAGAGTGCTGTTTGAAAGTACTGTTTCTTGAAGGAATTCAGTGCTTCTGCAGCCCCATGTCTGACCTGATCATTATTGTGATTGAAATATGTGAAATTATATATTTTTTTAATTTACATAATATGAATACAAAGAAATACTGTTGGGAGCTTGTGAACAATATTGTTCTCTTCCAGGGGATCCTCATCAATAGTCATAAGCACTGGATATTCCCGCCAATATGCGGGGACCCCGGAAATAATAAAAATTAGATATGAAAAACATATATATACAGCTCTATATATATATATATATATATATATATATATATATATATATATATATATATATATATATATACATATATCATTTTTACTCATACCAATGCAGCCCCCATATAAGAGGCTAAACAATGCAATAATATTATAAATACTTGTGCAAACACATAATGAATATATGAACCACAGTAGGGCAAGTATTACTTGAACTCTTTTTAATGAGTAAAACTCATGAAAACTGCAAAAAGAGCAGACATTGTTAGCCTACAGGCTGTATTGTAAGCCAATAGCATAGAAAATGAAAGCAATTGTACAAAAACTGGCACTGTGCCTTTAAGGCAGCCATGACCCCTAGCTTCCCATCATGCCTCAGGGGTGACAGTTAGGTCAGTTGTTCTTTCGGGTTCCTTCAGTCAGGTCCCTGGATTCCACAGCGCTGTCCTTTTTGACTTTTTTGTCAAAATTATCTAAACCTTTTAAGGTTTTCTACTTTTCACTCGACATCTTTTTGTCTTTGGAGTGAAGTGTAACCAATTTTTTGGCAGAAAGTGTTTTTATTTCTGTCAGAATGCCTTCACTTTTTGACCCTTGCCCCTCCTGTGGCAAGAAGAAGGCCAAGACTGACACACATTTTGTGTGTATCCTCTGCCTCCCTGACTGTCACTCTCCAGAGAACTGTCCACATTGTAAAAAATTGTCCAGAAGAACTCTCAAGGATAGAGAGAGAATTCGGTTATATGGACTCTCTGAAAGAGGTAGGTCTCCAGTGAAGCAGAAGAAAAAGAGACCACGATCAACGTCTAGGAGCAAGAAACCGATCTGTTCACCTTCGGCGTCGGGCTCTGCGTCGAACCTACCGCCGGCAAAGAAGCAGATGTCGTCGTCGAAGTCTTCAGCGGTGCACTCGCATCGTTCAACTCCAAGACCGAAGATGGCGGCTTCAACGTCGAGTCAGGTAAAAGACCCTTCGTTGGGGTCAACCAGGCGACGATCAACGTCGAGGAACAGGTCTCCGTCGGCGTTGGCCAAACGTCCGACATCGAGACAGGACACTCCGTCTCCGCACATCCTTGAGCGGTCGACGTCGAGGCACAAGTCTCCGTCAAGATCTGTACATAGGTCATCGACGTCGAGGCATAAAATGCCGTCTCCGGCGTCGAAGCAGAGGACTCCGTCGACTTCATCCCAGAGAAGATCGACGTCGAGACATCAGTCTTCGGCGCACAGGCGTTCAACGTCGAGTTAGAGGTCTCCGTCGACGTCAGCGCAGAGACACTCGTCGTTGAGACAGAAGACTCCTCCGACGGCAAGATGGTCGACGTCGAGGCAGAGGTCTCCGTGGACAGCATCATGAAGACGGTCGACGTCGAGGCAAAGGACTCCGTCGACAATACCACGAAGGCGTTCGGCGTCGAGACAGCGGTCTCTCTCGACGTCAAATCAGCGACGTTCACCGTCGAGACAAAGGACTCAGTCAGCGTCCAGACTCGGACGTTCGACTTCGAAGCACAAATCTGCTACGGGCTCACGCTCAGTGAGTTTTTCTCCGTCGCCATCACCGACGTCGAGAGCAGAATCTCACCGCACGTTGTCAAGCCGGTCTTCTTTCTCTTCCTCAAGATCACTGGTGGTCATTTCGACGTCACATAGCCAGGCTTCTTCACCTGTACGAACCCGTCCAGCTGAGGATCCTGCAAGAACGGAGAAGCAGAAATCTCCATCTGCACGTCGCTCACGTTCACAGGAGGCTCCTGTGCGGGAAGAGAGGCGAAAATCTCCATCAGTACACCTCTCTCCCAGATGGTTGTTATCTCTGCGTAACTGGCAGACCGCTGACGCTCCACAAACGGGAGGTGCTCAGGACTATTCCAGCCCTATACACAGGTCTCCTCTAACCCGTCTCGTGCAAGCAGCGGATCTCTCTCCTACTACTCCATCGAGGAGTAAAGATCGCACACATGCTCCTGCTCGCTCTTCCAGAAGAAGATCCAGGTCTCGAGAGCAAAGGAGAATACACAGGTCTCCAACAAGTTCACCCTCTTCCACCCATTCCTCGAAGAGGGACTACTCCCCGACTCTCACAGACAGCCCACCGTCAAGAATCTCTCCGGTGGACTACGTCATTACTTTTCACGATGTGCTATCCAGAGGGGCAAACAAATTAAACATCTCTATGCCTACTCAGCAAAGCTCGTCCTCAGTCATATTCAAGACTTTGCATCAGAGATCAGCAGCCAAGCCATTGCTACCTCTGGTCCCGGGTCTGCTCCAGCCTGTAATGGACATTTTTCTAACACCAGCGACTCTCAAGTCCGCGCCAGCGAGAATCGTGAAGAAATACAGACCGCCTGAAGAAGACCCTTTATTCCTCAGATCTGATCCTCCACCAGATTCTGTTATTATAGCTGCGGCCAAGAAAACGCACGCAGTAGCCTCCTCATCTACAGTTCCACCGGATAAGGAGAGGAGAGCACAGGATGCATGGGGGAGAAAGGTCTGTGGCACGTCAGCCTCCATGATGAAAGTCTCCAGCGCTTCGGCCCTGTTGGGGCGCTATGACAGATCTTTGTGGGACTCCCTGCAGAGGTTCACAGAGAAGCTTCCAAGGGAAGACCGCAGAGATTTTGAGGAAATTGTGCAAGAAGGCAGCTTGGTGGCAAACCAAGTGATCAGTGCCGCAGCTGATAGAGCGACGCTGTCTGCGCATTCCTATGCTCATGGAATCAGCGCCAGAAGATCATCCTGGCACCGTCTTACTGCACTTAAACCGGAAGCGCAGTCCTGGATTCTCAATGTCCCTTTCACAGACTCATCCTTGTTTGGCACTCACACTGATGAGGAAATGTTGAGGATGAAGTCAGAACTCGATACCCTGAAGGCGGTTGGACTTGAGAAGAAGAAAGAGTTCTGGTGCCGTTACAGGCCCTACGATCGGCGACCCTTCCGTCAGAGGGTTCAAACCCCTCATTGGCAGAGGCAACAGCAGCAGCAGGGTCAATCGAAGTCCCAGTACCAGGGTCATCGTACACCCAGAGGAAGAGGAACCCCTCGTCAGTCGACTACCTCAGCAAAAACTCCAACTAAACAATGAGTGTCCGCTACCTCCATCACTGTTTTCCACTCCAGTAGGGGGAAGTATTGCCAATCATCTGGAGGAGTGGCAGAGTATTACAAGAGACCAATGGTTGTTGACTACGCTGCAAAATGGGTACTCTCTACGTTTTCGACATCGGCCTCCCTCGATCCCACCAACGAAAACAACATGCCACCAGATAAAACTACTGCAGCGGGAGGCATCTATCCTTCTAAGAAAGTCAGCCATCGAGAAGGTCCCTGCATCACAACGAGGTCAAGGAGTATACTCAAGATACTTCCTAGTAAAGAAAAAGGGTCGAAAGTCAGATTTTAGACCTATTCTAGACCTTCGAACACTCAACAAATCCATCAGAAAAGAAAGGTTTCGCATGTTGGCTCTTCATCAAATATATCCACATCTACAACAGGGAGATTGGATGTGTTTGCTGGATCTGCAAGATGCATACTTTCATGTCCCAATCAATCCTCATCACAGGAAGTTCCTGCGTTTTCTGGTGGGGTCCTCCCATTATCAGTTCAAGGTGCTGCCCTTCGGGTTGAAATCAGCTCCCAGAGTGTTCACGAAGTGCATGGCAGTAGTAGCAGCCGCTCTACGATGCAAGGGCATCTTTGTGTACCCCTCTCTCGACGACTGGCTTCTGAAAGGTCCCTCCCCCCAGAGCGTGAGGAACAATTTTCAACAATGTCTAGACCTTTGCCAGCAGCTGGGTCTCCACGTGAACTTCGAAAAATCGACTCAGCAACCCACGCAAAGAATTCATTATCTGGGGGCAACAATAGACTCCGCAATAGGAAGAGTGTTTCCTACGGAGGAGAGACTGTTTTCGATCACACTGAAGGGCAAGCAGATCCTACGCAACAACCTACCTTCGGTCCGTCAGGTTGCATCTCTTCTAGGATCAATGGCATCCTGCATCTTTCTGGTACCCAATGCCAGGTTGAGAATGCGACCCTTACAACAGGATCTGGAGGACAAGTGGGATCAAAGAACGGCTCGGTGGGAAGACGGGATACGACTGTCGCACGCAGCCAGAGCATCAGTACCATGGTGGATGAGACAAGAAAATCTTCGGGTAGGAGTTCCATTCCATCAGACTCCTCCCTCCCAATCTTTGATCACGGATGCCTCCCTTCAGGGTTGGGGGTCTCACAATGGGGTCTCTCCAGACGCAGGGTCAATGGTCAACAAAAGAACAGTTGTACCACATCAACATGCTGGAGTTGAGGGCGGTGCATCTGGTTCTCAAGGGTTTCCTCCCTTCGATTCAGACCAATTCCATTCTAGTACAGACGGACAATACGACCCCCATGTACTACCTGAACAAACAGGGAGGGACTCGATCGAGGACTCTATCGCTGGAAGCTCAGGCCCTCTGGCATTAGCTCTTAGCGAGAAATCTATCGATTACAGCAGTACACCTACCGGGAGAGCAGAATTCACAGGCAGACGCTCTCAGTCGGCACTTCGAGGACCAGCAGGACTGGGTTCTAAACAACGAAGTTGTCGGTCATTTTCCAAGAATGGGGCCATCCAAGCATCGATCTGTTCGCGGACGACACAAACAAAAAATGCAGAGACTTCGCCTCAAGGTACTACCGACCAGGGTCGAAAGGGAATGCCCTTTTGATCAGCTGGTCAGGGGCATTTGTGTACGCCTTTCCACCTCTTCCACTCATCCCGAAGGTGGTGACCAAACTCTCACACTCAGACACAAGGATGATTCTGATCGCTCCGGACTGGCCCAGGCAGTGGTGGTACCCGGACCTTCTGCACCTGTCAGAATGCCCACACAGGAGACTGCCGTGCAGACCGGACTTGCTGTCCAAGATGAACGGGAGGATTCATTACCCCAACCTTCCCTCACTGAACTTGGCAGCATGGATCCTGAGGTCCTCCATTATGGTCATTTAGGACTTCCTCAAGACTGCATGACCATCTTGAAAGAAGCTAGAAGGCCCTCCACAAGGCACTCCTATGCTTGTAAATGGAAACGTTTTTTCCTATGGTGTGTACAAAATAATTGTAATCCTACCAAAGGGCAGGAGGAAGTGATTTTACCATATCTGCTTCATTTAGCCAAGGCAGGCCTCAAATTCGCTTCCATTAAGGTGCACCTGGCTGCCATTACGGCATACAGGCGTTCTCCTTCTCAACCATCCTTTTTTCAGCTACAGGTAGTGAAGGATTTTTTACAAGGTCTAAAGAAGGTCTACCCTCCTGTTCGGCCTCCTTCTCCCCCCTGGGAATTGAACTTGGTTCTATCTATATTGATGGGTCCCCCATTTGAGCCTATCCAGAAAGCAACCCTTCAACACCTTACGTGGAAGGTAGCTTTCCTAGTGGCGATTACCTCAGCTCGCAGGGTGAGCGAAATTCAAGCTCTCTGCTCAAAAGAGCCTTACACTGTGTTCCATTTAAATGGAGTGGTTTTAAGAACACACCCCTCCTTTCTTCCGAAGGTGGTGTCAGATTTCCATGTCAACCAAGCCATTTCACTACCGACCTTTTTTCCTAATCCCTCTACTCCAGCTGAAAGGTCACTCCACTCGTTAGACCTGAAGAGGGTTTTAAAATTCTATTTGGACAGGTCCAAAACGATAAGAAAATCTGATCAACTATTCATTAATTATGGTTCAATCAGAACAGGTTTTCCAGCCTCCAAGCATTCAATCTCCAGATGGATAGTTTCATGTATTAAATTGGCTTGCCAGTTAGCACAGAAGCCTCTTGGGGCTACCCCCAAGGCTCATTCCACCAGAGGAAAAGCGGCTACACCTGCTTTCCTCAATAATGTACCGATTTCTGAAATCTGTAAAGCAGCTACCTGGAGATCTGTACATACATTTACAAGACACTATTGTCTTGATTCAGATACCAGAACAGACACCCAAGTAGGCCAAGCCTCCTTGAGGAATCTGTTCAAACACTAATAATTATGGTTGTCTGTTGGGTCATTCCGTCTCATTTGCCCGCAGGTGGAAGATGGGCTTGCTATTCTATTCAGTGCTTATGACTATTGATGAGGATCCCCTGGAAGAGAAGGATAAGTTACTTACCTGTAATCCTAGTTCTCTTCCAGGGGTATCCTCATCAAAGTCATAAGCAACCCACCCGCCTCACCAGGCAAATGAGACTGGTTTTCTCCTCGTTTGGTTAAGCTTTATCTTTGTGTCCTAATCTTTGGGCTCCGCAAAGAACAACTGACCTAACTGTCACTCCTGAGGCATGATGGGAAGCTAGGGGTCATGGCTGCCTTAAAGGCACGGTGCCAGTTTTTGTACAATTGCTTTCATTGTCTATGCTATTGGCTTACAATGCAGCCTGTAGGCTAACAATGCCTGCTCTTTTTGCAGTTTTCATGAGTTTTACTCATTAAAAAGAGTTCAAGTAATACTTGCCCTACTGTGGTTCATATATTCATTATGTGTTTGCACAAGTATTTATTATATTATTGCATTGTTTAGCCTCCTATGTGGGGGCTGCATTGGTATGAGAAAAAGTGATATATGTATATATATATATATAGAGCTGTATATATATGTTTTTCATATCTAATTTTTATTATTTCCGGGGTCCCCGCGCATGGGCGGGAATATTCAGTGCTTATGACTTTGATGAGGATACCCCTGGAAGAGAACTAGTATTACAGGTAAGTAACTTATCCTTAACTACTGTAAAACCATGTTTGGTACATTGTATTGATCTTCAGCCATTAAAATAACTATGTTAAGGCACCTGGTTTGTGAAGTTATGTCTGGCTGCTGGGCACAGGTTTTTGTCAAATCTTTTAGAGTCTTTCGTTCAGTCTGAGGCAGCAAGAGCAACTGAGCCCTTGCCACCTACGGCTTCAATCTTTAGGTGCTAGGTGCCAGGATATGTTTCAGCAGATGCACCTTTTGTTGGTGTATGAAGTTTTGGAGAGGCTTGTTTCAGGCATCTAGACACTGTACACGAAAGGTCATCCCATCCCTTTTACTAACAGATCTAAGACTTCAAGCATAAATACCGCTTACATTAACTAATCTTATCTTTCTTTTGTCAGGGTACACGCTCAAAACGTTATGGCGAAATGTTGCACGCTGGACAGTGCTGAGATCAAGGATAGGTGATCTGGTAATGCCAATAAGGACTACTTGATTTCTGGCTCACAGTGGAGCAAGAATCCCCATTGGTGGAAAGATGTCCAAGAAAACCCGCAACAAGGCCGATAAGTCCGAGGTGGAGGTGGAAGCTTTTCAGACAGCCAATGAAGAACTCCGGACTAAACTGACACATATCCAAATAGAAACCCAGCAAGAGAAAAATAAGGTGTGTATAATTACTGTACATTGAGATGATTCATCACCTTAATTTGATTGTCAAATTAACACTACCTTGTCTTTTATGTAACATTAATTATTTATAAATGTATTTTATACTTCACTAATGATAACATACAGGTTACATGTAATTCCCATTCTACCTGTAAATGGAATTTGTAATGAAAGGTTATGCAGTGATATATCACTTCACACCCTCAACCACTTTGCACTTTTTCTGCTAAAAGCTGATGAAATTTCCAGGTGGGGAACAGCAGAAAAATGGGAATTACAACAGGAATCAGCAGAAGTAACTCTCGCTGGAGCTAATTTCACATTTATGGGAGGCACCCCTAAGCAGCAAGTTGGAATATCCAGTATTCCTTTTATCTGTGTTATAGATTATTCTAGGTATGGGAATACAGCATCAGTATCTCAAGCACCCTTGTAATGAGGGCCTAAGAAATCAGTGTAGGTTTAATTACTTTTGCGGTCACCATAAATGCACTTAATCTGATAGAGACTTCTAGCCGCAGATTCCTTACTTTAGAATATTCCCCAGGCTTCAAACTGGATCCCGAATTATTTTGTGAGCGGTACCCCTGCATGCTGATAGGTAGCGTTATTCGGCTCCGGGTGGCTGACATCAGTTCTTTTCTTTCCGTGCCAGTTAGCGCAGATCTGGAGAAGAGCTACCCCAATCACTTTTTGACTGACCTTTTTTCATCACTTTTTTCAAAGATTTTTGAGACATGTCTCCTGTGTGGCAAGGATGTTCGCAAGGAAGGCTGGCTTCAAGCCCTTTGGGGTCTGTCACCAGGAAACGTAGGAGACTGATCCACAGCTCGTCAGCCTTTGGTGTCTCCAGCACGACCACTACACCAAGACCTGCGTTAATTGTCACGCCATGCACCCCAGGGCCTTGAGGGAGCGATCCCTCAAGGTCCTTGATGCTCGACGTGCGACACTGTAACGGTCTTGATCCTGATTGAAAGGAAGGTCACGGAGCCATTCCAAGTGCTCGTCATCACAGTTGAAGTCGTCGGGGCATTCGGGTAAGTCCCACAAGCATAAGAAGAACAAGAAGTCAAAGAGATCTACGACTTTGCCCCGTCTGTCGAAGTCATCCGGCATTCGAGGCTTTGCTCTTCGATTGGGCCTGCCCAAGAGCTGTCTCCACACATTGCAGAGTTTCCAGGAGCAGGAGCAACCCCTGCCCAATTCCGTGCGTTTTTTGAGGCCATGCACCTCGTATTTGGGCGGCCCGTCCCTGCAGGTGTGCCCATGGGCCCCACGAGTATTGGAGGGGCCTCTACGGATTTTCCATTCGGGCCCCTTGGATCCAAGGACTGATCTGGACCAACACTGTTCAAGCCACCTCAACTTACCCCACCGCCTGCTCCATTATGAGCTTCCCTGCCGACGCTATTGCCGTTCCCATTCTCATCCCCGACTCTGACATAGAGCTGGAAGGGCGTCTTCCGACACTGACTCTGGCGTCGACTGGAGGCATTCCTTCCAGGCCGGAGCCTGTGCCCTGTTCCTGTGGGTAAGGACTTGGGAATGATTGGACCCTGATGAATACCAGTCCCTAGATGTCACTGAAGACACCTGGTGTGAGGATCAGGTGGCTGCCAGTGGACTGTACACCTCCCCCAGATACTGGCTTGGTCTCTCCTCCTACCGTGGCTATGGAGGAGGGAGCCTAATTTGCTATGGTGGTGAGGAGGGCGGCCGAGGTCCTGGACCTTCAGCTGCCCTCTGTTGCAGTCAAGATGAACGTCTTAATAATCAATCAATCAATCAGGGGTTTGTATAGCGTGCTACTCACCCGTAAGGGTCTCAAGGCACTAGGGGGGGAAGGGCGGCTCCGGATCAGTCGAAGAGCCAGGTCTTGAGGTCCTTCCTGAACGCGCGCAGGGTCGGGGAGCGTCTGATGTTCACAGGGAGCTCGTTCCAGGTCTTGCTGCGATGTAGGAGAAGGATCTCCAGCCCGTTCTGTTTCTGCGGATGCGGGGGACCTCCGCCAGGGCAAGGTCGGCGGAGCGGAGGTTCCGCTTGGGTACGTGGAAAGATACTCTCTTGTTGAGGTATTTGGTTCCGATGTTGTTGAGGGATTTGTAGGCGTGGGTGAGGAGTTTGAAGGTGACCCTCTTCTCGACGGGGAGCCAGTGGAGGCCTCGTAGGTGTTGGGTCATGTGTTCGTGACGCAGTGTCCGAGGACGAGTCTGGCTGCGGCGTTCTGGATGGTTTGGAGTTTGTGTAGAAGAGTTCTGTTGATTCCGGTGTAGAGGGCGTTGCCGTAGTCCAGTCTGCTGGTTATGAGCTCATGGGTGACGGTCCTTCTGCAGTCGGGGGGGATCCATTTGAAGGTCTTACGGAGGATGCGTAGGCAGTTGAAACTAGTGGAGGCGACGGCGTTGATCTGGCGGTTCATGGAGAGGGAGGAGTCAAGGATGATGCCGAGGTTTTGTGCGTGGTCTGTAGGGGTGGGTGGGTTTCCGAGGGCGGAGGGCCACCAGGTGTTGTCCCAGGCGGAGGTGCAGGGTCCGAGGATGAGGACCTCGGTCTTCTCTGAGTTGAGCTTCAAGCAGCTGTCTTTCATCCATGCTGCCACGTTCTTCATTCCTTCCTGGAAGCAGAGTCTGGTGTCTTCGGGATTGTTCGTGAGTGAGAGGATGAGCTGGGTGTCGTCGGCGTAGGATACAATGCTGAGCCCATGCTGTCTGACGATGGCGGCGAGGTGGGGCCATGTAGATGTTGAAAAGCGTGGGGCTGAGTGATGATCCTTGGGGTACTCCGCAGTTGATATCGGTGGGTTCGGAGAGGAAGGGAGGCAGTCTGATCCTCTGGGTTCTGCCGGAGAGGAAGGATTGGATCCAGTCGAGGGCGGTTCCTTGTATCCCCGCGTCGTGAAGTCTGGCTGCGAGTGTGCGATGTGAGACGGTGTCGAAGGCTGCGGAGAGGTCTAGAAGGATGAGGGCTGCAGTGTGTCCCTGGTCGAGTAGCATGCGGATGTCGTCAGTGGCGGCGAGGAGGGCGGTCTCGGTGCTGTGGTTGCTGCGGAATCCAGACTGGGAAGCGTCTAGGATGGAGTTCTCTTCGATGAAGGCGGTCAACTGGGCGTTTCCGAGTCTCTCGGTGACTTTGGCCGCGAAGGGGAGGAGAGAGATGGGCTGGTAGTTTTTCAGGTTCGTATGGTCGGCCGTTGGTTTCTTGAGGAGGGGTTTAACCTCCGCCCGCTTCCAGTCGTCTGGGCAGATTCCGGATCTGAAGGAGGCGTTGATGGTCCGTCCTAGTTCGGGTGCGATGGCGGTGGTGGCCCTGTGGAATATGTGTGGTGGGTAGGGGTCCGTTGGGGCTCCTGAGTGGGTTTTCTTCATGGTCGCGGTGATGTGTTAGACGGTGGCGGGATCCCAGGTCATGATGATTGGCTTGATAGAGGTGCTTCAGCCAGGAGTGACCCCATTTGAACTGCTTCTCCTGTTTATTGAAGTCCTCACGGACTTCCTACTCAGGGCCTGGTCCAAGCCCTGCACCGGAGCTCCTGTGAATAGGACAATTGTCTGCCGCCATCACCCTGCCCTAGGTGACCCCAACTTCCTCAACCAGCACCTTACCCCTGGGAGCTTGGTGGTCCAAGCCTCCACTTCCAAAGTAAATCCTGGCCCATTCCCTACCACTCCACCGGCTGGATACTTTGGGGGAAAAAGATGTTTTCTTCCGCCAGTCTGGCACTGTGGTCGGTGAACACCGGACGCCTTTTGGCCAATACTCCCATTCACTCTGGGACTCAGTTGCGCAGGAGCTGCTAATGGTCTCTGAGGCGGCTCGAGCCATACTCTTCCAAGCTATTGCTGATGGGAGGGATGCAGCTAAGTTTGCCATACTCTGTAGGCTGGATACGACCAACTCGCTAGGGAGAGTGGTTTAGTTGTCAGTGGCCCTTAGGCGGCACACCGCCTGGTGAAAGACTACTGGATTTTCAGGGGATATCCAGAATTTGCACATGGACATGCCCTTCAATGGTTCCGTGTCTTTGGAGACAAGGCGGACTCAGCGCTGGTACCCTTCAGGACAGCAGAGCTGCAGCCAGGTCCTTGGGCTGTTCCATGGACCCACGCCAAACCCAGTCTGCTTTTTGCTTCTTTTGTGGCCATGGAACCTCAGCCGTGGCCATACCCGCCCAGCCACCACAACCTGCAGGCATCCCAGCCCTTGCGTGGCCAAGGACACAGTACCCACAGACTTCATGTGTCATGTAGCCAGAGGTCAGGTTTGTCCACCTCATCCCCTTCCCGGGCAACCACAGCCTCAAAGCCTCTTTAGTTTGCCCTCCGACCATCATGGGCATCCAGTGGGAGGCAGAATACGTCATCACCTGCAACACTGGAGGTTGACAACATCCGACCTTTGGGTTCTCCAGATTGTCCAAAGGGGCTACTACCTCCCCTTTGTGACCACTCCTCCAGCCATGCCACCCACTTGCGACAGGCTGACGGAGGACCACATATCCTTACTCCACCAGGAAGTGATGGCTCTCTTGGCCAAGGGAGCCATAGAGAGGGTGCCGGCATCAGAGGTAGGTTGTGGTTTTTATTCCAGCTACTTCCTGGTGCAAAAGAAGGACGCAGGCCTTCATCCTATCCTAGACCTGCGTCCTCTCAATTTCTTCATGAAAAAAGTTGAAATTCAAAATACTCATGTTCGCTCAAGTCCTGTCTGCCCTGGACCTGGGTGACTGGATGGTAGCATTGGAGTTGCAGGACGAATACTTCCACTTTCCCGTCCTTTCTGCCCACAGACGTTACCTGCGGTTCATGGTTGGCCATGAGCATTTTCAATTCACTGTGCTCCCATTTGGCCTACCAGTGCCCCATAGGTGTTCAGCAAGGTGATGTTGGTGGTTGCAGCTCATCTGCGGAGATCAGAGTGCCAGTCTTCCCCTATCTTGACAACAGGCTGTTGTAGGCGAGCCCGGCCCAGACGTTCGCCTCCACCTCCAGACTATGGCGGACCTCCTGCATTCGCTGGGGTTCACGATCAACGTATCGAAGTCACACCTGACCCCTTCTCAGTTGCTCCCTTTCATCTGAGCTGTTCTGCACACAGTGCAGTTTTGGGCTTATCCTCCCAAGCGGAGAGTCCAGGATATTCAGGATACCGATATTTCAGCCTTTATCATAGATTTCAAGGAGACTGACTCTGAGGCTGTGTGTGACGCATGCCCGCTGGCATATGCGGGCTCTGCAGTGGGACCTGAAGTTCCAGTGGGCGCAGCATCAGGGGAATCTCTCCAACATGGTCCTGATCTCAGAGGGCACAGCAAAAGACCTGCAGTGGTGGCTGACGAACTGCAATTGGGTCAGCGGCAGACCCCTCTCCTTTCCCCAGCCAGACCTGACGGTAGTGACAGACGCGTCACTTCTGCGCTGGGGCGACCATCTAGGAGAGTTGGAGATTAGAGGCCTCTGGTCTGTGGCGGAATTCAAACTCCACATCTACCTGTTGGAGCTCCAAGCGAGGTGACTGGCATTGAAAGCTTTTCTACCCTCCATCAAGGGAAGGCTAGTGCATTTTACCACTGCTAACCATGTGCTAAAGTGCTTGTGCTCTCTCCTTTAAACATGGTAAGATTGGCTCATTCCCAATCGGCATATTTAATTTACCTGTAAGTCCCTAGTAAAGTGGCACTACCTGCGCGCACAGGGACTGTAAATTAAATGCTACTAGTGGGCCTGCAGCACTGATTGTGCCACCCACTTAAGTAGCACTTTAAACATCAGGTCTGCCATTGCAGCCTGTGTGTGCATTTTTAAACTGCCATTTCGACCTGGCAAAAAAAAACTTTTGCTTGGCCCTAACCTGCCTTTTTAATATATTAATCAGCCCTAGACAGCCCAGAGGGCAGGGTGCAGTGTATTTAAAAAGTTGGACATGTACATTTAAGTTTTTACATGTCCTGGTAGTGAAACTCCTAAAGGAGTTTTTCACTTCTGCAAGGCCTACCTCTCCCATAGTATAACATTGGATTTCTTATTGCTGTGACTTCTGCAAGACGTGTCCGAGGACAGAAGGCACTGTGATTACAACCTCTGTATACTACCCTCTTCCTGACAAACTGGTGCAGATGACCTGATCTGCCTTTCTGTCTAAGGGAGTTTTGCCCTTTCAGTTGGGACAGTCCATCGCCATACCAGCATTTTTTTTCCTGCTGCATCCCTCAAAAGAGGAGAGTCTCCATTGCCTTGATTCCAAGAGAACTTTAAACTTCTGCATTGCACGCACAAAGGGGCATCGTGTTGATGATCAGCTGTTTGTGGGGTTTTCCGGTTTCAAAATTTGAAATGTGGCACAGAAGAGGACTGTGTCAAGGTGGATCGTCCTATGCATTAAGACGTGCAGTACTCTAGCCAAGAAGGAACCTCCAGAAGGCCTATGAGCTTATTCACCCAGAGCCAAGACCACTACAATGGCATAGCAAGGGGAGTTTCTGTCTTGGACATCTGTGAAGCTTCAACGTCGTTGGGTATAACTTTCTTGCCTGGCCTTGAAAGCCAGGTCCACAAAGAGGGTAATTTTGGCCGCTCGCTAAGTCATGCAGGACTTGTTGATTGTAGTCCACTCCTCAGTCTCTTCATCTGTTTGGAGGTACTGCTTGGATATCTATTTTAAAGTTGAAACTCTGCAGTTAGAAGTATCTGGCAGAAAAACTAATTACTTACATTCGGTAATGCTCTTTGTGGTGGATACTTGTCACCAGACCTCTAGCCGACAAACACATATTGACCAGGAGGACGCCCTACCTGACCATGCCCTGCCCTGCTTATTCTTTCGGAACGTCGATTTTCCGACATCCCCGTTTGTGTCAACAGGAATGTATTCTGGCTCCTTTAAAAGAAATCCTGTTTGGGACATAAACCCCGCCCACAAGGAATGCGTCACTTATAGCGTATTCCCTGAGCCAATAGGTGACGCGATCCTTAAAACATAAATCCAGAAAGAAGCCGGTGTGTGCTGTGCCTTATGGGAAGACGCCGGAACAAGACGCCAGCGACGGATCTCACATCGAGGAACCTGGAATCCAGCTGTGGACAGAGCGGGAAGAAACAAGCAGCGCAACAAACTACGGAAATGACGCGGGAGCTACGAAGCTAGAGTCCGCCGTGCCACAAGAAGAGAAAGGACTCCTGCGATACCACGCACAAGCGAGCCACGTTCCTGGAGGAGCGTGGCTGACAGAGGTACGGGCGCGCTTAAGAGCACTAAGGGGGAGGCGGGGTGCAGACGTGACATAAAGGCTGCAATATAGCGAAGTCCCTGCCTGCAAAGCCCCTTCCATCACAATTGGTGAAGGTTTGGTTAAGGTGTATAAGATCCCTTCACTCCTACCCCGACAACATAAGACCCTAAAACAAGGTCATTAATTTCTGTTCCGTGTTTTGTTATTTTGTTCCGAGAGTTCTGAAGTCAAAGAAGACTCCCGGCGGGACCTCTCGTTAAGATGAAGTGAGCTGAAGACGCCAGAGCTACTCTCCCCCGTACACAATAAAGGAAAGAACTTATAAAAGTGTACATTTCTCAATAAAGAGAGAAATAATGAAAGAAAAACAAGCCTCACTCCATCTTTTCCCTCCTGCCCAGACAACAAGTGGTGGAGAATGCGGGCATAGACATCCAATAGGAGACAATAATGGAGAATCTGATACAGCAACTCATCAAAGGGCAGGAAAAGCTGGAATGGGCCCTAGAAAGACAGATGACATCGGCAGAGGCCGATAGAGACCTCTTTAAGGACACTATGGCCCAACAAGTGGAATGTATCCACAAGGTTGCTGAAGACCACGTGCAGTTGACCACCCGGTTGCAATACCCTCCTGCTTCTTCTGGGTCCCCGAATATCTCCCTACAAAACTACGTACCTAGGGAGGACCCCAACGCATTTCTGTTAAACTTTGAGAGAGCCACACGGGCCTGTGGCTGGCCCGTAGCCAAGTGGCCATTTTTTCTTGCTAGTTTATTAAGGGAGGGAAGAATAAGGTGGTTATGAGGTGGTAAATGATGAGGGTAATGCACCTTATGGGGAAATCAAAACACTCATACTAGACCACTTAGGCATGGACACAGAAGCCTATCGTGTCAAGTTTCTTAAGGAAAGAGGGTCTCCTGGAGATAATCCCAAGACACTGTTTTTTTAATTAAAAGCAGCAGCAGACAAATGGCTAAGACCCCACGAAAATACAAAAGAAGATGTAATAGCCCTCATATACTTAGAGCAGTACTTAGAAGCATTGCCCTACCCAACGCAAAAATGGTTACGACAGCACACTAATTTGACTGTCGAACAAGCTGTAGAAATGGCAACTACATTTGCCCAGGTCCAACCCCGGTCTTTTCCCTGGGACTCTGAGAAACCCCATAAACCTGGGCTACCGGCAAAACCCGAAAAGAAACCAACAAAACCAACACCAGAGCCCCCTCCCAAACCCTATCACCACAAGACCGAGACTATAACATTGCGTGGGCCCCAATGTTTTGAATGTGGTAACTGTGGACATATCGCTCGGTTCTGTACGCAAAAGAAAACGACCAATGAACCCATGGACATCAGTTACCTGCCAAAAACAGTTCTATATTCAGAGGAACTTGGAACGAGCTTTTATGTAAGTCTTTTTGTAAATAAGAAACAAGTTATTGCTCTTTTGGATTCAGGATGCCGCCAATCGGTCGTTCATTCTAGTCTAATACAAAAAAATCAACTAGTATCTGGCACACCCATACCGATACGGTGCGTACATGGGGACATTAAAATCTATCCCATAGCCGAGGTTCCCCTTGAACTACCCAATCACGCTCCTATGGTGTTTAAATTAGGCGTAATGGACAATCTTCCAGAAGAGATTATCATAGGGACTGACAACCCCAACTTTGCTGCATTGTGCAAAGATGTATTATAAAACGTTAGATCTTCTCCAAACATGCTGGCCCAAACACCATGGTCCTCTGATCGTAGCTTCAGATTCGCCCAAAGCAACGATCCTACCCTTCAGTTTGCGTGGGAACAAGCCATAAAAAATGATCCTTTTCCAACACATCCGTGTTTTCAAATACAGAATGACCTTCTCTATTGGATAGGGAAACCAGGGGATCCACTGCAACTACCAGTTCCCAAAAATGTTGGCCAGTAAGGGAAAAGAATGGGACCTACTCCTGCCCCTTGCCCTCTTTGTCATTCGAGGACAGAAGCAGAGTAGTCTTGGTTGTTCTTCCTTTGAACTTCTGTATGGTCGCCCTTCTTGAAATGACAAAGGAGGCATAGGAACAAGAAAAGGCAGCAGAAACTCAAGACCTCCTTGATTATACAAATGCCCTGAAGTCGAGATTAGGAAAATTGAGGGATTTAGCATATTCCAACTTGGAGAAAGCCCAAATGAAACAAAAAACCTTTTATGATAAGGGGAAGAAGTGGAGACAACTATAAGTTGGTGATTGGGTCCTGGTATCACTTCCCTCGGCCTTAACAAAAGGGAAAACAACTTGGAAGGGTCCATATAAGGTAACAGAGACAATAGGACTTACCACCTATTCCATTCAAATAAGTCCCCAAAAACACAAAGATACCACATAAACTTATTAAAGAAGTGGATAGGACCTCCTCCCAAATCTACAAACCTCCTATAACTCCCTCACCCCATTCCCTCTTCTACTCTAGAACACCTGGATGTTAACGATGCCCTCACAACCTCTCAAAGAACAGAACTGACGGACGTTTTACGCTCCTTTTCCGGTATCTTCTCAGATTTACCTGGTAGGACATCCCTGGTGGAACATTCCATAATCACTAAACCCGAGGAAGTCATAAAATAACGTCCTTATCAGATACCCGGGCTTGAAGGCCTACCATTGACAAAGAAATAGAGAACATGTTGTCAATGGGCGTTATACGCCCATCACAAAGTAATTGGTCCTCTCCAATAGTCTTGGTCCCAAAACCGGACGGCTCAATACGATACTGCATAGACTTTCGGGCCGTAAATGCTATCTCCAAGTTTGATGCTTTATCCGCTTCCGCGAATCGATGAATTAATAGAGAAACTTGGGGAGGCTCAATATATTTCCACAATAGACCTTACCAAGGGTTATTGGCAGGTACCCCTCCGAGAAGAAGATCAGGAAAAGACAGCCTTCGCCACCCCAAATGGACTGTATGAATTTACAGTGCTTCCATTTGGGTTACACGGGGCCCCTGCCACATTCCAAAGACTCATGAATACAGTCCTTAAAGGACACCAAGAGTATACCTCCGCCTACCTGGACGACATTGTAATATTCAGCCCCTCGTGGGAGGAACACCTTATACATTGTCGACAGGTTCTTCATGCCCTCGAAAGAGCCGGTCTTCACATTAACGCCAAAAAGTCGAGAACGGCATATCAAAAAGTGAAGTACCTGGGATACCTTCTGGGAAAAGGTGTCACAGAACCGCAAGAAAAAAAATTGAAGCCATCATAGATACGCCGTTCCCAACCACCAAAAGAGAAGTCAGGGCTTTTCTCGGATTACATGGGTATTACCGCAGGTTTATATCTGGGTATTAAGACATAGCTACTCCCCTAACAAACCTACTAAAGAAAGACGTGAAAAACAAAGACCTTTCTAATCCTCCTCCAGAAGCGAGGAAAGCCTTTATCCACCTGAAGAAGGCTATAACATCCCATTCTGTCCTAGTATCCCCCGATTTCAACAAACCCTTTATCCTCCAAACTGACGCGTCTGACCTAGGGTTGGGGGCTATGCTTTCCCAACTATCTGATGAAGGTGACGAACGCCCCATTCTGTTTATAAGCAGAAAACTGTTCCCCAGAGAACGCAAATATCCCACAATAGAAAAGGAATGTCTTGCCCTCAAATGGGAAGTAGAAAAGCTACGGTATTATCTGGAGGGATCCTTCTGTACATTGTACACCGACCATGCTCCTTTGTTGTGGATGAGTCGCAATAAAGGAAACGACCCTAGAGTTTTAAGATGGTTCCATTCCCTTCAGCCTTTTCGCTTTGAAGTAGGACATCGGAAGGGCACTGCAAATGGGAATGCTGATTTTTTTATCCCGGGTCCCCTATTTCACCGAACAGGTAAAGTCTGGTGGGGGTGTGTGTCACGAGACCTCTAGCCGACAAACACATATTGACCAGGAGGACACCATACCTGACCATGCCCTGCCCTTATCCTTTCAGAACGGCGACTTTCCGACATCCCCGTTTGTGTCAACAGGAATGTATTCTGGCTCCTTTAAAAGAAATCCTGTTCGGGACATTAACCCCGCCCACAAGGAATGCGTCACATATAGCGTATTCCCTGAGCCAATAGGTGACAGCGATCCTGAAAACATAAACCCAGGAAGAAGCCCGGTGTGTGCTGTGCCTTACGGAAGACGCCGGAACAAGACGCCAGCGACGGATCTCACATCGAGGAACCTGGAATCCAGCCGGGGACGGAGCGAGAAGAAACAAGCAGTGCAACAAACTACTGAAACGACGTGGAAGCGGGAGCTATGAAGCTAGAGTCCGCCGTGCCACAAGAAGACAGAGGACTCCAGCGATACCACGCACAAGCGAGCTACGTTCCTGGAGGAGCGTGGCTGACAGAGGTACGGGCGCGCTTAAGGGCACAAAAGGGGAGGCGGGGGGCAGACGCGACATAAAGGCCGCAATACAGTGAAGTCCCTGCCTGCAAAGCCCCTTGCATCACAATTGGTGAAGGTTTGGTTAAGGTGTATAAGATCCCTTCACTCCTACCCTGACAACATAAGATCCTAAAACAAGGTCATTAATTTCGGTTCAATGTTTTGTTATTTTGTTCCGAGAGTTCTGAAGTCAAAGAAGACTCCCGGCTGGAGCTCTCGTTAAGACGAAGCGAGCAGAAGACGCCAGAGGTACTCTCCCCCCTTATACAATAAAGGAAAGAACTTATAAAAGTGTACATTTCTCAATAAAGAGAGAAATAATGAAAGAAAAACAAGCCTCACTCCATCTTTTCCCTCCTGCCCAGACGACAATACTATACTTAACCACAGATTTCTCACCTCCCTCCCACCTCTCTATTCTTTGAAATGGACATCTTCCACCATGATAAAAGGTCCCAAGTTCGTTTTCAGCACGCTGCCACCTGAACGTTTTCTGAGTTGATCCATGTCTGAGGGCGTGGAACAAAAGCAACAATACAGAAATGGATACCAGCACACAAGGGTTGCGCCTTTATGCGGCTTCATCCTTCATTTCGAGGGCAGTGCAAGCCTGTGGCGGAGTCTGACGTCACTACTTGCTGTCTCTCAGGAGCTGTTGCTTTGAGGTTTCCGGATCTAGTCTGACCCCTGGGAATATTCTAAAGGTAAGGAATCTGTGGTTAGAATATCCATCAGAAAGAGTGTTACGAAAGGTAAGTAACTTGTTCCACAGCCGCAGTAGAGTGAATTCTGCTTACCCTAAGTCGATGACACTAATCTGTGCCCGCACTTCCCATCCCTTCCTCCATACTTTCTGTATTAGTGCAGATATGTGTTGTTGCAATGGCTTCCTCTTCATACCCACACGATTTTCAGGACCAGCTGCATGTGTGACATGGCAAGTCGACTTTGCACCGCTGTTTTCTTTTTTTTCTTTATTATTTCTTTATTGAGTTTTACAACAGACATTGCAATGGGACAAAATGCATTTATTCAGTCAAGTAGTATCCGCATTTGCAATTTTCAAAATACAAGGGAAGTGGGGGGAGAGGGGGCGAAGAAGCGTGGAGGTAGAGGGGAGACAATCAAGGAATTGAACAGTAGCATAGCCACTCAAAATTGACCCCATGTGAGATGTTGGTTAGAGCTTAAGAAAACACATCTGTTCAAATCAAATTGGTGAGGCGGCCACCAAACTCAGTGGGGCGTGCAGACGAATCGGCGCCATGCAGGGGAGGCACAGGTTGGGGCATTTCCTATGGGAGGTCGTCACTGCAGGGGGAGTCCTCTATTGAGTTGGTGAGTGTTCTGAGATAGTGTGTCAGAGGAGACCAGATGTCTCTAGGTTGGGCACGGGTGGGCATCAGTTCCCAATATGCATCCAGCAGTTCCTGGCACAGAGCTGCATCACACAACCACGCCTTCCTCGTAGGAGCCTGCCTCCTGCCCCAGTGGATCGCCACCCTGCATTTAGCAAGCAGAAGTAGCATCATCATCAGCCGACGGACCTCAGGGGGACCTCCTTAACATATCCTAAAAGTGCAACCAGAGGCTAACCATCTAGGACATGGCCAGTGATGTCAGTAATATCTTTAAACACTGTCTCCCAAAAGTCACGTACCTCGGGCAATACCCACACCAAGTGTAGAAAGTCTGCACGCAACGCAGCACATCGCAGACAGCGCAGGTCCTCGACCAGACCCATCTTCTGCAGAGTGCAGGAGTGTGATAAAGCCAGTGTAGGAATTTAAAGTGTATTAGCCACCGCCTGTAATTTGGAGATAAGGCCTTAGGCTGGGTGCAGCAAAAGGACCACTGCTCTTCCCTTATTTCAATGTGAAGCTCATCTAACCAGAGCTGTCGGGCATGGGCTACCCTAGCTAGGGCAGTTCACTCCATGCCGGAATAAATGCAGGTTATTAATCTGCGCGGAGAGGGCTTAGTGAGTATGTCCTCAATTACCGAGAACACAGGTGGGGCAAGGGGGAAGGAGTCGTGGAGGTCATGTATAGCCGCCCTAAGCTGGTGATACGTCATAGCATCTAGGAGGGATACAGGCGTGTCCTGAAACACATCCTGGTAAGTGACAAAAAAATTGTCAGGATATTTTGCTCCAAAGGAGCTTCATTTCAGCTGTCGGAGTCTCATTTTCACTACGGCCTCCGAGGCTACGGGAATCAATGGGTGACCTAAGATGGATACAGAGGGGGCGTACAGAGGGGGCAAACACACTCTTTTCCGTAGTTCATTCCACGCCCAGATCGTACAGGCAACCGTGTCTACCTGTCTGCAATTTCTTTGTGGAGGCCAGTAGAGCACAGTCTGTACGGGGCATGGGGTTGCATGGTCTACCTCGGGGCCGTGTGGGGCTGGAACTAGATTGACTGGACAGATCTATGAAGGTAGGGGGTGGAATCGCCATTGTGCATAAAGATGGAATCAATGTCTCCGTCCTAGACCAACGTGGCGATGCTACTATGGAGATGTTGGTCTTTAGGATAGATCCCTCCATGCAGGCTAGCTGGAAAGGGGCGTTAATTTATCGTCCCCCAGGACCCCTAGCTTATTTTTCTCTACAACTGGTTGAACTATTAGCCCCGTATGTGAATGCGTGCAATAACTTTCTACTCTTAGGAGATTTCAATATCCATAGTGATTGTCTCTCCAACTCAGATGCACAGACTCTTTTGGCTGACTTATCCCTTTTAGGCCTATCCCAGCTTAATGAAGGCCCTACCCATATAGCTGGTCATACTTTGGATATTATATTTTCAAATTCTTCTAAGATTCAGTGCGAACCCCCCCAACAACTTTCTTGGTCTGATCATTCAGTCATTGAATTTTTTATTCAGGACCCTATATATCTTAAAATACCTAAACCAGCTACATTTTACTCTTGCAGGCAGTGGCAGAAAGTCTCCGCGGAAAATTTTCAAACAGTTTTTTTGAGGCCTCAAAATTCTGCATCGGACAACATTGAGGAAGCATTGTCTAAATATAACTCAGCTGTTTTAACAGCCATTGACCACATTGCACCTCTGAAATCTTCCTTGAGCCATCCTAATCGCCCACGGGCAGATCAAAAACAACTCTGCAGGAAGTTGGAGAGAATCTGGCGTGCTTCTCATAATGAGGCGGACAGAGATCGGTTTTATTCCACTCTGTCCAGCTATCATAAAAATAGCACGGAAAACCCATATAACAGCTCAGTTAGCCGAGGCTGGCAACTCCTCTAAAACCCTGCACCAGATTCTTCAGTCTTTCATTAACCCTAAGGCATGTGAAAGCTTAGAGGCCCCCTCCCAATTGCTGTGTAATGATATTGCCCTCTATTTTGTACAAAAGATAGAGCTTATCTATGGAAAAATTACCGCAATAGGAGGCCTGCAGCAGATCCCTATGGCCTTGGACCATTTGAATCTAACAAACTCTCAGTTGTTAGAGAACTTCCCCGCAATTACATTAGCAGAGGTTGAATCACTGATCCACAAGATAAAGTCTGGGTCCCCTTCTGACCATATTCCAGCTAAAGTCATTCCGTCTTTGGCTAAACACCTGTCTCCCTCGGTGCAATCTCTTATTAATCTCTCTCTAACGAAAGGCCATGTACCACTGGAGTGGAAGGTTGCTCAGGTTAGACCTATTCGTAAGAATACTAAAACATTGTGGACGGATCTCTCTAACCTCCGTCCTATTTCACTCCTCCCGTTCCTGAGCAAACTAATGGAAAAACATGTTAATACCCACCTTTCCAACTATGTCGAACTGACAGGATGTTTAGATCCTTCCCAGTCCGGTTTTAGGCCCAAATACAGCACCGAATCAGCATTACTAGTGGTCACAGATAACATCAGAATGACCCTAGATAAAGGCCACTCTATGATTCTGGTGCTGTTGGACCTATCCGCAGCGTTCGACACAGTTTCCCATAGTATTCTGATCAAAAGGTTGGAAGAGGTTGGGCTAAGAAAATCAGCCTTACAATGGATGAGGAGCTTTCTGTCTGATCGCTCCCAGATTGTCAACCTAGGCCCGTATCGTTCGGCCCCTATAGATTTGACCAAGGGAGTACCCCAGGGCTCATGTCTGAGCCCTACATTATTCAACATCTATATTGCTCCCTTGGTCAATCTTTTGAGGACACATGGGTTCATTCCCATATCATATGCCGACGATACCCAGTTACTCTTTCCATTTGATAAATTCACCTCGGCGGTCCGGCTAGCCTTCTCCAATGGGATGAGAGCCATATCACACTGGATGAAGAATAATTTCCTCCAATGTAATGTGGGAAAAACTGAGATAATGCTCTTTGGAGAGGCCCCCCTCCTATGGACCCCAGATTGGTGGCCGATCGACTTGGGTCCCCATCCCGCCCCCAGGTTTACAGTCAAAAATCTGGGTACCCGTTTAGATCAAGCCCTCAGTCTGAAGGAGCATGCTGCTCAGACAGCTGGTTCCTGTTTTCATGTAATAGGCCTGCTCCGCCGAGTTTTCCCCTTGCTTCCTGATTCTACCCGGAAAACCCTAGTCCAGGCGCTGGTATTGAGTCGTCTGGACTACTGTAACGCAGTGGCGGTGCGTCCATTGGGGCGTTGCCCCACTAAGCCACATGGACAGCACCGTCACGCCTAAAATTTCATTCGTGCCACAGTAAAAGTCTCGCAGTCTGACCAGTCCGGTAGCGTTTAATTTCAGCGAGACTAGAGTCTCGCTGAAATTAAACGCTACCGGGACACACCCGGCCCCGAGGCAATCGGAAGGCGCTGAAGGGGGTGGGGCTGCGGCAGCTTGAGTGACAGACTGTCACTGACAGCGCAGCTGCAGCAGCAATAGTAGTGCGCATGTCCATTTTTGGGCTGGTCATTTTTAGGACCAGCCCGAACATGCGCACACTACTCCACTGCTACCTTTCCCCTTAGGAGAGCGACTGTCTGGCGAGGGACCCGAGGGTGCTTCATGCAGCAGCCCCCGGGTCTCAAAATGGGCGGGGAGAAACCCTGCTCTAGCCAATCCTGGCGCTGCTAATGCAGCGCCTGGATTGGCTGAGACTCCACCGCGCAGCCTGGTGCATTTCAAACTGGAACACGCTGAGGCGGCGCGTGATCCGATCCGGAGTGTAGAGAAGGAGCGGAGGATGGTAAGTTTTATTTATTTTAATTACCGTCGCCGTCCCCCGCGCAACACTCCCGTGACCGTCCCACCCGCCCGTCTTGCCGGCCGCAACTGTCCTGGTTTAGTGGAATTTTTTTCTTCTTCTAGTAAAGTAAACGTATTTCGTTCTTTTCTGGCCTTTGCCGCCCCATTCTGTTCAATTCCCCCAGGAACAGACGACGCCTCAGTAGGCCTGAATCGCGAGGATTGTTTCACATCATCGGTCCATTCAGCCTCTCCCCTCCCCTGTTGTAAAACACAACCCATTGCCAGGCGAACAGTGATACTATTGTGCCCGAGCACTATACCACCCAAATTTTACCTCAGCATCCCGAGACCACCTTTTTTGTCTGCAGTCAAAAGAAAGCATTTGCTAAGGGGTGGGGAGAGGGTGTTCCAATTGCTTCCACTAACATGGAGGTTAAAGGAAAGATTGATGGGAGAAAGTTCACCTAGAAAACTAGGATAAATTTCTCGCTGGCCGAGGGCTGTTGTAGCTGTGTGGAGTGTGGAACTCTGTGCAGGGCGGAGCTTGGTTAAGAGCAGAGAGAAAGAGAACATCGGTAGTTCTGCAGCTCTGCTATCCATACTGAAGCATACGTCTTAGACACAAGTGTTGTAAGACACAGATTTACCGGCTAGGCTTCACTACAGAACACAGGAAATGTTTAACTCCGACTGGTCAAAGGGCACCTCGTGAGTTTGGTCACAAGGCCCAGAAGACTGACTTTAGGACATCACTGATCAGCCCCCACATGGACATGCATTTACTGATGCGAAAGAATTTCCAGAAACAATACAGCTTGTTCATAGCCTTGGGACTTCGAACCCGTTATGTACATTTAGTTTTAGGAACGTACATTCAGTGTGCGGAACGTACGCTCACTCCAATCAATAGACATTTATTTATTCAAACCCACATCTGCTTGGACCCAAGTTCCATATGCAGATCATTTACTGCCTTTGTTAACTATTGCGACCTATTCTTATGCCCCGATGTTCGTGTGTCTGACCTTGCTTCGTAAGTAATCCTTATGTAAACATTTTTGGATTCTCACTTTGATATTTGACTTTTTGCTCTGCGCATAGCAAATTCATAATTAAATTCGACCTCACTAATACACTTTTCTTAAAAAACAAAAACAAAAAAGACTGGATAATTTTCCAACTTTTCAGGAGCCGCTAAGTGGCTTCTGCTGGCCAAACCAAAATTGGTCTAATTTGATGAGAGGTTTAGGCTACTTTGTCGAATGTTAAACAAGGGTGTTGTGTTAACATGTGCTAAAGGGCTTATAGATTAGGAAATGCCAGACACTTTCACCAAACTTCGAATGTGCACCAGTCTCTAAGAAAGGTGGGTACCAATGAATGACGTGGCTGAAAAGAATATCGAAATCTTAGTCGGCTTCAATGTTGCTTTCGGATGGTGTCCCAGACGAGGTTTCCAAAAACGTAGAGTGTTCTCAACTGAGGGCTGAACATGTAGAGGAGAACATAACGCACACACGAATAAACTATACATTGAAATTAAATAAGACATGTAGTGCTCAACCAGAGCACTTGTCACAAGAACTCTGACCGAATGCTCAGGGTTTTTCCAAATACCCCAAACGAAAGTTTTCCGCCTCAAGTTCCTCCCCTATCTGTGGTTGCGGTCTCCTGTCTGTTGGCATGCCCTGCCCGTGGTTGTGCTGCCGTGTCTCTTGCACTAGCCTGCATATTGTTGTAATGATCTGGTTGTTGCAGTGTGCTGTCTGTGTTTAGTCGGCCCTGACTCTGTTTGCACTCCCCTTTCTATTGCGCTGACCTGTTTCTGTGGCATCGACCTCTCGTTTATTTTGCCACACTGTATGTTGCACTGCCCTATATATTGTTGCGCCCCCTGGTTGTTGCGCTGAACTGTCAGTTGCTGCACTGCCACGTGCGTTGTTGTGGTGTCATGTCTGTTGCGATATCTAGTCTGTTGCGCTGGCCTCTGTGTTTCTGCTGCACTGTGTTGTTGCGCACAGCCCTGCATGTCACACTGCCTTTGCGTTACCCTGCCCTGTGAGGTCTTGCGTTGCACTGGCTGTTGCACTGCCCGCTCTCTGGTTCTGCTTATCTGTCTCCTCATGTGCCCTACATTACCCTGTTCGTTGCGCTGCCCTGCCTGCTGCACTTCCCTGTCTGTTGTTGTGCTACTCTGTCTGTTGTACTGCCATGTCTGTTGTTACGCTGTCCTGCCTCTTACACTGCTCTGCTTCTTGCATCTCTGCACTGGCTGTTAGACTGTCACCCATCTTGTTGGTCTGCCCTGTCTTTGCACTTCCCTGTCTCTTACTAATCTGTCCTGCCTGTTGGACTGCCCTTCCCCTATTGCACTTCCTTGTCTCTTGTTGTGCTGCACTTTCTCATGTTGGGCTGCCCAGTCTTGTTGTGCTGCATTGCTTCGTGTTGTGTTCTCCTTTCCTTTGTTGTGCTGCCCTTTCTCTTATTGCGCTGCCATGTCTCTTGTGCTGTCTCTTGTTGGTTGCTAGAGACCGTAGAGAGAAATCAAGAGACAGACACAGAGAGTGAAAGAGGGTGCAAAGAAGAGAAAGACAGACCTAAAGAAATATGGATGTAGATAGAGATAAAACGACAGAAAGAGATACAGGCCTAGAAAGAGAGAAAACAGATACTTGGAGATAAAGCCAATGGAAAGCAAAGAGAAAAGAGACACCGAACGCACCTGTAAACCAAAATGTCATGCCTGGTGTGTAATGGAACTAACCTGGATGTAATTGATAACATAAGAGAGAGAATAGATTGATAAATAAAGCAAGAGAGATGAAGCGAAATTGAAAGAAAGATGAAGAGCCAGAATGAGAGAGAGGAGAGAGTGAGAGTGTGTGTGTGGGAGAGAGAAGCGATGGATTGTTACTAGAGAGAACGAGAGAGAGGGGGTGAAACAGAGAGAGATGGAGCTAAGCAGAGCCAGAATGAGAGAGTGTGGCAGAAAGAGAGAGGGGTATAACGAGTCTGTTGAGATAGAGAGAGAAAAAGAGGGACATAGGAAGTAAGACAGATATAGGTATGAGCATACGTACACAGTTATCTCTACTATAATCAGACACTGGAACAGACCATTGAATGTTGGAATGTAAAATCTTGTCCCGCTTTGGGGTAACTTAAAATTTTGTCTGCTACAGGAATTTTTAAATATGAGAGAATGTTAATTTGCTTTGGCAAGTCATGCATTGTAGAATGCACTTAGCCCACATGAAATGACACGTGGGAGGCCTGCTTTGGCAGTGAATTGGATCTGGAATTTCTGAGTTTGAGTTGCATGGTCAATATTTATGTGTCACTTTCATAGTTATTTAGACTGTGTTTCTGTTTTATACTGTTTCTGCCAATATGTAACCTTGAGCCACAGTTTTGGTTGATTTGGATTGCAGTGGCTCAGTTTATTTGGTGATTCACAATTCCAATCATGGGTAAAACATGGCTTGTTGAACATAGATGAGATGTACTTGCAAATTGTTGGATTGCGTATTGCATTTCAGGTTTTCAATTTGACCAATCTTTTACCAACGAAATACGAGTGTCTTCCTGTTCGAGGACCACACTGCTTTTTCTCTTATCTGTCTTGTATCAAGACCCTGCTGGACTATGGGGTGAAAGCAAGCTTGAATAAGCAGCTAAATATGTTATGACATCTCTTTATTAATGTAATAACTGCACTTTCACAATTGCTTTATTAACCTTCCTGCTTTCTCAAATGTGCTTGAAAATGCACCATTTGTCCACTCTTTTTTCAAAGATTTCTCGGGGGGAGATCCCCCCCGAACCCGCCTTAGGTTCGGGCTAGCTCGCTACGCTCGCTCGCTGCGGTGCAGTATGCCAATCATTTTACGCCTCACCACTTTCAAATATCACCAGCCGCCACTGCTGTAACGGCCTGCTGGTCTCTGCTAATGATGCTTCACTCGGTAGACTGCAGGTAGTTCAGAACACGGCGGCGCGGTTGGTCCTTAATGTCCCTTCCAGGACCCCTTCCCGCCCTCTTCTCATGAAGTTGCATTGGCTCCCCATCCGCCAATGGGTCAAATTTAAAATCTGCTGCACCATTCATAAGGCACTGCTTAACTTGGGCCCTTCCTATCTTTCCGAGAAATTCACGCCCTATGTACCATCAAGATCCCTCCGCTCGAGTGCTAAACACCTTCTGGTGGTGCCTCGAGTAAGTAAGGCAAGATTAGGAGGAAAAGCTCTTTCCCATCTTGGCCCTCGTTACTGGAATGAACTCTCCTTGCCCTTAAGACAGTGTCTGGATCACTTGCAATTCAGGAAGTTGCTTAAGACCAATCTTTTTCGCACCTGTTAATGTAACGATCCTGTCCAAAGACGAGTACTCCTCAGGATTCGTGTGATGCAATATGGGTTCCACCCCTTGACATCCCCAACGCCTACAATGACTGCACAGAGGTTTAGGGCGATCAAGTGAGGGAAGGGTAGGAAGGGAACAGCAGGGAGTAGAATCTGGAAAACAAAGAACAGCACTATGAGATACAAGGGCATGCAACACTACTCTCATATAGTCTCGCTAGGTTTCTCATTACCTGACAAGTCTTATATCACAAGCCTTCTCCTTATTACCATAAAAGCGGTATTCATGCATACCAGGTACGATTCTACCATGGGAGTCCTTGTCAGTTGTACAAAGGCCGTAGAAAACTTGAGGCCACTTGAGTAAAGCAAAATAGTCAGTGTTCCAGAACACCTTAGTAGAGCAACCACTCGTTAAAAGTCACGGAGGGGTAATTTCCTGTTCCTATTCCCAACTTCTAGTCACAAATGATAAGAGAAAATGCCTGCAAACCAAGCTCCGTCTTCGGAGCAAATCAAACAGAACAAATGTAGCAACGTCTTAATTTCCTGGAGAGTATCAGGCCTGAGAGCAATAAAGCACGTTTCGGATCCGAGTTCGGTTGTCACCAATCTCCAGCTCTTACCTTAGAGCGCGATGGGTTTTCTCAGAAAGTTTCTTCCCCCTCAGACTGGCGTCGTAAAAGAACAGCAGTCCCTCCTCATACCGTGCTCTAGGAAACGCCGAGCTTCCGTAACGGCTCTCTCTCCGTCCTCTAAACGCGGGCCGAAACGCCCACCGTGCTTGCAGCCTTTCATACTGCCAAAAGAGAAATTCCGGGTCCAAGTAGTCAGACGCAACCTCGCGTCTGCTTCTCCTCTTTAGTCCCGGGTGATAGATGCGACAGGTTCGCATTCAGGATTACGCACGCCTTACCGTGCGTGTTGCGTCCTATTTAAGGACATGGCTCCGCCCCCGCATCATAGGGCATTCTGGGATTTGTAGTCTAGGCAGGCGCAAAGTTTGCCATACCTGACAGTAGGTCCCCCTGCCAAGCGCCTCCTAGATCCAGGCTTATCGGGATGTCTGCGGTAGAATGTGCGAACCGCCACCGGGGCATGCACATTGACGCAAGGTTCCCATGAATCGTCTTCCGGGGTGTAGCCTTTCCAGGACACCAGAAACCACAACTTCCCTCTCCTGTACTTGGAGTCCAGAATGCTTTTCACCTCGTATTCCAGCCCACCGTTCGTAGCTATCGGAGGGGGTGATTTCCGTTTCGCCCCTACAGCGGGTTTCAAGAGACTGCAATGGAATACCGGATGGATCCGGAGGGAGCACGGCAACCGCAATTTGTACGCCACAGGATTAATTCTCTTTGTCACTGGGTAAGGGCCTATGAATCTAGGATGAAACACACTGCGCAGTTTGAACTGGATGTTCTTAGTGGACAACCATACCATGTCCCCCACCGCATACTGAGGTCCGTCGATCCGGTGACGATCTTCCCATCCTTTATACACTAGCTTTGCCCGCAACAGCTGTTTCCTCACTTTCTTGTGCACCTCCTGCAGTGTTTTGATATGAGCACGAACAGAGGGTTGGTTGGCGATATCGTCAGGCAGGTCAATGGGCAAGATTCGGGCACAGAAACCATAATTGGCTGTGAATGGAGAGACGCCCGTAGAGCTATGAGGAGCATTGTTATATGCCAGCTCGGCCATCCATAGCATGGAAACCCAGGATTCCTGTGCTTCTTTTGCGTAACACCTTAAGTACTTTTTTAACGTCTGATTGAGCCTCTCCGTCTGCCCATCGGTTTGCGGATGGAAGCTCGTAGACACCGCTGATTCAACGTGCAGGGCTTGGCACCACATCCTCCAGAAGCTCGCAATAAACTGAGGGCCCCTATTCGACACAATGACCTTGGGAGTTCCGTGTAGTTTAACGATGTTCTGGAGCACTAATTGAGCGGTTTGTCCTGCAGTGGGCAGGTTTTTGCAGGGAACGAAATGACCCATTTTGGTGAGGCTGTCTACCACTACCAGAAGCGCAGAATACCCCTGATCCATAGGTAGTCCTGTGATAAAGTCCAAACTAATATGCTGCCATGGCAAACGAGGAGTGGGCATGGGAATCAGTTTCCCTTTCTTTTTCGTCGTGTCCCCTTTTCCTCGAGCACAACTCTCACACCTCGATACCCAGCCCTTGACATCTCGGACCAATGAATCCCACCAGAAATGTCTCTGCATCAACAGGATAGTTTTTTTTATCCCAGGATGTCCAGCCAATGGCGAGTTATGACACCAAGCATACGCTTTTTTCCTTAAAGCTCCTGTGGGGAGATACAGTTTATTGTTCTGAAACGGCAGACCTTTCTTGATGGCTCGGGCCGTATTCGCTCTGGCCCATTCCTCCCACTCTTGGGTGCTCCTATAACGCCGTACTACCTCCAAGTATTGGTCGGCCTTGAGAACACACACCACTTTGGAGGGATCAATGATGGCTTCAGGAGGGACCGCGATCTCACCGTCGTCTGAAGCAAGACGGGACAAAGAATCTGCCTTGCGATTCTCCGACCCAGGCCGGAAAGTGATGATGAAGTCGTATTCCTCAAAGAAGAGCATCCACCTCATCTGTCTTTGAGAGAGATGCCTAGCCGTCTTGATGTATTGGAGGTTCCGATGGTCGGAGTATACCGTGATAGGATGCCGGGCCCCCCACAAGTAAGGGCGCCATTCCTGGAAGGCCTTTTTTATTGACAACAACTCCTTCTCCGCTATGTTATAGTTCTTTTCCGCCGGATTAAATTAAGCTTTTTGGAGAGATAGGCGACCGGATGTAGCTGTCCCGTGTGTTTGTCCCTCTGTGAGAGGATAGCCCCTATCGCCTCATCTGAAGCATCGGCTTCCACAATGAAGGGAGCATCCAACCGGGGGTGTTTAAGGACTGGTGCGGAGGTGAAAGCATGTTTTAGGTACTTAAAAGCGTCTGCGGCCTCCTGGGTCCATCCGAAGGGTACTCCCTTTCTGAGTAGCCTGGTGATCGGAATCGCCGTTTGCGAGAAACCTTGGATAAACCTGCGGTAATAATTGGCGAAGCCCAGGAAGCTTTGTACTTCTTTGACGTTCTTTGGAACCGGCCATTCCTGCACTGCCTGTACCTTCCTTTCTGCCATACCCAAGCCTTTAGGATGGAGCATAACCCCCAAAAACTCTACCTCATGCACTCCAAACTCACACTTGCTCAACTTGCAGTACAAGTGGTGCTTCCTAAGGGTCCTTAAGATCTGCATGACATGTTCTTTGTGTTTTCCCTCTGAGTCCGAGTAAATCAGTATGTCGTCTATGTAGACAACCACCGAATGATCCACGTACTCTTTCAGTACGTCGTTCAAAAAGTACTGAAACGCCGCAGGGGCATTGCATAGCCCGAATGGCATCACGGTGTACTCAAACAAGCCATAGCGCGTCTTAAAGGCCGTTTTCCATTCATCCCCTTCTTGTAGGCGTACCAGATGATACGCCCCTCTTAGGTCTAGTCTGGTGTATATTTTTGCTTCACGCACCTGATCTATTAAGACAGGTATGAGGGGTAGAGGATAGCGATTGCGGATTGTGTTTTTATTTAGCATGCGGTAGTCGCAGCACGCTCTCAGTTCTCCGCTCGCCTTGGCTATGAAGAAAAGAGGGGACGCTGCAGGGGAACGTGATGGTCTAATGAAACCTATCTCCAAAAAATGGTCTATGTACTCCCTTAGGTGTTTAGTCTCTGGTTCTGATAGGGCATATACCCGGCAGGCGGGTATGGTGGCTCCTTCTACCAAGTCGATCTGACAGTCATACCGCCTATGTGGCGGGAGTTTTTCCGCCTGGGATTTGCTAAACACATCCGCGAATTGTGTATATTCGCTCGGTAGAACCATCTCCTTCTCGGCAGCGGTGGCCACCAAAAACGGGTGGGCCAGGGCTGCCGCACAGGAGATAGGTTCGAGGAATAGATGTTCCTTACACACATCCGACAGAAAATGGATGGTCTTGTCTCTCCAATTAATGGTGGGGTTATGGTGACAGAACCATGGCATCCCCAGTATCACCTCATACTGTGGGGCGTCAATGATGTTCAAAACCACTTCCTCCCTATGTTGTCCCCTTCCTGTCCCAACCGACAGGTGTAGAATCTCTGTCTGCTCCGTGATGAGTCCTGATTTAAGGGGCTGGCCATCCACTGCCAATACCTCTTCAGGGTTTTCTAGGGGCACCCTACTTATGTCTAGGTGTTGAACCAAGCCGCTATCTATGAAATTTCCGGTAGCCCCTGAGTCTAACATGGCCATTACCCGGAATACGTGTTGCCTAAATTCTAGACCCATCGAGAGCACCATATGGGATTCTGTATCCCTCACCCGAGTGGTGGCCAAAGAAGGAATCCTCCATTCTTTATCCACCACCAACCCTGAAGGAACAGAGGAAACACCTCTAAGGTCTGTGCCTAACGTTGATGCTACCGTTTTCTTGTTGTCCCTCCTAGAGTTTTGGGCCTAGCGGGGCAATCACGAACGTAGTGCCCTTTCTTTCCGCAGTACATACAGAGTCCCTGAGTACGTCTACTCTCCCTCTCACTCTTGGAGAGTGGTGCTCGAAGAGCTCCTACCTCCATGGGTTCAGGAGTGGCTTCACTACCAGGTGCGTCTCTCCTAGGGCTCCTATCCGGCTGGTAAACCGACTTGTCCCCCCTACGTCTCTCTCCTCCTCTATCAGCTATGCGTCCATCTAACCTCAATGCAAGACTGACGAGATCTGTACAAGATCGTGGTTGGGGATCTATTCTGGCTATGACGTCTTTCAGCTCATCACAGAGGCCTTGGTAAAAAAGGGACATTCTCTTTTCTTCCGGCCAAGCTGCTTCCGCCACTAATCTATTGAAGGTGGTCAAATATGACACCAAGTCGCGTTTCCCTTGTCTCAACTCCAAGAGTTCTTTGTCGGCACTGAAGGTAGTGGTTCGCCTGTCAAATACCCCTTCCAAAGCAGATCTAAAACTGTCCCAATCTGACAAGATAGGGTCGTTATTCCGTACCAGGGGCACCGCCCAATTAGCGGCATCCCCTATTAGATATGAGATCGCAAAAGCTACTCTAGAGTGATGATTAGGGAATGACGAAGGTTTGCATGAGAAATGCATCATGATCTGGGTTAAAAACACCTGTATTTTCATGGGGTCTCCGGCATAGCGTTCAGGGCTAGCTAAAGGAATGGGAGGAGGGACTGTGACGTGTATCTGGGGACTCCCTGAAGATATTTCAAACGGGTTTTTGGTTAGCTTTTCCACCTTCTCCCGCAAAGACGCGGTCTCTGCTCGGGAGGCTGCCAACTCCTGCTGAACCAAGGCTAGGGCTCTTAGGACCTCTTCCATAATCCCCCCCTATTGCCACACACGAACCGGGATGAGTAAGTATCGTGGGTGCGTAATTCTGTAACGATCCTGTTCAAAGACGAGTACTCCTCAGGATTCGTGTGATGCAATATGGGTTCCACCCCTTGACATCCCCAACTCCTACAATGACTGCACAGAGGTTTAGGGCGATCAAGTGAGGGAAGGGTAGGAAGGGAACAGCAGGGAGTAGAATCTGGAAAACAAAGAACAGCACTATGAGATACAAGGGCATGCAACACTACTCTCATATAGTCTCGCTAGGTTTCTAATTACCTGACAAGTCTTATATCACAAGCCTTCTCCTTATTACCATAAAAGCGGTATTCATGCATACCAGGTACGATTCTACCATGGGAGTCCTTGTCAGTTGTACAAAGGCCGTAGAAAACTTGATGCCACTTGAGTAAAGCAAAATAGTCAGTGTTCCAGAACACCTTAGTAGAGCAACCACTCGTTAAAAGTCACGGAGGGGTAATTTCCTGTTCCTATTCCCAACTTCTAGTCACAAATGATAAGAGAAAATGCCTGCAAACCAAGCTCCGTCTTCGGAGCAAATCAAACAGAACAAATGTAGCACCGTCTTAATTTCCTGGAGAGTATCAGGCCTGAGAGCAATAAAGCACGTTTCGGATCAGAGTTCGGTTGTCACCAATCTCCCGCTCTTACCTTAGAGCGCGATGGGTTTTCTCAGAAAGTTTCTTCCCCCTCAGACTGGCGTCGTAAAAGAACAGCAGTCCCTCCTCATACCGTGCTCTAGGAAACGCCGAGCTTCCGTAACGGCTCTCTCTCCGTCCTCTAAACGCGGGCCGAAACGCCCACCGTGCTTGCAGCCTTTCACACTGCCAAAAGAGAAATTCCGGGTCCAAGTAGTCAGACGCAACCTCGCGTCTGCTTCTCCTCTTTAGTCCCGGGTGATAGATGCGACAGGTTCGCATTCAGGATTACGCACGCCTTACCGTGCGTGTTGCGTCCTATTTAAGGACGTGGCTCCGCCCCCGCATCATAGGGCATTCTGGGATTTGTAGTCTAGGCAGGCGCAAAGTTTGCCATACCTGACAGTTAAACTCTGCTGGAGTTGCTTTACACCCTCACAGTCCGCTCTAAGCGCAGAGATACCCCTTCGGGGGTCGATTCTAGCTCTATATAAACAAATAAATATAAATAAATCAATTGGGTGCAGCCATAAATGTGCAAAATGGGCCTGTGCACTTAGAAAATAATGTTCAATGTCTGGTGTCCCAAGGTTCCTCTGTTCAAAAGGAAGGAAGAGAAGATCCCAAGATATGCAAGGCTGTTTGCCAGCCCAGGCCAGGGAGACAAGATGAGATCGAAGTTGGCGAGGAAAATAGACCCTAAGAGGAAGGGGTAAATTAATGAAGAGATCAAGAAACTTGGGGAGGACCCCCATTTTGACTATTGGTAGCCTACCGGTCAGAGACAACGTGAGTCTCGACCTTGCAGGTATGCAGTCTTCAAGCCATGACATCAGCTGGACTTAATTCTCCCTCCATAGCACCTCTATGCTTCGGCTCAGCCAGATCCCCAGGTATCGGACCGCATCCGCCTCCCAGGATAGGGCAATATTAGGGACAAAAGTTTGTGTGTTGCCAGTGAGCGGGAACAATATTCATTTTGGCCAATTTATGTTGATACCCGTGATGCCTCCAAAGCTTTTAAATTCTCGTACAAACGGGTTCAAGTTATCAGACGGAACCGGATATATAGGGTCACATCATCTGCGTAAATGGAAACAAGGACGGAAGGCAAGGGTACGATCGGAATGGTTCTGTCGCAGCCGGGCCGCAAGCGGCTCAATCACAACAGCATAGAGGATAGGAGACAGTGGGCATCCCTGCTGCGTCCCCCGAGTCACCGTAAAGGAGTTGGGTTGGGGGGCGATACCATCCCATTAATTTGTAGGCGGGCAACCAGCGAGGTGTACAGCTGACGGATTAGTCGAATGAATTGATGACTAACACCAAGGCGCTCGAGGAGGTAAAAGAATTAGGGCCATTCAAGCGACTTGAAGGCCTTGGAGGCATCACGCAGGCAGCTACAGCCTGCAGGTTTGGGTTAAGAGTAGGAAGAATGGCAAAGAAGGTACGCAGATTGCGGGCAGTAGAGCTCCTGGGGACAAAGCCAGATTGGTCTGGGCATACCATATGAGGAAGTAGAGGCAGAAGGTGCAAGGCGATGAGTCCGGCCAGTATCTTATTATCGATGTTAATCATAGAAAACGGTCGGTAGGACTCGCACTTTAGAGGGTCTTTATCAGGCGTGAGAATAGTAATGATAAGGGTCTCGCTCAGAGAGGTGGGAAGGGTGCCTGTTTGCATGGATTCCTTGTACATATTGAGTAGATGCTGGGCCAGCAAGGACGCAAAATCCTTATAAAAAGCAGCTGTAAGGCCATCAAGACCAAGGGCCCTCTCACAAGGGCCACGAAGGGTATCAACAGGTAGCAGGCTCAGTTCTCGATCTGCTGATGTGGCACATTTGGCCTGATCCCTTCCAGCAACCAGGATGAAGTCCAGATTCACTCTCTGGCTCTGGACGGCAAAGCCTCCTCAATGGACGGCCATCTTGCAGCCGTGCTAGCTCTGCCCCGGCACCCCTGTTTTCATTTTCCGAGAAATTTACTGCTTCAGATGAATTTAGTCACAAACCAAAGGCAGGACATTAGCAGACTTGAAACAATACTTCAAAAAAGAGAAGAACAGAACACAAGCATTCTCCTCCTTCGCTACTCTGATCTGGAATAACATTACTATCAACATCAGATCTGCACAAGTCCTTTTGCAATTCAGAAAGTATCTCCATATTTTAGGACTCACCACCCATGTGCATCATATTTCACTGTAAATGTTTCTGTATTAGACTTATGCCCTTGTTCAGCACTTGGTTGATCCATTGTTAGGTTTGTGGGCTATAAATGTTCACATACAGATATACATATTTGTTTTGAATGAAGAAATTAAGAATACCAATGTATATATGTTCTTGGATGCTTCTGAACAAACTTGGGGAATCTTCATCGACAATTAATTGTCATTTTGAATTTAAATTTTAACTCTGTTAACTCATTGAAATCAGATGAAAAAGCATACACATGAAACCAAGCATTATTCTACAACACTACACCTGCAATTCTACAGCTTCAACACTACAACTATACTTTGCAACAATAGCACTGTTACCACAAAACTACAAATATAAAAGTACAGCCTTATAATACGTCAGCTATAATACTTCAATTACAACATTATTACTCTGCAGGAATTACAGCATTATAACTAAACTAATGCACTCTTACAACTGCAGCATTACATCACTAGAAGTACAACACTTCCATACTACTATGTTTCAATAAAACTCTATAGGACTGCAGCTATAATGCTAAAATACAATTGTTAGAACAATGTAAGTATACCACTACTATTATGAATATTATGTGTTTTCTATTCTCTGTATTCGCCTGTTCAATTTAACATGGTCCAGTCAATTAATCAAAAAGTGAATATGTAGGATTAGTTAAATGTTGAATGCGTATGAATAATATGATGTACATTTAGTTTATATTATTATGTCCTGCGATTTGTCGAGTGACAAAGACGATCCTAGAGCATCTCCCTCCTTCAAAAGATCTCCATCTGCTCCTCCTTCAGTTCCTGTGTCACCCTTCAAGGAGCCAGTGACTCTAAAAATTTGCCTGTCTACAGATCCTTCAATGGCGGCTTTGTTGTCAAGAGCGTCGACGATACAGTCAGCCCCAACGCCGGTTACCACTGTGGCGTCGAGGACATCGACGATGAGAACGTTGACGACCACCTGCTTCTCCTCGTCGAAGGCTCTGATGACGACGGCATGGTCAACTAGACCGCCGATGCCAGCCCACATAACGCCAGTCACATCGTCGTCGTCACCGCCCAACATCCCCTCATCAAAGACCACATCGATGACAACAAAAAAGACTGCCTTTATTTCCATAAAAAGGATTCCAGTTTCTCTTTAGGCAGGTGTATCAAACATTTCGCCATTACCTCCTGTAAAGCTTTTAGAGTTTCAGGACTCTGAAAATGAAGGTAAGTTTGGCTTTGCGTATAGTCCTTTACAACTGAACATGAAGTGCCAGGAAACGGAAGACGAAGAGGTTGACCAGGGTCAGACCACTTATCCTGCAAGGGGAATATTCTTTCTAAGATAGAATAAGAGAGGTTGCCCACAGGTATGATACTTTTGAGTATCACTATCCCTACGAAGAACAAGAGTAAGAACCTCAGCTACAAGAATCCTCGATTACAGTTCCTGTGTCTCTGGTTACAGATCTACGGTTAATGATCAATGGTTATTACAAAAGATTTCTGGATGCTAATTCACGGCTCCGAAAACTCCGAGACTTAAGGATGCTACTGACTCTGCTCCTCTTCAGAGAAGTCCTGCAGTATCACTTCATAAAGACACACCGATTCCCCCACCTATCACAATAAGGGATAGCCTAGCTGAGCGTGACAATGAGCATCAACCAGTAGAGGGTAAAAACCTGTTTGATGCAGCGGCAGAAGATCATGAATGGGATGAGTACATCACCCCTCTACCTGCTTCACCGACTCTGCCTCCAGCCGACTCGCAGCCTGCAGGTATAGGGGTTTTTCTCAACCTGCTAGAGCGCACATCGAAGCGTTTCGACCTACCGCTTCCAACTAAGCATACAGAATGTTTCTTGTATGACTTTAAAGATGTGGCTCAACACTCAGTGAGGTCAATACCAATCGTGGATTACATTTGGCAGGAGGGACTTGGGTTAATATAGACTCCAGCATCTATAGAGCAGTTGTGCCAAAACTTGATAAAACAAGCATTTGCAATGCAATCGGTCTCGCCTTTGGAACCTTATATGTATTTAGCTATGCAGCACATTAGCCTGGGTGCTGAAACATCTACTGTTCTTTAACATGGAGGGAAAGTAAGCACCAAACTGCGTGACACGCCAGGTATGGGAACACATGGAGAGAAATATTGCCTTTCAGCGGGAAATGGTATAGTCCAAAACTCTGTTTTTAATATAAAATCAGGGCCTTCGGTGGTCATATCACTGAAAATACAAGATTTGAAAAAAATATTATTGTCTACGGGTGCTCGTGGAAGACAACTTCTATGGACTGGAATCTAGAAAATGCTAAAGTGATTCTGGTATTTTACTGACCTTTGCTGGTCGTTTTCTATCAAGAAAGTTAAAAAGAGGCAGTTGCCAGAAAAATTAAAAAGAAAGTCCCTCAGCAGAAAGCAATTCTGGTATTTTACTGACCTCTACTGGTCGTTTTCTATCAAGACAGTTAAATAGAAGCAGTTGAACAGAAAAAAAAGTTGCAAAGCGGAAGCAGACAAGTCCTAGGGCTGATCTCCAGAGCCTCCAAAGTACATACATGTACAAGTATATACTAAAGTATATACAAGAGGTCTCGAATGCTCGACCTAAAAATATAGGGCACCAGAGAATATGCCACATTGTCTGATTGGTCATCCTAGGCCTGATTTTGTTATCATGCAGGCAGCACAGAGAAGGGCTAAGAGTCCATCTTCTCCATGCTCGGCTCCACCTGATAAAGAAGACCGTAGACTCAATAACATCGGGAAAAGGTTTACGACCATGGCTGTGACTGCAATGAGAGCCTCTAATGCTCTAGCAATTCTAGAAAGATATGACGGCCAAATGTGGTCTTATCTGTCAGCATTTATCGTGAATCTTCCTGACAACAAACAGAAAGAGGCAAGAAAGATACTTGCGGAAAGGTAAGAAAGCCTCTCTGGAGATTGACACAGCAATGGATATCTCCTCCACTGCTTTCCGTCAGATGGCGGGGGCAGCAGTGTTGAGGTGCAAGTACTGGCTGAAGGCTACATCTTTCCATCTCGAGGTGCAGTCAAACATCTTGGACATGCCATTAGACAGGCAAAAACCTGTTCGACAAGCATGTGGACGAGGCCTTCCAGTCCATTAAATCAGATACTGAGACCGCCCGCTCTCTGGGTTCACTCCAACAAAGACTTTTTCTTCCTTCCGAGGAGGAAGAGGCTGGGGTCAGTTTGTGCCACAACCATTATTCCAACAGGCCTGAAATCAGGCCTATAATAAACAGGGATTTCTTTCCACCTATATGTCACAGACAAACTACAGGGCTGCTGCAGGTTCCAACTATGCTCGACAACTTGCTCGCAGATGCCCTCCAGCTGGAGGAAAATCTCAAGATGCCTCACGGAGACAATGATATGTCACTGATACCGGCCTTCTCCGTCCCACCTCACAAATTCAGTGATTTTCATTCGAAATTCTTCAGTCGTTGGAAAAAGATCCCTTCCGACAAATAGGTATTAGGCGTAATCCAGCACGGTCACACCCTGGAAGTTGTTCAAAAGCCTCCAAATTATCCACCACACAAAACATCTCACCGGCACCTAGTTTTGTTGAAGCAGGAGATCAGTGTGCTTCTATTCAAGGGTGCAATAGATGAAGTCGCAGCAGATCAGTGCTTCTATTCTAATTTTTTCCTTCTCTGGAAGAAAACAGGCAGGTGATGGATTTAAGGCTTCTGAACAAGTTCATCAGGAAGTAATCCTTACGAATGCTTTCTTTGCAGGAAATTCACCCAAACTAGTGGATCCAGATTTCATGACATCCCTAAATCTGCTGGATGCGTGTTTCCACATTCCCATCCACCCCAAACATCGAAAATTCCTTCGCTTCAAGGTGGCAGGGTGCCTCTTTCTTTTCAGGGTACTTCCTTTTAGTATTTGCTCCGCCCCAAGAGTCTTCACGAATGCATGGCTCCAGTGGCGGCTTTTCTCAGAACATCAGGCCACCAAGTATTCCCCTTCTTGGATGATTGGCTTATAAAAGGACCCAACTTTGTCCCAGCCACAAACTCAACTCATGCATGTCTAAAACTGTTCGAGACTCTGCGCTTACTTTTTAACAAAGAGAAGTCCTCACTAACTCGTTCAACGACAGCAGTCTTTGTAGGAACGGTCATAGACAGAAGGACCGCAACGGCGTTTCAGACTTCAGTGAGAATCCAACGGCTCAAGACAACAGCAAAACTACTGTGAACAAGAAAGTACACTTCAGTACGCGAGTACAAGTCAATGTTGGGGATGATGTCATCCGGTATCCCATTAATACCAAATTGCCATTTACGAATTTGCCCGCTGCATGAAGAGCTGGACAAGCAGTCGGTGCAAAGTCGAGGGTCTTTCGAGGATTCCATCTCAATAACTTGTCAGATGAAGTTGGCAATGTCCTGGTGGGTGAACATTCAACAAATTTCCCAGGGCCTTTCATTTATCCCATCAGGCCTCACATAGTGATGACGACAGATGCTTCTCGCGAGGGGTGGGGAGCTCATCTGCAAGATCTGGAGATTCACTGCAAGTGGACCGTGCAGAAAGCTTTCTCCCACATCAATTTCTTGGAGTTGAAAACATTCTTTCTGGGTCTCCAGGCTTTCAAACCCAGATTATGCAACTTCCTGGTGCTAGTTCGGATGGACCACACCACCACCATGTTCTACCTGTCCAAGCAAGAGGGCACGAGATTCAAGGTTCTCTCAGCTCAACAGATCTGGGAATGGGTGCTCAACAACAATATCACCTTAAAGGTGGAGCATTTCTAAGGAGAGCACAACCAATTGGCCTATTCCCTAGGTCGGACAGACAAACAAGGTTGCGAGTGGGAGCTGAATCAGTATCACCTAACCAAAGTTTACTGGCGATGGGGAACACCCAACTTAGATCTATTTGCTGTGCTGACAAACAAAAAATTCAATCTGTTGACCAGCAGATATCCTCAACCCTCAACCAGGATCCTGAGGAAATGCTTTCAATCTGACATGGATTGGGATGTTTGCATATGCCTTCCCACCTTTTCCTCTAATCCCCAGGATCATTAGGAAGATGAAGCTAGAACTGTGCCGTCTAATTCTAATAGCTCCGGCTTGGCCAAGATAATACTGGTACACTGAGCTTCTTCGCCTGTCAGACGGCTCTCCTCTCACATTCCCACCACGGAGGATCTCCTTTAATTGAGCAAGGGTCAATTTCTGCATCCGCAGATCCAATCCCTACATATGACTGCCTGGCTCCTAACTACATTTAGTTCAAGTGAGTAATTCTGTCTGAAGATTGCAGCATGATTCTGCAACCGGCTTGACCCGAATCTACAAATAAATGCTATACCACGAAGTGGAAAAGGTTTTGTCTTTGGTGCACTTCTCACTCAGTGCATCCTATCTCTTCAACACCAGAATAAGTTCCTCCTTACTTATTGCATCTAGCAAAATCGGGCATGTCTCATGCTTCTGTGAAGGTTCACCTGGCGGCAATTTCCAGATTCAGATGACAGAAAGGAACGATCTCCATGTGGTCAGACTAACTAAAGAGTTTATGAAAGGACTGTTTTGGGCTTTTCCGCCGAATAACCCTCCGCCGGTGACCTGGCAACTCAATACAGTCTTATCACAATCAATAAAGCCTCCCTTTGAGCCGATTCACAATGTTGACTTAAAATTTCTTTCCTGGAAGATGGCCTTTCTCCTGGCTATTACCTCTGCAAGTAGAATATCTGAAAGTCAGGCTCTGACAATCTGTGAACCATATCTTCAATTTCGGAAGAACAGAGTAATCCCGAGAACTAACCTCGTTTATTCCGAAGGTGCCAACTACTTTTCATCTCAATGATCCTATTGTCTTGCCAACTTTTTTCACTAATCCATCCTCAGCAGCGGAAAAAGCTCTTCATTCTTTAGACAATAATGTCTCAAGTTCTACCTGGACAGAACTAAATCGTTCAGAAAATCTGATCAACTCTTAGTCTCCTATGCCTGACCCAGAAAACGACGAGCCCTCTCTAGGGCCAGTATTGGACGTTGGGTTGCAGTCTGCAATGAAAAAGGAGGAAGACCACTGTCCACGAAAGTGAAGGCGCATTCCATAAGAAAAGTGGCAGCTTCTTCGGCGCTGTTTGCGGGGGTTTCACCCCCAACATCTGCAGGGAAGCTGCATGGGTTAATGCCCATACTTTAGGAACCACTCCTGCCTGGACTCGTGGCACAAGCCTGATGTGGCAGTTGGACAAGCCGCTTTACGTTGCCTGTTTTCATAAAGTATGCAAGTCTAAGTCTTTTATAATAAGTTATACATTCCATATTTCTTTTTCCTCTCTGTCTTTTTTATCTAGGTCATCATAGCAAATGTACAAATGTTATATTTTAAGGGTCGCCTTTATGCTTTTATGATACATATTGATGCTTAGGAAAAACACGGTTGCAGCAGTATATCATATTTAAAGTTGCATGGGTTTCATGGTGGGAAGGTTTGCCTAACCCACTGCCTAAACACGTTTGATACTGCTCGCTATTCTGATTCAAGCATGTGAATCTATAAAATACTAGAGAAAACAAAGTTACTTACCTGTACACTGTGGTTCTCCAGTATTACTATCTTTCATAGATTCACATGCGACCCTTTCTCCTCCTCGTTCAGGCTCACCATTACTTCATCTCTGATCCTCCGGGTATTACACCTGTGCTCGAACTCTGAGGTATGGTGGCTATGCAGGGGAAGAGTGCTTCTGGGTCTCTGCTCTGATTGGCTGAAGTATGGATGCTTTAAAAGAAGGTCAATAGGTTAACAATTTATTTTGTTTCCAATGGGTTTTCTAAGGCCTATCTACTAGCGTTTCTTTTCTATTGCTATTACCGTGTGTCTCCCACCATGACAATGGGGAAGATCTAAGCATGTGAGTTGATGAAAGATATCAATACTGGAGAACCACAGTGTACAGGTAAGTAACTTGTTTTTTGCTGATATATCAATGTAGCTTGCCTTGTAAGCAGATGTATTGTTGAAAAAGGTCACTGTAACTAGAAATAGGTTTTATTTTATACTGTGCTAGAATTAGATTAGCCTTTGTAGGTAGCAGAATGAGTGCAGGATTACTGTAGATGTATCACCACAATAATATTTAAAAGGTATCCTTGCCTTCTAGTTTGTAATCCTTTAATGAAAGAGGGTATGGTTTTCCACAAAATTTCCTTGCAATGTCTCATGTGATTGATTGTTACCTGGAACACATCTCCCTCAAATATTGCTCAGTGTGTTGTGGAATGGTTGCAGTAAAACAGTTTTTTAGGTCTCGGCCTGCACCAGCGCTTGCGCTGGTCTGGCCCAGAGTTTTAGTAAGCGGGTTTTGGAAGTGCAAACACTGGCTTTCAGCTGGCGACCAGCTTGAGTTCACGATGGCGTGCACGCGCAGCTGCCATCTGTTGTTTCCTATCTCTTCCTCATTTCCTCGTCATGGCTCATTAACTCTCTGGACTCTGATGTTTCAATCGCAGCAGCAGCTCACATTACCAACTGAGGGCCCTGGACTACAGTCACATGAAAAACAACAGCGATTAGCATTGAAATGCAAGCTTTTTTTTGTCTAGTTAGAAATATTGCTTCGGTGGGTTGATTTCACCTTAAATCGCTATTTGTTTTATATTGGGAGTCACAGCCTAATTACCAGTATTTTTGTGTCTCACTTCTTTTTTTTATATTTATTCGCGCAAAGCACAAAGCTATATTTAAGGTTACTTTTTCCGCGTCACTTCTTCACTCTATTTAAACTCCACACCCCCCACTCTTATTGTCTCTCTCCTTCTCTCTCTCTCTACTTAATTAACTCTCCCCTCTCTATCTTTTTTAGCCTTTCATTCTCTCTCACCCCTTTATCTGTTTCTCTTTCAAACTCCTTCATTCACTCTCTCTCCCCTTCTTTCTCTCTCTCTCTCTATCCCGCTCCACTCTTTATTCTATGTACACCCTTTCTCTCTCTTTCTCTCTCACCACCCTCTCTAATTGGGCATTATATCTTCACTCTATCTCTCACTCGGCAACACCACAGCATCACTCAGCGCAACCACAGCATCAATCAGAGCCAGCACAGCATCAATCAGAGCCAGCACAGCATCACTCAGCACCAACACAACATCTCTCAACGCCATCACAGCATCACTCAACGCCATCACAGCATCACTCAGTGCAACTACAGCATTACTCAGCACAACCACAGCATTACTCAGCACAACCACAGCATTACTCAGCACAACCACAGCATCACTCAGGGCCAACACTGCATCACTCAGCACCACCACAGGATGACTCAGCACCACCACAGCATCGCTCAGCGCCACCACAGCATCGCTCAGCGCCACCACAGCATCGCTCAGCGCCACCACAGCATCGCTCAGCGCCGCCACAGCATCGCTCAGCGCCGCCACAGCATCGCTCAGCGCCGCCACAGCATCGCTCAGCGCCGCCACAGCATCGCTCAGCGCCGCCACAGCATCGCTCAGCGCCGCCACAGCATCGCTCAGCGCCGCCACAGCATCGCTCAGCGCCGCCACAGCATCGCTCAGCACCGCCACTGCATCGCTCCTCACCGCCACAGCATCGCTCACCGCCCCCACAGCATCACTCAGCGCCGCCACAGCATCACTCAGCGCCGCCACAGCATCACTCAGCGCCGCCACAGCATCACTCAGCGCCGCCACAGCATCACTCAGCGCCAAGACAATATCACTCAGCGCCAAGACAATATCACTCAGCACCACCACAGCATCACTCAGCACCACAGCAGTATCACTCCGCAACACCTGAGTATCATTCAGCATCACCTCAGCATCGTCTCCGCAACAGTCACCACTACCACCTCAGCATCACTCAGCACCACCTCAGCCTGCTCTCGGAATCTGGCATCTGTTGTTTCTCCCCTAGCGTCTGGCCGCTGCTAGTGTTATAATAGAGGTACTAGTTCCCAACCTTCACCCTCCGATTGTTTATGCCCCCTGAAAAAAAATGCTTTAACAAACACCCATTGCAATAGGCAGAAACAAGTTGCCAGCATTGCAAGAACAAAAGAAAACTGAGGACATTTTTTATTGTAAATACTTTTTTTAATATGGTCGTTCAGTTTTACATAATGCCTTCTTGGTCATATATAAAGTAACAAAAATGCTTCTGACACTTTTTTATTATAACTTTTCAGCATGCCGCACAGCAGCCACACTTCTCTGCAGCACAGCTTGAAGACATTGGCAAAGTCAATAGCTCTGGCTAAACACGTATAAGGCCCCAAAGGCGAGACCTATTGGCTATGCCAATGCTTGTCTGATTCGGGTTGGCGCATTGACTAAATCCTTACTGTTAGAAGGTCTAGAAAACCGACTTATAGAAAAATCAAGAAAACATATTACTACTACAATACCTGCACCACCACAACTAAAAGACTACATGTCAAACACCAGAAGCACCACTGAAACCCTGCATCTCCAACACTGTTATACCAACAGTACATGAACAACAGTTGCAGTTGTACAATGCTGCAGCTACTAAAACACTACAACTGCACTACATCATGTTAATCATGATGCCCACATTAGGTAACGACCTGTTGCCCAGTGGTTGTCCTAGGCCAAAAATATAAATTATACTAAAGTCTAACCCTCGACTTAGGGTTTTGCAATTTCTTATTACTTAAAACAAGTTACGTTTTACATGAAAACACATTAGAGATGGGAAAAAAGCACAACCCCCTGCTTATATGTAGATTGGATTACAGAATGACATTGTTGAATACAGTACTGATTTACGTCTTACATTTATGTTATATTTAAAGTTGATTGTTTTGCACAAATGCATGTAATCTTCATTGAAATGTTATTTTCTTCTAATCTATTAGTGTGGTGTTTAGAAGAAATTGCTTTAAGCGCCTAACCCTTAGGACTAGCACCGAAGTGGTAGGTCCTGTATGATCATAAATGGCTGCCTAAATTACATATCTTAGGACGAACATATTTATTCAAGCATTAGAGTAGGAGCTGAAAATAATTTGTCAACATTTTTTGATTCCGAACAAACTGTAAAGAAAATGTATGACTTTTGCTAAACACATTTTATTTAATTTATACAGTCGCCAAACATGACGGAAAATACAATCGAAAGGGAGTGAAAGAAAAATAAGGAAAAGACACAACATAAGCACTGTATTTAGGGCAATTTGCAAGTGTAATGGCACCAATGCGGGGAAAGTCTCTGGCGCTTTCTCTAAGGCACAAGTATATTATAATATTCCCACCATCTCCCCAGATAGTGGAAATTTATGAACTGATGAAAAACTGATGAGAAAGCAGAGAACAATTGTACACCCAATTGTTCTTTGCTATCTCAACATCTAAGCTCTACTGCAACTCTAACAAGATAACAGAAAAGGTACATTCCCATTTTTCCACTGAAAATTCATCAATTCGAACACGTCTTTAGTGAGCCAGTCACCTCTGTTGATCAAACGTAATGCCTCCACTTTCCTCTTTCTTTGATATGCAAGGTCACACCATTGCTTAAGCAAGCAAATAAACATTTGTGATCCTTCAACCAAACATAAAGATTAGGCATTTGCTACTCCAAGTGCTTGATAATTCAATTATGGTATTAAACTGGCAAGATGCAAAAAACGACTAGCCAGCAAATGTGAAGTAGTGGGGTAAATTAAGAGCTTGAATAACAATAATATTCATTGCCATGTTTTTATTATATTTGCAGTTTACTTCAGGTAAATTAGCAAATTTAACATTGATACATGTTTAAATTATATTGAAACGTCGCATCACCTGTTCAACTGGTTTGAAATAAGATGTCTTAGATGCTAAAGGGTCTGAAGAATTAGCAGGTTTTTATTGTCTTCCAGTCAAGCTAAGATTAAATATGCTCTGAAAGCAAAGGACAGTTTGTCAGAGAGGCTGTCACAATCCACTCACCAGATTCCCAGGGTCTGTGGAAGCGGAGAAAGTCCTCCCAGTCTCCAGTTGACCAACCCCCTAATGCTCCTGAATAATAGTGCAAGCATCAGTGGTTAATCCCCAGAGCAAAGGAGGTATGAAATCAGAGGGGAGGTCCAAAGATGCTGGGTAATACGAGTCCTAGGGTGAGTTCAGGAGATGCCTGGTCTTGACAGGATGTGGTTCGCGTTGGTGGGTATCGTCACCCAAAACACAATACAGACCTAGACAGCGAAAGACACAGAGGGCACTGTTATAGCCATTGGCACACCTTACCACACTTCAGCAAGCATTTAGCAAGTGGAGACAACACATAACATGAAGTATCAGTTACCTTATTTAAAGGTCAGCAGTCATCACAATTGTGCATCATTGCAGACGCTGTTGAGATGAAGGACCCAGGATCCAAACAATATGATCGTTATTATAATACACTCAGTGCACATAAGGAAACCATGTCTCATCCAATCCGTGCAGGCGGGATCCTCTGTTGAATTCACAGAGTTAAGGGTTCAGTGCACTGACCTACCATGATTTATTATAAGTTTCTGGAAGGTTGCAAATCGTTGTTAACGATTTCCGTAGTCTTCTAAACACCAAATTAATGATGGAAACTTCTAATTTGTAGTGTTGCCAAATAAAGAGCCTCAGGAGGGCGGATAACGCCAACTAAATTTGTAGCGCAGAAATACGAGGAAATCCAAAGGGAAAACCGCAGGACGCAGCCAGACCGGGAGCAAAGATCTGAGCGGCCAGCACAGCCACCGATGGACGGGGCGCAGAAAACACAGGGCATCCAAGAATCCAATGTGAGGGACTCGGGGAGTGTGTCACAGAGACCTCTCTCTACTGCGGGGAAAGGCAAAGCCAAGCAGGCTCTTACGGGATGGGTGTGGTGTAAATAGACCTCGCAAAAAGAACAATTGATGGACAGAATGTAGAACAATGTCACACTTTCACCCCAGTACAGAGATCTGGGTCTAAATCCATCGTTTTTTTGCTCCCCATGTCATTCCAGTTTGAACCCAGCTATAGGCAAATGAGTCTTGACCCTGCGCCCAACGGGAACAGTCCAGCCCGAACTGCCAGGCCAGGTCCTCCCTGGACTGGAAACAAGCATCCTAGGACTGGTTTCAGGGTTTCACCCCTCATCAGCCAGTATAGCTTGACTCCAGTGGCATGGAGAGCACGGGACCCACGTCTGGGCATACCCGTCCCACTTGGGGTGGCAAATGCAAAAAGAACAAATGATGGACAGAATGTAAAATAATGTCACACATTCACCCCAGTACAGAGATCTGGGCCTAAATCCATTGTTTTTTTGCTCCCCATGCCATTCCAGTATGAATCCAGCCATATGAAAATCAGTCTTGACCCTGTGCCCAATGGGACCAGTCCAGTCCGGACTGTCAGGCCCGGTCCTCCCTGGACTGGAAACAAGCGTCCTTGGACCGGTTTCGGGGTTTCAACCGTCATCAGCCAAGATAGCTTGACTCCAGTGGCATGGAGAGCTCGGTCTGGACTGTTCCCATGAGGCACAGGGTCAAGACTGATTTGCATATACCTGAGTCTGAACTGAGGTGGTGAAGTGAGCTAAAGAACGATGATGGATTCAGCCCAGATCTGTGACTGGGGGAGTGGCTGAAAAGTTTCAGCGCTATGTCCATCATCTCCTTGTGTAAATAGACTGCGCCCAATCGAAGATGGCCACCATAGTTGCGTGATTTCGCTTCTCTCACAAGATCTTGCACGACGAGGACAAGAGAGGATGGGAAAGAGGCCACCCTCGAGAGGCCAAAGGGAGGAAACCGCTTTATTAACCCTGGGGAACATGAATATGGTAAGGGAAGATAAGAATTATCATGCCAACTGGTATTAAACTTACTCAAGGAGTCTGATTCATATTCTGGCAAATGGCACATGAGAAGCAAGACGTAACAGTGGCTTAATTGTTATGCATTATTATTTTTTTTCTGGTCAGCCTAATCTGCCTCATGAACAATACACAAAGGGCCTGAATCCAAGGTACACAGTACTGGCAAGAGATAAATCTGCATACAAAAATAACGTTACCATGAGGTATTGCCGCACCATTACTGTGCAGTTATGAGCTAGATTCCAAGGAATGGGGAATTATCATATGTGTCTGGACTTACTGGTTGTAAAACCACACAGAATTATTCCCAATGCCTTGGGTTTTAACACATACATTTACCTGCTCTGAGCAGGTGGCAAATGTATGCTTCCACCTCTCGTGGGGTGGAAGTGGAGGGGGTGTGGTGTGAAGGGAGGCAAGGGGAAGCTAACTTCTTGCAGGGTGACCATTGCATGCCAGGAAAAAATGGGGAAGAAGCTTGACTGCTGCAGCCAAAGCCTCATGTGTTTTTTGGAGACCTGTAAAATCGGGTCCGATGTTCCGACACCTGGAAAAACGAAGCACTGGAACACCAGGCCACTCAGAATTAGTCAGAGTGTACTTCCATATGGTAAATCTGCTACGCATGACTCATAATCAAGGCCAAAAAATGACTTTTTGGACAGCCACCATCAACCATAGGTTTGTTTGCATTGTGTTACATAAAATTGTGGTGAGCAAAATATTTTCAAAGTGGCACAGTTCTTCCTGCCCAATTTAACTTGAATAAAAAACAACTGTGTCACTTAAGGCATCCCAAACTTGGGCAGCATGAAGGAGACGGCTTAGTTTGGTGTATCTTATCTAAAAAGCACCCTGACACCTCACCCACGCTAAGTCGCATGTTTCATCATCAGGGTCACACCTCTCGTGCAATTGAACTTGTTGCAGTTAGTTTAGCCACTTTTGAGCATTTATGTTTGTAGTAGATATTGAATTTAACAGCTGAAGGAGTTGTGATGGGTCACCTGACTCGGTTTTTGCCTGTTAAAATTGTGTCTGGTGGAATGAAAAATCCATTATTCAAATTTCTCACAAATACAAGGTTAAAACGATCGGTGACAGGTACTTTTATTAGGTGTTATTAGGTCAACATGTCTTTGCCTCTTGTAAGAGTGTCTTTCAGTCTTGAGGCATTCTTCAGTCGGAGTCCCTGTGTGGTCAATGCTAAGTCAATGCCGTGATCAATATGGGTGAAGGAATGAGAATAAAAATGCAAAACCTGTATGCCAGGGAAATAGAGCAAAATCTCAGCCTGGAAAATTCTTTTTGGCTGATTTTGTTCACTAATGACAAGTCTGAGTGGTGGCAGTTTAATTCAACCATAGATTTCTGCATTTAGTCAGTCTGTGTTCTCTGCTCTCAGCTCCCCGACTCATCCATAGGTGAGAGGAGAAACAGCTGACTAACTCGACCTTATTTTTGAAATGCTAGAATGCAAGTTAATTTTTTGCCAATGTGCTGCTGTCTTGTTGTGAGACCCCACCATCATAGAGAATATCTCCATCAGTTCAGACCTTAGTAGACTCTTGTAGGAAAGTAGGATCTGCTTTCATGGCTACTCCCACTTTTTGCTGGTGTCAATATGTTTTTTTACTAGTCTGGCTGGGATCCTGCTAATCAGGACCCCAGCCACTGTGCTTCCTTCCTAGATTTGACATGGTAAGTACTTTGGTACATCCACAATTGGCTACTGGTGTACCCTTGTAAGTCCCTAATATATGGTACTACCGTATCCAGGGCATAGGTACACCAGGAGTCTCCCATGGGCTGCAGCATGTATTATGCAGACCATGAGAGACCACTCAAAATGTGACTACAGGCCTGCCATTGCAGCCTGTGTAAGCTGGCGCTAGCACCACGTATGACAGATATAATTTTCCTTATATCTGAGGTCACTACACTTAAAACCTACAAGTCACCTCTAAGGCAGGCCTTTCAATCCTGAAGGCAGGGGGCTGGGTTATAGGTGCGAGGGTGCCCCTGCATGAGCAGGACACCCCCTACAAACCCTGAAGTCGATTCTCCGGGCTTTGTAAGTACGGTCAGCCATTTTGATACATATAGTGGCCATGCATCATTACGCAGTTGCTAACTATATAGTGGCTTTGCCGAACCTGGGCATGTTTGGTATCAAACGTTACTTATTTTGGAGGTATGATTCCATGCACTGGGCAGCTCCTCCGGGAATCTTCCAGTACTCCCGGTAAGAGCCTTTCAGGGTCTGCTAGCAAGCTAGTGTTGCTGCTGACCGGATACACGATTCTGCCCTCCTGCTGCCGAGCTGAGCTCGAGCATGGGAAGGTAGAACAATAGGTTTCCTATCACAGGGAGGTGTGACCATCTCCCAGACAAGACTTAGTGTATTGGGCTGGGGTGGAGGCGCTTGCCTGCGCCACCAGACTGCTTTGAAGGGCACATTTGGTGCCCTTCTTGCATACTCTAGTTAGAACCAGTTATAGGAGCCCTTGGCTCAAAACTGGACAAAGGACATGGGAGTGTCCTCCCCTCTGTCCAGCCCCTCCTCCAGGAGGGACCTCTGAGTTGTCCTTACCCCTTTCTTAGGGTATGAAAGGGCTTACCTGTGGGTGGGTCCTCAGATTCGTAGTGGGACAAGACTCGGGTATGAAAATATTTCACTCTTCGACCATCTGGACACTTGGACTTCGCTGGAACCAAGACTGCATCTTGGAAGACTCCTGCTGCTCCTGGCCTCGCGTTCTGCAAGTCTTCTTCGTCGTCTGTGTCTGTGCTTCTTCCAGGATCTTCAACAGACCTGTGGGCATCAAAGACACCCGAAGTAATCTCCCTTGGAGTGAAGGAGTCACTTCCCTGCATCTGCAGGCACTGCAACAAAGCTGGCCAGTCTGCTGCACCTGACGTCCCACGGACTTCAAAAGGCACAGCAACACGAATGGTTGTTCTGCAACTCCTGACCTGTCCTCTCTGTAAATTTGAGGCCAGTATCCCTCGCCGAAACCGCTGGCAACAAACCCCTGTGCACTGCGTCGACTTGCCGTTGCCAAGGCTTGTTGGCTCTGCACTCCAGAGATCTTTGGGCTAGAGGAAGCTCCAGCCTCCAGCATCTCTGATCAGTGTCCTCACTGCATCCTCTACACCGTGGGCCTTCTTCTTTGGTGAGCTGTTCGAGGTCCTCTTGCGATTCCTTTGCCTTTGGCCTGTGGGTCCTCCGGAGTGTCTTCTCTTGCTTCAGTGGGCTCCCCTGCTTGCTCTGGGACTGCTCTGACTCTCCTGCACTTGATGGGTCCCTTGTACCTTGCTGGTACCAACGTTCCTCCTTCATCATTTACCACGTCTGTTGCTCTGGCCAAGGCTTGTTGGTGCTCCCGCCGGATACCGACCCCCTGGTTCTTGACTTCCAACATGGGACAGCTCGTGAACGGCTCCTGGTCTTCCTCAGCGTCGCCTGGTTCTCACAGCTGAAGCGACAAGGTCACCATCATCACTCCTAGCATCTTCCGTCATCGGTGGGCATTGCTCTTCTGTGCCTCCTGGTCACCTCCAAGTGGCATAGACTCTGTCCCCTCTGCTTACAGGTTCATCTCTTCCAGAATCCATCCTTGGATTCCACCAGAGTTTTACACAGTCTTCCCCATCAGCATCTTTACTGAAGTCCTCCATTGTGGTCTACGGCGGTTTCCGACATCACTTGGCACCTATTTTTTTTTTTTTTTTTAAACAAACTTTATTAGTTTTCACAGAAGTTACATGGGGGCATTATGCCATCACGATATTGAACAGTATCATATGCATTAGACAGTGCAGGTTACAATTAGCACCTCAAGTGCCCCACATAACAATGACCGATGGGTGTATTCTAGTAGCTCAATAGCGATGCACATTGCTGGTCCCCTGCAGGAATGCCGCTCCAGGTATAAAACTCCTTCCCACAACTACCCTCCCCCCCCAGATGCCCCCCTATCCCTCCCCCCTCCCCTCAGGCGTGTCACGTACATTCAGGGCTTCAGTCTATAGCAGTGCAAGTCTCTAGTGTGTGTGCGGGGATAATCTGGGTAGTACCATAGGGGATCCCTAGCCTACCAGGGTGCAGGGCATCTTTCCTGGTGTCCATGCGTCGGTCTCCAATCCTCCCACCTCTGTCTATTACTTAGCCTACTACCTCTGGGGAGGCTCCCACCCCGTCTTCATCCTCATAGTTCGTGGGAGATTTCAGTTCTGCAACTAGTCTTTCCCAAGCTCTTGCTGCCTCTAGCGCCCTCTCATTTCCTAGTCTTGTAGCCATCTGCAGCCGGACTACACCTTCACACTCAGCCCATTTAAGTAGCTCTGCCTTCCATCGTGCAGTACTTGGACCCTTCTTCGCCTTCCAGTTCATGGTGATATTCCGTTTTGCTAAGAGCAGCCCCATATCTAAGAATTTACTTGTGACTTTGTTTTTATAGACGTGTGTGAAAACCAATGAAGTATGCAGTATTTCTGAGTCTGTGCTACGTCTCTGTTCGTAATGGCAGCCAGTAGTGTCGTCACGTCTTCCCAATAGTTGTCCAGGAATGGGCAGTCCCATAACATGTGTTTAAGATCTGCGCCTTCTGTGCTGCAGCGCAGGCACGCCGCCGTCTGTGTCGGGAAGTACTTATTTATTTTTGCCGGGGTGAGGTACGCCCTGTGTAGGATGTAAAAGTGCACTAACTGGAATCTGGTATTCAGGGTACTCTTCCACGCTCTCTCAACTAAGTCCCCCCAGGTCTTTTCTGGGATGTCTTCTCCTAGGTCGGTCTCCCACTTGAGCTTCAGCGCTGTTAAGGGGAGTAATGTTTCTTGCGTTATGCGCTTATACAAGCACGTTACCGCTTTAAATGTGCCTGCCGCCAGAACTGCATATTGGCAGCCCATTGACGTTGTTGGCTCGGTGAGGCCCTCTCCCCAGTGTTTCTGCACGGCAGTAGTCAGGGCTATGTACAACAGAAAGTCCCCCCCAGGCAGGTCATATCGGGCTTGTAGGTCATTAAACGGAATCATGTTCCCATCTTCATACAGGTCTCCCACACAGGTCAGTCCCTGGTCCGACCAGGTCGTCAGTCTCTGCCAGTTTCCTCCATGAGGCAAAGCCTCACACATAGTTAACGGAATTTCCGGCGCGTAAGATGCTTAATTTTGGCCCTCTTCAGGTACCTATTCCAGCACCTACGCGCTGTGCGCAGTTCCGTGGTGAGAGTTGCCATACTAACAGGCAGTCGCAAAATGATTAGGGATATTTGGTTTAGGTTCACAAAGTCCTCCCTCTGCTCTTCGCTTTCCCTAGTAGCACTCGCCACCCACTGCGTTAGCCATTGGAATTGTGCCGCCAGGTAATAGGCCTCAAAGTCTGGCACCGCCAACCCCCCCTCTGCTCTGGATCTCATTAGAACAGTAAGCGCTACCCTTCGCCTCGCCATTCCCCATAAAAAGCCTGTAACCAATGAACGGAGCTGAACAAAGTACTTCGTTGGGATCCAGACAGGCAAGGTCCCAAAGAAGTATAAGAGTCGCGGGAGGGTAATCATTTTAAGGAGTGCCACACGGCCAGCTACAGACAGTGGCAGGGAGCCCAGACGGTAAAGTTGGTTTTAACTCCCCTGATGGCCTTCCCTATGTTACCTTCTAGTATATCTTCCGGGTCGTGGTATATGTGCGTACCCAGGTATGGGAGGCACCTATCTTCCCATGTCACCCCCTCCGCCATCTGCGGACCCGCTCTGCCCTTTTTTGCAGGAAACAGGCAGTATTTGGCCCAATTTACTTTTAACCCTGCGATTCTGCTAAGGTCCTGCAGGAGGTTTTTTGCCCCCACAAGCGCCGCCCCCGAATCAGCCAGAAATGGGAGCAGGTCGTCAGCGTACAGTGCAATGTGGTGGATCTGCCCATGTACATTAAGTCCCTGGTAGGCTCGACCAGTCCGGGCTCTCGCCGCTAAGGGTTCCATCGCCAGGGCAAACAGCAAGGGGGAGAGGGGACACCCCTGTCGTGTCCCTCTTCTCACATGGCAAAAGTCCGATATAAGCCCCCCAGTTCTGACCCTGACCGTGGAGTCAGTGTACAGGAGCGGCGTCCAGCCCACAAATTCAGCTCCCAGTCCCAGCCGCCGCATCACATGAAATAGATCAGGCTATCAAAGGCCTTCTCTATATCGACGGCGAAGATTGTTGCCGAGTCCGCGCTGTAGGTGTCTGCCTCTAAAACCCGCAGAAGGCGCCTAATGTTACGCGCTGTGTTTCTAGTGGGAATAAACCAGACTGGTCACTGTGCACCAGGGTAGTCATATGAGGGAGCAGGCGCGTAGCCAAGATCCTACTGAGGATTTTGTAATCCAGATTGAGCATGGAGAGTGGGTGGTAGGCAATTTTGTCCCATGGCGGTTTCCCCGGTTTAAGCAGCGGTATGATGATCGCTTCTCTAGTAGTGACAGGTAGGTGGCCAACCCGTTTAGCGTCATTATATAACTGCACCAGTCTGGGGGCTAATAAATCAAGGTATGTTGAGTAGAATTCAATTGGGAGGCCGTCTGTGCCTGGTGTTTTCCTTCTAGCCATGGCCTTTACTGCCCCCTCACTTCTCCAAGCTCAATATCGCACCCCAGGTCGTCCGCCGTGTCCTCATCTAGCGCCGGCAACTCTACTTCCCGCGTAAACTCTAGTAAGTCCAGCTCTGTTGGGTGTAACTTGCTCTGGTAGAGGTCTGTGTAATAGTTTAAAAAGATATCGTTTATGTCCTGCTGACTATGTCTAGTTGTCCCCTCTAGATCCCTGAGCTCCAATATGACTGACACCCTCCTGGCAGGATTTGCCAGCCGAGCCCCCGACTTATCTCTTTCTGAGTGAGCTCTGGCAAGGTATTTTTTATGGTCAAAACAACGCAGGCATTCCACCTGCACCGCTACCGCCTCGCTAGCCTCCAAAAGCTCCCCCTGCCTGTCCGGCCGTTCAGGTCGCTCTTTTTCTAGGTCTCGCAGTCGTTGGTCATCTCTATGTCTCGAAGCAGTGCCTTCCGCACCCCCAGCATCTCCGATATGCATCGTCCCCTAATGACTGCTTTGCAGGCGTCCCATTCTATTAAGGAGGACGTTGCGGAATTCTCATTATCCTGAAAATATGTGGTAATAGCTGTACCTATCGCTTCCCTAAACCCAGGGTCTTCTAAAGCTTCCGGTCGCAAGCGCCAGGTAGGGATCTTAGAGTGCGCTCGACACCAATGTAAATCTACTAGCTGAGGATTGTGGTTTGACAGCGTCCTTGTGAGGTATTCACTGCTGCGAATTCCCTCATGAACATCCGGTGAGCCACAATATGGCATCTATTCTGACGTGTAAGTCATGCAAGGCTGAATAGAAGGCGTAATCACGGTCCTCAGGATGTTGTGCTCTCCAGGTGTCAACCAGCCCCCACTTTTGTTGTCAACCAGAGGGTGCTTTTGCTAATTTGTGTGCAGGTGCCTCAAGGAGCGGAGGGTGTGACCTGTCCAGTCTGATATCGAGCGTGCAGTTAAAGTCTCCTCCCAGTAAAACTGTCCCCGTAAGGACATTCGCCAGCTTGCGGGACAGGTGCGAAAAGAAGGCCGGCTGGTCCGAGTTGGGCGCATATATGCTGCCCAGTACTAGATTCCTGCCATCCAGTCTTCCCACAACTACCGCATATCTGCCCTCCGGATCAATTATTTGTTTCGTGCACTGGAAGGGCACCCCTGCTCTTATCCAAATGACGGCTCCCCTTGCAAATGCGGAATAAGTGGTGTAAAATGCCTGTCCCCGCCATCTTCGCTGCAATGCTGCTCCCTCTTTCGCTAAAAGGTGGGTCTCTTGGAGCAGCGCGATCTGGACACCTCTACGGACCAGGTAGGAATGTATTTTATGACGACGTAGCATTGAATGCATCTCCTGCACATTCCAGGAGACACATTTTAATCCTAATGGGGATCCCATTGTCGCAAGTGTTGTCGTTGCACATTAAAAACACCCCCCCCCCCCCCCATGACACGTCTGGTCCCCCTGAACTTTACCCAACCTATGGGACAATCCCAACTCCCCCTCCCCAGGACAGGTTCCAAAGAACTAGCTCCCATCCAAACACTGCTTAAGCAGATAAACGTCCAAAGATGGTTATAGGGCAATCAGCCCACAGTCGTGGACGCAAGCTCCCCGTGGCGCCGCTTCCCCGTCAATTGGATCGAACATCTTCCCCCAGCCCAGCCAGGAGCAACCCTTACTTCAATATGACATTCAATCAGGGCAATGAGTTCATTACTGGTCAGCATTATACTCCCTGCATCTGGAGTCGTCAATGAGGTGTGCTTCATCGCGCTTATCACATGAGATCACCTGTTGTCCGCTTCTGCTCGACGTGGGGCTGGTATTTTGTTGGCTAAGCGTCACCACAGCTTGCACTGTGCTGCGGCGTTCCAGACTGAGTTCTCTGGGTGATGGGGCCTTAGATCCAGAGGCATGACTCCGGGGGCTCATCTGCAGAGAGGTCGTGTTGGATATACGGTGTGGCTGTAGATCTCGCGAGTCGAGCCAGTCCCACGCCGCTTTTGGCGTCATGAAGAAGCGAGACCCCGCGGGATCTGTTACCCGAAGCCGTGCGGGGAACATCATGGCAAAGGGGATTTGTAGTTGGCGCAATTTCTTTTTCACAGCCATGAAGGATGCCCTGGCTCGCTGAACCTCCCTGATGAAGTCCGGATAAATCATTATGGCACTATTGTCTATTTGTAAACCGTGTTTTTGGCGGGCACGTTGCAAGATGTGATCTCAGTCTCTAAAATGCAACAGGCGCGCCACGGTTGGGCGCGGTGGGGCCCCTGGTTTTGGAGGTTTCGCTGGGACCCTGTGCGCTCGTTCCAGGGCATAAAACGAAGACTCTGGGGCCACTGCTGTTCGGAGCCACTCCTCCAAGGAGCCTACCATGTTCGATCCTTCTGTTTTCTCAGACACACCAAGGACACGTATATTGTTTCTGCGGGTTCTGCCTTCGCTATCTTCAACCCGCATTTCCAGCACTTTTATCTTCGCTTCTAGGTCCGTGAGTGATTGCTGCATTCCTTGGACTTTCTCCGGGAGACCCCCCAGTTCTTTCTCGTTGATTGACACCCTTTCTTTGAGTTTATGATGGTCATCTTTTAGCAGGCTTAGGTCCGTGCCAATTGCGTCGATCTTCTCTTCGAGCACTTCCCTGGAGGCTGTGATCGCCTGCATGATGTCGGTCAAGGTGGGCTTCCTGGTCGTTAGATCCTTCCCCGCTTCCAGGACCTCTTCCTCGTCGTGTGAGTGTGCACCTGGGCCATCTGTACTGAGGGCGCTGAATCCGTGCCTCTTCTGTGTGCGCCCCATCGTGTCGGGAGTGCGGCGTCCGCCCTGCCCGGCAGTAGCAGAGGTACACTTCCGCTCCCGGGGTTACTATAGGGATGGAGGGCTGGATTCCCTTAGGCTGCAGGTAAGTTTCAGTGAGCTAGTGGCAGAGTTCTAGGTATAGTTAGGGCTTGTCAGCAACAGCTCGTCCCAAACGTTCTCAGCAGCTCCTCTCAGCAGCATGGACAAAGGGCTGACGAGTTGATTCACATGGTACTGGCCCCGCTCAGGTACGTGCACCTCCACCAAACGGCCGCTGTTCTGGTGGGGCCGTTCGAGAGGTGATGGGGTGTCCACTGCGGGCAGGGCTCTCTTTGCAAGCCTGAAGCGCTCAGCAGCTGCGCAGATATGGGTCAGCAGACTGATAGCGGGTCGCATGTGGAGCAATGGGGCGACCTGTGTCCCAGTGCAGACCTTTATGCCCAGTTGGTGGTAACTTTATCCCAGGCGTGCTGCGTTCTCAGAAGGTACTCTGGTGCCCGCCATCAACTCCCAAGTAATGGGTTCTGGGAGCCGGGCAGGCTGATGCCTTTATCGTGGGGTGCCTAGTTGCTCTTTCACACTGCAGGAGGTGCTCCCGGCGCGGGTTGCAGCGCTCCTCTGCACCCGCCCATCAAGGTGCCCTCGCTCTCCCGCCAACGCTGTGAATGCAATTCAGGGAGCCATTGACTCTCAGCACAACAGTCAGTGATACCGGGGAAGCTTCTGCCGCCTCAAATTTCTGCCGCTAGTACAGTCAGGGTGCGGGCACTATTACAGTTGCATGCGTATGAAGCCGGGAGTTGCTGCCCAGGAGTTCCCCACTTCCGCCGCACGTCCCCAGTGCCCGATGGGCTTACTCACTGTTCCAGGTATCACTTATGAAGGGGGGCGCCCCCCCAGCGTCCGTCCGATTCTCGCCGCAGCAGTCCCCCCAGGGTCCGCACACTCCTGGGGCCAGTCAAGGGCAAGCTCGCCGGGGCTATGCAAACACCGCCGCCCTGCAGATCTCTGGCACAGCTGCGATGGGGCGCAATAAGGGTCAAGGCGCCCTCAGTCCCTGAACCCTGTGTAGGGTAGTGGCTAGTTGCGGAATCAGTTAGTGGGTGGGCGCCATCTTGTGAACAGGTCCGCTAATTCCGCGTCTTGGGAAGTTCCGTAGCCTACAATCGCCGCCACAATCCCCAGCTCCTCGCCGAGGTTGTCGATCCGCCAGGCTTATCGAGGGGGCCAGGTGGAGAATTCCTTAGCCGGTTCACTGTGTGATACTGCGGTCACCTAAGGCCACGACCGGCCTGGTCGCCATTTTGTCACGCCTATGGGGCTTGCTAGGGGGTCCGCGCTGGCTGGCAGTTCGTCGGGTGTAAAATGCTCTAACCCCTCCTCACCTCCGCAGGAGCAGGCAGGTGGCCACCGATCATCGTGGTCGACTCCGCATGCCTTAATGGGTTCGCCAGCCCTGTGGAGCAGTCACGGCAGTCGCATTCAGTTCGAGGTCGCCATCTTGCTTGCGGACCCGCCAGGACAAGAACCGCCAGTTTATTCCCGGGTTCAGCGGCGGAACATGCCTGCAGTTAACGGCGGACGTTAACTGCAGGCATGTTCCGCAGTCCTGTGACGCAGTTTTCAGTGCCCCCCGCTGTCAGGGGTTCAGGATAGGTGGTTACGGGGAGACGGCGGCCGGAGCTCCTCAGCTCGCGTCCGTCTCCATCGGCCATCACTTGGCACCTAAGCACCAGGCTTCCCTGGTGTAGGTATCCTGGTTCATGGGGGTATCTACGGGTGGGGTGACTCTCCAACCTTCTGTCTTCCACAGGGTTTCTTCAAGGTCCACTGGGAAGGGTCCTTCTTCTTCAAAACTGCAACCGCGACTTTCCCGTTGACTTCTATTGAGTACGCAGCTGAGTTTCCACTCTACACACAGCCTCCGTGGGGTTCCTAGGTACTTAACCACACAAACAGGTAAAAAGGGGTAGGAGGAATATAAGTCCCACTCCGACCTCCTATAATGCCATAAACACACAACAAGGAAGTAGGACTATTAAGGCTAGATCGCTGTGAATTAACAAGGTCCCTGGGAGGATACCAAAGTGTGTAAAACTGCCCTCACACACAGCAAGCTGTGTCATGCTTCATCATAGGGCTGCTAACACACCTCCGCGCTCGCCAACGCTGGAGGTGGAGCAATAGGGAGGGGGAAGACAATACAACACATAAAGACAATGCAAAACATGGGATCAAAATATGTGAATAAAAGTGCAGAAATAGTGATATAAAACTGGATCTAAGGATGTCCTCAATCCAACTTTAATTATGGACTCCCTTGCCCAGAGTTAAAAGAAAAGGGCCACAAATATGACCAGTGGATGAAGGTAAGGTGAATTGTGATGAATCACCTACCCCTCCACTCTGCAAACGAATGTCGACATGTTTCAGCCGAATCACAGGTTTGAATTAATCATTACCCCGGCTTTCTTCAGGACTTCACATAGAAGAAAAGATCCCAAAAGAACTAACCCTAACCCCTCAGTCCAGGAGTAGGGAATAGACACCCCTACTTAAGGAATACTACCTACTCATCTGTAGGGATGATTTCCATGGGGAACCTGCAAAAGAACCCATAAAAACAAGTGTTAAGTGATAAAGTGTTAACTATTGTGTGGATAGTGACAACAAATAGCCTTGGTAATACACCCAAACCTATTAAAATCACACAGCGATCAAGCGGTGGGCGTTATCACAACGCTTATGGACATAACCAGTAAAGTTTGCCCCACACCGTAAATGGAAGTCCCATATACGTCCCACTTGGTGCCATTGCACCATATAACATCTTATTTGGTCACTGTACCCTTTGGCAAGTTCAAGAGATCCAACCATCACTGCTCGGGAGAGAAGGTAAATACACAACCAAGTACTTGCTCTTACCAAGTTTATTGAAGGTCAAAACTCGAAATGGCGGGGGAGTGAGAACAACTCCCTGTAGTCAAACTCTGTAAACCACATTAAATTGGATTAGAGTATGCACACCATACACCCATCGATATTAAGGATGGACCTGGGACTATACTTCATGTCAGCGTCATGTAATAACATCGTAACAGTAGTTTTGCAATAAACTGAGCACCTTAGATGAACCCATTCTGAGCGGTATGGAAACGCCCATAGAAGCCGGAGGCAATCTCATCACTGCCTCCCCTCAAGACTGCACTTACTACTTCGAGATGAGTGTATGCCCATCGGGACCGGGACAACTCGTCACTGTCTGCCCCTCCGATCCGCACTTACTAACAAGGTGAGTTATTGGCCCCAAAGGTCCCTCCGTCGCCGTGTAGGTCACCGGCAACGCTACACTGCAAAGATTTTGAACTGTGTCTCCAGCCACGCACGCTGTGCACGTACGTGAGGCGCCTCCATTGGCTGGCGTTACGTGGCAGGGGAGAACGTCTAGACCGCTGCTCGTCACACCCCATGATGGTTGAGGGAAAGTGCAGCACTCTCTCTATGCGCATGCGCGGGAGGAAAATATTACTGGGTCAGCTATAATTGCATAAAGTCCCGCAGTACCTCGTTGTATTCGGTATCATACACATAGTGTTCAAGGATTAAACGGAGGGGCCCCTTCTCAAACACTGTCAGCCCGTATGAAAGCTCCTCATTTATACTGGCGATTTTATTTAAAAAAAAGTGTGTATGAGCAAATGAAAATTGGTAAAAGACAATTAAATTGGAATAAATTAAAATAGAATCTTTTACCATAAAGTTCATAAGGGACCCATCCTAAAGTGAAATACACCCATAATTCTTGATGTCAGTGTATTTGATCCTAGTTGTTAAACACAATCAAGGTGGTGCATACCTCAATAAGCGGGATGCCCTGCATAAAAAGAAAATAAAGAAAATAAGGGCACTCATGGGGCCCTAAATAGAAGCACACGCCTGTCCAGTGTGGGGACCCCATCTGATCTTCTGAAATAATTTGGAGGCCAATAACCTGGGAGACATAATGTAGTATAATCACCCCATAGTATACACCACTAGGGGGTCCCTCCATGGCCTCAAACTTCAGAATGGTCACTCATAGATTATTTAGAGTTGACCAAGGGATCTCGTCATTAAGCCCCTCAACGTGGCTCCGGATTCTATAAATCCACTTTGTTCTCTTAGGAAGAGGGCATGTTCCGGGTTGCGTGTGATGTTGATGTCTGGCTTGCCCAGTATCGTCCATTGAAATCTCGCCAAATGCCCTTTCTCCTTGAAATGACTGGTCAGTCGTCTCACTGTTCTCTGGCACCTAAATGTTGACCGATGTTCCATGATTCTTATCTTCACCTTTCTTGTCGTCATGCCGATGTAAACTAGGTTGCATGAACATTTCAGCATATAGACAACATTGGAGCTATTACAATTCGTATGCTGTCGTTGCTCCCACGGATGCTTCAGTCCTACATCCACAGATTTAGAGTTAGTAGTGAGATGACACACATCACAACCACCACATCTAAAATGTCCTTGGACAGAGGGAGAGGTGTCCTGTATTCTCCAAAACAGAGGAGGGCAGCGTCTGGTAGCAAACACTCTTGGTCTAGTATGTACTAGCTGGTCCCTGATGTTTGACTCGCTTGAATGAAAAGTGGTTTTCCAAGCCAGGCCATTCGAGTTGAGAATTTTCCACTTTTTAGGATAATCCTTCTGATGTTATTAGACGCTGTATTAAACGCTGTGAGACAGATGGTCTTGTCAGTGGCAGCTGTTTCCTAGTCTCCAGGAGTGCCTCTCTGTTGCATTGCTTGCCCTCTTATAGGCTCTCTTCACTGTCCGGCGTGGATATTCCTCTCTGTGAGTTTCTCGATAGAGTGATAGCTTCTGATTTAAACTCTTTTATGTCAGAACATTCCTGCGGATACGCAGGAACTGGCCCATCGGTAAGTTCTCCTTAGGACTTCGGGTGGAAGCTCCCGAACAACAGTAATCCATTTCTGTCCGTCGGTTTGTAAAACATCTTGGTGTGTAGACCTCCTCCTGTGGATAGATGACCAAATCCAGGAAAGGTAGTTCTCCTTTGTGATGGCTGAGGTGAAATGGAGGAAATGATTCCGAGTATTCAACCATTCCAGGAGCCTGAATGGAATTGGCATCTCCTTCCCAAATAAGGAGGATGTCATCTATGTAGCGCCTCCCTAGCTTAATGTTGGTATGCCATGGTCCTCTTGGTTCATAAATATGTTGGTCCTCAAATGCTGCTACATAGAGCTCTGCCAGGCTGGGGCAAAACGCTCCCATTGATGTCCCATGCGCTTGCAGATAAAACGTCCCCTGGTATTCAAAAAAGTTTTTTGTTAGGGCTATCTCAGCCAAGTGGAGGATAAAGGGTCTCGGTGTCTGATACTCCCAGTCCAATGTGAAGAGAATTTCCTCCACTACCCGTAGAGTCTCCATTTGGGGGATATTCGTATAGAGAGACTCTACATTCAGACTGACTAGGACATTTCTCTCTGGATCAAATTGCTGTTCCTGGAGTAGATTCAACACATCCGTAGTGTCTTTCAGGTATGCCGTCCGACTTTGTACCACAGGTTTAAGAAAATAATCACAAAACTGTGACAAAGGTTCTAATAAAGACCCTATCCCCGACACTATGGGTCTTCCCGGGGGAGGGTGTGTTGGCTTATGCACCTTGGGGAGCGTGTAAAAATACGGTGTAACCGGCTCTCCTTGACACAAGAAGCTGCCTTCTTTTGAGGTTATCCATTCATTATTTACTGCCTCCTCCACTACCGAAGCTATCTCCCTCTTGATTTCTTCAGTGGGATCCATGCGGAGTATGGAATAATTCCTCCGATCCGAGAGTAGACGTAGGCATTCCATATCATATGAAGACTTCTTCTGTATAACAATCGCACCCCCCTTATCCGCCGGTTTGATTACGATCCCGGGGTTGTTTTTCAGTTCTTCCAGGGCTTGTTTCTCTTTTCTGGTTAAGTTCTTGTAGTTCGTGTTGTCATGTGTATCCAAAGTCTCCACGCCATGAATCACTGCTTGTTCAAAGGCTGCAACTTCGATAGGCAGGCTACCAGTTGGTGGTACAAATTTAGATTGGGGGCCCCCCAATCTAACCAGAACTTAACCAGAAAAGAGAAATAAGCCCTGGAAGAACTGAAAAACAACCCCGGGATCGTAATCAAACCGGCGGATAAGAGGGGTGCGGTTGTTATACAGAAGAAGTCTTCGTATGATATGGAATGCCTACGTCTACTCTCGGATCGGAGGAATTATTCCATACTTCGCACGGATCCCACTGATGAAATCAAGAGGGAGATAGCTTCGGTGGTGGAGGAGGCAGTAAGTAACGAATGGATAACCTCAAAAGAAGGCAGCTTCTTGTGTCAAGGAGAGCCGGTTACACCGTATTTTTACACGCTCCCCAAGGTGCATAAGCCATCACGCCCTCCCCCAGGAAGACCCATAGTGTCGGGGATAGGGTCTTTATTAGAACCTTTGTCACAGTTTTGTGATTATTTCCTTAAACCTGTGGTACAAAGTCGGACGGCATACCTGAAAGAGACAACGGATGTGTTGAATCTACTCCAGGAACAGCAATTTGATCCAGAGAGAAACTTCCTAGTCAGTCTGGACGTAGAGTCTCTCTATACGAATATCCCCCAAATGGAGACTCTACGGGTAGTGGAGGAAATTCTCTTCACATTGGACTGGGAGTATCAGACGCCGAAAACCTTTATCCTCCACTTGGCTGAGATAGCCCTAACAAAAATTTTTGGGGAATACCAGGGGACGTTTTATCTGCAAACGCATGGGACATCAATGGGGAGCGTTTTTGCCCCCAGCCTGGCAGGGCTCTATGTAGGAGCATTTGAGGACCAACATATTTATGAACCAAGAGGGCCATGGCATACCAACATTAAGCTATGGAGGCGCTACATAGATGACATCCTCCTTATTTGGGAAGGAGATGCCAATTCCATTCAGGCTTTCCTGGAATGGTTGAATACTCGGAATCCTTTCCTCCATTTCACCTCAACCATCACAAAGGAGGAACTACCTTTCCTGGATTTGGTCATCTATCCACAAGGAGGAGGTCTACACACCAAGATGTTTCACAAACCGACGGACAGAAATGGATTACTGTTGTTCGGGAGCTTTCACCCGAAGTCCTTAAGGGAGAACTTACCGGTGGGCCAGTTGCTGCGTATCCGCAGGAATTGTTCTGACATAAAAGAGTTTAAATCAGAAGCTATCACTCTATCGAGAAAACTCACAGAGAGGGAATATCCACGCCGGACAGTGAAGAGGGCCTATAAGAGGGCAAGCAATTGCAACAGAGAGGCACTCCTGGAGACTAGGGAAACAGCTGCCACTGACAAGACCTTCTGTGTCACAACGTTTAATACAGCGTCTAATAACATCAAAAGGATTATCCTAAAAAATTGGAAAATTCTCAACTCGAATGGCCTGGCTTTGGAAAAACCACTTTTTTCATTCAAACGGAGTCAAAACATCAGGGACCAGCTAGTACATACTAGACCAAGAGTGTTTCCTACCAGACGCTACCCTTCCTCTGTTTTGGAGAATACACGGACACCTCTCCCTCCTGTCCAAGGACATTTTAGATGTGGTGGTTGTGATGTGTGTCATCTCACTACTAACTCTAAATCTGTGGATGTAGGACTGAAGCATCCGTGGGAGCAACGACAGCATACGAATTGTAATAGCTCCAATGTTGTCTATATGCTGAAATGTTCATGCAACCTTGTTTACATCAGCATGACGACAAGAAAGGTGAAGATAAGAATCGTGGAACATCGGTCAACATTTAGGTGCCAGAGAACAGTGAGTCGACTGACCAGTCATTTCAAGGAGAAAGGGCATTTGGCCGAAGATTTCCAATGGACGATACTGGACAAGCCAAACATCAACATCACACGCAACCCGGAACATGCCCTCTTCCTAATAGAACAAAAGTGGATTTATAGAGTCCAGAGCCACGTTAAGGGGCTTAATGACGAGATCCCTTGGTCAACTCTAAATAATCTATGAGTGACCAGTCTGAAGTTTAAGGCCATGGAGGGACCCCCTAGTGGTGTATACTATGGGGTGATTATATTACACTATGTCTCCCAGGTTATTGGCCTCCAAGTTATTTCAGAAGATCAGATGGAGTCCCCACACTGGACAGGCGTGTGCTTCTCTATTTAGGGCCCCCATGAGTGCCCTTATTTTCTTTATTTTCTTTTTATGCGGGGCATCCCGCTTATTGAGGTATGCACCACCTTGATTGTGTTTAACAACTAGGATCAAGTACCCTGACATCAAGAATTATGGGTGTATTTCACTTTAGGATGGGTCCCTTATGAATTTTATGGTAAAAGATTCTGTTTTAATTTGTTCCAATTTAATTGTCTTTTACCAATTTTCATTTGCTCATACACACTTTTTTAATAAAATCGCCAGTATAAATGAGGAGCTTTCATACGGGCTGACAGTGTTTGAGAAGGGGCCCCTCCGTTTAATCCTTGAACACTATGTGTATGATACCGAATACAACAAGGTACTGCGGGACTTTATGCAATTATAGCTGACCCAGTAATATTTTCCTCATGCGCATAGAGAGAGCGCTACACCTTTCCCTCAACCATCATGGGGTGTGACGGGCAGCGGTCTAGACGTTCTCCCCTGCCACGTAACGCCAGCCAATGGAGGCGCCTCATGTACGTGCGCAGCGTTGCGTGGCTTGGGGAGACACAGTTCAAAATCTTTGCAGTGTAGCGTTGCCGGTGACCTACACGGCGACGGGAGGGACCTTTGGGGGCCAATAACTCACCTTGATGTAGTAAGTGCGGATCGGAGGGGGCAGACAGTGACGAGGTTGTCCCGGTCCCGATGGGCATACACTCATCTCGAAGTAGTAAGTGCAGTCTTGAGGGGGGAGGCAGTGATGAGATTGCCTCCAGCTTCCTATGGGCGTTTCCATACCGCTCAGAATGGGTTCATCTAAGGTGCTCAGTTTATTGCAAAACTACTGTTACGATGTTATTACATGACGCTGACATGAAGTATAGTCACAGGTACATCCTTAATATCGATGGGTGTATGGTGTGCATACTGTAATCCAATTTAATGTGTTTTACAGAGTTTGACTACAGGGAGTTGTTCTCTCTCCCCCGCCATTTCGAGTTTTGAACTTCAAGAACCTCGGTAAGAGCAAGTACTTGGTTGTGTATTTACCTTCTCTCCCGAGCAGTGATGGTTGGATCTCTTGAACTTGCCAGAGGGTACAGTGACCAAATAAGATGTTATATTGTGCAATGGCACCAAGTGGGACGTATATGGGACTTCCATTTACGGTGTGGGGCAAACTTTACTGGTTATGTCCATAAGCGTTGTGATAACGCCCACCAATTGATCGCTGTGTGATTTTAATAGGTCCGGGTGTATTACCAAGGCTATTTGTTGTCACTATCCACACAATAGCTAACACTTTATCACTTAACACTTGTTTTTATGGGTTCTTTTGCAGGTTCCCCATGGAAATCATCCCTACAGATGAGTAGGTAGTATTCCTTAAGTAGGGGTGTCTATTCCCTACTCCTGGACTGAGGGGTTAGGGTTAGTTCTTTTGGGATCTTTTCTTCTATGTGAAGTCCTGAAGAAAGCCGGGGTAATGATTAATTCAATCCTGTGATTCGGCTGAAACATGTCGACATTCGTTTGCAGAGTGGAGGGGTAGGTGATTCATCACAATTCACCTTACCTTCATCCACTGGTCATATTTGTGGCCTTTTCTTTTAACTCTGGGCAAGGGAGTCCATAATTAAAGTTGGATTGAGAACATCCTTTGATCCAGTTTTATATCACTATTTCTGCACTTTTATTCACATATTTTGATCCCATGTTTTGCATTGTCTTTATGTGTTGTATTGTCTTCCTCCTCCCTATTGCGCCACCTCCAGCGTTGGCGAGCGCGGAGGTGTGTTAGCAGCCCTATGATGAAGCATGACACAGCTTGCTGTGTGTGAGGGCAGTTTTACACACTTGGGTATCCTCCCAGGGACCTTGTTAATTCACAGCGATCTAGCCTTAATAGTCCTACTTCCTTGTTGTGTGTTTGTTCCTAGGTACTTACCTGGGGTGGTTCCATGGGGCCCCAGCTCTTCTGAGTCGACAACTGGTCTAGGTCCCGACTTCGGTCGCAGTTCACATTCCACTTTCTTAGTATATGGTTTGGTCTCCCCCTGGAGACCACTGTATATTGTGCTTACTTACCTGTTTACAATTGAAGTATTGTGTGTATTTGTGTTGATATCCCCGGGTAGGAGATATGCCAATGTGTTAGTGAGTGTTGTGTAATAAATTTACATATTTTTATAACTACACTGTGTGGTTCTTTTTCGTTTGATCTATACTACATGATTAAATGTGGTAAAACAAGCTGCTTGTGTAGGGAAAAGGGATAGCTTCCCATTTAACTGTTATTCCTTTAAAAAAAAAAATTAAGTCAGGGACACAACTAACAAACAAACAAATTGTACAACAAATAATCTCACAGTCACACCATCTTCAAGTCCTTCTAACAGGGACATCATCACATTCTCTAAACCCCTTAAAAGGAGGAAATAATTCCCACGATTCTGCTGGGAACTCAGTAAACTGTATTCTGTTGAATACCAGATCTCTGATTAAGCATAAATATGAGTTTGAATGCATGATGCAGATGTCAAACCCGGATTTGGTTTTCCTAACTGAAACCTGGGCTAATGAAACTTCTGAGCCCGACTGGAATACTGCGTTACTGGCAGGCTATTAATTAGCTAGTGTAGACAGGAAAGGGAAAAAAGGTGGGGGCATAGCAATTATATACCGTTCCTGTTTCAAAGCCACCTTGGAGCCTACTCAACAACTTGGAGTAGAGTCTATGAACTTTAATATTAAAATCACTAACACCTGGACCTTCCCTGGCCTACTTCTCTACCGGCCGCTGGGGCCGAGATCGATGTTTATACAATCACTGCAGACTTTTATGGAATCATGTTTCGAATTCCCCACTTTCACAATACTTGGTGACTTTAACTTTCACCTTGAATCCGAAAACAACATAGATACATCTACTTTACTGAATAACATGGCAGGATTTGCACTGACTCTGATCATCTCAGAGCCCACGCACAAGGCCGGTCACAGTTTGGATGCTATTTTTTACTAAAAACCCTAACATTACATTGGATAAAATACTGCCCCTAAAATGGATGGACCATAAAGCCATTTCCTTCAAACTTCCTCGCCCGGAGACAAATATGCCTCCTTCAAATAGGCCGCCCCCGGGTAAGTTCCGACCTTGGCACATAATTTAAAAAAATGATCTTGAAGAGGCCCTTGAAAGTAACCCTCCCATGTTAGTCTCAGACAATAATGTGGCTGCTGACAATCTTGATAGATCGATTAGATCAGCAATAGACCAGCTGGCGCCAGACAAAATAAATAAACAGAGAAGAAATCAAGCCTCAGCTCCCTGGTACAATTCTGATCTTAAACTCATAAAATCGAAATGTAGGCAAGTAGAACGTACATGGATGGTTGACTACAGCGAGCAAGGTAAACTTGCCTATAAATTTGCCCTAGTGGAATACAAGGAAGTTATTAAAAACGCCAAAATGAACTACTTCACAAACAAAATAGAGGCGGCTAAAAACTCTTCTAGAGATCTTTTTAAGACCGTTACTGCCCTGTCTAAACTGCAGCGGGAGAATCAATTCACACCTAATCAAGCCCTCTGTAATAAAATCACTAACTTCTTCCAATCCAAAGTACAAACAGTCTACAATGAACTTTCAGGGAGTGCCCCAAATTTGACCACAACCCTACCCTACCTGATGAAACTGTTACCCCTTGCCAATTGTCTGGTTTCTCCCCTTTAACAGTAGAAAAAGTAAATGACTTGCTGGTATCGACTAAGCCAGGTTCCCCGACAGACCCTTGTCCCCCCGCTACGTTACATCTGGTCTCAGACAAGATTAGCATCCATTTGGCTCCTCTCCTAAATAACGTGATCAGGTCAAGGATTTTCTCCGCGTCCTGGAAGAAAGCCTGTATTAGGCCTATTCTGAAGAAACCCTCTTTAGACCCAACCAAAGTAAAAAACTACCGGCCTATATCCTGCCTACTGCTTGCGGTCAAAAGCTTAGAAAAATCGGTCAATAAAGAACTAACCTGCTACCTAGACTCCAACGATCTCCTAGATTCCACTTAACATGGCTTCAGACCACGTCACTCCACAGAATTTGCTTTGATTATGGCCACTGAGGAGATTCGCAAACAGCTGGATGGTGGAGGTAGAGCCGTCCTTATCCTACTTGACCTATCAGCAGTGTTTGATACCGTCAACCATTCGGTACTAACGCTGCGGCTGAAGGCACTAGTTATTAAAGAGACGGCTCTAACCCTACTCTCCTATTTCCTCTCCTCGAGGGAGCAGATGGTGTGCTGGGACAAACTTAAAACAGAGAGGTTTTGCCTCCCATGCGGAGTACCGCAAGGTTCGGCACTGTTGCCGACCTTGTTTAACATCTACGTCACCCCTCTGGCCAAGCTAATCAAAGCGCATGTTTTTTCGTTGGTCTCTTACGCCGACGACACTCAGATAGTAATATCTATCTCTACGAGTGTAGAAACTACGGCCGGGAGTTTTCATAACTGTCTGAAGCACATTATGGGATGGATGAATCTGAACTTTCTTAAATTGTACACAGATAAAACAGAGGTCATGGAGTTTGAAAAAGGTCCACCTATATGGAATCATTTATGGTGGCCAACAGAGGCAGGTAGATGCCCCCATCTTTTCAGGACAGATTAACCTCTTGACTTCCTCATGTTTCTTCTTACTAAAGATCCTGTGCAAAATTCTGCCTTTTATTCCCCCGGATCTTAGAAAAACTGTAATAGCCGCATTAATTCTCTCGAAAATTGACTATGGCAATGTGCTGTTTTGGGGATTGACAAGCGCCAATTAGTAAAACTTCAGTCTCTACAGAACGCCGCAGCTCGAGTGTTGCTTAATATTCCCAAATACCACCCTATCTCTAGCAGCATCAGGCAGCTTCATTGGTTTCCAGTCCAGCAGCGTGTCCAATTCAAAGCTCTCTGCCTGGTACACAAAGCACTATATAGTGGGGGAGCATTGGACATGCAGAAACTTTTTCTATGGTACTCCCCGTGGCGGGATCTTAGATCAGCTAACATAGGACTAGTTCAGGTCCCCAAAATTCGAAGGGCCAGATGGGGGGGAAGAAGCCTATCCTATCGGGCGACCAAACTCTGGAACAAGTTGCTGGTAACTAGTAGGTTACAACCTAAGAGACTCCTGTTCAGGAAATTTATCAAAACATGGCTATTCCCCTCAAAGTGAATTGCTATTGTCCCTTGAAACAACACACGCCACATGCTACACTCAGCACCAAGACGACTCGTCATTCGGGCGCTCTATAAATACTTTACTTACTTACTTACTTACACTCCTTCTGGACAGCGCCAAGACGCCTCGGCATTCGTTCGCTCTATAAATACTTTACTTACGTACTTACTTACACTCCTTCTGGACTAAGCCTGAAGGCTGTTCTCCACAGCTTCCACTTAGAGAGCTTTCTATGGTTGTCTAGGACCACTAAAATCACCATAAAGGTTGTCTGGATTAGTGCAAGGTTCTTCACTTAAATAAGTGTGCATCATATACTAAGCCAGCCTCCTTCAACGCCACTTTGGGGCTTCCTTAATGTGGAGCTGAATACTACCTATTTCCTCATAATTAGGTCTTATACACTGTTGAAGCTCAGCAGATTTACTGCTAACCGTTCCTTCATGGATGTACCCAGCCAGCCCAGGGGGTTCGGAAACATAGATATGGAGTTCCGACACTGCCTTGGTAGTTCATATGTTTTCACAGTTTGTTGGTTTGCTGCATGGTTAAAAACATAATTCAGTAATGTTGTAAGTTGTGGCCTCAGTAGAATCAATCATTTTCCATTCCAATACCATTTACAATAGGAAGGTTTACTTTCTTTAATGTTTTTCACTCTCAGGACTCTAATATGTGAAACGAAACTTCTTCTGAAAGGTCTTGGATTTTGCATTGTGACCTTAACTGCATCACTTATTTGGAGTAAGTATTGAAAATTACCCTCCAGATGCCACCAAAGTACATAAAAACAAGGGAAGAACTGCAAAAAATGTAGAGTAGCGGGGTAACAGAACAAAAAGAGGTGTTAGGGTCGTGGATACTTCCTTTTTACAGGTCTTAAAAAATACCTCTGGAATAATACCAAAAGAGGAAATGCTCAGCCAGTTTGTACTCATACTCCAAAAGAAAAGTAGCTGGCATCGGGACCAGCTGTTTCAGCCTTAGGATAGAAACCAGGAGGATGGGGATTGAGTAGGAAGCAAAGATATTACCTCAGGAAAAAAAACATGGCTGTATTGGGATGGAAATCCTACAATATGTAAGCACAAATCAATGTTATCCATCACTTGTATACAATTTAGTTTAGGGTATCCATATAAATGATCCAGACAATACTGTTGGAAATTCTTGAAAAATTCTGATAGACTTTACTCTGGAATGGAGATTTTTGTACGAGGCTGCCAATACATTGTTTTTCTTTGTTGCATTGCTTTAGACAGCTGACAAGAAAAGTGATTTTTATTTTGATCAGCACATTACAATATAAAAGGAACAGAAGTGCACTCACTGGCACAAAAGGCAGGAGTATAATTATATTAAGACTTCTGGTTCACTGCTGAAATTTAAATTGCTGTTTCATACTTCCTTTTGTTGAAGTCATCATTGCAGCTATAACTTTGTCTTGCTTTAAAGAAATGCTTAGGCAAAGCCAAGATATACGTCTCCTAAAGCATAAGTGGGAACCTGGATGATGTCCGTCTATGTCCCCATTAATATAACCAGATCTTTTTTTATATTCAAATGTTATTATTTTAAAGTTAATTAGTGACAACACATTTGACACATTGCCATTATGCTAAATGAGTATCAAATGAACAGCACAGACAAGGTAAATCGAGATTATAGTAGCATAGTCCATGATATGCCCACCATTTCTCCAACACTTCCTTATGTTTCTGAGGACACCCCTTAGATAGATTGGTTCTTCTTGTTTAGCCCACTAGTCCTTTGCTGCTCGTCAGCTGGCCAAGGACAGGGAATTCCAATATGTGGCTATGTCCCTTTTGGCGAGCAACGTTCCAATCCCCATAAAGGTGCGATCTCCCCTAGTTCCCCCAAAATCCTCTGTGATGCTCAACAGTGTAACACATGGAGATGGGTCCACCGGATCTCCAAGTACAGATGAGAGAGAAGTGAACACACCTTGGCAATACTGCATAATGGGAGCACACTCCCATACCACATGGAAAAAGTATGCTTGCAACAGTAACAGCAGGAATGGTCAACCTCTGGCCACAGTCTCAAGGGCATGATCTAGGCCATGTGAAGGTACTTAAGTTGTATAAGCCAAAGTCTTGAGGAGATGACCAACACCCTAGAGGACATACAGGCGTGTCTCCAATTGGAGTCCTCTAATGGTCCCAGCCAACCCTCCCAGCGAGCCCTCAAGGTCGCAAAGAGGTCTGGAGGGTTAATCACCAGCATTTTATAGATCCAAGATATGCCTCCTTTTCCTATAGGGCCCATAAGGATTTTTGCTTCAAACGGGTTAAAACCAGGTATATCACAGAGGGCATCCAGATAGGGGTGAATGGCATGATGTAGTTGTATATAACGGTAGAACTGCCATTTTTGTAATGAGAATTCAATTTGAAGGTCTTGGAAGGATTTTAAATGGGTGCCCTGCCAATCGTCCACCACCGTGGAAATAGCATTGAGGTCCCACTTATAAAGTCCCTTGAGGGAGGCTGAATGTTGCAGCCATCTGCCTGTCCACAGGGGTGTTTTAAGCCTAATCCTCCCATCCCATCTGATCTATTTCAATGCGGAGTGCCATGGAAGTAGAACTTGACTCGAACTTGAGCACGTGGGTGCGAATATAGTATACGTATGTAGTCCCAAACCCTATTTTCATCAACACTTCCTTGAGAAGGACCAAGTCAAAGGCCTACTCAAAACTTGTGATCATTATGCCGCTAGGATCATTCAGGTCGGAGAGATGTGCAATGACCATTTGGACTCTACAGATACAGGCCCAGATGTATGAAAGCATTTTGCATTCGAAAACGGTGCGAATCGCAAAATTTCGGTTGGCCTTGCCTTACTTATGAAAGGCTTTTGGATTTGCAATTTAGGTAATCACAATTTTTAGCGATTACCTAAATTGCAAATGCAAATAGGGAATCGCAATGTGCGATTTCCTAATGAACATGTAAGAAGCCTTTCCTAAATGCGAACTGTGCATTTAGGAAACGCTATTACCATCAACTTCAAGTTGATGGTAATCATGGGCAAACTTTGAAAAATGCACAAAACTGCATTTTTCAAAGTGCCATGTGGCACACACATGCCCGTAGGTCATGTGTGTGCCTTACATGTACACCTTTTTTGTTAGGGGTGCTTCAGGGGGGGGAGGGGGCTTAGGCCCCCGGTCACCCTTGCCTTAGCATTACCTAATTTGCGATTACCAATTAGGTAATTGCAATTTAGGTAATGCAAGACCATTTGCACTTATGGGCCTTGAGGCCCATAGGAACGAATGGAGTCACAATTACAAATAGCGATTCCCTAATTGCGTTTGCGATTTTTAAGAAATCGCAATTAGGGAATCGCTATTTCCTGTATGTTTTGTTACATCGCATTTTGCGATTACCAAATAGCGATTTCTTAAAAATCGCTATTTGGTAATCGCAAAGATATATTTTCATACATGTGGCCCACAGAGTCTAGTGCTGCAATGTGGCATAAAACTGCATTGGTCTGGGTGGACTAGATGCAATAGTGTTTTACGGAGTGTATTCACCTGGGCTTTAGCATCATTTTTAATTTCTGTATTGATGAGAGCATCAGTAGGTTGGACACACAGCAGTCTGGGAGTGAGAAGGCGGCCTGGTTTGCATATGACCACAGTGGTTGTTAATTCAAGTTCTGGAGGGAAGAAGTGACAAGATGTAATTGGCTCTTGATACATGTCCAGAATGGAAGGGATTAAGAACACAGCAAAATTATGGGTGGTTCCCATTTAACCACATCTTTTAGGGACAACATTTCATTGACAATAGCCAATAAATATTACTTCACTGAGCATGCTGTAGAGGGAGACAATGATGTCAGTAGATTCCAAATTAGGAGTTGCGTTGTAAAGGAACTGAAGGCCAGATGTACAAACATTAGGAATACTGATTTCCTAATATATGAAACTTTTGAGTTTCATTGGCGATTCCTAGTGAGTCACAAATAGCCCTACCTCATGTATTTTAATACGACCAATTAGAAATCACAGTCATAACAGGGATGGTGGCCTGCTGAGGACTCTCCAATCGGAGTACTCTAATGGTTCGAGCCAACCCTCCCAACGAGCCCTTAAGGTCGCAAAGAGGTCTGTAGAGCTAATCACCAGCGTTGTATAGATCCAGGATATACCTCCTTTTCCTATAAGGCCCTTAAGAATTTTTGATTCAAACGGGTTAAAATCAGGTATATCACTTTAACCTTAGTTTTTTTCAGTAAGTGTGTGTGTGTGTATATATATAATCATGATTTTCACTTTATATGTAATTATATAAATTTCTTTGATTGTTTTTTAATAAAGCAATCTTTTCTTTTCTAAATGCAGCTCATTTTCCTTAACGGAAAATGTGATGTGTTTAAACAGAAAAAATAAACTTTGCAGTTTGATTTTTCAAGAGTACGCAGGACTACTGGCTGCACTTAAAATTATTTTTTAACATTCTCAAAGGGGAAGGGGTCCGCCACCTCCCCGGGGCTAAAATGAAATAGTAAGGCGTGGGGGTGTTCCGGCCCCCCCACGCAGCCCTGGGGACCACCACCTCCCGGGGCAAATGTGTTCAAAGGAGAGGGCCGCGCGACCCCCTCCAGGAGCCCTACATGGCCCTGGTGACCTCCACCCCCAGCAATGTCACCGGGGGGGACATTGCAGTTTGCTATGGCATGGCGGGAGCACTGCTCCCTCCATGGCATAGCAAACTGTGTGCTCTACTTTGAGCAAGCGAGAGCATTTTGCTCTCACTTGCTCAAAGCAGAGCACTTTTACACACAGGGAACTGCATGTCAGCAGCTCCCTGTGTGTAAAAGCAATGCCGGCAGGGAGCCGGCCAGGACCGGCTCCCCTGAATTATTTAGAAAAAAAATAAAGTCCTGGCCCCGAGGGATGGGGTCCTACACAGCGGGATTCCTGAAAGCTGGATCAGTGCCCAGCCTCCTTTCTCCACCACTCTGCAAACGCAATTACTAGTTAAAAAAACATAGAAATTCACTGAAAACAACAAAGGTTGCAGGGATGTTATAGTTTGGAAATGGAATTAAAGAAACCTTAGAAATTCACTAAAAAAAAACAAAGGTTACGGAGACGTTAAAGTTGGGCTCAGGTTTCACTCGTACAAAACCAGAGAAATTCCGCTGAGCTAACACTAACTTGCGCCCCCGCAAAGCACTACTTATGACCTCACATATTACATCACTCATGACATGGTCAGTGACATCACTGATGACATCTCAAATGACATCATCCACAGAATCCTTGACACACCCACTCACATCCCAATATAATCTTTCAAACACCCACTCCAACTTCCACACTACCATTCTCAAAACCATTGACACACCCATACCAGTACTTACACACCCACTCACTGATTCATAGGTCTACACACATCCACTCAGTCAACCATACAGCCACTCATACACCAACTCACTCACTAATACAGCCACTGATATATCCACTCATACACCCATACAGCCACTCAAACACTCAGTCACCCATAGAGCTACTCACCCACCTATCACTCACCCATATGGTGAATCACACAGCAATTTTCTCACCTATACAGTTATACACACACCCACTCACCTATTCATACAGATACTAACACATATTTACTCACCTAAACAGTTACTGACAAAAGCAAAAACTCACCTATACAGCCGCTCTCACAATCAGTCACACACACATAGTCACTCTCACAATCACTCACATACAGTCACTCATGCACTCCAACACTCACCTATACCTCCTTTCACATATACAGTTACTCGCCCATATACCACTGACACATCCATTCACTCACTGACACAGCCATACACACACTCAGTCACCCATACAGCCCCTCACAGATGCACTCACTAACCCATACAGCCACTGACTCACCCACTCACTCATCCATGCAGGCAGTCACACACCCCCTCACCCACCCACACAAACACTCATACACCCATACAGGTACTCAGACAACCAATCAATCACCTATACAGCCACTCACGGACCCACTCACCAACCCATATATCCATTTAAACACCAACTCACAGACTGATACAGATATTCACACAATCTAGTCACTCACTCATACATTCACTGAGACACCTAATCACTCACTTATACAGTCAGTCATGCACCCACTGAATCATCATACAGGCACACCTTGGTATAGATATTTAACACTCATTAACTTTTAAAAACGTTCACAGTCACTGGATGATGTCATCAGTGATGTCATTTGAGACTTAATGTGTCCCAAACATGCAAAAAGACAATTTTTTGTTGTTGCCTGGTGGCAGGGATGCACCATGCGTTGGAGGATTTAAAGGAATAGGCAAACTTTGAAGCCAGCAGCAGAGAAAACAATTTAGATTGCTGCTATCCCAAAATATCTGCACAACCCATTTGAAAGCAATTGATAGGGCATCTCTGAAATCATATAGTGAGGTTGTGCATAAATTTGTATTGAACCAACTACAACTACACATGTAGTAAGAAACCATCATGACACTGTGTAAGTAGTTGAGGCTTGCTTTCAATTTAAGTGTGATTTACTGTTGAAGGTCTAGAATAAGACACTGAATTGCAGGAAAAATGATTGAATTGGGCCACGTGTGTCTTGCTTCGCCTTTCAGATAATACAGAATCTCCCACACGGCGGCTCAACCCAGGCGAAGCAGGAGACATTACACAAAACAAGCACCTTTAGAAAAGGGTTTTATTTTACAAAGTGCAAAGACTCTCTTCTTAGAATAAGGCTTGGGGTTTTATTTTACACAATGCTCTCTAACAGAAAGGCTTTCCCAGATGCCAAATGCACAACATTCAAATACACATGGATATATATATATATTTATATGCAAGCAATAATAACACACTTGGTAAATGCAACAGTTAAATGCATGAATAATACCATGAATAAACAAGCAGCAAATAATATGAGATAAGACTCAAGCAAATATAATATGCTGGACGTCCTGCAAGAGATCAGAAAGATATATACACACTAGATACATCAGATTCTTACTTTGGATGTGCACCTCACTCAGTCAGACATCACAAAGAAAACACCTCAAATGATCAAAGCCACTGGCCACACATCACAATGGCACTAATCAAAACTCAAACACCTCAAATGACCACAGCCACTGGAACCACGCATCACAATGGTACTAGTCAGAAACAAATCACCTCACCCGATCGTTCACTCGACATCCTTGCCAATTCTCGCTGGGGGGGCCCGTTCACAGCTGGCTTGGACTCTCGACCGGGACTCAAGTTCTGTTTGTCTTACTGCAGTACGTCTACTCTGTAAGTGAGCACCCAACCCAACTGTCAACAAACACCAGCTTTATAGTCTCAAAACTCGCACTAGAAGGTTCGAGAAACCTTCCCCCCGCGCCAGAGGAATCTTGCCAGGACTGGCCAGCTTCCAAGCAAGCATTCCATGGCAGGAAGGAGTTCCCACGTTCCCTCTACAGTCTTGCATGTTCCAGCCTTTATCTTGACGAAGCTCACGAAAGCCTTCCAGGGTACATTAAACAATCTCTCACAAAAACAATCCTTGAACGTGATTAACCCAAACAACTTGCAAGCGTTGCTGTGCACGCAGATAAAGCTGAAGCCAGGCAGAGTCAGAATTCAGGACGACATGAGGCCATTTCAAAGCCAATAGTAAGAACTTCATAATACTACCAATGTACAACACAATGCACATTTGTGCACCACTGCTTATAGCATCACATACTTAATCTCTCAATGTACAACACAGTGCACACTTGTGCACCACTGCTTATTGCATCACATACTTCATCTCTCAATGTACAACACAGTGCACACTTGTGCACCACTGCTTATAGCATCACATACTTCATCTCTCAATGTACAACACAGTGCACATTTGTGCACCACTGCTCACAACACTGCACTTCGAGACCAAAAAGTTCATTCCACACCTCTCTCCCTCATGCTTTTGAATGCACATCCCACACGTTCTGTTCTTGGCAGGGCTGTTCTACTCCGTGACAGCTCCCACTGAAAGACTGCAAGATTACAAGAAATAAACCTTTAAGAGAAGCAAGGCATATGCAGGACGTTGTACATTCAGGCTAGGATAAAATAATACACCAAAGTCAATTAAAATAATGGTAGTCAAAGGTCATCACAGGTTGTCAGACCACAAGAGTGCCTCTAACACTACACACGTGTATTTGACTGATAGGGTTATATGCAGTGGTTTACTTGTGATGGTGTTTTCCAGTGCTCAGCAGCAGCATTTATTTTTAAACACCGGCACATATTTATCGGATTAAACCACATGATGTTGTTGACTGTCCATTTTAAAGCTGAATTTATCAGTGCGGTGTTCATATAGGAAATAGGAAACGCTGATACTGGCATTCGGCAGCAGTGTCAGGGCTGTTGGCGGTGCAAGCTGCAGTGGAGTCTTAGACACGAGTTATGTGCAGCAAAGAAGAAAGGAAGTTGGCCGTAGTAGCTTTACCAGTGTCCCGGTTATGTTGATACAACTGCCCGACTACATGCACCCTTGGTGGGATTCATTTATTTGTCTTTTGGATTGTGAGGAATTTATATTTTTTATTTCCTGTAACAACTTTGCCACTGGTCTAGTAAGGAAATATTGTATGTAGAATAGACTTCCAGGTCTTAATACATTTTGAACCCACAAGTTGATAAATACATAAAGCAAAATATTTCCTTAAAGAGAAATATTTAGGCCTAAATACGTAGATATATTCTGTTCCATTTTTTGGGTGCATAACCATAAATGCAAATCAAAGATCCATTGTAAGTATGTTTTATTGGTCCACCAAGGAATACTATTAGTATGGAAACATTATTTGGATCAAAATGTAGACCTGAATATTACTATATATTAATAACTATTTATTTAATATGATTGACAATCTATTGAATATTTCATTTGTTTCAGGTGGGTAAGTTGAGGGAAAAGCTTCATGAAGTTAAGCAGGAAAGGGAACTGGACCAGCACAAACACACAGCTTACATTTCAGAGCTAAAAGCTAAACTTCATGAAGAGAAAATGAAGGAACTCCAAGCTGTCCGGGAGGGCCTAATTCGTCAACATGAGCTGGAAGTTGCTCGCATGGTAAAAATTAAGGACAGTGAAATTCAGCGCATGCAGTCATTGCTAAACGTCCTTCGAGATGGCGCAGCAGACAAAGTTAAAACAGCTTTGCTTAATGAAGCAAGAGAAGAAGCCAGGAAAGCCTTTGATGGGGAGCGCATCAAAATCCAGCAGGAGATCTTGGAGTTGAAATCTGGCAAAAAGCAATTGGAAGAAACCTTAAACAATATAATGCACTCCGACAAGATGAAGGCTGCTGACCTGCGCTCTGCCTACCAGTCTCATCAGGATGAAGTTAATAGAATAAAGAGGGAGTCTGAGCGAGATATTCGCAGACTGGTAGGTTGAAACATATCTCTTTTGTTTTCTTTATACCTTTTCAGTTTTTGAGTTTGTTCTTGACATGTGCAAAATGTAAATATTGCTCTCAAAGTTTCGCGAAGTGGTTGGGACGTTCACGCTTTTCAGATGTAAGCAAAAATTCTTGCAACCGTTTACCTGCAAAACCTAGTTTGTAAGAATATTCTGTTACTTAAACTAGACTTTTATGGAATGATTCTGTTTATTGGAGTCCGCAATATAGATGACACACCTTTCTGCCTACAACCAAAGGCGTGAGAGTCGGGTTGAGTCTCGCTTCAACCCTTCCGTACCCAAAATAAGGGTGATGGAGGCTCTGGCCGTACACTGCCACTGCCAAATATATTTTTTTCTAGTATACATCCTAAACTCGGGCCTCTGCACTTAACCCTGATCATTACAAGATCGCAAGTCAGGCATTTCACCGACATCGGTGGGTGTGTGCTCGCTCATGCGCCGTGATGTTCGGTCCGCCGTTTTCCTGTGTACACGTTGACGCGGCAGTCGTGAGTTTCTTATCTTTCCCGCTCCGGGCATGTCTTCCACTATGGCTGAGTCGACGCGCCGTGAGTAGGCTGATTTGTTCAGCACCCTGTAGGTAAGCCAATTTAGAAGTTTGGGACTTTTAAACTCTGTTTGGGGAATTTCTCATGTTGCTCCAACAGACTTGTAAAATATCTTGTGCGCTTTTGCAGACCACCTAATGAATTGTTACATTTGTTTTGTTTTTGTTTTTATGGTTGCACTGATAACACAGGGAACCATCACTGCACCAGTTTTCTGGATGCCTCGATTTTGAATATGTGATGATGCGATTTGTGGCATTAAGGAAGCACGTATAAGGCTCCGTATTGTACGCAACGTGGATGAAATAATCACATCCATCTATAAAGGTAGGATGTGATTTATCCCACGCATGGGGCACAATAGAACATGTTTATCTTTTTAGTGAACAAAAAACGCACGCTATTTCTTATGATGCAGGTCTCCATTCATTTAAGAGGAGAGAATGCGTGATCCCTGACATTGAAAAAGGTGAGAATATGAGAGAGTTCCGCCTTTCTAGAAGATCTTAGTTTATATAACACACTGACACTCAGTCTATTTCTTCACTATACAGGCTGTGCTCTATCGAATAGATAGTCCTAAGGAAGACCCCATGGTGATGTTATTCAACTACACTCACATTTCTTTCGGGGGTCGAAACGTCGACGTAATCTGAATAAGTGCTCCATTTCCCAGCAGACACATCTATGTTAGGATGCAAAAACATATGTCTGCCTATGGAACAACAGTGTTTCTCGGAAGCTTGAACAATTCATGCTTTTACGTTTGTTTGCTATTTCTTGTTAAGTGTCTATATGTTCCATTGTGTTCATTTTTATGTAATGTATCAAGCACATTTGTCTGTAGAATTTAACGGTTATGCATTTGTCCTGTCTTTTGAATATTGATATGTATTTTACCCTATAAGATATATAATTCTATGTCCGGACCGGAGGCTTCGGATTAGGCTGTTCTTTCTTACTTTATTTTACTCCAGCAGCCATTGACAACATATCAAAACTACATTTCCCATGAGCCCATGGGGAAATGGAAATAGAAAAAAGTCCAACAAATTGTCCAATCCTGGGCCAGGATGGGCTGTGACCTTTCCCTGAGGACGCTCTACCCTCCGCTTTCTTCGCTGCTCCAGCAGCATTCAGTTAAGTTATTTTCTCCTCTCTGCTTTTTCTGTCAGAATGTATGCATAATGCGCAATGTTTTATTAATAATGATGCCTGCGTGAGCGCTATGTTATAAGATGTGTTTGCTTGGTTGTTAACTGCCTCGCGCAGCTTGTATTTGCAGAATTTCCTCTGTTTTCTTGACCGCGGGAGTGGTCTCGCTCCTTACGTGGTCTCCGTTTCATCCGGCTGGCTCAGGCGCGGTGCAGCCCTCCCGCCGCTAGGGGACCGCGTCTTCTTTTCAAATCAGCGCGCTTGGCACGCAGTTACCCCTCGCGGCCAGCGAGTCTCTCTACCTCAGTCACTTTGTGTGGCTGACGCGGAGAGACTCACTCGGCGGCGTGCTGTGAGGCAATTATCCTTTGGTACACGCGGGGGAAGATATAATTACCTAGAGTAAATAAAGGCAAAGCCGGTTATTAGAGCCCCTGCCTGGAGCATTACACCCATGCCTCGGGTAAGATAGCCTGTTTAAAGGGGTCCCGCCCAGGCATAATTATCCTCTGTATGAGAAGGTAGCTAAGGTCCCAATAATATTCTTTATATACCTTAAGGGTACTTTACATTGTGCAGGGAAACCCCCTCTTATTAACCCCTTATCTGGTGAATTTGGCCCGCTCCTTAACAATGGAGGATTTTGAAGACCAGTATTATGAGGAGGAAGTGGAGGAAGTGACATACTTACCTGTAGATGATCACTTTTACCAGATTATGGACTCCTCCATCCTCAAGGCGGTGACAATGGTGGTAGCGCCCTTGGAGAAGAAAATTACGCAGTTCCTGATACCCCTGGTCTCCAGGGAAGACCAGTCAGGGGCAAGAAACCCCTTACCTCCAGGGCAGCCCTCCACCTCCTCCCCTGACCCCAAGAGAAAATGCGCCGATGACGCTGGGGTAGATACAGATGCGTTTGAACGCTTAAAGAAAGCTTTTATGGATACCCAAGCCCTTCCCCCCCCCTCCTGTTGCTCCCCAGCCCTCAGAAGACCTGACGGGACCTTCGGAACTTCCCGACACTCTCGTCCTGCGGCAGATCACGACGAGTCCCCCCAGACTTCTGATGGGGATGGTGACTCGGGCAGGCCATGGCACCCAGCGAGATCAGACCAACCTGCAGAGCCGGATGTAAGCAGTGACATGCTGAACCCGGACGACCTGCTTCACCCCCGATCAGCAGAGTGGGTACCGGCCCCTAAAGTAGCTGCGTACATGGCATCTAGACTTCGCAAGAAGTTAGGAGTTGCTTCAAGGCGGAATGCCCGAGACCGTCTTTGGAGGGAAAGGTCGCCCTCACCCCTGAGGTGGACCCAAAAATGGCTACCTTCTTAGCAAAATTCATTAGGGATCCCAAAAAAAGCATTGATTGTTCCTGGAGAGCGTGCCAAGATAAACTCCTGGACACGGCGGGTCCATTAGCTAAAATTTTGGACATGGCGGAAGATGCCAAGGCCTCAGGTACGCTCATCTCTCCTGAAATACTCTCCAGCTGGGCCCAAAGGGCGGTCATTTTCCTGGGAAGTGCGAATACGGCCATTTCTACGGAATGCCGCAGATCCCTGTTGATAAAAATTGACCCTAAACTGGGGGAATTGGCTACCTCGGAGGCTGGGCCAGTAGCGGAGGGCAATCTTATCGGAGACCCTTTTGTTAGAGAATTGGGTAAATTCGTTTACACGTCTAATTCCCTGGATAAGGCCCAGTCCTCTATTAAACATATCTTTACCCCGCGTGTTTTTGGGGCCGCCGGTCGTGGCAGGGGGCGATCGACCGGCCGTCCTTACCATCAAGCCTCCTTCAAGTCGGCAGAACCCCGCTGAGGACAATGGCAGGACCCCAACAAGTTTGGGAATTTCTATCCGACCAGACCACAGCAACGTCGTAGAGGAGGTAGAGGAAGAGGAAACGGCGGCTACAATACCCAACAAGGTGAGAGTTCAGTGTTCAGTGGATGTAGTGATAGGGGGAAAACTGCAGGGTTTCTACCACAATTGGGTTTCTTTAACATCAGACGCCTGGGTGCTTCAAACGGTGCAAGGTTTTCAGATAGACTACATCGAACAACCTACCCAACTTGCTCCCCCAAGGCACATCTTTTTTTCAGGAGAACAGAGGGATCTGATAGACAAGGAGGTCTACGATCTTTAGAGGAAGGGGGCAGTGACCATTTCGACCCTCCACCCCCGCGGTTTCCTCAGCAACATCTTCTTAGTGGTGTAACAGGATGGGGGCTATCGGCCTGTAATAAATCTCAAGGGGTTCAACGGGTGGCTAATCTACCGCCACTTCAAGATGGAGGGTTTCCACCTCCTCAGGGATCTCCTCCAACCGGGGATTGGATGGTCCGCCTGTACCTCAAGGATGCGTACCTCACAATCCCGATTTTTCACCCTCACAGGCGTTTTCTTCAGTTTCAATGGAACTCGCAGACGTTTGAATTTACGTCCCTTCCTTTCGGTCTGTCCTCCGCTCCGTGGTGCTTCACCAAACTGATGGAACCAGTGGTGGAGCGCCTCGGATCGGAGGGGATAAGGATGATTGTCTACCTGGACGACATCTTGTTAATGAATCAGTGCCCCCAACGCCTGTCGGCCCACCTACAACGGACGGTCGATCTCTTAGAGTCCCTGGGATTTGTGATCAACGAATCCAAATCAGACCTAGTACCTTCTCAGAAGATGCAATTCTTAGGTTTCCTAGTAGACTCAATCGAAGCTACTCTAAGCCTTCCTTCTCGCAAGTTAGCAAAGATCAGGTACGAGCTACGACGCATTCTAGCCAAACCCACAATATCTCTTCGCCAACTCGCGAGGGTGGTGGGACTCTTGTCGTCAATTCAGGCCATATTCCCGGGCCCCTTACACTACAGGGCCCTTCAACGACTCAAAGCATAACATCGTCGCAAGGGCCTTACTTACTCTCAGTTCATTCCCCTCTCGGAGGAAGCCAAAACGGAACTTCAATGGTGGATTTCACACAAGGAGGCGTGGAACGGCCGGGCGATTTTCGGGTCACAAACCGACCTAGTGATCGAGTCCGACGCAAGTGGTTCAGGTTGGGGTCCCCTTTGCGGGTATATTTCTTCCGGAGGAAAATAGTCCTCCGCAGAGCAAGGCCTTCATATCAACTGTTTGGAGCTGATGGTGGGCTCCTTTTCGGTAAAATGTTGGACCAAAGACAAGGTCCAATGTTGTGTCCTTCTCAAGATGGACAATGTAGCAGCAATACGCTACATCAACCATTTAGGGGGGACAAGATCCAGAGCATTATCGGACCTAGCACGGGAACTCTGGATGTACTGTCTATCCAATCAGATTTCCCTTTCGGCGGAGCACCTTCCCGGGACATCCAATCACAGGTCGCAGACTGGTGCTCCCGCCACTGGAAGGACATCAGCCTTTGGCGTCTACATCCGGGAGTATTTCGCGAACTCCAATCCCTCTGGGGCCCCTTCTCGATAGACCTCTTTGCCTCTCGACTGGACACCCAGTTGCAGAGGTATCACAGCTGGCGCCCGGATCCGGAAGCTGTAGCGACGGATGCGTTCCTGCACGACTGGAGTACGGAACAGGGCTACGCATTTCCGCCTTTTGCAGTGATCATGGGGGTGTCATCCCAGATGAGAAGACAACTAGTGGATCTGGTAATGATCACCCCGATATGGAGGTCTTAAGCTTGGTTTACAGTTCTGATGGAACTTTCTTGGGATTTTACAATCCATCTACCCCAGTTTCGGGATCTCCTCAAGGACCCACAGGGGACTCCCCATCACCTCCTACTCTCGGGGGGCCTTCAGCTGATGGCCTGGCGGGTTACAGGCAACGTTGGAAGGTGCCAGGCCTTTCGGAGGACGCAGCCTTGTTACTCGCAAAATCCTGGGCAGAGAGCACCAACAAGAGGGTACCGCTCAGCTTGGTCCAGATGGGGAAGTTGGTGTCTTCGCCAACAGGTTGATCCAATGGGGGCAGACGTTGTCTATGTCCTGAATTTCTTGGCTTCCCTGGCCAAAGAGGGCTTGGCCTACCGGTCAGTTAATACCTTCCGATCTGCTATATCAGCGGGCCATATACCGGTGGACGGTCGCCCTGTTGGGGAGCACCCGCTAGTGTGCAAACTGTTGAGAGGTATCGGGCTATCTAAGCCACCAGAACCTCGGTACTCCATCCTTTGGGATGTCAATAAAGTCCTGAACTTGTTCAAGTATTGGCCATCGAATAAGTACCATTCCAGGAAACAGATGTCAGCGAAGTTGGCAACCCTTTTATGTCTAATATCTTGTCGCAGAGTTTCGGATGTACGAGCCCTAGACCTTACGGGTCGAGTATTCACTCCGGAGGGAGTTACTTTTCACATTTCCAGAAGGGCAAAATGTAATTCAAGGTCAGTGTCTTATCTCGCTTTCCCGGATGTCCCAAAGTTATGTGTGGTCAGAGCATTGAAAGCCTATGAAGTGGCGACAGTTGACATACGCCCACAGGGCGTCAAACAATTGTTTATAGCCCTTACTAGACCACATGGGGGGGTCTCCTCCCCTACGATTGCCAGATGGGGCCGCTGGGTTATGCAGGAGGCAGGGATAGACACTTCTCTCTTTGGAGCTCACTCGGTCCGGGGTGCAATGGCATCGAAGGCTTTTTCTTTGGGGGCGCGGTTGGAGAATATCCTTAATGCCGCGGACTGGTTATCAGATTCCACCTTCAAAAGGTTCTACTTCAAATCAGTACCCTCACTGGCGTCTCTGGTGGTAGACAAGCTTTAAACTAGCCTAATCCGAAGCCTCTGGTCCTGACATAGAATTAAAATTTTTCCTAACTATCGTAAAGGAAAGTTTCAATTCTATTAAGGAGGCGAGGATTAGCCCACCCGATTGCAGAACCCTCCCAGAATATCCTCGTACGCGTGGTGAGTAACTCGTTTTCGATTCTCCCTAATGATTGCTAGAGCATTAATGGTTTCTTATTCTATGCTTATTATGGAATCTCCGTAATTAAAATATGTTCAAGTTCCATATTACGGAATCTCAACCCATTTCCTTGTTTGACCTAGGTGCGGACGCCAATAAACAGGAATAACTCGAAGACTGGCAAGCTGCGGTCGCACAAAGAAAGAGGAGGGTAGAGCGTCCTCAGGGGAAGGTCACAGCCCATCCTGGCCCAGGATTGGACAATTTGTTGGACTTTTTTCTATTTCCATTTCCCCATGGGCTCATGGGAAATGTAGTTTTGAAATGTTGTCAATGGCTGCTGGAGTAAAATAAAGTAAGAAAGAACAGCCTAATCCTCGCCTCCACGTCCTTAATAGAATTGAAAGTTTCCTTTACGATAGTTAGGAAACTTTTCATTCTTTAACATATCGTTCACATTTTTGTAGTCCTGAGTGCCGTTGTGATTATTTTGTTTTTGATGTATTTCAATGTAAGATTGATTGTCAGTCTAAGTAACCGTGGACTCACCAAGAAAAACGTATAAGTAGTTGCAAATTGCATGGCAGAACCACTGTCTATATATTGTTAGTACTCCCCAGGTTCTGCATGTTACTGGGATTCCCCATTGATATTAATGGTACAACCAAAGGCCGGCAGCGTAAACAATGTAAGACCAGTAATACACAGCAGTATGCCTACAACCCGGAGGCCGGCAGCGATGCATGGACCATTTTAAACATTAAAAGATAAAGAAAGCAAGAGAAACCACAAGACAATATAACCCTCCCTCCATCCCCCACTCCTCCGCACCTGAATCATGCAACAGTTGCACGCAGAGCCACGGTATGCCCCAAGGGGCCCCTTATCGGTGTCCAACACTACGAGGAACGCCTATGCAACTTCTAAACATCTTGGGGAGCAAGCGCAATATCTGCAGTTATTTCGGGCAGGTCACTTCCCTAAATTCTACAGAGAGGATTCGGATAAAGGGGGCCCACAAATCAGGGTTGGCGACTGCTCTACTTTCGACAGTGAGGGACATAGGCTCCGTTGCTAAAGAAAACCATAGTTTATGTAACCATGAAACATGGTCTGGAATGATCTCGGACCCCCAGTGTGCGAGGATCACTTGGTGCACTGCATTTAATTCTAAAGCCATCTGCTGACCCCGGAGCGATCGCAGCAGAAATGTCAGGGGGTTAGGTAGCCCAAGTAGATTGTATGCGGGGAAGCGCGGTATAGCAGTGTCAAACACTAAGTCAGTGTCGTCTAAGACCTGCTCCCAGAATCTGACCAGTTTGGGGCAGTGCCACAGGAGATGAAGAAGAGAGCCCGTCTGCCCACAGCCCCACCAACATTTCTCCGAGGGCCCCTTATTCCATCTGTGAATTCGTGCAGGAGTGAGATACCTGTAGGAGGCTATTTTATTTGCCGCCTTCGTACCAGCCATGTTATGCGCAGTGTGATGTACTCTAAAGTAAATGTAATTCCATTCTTTAGCGGAGAGAGAGTGCCCCAATTCCTTTCACAACATAGCTGGCCCTTGGATTTGAAAGTGGAGACACTGTCCGAGAGTAGAGCATAGATGTAGGAAAGTACCTCTTTTTGCGTGGTTACCCCCCACTTTTTGCCTGACATCTGATGCAACCTGAGTTGATGTGCCCTGGGTCCCTGCCAATCAGGTTCCCAGGGCCTGTGTTCTCTCCCAAAAGTGTACATTTGTATCCACAATTGGCACATCCCTGGTCACAGGTAAGCGCCATTGTAAAAGCTACCAAGGGCACTGTGACCAGGGAAGGTCTCTAAGGGCTGCACCACCTATTGTGTCACCCTTAGAGGCCCTGCACCTTAACCTACACACATGCCTTGCCTGCAACCCAATGCCTGAGGTCTAGGTGACACCTCTAGCAGGGTGCACTAGTCCTAAGGTGAGGGTACAGTGGCATGAGCCCTGTAACCCTACAGTGTCTAAGTCCATTCTTCGACATTGTAAGTGTAGTAAAGCCATAAAGAGTATATGGTCTGGGAGTTGGTCACTACAAACTCCACAGCTCCATAATAGCTTTAATAAAAACTTGCTACCAAACTTATCAGCACATTAAACCCACACTGATGCCAGTGTGGGATTTATTGTAAAATTCACCCAAAGGGCATCTTAGAGATGCCCCCTGAAAATCAACCTGAATGGCTACCCGCCATTTGCCACCACCAGAAGGGTTTCTGGACCCCTGATAAGAGAGAGCCTCCTCTCTCTGTGTCCAGAAACAAAGCCCATCCTGGGCAGAGGTGTCATGACTCCTCCCCCAGGATGGGCTGGGTCTACAAAAGGGGAAGCTTCAAAGGCCTGCCACCTTTAAAAGCTGTACCTGCCTTTTGCGGCCCCCAGCAATTGGCTCCCACCAGTTCTGGCCCCCACTTTGGGCGGGAGAATCGGCGGGAAAACCAAGCTAGGAAGAGAGGTGTGCTCACCTTTGCCAACTTTACCCTTCATATTAGGGAGGCAAGGTGAAGAACACATCTCAGTCCCCTCCATCTTGAAGAGGGGGGGCTCAGCCAGTTAGGGAGAGACTCATGCCCCCTACCACTGGAGGGTGGCATAATAGGGGGTGTACCCACCCCAAGGAAGGGACCCATTGGTCCCGACCTGCACACCCCTTTAACACCCCTAAATTTAGGTTTTAGGGGCAACCCCGAACCTTGCCTCCTCAGATTTAAGGAAGAAAGAAAAAGGACCGAAGAGCCGTGCTGAACCAGGAAGAAGAGGACACCAACTGCTTTGGCCCCAGCCCTACCGACCTGTCCCTACTCCGACCTGCCTACAGCAAAGAAACCGGCGTGTCCAGCAGCCCCCTAGAGCCCAGAGAACTTGCCCTGCACTCACCTTACGAACTCTGTCTCCCCTGAGCACCGGATTTACTCAAACCAAAGACTCCAAGACCAGAACCCGGATCCCGGCGGTCCCATGGTCCCGCACCACTCTGCAACCGGCCGCCATGGCCCGAGCCCGAGTGGCCCAACACACCAAGTAGGTCTCCCCAGTGATCCTGACCTAGGGACTGGTGGCTCCTGACGTCCCACAAGCTTCGAGACGACACCTGCAGCCTCGACCTGAAGGATCCTCCCCACCGCGACCAAAGGCGGTAAGAAGACCACGACAACGACTGAAGCGGTCTGAAGAATCAGACCACGTGGCTGTCAGAAGAATCCATCGCCAAAAGACATCCCCCGGCCTTGGATGACCTCACCTATGGTGTCCAGGCATACCCCAAGATCCTCTCCAGCCAGTGGTTGCCTTCAGGAAGTCTCCCTGCCCGAGACTGCAGCCTCTTTTCCGAATCCAAGATCTTTATTGGTATCCATTGGGTCCCCGACGTTGCTTTGGCACTCTGCACCTGGCCGCCCCTGTGCCACTGGTGGTGCAACTCCTGTGCTGATTGTTAGCCCCTGCAGTGCTGATCTTAACCCCAGGAACTTTGCTCCCACACCAGAGTGGCCTGCTCGTAAACAGCCCCTAACCAAAGGCCCCCTTTGCCCCATTGGCTAACATTGGGCCCCTACACTCTGAACCCGGCCGCCCCAGTGGCGCTAGTGGTGCAATTTGAGTGCCCATCTGGACCTTGGGGAACCTTGGTCCTAACCCCCAAAACTCTCACTCGTAAGTCCAGTACTTACCTGTAAAACCGATAACCATTTTTCACCCATAGGAACCAATATTACGAGTTTCCTGTTCCTCAAAATGTTTGTGTTAACCTGTGTTTTGTATGAAAGAAAAGTAATTGGTTTTTAAACCTGAGAAAGTCTTACTTACCTTGTACTGTAGGATCCCCGGTGTGATATCTAGGCATATCACCCCGAGTAGTCGAAGTAATCCAGAAGTACTGAGAAAGTAATCAAGAGTAATTTCTATGCAATTTAAACTGTTTGTAAAGTGTATACAAACCTGTAAAGATTGCAAATTCAACCACAACTTTCCTTGAAAAGTCTTGTGTTTGATAGTATATTGTACTACCTGTGCCGAGTCAGGCTTGGTTCTAAAATAAAACATAAGTATACCTTTTTTATACTTACCAATTGGTCTGGATTGTGTCTCTGAGTGTGTGTAACCAGTCTTTGATTGAGTGAATACAATACATGCTTAACACTCCCTCTGGATAAACCTAACTGCTTGCCCACACTACCACAAAGAGAGCTGTTAGTGCTTACCTAATTTAGCCTCTGCTATACCTCTGGGGATCCCCTGGACTATGTGCACACTATACCTTACTTTGGTTTAGTATAGACAGAGCCAGCTTCCTACACTTAGCATAGGCTAGAATGGCACAAGGCCATGACATTGTATAGCCTATGTCCTTTTTAAAAAAGGACCAAGCTTTTAACTATGACCAATCAGGTTGTAGCACTCTCTAGAACACTCCCAAGAGAGGCTCCCTGAGCTCTGCTCAGTTTTTCTAATCTGAAATCTATTTTCAACTGTAATATTTTACTATGTCTGACAGAAAATGCCTTTTTCGTCCATGTAAGACCTGTGGGAAGAAGAGAGTACATGTGGATGACCCACATAAAGACTGCAATTACTGCCTTCATCCCAAGCATCAGGTACAAGAGTGTTAGATATGTTGCACTTTCTTCTCAAAAACCCTAAGGGACAGGCAAGGGAGACTACTTCTGTGGCATCAGAAAACAAAAGCTCAGAAATCATCTTCAGACGAGGATAGTGACACCTCTTCTATGTCTCACAAAAGGGATAGGTCCTATGATGGAGCGTCAGAGGGGTCCAGAAAATCTTTGAAGACTTTCATCAGCCTCACAGCTTCAAGAAAAAAGGAGAAGCAAAAACATTTCTCCTCAGAAACATCCTTGCCTGGTTCATCTACGCCATCAATTAAGGATAAAGATCACCCTCATACCTCCTCTACTGAGCTGTCCATGAGGAATAATTCTTCTTCCAAATCCCTCTCGACGACACCTTCATGGTCGACACTGAGATCATAGACGACCACCAGTACTACTATCTCGTCGGCGAGACTGTCGACAGCAAACACGATGACAGATGCTATCGGCGCTCCCATCTCATCAACGAAGATTCAGGCACCGACAAAGTCCCTGCAGATGCCTCCTTTGGTCCTTGGTGACAATGCAGTGGGCCCACCGATGCTCCCTTCAACAACGGCCCCTTTGACGTAGATCCCGCCAATGATTGCTCTGTCAATGGTAGTCCCGTCAACGATTTCGACCACCAGCAGTACTATCTTCTACCTCCAAGACATTGTCAACCTTGTGGATAACATTCTGACCCTCCACCTCAGCGGGATACTTCACATCTTCCTGCTTCTTTGATACAGGACCTCCAGGCCATGCTTACCGATTATCGGAGGTGTTTTCTGCAACCCCTGATCAGCAGCCTGATGTGCCACCACAACCTGCCAACCTTTGTCCTCCAGCACCTCTTCCCCTGCCAGCTACTCCTAGAATGGCGCCTACCTCCCATGTTGCAGGGCCACCTAGGGATGATCCATCATCAACAGATGATGAAAGAAAAGAGGGTGAGATTACTGATTCACAGCTGCCTTTGGGCGAATCGGATGACTATGTCCTACCAACGCCATCATCAAGTCCACACCATCCTTCCTATTCGCCTCCAGAAGATATCGGAGGTTTCCACAAGTTAATGGACAGTGCGGCAACCAGATTTCATCTCCCTATGTCAGTAAAACAGTCTGACTGCTTCCTGTATGATTTAAAAGAGCAGGCAAGAAAATTGGTACGCTCTATACCGATAGTGGATTGCATATTGCAGCTAGGAGTCAAGGTCATGAAGAACCCTGCCACTGTAGCAGCTGTCCTCTCTCGCACTGACAAAAAGTACAGGGCCCCTGAGGATTCCCCTTCATGTTTAACAGGACATCCCAACCCTGACTCAGTGCTCTCTCAGACAGCACAACGTAGGTCAAAGAACCCATCTAGGAGGGGTGCTCTTTAGACAATATTGGTAAAAGATTTTCTAACTTGTCTTCAATCACGGAGCGTGCAGCCAATGCCCTGGTGATTCTAGGCCGTTATGACCACCAAATGTGATCTGATATCAGCTTCATTATCAACCTCATCCCGGAGGATAAACGGTTGGAAGCAAAAAAGATCATACTGGAGGGTGAGTGCGCTTCATCTGAAGTAATAGATTGTGCAATAGACATTGTCTCCACAGGCTTCAGTCAACTAGCCTGCGCAGCTGTGCTAAAACGCTAAGGATTGCTCAAAATGACCTTTAGACCTGAAGTCCAGTCAAAGTAAAACATTTTAGACTGGCATATGACGGGGACACTCTATTTGGCAAGCATATTGACGATGCTCTGCTTGCCATTAAGACAGACACTGATACCGCCAAATCACTTGCCACCCTCCAATATCGCATGGTGTCTTTTAGTGGAGTGCAGGGACCCGTCTTCTCTTCTTACAGGGGTGGATTCCAACGCTCTCAGCAGTATCAGTCCTAGCAGCCCCAATACAGGTAGGTGTAGCAACAGTTCCACGCTTCTCCAGAACAGATCTTACCTTATCTTCTTTCTCTGGCCAAGTCGGGCCTAGTTTACTCATCAGTCAAAGTTTACCTTGCTGCAATTTCAAGGTACAGGCGCTTGGCACAGGATCTATCTCTCTGTTCTACAAGACTCATAAAACAATTCATGAAAGGACTCTTCAGAGCTTTCCCACCGGTGCGAGCTCCTCCTCCGGAATGGCATCTCAATGTGGTTTTCTCGCAACTAATGAAGCAGCCTTTCAAACCCATTCATAAGGCAGAATTAAAGTTTGTCACGTGGGAGGTTGCCCTTCTCCTTGCTCTCACATCTACCAGGAGGGTTAGTGAGATACATGCCTTTACCACTCAGGAACCTGTTCTTCGTTTCTCACATGATTTCGTACTTCTAAGGACAAACCCGAAGTTCATCCCAAAGGTCCTTTCTCAATTCCACCTCAATGAGCCTGTCATCCTTCTAACCATTTTCTTCAACCCAGCCACACCGGCTGAGCAGGCTCTTGATACTTTGGACATCAAATGGTGTCTTGAATTTTACCTTCACAGAACTAAGCTCATTCGCAAGACTGACCAGTTGCTTGTAGCTTATGGTCAAGATCGTCAAGGCACAGCACTGACAAAGCCTACGATCACAAGTTGGGTCTCGGCAACAATTCAGTTCTGCCATTCCAAAAACGGGCAAACCCTTAATGAGAAGAGCTAGAGCTCATTCGACAAGAGCAGTGTCCACTTCCACTGCTATGTTTGCAGGCATCCTGCTGGATAAATTATACTGTGACGTGGAAGAGCACTCACTCATTCATGCAGCACTAATACTTGTTCTCGGCTCAGAGAAGCAACGCAGCCGTAGGCCAGGCGGTGCTACATGATTTATTCCATTAAGGTGAGCCTCTTTAAATAGAGGAGTTTATTTATGTTCAAATCAAATATTTCAAGTTATGGTACATTGCTACTTCATTGTTCTATTTGCATTCTTTATCTAAAAGTTATACACTTAAATGCTTATGTTCTCAACATATCAGTCTGGATATACAGAGATGTGTATATGTTTGTGGTATATGTTCAATAGGTCATATTAACCTCTACAAAGTGTAATGTTTAAACCACCATCATCTAAGGGTATTTCAGTTATCTACAATACTGCTTGCTACTCTGATTCAAGCATATGAATCTATGAAAGATCCAATACTGGATAAGAAAATAAGTTACTTACCTGTAACTGCAGTTATCCAGTATTGGTATCTTTCATAGATTCACATGCGACCCACCCTCCTCCCCTGAGAGGCTCCCCTTATCACTGGGAATATTATTCCCACTTGTGCTTGAAAATCTGAGGAAATAAGCCTCTCTTAGGAGTGTTCTAGAAGATGCTACGACCTGTTTGGTCCTTTTTTAAAAAGGACATATATAAGCTATAACATTTCATGGCCTAGTGCCATTTTAGCCTATCCTAAGTTAATACATGCTGCTTTACTATGGTACCAGGGACTCCCACTTCGACGACGGAGAATTATTCAAGCATGTGAATCTATGAAAGATACCAATACTGTATAACTGCAGTTACAGGTAAGTAACTTATTTTCTTCTCCTCTCACCCAAGCTTCAATCAACTGCACTAGCTGCAAAGCAGCTAAATTGCAATCTGGTGTTATGATTTTTTTTGTGGGCAATTTCGTATGGCCCATACTCGAGCCAAAGGTATCGGAGTGCTTTACATGAGCACCAGTTGCATTACAGATGGAAGCATTCATTTTCGGCACGGAAAGATTATGTGAGTTGCCCAGAATCACAGGATGTTGAGCCTCCCGCCAAGACCCCAGATTCAAAGTTGGTCACTGACTGTTATGCCACATCCTCTCCCAACAGAATATAAACAGCACAGTTCCCCATTTTGTAGGTATCGCGGATGCAGAAGTTTTCATTTCTCCTTTACGCCTCCCTCCCCATCTTTTACTGCTAAACAGAAAATAAATCCAGCCTGAGCCAAGCTCCCCCTCTATTGCCTCTCCCACTTTCAGAGACAGCAGCGCTGGAGCTTTGGTGCATGTGTGCATGCTCGTGTGTTACGTCAGGGAAAAAACTGAAGTGGCCTCCATATGCTTAGGATTTTTACATGACTTTCTGCCATGCTGCTGTTCAGCATGGCTAAAGGACATTGACAATGCCAAAAGCTCTCGGATTGCCGAGACCTGTTTGCTTCGCCAATGCTTGTACTTGTTTTAATAAGAAAAGTTCAGAGGAGAATCATCATTTTTTTTTTTACTCTTTTCTTGATCAAATGGTTACGAGTTAGAACATAGGGTTCAAAAGTCATTTAAGATTGCAGTATTAAACTATTAAGAAGGGGCGAAAACCTACAGCTGCCTTTGCACAAATATCGTCGCTAGTAAGTGACTCATATCTTTGTCACAACATGTATGGACTGCAGAAAAATTGTATATGCAGAGTTTCCATCTGGAATGGTTTAGAAGTTCTGATATGTAGTGAACACATCTACTAGAATGCTTAGATCTATCTCTTCCTTTAAGTGTGTCACCAGATTATTTTTCATGTACATTAACTTTGAGGGTTTATGTCAAACTTAAGATAGCAGCTTTGATACTGCATTGAAACTCCATTGTTTCTGACATAAATACTCCTCTACAACTTCTTGGGACAGAATGTGGCCTAACGGCTAGAGCGGTCAACCTCGAAGCTGGGGAACCGGGTTCGAGTCTGGGCAGGGACGCTCAACATCCTGTGATTCTGGGAAAATTACTTAATCTCCCTGTGCCTACCAAAAATGAATGTGTCCGTCTGTAACGTAGCTGGTGCTCATGCAAAGCGCTCTGATACCTTTGGGTCGGATTTGCGTTATATAAAAGTAAAAAAAAAAATCTTATATTGACATTGTTCCTCAGGTAGTTTTACTTACTACTGAGCGGACACGTGTAGGAGTTTTTGTGCATTTATGAAATTATGCATTATTAACAATATGCGGAATATAGAATTGCACTCGAATTTATATGTATACATTTGTCTTACATTATTGCTTTTGATGTGTGACTTGTTAAAGTGACTTTTGCTGGCTTATGCTAACTAGGCCTTAGTTAGTCCTCACGTCACCTTTTTCAGAATGGATGTCTCATCCTGCACATTCACTATTGATTATTTCTGGTGCACACAGTCAAATAGTCATGTTTATTTCCATTGATGTTCTTGAAGAAAACCTTTTCAGCATGGGCTCAGTTGCAACCATTTAAGGTCTCTATTGTCTGCTCACTGTACTGCATTAATTCACAGTATTTTACTGTTGTTTTGTAACTAGTTTTGTCTACCATCTCCAGATGACATTAACATCGAGTGGGCTAGATTAATATTCATATAGTGGGATAGTGCTTGGATGGTAAGCCAGTATGACGTTTAATAATTCCATGCTCTAATTTGTCAAAATTGACTTTCTTTTGCTGACGCCATTATGATTTTGCAGTTTAAGTTATGTTCTATGAGAAGATTTCCTATATAAACCCTCACATTTTGGGGTGGACCAGAGACCTTTATGATGCTAAATGAGATGCTGCCTGATTTCTTATTGATTTTGCTGTTCATTTAGGACCTACATTTTTCTAATTTTGCTCACTATTCTGTATTGCCCTATTACTGAGAACCTTCATGACGATGACTTATGCCATTTCTTACAATTTCTGTATTGTACCTTTTGAATTTTTGTAATAAATCTTTCAAAATTGTTATTTCTACCCTAGAAGTCACTTATTGACTCTGTCCTGTTTTAATTGACTATATTTTTTATATGTCGTGTTGTGTCTTATCTTGGGACACATTGCCTCATGACATTGAGGTTTAAAACCATCTCGACCCATCCACTCGTGGGCTTGTTACTGAGGCGTCTTTTTAGGGTGTTAGAATTTAAGTGTGCCCTGTAGCTTTACTTATTGCAGTGCTAAAACATAGAGTGACCTCAAAACACATCTGGTTTACAGGAATTCAGGAAGTTATGAATCACCCTTGTTGCCATTTCAGTTTTTCGTCTACTCTTATATTCTTTCTTACTGCCAGTGGAATGGAATCTCAAGGAATCCGCAATCTCTAAATGACGGTTTTGCATACTACTGTTGGACAACAATTTGTAGTCTGTATTCAAATTCAGTAATTTAGGTAAACAATAAATTAAATTAAACTGTTTAAAAATTCAGCAAAAATTAAGTTTTTACAACCAACATAGAAATGTCCCACTAGGACCCTGCCTTGCTTGTGGAATCCATGAGGCCAGCGAGGCACTTTCAGGAAAAAAGTATAATTTGCTGTTTAATGTGCCTCAGTTTACTGGCATATTTCTTAAGTGGCCCAAGCCAAATTTTAAGTGGTAGAGTCCCAAGTGTTGGTCTGGAGCAAACATCCTGTGGATAGTGGTGGTGGGAAAGAAAATATATAATTAGTAGTATGGATGTGGTCACATATGCTACTTCCATCCTTCTCAATATCCTGTGCACTTGTGTAGCAATGTGTCTAGAAAGTATAATTCAAGGACGGAAATTCGGCTAGCTAAGGCGGGATAATGCGTACAAATGTCTGCAGGCAAACATCTATGGGAAAACAATCAAACTGAGGAATTACGAAAGGAAGAAGAACTACATATGCATGACGAAAATACAAGACAAACCCAAAAGTGTCAAAGCATGAATTTCTCCAAAATTAAAATTGTCCATTGTAAAATCCTTTTCTTGAGCTATATGCTCAGAAATAGGAAAATAATGCCTTGCATGTTGGTACAAGAATATTGTCATCTTTAAAAAGTCAACACTAATCACTGGTAAACAAGCAAAAAATGCATCATGCACCTCATCCAGCAGTCAACCCCATAGCACCCTCAGCACTGATCAATTACTTCAATCTCCGGTAGCCAACTCAATTTTTTGCTGCCACCAAGACAGAAACCATGGCTACCATGCCCAGTTACCACAGTCCCCATGCATACATGAAGAAGAGGGAAGATATATAATCTGCAAAGCAGAAGTATGTCTAGCCTCAGTATGTATTTGGAGGATTAATCTTGGGAAGGGATGGCATTTGTAAAGGTATAATGTTGGGAAAGGCTGGGCCGCAGGAGAATTACGCGTTTGGATTTTGCGACTGTATGGGCATCTCAGGGGGATTAATTGACTTGTCATCCTCATTGTGACTCAGTAGTTATCAGCTTATGAGAATCAGGGAGTACGCTTCCATGTTTCTGTCCATGCTTTGTGGGGCATCCCGTGGGTGGATAAACTGAACCATGTTGTTAAATATCTACCAGACATTCATGACAGAGCTCACTGGCACCAGTAACTTTCTGGTACTCCGTCCCTTAATGTCCCTGCATAAGTCTGCCTGCAATATCACTAATGCTCATGTGGTACGCTTTGCCCCTCTCTGAAACCTGCTACGGCCTTGTCCTTGTCAGCCTGCAGAGTTGAAGGAGGATCCTGCCTATTCCATAAAAGTGCCTTTGTAGGGGCTGACAGAAACAAGTAAGTTGCTTGTTATACCACCCAATGAAAAGGCTATTTGTAAGGAGCATCACCTGGTCTGGAGGAGGAAGGAGAGCAGTGGGGTTTTGACAGTGAGTGAGGAGGGCACAGCAGGTGACTGCGGCTGTCTGGAACCATACTCAGTCACTTAGCTTTGGACCTGTGTAATGTGAAAGAACTGGACAGGCAACAGGATAGTGCAGCTCTTTAAACAGGCATTGCAGCACACAATATCGGGCAAGGCTATCTGCTTAACTGACTTGGGACTCCTCACAGGGAGAACCAGGGTACTTCACAGCAGGCACCAGTGTGCCGTGACAAGCTGGAGGGATGTGCATTGCCTTGGTGGCAATGAAATTTCCTCCCTCCATGGCACCACATTTACTCTGTCTGGAGGGCTTCCCTTGCACCCTGCCGAGCCATCACATTTCAGTGCGATGCGATGACACTTCATCATCCAGGCCCTATATTGGAAATGCTTCATAGGTGGATTAAACCAACAGCTGATGACTAAAGAGTCCATAAAGAGGAAGATCAATGGAGAGACAAACTCAAAGTTCCGTTCGTTATACTTCATAATACTCTGTTAGGATTACATGTAATCTGTGCTCTTCCTATCGTTATCTTTTTCTCTCTTTGTCTTTTCCCTAACTCTCCTTTTTTCTGGCACGGTCTGTGTGTGTCTTTCTCTCTATTTCTCTGTTTTTCTCCCTTTCACTGTCCTAGATAAACTGTGAGAGTGTTTCTTGCTCTCACAGTTTGAGAGGGAATTGAGTTCTCAGCCATTAGCATTCAGATCTCAATGTGCACTCTTCGCTGGCCCTAGTGTTTGAGGTATGCATCTCGATTGTGTTGGCTGCTGAGGAATCAGCCTTTGGAAATGAGTAGTGGTAAGACTGGAGATTTGTACTTTGAGACTTAACTTCTCTCGATGCTCTATAGTACTATCGATCTTAGGAGTCATGGTTTTGCCTTTTAAATCTTATATTTTCCTCTTTTGGTCCGTACCTGAGCATGTGATTGGACCAAATTCAGTTTTTTTAATGGATTTGCTTCACTACTTTTTAAGGTTATTCTTATAAGAAGAGTGATGATGACCAATGTTTTCTTGGGTTTTCAATGGTTGGTTCTCTTGACTAGTTCTTTCTTGCAAGTGTGAGCCACTGCTAGGCTGTAAGATAATTCGATTGATAGGGCTTAGTCTTTTGACCTCTGTGGAGACTCCATTCATTTTTGAGACCTAGACGGTTTAGTTTTTTGTCTCTTTTTCAGGTTTTCTTTGGTACTGGTGGATCATTGGTTCTGCCTAGACAAGGTGAGTTATATGTCTAGGTGAGCCTGTCCCTTTATTCACGTACTCAAGTGTGCAGCGATTACTCAGTACATTTGGGTTCTGCAAATATTTTGTCCCTTCTGTCATTACATTTGGTAATTCTATTTTTGGAAAGGTAGTTGGAGATTTGTATTGATTGGGAGATTACTGCCTTGACATATCCTCAGTTGGTACAAGGAAGGATTGAGGAGGCAATGTGCCGATTACTTACTCATAATATTCATTACTCCTATTATCCTTACTCGTCTTAGTGCTTACAGTCCACACTCCATTCCAGGTTCACAACCTCGATCCCCAGTACTTGAGGGTTACTGAAGGAGGTCTTTGCCCCTTTACAACCCTCGTTAGAGGAGGGGCTGAAAGGTGGGGCAGAGAAGGGAATAGAAGAAACACAGTTTTTTAATTTCAAATTTTGGTGGGTTAATTGGTGTCTGGAAGGAAGTGGACACACCTCAATTAGTAGGTACTGGGTCAAGGAAGCATAATCAGAGGACGATTTCTGGTAAGTAGTTAGCGCATTAGATAACGTCTTCTACAACTGTATTGATTTGTGAGTTATTTATGCCAAATGACAACAGTGGGCTTTTATCATGTGACAGGGTTGAAATTATTTACATGGCATTTTGATTTTTGCACCTAGTGAAAACTGTGTCCGGATTTATTATCTGTTTCGTCCAACTGTAATTTAATGAGAGCTAGAACTACAAGATTGTCAGTGCCAAGAATAGCAGTAATTGCTATAAAATAGAGTTGCTGTGCAGAAATTCTACAGAGGCTAGAAGAATTGGAATAAAAAGGCCTAAGATTGGTGAAGTCCTTTGTAAATGTGTGTGGGGGGGTGGATCCAAGGAGGGGTCTCCGAGAGTTGATTGACACATATGATGGCGCAATCAGTAGTGTGATACAGTCATGTCTTTGTTATCTTCAATTTGATCTTTTGCTTTTTAAAAGGTGGTGTTGCCAATAAAGCAATAATGCCATCATTGTGTACATCACACGTTTATGTAAATATTTAGGTATTTACTTAATTCAAAGGCCCTGGAGTTTCTCTGAGATGAGAGTGGTGATTTTGGCGGCTATATGATTGGCAAAGTCATTCTCGATGTCTTATTTGATGCCATATACAGCATCATGTTTCATGGTAAACCCATTCCCTTAACTTTTGTGGGCTTGGCAAAATATTACTATTGCTTTAAATATAGGTTTTGCACTTGCTTGTGCATTTGTTTTAAATACGACGATAATCATGGTACATCTAATGGGAGACTAACCTATTCAATAACCTAAGCAAATGCAGTGGTTTACATATAAAATTTTGTTTGTGTACTTCAAACACAAATACTCATCATCGAGCAAATACATGTTGCCCCTTGATCATGTGCTACTCATGCCTACAGATGCCATGTGCCTACTTGGTAGATCACCAACTAGGTCGATTCGATCAATAAGCAATATGTCAACATGAAGAAAAAATGCCATAACTACTTACCACTAATTGCATTACTCCAAGTCCTACTCGCTTTAATTTGTTACATATGTGACCTCTCTGCCTTAACCAGATACCAGTCACAAGAAATTCTCTTCCAGGGGATCCTCATCAAAGTCATAAGCACAGAATATTCCCTCCCACGTGCGGGGACCCCGGAGTACATAAAATAAAGAAAATATATATATATAATTTTTCCACAAGATAATGCAGCCTTAGAGAAAACAAGGCTAAACAATGCTTTAATAAATTGCATTTGCATCAATAGACATATACTCTGTTTTTAATTCCTTTATATACACTTATAGGAAAAAAACCAGGAGAACATTGAGACACTCACACTCTATTGAACTATTGAACTGCAGAAGCTGCAATGTAATAGAGTAGGCATTGTTAGCCCATAGGCTGCATTGGAAAAAACCACATAACAGCATAGAAAATGTAGGAACTGGCACCTGCCTTTAAGGCAGCCATGATCCCTAGTCTCCCATCATGCCTCAGGGGTGACAGTTAGGTCAGTTGTTCTTTCCGGCTTCTTCAGTCAGGTCCCTGGAGTTTCAACTCTTACTTTTTTGGCTTTTTGTCAAAAATATTTTGCTTAAAACCTTCTTAGTTCCTTTTCACTCGACATCTTTCCCCTGTTGGAGTGAGGAGCTACCAGTTTCTGACAAAATATTTCATTTTTTTGTTTAAAAGAAATGCCTTTCATGTTTGATCCTTGCCCTTCATGTGGCAAAAAAAAGGCTAAAACAGACACCCATTCTCTCTGTATTCTTTGTCTCCCTGAGACACATGTACCTGAGACCTGCCAGCATTTTAAAACTCTTTCCAGGCATACTCTCAAAGATAGAGAGAGGATCCGCATGTATGGTCTCTTAGAGAGACAGAAGCTGACTGCATCCAGAGGAAGATCTTTCCCAAGGCATAAGAAAAGGAGAACCAGATCTACCTCCAGAAGTAAGATCCCTGTCTGTTCTCCTCCGGGCGTCGGGCTCGGTGTCGAAAAGGCCTCCAGTGGCGAAGAAAAGCAGACCGACATCGCAGATCTCCCAGTTGACGTTGCCACCGCCGCAGATGGCGTGGAAAGCACATCGCTCGTTGTCGAGACCTTCATTGTCGAAGACAGCAGTAAGATCGATGTCTTCCCATAGTTGGCATTCACCATTGACACAAGACACATCTTCACATCTTGCGTCCAATCGACCATCGATGTCGGACCCTCCCTTGACGTCAACCCGGCAACGTTCAACGTCAAGGAGTAGGTCTCTGTTGGCGTCAACACAGCGACGATCAACGTTGAGGCATCGGTTTCCGTTGGCTTCAACACGGAGACGCTCAACGTCGAGATGAAGTTCTCTGTTGACGTTAGCCCGACGGCGTTCAATGTCGAGAACCCGGTCCGTGCGGACACCGTCCCGACGACGATCAGCATCAAGACGGCGGCCCCCATCAACGTCGTCCGGATGGCGCACGATGTCGAGGCATCAATCTCCGACGTCACGCCTGACGTCGGTGCACAATTCCCCATCGGCAGGTCCACGCCCGACGTCAAGAGTTTGGGCCCCATCGACGTCTTCCCAATAGCAGGTGCAACAAGCTCGACATCAAGGCACTCACCCCAGTCGAGGTCAACAGGACACCGCTCTCCACTGGCGCCGGTAATCCCAAGGCAGTAAACATCCAAACATTCGACATCGAACAGGCGCTCTGTGTCTACAGGACAGTCTAGGGGCTCATCGCTGACTCCATCGCCATGGCATATGCTGTCAAGGTCGTCAGCACAGGTGCTCCTGTCGTAATTGCGCGGTTCTTTTTCTTGGTCTTCTGACAGGTGGACACAGAAGGCGACGCCGCAGGACCTGCCACACAACAAGAGCAGAGGGGCCAGAGATCCCCCACTCCGAAGCTTCTGTTCACTTGTCTCCCAGGTGGTTGTTACCAGCATGTCACTGGAAGAACACTTCCACTGAACAAGTAGAGTAACCTCTGGACTACTCCAGTCCTCTACACCATTCACCTCTGACGCAGTTGGCACAGGCAGTAGAACTCTCTCCTACAATTCCCTCCAGAGGTCGGGAACATGATCGTACAGCAAGTCCTCCACCGACAAGGCCAAGAACACCTACACAGAGACATCGTATCCCGCCAAGGCATAGATCGCCTATGTGGTTCTCCACGCACTCATCAAAAAGGGACTTTTCTCCCACACTGACAGACAGTCCACCTCAATGAATCTCTCCGGTGGACGATATCAACACCTTCCACAACGTGCTGGGTAGAGGGGCTCAAAAATAGCATTTTGAAATGCCTGCTGCTCCGACATCTTCTGTCATTTTTAAGACTCTGCACCAAAGGTCAACTGCAAAACCTCTGCTACCTTTGGTACTGGGGCTGCTTCAGCCAGTGATGGACACCTTCCTCATGCCGGCATCTCTCAAATCAGCTCCTGCAAGGATCTTGAAAAAATACAAGCCGCCAGAAAAAGATCCACTTTTCTCGAGGGCAGATTCTCCGCCGGATTCCGTGATCAGTGCAGCAGCAAAAAAGACACATGCAGTGGCGTCCTCTTCAACTGTTCCACCAGATAAAGAGAGCACATCCCAAGATTCCTAAGGGAGAAAAGTATGCAGCACATCTACTTCCTTCTTGAAGGTGTCCAGTGCATCAGCCCTTTTGGGACACTATGATAGATCCCTATGGGATTCCCTGGAGAGATTCAAGGACAGTGGTTGTACCCGGACCTTCTACACCTCTCAGAATGTCCACAAAGGAGGCTTCTGTGCAAGCCGAATCTCCTCTCCAAACTGAGCAGGAGAATCCATCATCCCAATCTTCCCTCACTGAACTTGGCTGTAATGCTCCCGAGTTCCTTCAGTATGGCCATCTAGGACTCCTCAGGAGTGCATGAACATTTTAAAAGAACTGAAGAGACTTTCCACCCGACACTCTTATGCGTTTAAACGGAAAATATTCTATATGTGGTGTGTGCAAAAAGGGTTCCATCCGATTCAAGGGCAAGATTAGATAATCTTACCATATCTCCTGCATTTGGCCAAATCAGGTTTGCAGTTTGCTTCCATAAAAATTCACCTTGCTGCCATTATGGCGTATAGAAAGTCACCCTCCCAACCATCGTTCTTCCAGCTTCCGGTGGTTAAGGATTTTTGGCAAGGGTTAAAGAAAGTCTTTCCTCCAGTTCGCTCCCCTTCTCCTCCCTGGGAGCTCAATTTGCTCCTCTCCAAGCACATGGGTCATGGGTCCCCCCTTTGAGTCGATTCACAAAGCGACCCTGCAACATCTCACTTGGAAGGCTGCTTTTTTAGTAGCAATCACTTCTGCTGATTTACATAGGCGCAAAACAAATCTCAACACTTGGTGATGTGCAAATGACCAATATTTGCAGAACTCTATTTCCAGCCATTGTACACCATATAGTTTTAAAACCACATGTCAGTTTGAAATTCTTTGGGCATTTCAATGTAAAATCTGCTGATTGCAAATGACAGTGTGCTTCCACTTTGTGCTTTAGTTATGTATTTATTAAAAGTGACAGTTTTTAAACATGAGTTCAGAAACGTTTCTTTCCCTGCTTTGATGACAATGCGGTTAATGAACTGAGGCAAGTCAGCGGTCATGTGTATCCTATATGTGGCTAGATTTGTACTACATATAGAGCAAAAGTTTAGTCTATTAAACCAAACAAGAGTTTTCTGTACAGCAGACATGCTGAACTCGCATATTTGAAGGTGCACTCATATGTGATAAAGAAGAAAATCGCATCTCAGTGAATTAAAATACTTGTCCAGGATCACATAATTTGAAACCACTTTCTGGGTCAAGTACATTATAATTCGGTCGAGTAGATTATTTAAGTCACTAGACCTGCAGGTCTAGTAAAAAATTTGGATTTTTCGAGGCCTGTCTCTGCTCTAAAGAGCCATACACAGTTTTTCCCAACAACAGGGTAGTAATGAGAACCCACCCTTCTTTTCTGCCTAAGGTGGTGTCTGACTTTCAAATTAATCAGACTATTTCGCTACCCACGTTCTTTCCTAATCCCACCACACCAGCTGAAAGGTGTCTCCATTCTTTTTTAAATTTTTTTAAATTTTTGTTTATTAGATTTTCACTAGGAACAATCAAAGCAGAAGGAAAACAATGAGGGCATACCCTACCTTCAGGACATAGATAAAATAAAACGAACAGATTATATTCACCAATGGCGTACATTATAATGTTGTCAAGAGTCCAGTTGGACATTCAGTGTCCCGCTATCAATGCAGCATACGGCTGCCCCGAACGAATCCCGGTGTATAAAACAATAGGGGGAAGAGAATGAGGGAGGAGAGGGAGGGAGGGGAGGAGATCTCTCTGGCCATCCATAAAATATTTTTACGTGTCGCGTCGGCATATCCAGCGCCATCACAGAGGGTTCACACAGTCACTACCCAGTACCTACGCATTCGCTTCTGGGACCTCGGCTTGATCGAGGGGATGGGATCTAAGATAACTCTGCAGCGGTTCCCATATATTTTTAGGGCGCGCCTGTGTAGGCATTAATTCCGAAAATTCAGACAGCTGATTGTGGCAGAGTGCCGCGTTTTTGAGCCACTCCATCACACGTGGGCTTCGCCTTCGGCCCCAGCAAATCGCAACCCGCCACTTTGCCAGCAATAAAAGCAAGGCCGCTAGTTTCCTATTCTCCGCAGGCACCCTGCACACATATCTGAGTAAGGCAATCAAAGGGGAGCGTTCGAACCTATATTCTATCATCGCCTCCATCACATCAAAAACGCGGCACCAGTAACTTGCAACATCCGGGCAGGACCAGGCCAGGTGCAGAAAGGACGCCCACGGCGCCCGGCATCAATCGCAACGCGCATCTTCACTCAGGCCAGCCCTGCACAACCAGTTAGGGGTCCTGTACAATCTGTGAATAAACTTAAAGTGGATTAGCCTCAATCTATAATTAGGTGACAACTCTGCGCACAGCAGTATGACCATATACCCTCCTCAAATGGGACTCCCAGGATCTTCTCCCATTTGCGTTGTGCCGGGGGGGACACACACCGGTGACATGCGCTGCATACCAGAATATAGTCGGGTGATGAGTTTGCGTGGTGAAGGGTTCACCAGGAACTCCTCCAGCACCTGGAACGTTAGTGGGGCTATTGGAAAGGAATCATAGAGTTTACACAACGCTGCTCTAAGTTGATAATATGTTAATCTGTACAGCACCCTTGTGTTCTCGTCTCCGAGGGCGCAGTCTACGGGGATAAAGGCACCGTCAGAAACGCCCGCTCCATTGTGTTGAGCCTAAGCTTCCGCAGTCTTTGGCGCACCCCCGTCTCTGCAGTGAAGGGCAACGCCGGGTGTCTAGGGAGTGGTATCGAGGGGGCAAACAGCGTATTCAGGTGCGCCCTGCGTCTAAGCTTCTGCCACGCCCATACTGTGCAGCCTATCGTGTTTACCTCAGCGCGCGGTCGTGTCTGCGGTCTATAAAGAGCCATGTCTAGCGGTGTCGGGCTACCTGATCATATTCGGGAGTGGTGTGCTCCATGAATTGCATCAGATATATCCAATAAAACCCAAGCTGGGCCTGTGCACAATTGTAGTATAATTCCATATCGGGGGCGCCCAGACCTCCCTGTTCGAACGGAAGCATTAGGGTCTCCCAAGCACCTCGCGGCTGATTTCCCGCCCATGCAAGAGATATCCGGTCCGATCGTAGACGCCGCGTGAATTCAACGGAGAGAGAAAGCGGGAGGTTGACAAAGACGTATAGAAATTTGGGGAGGACCACCATTTTTGCAATAGCAAGCTGACCCGCAAGAGATAATGGGAGCATCATCCAGCGGTCAGCCTGCTCTCTAGCCATTCCATAAGCCTGCCATAATTGCACCGCCATAGCTCCTAAAAGTCCCGGCTAAGCCAGATTCCCAAGTATTTCACCGGGGAGTCCGCCCATCTGAGTTGGAATTCCGACTGGAATTTGTCAGTGGCAGGAGTGAGTGGGAAAACAGTGGACTTTCCCCAATTTATAGTAACGCCCGATAGACCTCTGAACTGGATAATTTCACGAATTAGGGGGTCCAGGTTCACCGCAGGGTGTTTAACGTATAAGGTCACATCATCAGCGTACATAGACACTAAAATCACCCGGGGAGTGAAAGCAAGACCGCGTTGTGCATGGTGCTGCCTCAGTCTGGCGGCCAGTGGCTCAGTGGCCACAGCAAAAAGGAGGGGAGAGAGTGGACACCCCTGTCTCATGCCACGGGCCACAGAGATGGGGGGAGAGACTGTGCCGTTGATCCGCAATCTTGCCATCGGGGCAAAGTATAGCAAAGCAATTTTTTTTTACAAAGTGGAGCTGATGCCAAGGCGGAAAAGATGTGTGAAGAGGAACGGCCATTCCAAGGTGTCAAAGGCCTTGGTAGCATCCAGAAAAACCGCAGCAGCCGGGAGGGAGGAGTCTATTTCTTGCATGGTCGCAAAGAAAGTGCGGAGATTGTAGGTTGTGCCCCTGCCAGGGATAAAGCCACACTGGTCAGACCTCAGCACCGTGGGCAGCACAGGGAGCAGCCAGGCGGCTAACAACTTTGCAAGAATTTTCTTATCCAGGTTGATCATCGATAGTGGTCTATATGAGTCACATACCTGTGGGTCCTTTTCTGGTATGACTATAATTACAATTAGTACCTCTCACAGTACATATTGAGGAGGTGGGGCACAAGGAGTGGTGCAAATTCCTTGTAAAACGCAGATGTGAGTCCGTCCAGCCCGGGGGCTTTGTCTCCAGGCATAGCCCGAATCACACCAATCACCTCCTCCTCAGAAAACGGCTCGTCTAGATAGCTACGTTGGCCATCATTTAGCCATATAAGCTCAATCGAATCAAGGAAGGGAGTCAAATCGGGGTGTACTTCTGACTGGCGTGCGGCATAAAGTGAGGAATAAAAGGTGAGCATTTCTGCTTGTACAGCCTACTGTCTAGCAACTACTCTATCATCAGCCGTACGTAACTCACTAATGTATTCGCTTGCCCACTGCTTTTTTAAAAGGCCCGTCAATGTTTTCCAAGCCCCATCCCCTTCGCCGTATCTGCGAGCGCAAGTTTCTTTCCCCAGGTAGTGCGTCTCTCTGCTAGCCGCCTCCTCAAATTCCACCACCTTTTCTTTGATACATCCAAGAGTCTTAATTGGTTGGAGCTGAAGTACTCCGACTCGAGCACCCGTATCTCCCCCTCGAGGCGCTTGAGATCCCCTCTAAGTGAGCTCAGGACACCTGCCTGCTTGGCGATGCATTTGCCTCTTATAACAGCTTTGAATACCTCCCACAGCGTTGAGGGGGAATCCACCGTACCGACGTTCATTTTAAAATACTCTACTATGTCAGAGCGGATCGCTTCCCGAAAGACCTGGTCTCGAAGTGCACCAGAGGGGAGTCTCCACCTGAAGGCCTTGTTTGGAGCACCGGGTAGCGAAAACTCCAGTAGCACCTTTGCGTGGTCCGAGAGGGCACGAGCAAGATGGGTGGCGGTGTGCACCCATGTGTCTACATCCCGTGACGTTAGCCAGTAATCAATCCTGGACCAAGTGGGGCCCTCTGTGGATACACATGTGCCCTCCCTACTGTGTAAATGTCGGCGGTGCCAAACGTCTATCAGCTCGTGGTCCTCCATTAGGACCTGTAGGTGTTCCGCCGCCCGTGGGTGGGGCCGGTTGGAATCTCCTAACCTGTCCTTGACTGGATCTAATATGACATTAAAGTCCCCACCCCACAAAATGGTGCCGGGGCCCAGTGTCTCAGCTAGCCGCCAAACCTCACTGTAGAAGTGTGGATAATCCACGTTAGGGCCATAGACCGATATCAGCCTGACCGGTTGTCCCCCCAGCACCTCCGCCACCATTACATATCTCCCCTGGGGGTCGCGGTGCGCGTGTGCCACGGGAGTCCCCTCCTGAGGATGATAGCTGTACCTCTCGCATAATTTGAGTAGCCGGCTATAAAGTTCTCTCCCATCCAACCCGCTCGCAGACGCGCGCAGCTGGCACCCGTCAGATGCAACTCCTGCAAAAAGCAGATGTCCGCACCATGGCGGTTAAGATACTCCGCCACCAACCGAACCTTTCTGCAGTCGTTCAAGCCACGTACATTCCACGTTACTGCCTTCACTGTGGCCACACCATCAGCAGTGTGAATGCATGCACCCGCGCATGCATTCACACAATTTCTTGTGCGCCGGTTCTATGTCGGCGCCAAGCGCCTGTTGCAGGGCAGCCAGAGAGGGGAGGGAGGGAAAGGAAAAAGAGAACATTGCAACCGTACTAGTCTTGACAACACTCGGAAATTCCACCCCCCACCCACTACAGCCACCCAACATGGCTGAAAAGTAATACCCCTACCCCAAACAGGCCGGAGGTGGCCAACTATGAAGAATAACATAGGACTCATCCCAGAGGGGAACACCAGGGGCACAGCACCTCCCAGTGGTTGGATGGTGGGTGCTGGACGAAGTACGCCTGAGAGGAAAAAAAACCCCAAGCATTCGGGGAAACATGTTAAGTGACTGGAAAGTGATTGTAAAGGGGAAAGTCAGCCTGGGGAAATGCAGGAGGGAAGCCTATCCCTCTGTGCCATGAACATCGCAGCACAGCAATCATGACCTATCACCCAGAGTCTCAGTCATTTTCGTCGAGAGGGTCATCCTCTGCTGGGCTTTTGTCTGCACGTGCGGACCATTTGGAATGCCTGAGACTACGTGCAAATTTGGCAGCGAGTTTGGGATCCGTGAAGAACGTGGTTTTGCCAGGGTGGAAGATTCGGAGCTTCGCAGGGTAAAGCAGAAAGTACTTGATGTCCTGCTGCTCCAACAGCCTCTTTACCGGCACAAACTCTCTCCTGGCAGCCTGAACAGTTAAAGTGAAATCGGGGAAGAAGGACACAACATTGCCCTGGTGTCTCATTTCCTGTTGGCCCCTGGCCTTGTGTAATACAACATCACGGTCCCTATAATTTAATAGTCGCGCAATTATTGGTCTGACCGGGGCTCCCGGAGGGGGTCTCAGGCCAAGGGATCTGTGAGCCCGCTCAACTATGCAGACCGCTGACAGGCAGTCTCCAAATAGGGACTGAAACATCTCTTCCACATAGTCCTTGACCCGGTGCATAGCTGTGGTCTCTGGGATTCTCAGAATTCGCAGATTATTACGTCTGGACCTAGCTTCTAGGTCTTCATTCTTGTTTCGTATGACTTCCAGCACTTTTTCCATTCGAAGCAATTTCTCACGTGTGGCAGTTCCCTCATCCTCTAGCGCAGAGGTATGCTGCTCGACCTCCGCAATACGTTCATCGTGGTTCGAGACCTTGTCCCTGAGCCGGTCCAAGCTATCAGACATGGAGTCGATTTTTAGATCAATAGCCGAAAGTGATTGCTTAAGATCCGTGAACATTTCACGGATATTTGGTTCTGGCACCGACGTGGGATTTATAATTGTTTCTGACGATTCCCCGGGGGGTCTTACGCTGTTCAAAAGAGATTTTTGGTTGTCTCGCGTCTGCCTTGCCCATGGCGCACACCCGTTCCCGGGCCTCCGAGAGTGTGCTTCACCAGGATAACCGTTGCAATGTCTCTGTCTTGTGGGGGTACGGGTTACCTAGCAGCTTTCTCGTGCGGGCACCTACCTCCCCGGGGCAATGGCAGCGTATTCTGCGGGATTGTTGCAGTGTCTAACGTGGGCGGGCCTCCATCAGGCAGGAGGCAAAGCGATGAGGCACCCCGTCTCAGGCGGCAACCCCCACGGAGCCCACCGTGGCAGCAACTCCTGTGTGGCGTAGCACACTCCCCCCCCCCCCCTCCCACCCCCTCCACAGGGGCCGCAAGTGATAAGGCACCATGCTCAGCAGTCAACACAACGGTGGAGGGGGGAGCGCCCAGTGCCCCACCAGGTATCTCCTCCCATCTAGTTCTGCTTGGGGGCCAGAATTCTACCTCCAAACTGGCAGCAACTCCCAGCGATCGAGGCCCGTCGCAGAACAGCAATGTCCTGCAGGGCCACACCACAGGGCCCCGCAGTCACAGGCTTGTAGAGCTTGCGATTATCACCTGGTCTGCTGGATTAATGCCGGATCGTCCGTCCAGCCTGCAAAGCCTCACTATGTGGTGGCCATCTTGCAGCCGGCACTCTAACCCCCTCTCTCCATTCTTTAGACCTAAAAAGGAAATCTGATCATTTGTTTGTTAATTACAGCTCCATTAGAACAGGTTTTCCAGCCTCAAAACGTTCCATCGCCAGATAAATAGTGTCATGTATCAAGCTAGCTTACCAGTTATCTAATAAACTCCTTGTGGCTACACCTAAGGCTCACTCCACAAGGGGAAAGGCAGCTACTGTGGCCCTGCTAAACAATGTCCCCATGTCTGAGATCTGCAAAGCAGCCACTTGGAGGTTGGTACATACAATCACAAGACACTATTGTCTTGATTCAGATACTAGAGCAGACACTCAAGTAGGCCAGGCATCATTGAGAACCTTATTCCAATGCTGAGACCAGCAGCTCTTGATTTTTAATCATTTGTCTACAGAGGTAGAGGATGGAATTGCTATTCCATTCAGTGCTAATGACTATTGATGAGGATCCCCTAGAAGAGAAGGATAAGTTACTTACATGTACTCCTAATTCTCCTCCAGGGGTATCCTCATCAAAGTCATAAGCAACCCACCCACCTCCCCGGATAAATGATCAATCAATAAATCATCAATTTGTTCCCTGATCTTCGGATCTCCACAAAGAACAACTGACCTAACTGTCACCCCTGAGGCATGGTGGGAGAGTAGGGGTCATGGCTGCCTTAAAGGCACGGTGCCAGTTCCTTCATTTTCTATGCTGTTATGTTTTTTTTCTCCAATGTGGCCTATGGGCTACTCTGTTACATTGCTGCTTCTGCAGTTCAAAAAAGAGAGTATGAGTGTCTCTTTGTTCCCCTGTTTTTTCTTCCTATAAGTGTATATAAAATAATTAAAAACAGAGTATATGTCTATTGATGAAAATGCAATTTATTGAAGCATTGTTTAGCCTTGTTTTCATTAAGGCTGCATTGTCTTACTTGTGGGAAAAAAAAATATATATATATATATATATATATATATATATATATATATATATATATATATATATAAAACAAGATGGCAGTGGTAATAACATGCTGTAAGCACCTCTGTTAAGTTGGTAAATACAATGTAGAAATACGTATAGTGTGCTCAAATGAATAAACACTATGCCATCATAGTAGTGTACATTAATTTATGGAAAATGAAATTTCCCCCCCAAAAATTACAATTCAGAGCACAACACAGTAGGGCTATCAATAATGATGTCAGTAGCAAAGCGAATGATTGATTAAAGCCTATGAGGAAGGAATTTTATCCGAAACGCGTCAGGCTTGTTATTTGAATATGGAAGTGCGCGCTGGTGTCCTTGCAAGATTTCTGACTTTTGAGTGCGCCCTTGCTGCTGAGCACCCGTTTCATGATGTTAATCATGCCGGCTCCGGGCGTGAAGGGCTGCACCACCCTTGAGATGGAATATGGGGCCACCGGACACGGAATTTGCCGTTGCACCGTAAGGGGGGAATGCAAGCATGGATTTTGGACACAAACGGACACTTCTTCCCATTTGGGGGCCAATTATTAAATTTTTATCAATCACCATTTGGTTTAATGTAGGCTACTGAAAACTCAATCACCCAGCAGGCACTGGGATACATTGCAGAAGCCCATTGGAGGACAGATATTTAAATAATGATGTCAGTAGCAAAGCGAATAATTGATTAAAGCCTATGAGGAAGGAATTTTATCCGAAACGCGACAGGCTTGTTATTTGAATATGGAAGTGCGCGCTGGTGTCCTTGCAAGATTTCTGACTCCCGAGTGCGCCCTTGCTGCTGAGCACCCGTTTCATGATATATATATATATATATATATATATATATATATATATATATATATATATATATATATATATATATATATATGAAACAAGATGGCAGTGGTAATAACATGCTGTAAGCACCTCTGTTAAGTTGGTAAATACAATGTAGAAATACGTATAGTGTGCTCAAATGAATAAACACTATGCCATCATAGTAGTGTACATTAATATATGGAAAATGAAATTTCCACAAAAAAACTACAATTCAGAGCACAACACAGTAGGGCTATCAATACTGTTTACATATGGACTTTTGTTTGAATTTGTGCTGTTTTGAAGCGTTATTTGAATTAAAATTGTATCTGCAATAGTGACGGATCAAAATTACCCTACTGTGTTGTGCTCTCAATTGTAATTTTTTTAAATATATATATATATATATGTATATATATGTGTATATATATATATATATATTTTTTTTTTTACTTCAAAGGACCAGCGCTTCGAAGTGCACTCGAAATTCAGTCCCAGTAACTGCTCAGCGGCTTCCCTTCCCTCGGGGAGATTGATTCTGCCTTGCGCGTTTCGGAGCCGTGATGCTCCTTGTTCACAGGCATACATGAGAGGCACAGGAAATCAAAGAAGGCATCTTTCCAGCACGTCTTTTATTTCACCGTCATCCGGCACTTGATAACACAATGTTGCATGCTGGTACTTCGAGTCTTTAGTAGTCTTCCTATAGTAGGCTTTGGTGCCCCCTTTTTGCAATTTTACACCAAAGTGGGTCCTGCGCATCCCCATGCGATAAATTACTTTATATTTTAAAACAGCCCTCCAGTGGGCCCCCCAGGGCAAAGGTCTTCCGACGATGAAGCCAACTGAATTCCCCAGCCGGAGACTTTGCACAGTTCAGGTGTCTCGAAGTACCAGAATGCAACATTGTGTTATCAAGTGCCGAATGACGGTGAAATAAAAGACGGGCTGGAAAGATAAAGTAATTTATCGCATGGGGATGCGCAGGACCCACTATGGTGTAAAACTGCCAAAAGGGGGCACCAAAGCCTACTATAGGAAGACCACTAAAGACTTTACCTTTAACACTAAAAAGTATTACTTACCTTGTTTTGTGAGATCCCCCGCTGTGGTATCTAGGCATACTACCCTGAGTAGATGATGTAGTCTAAAAGTAATCAAAAAGTATTCCAAAGGCAATTTCTATGTACTTTAAACCGTTTTTAAAGTATATACAAACCTGTAACGATTGCAAATCCATTTCCAGTTGCATTTCCTTGTAAAGTTTTATAATTGAAAGTACATTTTACCTACCTGTGTCAAGTCCTGCTTGGTTCTAGAAATAAAACATAAGTATACCTTTTTTATGCTTTCCCATTTGGTCTGGATTATGATTCTGAGTGTGTGTAATCAGTCCTTGGTGAATACAATAAATTCTTAACACACCCTGTGGATAAGCTTAACTGCTTGCCCACACTACCACAAAGAGAGCTGTTAGTACTTAGTTAATCCAGCCTCTGGTATACCTCTGGGGACTCTCTGGACTCTGTGCACACTATACCTTACTTTGGTATAATATATACAGAGCCAGCTTCCTACACTAACCTGGCCCCATTATCTCAAATCAAATCAAATCAAATCATGGGACATTTGTAAAGCGCTCGTATCACCCGAAGGTCTCATGGCGCTTACAGGCATCTCCAAACTAAAACAGCTGATAGAGGAAAACAGGGTGGTCAGTTGTCAAAAGACCATGTTTTTAGTTCCCTACGAAAACGGTGGTAATCAGCCGTAGCGCGGAGGTGTAAAGGCAATTTATTCCAAAAAGTGGGGGCTAAGAATGAAAAAGATCTTCCTCCATTACGAGTTGTGCGAATTCTGATAGAGGCAAGGAGGTGCTGATTGCAGGATCTGAGGGGCCGGCTTGGTTGATGCCAGTTCAACTTCTTTTCCAGTAGCAAGGGCCACTGCCATACATATTTTTGTGTGCCAGACAGAGAATCTTAAAACGCGTTCTCTTTCTCACAGGCAGCCAGTGAAGCAGTCTCAGGTTTGGGGCCGAGGGAGAACCTGACGGAAGATTTAAGACCAACCTAGCTGCAGTGTTTTGCAAGACCTGCAGCCTAGATAAAAGATCCTCATTTATAGCTGACAGTACGGCATTACCATAGTCCATGCGATTGATGATCAATCCCTGGACCAATGGTTTCCTTGCTTCCATAGGGATCCATTTAAAAACTTTACGCAAATTGCGCATAGTACCAAAACAGGACCTAATTATGTGGTTCACCTGGTTTTTCATTGATAAATTATTTACGATTTGGACCCCTAGATTTCGAACCGATTGTTTGGGTATTGGACTGGGACCCAGGGTAGCCGGCCACCAATCATTAGTCCAGTGTTTTTGTGCGTTCCCAAAGAATACGATCTCAGTTTTATCACTGTTAGTTGTAGATGGTTTTCGTTCATCCACCTGTTAACGTGGATCATACAGTCCCTGAAGCGGGCCTTGGTGTCTATGGGGTTTTGACCAAGGGTGACTAGAATTTGAGTGTCATCAGCATATGACATTACGTCAAAGTCATACAATCTAATCACCCTGGCCAGTGGTGTTACGTAGAGATTGAAAAGTGTTGGGCTCAAAATAGAGCCCTGTGGTACTCCCATCGTGACTGGCCTGCTACAGGAACTGATGTCGCCAACTTGGACAGTGGTAACTCGATCCATCAGATAGCTCTTAAACCATCCCAGGGCCTTTCCTCTGACACCGATCTCCCCTAGCCGTTGTATTAAAATGCTGTGGGAGATGGTGTCAAAAGCTGCTGACCGGTCTAGTAGAATGAGGATAGAGGATTGTCCTCTATCCAGTGATAGTCTGATATTGTCCACTACCTCTACCAGCGCTGTCTCAGTGCTATAGGCGGCCCTGAAACCAGACTGTGAGGGGTCCAATAGATGGTTACTCTCAAGATGATGAACAAGTTGTCTGTTGACCATGGATTCGAGTACTTTCCCAAAGTATGGGAGCAGTGAGATCGGACGGTAGTTGACCAGGAGATTAGGGTCTGCACTAGGTTTCTTCAGGATGGGTCTGACTCTAGCGGTTTTCCATATTTTGGGAACTGTTTCCTGGACTAATGAATAGTTGCATAAGTCGATGACGCTTTCAAGGAGAATGGGGGCTATCATTAATACGAAACGTGGTGGGACAGGGTCAACTGGTGAGCCAGATTTTTTTTTAACATGGCATCTGTCACCTCAATGGATTCAAATTGGGAAAATTCCTCTAGGACAGGAAACTGACATATTTGTAAGACTGGGTTAGTTTCCAAGTTTTTAATTGGAGCTTCTTGAGGTGGGAAGGAGTTGTGTATTACATTAATTTTATCATCGAAGAACTTGGAGAGGGAATCTATCCAATCCTGCGAAGGAATGATCCCTGTCTTTAGTTGGGGGGACGTAAACTCCTTTAGGACCCTGTAAAGCTCCTTATTAGAGTTCGCCGCTTTTTCGATACGATTTAGCAAAAACAATTTCTTTGCCTGTCTGATACTCTCCATGTAATTACGATGAACATGTTTATACTTTCTGTGGTCCATAGGATCTTTACTCCTTCTCCACTTACGTTCAATCACTCTACAGGAATGTTTTATTATTTTTAGTTGCTCTGTGAACCAGGGAGCAGATCTAGATTTGATTTTCACCTTAGTAAACGGGGCAATCTTATCTAAGGTACGAGTTATTTCATTATCTGACCCTTGCTCCATCGTGGTCGGCCTGAATTTGTGATTTTCCCGTGGTTTATCGAGACCAGTTGACCCTGAGTGGTGGTTTGTGGTTTTAAGCGCTATGTTTCTTAAAAACTTTAAAACTGTATATCTCTGGTTCTACTGCTGGATTTTTGTTGTTCTGGTATCACTGTGTTAGTTATAAAGGGGGGTCTCTATTTGGCACCCTGTCCAAATAGGGACCCTTATTGTAGCCACGGTAAGGGGATTACACAGCTAAGATGACCCCTCCTCACCCCCTTGGTAGCTTGGCCCGAGCAGTCAGGCTTATCTCAGAGACAATGTGTAAAGTATTTGTACAAACACACACAGTATCATAGTGAAAACACCACAAAATGACACCACAGCAGTTTAGAAAAATAACCAATATTTATCTGAATTAAACAAGACCAAAACAACAAAAATCCAACATAAACAAATCAAGATATAAGATTTTTAAAAGGTTAAAAATAGTTCAGTCAATAGGAAACCATGGATGCGTCACTTTTATCACAAAGCGATGCGTCAAATTCAAAGACAAAAACATGCGCTGGAGAGGTGAGGAGCTGGAAAAGCAAAGTGATGCGTCGGTTCCTTACTTCCCAGGGGAGGTGATACGTCAGTCCCTTACTGTCAGGGGAAGTGATGTGTCGGTTTACTGACACGCAGCCTTGGTTCCTTATTGCTGGGCAATGTCGATGAAGAACTTGGTGTACATGGGCTATGCGTCGAAAATCTGGACGCGCTGGATCGATGGCGCAGCGGCGAAACAGACGCTGCGTCGATTTTCCAGAGGCGAAGCAGGTGATGCATCGATTTCCTCAGCCGCACAGCAGTGCCTGCATCGGAGTCAGAGCTGATGCCATATACCGGTGACACTGGGCTCTGGACTCGGGCTGCGGCGATCTTTCAGCCTAACAGCAGGCGCTGTCAATTCTTCAGCCGCACCAAGATGATGCGTTGGTTTTTCAACTCCGCTTCTTTGCTGCGGTGGGAAAAACAGGGGCTGAGGGTTGATGTGTGGATTTTGTTCAGTCCTTTGCAGCAAAGCCACCTCTAAGGGCCCAGAACTGGAATCTGCACCACTTGGCAGGTCAGAACTCCCAGCAGAGGAGTTCTGGGGCTGCAGGTGAAGTCTTTGATGGTCCTGAGACTTCTTAACAGGAGGCAAGCACACACAAGCCCTTGGAGAACCTTGGCATGCAGGATACAGAAAGCAAAGTCCAGTCCTTTCACTGCCCAAGACCGAAGCAGCTAGCAGTAGGCCAGCACAACACAGCAACAAGCAGAGTGGCAGTTCCTCTCCTACAGCTTCTCTAGCTCTTCTTCTTGGCCGAATTTCCTCTTAGTACAGAAGTGTTCCGAAGTTTTGGTGTCACAGCTCCAGTACTTATACCAATTTCTGCCTTTTAAGTAGGCAAACTTAAAAGGAAAGTCTTTGTAGTGTACAAGACCCAGCCTTTTCCTGACCTGGCTCCAGACACACTACAGGGGGGTGGAGACGGCTTTGTGTGAGGACAGGCACAGCCCTGTTCAGGTGTCATTGACAACTCCTCCCACCACTCTAGTTCAGGAAGACCCATCATCCTGTGATGGGCCATCAGGATATGCGGGGCACACCTCATCTCCCTTTGTGCGACTGTCTAGAGTGAATGCACAAACAGCCCAACTGTCATTTTAAATCTGACCTGGATTCCACAGGCAGGCAGAAGCACAGAAAGGTAAAGTAAGAAAATGCCCACTTTCTAAAAGTAATATTGAAGTCAATGGGGTGACCCTGTGTCCCTCGAAACCTGGGTAATAATGCTATAAACTACAAGTGGTTCTGTTGGGTAGAACCAAATATTTGTGACCACAATAATTTTTGAGAAGGATTCAAATGATAACTTAATTACCATGATGTGCACACAACAAGAATTCACAGTTAATGAACATTACTTCTTGCCTTTTAATCAAAAATGATTTTTTTTATATATATCAAGTTTTTCAAATTTTTAAATGGGCTGACAAACAAAATTCAACATATAATAACATAATAACAATAGTACAATAAATAGTGACTGGTGTAACAAATGGTGAAATAAACCGAAATTATATCTAATTCATACATAACAAGACAACAACATAAATATAAAAGGTCTCTGTCCAATTTTGAATTTTAACAGTAACCAGCAGTGTCTATGAATTAATGGTTACAGTGACTCAGGACATGAGAGAATACTACGTCGACATTTCAACCCTGGTATCAGTGTGATTTTAGAATCATCAAGTAGGGTCTTCCTCAGGACAAGATAAAACCTAGTGTCAGCCCCAGTATTCCAAAAGTGAAAACGAGTTGGCTTCTCCAACTATGGTAGAAGTATAGTAGCGGAAGGCTAACTCCAAATCTAGACAATCGTCAAAGTATGGTTGATTATCATACGGTTTCAGCCATAAGGCATCAATCAAGTCCATGCCTCCATTGGTCCTACATATAGGACCCGTATGTTAACGATGGGGTGTACCCAGGTTCGTACAGATGTGTATGGGCAATCCTAACGGGTAGTGTATCTCGTTAAACTGGGAATCACAATGCACCCGTACCAACTCTCGGTGCTACACCCGCAGATAAAAATTGATTCAATCGCATGTTGTGGAAGAGTTAATCAACCTTCCAAATAACTGCCTACAAATATGGTAGTTTTTGAGGTAACTTCGCGGACTCCATCTGACTAGGACCCTTGGTGGAAGAACGCGAGGAACTCCCAGAGTGGCATTTTCAAACACGCAGTTTAAAAACCAACTTCACTAAAAGGTGTATTTTTAAATTGTGAATTCAGGGACCTCAAACTCCAAATCTCCCTCTCTTACCAATTGGAAGTTACAATGACAACCTATGGGAGAGATAGGCCTTGTAATCGTGAAAAACAAAATTGGCAGCATTTCACTATGAGGACATGTAAAACACACCAGTATATGTCCTACCTTTCACATACAATGCACCCTACCCATAGGGTTACCTTGTGCCTACCTTAAGGGTGCCTTTCATGTAATAAAAGGGAAGTTTTGGACCTGACCAGTGGGTGCATTTGACAGGTCGACATGGCAGTTTAAAACTGCACTCACAGACACTGCAGTGGCAGGTCTTTGACATGGTTGCAGGGCTACTAATGTGGGTGGCATAACCAGTGCTGCAGGCCCACTAGTAGCATTTGATTTACTGGCCCTGGGCAGACACAGTGCACTTTACTAGGGACTTACCAGTAAATCAGAAATGCCAATCATGGATAACCAATCAGAATCACAATTTACACGGGGAGCACTTGCACTTTGGCACTGATCAGCAGTTGTAAAGTCCCCAGAGTTCTAAAACCAGCAAAAACAAAATGCAGCACACAGTCAAAAACAGGAGGTGAGAAGCAAAAGAGACCGGGGAAAAACACACCAAAGATTCCAGGTCTAATAGTATTTATTAAAATTTACTGTATTTTTTAGACCTGGGATATATAGTGGTTAAATGAGACATAGCCCCAAAATGGGGCTGCTCGACCCCTCCCTTGATACGAGATTGGGAGAGCGGTATGGACTCATGCATGATCATGAAGGAAGCAATCTACAGAGACTGAGGCTGTACTAAGAAATTTGACAAGATATGGGGGAGAAGGGTGGCTCAATAGTAGTGGGAGGGAACATGATACCGAACAATAGCAGAGTACAGCGAACAACCCCCTCTCTCACGGGAGGGCAATCAATCTCATTGTGCCCTCCGCTTTGTGCTCTAGTCCTCCCCGCCCACCATCTTATCTGCTGCCTCACCTCTCTCCGGATGGACCAAGCGGCGTAGCCAGGGCCTCAGAGACACCTGCAGATGTCGCCTCGGAGTACACCACCTGCGTCTATGGGGTTAGGGTCCACGTTAGGAGCAGTTTTAGGTGGCTCCTAGGTCTGCAATTTGCTGGGGAATGGAGGCGGCTGCAGCGTAGCTAAAAGGTAGGGGCCATCTTGGTTCACGGCTAGCCACGCCTCCTTCATTGTCCATTATCTTAATACAGGATATTGCCATATGTCAAACCAACCGAGGGTATGAATGAAAACACATTTTTTGAGGGGAACAACTCTACCCAATGGCACTAGCCCACATCACAGTTACGTTTGTAATGTTTCCCACTATCATCTCAATTGTGTAAAACATGTGGATACATCTAGACAAATACGATTATTATATGATACTGTACGGCCCATTCTTACAGCTGTATCTAATCTTTAACTTGTGAGAACTAATGCCAACAGTTTATCCTAATGTCGATGTGAAGCTCCAGTGGGCGCACTATACCAATTCCTGATAAGGGTGACACTGGGAAAAAGTGTCCAAATATTTCACTTTTAAATCTGTAAAGTGTACATTATTCAAAAAGTATGGAAATATGGTTCATTACGTGACTAAAGTTGATTTACCGTAATTCACATATTGCAGTGTGAATGGCTACAATTATTATTCAGTATTCCGTGGTATATTGTATCATATAACATGACCTAGTAATTAGGTATTGCCCACTACGTGATACCTTATGTTTCATATATAAACAGTGTAGGGCTGTTCTCAAGCGTTTTATACCACCTATGGTGTAATTGTGTGGCAGATATGGTAATGCTGTCCAATGACACAAATTGCAATTGGCTTTATCATCTCTAATGACCTTGGCTTGAATAATATCAAGCTGCATACCTCTACAACCGATATGGGTGATGTATATTGTACCATGAATCATGAGAAAAGTGAGGGAGAATGTGGCATATCAGTAGCTTTTTGTTCACATAGCGGCTGTTCCATAATTTACACGGCAATGCAAATCAGTGTATAAAGACAACGTCCATAATAACCAATCATCTAATTCCCATATTCTTGTCTAAGACCACACATGCTAGAGAACCATTCCTGCCCCAATTGTAACACCCTGAACATATAAAACTAAGCAGGCAAGAAGAGGAAGGGAGAAAAACAGGTGGGGAATTAGGCCATTTAATTCACAATATCAATGGCTGATGTTAGCAGTTTGTAAATGTTATGTTAGCAGTTTGTAAAGCGCCTGGTTACTCCAATCCGGAGTGTCCCTACGCTAGATTTCAATCAACATAACTGGAGGTAGGCTTCCCTTAGTTGTTTAGTGGATGTGGCCCTTCCTGAATAGCAAAGTTTTCAGGTGCTTCGGAAAAAGAGCTGCTGAAGGCTCTAATCTAAGATGGGGCGGCAAGCTATTCCATTGCTTAGCTTCTAAGAATCTGAAGGAGCTGCCTCCAAACGCATTCTACAAAATTTCGGGGCCCTGGATAGACCTATTCTTGCTGATCTCAAACAGCGGTTGGGGAGATAGGGCTGAATCAGAGGACGGAGGTAGCCAGGGCCTTTCCTATGGAGGATCCTATGGACGAAGCACATGGCTTTGAAAGAAATCCTTTTCTCAATGGGAAGCCAGTGGAGTTTGGTTAAGGCCGACCCCATTTTGGCACGCCTGGGTATATTCAGCAACAGTCGAGCTGTCGCCTTTTGTATCCTCTGGAGCATTAAAAGGCACCTCTTGGAGGCTCCGAAGTAAAGAACGTTGCTGTAATCTAGCCGTGCTGTCACGAGTTCCTGGACTGCAGTTCTTTTTGCAGAATCTGGGACGATCCCCAGAATCTAGTGGAGCATTTTCAGGGTGCCAAAGCCCATACCTACAAGAGTTGAGATTTGATCTCTCAAAGATAGAGCAAGTCGAACCAAACTACTAGATTTTTCACTTTAGGTTTCAGAGTCTGCAAAGGGCCTAATTCTTTTGGCCACCATGATGTGGACCAGATGGGCGGTTGTTTCCCTACCACCAGAATCTCAGTTTTGGCTGCATTAAGTCGCAAACAGCTATTCTTCATCCAATTGGCCAATTCTACTAAACAAAGTTTAAAATCATCCGCTGCTTGGTTGTTCTCCTGAGCCAGCGTGATGATCAATTGAGTGTCATCGGCGTAGGATACTGTTCGGATGCCATGACCCTCAATAAGTACGGCCAAAGGTGGCATATATAGATTAAAAAGTGTCAGACTCAGGGCAGAGCCCTGAGGCACTCCCTGCCGCAGCGTCCTAACCTTGGATGAGTGTGGCTGTTGGGTGACCTGAAATGTGGGGCCCAACAGAAACTACGCAAGCCAGCCCAGCACGGTGCCACCCACCGCTGAGTTTTGAAGCCTATCTAGCAGCAATCCATGGTAGACCGTATCAAAAGCTGCACTTAGGTCAAGCATGACAAGTGCAGCTGTTTTACCTTCATCAGCCGCTTGCCGGAGAGATTCTGATGCGATTAAAAGGGCAGATTCAGTACTAAAAAGTGGCCTGAAACCAGATTGTGTATCGTGGAGAAGAGCTTTTTCTTCAACAAAATTCATCAGCTGTTGATTGACAAATTTTTCCGCAATCTTCGCAAAGAAAGGCAGCAGGGATATTGGTCTTAAGTTCTCAGGTACAGAGGGATCCAAGGTGGGTTTCTTTAGGAGTGGAATCACCATTGCATGCTTCCATTCCTGAGGGACCTGTCCGGATATAAAGGATATATTGAGCACATCAGTGAGTACAGGTACAGTGGCTTCTCTGCCTCGCTCGAGTATAGCCGGGGACGCTGGGTCTAAAAGTGATCCAGAAGCTATTTTAGACATTAAGCTGTGGGTCTCAGCCTCTGATATGGCTTTCAGTTTTACGAAATTACCTGTTGCAGCGGCAACGGTCAAGGGTGATGCAACAAACTGGAAATTCCTAACACTCTCAGGGAAAGAAGAGTATATTTTGTCTATCTTATCAAGAAAGGAGACTGCGATCTAATCGCAAAGGGCAGTGGTGGAAGGGATTGACACCGCAGTCCGTTCCAGGGATGTCAGAGATTTGGGGCCACATGCATCAAAGTTAGGATTTGCGATTCCTAAATTGCGATTTGTAAGAAATAGCAATTTAGGAATCGCAATTCCTTATGCACGTAGGAATCGCAAAAAAATTTGCGATTCCTACACATTCCTTATTTGCGACTCGCAAATTGCGAATCGCAAATAGGGAATTGCTTCCTATTCATTCCTATGGGCCTAGAGGCCCATAGGAGTCAATGGGAATTGCATGCGCAATTTGCAAGTACCAAATAGGTACTCGCAAATTGCGCATGCAATTTCAAGGGTGCCAAAAGGACACCCTGATGCACCCCTGAAATAACAATTTAAAAATATGTTGCACACACACATGCCCAAAGGGCATGTACGTGTGCAACATAGAACTTTGAAAAATGCACTTTTGTGTATTTTTCAAAGTTCTCGCAAATTACCATCAACTTTGAGTTGATGGTAATTTGCGTTTCTTAAATGCGAAATCGGATTTTTTTGTTGTTGCATTGCATTTAGGGAATCGCAATTTGCGATTCCCTAAATGTAATTGCAATTTAAGTAATCGCAAATTTAGCGATTACTTAAATAGAGATTTTTGCATTGGGGATGATGCATCCCAAATGCAAAAATTGCGGTCGCAAAGTGGCAGATTCTGCGAATCTGCCCCTTTGTGACTGCAATTTCCAATTATGCATGTGCCCCTTAATTATCCGGAAGAGTTCCTTTAGAGCATTTTTTGACTGCTCAATTTTTTTAGCGTAAAACAGCGCAAACGCTTGCCTTAGAGCCTTATGATAGTCTCCCAGGGAGGCCAGATACGTAGTTTTCTGGTGTTCTCGTAGTCTTTACGCCATATGCGTTCCAACCGCTTACATGATTTCTTTTTTACCAGCAATGCCTCCGTATACCATGCAGCCGATGGCTTGGAGCGCATGCTGGTAATGATTTTCCTGGGAGCCAACTCATCTAAGGTCTGATTAATCTGCCTCGTTAGTTGCCTGTTTGCAATCTGGGGACAAGAGTTGAGTAATGGTGTTTCCTGCTTCAACGCTGCCGTGAAAGTTTCAGATGTAATACAGGACCATTTACGAGCACTTCTTTTATGAGGTTGTGCTACTGGTGTGGGAGGATCATGGATATCAAAAGGGACTATGTAATGGTCCGACCAAGCCACCGGAATCGGAGCACTCGTCGTTATCAAATTAGTTTGTAAAAATAGGGTCCAGAATATGACCATGCACGTCTGTAGGTGTCAGAACCAGTTGCTTAAGTGAAACCAATTCAAGTACCTCCACCAGACCTTTGGCTACAGGACACATATCATTATCAATATGAATGTTAAGGTCTCCTACTATAAAAAAGTTGGCGTACCAGACCGAATAATCAGAAATGACATCCAGGAATGACTTCACAAAGTTGGCCGCAGGACCAGAAGGGCAGTATATGAGCAAACCTGTGCGGTGATTATTTAAAGCTAAACTAAAAAACGCTGCCTCTGAGTTAGCAATGTCCGGCTCCATCAGTCTTCATTTCAGATTACGTTTAAAAATTATTGCCAACCCACCACCCCTTTTCACGGGGGGACCGTGTCAAGAATACAGTTGATAACACTTATCCAATATCTAGAATAATTCATAAGCCATTCTCAATAATTTGCAAAATTCCCCATTCAATATGAACTGCAAGTTCCTCAAACCTACTCAGACCTTTGAGAGTTTTAGTGTCCAGCTTCAAAATTAAGCGAGGTTTTAGAATCCAAAGTCTCCTTTGCCGATCTCCTCCATGTGGCATTATGGAAATCCTATCAATAGCACAAAATTTAAGAAGATCAGGTTGACTCTTGTGTTTGTCTGCAAAATGTGTTACTACTTTGCATGTTACATCCTGTTTTTTTATAGGATAAAAGTGTTCCAGCACACTCTTGCGGGGAAGAAACTTAGCACTTCCAACATAACGAGTATGCATGGACATTCCAGTACATAAATGCAAAATTCTGAGCCACATGATATCAGCCTTGTGATCTTTTTGTTACGACCTGTAGGAAGGAGAACGGTACTTACATTCTTGTTGTATCTGCAAGTGTTGGAAAGTGGATTATTGGTAGGGGTAAATGTAGGTCTGCCACTGGCAATAAGGCCACTAACACATGATAGGACTCAGCATAGGTCTTAGAAAATTATTCCCATGCTCAACCCTTGGTAACGTGGCTGCGAGCAGACAGGCTTAACTTCAAAGACAGGTATGTAAAGCATTTAAAAACACCAATTCAGTAAATAATTAAGACACAACACATAATAAAAATCCAACACCAGTTTATAAAAATAGGAAATATTTTTATCTTTACAATGACACCAAAACGACAAAAATCCAATGTAAGGAACCGGAGATATGAATTTTCAAAATTTAGCAAAATATAGCACTTGGAAGATTATAGCACCATATTGGGATACCTGCTCGCGATAGACCGGGTCAAAGTCAAAGTTTGAGGCCGACCGCGATGGAGCCCTGGGCGGCTACAGCTCGCGGCAGGTCCCGGTCTCAGTTTCTACCTTCACACTTAGAAACTTTTCTGGAGCTTTTCTCCCCGAGGTCCCTCGAAGCTCCCAGCCAGTCCGAATTCGGTGAGGGTTCGCCGGATTGCCTTTCGACGAGCTCCCGGTCAACTTCCCTGGAGTGGACTTAGAAACTTTTTCTTTAGTGCTTCAGCGGGGCAACCCAGGAGCCCGGGCCGACACGCGATGGAAGGCAGGCGGCTTGGCTCTCGCGGTTGCTCCCGGTCACCTTTTGTACGAGCGGACTTAGAAACATTTCTAGAGCTTTTTCTCGCGGGGACTCTCGATGCTCTTCATGTAGCCGGATCCGGTGAGGGTTCGCCGGCTTCAGATTTCTTCTAGTCCCGGTCAAACTCTGGAAGTTGGACCGACGGAGCTTTTAGCAGGACGAACCTGGGTGGCTTGGCCGGCTCGCGGTTGAAGGCAGGCGGCTTGGCTGACCAGGTTGAGTCGGTCCCTCTATGGAGCTTTTTTTCAAAGTTCCTCCAAAGTTCTCCAAACTTCTAGAACTTCTTCCTGAAGTTCCTCAAAGGGTCCCAAAGTGTCTCAAACTCACTCCAAGGGTCTGGAAGCTCCAAGATGGTCCTTGAAAGTTGAGGACTTCAGTTCCCACAATCCACTTGGACGTCACCCTTACAAATCCACTGGTAGTTCTCCAAGGTGCAGATTTAGTTGGTGATGTTCCAGATGAGCTCTTTTAACCTGTAGCTTTCAGGGAGTCCACTCTTTAGTTCCTTTTCAGCAAGATAATCCACAGGGCTGTAGTTTCAGATGGTGCTGTCTTCAGAGGTCAGGCCTTAGAAATCTTCTGGCAGGATGCAGAATCATACCAGCAGATGAAGGCATGCTTAGTTAAGAGATTTGGTCTGACTCCAGAGCAGTACAGGGTGAAGTTTAGAGGCACCCAGAAATTGAGTTCAAAGTCTTGGGTAGACTTTGTGGACGTTTTGGTGAAGGCACTGGAAGGCTGGATTGTTGGTAACAAAGTTGACACATATGAGGGATTGTATAATTTGTTTTTGAAAGAACATATTTTGACTCATTGTGCAGAAGAGAAGTTACGCCAGTATCTAGTGAACTCTAAGCTGACAGACCCCAGAGAGCTGGGTGAAGCAGCTGATGAGTGGGTGAGAACCCGGGTTTCCATACAGCACCAGGGGGGTGACCAGAAGAAAGGAGGACAGGTCCCTCCCCAGGGGAAAGCCCAAGGGAAAGAAGGTCAAAACCAGGAGTCGTCCTCCAAAGCCCCACAAAAACCTGCACAAAGAGGGGGGCCCCGAGCCAACCCAAATCCAAAGGGAGGTGGAATCAGGGAAAGAATGGTAGGTTATTTGATCCCTCAAAAGTGGGTAAGTGCTTTGACTGTAACCAGCCAGGGCACAAAAAGGGAGATGCTGTCTGCGCCAAGAACCTCCCCCCTAAGGGGCCATCCACAGGGATTGCCAGTGTCAGTGTAGGTGTGGAGAGTGTGGCCCCAGTGAGGAGTAGTCAGGTGGTGGAAGCAACCTTAGTCTCCCTGGGTGGGGTGAATATTGCAACCCTTGCTGCCTTACCTCCAAACATGGACAAGTACAGGCAGAGGCCTAAAGTGAATGGGACTGAGGTTGAGGCTATCAGAGACACTGGGGCTAGTGTAACTATGGTCCTGGATGAGCTGGTGCCTCCAGAGAGGTTGTTACCTGGTGAGTTTCACCAGGTGACTTATGCAGACAGCACTACCAAACTCCATCCTATGGCTGTGGTGGATTTGGAATGGGGAGGTGTGACAGGCCCTATGAAGGTAGCTGTGTCAAAGGTGCTCCCAGTCCACTGTTTACTGGGCAATGATCTTAAAGCCTCTGTGCGGTCAGAGGTAGAGAGAGGACTCCATATGAAAATATTGGAGCTCCCTGAGTGGGTATGTGCTGTGACTAGGTCACAGACTAGCCAGAAAGGAGGGGCTGGACACTTGGACCCTGGAACAAAGGGCCAAGCATCCAAGGACAAGGGCACTGGGCCTGGTGAGCCAGCCCAGGGAACTCCAGAGGTGCAGGAAGAATCTAACCTTGATGGGGAGGATCTGGCCTCTGAGGGAGGGACTCCATCCCTGCCAGAGCTGTCAGATTTGGCAGAACTGACAGGAGCAGGTGGTCCCTCCAGAGAGGAGTTCAGTAAGGGACAGAGAGACTGTCCCACCCTTGAGAGCTTGAGGCGGATTGCTTCTAAGCAAGAGGAGGGGGATGACAGTGGGTTTCACAAACTCTACTGGGAAGATAGACTGCTTTATACGGAGGCCAGAGACCTCAAGGAGGGGGCCACCAGGAGGTTGGTGGTGCCCCAGAAGTACAGAGAGATCATCCTGACTTTGGGTCATGATATCCCCTTGGCAGGACATTTGGGACAGACAAAGACATGGAACCGGTTGGTGAACCATTTCTACTGGCCCCATAGGTCTGAAAAGGTAAAAGAGTTTTGCAGCTCCTGTGTCACCTGTCAGGCCAGTGGCAAGGCAGGGGGCAAGACAAAGGCTCCCCTAATACCACTGCCAGTGGTTGGGGTCCCTTTTGAAAGGGTGGGGATGGACATTGTTGGTCCCCTGGACCCACCTACTGCATCAGGGAATAGGTATGTCTTAGTGGTAGTTGACCATGCCACTAGGTACCCTGAAGCCATACCTCTTAGAACCATTGATGCTCCTGCGGTGGCTAGAGCACTGCTTGGTGTGTTCACCAGAGAGGGTTTTCCAAAAGAGGTGGTGTCAGATAGGGCCACGAACTTCCTGTCCAGCTATCTGACTGCTATGTGGGATGAGTGTGGTGTCAACTACAAGTTCACCACCCCCTATCACCCACAAGCAAATGGTCTTGTTGAGAGATTCAACAAAACCCTGAAGGGCATGATAAATGGGTGGTCACAGAAGCTCAGGAGGAGATGGGATGTTCTCCTCCCATGCTTACTGTTTGCCTACAGGGAGGTGCCACAGAAAGGGGTTGGTTTCAGTCCCTTTGAGTTGTTGTTTGGACACCATGTGAGGGGGCCATTGAGCCTGCTGAGAGAGTCTTTAGAGAAGCCTCTTAAAGAAGCAAAGGACAATGTGCTTGACTAAGTGATAGGCCTGAGATCTAGAATGGCAGAGTACATGTACAAGGCAAACAGGAAACTGGAGGCCAGCCAGGAGCTCATGAAGCACTGGTATGATCAAAAGGCTACTATGCCTGAGTATACTCCAGGACAATTGGTGTGGGTGTTGGAGCCTGTGGCTACCAGGGCCCTCCATGACAAGTGGAGTGGGCCCTACCAATCTTAGAAAAGAAGGGTGAGGTTACCTATTTGGTTGACCTTGGCACCCCCAGGAACCCTCTTAGGGTCCTGCATGTGAATAGATTGAAACCCCACCATGACAGGGCAGACATGACCATGTTACTGGTCACTGAAGAGGGTGTGGAGGAGGAAACTGAGCCTGTGCCCGACCTCCTCTCCACTAATGTGCAAGATGGGTCAGTGGAGGGGGTGATACTCTCTCCCAAGTTGACAGACCAGCAGCACAGAGACTGTAAGCAAGTGCTGGAACAGTTTGCTGGCCTGTTCTCTTTGACCCCAGGCATCACTGAGTGGTGTGTGCACCACATTGACACTGGTGACAGCCTACCTGTCAAAAATAAGCTGTACAGATTGTCTGACCATGTCGGAGCCAGCATTAAAGCTGAGGATGCGAAGATGCTGGAATTGGGGGTAATTGAACCGTCTGAGAGTCCATGGGCCAGTCCAGTGGTGCTGGTGCCTAAACTTAATCCTCAGGTGGGGACCCAAGGAGTTAAGGAACTGTGTGGACTACAGAGGATTGAATGCAGTCACAAAGACCGACGCTCACCCTATACCTAGAGCTGATGAGCTCATTGACAGGTTAGGGGCTGCTAAGTACCTGAGTACTTTTGATTTGACTTCAGGTTACTGGCAGATTGCCCTCACTGATGGAGCAAAGGAGAGGTCGGCATTCTCCACACCAGAGGGACATTATCAGTTCAAGGAAATCCCCTTTGGCTTAAAGAATGCACCTGCCACCTTCCAAAGGTTGGTGAACAGGGTCTTGTCTGGGTTGGAACAGTTCAGTGCAGCTTACCTGGATGATATAGCTGTATACAGTTCTACCTGGGGGGATCATTTAAGCCACCTAATGGAAGTGCTTCAGGCCATGCAGGAGGCAGGCCTGACTATTAAGGCAAGCAAGTGCCAAATAGGGCAGAGTTCTGTGGTGTACCTGGGCCACCTGGTAGGTGGGGGCCATGTACAGCCTCGCCAAGCTAAAATCCAAACTATTTTGGATTGGACAGCTCCTGTTACCCAGACTCAGGTCAGGGCATTCCTTGGACTGACAGGGTACTATAGAAGGTGTGTTCAAAATTATGGGACCATTGTGGGGCCCCTAACAGAACTCACTTCTAAAAAGAGGCCCAAGAAGGTGGCTTGGACCCCAGAGTGTCAGAAGGCCTTTGAGACTCTGAAAGCTGCTATGTGTTCAGCACCAGTGCTACTGGCCCCTGGCTACACAAAAGAATTTGAGGTTCAGACAGATGCTTCAGAGCAAGGGATTGGGGCAGTGTTGTCACAGCTAAATGAAGAGGGCCTTGATCAGCCAGTTGCCTTTATTAGCAGGAGGCTTCTTCCCAGAGAGCAGAGGTGGAGTGCCATTGAGAGAGAGGCTTTTGCTGTGGTTTGGTCCCTGAAAAAGTTGAGACCATATTTGTTTGGGACTCACTTTCGTGTTCAAACTGACCACAGGCCTCTCAGATGGCTCATGCAGATGAGGGGAGAATCCCAAGCTGTTAAGGTGGTCCATTTCCCTACAGGGGATGGACTTTACAGTGGAACACAGACCTGGGGTTGCCCATGCAAATGCGGATGGACTTTCCAGGTTTTTCCACTTAGCTGATGAGGACTACCAGGGTGTAGGTTAGTAACCCATCACCTTTCGTTTGGGGGGGTGGCTATGTTGCAAAGTCATCCTGTGCCCTGGGCACCCCCCAACTTTTTGCTGACTGATATTGGTGGTAACTGACCTTGACTGACCCTGGGCTCTGCCTAACCAGGCCCAGGGCCAGTGCTATGCTGAAAGAGACACATTAGAATACAGTTAAAACACCTACATACACTAGTGTACACAATGGTATTGTTGAATTTATTAATACCATTCAGGGAAGTCTTTGAATGGCACTTCTAGCCCTCTCCTATCAAGAGTTATTAGTTAATAACTTTCTACCATCTTAACCTATGTAACAGGGGATTTGCAATGGGAAAAATGACTTGGGACATTTTTCCAGCACCAGGACTTACAAAAACATATTTTATAAGTACTTTGCTTATATCTGCAGAACTCCCACCCCATAGGACAACTAGGGGAGACTTTAGGGGTTCTGAATCTGTAAACATATTGCAGATCCTCACTTCACAGTGCTCCTAGCATCTAAGTCGAATTTGGGCAGCACTTTATCACAATGTGGGGAGTGAAATATGAAATTTCACTTAACCCAGGGCATATAAAACTCATTTTATAAGGGTCTACCTTATAGATACCTGACCCCCCACCCCTGGGACACCTAGGGGAGACCCAGGGGGTCCCTAATATGCCATAACATTGTAGGTTATCCATTTGTAAGTGCCCCAAACACCAAAGTCGAGTTTGGGCACAATTTACTTTTTTTTTAAATGTATATTTATTGAATTTTGTTTGCATAACAATAAAGCACAAGCAGGATAATACATTTTCTAGTAATCATCGGATATGGTTTACATGTGGCTAGTTAGGAGTTACAGAAATGTTCAAGAGGTCCATCCGTAATGAGATGAGTAATAGCTTTCTCGTATTATCTGCAAATCCGAACTCGGTCTATATCAGGCTCAGAAGTGTGAACCGACAAAATAGGTTCTTAAGTATTACAACAAAACCTAATCAGTTATCTGGCTAACCGAATATACATCCTGCATTCACCGGAGGAGGTGACTGTGTCTCACCCCACGGCACCCTGTGTCTTTCTGTGAATGAGGTGTAACAGTGTAAGCACAATTTCCAATAACGAAAAGGCCCAGTATATAACTCGTAAGCTTAGCGTAAGCATTCAGCCCACTTCTTTGCCTGTGACCATCAGCAAACGAAACCCTGCCAACATGGAGGGTAACATAATCCTAAACCAAAAAGGCCCCTTCCCTCCCCCCCTGAATAGAGAAAATATAATGGTGGTGGTGTCAGCTGTGTGCTTCATTGGACAAGCGTGTGTAATGATAAGAACGGTACAAGACTCAATGTGGAGAGTGGGCTATTTTCCTAGGGAGCCATTGAAGTGTGCCCCTTAGAGCATCTTTCTAGAGGTGACATTCTGGGGACTAGAACTAAAAGAGATGCATGTCCTTAATGGAGGGTGGACACACTGCCAGAGGTAGCCCCCGAGTCAGGTAGGATACCAGCAAACCCCATTTTTACTCAAAGTTTTTGTAGTCGTCCCTGAAGATATCTGTCACCCTCTCTAGACATAGTATTCGCCAGAGCCGTGCTTGCCACATCGAAATGGTGGGAGGCGTTGTTTTCTTCCAAGCCACCGCTATGGCGATTTTGGCTGCCCCTAGACATGACCAAAGAATGGCCTTGTCTGCCTTGGTCTGGTGTGTCAAGGATGGGTCCCTGATACCCAAGAGCACTCCCTCAATAGTGGTTGGAATGGGGTATCCCAGCATAGCTTTAATATGGGCTAAGATCTCCTCCCAGAAGGGCCGCAGTATGGGGCAGTCCCACCAAATATGTTGAAAATCGCCGAGGAGGCCACAGCCTCTCCAGCACATATCAGAGGTGTTTGGGAATATTTTTTTAAGCTTGGTTGGGTAAAGGTACCAATCCGTCATGGTTTTCATGTGGGCCTCTCGCAGTTCCAGGGAATGATTGAATTTAGTTGTATCAGACCATACCCCGGCCCACTCCCCCTCAGTTATATCCCTCTGAGCTATTCCTTCCCACAGGGCCATATATCTAGGTCGCGGTGAATGAGTAGATGCTAGGAGAAGCTTATAGAAAGAGGTTATTGCCCCCTTCATAGAGACAGCTGTTTGAACAAATTTTTCAAAGGTAGTCTTCCCTCGTGTGGCCGCATTGTGCACCCGGGGTGTGAGAGCCCAGTGTTTAAGCTGCAGATAGTGATATTGTTCCTCTGGTCCTAAGTGAAATTCTCTTTTACAGGTCTCGAAGGTTAAGATATCATAGTTGTGGAATAGATCTTGTAACATGAGGCACCCCCCCTCTTTCCAGGTGTCAAAGGGCCCCTCCCTTAGGGCTGGCGGGAAGGTCGGGTTGTAATGTATCGGTGTGTGCGGTGAAGGAAATGTGGTCCAGTCGGCCCCCCCGAGACAGAATCCCAAACCTTCAATAGAGTACGTGTGGGGGTGCTAATGTAGGCATTGGCTGGCCTATCATTCTTGGGCTTCCATAATAGGTCCCATATCGACCTCCCCGCAATGGCCCTATCCATGTACAACCAATGTTTTTCCGAAGCCCGTTTGGACCACTCTGTCACTATCCTAAGTTGTGCGGCCTTGTAGTATAGGCCGAAGTCGGGCAGCCCTGCGCCTCCGTCGGCATGTGGTCGCCACAGTATGTGAAACGGCAGGCGAGCTCGTCCGTCCTGCCAGATGAACTGGGTGACTAAGGACCGTAATTTGGGGAGGAGGTCTCTATCTAGTTGTATAGGTAACGCTTGAAATAAATATAGAAGTTTTGGGAGCACTGTTATTTTGATGGCGTGTATGCGGCCTAGCCATGAGATGAACATTGGTTTCCATCGCTTAAGGTCACCCTGGAGTTGATGGAGGAGAGGAGGGAAATTGGCCCCATAAAGACCCTCTACTCTTGGAGTCAACTGAATGCCCAAGTATTGAAGGGACCTTTTTGCCCATTGGAAGGGAGTGCGTTTCTTCAGTGATTCCACCTCATGGTTCGGCAGTGTGAGATTTAGAATATAAGATTTATCGATGTTAATTTTAATACCCGCTACTTGCTCAAATCTGGACAGTTCGCGGTGCAGAGCCGGGAGAGAAGATTCCAGGTGAGTTAGATATAGAATGATATCGTCTGCGAAGAGCGATAGTTTGTGATCATCCCCTCCAAAGGGAAGCCCCGTTATCTCGGGATTCTCCTGTATATACATTGCAAGAGGCTCGATACTTAAAGCGAATAATAAGGGTGACAACGGACACCCTTGTCTCGTCCCCCTAGTTAGCGGGAAGAATTCAGACACTGTGCCATTAACTTGCACCCTGGAGCGGGGCTCTGTGTAATTGGCTTTGAGCATATTAATGAATCTGTCCGCAAAGCCAAAGTGTTTGAGAATGTTAAAAAGGAAGGGCCAGTCCACCCTATCAAAGGCTTTTTCGGCGTCTAGGCCCATTACCACCGCCAGTATGTTACTTTTGGACGCCTTCTCAATCAGTTGGACCGTCCGTCAGATGTTATCGTGGGTTTGCCTGCCTTTTATAAAAACCGGATTGATCCGGTGTATGAGGTCTGGCAATAGATCATTCAGGCGTTCGGCCAATATTGCTGAGTAGAGCTTTGCGTCTAGATTTAGAAGAGCTATGGGGCGATAGGAAGCACATAGATGGGTCTTTTTGCCGGGCTTAGGGAGTACTGTGATGAGTGCCTCCGCCATCGTGGGGGTGACCTGAGCCTCCTCCGCCATTTTATTAAAGAGTAGCGTAAGGTGGGGTACGAGTTCGGTTGCGAAGGTTTTATAAAAATTTGCACTCAGGCCGTCGAACTGCCTGATTGTTGTATTACGCATTGCATTCGTTTTGCATAAGGAACTGCCTGATTGTTGCATTACGCATCACATTAGTTTGCATTACGAACTGCCTGATTGTTGCCTTACGCATTGCAGTATTTTGGCATTACGAACTGCTGGATTGTTGCATAACAAACTGCATTATTTTTACATTGCAAAGTGCCTGATTCTTGCTTTACGAACTGCATAGCATTGCATTAGGATTGCATTGGATCACCTAGAATTGCTCATTAATACCGCCAGACCCTACAAGGGCTGGCCTAATAACCGGCCAGGAGGAATATTACAAATACGCATATGTTGGATTTTTATTGTGTGGTCTCATCGTATATCTTTTTATATAAACTTATACTTGTTTTTTTATGAAACTCGTGTGGAGTCCTTTTGTGGTGTCATCATTGGGTCACTGAGAGCGTGGTTGCAAATACTTTACACATTAGCCTTGAAGATAAGCCTGGCTGCTCGTGCCAAGCTACCAAGGGGGTGAGCCGAGGCTATCTGAGAAGGTGTCTTTCCTTTCCCTGACGTGGAAGCGAGGGTCCCTTCTTGGCCTAAGGTACCTACCTCAGTCAACTAGGGAATCCCGGTTCTAACATTGGAGGCAGCGGTTGGGACCTACCGTTGATGGTCAGCGGTTTTGGAATTTGAACGTGTATTTGCAAATTTACTCACAGTGATTGGTGTACATCACAAGTTTAGCGCAGACCACGACGTAACCACATATTGTGTGTTTTGATTTTTTTTGGTTCTATTTTTGAGCGACCTTTAAGCCACACATCATGTCTCAGAGGAGTCAAGTAGCCAGTGAGGCTGCAGAATTAGAGTTCGACATTGAGGCATTGCTTACCTACAAAGTTGATCAATTGAGGCAATTCTGCAGAGCTTTGGGATGTCCCATGAAAAGTAGCGCCAAGAAGGAGGAGCTGCAAATGGCCTTGAGGTCCTGGTGGGAAGCCAAAGGGGCTCAGGAGACGGGTGATGTTGAGGTGGATGAGGATGACCCAGGGAATGGATTTAGTCCACAGGATTTGCCAGTGGAAGGACCATCCTCAGGGGCTGGTAGTAACCATTCAGGGAGGAGTTTTTCCCCAGAGGAGCTGGAGGAAAACCAAAGGGTCAGAGAGCATGAGTTGGAGGTTTTAAAACTTAAAACTCAAGCAGAAGAGAAGAAGCTGCTCATTGAAAGTGAAAAGCGAGCAGAGGAGAGCAGGAATGCTCTCGCCTTGGAAGAGAAAAAGATTCTCTTAGCTCATGAGTTAAGCATGAGGGAACTGGACATTAAGGTTAAACAGGTGGAGTCCTGTTTGAATGGTGGCAGCGCACAGCCAGTGCCAAGTGTGGATTAGTACAAGCGTGCACTGGATGATTGGGTGTTGGTTAGCATGGCAAATGATTTGAAGGGGTTGCTCAATTTGGCCCCCAGGGAGCCTAGGCTCAGTAATTGTTTTCCAGGATTGTGCCAACCCGTGTTAGGGTGCGAGCTCTTTGATTCCCGGGAGCTGGCACAAGAGCCCGACCCCTGGTCATGGTCCAAGGGTCTGAAAAGGCATTCGAAAGTGAAGAGGAGCGAAGTAGAGTAGTTAGGTCCCAGAATAGTGGGGGGGGGGGGAGCATGCGGGCTAGCGCCCTGTCTCAAAGGAGAGGAAGGGAGTGTGAGCAGCGTCCCCAGGGGTTCACCACCCCACCCCACCCCAGAGACTGGAGGGTTCCTTAGAGGAGCACCAGGTTGGAGGCCTAGTACCTACTTGCCAGCTGTGTGAGGAAGAACACCTAGCGTCAGGAGGGGGTGGGGCGTCTGTACCCGGAGATCCCGCGGTCCTGAAGTTTGTGGGTGCCATTCCTAAATGGCAGGCACAGAAATCTAAATGGAAGGTTAAGAGAGGGAGGTGTCCCTCCGTGGGAAAACCCGTGGGACAGTGCCCAGCCAGTAGGGCTAGGTCCCCTAGAAGTGAGCGGGGTAAACCCACTTCTACGGCAATTTAAAGAAGTCAACCTGTCTATGAATAATATAACATGTGCCCGTTAGGGTCACTCAATAATCAAACAAAACTGGACTAACAAACAGAATCTTTTTTTACAAAAAATATATAGATTTTTATTTTCATTGTTAACATTCATATAGTTAATCAAAATTAGCAAAACAAAAATAGAGACATATATATAATATTACACACTGAACATATAAATATGAATATAAATACGGTCCCACATTTAAGCATTCATAACCAACATTCATTCAAAATTTCATACACACTCAGGGCCTGATTCACAGAACTAACTTACGTCAAAAACGTAAAGTTAGTACTTTTTTGGTATTCACAGAATACACTTACTCATTTTGGTATTCACAGAATGAACTTACTCATTTCGGTATTCACAGAAGTTAGTAGTCCTAACTTTAGGACTCCTAAATGCCTTCTGTGAATACCGAAAGTCTTAAAGTTAGGATTTTTCTCAGTTTAGGAGTAGTAAAGTTAGGAGTCCTAACTTTACTACTCCTAAACTGAGAAAATCCTAACTTTAAGACTTTCGGTATTCACAGAAGGCATTTAGGAGTCCTAAAGTTAGGAGTCCTAACTTTACTACTCCTAAACTGAGAAAAATCCTAACTTTAAGACTTTTGGTATTCACAGAAGGCATTTAGGAGTCCTAAAGTTAGGACTACTAACTTCTGTGAATACCGAAATGAGTAAGTTCATTCTGTGAATACCAAAATGAGTAAGTGTATTCTGTGAATACCAAAAAGTACTAACTTTACGTTTTTGACGTAAGTTAGTTCTGTGAATCAGGCCCTCAGACATTCAAGCCAGTCATCAACATTTTGGCAACAAATAGATCCATACAGTTACAAGGTGGTAGAGGATCCTATACAGAGGGTAGGTATTAACAAAAGAGGGGGGCTCTCGTGCATTCTCTTGGTTGAAAATTGTAGCTAGGTCCGGAAGCACGAGGTTGTTCAACGCGCGTTTCGGTGTCTAACCCAATGTGGGTCATACCTTCATCAGGGCAACCAGATGTATATGTGGGACACAAGAGAGAAACCACCTAGTGGGATAAAACGGGGGGTGGGGTAAGAACAATCAATCTCTCATTATAAATCTCAATAAGGAACATATTTATACAATGCAATTTATCATATCGATTTTAAACACAATAACAATTCAGAAGAAAATAAATGTTAGCCACAGAACACAGAACCATTGTATATAAATAATTTAGAATCCAATATAAATATCAATAAATGAAAGGGAGGGACGTGCACCAAGATAGAATACATCCAATAACAAAAAAAGACTCATCCAGAGTTCTGTGCAAATTAGAGAAATAAATGGAGTGACATCAATAAAGCCATGAGGGCCATATACACATATATATATAGAAACGAAATAACTTAGTACGGGTAATCCAAACAAATAAGCAGAGCAATCAGAAATATTTATTGAGACCAGCTCAACAACGAATATCTATGGGGATAAAGATGAATAGGAATGTGAATCTATACAGATTAAGGGAAAGACGAGTTAAATAAGACTATAGGGCAGATCCATGTTATTAATCTGCGTCAAGAACCCCAGGGAAGACACCTATTAGGACAATCTTACCTAACAAGAGTGCTGCAGGATAAATGTAAAGACGGGCTCCTCAGGTTCCAAAACGTAGTGAAAACCGGGTAAAGGAGTTCAGGGTCCATGGGCCAGGAGGCTCATCCGTGCTTAGTCAAATACAATTCATTTCAATCTAGAACCACAATGAATAGAAGTCTTAATAAAGGAAAGTGGTTCGTAAAGGTCAACAAGGGCATATGGATATTTTAGAGAGAGGGAAGGTTATCGATCCAATGTGGGTTTTAAAAATTCCCTAAAACCGATATTATAAAGAGGAGCCAATATATCAGCGCTGACCTGGCGCTATGTAAATAAATGCAGAATACGATATTTCAACCCGAAGGGTCTACTCTATAAAGGGGGACCCAGCGACCTTACTTCCAACATACAGTCCTATAATCCAAGGAACATAGGTGAAGGGCAGAGAGAAATAGTTTGCGAATCGGCTAAATAGGGGCGATCAATTCGGGCGATATAATCATAAAACATCCGAACATCTAGTAACTGTGGCCGATAACCTAGATGTCAACTACCTCTAACTAGGGCAAGCATTCAGCTTGTAGAATGGAGTAAGGAAGGAAGAAGGCCAGCGTGAGGGCCTGAGGACTCACCAGTTTTCGGGATAAATAGCGCAGTGGCAAGGGTCCTCCAGGCGGCGAGCGGGGCAGGCGGCTCCTGGGGATTGTCGGAGAGTCAGCAAGGCTTATCCCTGTTTATAGGGGCGCGATGCACGTATCGACGCCCTGCGTAAGGGGCGGGGCTAAGTTCTTCCATCTAACAGAGCGCTAGACCACGATCTGTCTATTATCTATTTTCAGGGACCCCCTTCTTAGTGGTAAACCCACTTCTAACCTGGAGGGCAGGATAACTGGGGACAGTATCCTGACCGATGGGTCTTCCAGGGGTACCGCTCTAGGTGGGGGTTGGCAAGGGACCAGCACCCCTAGAGAGGCCCCAACTGCCAGGAAGTACCCATGGAGCAGCATAGTTGGCCCAGGGAGTAGTGACCAAGAGAACCCCGTGGGGTCAGGAAGGCATAGAACAGGAGGGTGTCGCTACAGTAGCGGGCCTGCGTCCGTGTTCTATCGCCCGAAGCAGGGAAGTCCATCAAGGTAGTGATTGGTCTACCCTGGCTTTCGGCTGGGAGGGGGTTGTGTTGGACTTGGCCCTTTTTGACTAAAGTTCCTTAAACTTTTTGCTTTCCCCCTAGACCTTTTTTCTGACATGGTGTTGCCAACTTAGATGCTTTGGGCACTTTGCCACTGCTGATCAGTGTCACAGTGCAAGTGCGCCCTGTATAAAGTGTAATGGTAATTGGTTGTCCATGATTGGTATGTTTGCCTTAGTAGTAAAGTCCCTAATAAAGTGCACTATGTGTGCCAGGGCTAGTAATGCAAATGCTACTTGTGGGCCTGCAACACTAATTGTGCCACCCACACCAGTAGTCTTAAAGAGAGAACTCAGGCCTGCCACTGCAGTGCCTGCACGCAGTTTGTTAAACTGCCATGTTGTCCTGACAAGTGCACCCATTCGCCAGGCCTTACGCTTTCTATGCACATCCGACACCCCTATGGTAGATCCAGGGTACCCCCCTGGGCAGGGTGCAGTGTATGTGAAAGGTAGGACATGTACTGAGGTGTGTACCATGTCCTAACAGTGAAATACTCTCCATTTCGTTTTTCACTGTTGAAAGGCCATCTTGCCCATAGAACAGAATGCCTATCTTCCCAAAGGCTTAAGATGGAGAGGTGAAGATTTGTGTGCCTGAACTCACAATTTAATAAAACATCTTTTTGTGAAGGTGGTTTTTGAATTGCGTGTTTAGAAACCACTCTTTTAGAAGTGGCTGGGTTTTTGTGCTCTAACATTTCTGTGTCTCTCTGCCTGGTTATGGATTGACTGTCTGGATTTAAATGTGATAGGCTCTGGAGAATGTCTTGACCCAGGGGAGGAGGTGAGACAGCAACAGGCTAACCTACATCTGGAGTGTAGGGGGGAGGAGAAGCCCCTGGAGGTGAAGAGGCCTGGGTTGCTGCCATAAACCAATGGCTCCGTCCCCTGCTGAGTGATTAAGGATCCAGACCCCCACTATCAAAGGCAGAAGGTGTCACTGGCAGGGAGACGCCCAGATCTGGTTTAGACAGGGGTCAGTGCCCCCCTGAACACAAAGACTTCAAAGACATTTAGAGGTATAACTATGAGAGCTGAAACCCCTGGACTTTGGAATGGAATGGAACTGTTCAAGACTGTAAAGGATTGAACCTACTTTGTGGTCAAGAGTGTGAGAAGTTGGCCTGGTATATGCTGTCCACTAATTAAAGTGGGCACCTTGCACCAGTCCAAACGGCCCTTATTGATGATTAGGTTAAAGACAACCTTTATAGAAAGCTATCCTAGTGGTAGATGTGGAGAGCAGCCTTCAGGCTAAGTCTTGAAGGAATGTAAAGCAGCTTGTTTTACCAGTATATAACCTCTTGAATGACCAAATGAAAGGAGAACCACACCAGGTATATATAAAATATATGTATTTATTACTAAACACTCTCTACTAACCTCTTTATGAGATTAGAGAACAAGGCACACAATATTACAGTACTAGAACGACAGTAAATAGAACAATACACAGTGGGCTCCAGGGGGAGACCAAACCATATATTAAGAAAGTGGTATAACAACCACGACTTGACTAGACACAGAGCCTAGAGCACGTAGAATCGCTGGGACCCCAAGGAACCACCCAAGGTAGTGACACAGGGGACCCACGGAGGACGGGTGCAGTGTGGGAACACAGACGCGAGCTCCGTACAACTCTATGGGAAAGTCGCGGTTGGAATTTTAAAGTTAAGGACCCTTAGGAGAGGACTTCAAGCAAACCCAGCTAAACATAGAAGGTTCTAAGGCCAGCACCCTTGAGAGTACCGAGGTACCCGTGCTACCTATCCCAGAGGAGCCGGGTGCATAGGGGTCAAGTGGTGTCGGAAAACCTCGTCGTTTTCAATGGCGTGATGCGCGAAAGTACTGCTGCCGTGTAGAAGAAAAGTGTCCGGTGTGATCCAAGCCTGGATCGGAGATGTGAAGAACCTGAAAGCAAAGGGGACAAAGTCTGGGTCACTTCACGTGACCAGGAGCGGAGCAATCGAATGCCCACCGATGTCGGGTGCTTCAGGTGCGGAGAGGTGAAGCTTGACTCTGCAGCCCCGGGGACCAGGAGACGACGACCAGATTCCGCGGGCGAGCTGTCCCACAAAGGATGTCGAGTGCTGGGGGGTCAGTTTCCGGATTGGAGACCAACAAGCCTTGGCAACTGCAACCCACGCGGTCAGAGAAAAGATGCTTCTAGGAGGACCAACAAGGTCCTGGGGACTCCCCAAGCAATGGAGAGTCAGGGTACGTCTGGAGCAACCAGGGAAGCCCACTGAAAGTTAAAGTTGCCTTCTCGGGGACCCACAGGTCAACGGACCAGGGATCGCGAAGGGACCTCAAGAGGAATCACACAATACCAGCCCACGGAACACTCGTGGAGTGTAGGCCAATAATCTTCGGTGGAAACACTGCTCGGGGCTTGGACTACAAGTAGCCCAAAGCACAGCCTCAGGGATCGTTTAAAAGCATATGCTGCTGCAAATGTGGGGTTCGGGTTGCACAGTCCCCACGAGGGCTGCGGGTCTCAGGTTTGCTGAGAGCACTAGTCAGCCTCGGGGAAGCTGGGGCACCCACCTCCTGTGTTGCAAAATCTTCGGAGTCCGTCGGGAGCTGCGTAGATGCAAACCGGTCAGATGCGTTGAGGTGCCTGCGTTGCAGGGGAGTAACTCCTTTACTCCAAGGGAGATTCTTCAGTCGTCCAGCAAAGCGTAGATCGTCGAAGGTTACTTGGTTTCTGTAGCAGAGTTTAGTCCAGGTAATATCTAAAGTCCTGTAGTCAGGGTTCCTACTTTATACCCAAGGAAGGGGTGGGACAAACTCTGGGGACCCACCTATGGGAGGGTCAGGACAGAGGGGTGGCTACACCCATGTCCTTTGTCCAGTTTCGCGCCAGAGCAGGGGCTGGTAGCCCCTGCAAACGGTTTGAGCTGGACTATGCACAGGGACACCAAAAGTGCCCCCAGGGCAGACATCAAAGCACTCTGAGAGTGCACCCACCCAGCCCCAATACACTAAAGCCTGTCTGGGAGGTAGTCGCACCTCCCTGTGACAGGAAACCTATTGTCAAGCCTTCCCTTGCCGGAGTTTCGTCCAGCAGCAGGAGGGCAGACTCGTGTCTGTGGCTGGCAGCATCCATTTTGTGATGCCAGGGCTCTGTGAAGCTGGTACCGGGTGTACCGGTGCTGTCATATTTCTCCCTCTAGGAGGGAGGAATCATAACTCCCACACCAGTTACTGGTGTGGAGGTATGATTCCAAGGTGTTTGACACCAAACACAAAATAATTTCTTGCAGCTGTTTTAAAGTTAGCATTTACCGCGAGGTTATAATGCACTTTAGAGTATATGGTTGGCTGCATCACCGACCACCCCGGAATAGTGGTTCCGAAGGCTGCAGAGGGGCTCTGCTCATGCATGGGCACCCTCTCACATAAAATCCAGCACCCTGCCTTCAGGATTGATAAGGCCTGCCATAGGGGTGACTGATAGGTTTATATGTGCAGTGATTAGGATAGATATAGTGAACCTATATCTAAGTAAGGGGTGCATGCACCACCTTACACAGGCTGCAGTAGCAGACCTGTTGTGTCATTTTGAATGGCCTCTCAGGGGTGGCATAATACATGCTGCAGCCCCTGGGAGGCCTCTGGGGTACCTATGCCCTGGGTACATAGTATACCATATACTAGGGACTTATAAGGGTACCCCAGAATCCAATCTGGAGTGTACCTAAAGTACATGAACAACCAATTTAGGGAGTAAGCAGATAGGCTGGGTTCCTGAATAGCAGGATCCCAGCCAAACTAAGTCGGAAACCAGCAAAACACCAGGAAAAAGTGGGGGCAACCATGCAGTCAGATTCCACCTTCCTACAAAGAGGAACCTCTGCCAAGGAAAAAACAGCTGAATAGACTGAAGGAAAGGACTGACCCTTGCTGTGTGTTCTGGGGCTGGCCTGCAGTTTGCTGCTTTAACCAAGGAGAGGCTAAAGGGACTTTGCTGTGTGCTGTGTCCCCCTGCTTGAAAGGACTTTGATGTGCTGTGTCCTGAATTAACTAAACCCCAAGGGCCCGAGGAGAGCTGGCTTCCTGTTGTGGAAACTCAGGAACACAAAAGTTTCCAGAAGTGTCTCAGCGACGCTGTGTGCGTGTTCTTTTTGCAGCCTGAGCCCTTCGTAAGAATTGCCCTGTGATCAGGGCACCTGGAGTCCAAGCGAGTCTCAGCGACGCTGTGTGCGTGTGCTTTTTGCAGCCTGAGCCCTTCGTGAGGATTGTCCTGTGATCGTGTGCACCTGGAGTCCAAGTGAGTCTCAGCGACGCTGTGTGCAGGTGCTTTTTGCAGCCTGAGACCTTCGTGAGGATTGCCCTGTGATCGTGCACACCCGAAGTTCAAGTGTGTCTCAGCGACTCTGTGTGCGTGTGCTTTTTGCAGCCTGAGACCCTCGTAAGAAGTGCCCTGTGATCGTGGGCACCAGGAGTCCAAGTGAGTCTCAGCGACGCTGTGTGCGTGTGCTTCGTGCAGTCTGAGACCTTCGTGAGGATTGCCCTGTGATCGTGTGCGCCCGGAGCTCGAGGGAGTCTCAGCGACGCTGTGTGCGTGTGCTTCGTGCAGCCTGAGACCTTCGTGAGGATTGCCCTGTGATCGTGTGCGCCCGGAGCTCGAGGGAGTCTCAGCGACGCTGTGTGCGTGTGCTTCGTGCAGCCTGAGATCTTCGCGAGGATTGCCCTGTGACCGTGCACACCCGAAGCTCAAGTGAGTCTCAGCAACGCTGTGTGCGTGTGCCCTGTTGCAGCCTGAGATCTTCGATATCGCCATCGGCCCGGAATCAACCAAGTCGCATCGGAGGCCCAAGTTGCGAGAGGAGGAGAGGAGAGCGAGGTCGCACCCCTCAGGTAATATGTGTCGCCGCCTGGGGCGGGTGCGGGCTCGGAGAGGGACGCTCTTGGCCTCTCCCATTCTTGCAGCACGAGCTTCTGCTCAAGTTCGTATTGCGGACTGTACGTGCCAAAGAGTGGCAGTACCGGGGCCGGAGTGTGGAGCTGTACTTTGGTTTACACCATACCCGTGTTGGGGGCATATGTTGGCGGAAGCTGACCGCGAGTCAGTACGAGAGGCAGAGAGACCGTCTAAAGCACCGTGATCAGTGCCGAAGTGACTTGCGCATTGCATTGTTTCTGCATTACGAACTACCTGATTGTTACATTGCGCATTGCATTGTGTTTGCATAACGAACTGCCTGATTGTTGCATTACGCATCGCATTAGTTTGCATTACGAACTACCTGATTGTTGCATTACGCATCGCATTAGTTTGCATTACGAACTACCTGATTGTTACATTGCGCATTGCATTGTGTTTGAATAACGAACTGCCTTATTGTTGTATTACGCATTGCATTAGTTTGCATTACGAACTGCCTGATCGTTACATTGCGCATTGCATTGTGGTTGCATAACGAACTGCCTGATTGTTGCATTACGCATCGCATTAGTTTGCATTACGAACTACCTGATTGTTGCATTACACATCGCATTAGTTTGCATTACAAACTACCTGATTGTTACATTGCGCATTGCATTGTGTTTGAATAACGAACTGCCTGATTGTTGTATTACGCATTGCATTAGTTTTGCATAACGAACTGCCTGATTGTTGCATTACGCATCGCATTAGTTTGCATTACGAACTGCCTGATTGTTGCCTTACGCATTGCAGTGTTTTGGCATAACAAACTGCATTATTTTTACATTGCAAAGTGCCTGATTCTTGCTTTACGAACTGCATAGCATTGCATTAGGATTGCATTTGATCACCTAGAATTGCTCATTAATATCGCCAGACCCTACAAGGGCTGGCTGGCCTAATAACCGGCCAGGAGGAATATTACAAATACGCATATGTTGAATTTTTATTGTGTGGTCTCATCGTATATCTTTTTATATAAACATATACTTGTTTTTCTATGAAACTCGTGTGGAGTCCTTTTGTGGTGTCATCATTGGGTCACTGAGAGCGTGGTTGCAAATACTTTACACATTAGCTTTGAAGATAAGCCTGGCTGCTCGTGCCAAGCTACCAAGGGGGTGAGCCGAGGCTATCTGAGAAGGTGTCTTTCCTTTCCCTGACGTGGAAGCGAGGGTCCCTACTTGGCCTAAGGTACCTACCTCAGCAAACAAATGATGGACGGAATGCTGACAATGCAAACATTCTCCCCCAGTCAAAAGATCTGGGTTAAATCCATCGTTCTTTTGCTCACTACGCCACCCCAGTTTGGACCCAGCCATATGCAAATCAGTCTTGACCCTGTGCCCCATGGGAACAGTCCAGACCGAACTGCCAGGCCAGGTCCTCCCTGGACCGGAAACAAGCATCCTGGGACCAGTTTCAGGGCATGTCACCCTTCTTCAGCCAGGCTAGCTTGAATCCAGTGGCACAGTGAGCAAGGGACCCACGTCTGGGCATACCCATCCCACTTAGGGCGAAAAGTGTTACAGCAAACAAATGATGGACGGAATGCTGACAATGCAAACATTCTCCCCCAGTCAAAAGATCTGGGTTAAATCCATCGTTCTTTTGCTCACTACGCCACCCCAGTTTGGACCCAGCCATATGCAAATCATCGAACTGCCAGGACAGGTCCTCCCTGGACCGGAAACAAGCATCCTGGGACCGGTTTCAGGGTATGTCACCCTTCTTCAGCCAGGCTAGCTTGAATCCAGTGGCACAGTGAGCAAGGGACCTACGTCTGGGCATACCCATCCCACTTAGGGCGAAAAGTGTTACAGCAAACAAATGATGGACGGAATGCTGACAATGCAAACATTCTCCCCAGTCAAAAGATCTGGGTTAAATCCATCGTTCTTTTGCTCACTACGCCACCCCAGTTTGGACCCAGCCATATGCAAATCAGTCTTGACCCTGTGCCCCATGGGAACAGTCCAGACCGAACTGCCAGGCCAGGTCCTCCCTGGACCGGAAACAAGCATCCTGGGACCAGTTTCAGGGTATGTCACCCTTCTTCAGCCAGGCTAGCTTGAATCCAGTGGCACAGTGAGGAAGGGACCCACGTCTGGGCATACCCATCCCATTTAGGGCGAAAAGTGTTACAGCAAACAAATGATGGACGGAATGCTGACAATGCAAACATTCTCCCCCAGTCAAAAGATCTGGGTTAAATCCATCGTTCTTTTGCTCACTACGCCACCCCAGTTTGGACCCAGCCATATGCAAATCAGTCTTGACCCTGTGCCCCATGGGAACAGTCCAGACTGAACTGCCAGTCCAGGTCCTCCCTGGACCGGAAACAAGCATCCTGGGACCGGTTTCAGGGTATGACGCCCTTCTTCAGCCAGGCTAGCTTGAATCCAGTGGCACAGTGAGCAAGGGACCCACGTCTGGGCATACCCATCCCACTTAGGGCGAAAAGTGTTACAGGAAACAAATGATGGACGGAATGCTGACAATGCAAACGTTCTCCCCCAGTCAAAAGATCTGGGTTAAATCCATCGTTTTTTTGCTCACCATGCCATTCCAGTTTGGACCCAGCCATATGCAAATCAGTCTTGACCCTGTGCCCCATGGGAACAGTCCAGACCGAACTGCCAGGCCAGGTCAAGACTGATTTGCATAAGGCTGGGTTCAAACTGGAATGGTATGGTGAGCAAAATAACGATGGATTTAGGCCCAGATCTCTGTACTGGGGTGAATGTATGACATTGTTCTGCATTCTGTCCATCAATTGTTGGTTTTGCATTTGTCACCCCGAGTGGTACGGATATGCCCAGACGTGGGTCCCGTGCTCTCCATGCCACTGGAGTCAAGCTATCCTGGCTGAAGAGGGGTGAAATCCCGAAACTGGTCCTAGGATGCTGGTTTCCAGTCCAGGGAGGACCTGGCAGTTCGGGCTGGACTGTTCCCATTGGGCACAGGGTCAAGACTGATTTGCATAAGGCTGGATTCAAACTGGAATGGCATGGTGAGCAAATAAACAATGGATTTAGGCCCAGATCTCTGTACTGGGGTGAATGTATGACATTGTTCTGCATTCTGTCCATCAATTGTTGTTTTTGCATTTGTCACCCCGAGTGGTACGGGTATGCCCAGACGTGGGTCCTGTGCTCTCCATGCCACTGGAGTCAAGCTATCCTGGCTGAAGAGGGGTGAAACCCCGAAACTGGTCCTAGGATGCTTGTTTCCAGTCCAGGGAGGACCTGGCCTGGCAGTTCGGGCTGGACTGTTCCCATTGGGCACAGGGTCAAGACTGATTTGCATAAGGCTGGGTTCAAACTGTAATGGCATGGTGAGCAAAATAACGATGGATTTAGGCCCAGATCTCTGTACTGGGGTGAATGTATGACATTGTTCTGCATTCTGTCCATCAATTGTTGTTTTTGCATTTGTCACCCCGAGTGGTACGGGTATGCCCAGACGTGGGTCCCGTGCTCTCCATGCCACTGGAGTCAAGCTATCCTGGCTGAAGAGGGGTGAAACCCCGAAACTGGTCCTAGGATGTTTGTTTACAGTCCAGGGAGGACCTGGCCTGGCAGTTCGGGCTGGACTGTTCCCATTGGGCACAGGGTCAAGACTGATTTGCATAAGGCTGGGTTCAAACTGGAATGGCATGGTGAGCAAAAAATCGATGGATTTAGGCCCAGATCTCTGTACTGGGGTGAATGTATGCCATTGTTCTGTATTCTGTCCATCAATTGTTGTTTTTGCATTTGTCACCCCGAGTGGTATGGGTATGCCCAGACGTGGGTCCCGTGCTCTCCATGCCACTGGAGTCAAGCTATCCTGGCTGAAGAGGGGTAAAACCCCGAAACTGGTCCTAGGATGCTTGTTTCCAGTCCAGGGAGGACCTGGCCTGGCAGTTCGGGCTGGACTGTTCCCATTGGGCACAGGGTCAAGACTGGATTTGCATAAGGCTGGGGTCAAACTGGAATGGCATGGTGAGCAAAAAAACGATGGATTTAGGCCCAGATCTCGGTACTGGGGTGAATGTATGACATTGTTCTGCATTCTGTCCATCAATTGTTGTTTTTGCATTTGTCACCCCGAGTGGTACGGGTATGCCCAGACATGGGTCCCGTGCTCTCCATGCCACTGGAGTCTAGCTATCCTGGCTGAAGAGGGGTGAAACCCCGAAACTGGTCCTAGGATGCTTGTTTCCAGTCCAGGGAGGACCTGGCCTGGCAGTTCGGGCTGGACTGTTCCCATTGGGCACAGGGTCAAGACTGGATTTGCATATGGCTGGGTTCAAACTGGAATGGCATGGTGAGCAAAAAAACGATGGATTTACGCCCAGATCTCTGTACTGGGGTGAATGTATGACATTGTTCTGCATTCTGTCCATCAATTGTTGTTTTTGCATTTGTCACCCCGAGTGGTACGGGTATGCCCAGACGTGGGTCCCGTGCTCTCCATGCCACTGGAGTCAAGCTATCCTGGCTGAAAAGGGTGAAACCCCGAAACTGGTCCTAGGAAGCTTGTTTCCAGTCCAGAGAGGACCTGGCCTGGCAGTTCGGGCTGGACTGTTCCCATTGGGCACAGGGTCAAGACTGATTTGCATAAGGCTGGGTTCAAACTGGAATGGCATGGTGAGCAAAAAAACGATCGATTTAGGCAGATCTCTGTACTGGGGTGAATGTATGACATTGTTCTGCATTCTGTCCATCAATTGTTGTTTTTTCATTTGTCACCCGAGTGGTACGGGTATGCCCAGACGTGGGTCCCGTCCTCTCCATGCCACTGGAGTCAAGCTATCCTGGCTGAAGAGGGGTGAAACCCCGAAACTGGTTCTAGGATGCTTGTTTCCAGTCCAGGGAGGACCTGGCCTGGCAGTTCGGGCTGGACTGTTCCCATTGGGCACAGGGTCAAGACTGGATTTGCATAAGGCTGGGTTCAAACTGGAATGGCATGGTGAGCAAAAAAACGATGGATTTAGGCCCAGATCTCTGTACTGGGGTGAATGTATGAGATTGTTCTGCATTCTGTCCATCAATTGTTGTTTTTGCATTTGTCACCCCGAGTGGTACGGGTATGCCCAGATGTGGGTCCCATGCTCTCCATGCCACTGGAGTCAAGCTATCCTGGCTGAAGAGGGGTGAAACCCGGAAACTGGTCCTAGGATGCTTGTTTCCAGTCCAGGGAGGACCTGGCCTGGCAGTTCGGGCTGGACTGTTCCCATTGGGCACAGGGTTAAGACTGATTTGCATAAGGCTGGGTTCAAACTGGAATGGCATGGTGAGTAACCCTGGGCGTAGTTCGCGTAATAGCGCTACGCGTAGCTACGTGAAGTGCACTTCGCACTACGCGTGCTACGCGTAGCACTACGCGAACTGCGTAGTGCGGTAGGAAATGCCGTTAGCAATGATTGCACAGTGCCGGATGCTTGTCCGTACTGTGCAATTATTGCAAATGGCATATTGCATAGTGCAAGCGGTCGTTTTCTGCCGCTCGAGTAGATTTGAACTCGAGCGGCAGTTTTCTCAACGCGGACTGGTAGTCTCTCATCGCGAGCGGTCGCGAGCATACGCGACCACTCGCAATGAGAAACCTGACCTCCCCGCGTTGAGAATCTCGCCGGGAGGTTTATTTTCCACGCTCGCGATCGGCAACTTGATGTTGCTGATCGCGAACGAGGAAAAAGTCTCGCCGGGATGTCATTTTGCTCGCTCGCGGTCGCCAACTTGACGTTGAGGACCGCGAGCAAGCAAAAAATGCCCGCTACGCGTTTTTGCACTGTGCTACGTGCAATTCGCGTAGCGCGTAGTTGCGCAAACAACGCGAACGTAGCGTAGTTTTCCGCCCAGGCCTAATGGTGAGCAAAATAACGATGGATTTAGGCCCAGATCTCTGTACTGGGGTGAATGTATGACATTGTTCTGCATTCTGTCCATCAATTGTTGTTTTTGCATTTGTCACCCCGAGTGGTACGGGTATGCCCAGACGTGGGTCCCGTGCTCTCCATGCCACTGGAGTCAAGCTATCCTGGCTGAAGAGGGGTGAAACCCCGAAACTGGTCCTAGGATGCTTGTTTCCAGTCCAGGGAGGACCTGGCCTGGCAGTTCGGGCTGGACTGTTCCCATTGGGCACAGGGTCAAGACTGATTTGCATAAGGCTGGGTTCAAACTGGAATGGCATGGTGAGCAAAAAAACGATGGATTTAGGCCCAGATCTCTGTACTGGGGTGAATGTATGATATTGTTCTGCATTCTGTCCATCAATTGTTGTTTTTGCTAAGGTACCTACCTCAGCCAACTAGGGAATCCCGGTTCTAACAGCACTTATAGCACTGTAGATAGCATCTTGAAGTGTCTCAACTTGCCCGCTAAGTAGCACTTTAACCAGCTGCTCACCTAGCAGTGTGCCCCCGTGTTAACCGTGCGCAGAACACCTCTCTATAAAAACAGTGCTGCTTGCATAGAACTTTAATATGACTGCAGCAGCTTTCTTTTATCATGGGCTCCTTAGCTTGTGATACTTCTGTTGGTGCTGGTTAGGTTGTGCCACAATGTGTGACTCTTGGGGAGTCATCTACTTGGCATAATCAGAATTGTAACCCCCAAACCCAATTGTCCCTCTTACACAAAGGTATACAGTTATTTCGCATCCCACCGGACATGTGGCATATTTGATTGGATTATTCCAAACTAGGCCATATTACAGGTGCTACATTAGTTCCAATGTTATAAGCCATGTGAGGGATTACTGTAAAGTTTTTAATGTATGTCTAATCCCTTTGAAGAACTTATTTGCGTTCAACTAAATGATACAATTTGCTGCAGAATAATTGCACTGCCTCTTAATGAATGTTCACTTTTACTAATTAGTCAATTGTGTTTGGGTAATCAAAGCTGTATGTATTTAACACACACTCTGTAGTTGGACCCTGATTACTCTAAGAGGCAATTGATTGGTTAAAGTTTTAGCAATTGTTTCGTTTCACTAGAATTTTTGGAGCGGCGACTTGACATTGGAATGATTTTTAGTAATTGTACAATCGCTCAATAAATCAAAATGTAAATCAACTATGAGGATGACAGACTGCAGTCTGACACATGCAGTATTGAGTAAAAGCTCACAAGTACCACAGGCTTGCACAGTATCTCTCAGGTGCCTCTTGAAGAACTGGCTTGGCAGTTCCGGCAGGACTGTTCCAATGAGGAATAGGGTCAAGACTGATTTGCATATGGCTCGGTCTGAACTGGGGTAATGAAGTGGGCTAAAGAACGATGATGGATTCAACCCAGATCTGTGACTGGGGTCAGTGTCCATTATCTCCTTGTGTTTGCTTTGTTTGCCCTAAGTTGGCAGGGTATGCCCAGACGTGGGTCCCTTGCTCACTTTGGCACTGGATTCAAGCTAGCCTGGCTGATGAGGGGTGTTACCCCGAAACCGGTCCCAGGCTGCTTGTTTCTGGTCCAGGGAAGACCTGGCTTGGCAGTCCGGGCTGGACTGTCCCCATGAGGAACAGGGTCAAGACTGATTTGCATATGGCTGGGTCTAAACTGGGGTTGTGAAGTGAGTTAAAGAACGATGATGGATTCAACCCTGATCTGTGGCTGGGGGTGAGTGTCTGAAAAGTTTCTGCGCTCCGTCCATCATCTCCTTGTGTTTGTTTTGTTTGCCCTAAGTTTGCAGGGTATGCCCAGACGTGGGTCCCTTGCTCACTTTGCCACTGGATTCAAGCTAGCCTGGCTGATGAGGGGTGTTACCCCGAAACCGGTCCCAGGATGCTTGTTTCTGGTCCAGGGAAAACCTGGCTTGGTAGTCCGGGCTGGACTTTTCCCATGAGGAACAGGGTCAAGACTGATTTGCATATGGCTGGGTCTGAACAGGGGTGGCGAAGTGAGCTAAAGAACGATGATGGTTTCAATGCAGATCTGTGACTGGGGGTGAGTGTCTGAAAAGTTTCAGCGCTCTGTCCATCGTCTCCTTGTGTTTGCTTTGTTTGCCCTAATTTGGCACGGTATGCCCAGACGTGGGTCCCTTGCTCACTTTGCCATTGGATTCAAGCTTGCCTGGCTGATGAGGGGTGTTTCCCTGAAACCGGTCCCAGGATGCTTGTTTCCGGTCCAGGGAAGACCAGGCTTGGCAGTTCGGGCTGGACTGTTCCCATGAGGAACAGGGTCAAGACTGATTCGCATATGGCTGGGTCTGAACAGGGGTGGCGAAGTGAGCTAAAGAACGATGATGGATTCAACCCTGATCTGTGACTGGGGGCGAGTGTCTGAAAAGTTTCAGTGCTCCGTCCATCATCTCCTTGTGTTTGCCTCTTCATCGAAGCCATGCAAGATTCTGCCAAAGTGTCATGGCCAATGACAAAAACAACAAAATTCAGTGCAAAGAGAGATTGTGCTTGCCTGCCTGACTCATTACTCAGCTTGCTTGCACTTGTAGATGCAGTTCAATTACAGTGGATCTTTTATAGGTTCACATGCTATTTGAATATTCCCCCATGTCAATCTATAACACCTCTGGTAAAACTAGAGGATATGTTATATGTTTAAATAAAAGCCCAGCTTTAGTCAGTTGAACTTACTCTTATCCATTCTTTGCTGCACCTCCCTTGATCAGATTCTTACTTTGTGTTCTTGTGCATGGGAGACCCCAAAGGACTCTTCATATTTTTAACTACTTAGTTACTTACTTAACTTCCAACTAATTACACTTTTAATAAATGTTTCTTTTGGCTGCAGGTTTTCATCTGGGGATTCACCAGTGGTTCCTATATAAGGTAGAATGTGCTTTTCATTTGTGTAATGATTTCCTAAAAAGAAAGCAATGGCTTTATTCAAGACCTGTGACCAGTGTGGCAAGAGGACCATCTCTTAAGAGGAACCAGTGTGTGTACTACCTGTAACCTGACCATGCTATTACTGAACACAACTTATGCAAGGCTTTATCGTGAAGAAAAGAGCCACAATGGTGATGTTGAATCAGAACAGGAATATAAAAAAATTCAGAAAGGCCTAAACTTGCATCTAAAACTATTCCCTCTTCTAGAGCTCCAGTTTTCAACACTAGAGGAAGCGAGGTCAGAAAGGCCACTCTACTGCCTTGTTACTCCGTAGGGTAATTCTATAGCGTTTGGAAGCATTTTTCCTCTTTAGCCGATGTCATGCCATCACTATTGCACTCCTCAACGTCAATCTTGACATCATCAGCCTAACTCCTATCATAGCCTCTATTCTAAGCCAGGGTTGAGATTCTTAATGCTGATGCTGTTGTTGACCTCTCCAAAGTTGATCACAGTGCCTGTGTATACATCAACTCCAGCGTCAAAGCTGTAAATATCTTCTTCAACACCACACCCCTCAAAAGTATGTCCAGTGGAATCGCGCCCAGCCTTGACATGAACTTTGGTGTCAGCAACTAAAAGGTTGCACCAAGTGAAGGTGGAGATGGTGAAAGGCAGATGTGACACTAGGTGGTGGAGAAGGAAAAGAAGGAAAAGTAGCACCTCTTGAAAAAGGAATGTCTAAGCTAAAGGAAAGAGAGATATGTGGCTTGAAGCAGAGTGGTCCATCATAGGTGGAAAGGTCATACCTTCCAGAGGAATTGATGATGTCTAAAGAATTCCTCACATCACTGAAGCAGTTGAACATGAGAAGCGATCTCCTAGCACTTAAGAGTTTAAAAAGTAAGAAAGATAATCATCAATTTGAGTTGACTCATCAAAGGGGACTATCTAGACAACACCAACCGGTCCCAGGATGCTTGATTCCGGTTCAGGAAAGACATGGCTTGGCAGTTCGGTCTGGACTGTTCCCATGAGGCACAGGGTCAAGACTGATTTGCATATAGCTATGTCTGAACTGGGGTGGCAAAGTGAGCTAAAGAATGATGATGGATTCAACCCAGATCTGTGACTGGGGGTGAGTGTTTGAAAAGTTTCAGCACTCCGTCCATCATCTCCTTGTGTTTGCTTTGTTCGCCCTAAGTTGGCAGGGTATGCCCAGACGTGGGTCCCTTGTTCACTTTGCCACTGGATTCAAGCTAGCCTGGCTGATGAGGGCTGTTAGCCTGAAACCGGTCCCAGGATGCTTGATTCCGGTCCAGGGAAGACATGGCTTGGCAGTTCGGTCTGGACTGTTCCCATGAGGCACAGGGTCAAGACTGATTTGCATATAGCTATGTCTGAACTGGGGTGGCAAAGTGAGCTAAAGAATGATGATGGATTCAACCCAGATCTGTGACTGGGGGTGAGTGTTTGAAAAGTTTCAGCACTCCGTCCATCATCTCCTTGTGTTTACTATCTAGACAACCCCTTTCAAGAAGGCTGGGGGGGTAGTTAGAAACAGGAAGCAGGAAGCACCAGGGCTCCCACGCTCCCCGCAGCCAATCACAATGCTGCAATGCAGTGCAGCGTTGTGATTGGCAGAGCGCCATGACACTGTGCTCAGCCAGGGGCTGTAATGCAGCCTGCATGGAGAACAGGGAAGTGCGCATGACTGTTTTGTGCGGCCCCAGAGTGCCAACCAGTCAGTCATTGCGCACAGGAGTGTTCTACCACCCCCCCACCTGCTCTGCAGCCCGCCCCCTCACGTACGCTGCTGCAGCAGGAGGACAAGATAAAATGATAATAACATTGTTATTATCATTTTATTTTCTCCTTTCTTTTGCTGCTTCCTGGCCGTGGGGCGATGCTCCTCCGCCTTAGCGGAGGAGCAGCCACACCGGGCACTCGCTTTTCAAGGCTTTGGATTGCAATCTGCTCCGACTGTCTTCATGTAGTACCTTGCATTCCAGTGACTCGCATCCAAAGGAAGGGAATCCATGTCTACTGTCTGGACGACTGGCTCCTGAAGGTATTGTCACGGGTGGAGGCTGAGACTGCCATCCAAAGTGCACACAACTGTTTGAAACTTTAGTATTATCTGTCATCTTGCCGAAGTTCCTGTTCACACCATTTCAGGAGATCATAGTACTTGGATTTTCCTTCGACTTCAGTTGTTGCAGGATACTTCCGGTGGAAAACAAGGTGTGGATCTTCCTGGAATAATCTACATTAGTAAAGGAGTCAACTTCATTGACTGCTACACTGCTTTTAGCCCTGGCTCATTTCATTGTGCATCAATATTGTGTAGGCTCAGGATGACAGACCTGCAAGAATAGATCCACCTACAGTGGATATAGGTGACATGGGAGTGGCAGGACTACCTTTAGGTGATCTAATGACCATAGCCACATGCTTGTTGATTTGTCATTGTCATCTGATGGCCAGCATTCTCCTTTGCCCCTTATCTTCGAGGTCACAGTAACCGCAGATACCTTCCTGAAAGGTTGGTATACTCATCTGGGCTCACTATCAACAGTAGTCCAAACCAAAAAACAAACTACACATTAACGTGCCATAGGTGTGGGACATAAAGCATGCAGTGAGAGTGTTCTAAGCATGTCACAGGAAGGACAGTCATCATTATGGCCAACAATAAACAACTATGTACTCTAAACTAAAGCAAGGCTGTTCCATGTATTTACCTTCTCAAGGGAATCCTGGGATATCTGGAAGTGTGAAGACAAACTAAATGTTTGTCTGATGGCAGGACTCCTTCCAGCCACAAAGAACAGCAAGGCAGACAACTTCAGGCGATTGGACCTGAACCACACAGCCGGGAGCTCATCTGATGTTAGTGGATGACCTTTTCACCATCCGAACTATGCACCTCTTCATGACAGGGACAAAAAGTCAATGATTTGGTGTTGATTTAAAATTTGTTGTGCAGGTTACTCTTGCACCGGAGTACCCTGTCTGCTAAATGAACGGTCCACCCACCTCATTTAGATGTCAGGATTGTCAGCTTTCTGTCAGTTGAGCCCCTGTTGGCTCCACTGATGGAAATCTACCTCCAACGGCCTGACAGAGTAGGGGCCATTGGAGTAAAGCCATCACACCTCCCACTCTATTTAGAGTGGACAGTCTGATGAGAAGGATCCCAGGCTGTGGAAGTCATTAGATTTTTTTGTTTTTGAATAACAAACTCCTATAGTATCGTTTTTGGGAAGAACAAATGTTAAATATTTGGTGAACACCTGTCAAAACCAACATCTACTGTCCATGAAACTTTTTTTACTTTGAAGGGAACCAAAGTTTTGGCGGTTGCATTCAGTGTACAAAGATGACTGTTGGGCCAATGGCCAGCTCTAACAAGCATTGGCATAGCCAAAAGGTCTCGCCTTTGGGACCTTATGTGTTTAGCCATGCAGCACATTATCCCCACTCACATGATCACCCACTCCAACAACACATAGCACACTGGGACCAGTAGGGCCTGCTAAAACAAAAAAAAGAATAGCTGAGACAAGAAGTCTATGGTGGTGTGAACGGATTCAATAATTTCTCCATTTGTTCCCCAAAAAATTGTGCTAGTATAAAAAAAAGAAAAATGACAATATGGTTAAACGAGGAAAAACATCCTCAAAGTAAAAAGCATGCTTTTGTTTCTTTTATAACAATAGTAAGAACTCTCTACTTGCCGCACAGCCGGATACTTATTAGAAAGAAAGCCTATAATGCCCAGAGGTTCTATTTTAGTAAACACCATGTTGAAAAAAAATTAATACAAGCAACTGCTCCTGATTTGACTAGTGCTTTATAAACTGTGCACTACTGGCTTTGTGAATAGTTGTAAATTGCATAAGATAAATAAGCAAAAACTACAAATTCATTGTATATAATATGGAAAATGCGTTCGTTGTTATGTGTTAGGGTGTGGCATAAGGCTAGAGGTGCCGCCTTTGGAGCAGAGAAAGTAGGTTCCAGCCTGACTTCGGCTCAACATTATAAGAGCTGAGTACACAATCATGCTCACTGAACACAAGAACTTATTGCCAGGACACAAGTCCTAAAACGAGCGGCGGTCAGGAGTAAGCAGCAAGGGAAATGGTTGAGAATGGAGGAGGGGTGGTGCGATGAGTGGCTCGGACAGGACAGCAAGTATTTAACAGCGGGAGGGGGGTGATTGGGGGATGGGGGACGGGGGAGAAACCAGCTGCTGAGCACGTTCGGAAAGGCAGAGGGAGACTTTTGTTTGCTTTTTGACTAGCTTGTATCTTTGAGGGAGAGATAGTTTATAGAGCGCCAAAGGAGTAACTCTTCGCGTGAGGCGCATAAGGTGAAATGACTGTGCACAGTACAGACACACACAATACACGAAAACACTGCATGAATACACTTGTTAGGCACGCAGACAAAGTGCATCCAGGCGCATACACACACATACAAAGAGCCGAGTACACAATCATGGTCACTGAACACAAGCACTTATTGCCAGGACACAAGTCTTAAAACAAGCGGCGCTCAGGAGCAAGCAGCAAGGGAAATTGTTGAGAATGGAGGAGGGGTGGTGCGATGAGAGGCTCGGACAGGACAGCAAGTATTTAACAGCCGGAGGGGGGTGATTGGGGGACGGGGGAGAAACTAGCTGCTGAGCGCGTTCGTAAAGGCAATAAATTGCTTTGCCAGTCTGAAGGAAAAGACAAGAAAAGTGCTCTTGTGCAACTTGTCACTATTTCCGCATGTCTGAGAAATCTCGACCACTCACTCTCGGTCTCCTCTTTGATGCGTGGCGTATTTCTCATGATTTTGCAACCACTGCCCCAGCCTATCTCAGAACATGTACAATAATATCAGATTTCCTTGTTTCTCGATCAACAAAGGGCAGGGGTTCGTCTGTTTACTGTTTTGCTGAGTTGCGACAGTAAAGGCCCCGCTCTTGGTCACACTAGTATGAGCAAGCGGTGACCGACTGATCGTGATAATTCCAGTTTTCTGGGCAGGTGTTCCTCCTTCAGCGTCTTTTGTACTCACTTAATCATTAAAGGAACTAATTTAAAAGTGCTGCAGGGCCATAGCACTCTGTGTGAAAGAAACCCATGTTAATGGCCGGGTTGCCCTGCTTGAGTACTTTGGCACAGCGAGGAATCTTGGATTGTAGGATTTTATATAAATAGTTTGTGGGAATCCGCCCTCCAAGGTCACATGTCGCGCGGGGTGAGTGTCCGTGTAAGGATAGTTTGCATCTGGCTGCGTGCGCCACGCCCTCGCTCTTATTGATGTAAGTTGCGCTCTACAAACTGACCTGGAAAAATTAAAGTGCTGCTAGCAGCGAGCCCCGTGCTGTGAAGCATGACCTGCTGTCACAGGGAAGCGATGAAGGCGGGCCTCTGCGCTGATGACGTGGGGAGAGAGGTGTGAGCGCGCAAGACAAGTGCCCCAATATCTGGTGCATCCCGAAAGCGCTACCGAAACACATAATTCTGACTCGACCCGTGCCAGACCCATAATGCAAATTCAATTGTAAATGTAATCTCGGCTGTGGATACATGAGCATCTTTTAATAACAAGTGAAGCACTGGACGGCAGCGTCAGAGAGGAGCGCGAGCGCGGCAGCCTGCAGAGCTGACCACACGCTCGTGCACAATGGCCATGTGTTTTCAATTATCGCGCCCGCGTCTGGGCACGATAATTGGAAACAGATGTCTGCCGTGCGGGTAACCGCAGGGAAAAGGCCATGACGCACGAGCGTCTGGTCAGCTTTTAAATGCCCCTTACTTAAAGTCTCACAGAGCAGCGCTTGCGCGCTACTCGAGGCTCGACCTAAAAAGGACAGACTACTGTCAATTAGAGTGGCAGATGTAAGTCCTCCATTACCCTAAAATACTGTAGTCTGTCCGCCAAGGACTAAATGTGGCCCTTTCTCATTTCCTCCAGGTTATTGGAACCAAGATGACTGGGGGAAACATTCTCCCTGTACAAGGAAGGAGAATGAAGCTGTCATACCCACCAATCCTTATACTGCATCTGCTTGCATGAAGATTGAGTGCAGTAGACAAATAATTCTGGTGACCCTGAACCTGGAAAGTGGGAAGCCAACCCTGGTTCACCAAGCTGCATTGCATGTTGAAGCATTATCACTTTCAACAGCCAACGACTGGTTCCCCCCTACCTCCCCAAGGAATGCCCAGTGAGGGCAATAAACTCTGACATGACTTTGGCCAGCCTAATGTATTGTACTCAATCTGCCAAAAAGGAATTAAACCAGTCAAGGACAGTCCCAGATATACCTGCCTCCTTCAAGCTGCTGACCAGCTTGTTGTGATCACCCATATCCAATGTAGTTGTGCGAGTTGTTTTCTTTCCCTTTATATTAAACGCATCACAGACTGAGTTTACGCTAAGCTAGATTGTGTTTACACTGTCGTCCATCTTGCAGCGACGTCACGATATAACACATGATGACTATTACTGCTCTTTTGTTCTAAACAAAGCATGGCTAGGATCCACACTAAAAAACAGAGAATGTTCCCAGAGTCTTTCTCTCACCTTAACTAACCAAGGACATTTCAGTTGCCCCAGGCTATTGCTATATAATGTATCAATTGACTCGCTCATAAACCGTGAGAATGACTAAAATCCAATATATTACTAACATGAGAGAATCTTCAAATGTATTTTGTAGTGAAATGGCTCTTCTTGCTCGTTCCATACAGGTGCATCCCCTGAGAACCATGTACTGTTGTAGAATGTATGACTGCCTTTGTCTAAAGTTCTATAAAGGGAAGTGATTTCTTGTACTCAGGAGACTCCTTTCCCCACCCTGGATTTCATTTAGAACTATACTGAATTCTCTCTAATTATGATTTGTATGCTTTGCTGCTAAACTGTATGGCATGTTCTATGTAATTTGCCTCTTAATTCTTTACTCAAAAGTTTGGAACAATAGCCCTTGTCTGTCATTCGTGCAAGAATGTTGCAGCACCCTTTTTGAGCTAGATCTAACAAAAATAGTGACAGCTACATTCAGGGAGCACCAAAGTCCATATTAGGATTACTCCGCTCCTGGTCCAAGCTGTTAGTGCACCCCATGAGTAGACTTTAGGATGAGTATGCACGCCGAAATAGTGGAGAGGTCAAATAGGATCACTGCCCCTGTATCTCCTTCATCTAGAGTTATTTTGAGTTCTTCTATAGCATGGGTACTCACAAACATTTCCCCGGGGGGCCACAAAGTACTCTCTGTGGCAGGCCCGAGGGCCGCACCGATGCCAGCAATGGGAGGGTCGGTGATGAAAGGTGAGCGTTGGGGGATGCGAAGCAGATGCATGGTGTGAACAACAAACCGAGCCTTCACATGACTTCTGTCTGCCACCTATGCTCTATTCTCAAGCACCAAGAATTAAAGTCAAAGCATTAATTTCTAATATGGCATTGATTTCAGAATGGGGGCGGCATGAGTGTTTCCAAGATCATGTTTGAAAACTATCACTGCTAATAAATGCCTCTCAATGCAGTGACAATCTGATCTACTAAGGTAAAACGCTCATAAATGTTAATAAAAGACACTTTTTTGAAGTTTTCAGAAAGTTTATCATGTTTTTACATGTTTGGTGCAGGATGTCCTTAAAACTAAAGGTGTTCCTAAAGATAGGTTGTCTAGGGCACCTTCTTTTCTTCCTTATGGTTACTTTAGCTAATGTGTAAAACGTGTAAATAAAGTATGCCTGTTTGTATTGCAGCTTTCTGAATGTTCCTGCTCTGTCAAGTGAACAGCAGCTCAGTGCTGCTGTTCACCATGGGCTGCAATTAAAGGTCAGTAGGGCCGCATACGGCCCCCCGGCCGTACTTTGAGTATCTCTGTTCTATAGCAAGAAGCATTGTGGTTTCGGTGCCTCTTCTGTGACAGAAGCAGAACTTCAAGTAATTTATGACGTTGTGCTTCTCTACCTGATTGCCCACAACATTTTCTAGGGCCGGGAGAATGGTGATGAGATAATATTTAGCAACATTCTCCAGGCCCTAAAGGTCAAAATTGGTCTTCTTCAACGAATGAGAGATTACTCTCCTCTTGAATCTCTGTGGGACAACACCCATGAAACATCCCTGTACTGTGTTGGAGAAAGTGAGGATAAGGTGCTGCCAAACAAGTGCTGGGAAAGGGATCAAGGTAGAGCCTGATATTATATCCTGCATGAAAGATGCCACTACCTGTTTGTCTGCAATATTAAAGGAAGATTAAGAGACTGGTGGAACGAGCACTGACAGCTACTCTTTTAGGGGATGCAAGGAAGATTGGGCTGATGCAACAGACAAGAAAATTGCCTGAATCTTTATGCACTTGACAGGGAAGGTTTATCACAGAGCTCCTGCGAAGGATGAACTGTGTGATCAGTGCATTTCTGGTAATAATGAAACTACGCACAGATAAATAGCATTTTAGGCTTCTGTAGTCTTAACCTTCAATCAATCTGCTTTAGCCTAAGTTATAGCCATCTTACAGGATTTTACTAAGTTTTATAAATTACCAAGACCTCCTCTCCGTTGGATCTCCACTATCTGCATTCACTTTGTCTAGTTGTTAGTTGTTGTGGTTTTCTCCAGTCAACAAACCATGGGTTATGATCATGAAGGACTAGATAATGTTCTGCTGGTATACTGGAGGTTGAAAATGTAAAGTGTCATTCACAAATCATCCTCTCTCAAGCTCTTATTGCAATAGAAAAACATGATAGCATTGGCATAATTTGCACAGTCTGAGTAATGTAGTACATCATACATAGCATATAAAAAAGAACCTCCCATCGTATATTTTCAAACACATTTCGCAATTCTTCCCATCTTGTGGTGTAGGACTCCCCTTCTAGGCTGTCAGTCTTCTTCAAGTTGGGTAGATCCCCGAACGGGAGCACAGAGCATCCCCTTTCTTGTATTCCAATTCCCCCAGATCTTGGACCATTTCTGGGGGCATCCTCTACTCTCGTAAGTCACTCTTTCCACTTGCATGCACCAATCCATATCTGCCTCCCAATGTCTCAGTTGGTCTAGAACAAGGGTACTCACAAACATTTGCCCAGGGGCAACAAAGTACGGTCTGTGGTGTGACCGAGGGCCGCACTGTTACCAGCAGGGTGGCGGTAGGGGGTCTGGGTGGCTCAGAGATTGAGTAAAGAGGTCTAAAAAAATGTTAAATAAACCGGCAAGAATTGATTAGCAGGTTAATAAATGCTTTCCCGTTTATTTAAAAAAAAAAAAAAAAGATTTGAATATTAGTGCTCAGCAACTAAACAGCAGCTCATGATTCTGTTCACCATGGGGTCCTCATGTAAAGGTCAAGAGGGCTGCAAGCGGCCCCCGGGCCGTACTTTGAGTATCACTGGTCTAGAATCTGCTCTCCATTTTCTTGCTATAATACGTTTCGCGACCATGAGACCCATAATCTCTCCCCTGTAATTAGATCTGTTGCTTCCCAAATATTCAACAGGCATAGCTGTGGAGTAGCCTCAACATTTTCTGTACATAGTATCATCATGCACGACATCACTTCCCTCCAATAATCCTGGATCACAAGACAGTCCCACCACATATGAAAAAAGGTGCCCTCAAGCCCAAAGCCCCTAGGGCATTGCAGAGAGGTCAATTTTCCCATTTTAACCAATGTTGTGCAAGCATAATATGCTCTGTACAGGATTTTCAATTGCACCAATTGGAAACGTGAGCGTATGGCCACCTCTCTAGGAAAAGCCATCGCCGCCAACCATTCATCATCCTCCATACGCCCCAGGTCTCCCATCCATCTCTCTCGAAGCTTGGCTAAGGTGTCTGGGGAGTTGTTTAGTATTTTACGGTATGTTAAAGACACTGCTTTTTTTCTGCATGTAATCATCTAGCAGTCTGTCTTCCAATGGGAAGGATTCAGGAAGTTCCTTCCCCTGTGGAATGGCCCGCTGCAGAGCATGACATATTTGGAGGTAACGAAATGTTTCAGAAGGTGCCAACTCATATTCCCGCTGTAGTTCAATAAAGGATTTCACCTTTCCATTAGACCACAGGTTACCCACCTGTGAGAGACCTATAAGGTCCCATTTATCAAAGCCTTGATATCCCGCTAACAGGCCTAGTTGTATCGAGTCCTACAGTGGTGTAGCTCGTGTAATCTTGCTGCGCAAACCTAGCTTCGCCAATGTTGTGTGCCAGATTTTAACTGTCACTGAGGTTGGGGTGTTTAATGGTGTGTTATGTTGTCCCCCATATATCGCTCTGAGGTAGCCCCCTGTTGGCATATTATGCCTGTCCATACGATAGGCTGGATCGTCATGTGGCCAATAGGACCCAGTGTTGACTACAGTCAGTTGTACTGCCCAATTGTAATATTATAGTGCCGGGAGTGCAATCCCACCTTCATAACAACCCCTCGTCAATTTTTGCAAAAGGAGTGTTCTCACCACTGCTTGTACTGCTTGAATGTATGTTGGTGGGACTAAATATGGTGTTTTGTGAAGAACATATAGAAATAGAGGTAGTACCATCATTTTATAAAGGGAAGCCTTTCCCAGCAATGTCAGGGGCAGGGACCTCCAATGTTGTATGAAGCTGTTGCAGTGGAGGATCTAGGTTACGGTTATGGAATATAGTGGGGTCTCTGGTAACATAGATACCTAAGTATTGAATCCCTTCTGTCACCACTTTGGCTACACAGATTTGAGGGATGAGCAGGTTATCTCCACTTAGGATATATGCCACAGATTCATCCCAATTAATGGTATAACCTGAGTATTGTTGATATAGGGCTAAAATGTAGAGTATCCTATGAAGGGAGGGGTAAGGGCTCGCCACGTAGGGAAGGATATCATCGGCATATAAGGAAATCCGATCTTCCCAACCCTCTGACCATTTTAATCCCCTTATCAGGGGGTCCCTTCGTATCCAAACCACCAGGGATTGTAGAGCAAATGCAAAAATCAACGGAGAGAGGGGGCAGCCCTTTGTCGTGCCTCTCTGCAAGATCTACCTCCATTTACCGTTACTTGCTCCTGGGGGTCTGTGTAAAGGAGACAACACAGGACAAAAATTTGGGGCCGAAATCCTTTCTCTCCAAAACTGCAAAGAGGAGGGCCCCTCCATCATATCAAAAGCCATTCTAGCGTCTAGCGATACTATCAAAGCGTCCACCTGACTGGAACCCGCCCTTCCTAGTACACCTTGCAACCGTCTCAAATTTAATGAGGTATTTCTACCAGGCATAAAGCCTGATTGATCGGGATGTATTATTGTACCTATCACAGGGACTAGTCTGGTTGCTAATAATTTGGCCAAGATCTTAACGTCAGCATTCAGTAAAGAAATTGGTCTATAAGATGAGCAAAGATCTGGTAGTTTTCCCGCCTTATAGATCACAACAATTTTAGCAAGCCTTTGATCTTTGGGCAGCCTCCCTGCCTCTAAACTTTCATTAAACATCTTTACTAAATGGGGGGCAATCTTGGATGCTGTTAATTTTTATAGTTCAATCAGGAGACCATTGGGGCCAATTGCTTTTCTTGCATTTAGGGACCGGATAGCCTGGGTCACTTCACTTTCGGTGAGATCTGCCTCTAATAAATCTCTGTCGCCAGAGTTGGCATCTTACGGGTGGCTAGTAGGTCTCGTGCTGCATCTGCCGTAACACTCGCCGATGGAGAATATAGCTCCGCGTAGTACGATGCAAAAGCGTCTGCTATGCCTTGCCTGTCCCGTATGGAGACTCCTGTTTCCGTGACAATTTCGAACACCCGCCTCAATGCTGCTTCCCTTTTATCTAGCCAGGCTAGTAGTCTACCCTCCCTGTCGCCTACTTCATATAAGCGATGTAGAGTTGCCCGGTATCTGAGTCTAGTTGCGTCTTCTACTATATATTTTTTCCGCTTGATGCTCAATTTATGTCTCACTTTATGGAGATCTGTTGCTATCAATTCAGTTTCGAGAAGGTGGAGTTCACTTTCCAAGTCCTCTAGCTGCACTGTTTTTTCTTTCTTGTGGCCCACTATTAAGGAGATTCCCTGACCTCTTATTACTGTTTGAGGGCCTCCCAGAGGACTCGGATCGAGTCCACCTTGCCCTCATTTTCTTGAAAGTGTTGGTCTGTGGCCTTTTGCAATTTGGTTCGAATACGAGGCACCATCAAGTACCAAGGATTAAGTGGCGCAACCCGGCCTCCCAGGTCTGCTCTTTTCCCATAAATCGCCCAGAGGGGAGTGGTCAGAAATGCCCCTGGGGAGGAGACCCTTGTCGCTAACAATTGGAAGTTGTGCCGCTAGTCCGAATATATATTATATACGTGATAAACTACCATGCGCGCCAGAGTAAAAGGTATACTAATTGGCGTCAGGGTTACGAACATGCCATACCTCCAGCAGGCCCAGAGCCGACAGAAAATCTGCTAGTATCTTGCCCGAGGGGTCTCGCTGTCGCGCAGACTACTGGTCCCGCTCCCCATATATTGCAGTCGCCACCAATGAGTAACTCCCCCTGTGGTAGTTGTACAATGAGTGAGCCGAAGTCTGCCAGTGCCGCTGTGTTCAGCCGCGGCGGGATGTAGGGAAGATAATATTTAATAGTCGGCCTTCCCAGTGCCCAGAAAGCGCCCATGAGCATCATGTGGGATTTGCTGAATGGTGAAAGGGAAGGAATTGTGGAGTAGGATACCCACTCCTCTTGAGCCTCTAGAAAAACTTGTCTGTTCCACTAATTTGTATACCTACCTGTTTACTGCACAGAAGGATGATCCCTGGAGGTGTGTCTCCTGGAGGAGGACTAGGTCCGGTGATTGTCGCTTCAAGTATTGCAGCACTACCCCTCTCTTGATCATATCCCCCAGCCCATTCACATTTCAGGAGAGGAATTTAAAACTAAAAGCTCTCTGATTGGCTGTCATTAGGTTTCTTGTCAGGTTTCAAAGCGTTGCGGTTATAAGCCAGCTCCGCACGTATAGTAGTGTGCAGGTCTCTAAACACACCAAGGGACCAGGGAAAGCATCCATGTCTATCGCTAAATCCAGTAAAGGTTCGTGCTAATATACGATGTCTAAATATCGGTGATGTACGCTGTCGTATCCCATTTCTACTATCCACCCAAAACACAAAATGCACTCAAGCACACACTATTCCAATCGTAAGAAGAGTCTCATGTTTGTAGTCCATTATTGATTCCAGTCCACACAGATCAAGATGTTCCACAAAGTTTTTTACTCCAAAAGCAGATTTCCATACAATGTTATCCAACAATGCCACAGCCGACGCATGTTTCGTCCACCTGGACTTTTTCAAGGCTATAAGTATGGTAATATATCCAAAGTAGGTTTGAGGTCTCGCCCAAAGTCTATTGATTGCAAAGTGTAGGCAAAAAGTTCCATCTGTATGGGAACTCACAAAATTGGTCGCCCCATTGCTGGGCTGACTAGGAAGTAATCCCCAAAGGTTCATTGTGTCTGCTTCAGTAGTTTAAAAACATAACAAGGGACGGCGCCACCCTGATAAGCGTGCCGGTCTGTAGGTTTCACTGTCCTTGTGCCGCCGTATGCGCCCATAAAGTCCATACAGTCACATTAAGATCAAAAAATCATTTTGAACTTAACCCCCCCAACCTCGTCCCTGCCTCCCTGCACTGTGGACGTAAAACTGCCCACCCCCCAACATTGCAGAGCGCCTGTGTATCTTATTCCCTATTCCCCATTGTGGGGGAACGTGACCCAACCAGGGGCGGCTGCCCGCCATCACTCCCCCAAGTCAGGAATCATCTTTGCTACATTTGTACCAGATCAATAGGGACAGTGTCTTGTTAATAACATTTCTGGGATCATGCAGCAGGTCTATGGTGTCTCTAAGTTCCTGCTGAGCCAAGACAAGGGCTTCTATGGTGCCACAGTCTCGGGAGTGTCGTTCTCAGCATTACTGGCATCTTGATCTTGCTGTAGTTCTCTGCTTCCGCGGTCCCTGCCGCCTTTCTGACGGTTGGTGTGAGAAGTTGGCCTGGTATATGCTGTTCACTAATTAAAGTGGACACCTTGCACCAGAACAATTCGACTCTTATGGTAGATAGGTTTAAGACAACCTTTATAGAAAGCTATCCTAGTGGTAGCTGTGGAGAGCAGCCTTCAGGCTAAGTCTTGAAGGAATGTAAAGCAGCTTGTTTTACCACACAATCTCTTGAATCACCAAATGAAAAGACACCACACAGGTATATATATCAAATATATATGTATTTATTAATAAATACTCTCTACTAATCTCTTTATGAGATTAGAGGACAGGAACATATGTACAAGTCAAATATTATCAGAATAAGTTTAGCACAATTGAATATTACAATCTTAGTTTGCTAGACCTAGGTCTAGGGCATCTAGAATCGAGGGACCCCCAAGAACCACCCCAGGTAGTTGTAGGGGACCCACAGGGGACGGACGCGGTGACCTGGCACCGATGCGAATCCTGTACAAGTCTATGCACTCAGCCGCGATTGTGATATCAATGTTAAAGGTCCCTTGCGTGTTCGAGGCGAACACACCGATCGGTCCTTGTACGAGTCGAAGGACGCGGTTACAGATGGAATTGCAAGGGAGTTGGACGCGGTGTGTCTAACACAGACGCGAACCTTGTACGAGTCAGTGCGATAGTCGCACTTGGAAAGTTAGAGTTTTAGGACACTTCGAGGGAAGCTACAAGCAAGTCACTTACAGGGTAAGTAGTTCTAGGGCCCACACCCACAGGAGCACCGTAGTGCTGAAGTTACCTCACCCAGGGGAGCCGGGTGCATAGGTGTTCTTTGGTGTCGGGTCGCGGCGTCGTTTTCAATGGGAGCCAGTGAAGACTTGCTGCTTGCGGCGACAGGAGAAGTGTCTGGAGGAATCCAAGCCTGGATTCGGAAGATGGAAGACCTGAAAGCAGAGGGGACAGTGTTCAAAGTCACTTGGCAGTGACTCGGGGCAAGGAAGATGGATGCCCACCGTCGTCGCAAGATTCAGGTCGTTCGCGGTTGCCTTGATTCTTTAGCCACGAGGTCCAGGAGGCGTCGACGACGACCAGGAGCTGGATTCGGCGTGTCCCACGATGTCTGCAGCTTACTGCGGTGTCGGCAACTCGATCGGAGCCAACAAGCCTTGGTAACAGCAAGTCTCGGGGAAAGTGTGAAGAGACAATGGCGCAGACCAGCAAGGTCTGTGGAACTCACCCAGCGAGGGTAAGTCAGGGCAGGCCTGGAGCAACCAGGGGAGCCCTTTGGTTTCATTAGAAAGTCTTCTGGGGACCCACAAGCCGGCTGGCAAGGGATCGCGAAGACGCCTCGGGAGGATTCGCTCACAGGGGCCCACGGTCACTCGGGACGTGGTAGGCCGCTGATCTTAGGAGGGATTCCTGCTGGAGGCTGGTACCACACGTGGTCCAAAGCACAAGTTCGTGGAACGTTGTGAAGGGGTTGCACTCGACAATAGTGCACGGTACCCAGGGGTCGCGGTTCCTCGTTACTCTTGGGGTCCACTGGCCTCAGCTTCGCTGGGGACTCACGATGGCCTTTGAGAAGTCAGGAAATCCACTTCTTGGGCTGCAGGGACTTCGGACTCCGGCGGGAGCGGCGTAGTTTGCGACCGTCGTTTGTAGTTTTTGGTGCCTGCTAAGCAGGGGAGTCACTCCTTGACTCCAAGGGATATTCTTCAGTCTTCCAAAGGTAGTGGAACGTCGAAGGTCCGGGATTCTTCTTGTAGAGCGTCGTCCAGGGAAATCTAGGGTGCAATGCACAGGTTCCCCCTCTTATACTAAAAGAAGGGGAGGGACTAGCTCTATGACCCTACCTATGGGAGGGTCAGGGGAGTGGGTGGCTACACCCACTTCCCTTTGTCCAGTTTCGCGCCAGAGCAGGGACAGGTAGCCCCTGAGCCGGTTTGAACTGGCATATGCACAGAGGAGCCTTCTGCTCCCCCAGTGCAGGACTTCAAAGCACTCTAAGAGTGCACCCACCCAGCCCCAATACACTAAACCCTGTCTGGGAGGTGGTCACACCCCCTTGGGACAGGATATCTATTGTTGGGCTTCCTCCACTGCGAGTGTTGGTCATCAGCAGGAGGGCAGCCCAGTGTCTGTGACTGGTGGCATCCATTTTGTGATGCCAGGGCTCTGCAGGATTCTACCGCGTTTCCACAGTAGGTACATGTCTATCCCTCTAGAAGGGTGGAATGCTACCCCCGCCGCCAGGACTGGCGGGGGGTAGTATTCCAAGGTGTTTTACACCAAACACGACATATTTCGATGCAGCCATTCCAAAGTTAGCATTTTACCGCGAGGATATAATGCACTTAAAAGTATATGGTTTAACCGCATCCACAAACAGCACCAGAGAATGGACTCTGAGAGCTGCAGAGGGGCCCTGCTCAGGCAGAGGCACCCCCTCACATAGAAGCCAAGCACCCTGCCCTCAGGATTGATAGGACCTGCCTTAGGGGTGACTGATAGGGTTATATGTGTGTAGGAGAGATATAGGGAACCTATATCTCAGTGAGGGTTGCTAGCACTTCCTCACTCAGGCTGCAGTAGCAGGCCTGTGGTGTCAGATTTAGTCTGCTTCCCAGGGGTGGCATAATACATGCTGCAGCCCCTGGTAGGCCTGTGAAGTACCTATGCCCTTGGTACCTAAGGTACCATATACTAGGGACTCATAAGGTACCACAGTATCCAATCACTAGTGCACCTAGAGTGCACTCCAAATCGTTTAGAGAGAACAGAGAGGCTGGGGCCCTGATTAGCAGGGTCCCAGCCAGACTATAGCCAGAAACCAGTGTACACATCAGAAAAAAAGTGGGGGCAACATAAGAGGCAGATCCTACTCTCCTACAGTTGGTCTGCGATCGTTGACTCCCTTCTTCACGCTAGCCATCCAACCAGTTCCATGCCTCATCACGGGTCTCAAAAAACCAAGTCTTGCCCTCTGCCTCTACTTGGAGTTTGGCTGGGAATATCATTGCATATTTCAGTTCTCTATTTCCTAGGGCCTTCTTGACCTACAGGAAGGAGCGCTGTCGTTTCTGCACTTTAATCGTAAAGTCCGGAAAGAGTGTTATAGCATTTTCTAGCTTAAGAGGCGGGCCAGAGCGAGCCGTTTGTAAAATAACTTCTCATCCAGGGGATACTCATCATAGTCATAATCTATGAATAATCCCCGCCCACGTGCGGGATCCCGGAGTATATAGAAAATATATATATATATATATATATAAATATATATATACACGTATGTGAAACATATACATGCAGCCTAAAAAAGTTTCCAACATGGCAGAACTGCCGAAATTACATAGTTTGCATTGTAAGACAAATACTCTCCTAACCCATAAGGAAAAGAGTACATTCACAGAATAATTGTGATATACCAATGCTTTATTGCCACAAGGAAAAACTTGTAATTGCAGGCATTCGCCTGTAGGCTGCATTGCAGAGTAATAATGAAAACAAGACAAAAACTGGCACCTTGCCTTTAAGGCTTCCAAGGGTTAGGGTACCGTGCCTTTAAGGCCTGCCAGAGACCCTCTGCTCCCATCATGCACCACAGGTGACAGTTAGGTCAGTTCTTTTTTCCGGCTCCTTCTGTGAGGATCCTGGAGTTTGAGCTCTTCAGTTTTTGACTGAAAGAAAATTTTTTGATATTTCCTTGGAAATTTCGACAGTTTCTGATACCTAGAGGTATATTCTACTGGTTTTTGGCATTTTTTTCCAAAATCTTTCCAGTCAGAATGCCTGCTTTATTTCGGAAATGTCCTTCCTGTGGCAAGAAGATGGCACTGTCAGATCCACACTCGGTGTGTATTGTGTGCCTTCCATCTTCACACAATCCTGACCAGTGTTATCATTGCCAGAAGTTTTCGAAGAGGACTCAGCGCGACAGAGAACGCATCAAGCTTCATGCCCTACTGGAGAGGGATAGAGATCATAGCGCTCCCTCTTCAAGCAAACACCGAAAACGGCATCGCTCCACCTCTCCTGAGTCCAGGAAGAAGCAGGTGCCTGAATGTTCGCCGTCGAGATTGCCGTCGAAGAGGCCGAGGCATTCTTCAACGTCAAGGGACAAGCCAAGTAAGTCGGCACTCAGCACTTCAGGCTCGAAGGCTGTGGGTACTGAGAGACTGTCCAAAACTCCGTCGATGTCGAGGCTTCCGTCGACGTCGAGGCACACTCCGCCAACCTCGAGGGGATCGGCGTTGAGAGACTCGCCGGCGAAGACCATGCCGCGAGGGGACATACCGACGTCGAGGCATTCTCCGCCACCCTCAAGGGAGTCGACGTTGAGAGAGTCGCCGTCGAAGGTCATGACGCGAGAAGATGTACCGACGTCGAGAGCATCGTCGAGGTCCCATCATTCGACGTCGAGGAGGTCGACGTCATCGAGAAGGGCGACGTCGAGATCCCCCCATCGGCGCCGTCAGGCGACATCAGGGCCCCCCCATCGACGTGGGCGGTCGACGTCGAGACCTGTAACGGATCATTCGCCGTCGAGGAGATCGGCGGCAGCGTCAAGGGCGACGTCGAAGTCTCCCCGTCGACGCCGACAGTCGACGTCAAAGTCCCCCCATCGACGTGGGCGGTCGACGTCGAGATCGACGACGAGGGTGACGCAGACCTTGTCGACGTCGAGATCCCGTTCGACGTCAAGGCAGTCATCTCCAGGGCTGAATATTGTACAGATTTCACCAGAGAAATCTCCTACAGTTGCTGAAAAGAATCTTTGCGGCCTGTCCCCTCGCTGGCTGCAGGGTGTTGGAACAGGTGCCCGCAGAGGTCCGGGCTCGGACCACTCGCGTTCATACGCAACGAGACTTTCTAAGTCGCCTTCCAGAAGACCAAGGTCGCCTTCTACACGCCGATCTCGGTCAGGAGGTCGTCACAGCTCGCACGATCATCCACATAAGAGGAGCCGCAGAGCATCTTCTACCTGTTCTTCGTCTTCCATTCGGCACTACTCGCCAACTTTCTCATCTACACCACCTTCAAGGGTGTCTCCTATTGATGACATTGGGACTTTCTCTGACGTACTGGGCAGAGGAGCTAATAAACTAAACATCAGTTTATGTACTCCTGTGATCCCTACATAGATCATTTTCGAGACATTGCACCATCGTACAGCTCCCAGACCGCTGCTACCTCTGGTGCCAGGTTTTTTAGAACCAGCTATGACCACGTTCCTTACTCCAGCCACAGTGGGATCAGTTCCGTCGAGGATTGCAAAGAAATGCAAAGCTCCAGACCAGGATCCCTTGTTCCTTAGGTCTGATCCTCCGGCGGATTCAATCATTGTGGCAGCCGCCAGAAAAGCGCACTCCGCAGACTCATCCACTTCTGTTCCTCCAGAAAAGGACAGTAAACAAATGGACTCTTATGGCAGGAAGATGTGCAATACTTCGGCATCATCGATGAAGATTGCAAGTGCTTCAGCCCTTCTTGGGCGCTATGATAGGTCTCTTTGGGACTCCCTGTCTAGGTTTACCGACAAGCTTCCCAAAGAAGATCGACAAGACTTCCATGAAATCTTGCAAGAGGGCGGCTTAGTAGCCAATCAAATCATCAGCGCGGCGGCTGACGCCTCAGATCTCGCCGCACACGGCTATTCACAGGGCATCTGTTCACGGCGCTCAGCGTGGTTGCGCCTCACAGGTCTAAAACCAGACGCCCAGAAGAAGATCCTAAACCTTCCTTTCAACGGCTCCTCCTTATTCGGTTCTCATGCTGATGAGGAGATGACAAAGATGAAGGCCGAGCTAGACACAGTCAAAGCAGTTGGACTGGAGAAGCGGAAGGAGTTTCGAAAACGCTTCCGTCAGAACCAAAAGCGGCCCTTCCAACAGAGGGTTCAAACCCCTCAATGGTCCTCCCAAAACCAACAAAAGTTCCAATACCAGAACAAGCGTCCTGGCAGGGGCAGAGGGAACAATAAGCAACAGCAGTCCTCCTCCAAGCAGCCTCCAAAACAGTGAGACATTGCTTCCTCCGCACCCGTTTGCCACTCCGGTAGGAGGGAGTATCGTCTTTCACCTGGAAGAGTGGGAAACAATAACAAAAGACAGATGGGTGCTGAATATTGTACAGCATGGTTACTTGCTGAGGTTCAAGACCCCTCCTCCGCAAGTTGCCCCTCATTTGACGTGCCTTCCTCAACACAATGTATTGTTACAGGGCGAAGTGTGTACCCTCCTCTCCAAAAAGGCTATAGAAGAGGTCCCACCTCACCAGCGAAATCAAGGGGTATACTCACGGTACTTTCTGGTCCAAAAACGAGGAGTAGCCAAAGAGTACAGGCCCATCCTCGACCTGCGCCTGCTGAACAGGTTTATAAGAAAAGAAAGATTTCGGATGCTAGCCCTGCACCAGATTTTCCCACATCTTCATCTGGGAGACTGGATGTATGCCATCGACCTGCAGGACGCCTACTTTCACATTCCTGTTTCAGTGAAGCATCGCAAGTTTCTCAGGTTCCAGGTGTCTCGTCAGCACTATCAGTACCGAGTACTTCCATTCGGACTCAAATCCGCTCCCCGGACGTTCTCCAAGTGCATGGCGGTGGTAGCCGCTTTCCTCCGCAAGAGGAAAATCTTCGTCTACCCCTACCTAGACGACTGGCTCCTGAAGAGTTCAACACCTTCTCTACTCCAGAGCCATCTCACTTACTGTCTCAACCTGCTTCACTCACTGGGGTTGCAAGTCAACTACAAGAAGTCAGTTCTCAACCCCACGCAGAAAATACATTATCTGGGCGCATCCCTAGACACCGCAACGGCAAGCGTGTGTCCTTCGGAGGAGAGGTTGTCCTCAATGTTGATCAAGTGCCGTGCTCTTCTCAGCACTATACATCCCACAGCAAGGCAGGTGTCATCACTGCTGGGATCGATGGCCTCATGCATCTTCATTGTGCCAAATGCCAGGCTTTACATGCGGCCTCTACAGCAGTCCCTCGAAGATCAATGGACTCAGCACTCAGGCCGGTGGGAAGATCGTGTCTCTCTTCCTCAGGCGGCCAGGGACTCCATCAAATGGTGGATGAAACGTTCTCACCTTCGGCAAGGGGTCCCCTTTCACCAGGTACCTCCGACACAGACTGTAGTTACAAATGCCTCACTGCAGGGTTGGGGAGCGCACATGGGCCAGCTTCAGGTACAAGGTCTCTGGTCCGAGACAGAGAAAAGTTATCACATCAACTTCTTGGAGCTAAGGGCAGTCCATCTGGCTCTCAAGTCGCTGTACCCGTCCCTACAGTCCAGCTCCATTCAGATTCAGACAGACAACACAACAACAATGTACTATCTGAACAAGCAGGGAGGCACCAGGTCACGGGTCCTGTCTCTGGAGTCACAGACCATATGGAAGTGGCTTCTGGCGAGGAGTCTCACGATCGTAGCCGTTCACCTTCCAGGAACCTTGAACGTGCAGGCAGATGTTCTCAGCAGAGACTTCGTAGAAGCACACGACTGGGTGTTAAACGAAGAAGTCGCTCAAGACATTTTTCGACAATGGGGAGTGCCAGACATCGACCTGTTTGCAGACGCGGCAAATACGAAATGCCCCGTCTTCGCGTCCAGATTCCCTCAACAAGGATCACGGGGGAATGCACTTTTGATAGGATGGTCGCAGACATTGCTGTACGCTTTTCCACCTCTCCCTCTGATCCCTGCGGTCATACAGAAGTTTTACAGGACCAATGCCAGAATGATCCTGATAGCACCAGAGTGGCCGCGCCAGTGGTGGTATCCGGATCTCCTGCAGCTGTCCGAAGTCCCACACCGGAGGCTTCCTGTCGACCGGACCTGTTGACCAAGAACGAGGGGAGAGTATTTTATCCCAACCTCTCGTCCCTGCGTTTGACTGCATGGCTCCTGAAGTCATCCAGTATGGACACTTAGACCTTCCTGCTGATTGTATGTCTATTCTCAAGGAAGCAAAGAGACCCTCCACTAGGAAATCTTATGCTTTCAAGTGGAAGAGATTCTACCTGTGGTGCAAGGACAACCAGTTTGATCCGACTAAAGGTCAGGAGCAAGTGATTCTTCCCTACTTGTTATACTTGGCAAAGTCAGGCCTGCAATATCCCTCCATCAGGGTTCACCTAGCTGCTATAACAGCTTACAGGAAGTCCCCGACCCAGGGTTCATTCTTTCAGATGCCAGTGGTAAAGGATTTTCTAGAGGGTCTCAGGAAGGTTTACCCCCCAGTGAGATCTCCCTCTCCTCCCTGGGAACTTAACATTGTGCTTACGAAACTTATGGATGCTCCTTTCGAGCCTATTCATAAGGCGTCGTTGCAGCATTTGACCTGGAAGGCTGCTTTTTTGGTAGCCATCACTTCTGCACGCAGGGTGAGTGAGATTCAGGCCCTGTGCTGTAAGGCACCTTATACTGTTTTTCATGCCAATAGGGTGGTGTTACGTACACATCCGAGCTTCCTCCCGAAGGTGGTCTCGGATTTTCACATCAATCAGGTTATTACGCTGCCCACCTTCTTTCCTAAACCTTCAACTCCCCCGAGAGATCATTACACTCTTTAGATCTCCGGAGAGTGCTGAAGTTTTACCTTGACAAAACTCACACACTTAGGAAGTCTGACCGGCTTTTTATTAACTACGGTTCTACTAACACCGGTCTAGCTGCATCTAAAAGATCCATCTCTCGATGGATTGTCTCTTGTATAGCTTTATCCTACCAGTTAGCTAACAAGACCTTACCAGGCAGCCCTAAAGCGCACTCTACCAGAGGGAAAGCCTCTACCACAGCTCTCCGTCGCAATGTGCCAATGTCTGAAATCTGTAAGGCAGCCACATGGCGGTCGGTTCATACCTTCACACGTCATTACTGTCTAGATTCTGATGCACAGGCCGATGCCCAGGTGGGGCAGGCCTCTTTGAGGAATTTGTTTGCATGATTGCAATTTGAATGTAATGTTCTGTATACTCCGTTGCTCGTCCGCAAGGTACTGGGTATGGGCTTGCTACTCTATTCATAGATTATGACTATTGATGAGTATCCCCTGGATGAGAAGGATTAGTTACTTACCTGTAATCCTAGTTCTCATCCAGGGGTATACTCATCATAGTCATAAGCGACCCTCCCTCCTCCCCGGACGAGCATCACTGGAGTTCTTCTATGTTATTGCATCCTCTACTCAGGTGTCTCTACATTATACAGCGTCAAAAGAACTGACCTAACTGTCACCTGTGGTGCATGATGGGAGCAGAGGGTCTCTGGCAGGCCTTAAAGGCACGGTACCCTAACCCTTGGAAGCCTTAAAGGCAAGGTGTCAGTTTTTTTGTCTTGTTTTCATTATTACTCTGCAATGCAGCCTACAGGCGAATGCCTGCAATTACAAGTTTTTCCTTGTGGCAATAAAGCATTGGTATATCACAATTATTCTGTGAATGTACTCTTTTCCTTATGGGTTAGGAGAGTATTTGTCTTACAATGCAAACCTATGTAATTTCGGCAGTTCTGCCATGTTGGAAACTTTTTTAGGCTGCATGTATATGTTTCACATATGTGTATATATATATATTTATATATATATATATATATATATATATATATATATATATATATATATTTTCTATATACTCCGGGATCCCGCACGTGGGCGGGGATTATTCATAGATTATGACTATGATGAGTATACCCCTGGATGAGAACTAGGATTACAGGTAAGTAACTAATCCATCTCTGTCTCTATAGTTGAAGATCTGTGCCACTGTCGGGCGAGAGGGGGGCTCCAGGTGTCGGCGGCTCCCCTTGGACTCGGTGAGCCTGTTCCACCGAAAAGACGTTAAAGAGGTTTTGTGGCTGCAGCCGTTTTACGATAAGATCTTCAACAAAATGATCCGTTGCCGGGCCTTCCGCCCGTTTGGGCACCCCCAAGATTCTAACATTCTTTCTACGGGCCCTCCCCTCAAAATCCTCCACCTTTCCCTCTAGGGTAGCAGTAGTAGTTTACAAATTACTGACTTGTTTCTCTAGTGATTTAGTGGATGTCTGAAGCGTGATTATAGAGTCTTCAGCGGTCTTGATGCATGAGCCGAGGTTATGGAGGTCTGCATGCATCAGGGTAACTTCTGATGTCACCGCATCTATTTTACCTTCCAATACCGTATGCACCCCCTGAATTGCCACCATTATGTCTTGCAATGTTGGGGTGCCTTCTGGGCAAATGGTAGTGGTTGTTGTTCATCTACTGTCGCACCCTGGGAGTCAAGTTTGGAATGTGTGAATTTATCTAGCTTTGTTTGGTGTGTCGCTCGTGCACCCTTATTCCCCCTCTCTAGGTAAGTAATCGCACCATTGCTGCTCTTCTCACCTTAAGCTGGTCATCGTCTTGGTAGGTGATATGATTGAAGCTGCAGTCGGCGATCTGTCTTCCTGGGCCCAATCCTCGATCAATCAGTGTGACGGGCTCTCCCCGGGTGCGCATCCGCAGCCCCAGGCATTCAGTACAGTTATATGGGTTAGTTTGGTTGAACCCGATTAGGGCCCCCACAGGGCGTCTAGCTCCAGGCAATTCTGAGGTACAAGGGTTCAGGCTGTGTCACCTATCCAAGGGACAGGTACCGCATATTTACCCCTGGGCCCTACAGAGGTCTTTATCACGGGGGCCCAGGCAAAGCAGCGCGTTGTAGGCCTCTCAACCTCCCGGTCGCGGTTCTCTCTGGGCCCGTTGCCACTTCTGCCATGCCCAAATGCCTCACGCATGAAGCTCCTCACCTTCAGTGCTTCAGTATTGTTACTGCTTCCAGCCGCCCGTCACTACTTCATCTCCTCAGGCGGCAGCCGTTTGATGCGTCCTCTCGAGTCGTCTTTGTCCGCTCCTGGGGCAGAGCAAACTTTCCTGTTCTCGGCCGCGAGCTGTGGCCCCGCCCGCTGCCATGGTCGCCTCGACTTCCAGGCTCGTCTCCGCAGGCTCGTCTCCCACAAAGCCGGCGGGGAACGGCCACAATGACTGCTCTGCCACCTCTGGCACAACTGGGCACCGACCTCACTCGCCGGCCGCAGCTTGTCAACGCATCTCTTGGTCACCCTTGAGTACTTCACCGGCACAACCTTCTGGAGGGTAGGCCCCACCTTGTAGCTCCATTCTTTGCGTTTGTCCGCTGCTGTTGGTCTGGGATCGGCCTGCAAATCCTCTCCGGGTTGTACGAGACACTGCCTGTATCCATCGATTTGCTGGGTTATGCAGGGTCGGATATTTGTGCGGATTTCTGGGGGGATTACTCGGCGAGCCCCTTCAAGATGCGACCATCTTGGTTGGCTGCTAGCCACGCCCCCTAGAGTTTGGTTTCCTGATCATGTCCTACGTCTGCATGGAGGTACTCACCAAATCTAGGGCTAGGTCTAGCAATGCCACATACGATCTGATTTGGAAAAGGTTTTACAGCTAATGCTCACAAAATGGCATGCCTCTACTGCTATGCGACCTGCTATAGGAAGAGGTTTACTCTCCATGATGCAATAAGATTATTCCTCAAGGACCTTATATAGATGTTTACGCCACTCAGCAGGCTGATCAAAGGTGATAACTCTTAGTGGTCCTGCCTACCTAATGTGAAAGCTCTTTGAAGAATGCACAACTCATACCTCAAGTTCTTATTTGGAAGATGGGCTACTTCTTGGTTAACACCTCAGATTGGAGACTGGGTGGGGGAATCCGGTGTTCTAGCCGGAGGACATACACTTCTACAATGTCTTACTCATGATGCCAAAAAAGACCTATTTTTTAAAATCACACCATGTGGGGGACACTACACATCCCCATACACATCTACAGTTGTTTTTAACTTTACCCCCATCTAGGTACTATTGAATTACACTTACCCTAGGTAGGAGGTAATGTAGATCTTGTATCTTGTTGTGGATCCCACTTAATCTCTTCGAACAGGGAGATTACCTCCTGGTGTAGGAAAAGACCCGATGATGACGCTATCAACCACCAGTACATCAGTGGCAAAAATATACCGCTGACCGAAAGTAGCTGTTGAGGGTCCCACAGATTTCCCATCTGGGATTCTCTCAGATCATATGATCCCACTTCCTTTTGATATTTGTTGGTACACACACTGAGAAGCCTAGATGGTGTCATAAATCTTTGCTTCTTCCTCCCTTCATTGATATTTAAAATTATCATAATGCCTTCAAGTTTCATGCCAAAGGTGGTCTCTGAGTTTCATCTCAGTCAATGAACCTGCTGGGGTTCTTCAAGTCGCAGTCCAGGACAGAGAGGTATAGCAAGAGGGCACTTATTACCGTGATAAAACTGAGACTCTCAGGGCTACATTTCAGCTGATGGGCATGCAGCGGCCAAATCCAAATATCTCATAGACTTCATTAAGTTTGCCTACCTGAAGGAATACAGGCAACTGGTTGGGAGACTGATTGTCCACTCGATGAGAGGTAGGGCTGACATGTCTTTAGTACAGCATTCGTACATAAGACAAGATCAGAATCTGAGCAAGAAAGGTGCTTGAGGGCGGTATCGCTGCAAGACAAAAAGGTATGCTTAACATTAATCTCAACTTATTTTTGCTGGGCTTTTCTTTAAAGACATAACACTTTCCATTGTTTTTTAATGGAGAAGTACCAGCTTGATGTGGAGGAATATTGAGTTAACATGTGAATCTGCTTGAAAAATCCTGCAACAGTTAAAAAAATGTATTCTTTCCTGAGGCAACCTCTTCATGTCTCTGATGAGTGCTCGAGAGGGCATCAAGGCCCTGATCAGTGACTCTGGTCTCTTTCAGTTGTTGGGGCGGACTTTCTGGTAGGAAAGATAAGCAGCATATACATTGCATGTCGGTCAAGCTTTAGCAAGGTCTTGATGTTCCCCTAATCAGGAATAAACAGGCAGCACTGAGCTCTGTGTTCTCGAAGCCCCAGCAGCAACAGGGGCCACGCTGATCTGGCTTTAAAAAGATGTTTGGGAAGTTCATGTTGACATACACAGTGACTTTCTCTTTGTGATTGACCTTGTCCTAGTTGTTGGAGAAGAGCTTGTTACTGACGTTCACCTTCTTCACTGGTGTGTCTTAACAGAGTTTCTCCGGCTGGCAGTACAGTCTGGGTGGTTCTCAGCGCTGGAGATTATCATATATGAGACGATCTCAGTATCCAGCGCTCCTCACAACTCCAAAGAGTGCTGATGTGCAGGGGGCAGAGTTACAATGGCGTCTCAAGTAGCTTGTCACTGTTCCCTGGGGTGCCGCAGAGCCTGTGAGGTAGTAACACATTGCAGGTCTTAACAACAGTACAGCCAGGTTGAGAGTGTCACAGATATAGCTTGAACAATCCTCCACTTAAAGCCTGGGTGCATGACGGTGACTTAAGTCTGAACATCTGTATCTTGTACAAAAGCTCTGTAGAAAGGTAGCATGCAATGACTGTGGTCATGTCTGGAGAGGACTCCATTGCCATGCAGTGCTCTAACCTTTTGGGCAAACTCCTTCATTTTCACTACCAGTTGAATGGCTGGGTGCCGGTGAAGAACAACACTCTGTACATCATGACTCGCATTCCAACACCCATTATCTGTAGTTTTTAATTATTCCTGTATGCAAAGCGAGCATGATTTCTTATCTCTTAATATAACAAAACAGAATACCTATAAAATTGCTTCACTTTGCTTTTATAGGTTACTACTCTAATTGCCAGTTAATAAGAAGCAAACCATAAGGCCCAATTATCACCCGTTGTATACTTTGTACAAATGCTTATATAGCCTACAGCCTGAAACCATGCTGCTTATGAGTGAGTTGTGTATTCATTTGATTGGTTTTATTCAATATACGTAGGATATGGCTGTTTTTTGGACCGTGCCCCTCTTTTTGAATATGTTGTACTATCTTAGATGTGATGCCTTTCTTTTATCTGCGGGGCAAAAAAAGGTTAAATAGGAATTGCAAAGGCATTAGGCAGAGATGCTTGATGTGCTCAATTCCAAGAGCTAACTCCTCCACCTCTGTGTCAGTTCAAGAAGGAAACTTCCAGAATGTTAACATTATTAGTGATAACTATTAAGACCGGTTCAAGGAGCCAGGAACTACTGTCCTCCATATTAGTATAAGAACCTTCCCTAAAGCGATTGCACTGTTGTTTGATGGTGCAACGTGCTTTAGCTCAACGGACGTCACTCGCTGTGATTTTGCACACATTCGCCAATTAAAGAAACGTAAAATAGTAGTTGATTCATGTCCATTTCAGCTAATCTTTTCTGTATTGAGATATTTAGTACTGTAATTGAAAACTTGAGCACACTCGTTATATAGATTTTTTAGTACCCCTGGTCCACTGCCAATGAAGTGGAAATTAGGTGTAAATTAAACTGGGTGGCACTGCATTTCTGTTGCTATGTATAAGAAATTACATATTTTTATTGTGGTTTTTTTTGCATGTATGACTGTGCTATACACATGCTATACACATGCAAAGTATTAGCGTTGCGCAGGTGCTTTCCTCCTAAAACATTAATGTACTTTTGTGAAAACTGAGGGTCTCCAGTTGGCAGAGGTATGTACCTTTGTCCAAGTAGGGACCCTTGCTTCTGGTCAGGGTAAGGGGGATACACACTCTAGATAACCCCTGCTCACCCCCTTGGTAGCTTGGCACGAGCAGACGGCTTATTCCAAAGGCAATATGTAAAGTATTTGTACACAAAACACACAGTAATACAGTGATATCACAAATGGACACCTCACCAGTTTAGAAAAATAAAGTATGTTTATCTAAACTCAACAAGACCAAAACGACAAAAATTCAACATACATGTAGTAAAATAGCACTTAAAAACAGTTTTTTCCAAAATAAAACTTGTAGAAAACAAGCCCACCTGGGGCCCACCAGGGGCTATTAAGACGTCGTGACAGCAATAAATCCAAAGTACGGCGCCGACAACCAGGTGCGCGGCGTCAGGCACGGAGTTACACGAACCCCCAAACAAACCGTACCTTGGAAAACGAAGCCTATGGCGATGCACGGCGTCGTGGCTGTGAGGCGTTGATGCCGAGGTCGAGGCTGGCTCCCTGGCTGCCACGGGGGAGGCGAGGCGTCGTGTTGGCGGGGAGAGGACAGGGGAAGTCGGTTGCGTTGGCGGTGAGGCGTCGGTTCCGGTGAAGCAATGCGAAGTCGTCGAGTTTGTGGAGTAACCCTCGGCGGTTATCGGTGCTGCAATGACTGCGGTGACGGAGTCCGTGCTGGCATCGGAAAGGCTGATAACTGCAGGCGTTGAAGGGTGTCGGAGCTGCGGTGCGTCGTGCACTTCACAAGCTGTGCCCCTGGCCTCAGTGCAGGACGCGGCGTCACAGCGGTGTTGCTGACGCCGTCGGAGATGGATTTTCTTGCTTCTCTTAGGTTTCTTCCAGCTCCCAACAGCAGGAACAACCTCCAGAGGCCCAAAACTGGAACAGGCACCTCCTGGCAGGTCAGAACTCTCAGCAGTACCGTTCAAGGGAGCTGGGGGTGAAGTGTTTGTGTCACTGAGCCTTTGGAACAGGAGGCCAGCACACACAAGCCCTTGGAGATGATTCTTCAAGCAGGTTTCTCAGCAAAGTTCCTGTCTTTATCCTTTCCTTGGTAGAAACAGCAACTACAGGCCAACAGCACACAGCAAAGGGGCAGTACTCATCCTCTCAGCTCTCCAGCTCTTCTCCTTTGCAAAGGTTCCTCTTGAGTCCAGAAGTAATCTAAAGTTCTGAGGTTTAAGGTCCACTGCTTATACCCCATTTTGTCTTTGTTCTTCTTTGTGAAAGGCTCTCTGAGCCCAGTCCAAACCAATTCTGTTCTCACTGGTGCAGTATGACCACAGGGGGTGGAGACAGCATTGTGCAAGGGAGACAGGCCCTATTCAGGTGCAAGGAAAACTCCTCCCACTACTCTAAATGCAGCCAAGGTCTATTCAGCTCAGCTCTGAGTCACCCAGGAAGGGCCAGGCACATCTCAATCCCCCCAGTGGCTGTCTATAGTGAATGCACATCCCCACTGTGTTGGGTTACTAATTTGTAAAAATGTAAGAGACAGGGCCTTTCTTAGGAGGCCACTGAAACCTGGACCACATATTGCCTCTGCCAGCGATGCCAACAGCTACTAACCATTGCACTCCTACAGGTGTGATACTTAAATCTATTCCAGCCCCCCAAAGCTATATGAATGATGTGGAATAGTCTGAATTGTCAGTCATTTTTAATGTATATTGAAAACTGTTGTTGTACTCATCTCAAAATTAGACGAACAGTGCCACCATGTGGTGGAATGCCACTAGTGCCGGTATTGAGAATTAAGTGCTGGTGCTGAGCACCTTAAACCACCTGCTCAAATTAGGCACTGCATTAAGGTGTAGTGATGTTGTTTAGTTTCCATAGGACAGGTAATGAGTTACTTTACTAATACACATGCAATATTATTGTATAGGTTTGTATCCATAGGGCACAGTGTCGCTGTTAACTCTCCATAGGAGTTGAAGCAATATTGGTGCCTATTCACAAACTGCATTTTGTTGTATGCTTAGTAATACTTACTGCAATAGTACTACCAAAGTACTACAAAATAGTATTCACAAACCTTTGAGTGCTACTCTCCACCTCACATCTTTTGTTTGCGAGACCCTCACAGATGTAAGTTTGCTGCTTAATAGCAAATGAGGGCGGGACCGGGGAGTTGCTGGAAAAAGGGACATACTTACTACTAAATGTGAGGGGTTTCAGGAGGAAAAAGGAGTGGTTAGGAAGAGGTTTAGGAAGGGACATGCATCCGCCCTCAATGAGTAAGCCGATTGCGGTATCACGCACTGCACTTCTATAGTTACTACAGCGAAAAAGGGAACCTAAACTGAGGTAAATTATTCCAGCTCACAGCTGGAGTAAGTCCAGCACCACACATGGCCAACCACGGGCAATGTACTACAACCGCCTCCTATAGAAACTAATAGTTATCTTGGCGCTGTCCATAGGAAGGTATGCAACTTAGGTCGAATTAGCTGGTAGAAAACAGCCATGTTTTATGTTGTTTCCTAAAACATTCCTCCTGGTTAATGAAGCGAAGAGGAGCAGGAAGGTCATTGCATGCCTTAGCCGCCAGAAATGCAATTGATCTACCTCCTCATCTGTCACGTTTGATATTAGGAATATGAAAGAGGTTGATGCTAGAAGATCATACATTTCTAGTAGTGAAGTATTGTTTAAGGCTGGCCGTAAGATATATTTCTTTCCTGCCAATCAAAGGGAATGACACAATGGTTAGACCATTTTACCTCCTCAGGCTGTCTGTTGGGACCAGAAAGTCCCTCCCACGGTGACTGACATGTACCCCTGCCATGAGTGCCCCAGCTGCAATGATGTCTGGATTCCTGGTGCTGATTTTTTGTTGTATTGGGTAAACACAAATCATGTGTGCAGACTATGACACAGGCCTGTCTCACACATGCCGGTCTTAGTGTCATAGTGGTGAAACGTTTCTGCCTTTACCATGAGTTAAGTAGCTTGAGCATGTTGGTGGCTACATTCTGTGTAGAAATCAGTAGAAGGGAGCAGGCTCTTTTTTACCTGTGTCTCTGGAGTGGGTCCTACAGACTCAACTCACTCGTGTAAAGTTCTGCTGCTGTGTGCTTTACTCACCATTGGCCTACATCATCTTAACAGGTAGCGCTGTACTGTGTGTGTGTGTGTGTGTAGTGTGCATTTGCTGGGTGTATGTATGCCTGTGAATGGAAAAATACATGGAGCATTCTCGGTTCCCTTTTGGGAGACCCAGGGCTTATTGGATGAACATGAGGAGGTAGAGTAATCTCCCCAGACTGATTTGTGGATTGCTGCATTCCTGTGAACTGAGTGGGACACAGAAACTGGAGGAAGGAGAGCAAGGCTGTTCAGTACACGTCAAAGGCGCTCTGATTCAGAGAGAGAGGTCACTGGAAGGAGACATGGGCACATATTAGGAAGGAGATGGGGCTGATAAGAGAATCATAAAGACCATTAGATACACATATCACTGTGGATTATATCCATGTATGAAGCTGTAGTCACTCCCATGGCCTGTGTTGATTTGGATTTGCTCTTGCTGTTGCAGACTGCTTTCTGGAGGAAGGGAAAGGCAGAGGAGAGGGTATTTCAAAAGAAAGCAGGCCCCCAACAGAAACTTCAAAGACTCAGACCCTAAAGAACATTTGGTGTCTGAAAATTGACCATAAGAATGGAGCTCGAGAGCCCCAGAATTGTCAACTGTCAAGCAGCCAGTTGGACTGTGCAAGGAGGAGAAGTTCTGCAAGACGTCTGCCTGTGACCAGGACTGGGGGTTAAGGCATGCCAGTCTCCCAGCTGTGTGAGGGGCCTTCACCCAGGGAAATCCAAGACCACCTGCCACTGGAGCCTTAAGCACCATTACCATGACCAGTGTTCCTGTGAGGAATAGGCAAGCGCTGAAGGGAGCAAGGCCCAGTGGGGGATCCTGGCGCATGGATCCCCCACTGCTCACACTTCGGGACGTTTGTGTCTGAAACCACAGCACTACATATTTCCGGTGTGTGGCAATCTGATACACTCTGAAATTTGGGGCTTGCATGCTTCCTTCTTCTCAGAGTAAACAGAACATGTCCAGTGCTAGCCTGGCTTTGCTTTCACCCCTATGAAACTTCCCCATGTGGGAATCTAATTTATTAAAACACGATTCTGGGATCTGCATTTGCATATGTTGCAGCACATACAGTGTCATATTGCTCAACCTCTTGAAATGTTTCTTCCAGTATGCCCCAGGTGTTTTATGGGTTTCTCATGGTTGATAGAATGTCATCAGCATATAAAGATTTACAGTGTCGCGTATTTTTAATTAGCACTCCATTGATGGTGTGTCTCGACCTTACTGTTTTGGCAAGTGGTCCAAAAATCAAAGCAAATATTAAGAGGGACTGTAGGAAGTCCTATCTAGCTTCCATATTTATTATCCGTCAGGTATCTGTCTTCCTGTTTTTACCTGGGCCGTTTTTCCGCTATATAGAAGTGAAAGGCTGTGCAGGAATCTTTCCCCAAAATTATATCTTTCAAGGGCTTTGGACATGAACTGCCAATTGACCGTATCAAAGGCCCTGCGCACATCTAAGCTAGTCGGTGCACATGCTTCCCATGTCTTGCATATATGGTCAAGTATAAAAACAGCCCTAATATTAGTGGTGGTATTTAGGTCACCCACAAATCCTGCCTGGTGAGGGTGTGCTGATTATCTGCTCCCTGTGCAGGGCTAAAATGTTCCTCTGCATTTTATTGTCCATTATCCACATTGATCATGGATAGTGGTCTGTAAGATTCAACCTCAAGTTTGTCTTTGCCTGATGTGGGAAGGACTACCACCATCACATCCCTGAGTGTCTGCGTTATTTCCCTTTCCTTAACACTTCATTATACATTTTAAAAGGAAATTTGATCAGTAAGCCATAATTTCCTGGTGTTTTACCCATACACATCTACTGTATCGCCCACTTTGTCATTTATGTGTGAAGGTATAGTAAGCCTGTCTTTTAAGCCCATCCTCAACGTGGGTACTTTTGCCTCGTTCAGTACCCCTGCTATAATTTGGTCATTGTTTTGTCCATACTCACAGTACACAGAAGTATACAATACTTTAAATCTGTTATTGATTTCCACTTAGTTTGTAGGTGTTTGACTTATACTGCCCTTTACTGCCATTATCACTCTATTTCCTTTTTCCCTGTTCAACAGCCAAGCTAATAAATGTCAGGCCTTATCTAATTGTTCTTGATGGTCTATGTGCTGCCTATATTCCCAATATAGTTTCCCGGTCTCTCCCTTGCTACTCAGGCGACCCCAAAGCCGACACAAGAAGCACAGCAGCATAGGGAAGCCTTGGATACAACAAAGCCAGGACCAAACAGTAGTTCAAGGATGGGAGGATGCCAATCGCCACCAAATACTAACACAAAGTCATTGGGTGAAGCTCCGCAAAACAAAGATCCGCCGGAACACCTCCGACCGATAAAACAGGGGAGAAAGCAGAGAAGGAAAGGACGCAACCAAAAGATAACAAGCATTGGCATAGCCAATAGGTCTCACCTTTGGGACCTTATAATTGTTTAGCCATGCAACAGTTGATGTTGTTGCACCAAGGATATTGTGCTGCATAACTAAATACTTATAAGGTCCCAAAAACGAGACCTATTGGCTATGCCAATGCTTGTCTATAACTGTTGCCACTAGAACCACATGTGACAATACAGAGTTGTGAGAAAGGAATTACGTGGATCACCAAGCTGGAATCGTGGTTACAGCCTGCCAAATAAGTTTAGAATGTAGAGAGGGAGAAAGGATGGGAGAGAGGAAGGAAGAGAGGGATGACTAATGTATACATTGTAGAGATATATGTCTAACCTGAAAAAGTCACACGTTCCAATCCTAGTAGATCCACTCAGTCTTTCACACTTCTGAGCTTGATAAAATGGATACCAGTGGTTTGGGTAATAACTAACACCTTTCATCAACACTTACACCAAATAGTACAGTGTATTACCATGGCTGCTCACCGATCAATATTGTAAAACTGTTTGCCTTTAACCAACTGACCGGAAGCCACAGGACCTCAACTGTTGGCTATTGTAGACTCAACCATGCAGAGAGAAGTGATATGGTGGTTGATTTCTTTATGTCAAAGGCTCCTCCCTGTGCAGCTCCATAGCTCTGGAAAATGGCAACAGGTATAGGAGGGCAGTAAATGCTCTCCTATACCAAGGAATCAATTCTTCTGTTACTGCTCCGCTTGTTTTTCATGACTTATGTGATGGAGTTTCATCATGTCTCATCATCAATTTTCAACGTTATTACTACTGCTGCCTGAGACCTAAGCAAGTACAACTGATATAACCTGTATGCCCTCTGATCTTGTAAGGTCTACATAATCGAGTAGTAGCATTGCGGTATGAGCCTGCAGGATTTGTCTATCCCTGCTGCCTGTGCCACGTGATCACAAGATGCATGTGACTTTTTATTTTGCCATCTTGACCTTTCCAACATAAAATATGTATGAGAATCTACTTGCAAAGAGAGAGAATGGAAAAATGAAGTGAAAAAGATTCTGTAGACATTTTCAGAAACTGCCTGTTATACAAGTAGATCGTTGGGAACTAAGCAGTAAATTTTGTTGAGCACAAAAAAGTCTAGGGAAGTTTGCCTGACACACCACAATATTATTGGACTATTTCCTGACTGCCCCTCCAGAAACCTTTAGAATTTTAGTCAATGAATGTGAAAGCTGTGCTGTAAAAAACATTACGCCATTGTCTTTTTTGAAAATCTGTGATGTGGGAGGGAAAGCTCTCTAAAATTGCATGTAGAAAGTCAGACTTGCACTCTCTGCTTGCCCCCGAGGTGACATTCCAAGCAGATGATTGTGCCTAGCCACTTTAAATGTTCACCATCCAACACTGGAACACTCGGTCTCATCTGAACCTAACTACATCTGCTCAGTAGCTTCTTGGGCCCTGATTTGTTTACATTGACGTTGGACTTGAGCACTCTACCTCAGGAAGGGAGACTTCGGAATGACAGAAGGACACGGGATTGGGAGAGTCTCCTCACGTTCTTAAATTCCCACATCCAGCTTTTCCTCAAAATATAATTTGAGGTTAAATTAAGTGTTCTGAAGTGGCCAACACTGTACACAACTCTGTAATAAATATAAAGCTGAAAGGTGTTGCCTTTTATCCATGCACAATTAAAAAGCATTTTGTCGATCACAAACGTATTTACAGTGCAATTTTCTTGCTGTATGAGGCCCCTGCGGTGTTGCTGATTTCTTTGCCTGATGTGCATAAAGTACATTTTATGACTGTACTAATTTAAGAAGCTATTATGAAATGGGTTGCGTCGTGTAGGGCCCACGTCCGTCACAATAACGTACTTTTAGAAAACGTATTTGGGAACCACTGTGGTGATTTTGTTGCCTTGGAACTGCAATGAGAAAACAAATAATTAAATAGACAGAAAAGAAAACGGCGAAATTCTTTACCTGATATTGCAGCGCAGTGCAGAGAACGAGGTGGTCATATGGCACCTTCTCGGTTTTGGAAACCGACACGTACTTGGCATCTCGGTCTATGCCCGTCATTTTACCAACCACAACATTAACCCAGGATCGGAGTGACATCAGTGCATAATCTTTATCATTAAAGCAGTGGCTGTGAAGAGAAAGGATCCAAAAGTGACATTTTAGCAGCTGACAGCAGGCATTAATTAGACATCTGGTGGGCTGGTGGCGGGCCCCGAGCGGTCCCAGCCTGTTATCTTGCTTTGAGCGCCCCGAAGCCCGTGGCACAAAATTACTCATTAAGAAACACTCACTTACAAATTGACGTCTTCCTGTTGAAGCCAAATAATGCCTTATAGCACTGGCCCGTCCCACAAAGAGAAATAAAACGCGAATTGCTGTGTTAACTACGAGCGTTTACTTTTAGCTTGCCTCCAACGTATGGCGCACATGGCGGCCTTTTGTTGCACACTGTATTTTGGTTGCTTCCGGGCAGCTGAGAGACAGGCCGCAGCCTGCCTGCTGCCCAGGCACCGGCCACAAACAGCTGACTAATCACTACTGCAGGCAGGCCTGCTATTTAACAGCGCCATAAACAAGCGCCTGCCTTTGTCTCAGCTGCGCACGTCGTCCTGCCTGCAGTAAGAAAAGAGTGGGGGCGAGCGAGCGCGGCAGCCTGCTAAGCTGACCACACGCTCGTGCACAATGGCCATGTGTTTTCAATTATCGCGCCCGCGTCAGGGCACGATAATTGGAAACAGATGTCTGACGTGCGGGTAACCGCAGGGAAAAGGCCATTGTGCACGAGCGTGTGGTCAGCTTTCAAATGCCCACTACATAAAGTCTTCGCCAGAAGCAGCGCTTGCGCGCTACTCTAGGCTCGACCTAAAAACCACTGCAATTTTTAGGGGCAAGAATAACAGCACTGGGAACGCGACACCGGAACTAAAACAAGACACGCCTGCTCAGATGAGTAACGAAACAGACATGGACCATGGCCCAAGAGAAATCCTGAACCTGGAAGAGAGGCAAAAAAGTAAAAGAAATACCACTTGAAACAGAAAACTTGCCATCAGTGCCACCCACAAAAACAAAGCAGGAACCCCACGAGGGGACCCACAAAGGCCCATAATAGCAGTAACCACGACCGGGCTAGAGATAACGCAGGCAAAAGAAATAGCGCTCAGGGACAGGGAGAACCAACAGAGGAAATTCATGGTTCAGGGGACGATCTTATTATTATGCAGAACAGCCGAACGGTCGAAAGGGGGCCAGCAGGCAGCCCCATAATCGTGTTTCACCCGGAGTACGAATCAAAGGGCACGATAGACATTCTAAACAGAGGAAACATACTACACTTACTGAAATCCATCAGTAGCCTAAAAAATATATCAACCAGCGATCTAGATTCAGTAGAATTCAGAGAATCGTCGTAGCGCTCCGGGGTAGAAGCAACAAAAACAGTATGGGCCACAGCAGAATTAGCTGAGAGAGTGCTAAAGGAACAAGCCAAGTTTAACACCTGGGGCATAAAGCTTCGACCACTCTCAAAACCAAGATATCCCGACCCCCTGACAATTGACAGAGAGCAATGGATAGAGAACGGACAGGCCAACACGAACCCACGATCATTCTCTGTACTGCAAGGGGCACGCAGCAATACCCCTGAGATATCAGATCGCAGAGAGCAGCGCAACAAGAGATCATCCGTGACGAAAAGCTCAATCCTTCAAGACTGGGGCTGGCTCTCCAGGACTATAAACGTCAAAACCGAAAATCAATGACAAAGCAAGTCCAGTGCCGGGAACATTTTTAACACCCTTAATCTGTGCTCTTGGAACATCAATGGCTTGGGAGACAAGCTCATGGACTCGGAACTACACACCTATCTGCAAAGATACGATATCATTGCACTCCAAGAAACGTGGTCCGACTCCCCGTCAGCTCGTCCGGGTTACAACCTGAACTTCATTCCCCCTACACAGAGTGCAAAGTTTGGTCACAAAAAGGGTGGCCTCGCCATATACAGCTCCATAAGGAGCATCTACGCAGGAGCGCCCCTGGCACACAAGCTAGCACCGCCAAATGCAATGCAAGCCCTACGAATCTCTACCCGGGAGCGGGACAAAAAGGAGGACATAATCTTGATAAACCTCTACTTACATCCATGAGAAAAAACCAGAAGAGCCCAGCAGCTGAAGGAAGAGCTCATAAATTTACTACGGGCCGAGATAACAAACAGCCTGATTATCAGCGGGGACTTCAATCTAAATATGCTCAGTAATCGAACTACAGACTCCAATTACGAGGAGGACCCATTTGTATGGGAACCAAGTTCTCAAGATAACACCTCTGGAGGCAGAAGCTCGAAAACAGCACAAAGACTCCTATCAACACTAGAAGAGCTGGGCTTCCGAGCACTTAATGGCAGATTTTCAGGGGACCGCCCTCAAGCAGCAACGTTCCACAGCGCAACGGCCAGCTCTACAATTGACTTCACATTCTTCTTGCGCAGTCTGTATCGAAGGGCAAGGATCTTCCACATTGGCTCACTTGATCACAGCGACCACTTGCCCCAGGAAGTCACGATCAAGGCTTTCTCAATACTATGTCCACCAACAGCTAATGCGCATAGCTCAGAATACACCGCTAATGAGAGGCGGATAAAATGCAGAACAGATGATCAACAAAGTCTCCTCTCTCACGCTAAGCATGCATTAGGTGACGCACAAACAGCAACACCGGACCCAATTGAGAGCTGGGAGGTGTTTACAAAAACACTACGAAACAACACAGGAACAAAAAAGGGATACCTCCGTCCTGAAGGAGTGGGCCAAGCCCTTCAGCACAGGAAACATCCAAATGTCAGAAATAACGCGCAACTAAAAAAGTTAAAAACCCTGATTAATCAAAGTTTTCGAAGAATGAGGATAGACCCCGCCGCTCAACAGGAGCTGAGACTGCTAAAAGGCGACCGCAGAAAGCTGATTTGGCGATTCAAACAAGAAGCAGACGAGGCTCTTTGGGCCAAACTCTTATATGACGCTAAAACCAACAACAGCGCACAGTTTTGGCAAAAGATCAACAATCTGTCCAGTGAGCGGAGCCAGGGCATCGAATCTTATGCCACAGAAAAGGCCTGGACAACTTTCCTTGGCTCACACCTTAATGAAGCTCAAGACTTCATTCAAGGGACACACAATCCCACGTACGACCCCGAAGCCCGACAGCTGAAGTTTAACGAAATTCAAGCGCCAGAACAGGAAATCTCAATCAAGAATGCACAGATCTGCAAAAGAATTTCAAAGGGAAGACGCGAGGGTGCGCCAGAACCAAATGGGATCCCCCCCATACTGTTTAAACAAGAGCCGGAATTCTGGGCCGCCGTATTCAAACCAATGTTGAAAAAAACCCTGCAAACGGCAACAATTCCTTCATCCTGGAGGGGAGCAATCATTTCCCCACTTTACAAAAAAGGAAACAGGAACGACCCAAGAAGTTACCGACTAGTAGCCCTACTTGACAACGAGGCCAAATATTTCGCGGGCCTATTACTCCAGGGACTAACATCGTGGGCAGCAGAAGTCACAGCAATTCCATACAACCAAACCGGCTTCTGCAAAAATATGGGGACGACCACCAACATATTAGCTCTATCGCTAATGATTGACGCTGCACTCGCAGCAAAACAACCTCTATATCTGTGTTACATCGATTACTGCTCTGCATTCGACCACGTTAACAGAAACCTTTTGTGGCAAAAATTAAAAAAGCTGAACATTCCTCCGCTGCTCCTAAACCAGTTGATCCTCTTGCACAGTGACACCTGGGTGCAAGTTAAATTAGGTGCAGGAGAATATCTATCAAGGAAGATTCCAACAAGCACAGGGGTAAAACAAGGCTGTGTGCTTGCACCAACACTTTTTAACCTCTTTATGGCAGAGCTATCGACCTTGCTGAACGAAAGCAATTCGCATGCACCCAAATTAGGGGGCATCCAGCTATCCAATCTTTTCTACGCGGACGATTTGGTGCTTATCAGCCGGACCCTGGTAGGCCTACAGCGGTTGCTGGACATCACGTCGCATTATTCATCAACCAAGAAAAATCCAAAGTTATGTGCATTAACACCCACAATCAGAAAACACCAAATAATTGGTACTTGGCACTGAAGAAGCTGGAGGCTGTTCGTGAATACAGATACTTGGGGGTCATCATAGACCACAAGGGCAATTTCAAGCCACAATGCGAAGCCATAAAAAAGAGAGGACTAATGACAGCGGTAGCTCTAAGGAATCTAAAAAACAAGATCACTGGATCAAGTCTCCTCCCTCTAACAAGGGTGATCCAGGCAAAACTAATCCCATCTATTGTTTATGGCAGCGAAGCAATGAGAGGCAGGGATGCTGACACTGTAGACGGCACTGTAGCAAGAGCACTGCGAATGATCTTCGGCTTGCCAGGGTACACATCTCCCGCACAGATGAGGCTTGAATTTGGGCTCCCAAGAGAAGAGCTGGGACGCAAAGGGACATACATAAAAAGTTGGCACAAAATAAGCAGGGGAGAACCGAAAACGCTAAATGCCCTTCTGTGGAAGGAACTACAAACTAAAGAGAATTGCCCTGCAAATAGGCCACTATCAACCAGCTGGGATTACGACAACTATGGGAACTCCCAGGGACCCCGTCAGTCTTCAAAAAAGCAGTAAACAATATAGTCAGGAGTCACTCTTGCAGGATAAAGCCTCCCTGGCAGAGCGTGCACATGGCTGGCTCACTGTACAATCTTACATCAAACTCTCGCCCCCAGCTTATCTCCAGACCGGCTTCTCCAAAAAGACGAAAGAGAAGTTCTTGAAATTTCGCCTAGGGCTGCTGCCCTCCGCAAATCATCTGCCTCCTTGGCCACACCCTCTGAAACCAGCAAGGTGCCGACTATGTGGTGACGGCGAAGAAAGCATAGTACACCTTATTGCTGTTTGTAGGGAACTACTCCAGGAATGCAGGACCCTCCTGAGACCGCTTTTTAACAAAAGACGGATACGGTCGTGCAGGCAAGCGGTGCTGGCATGCTTCTTCGGCGACGACGTCCAACTGAGCTGCCGCATGGTAAAATTCCTTGTAGCCACCGAAGTTCTCTTTAACAAAGTGAAAGAACGCACTAAAGACAACAGCGGTCTGGATGTAGAGCGGATCATAGCACCATGATCCTTAATGAGAAGGCTCCTGCTCGCATCAGCGTAGATCCAGGAAGTACAGCGATGGCATCCGGCGCACTTCCCGTACTCTTAGAGGTCAAAGTAACCTGGTGGGAACAAGGGCCTAGCTTGAAAATTGGTGCTCACTGACCATCATCGAGCTAAACTCTTAAACCCGAAGAGTCAACGGCACTGTTCTCAAAAACCAAGCCAGCATGGCTCTGATGCTTCCCCGAAATTCCCGCTCTCGGAGCAACTGACTCTGTGTATCCTCTAGAAGCTCTTAAAGGAATTCCTCTGTTTTAAAGCGCGTCCTTCTGTACCACATGTTTTAATCATTTGTCGAACCGAAATGAAGCAAGCTCAAGATCAGGCGGTGGGCTATTTTATCCATCAATAGCTGCCAGGCATGTCCTTTAACCGACCCCAGGCCTAACTTGACATGAACTTTAGCCTCTAGAAATATTTGCACACTAAGCACACCACGCACTTTACAGTAACTCCCAAGTATGAAATTTAACTATCCCCTGGCCTTCTTGACTACAGCCTTTAGGGCAATCCAGCGTATATAGACTCGGCTAACTGTTCCTAAGACTAGTACAACACCTCATGCGCTCTGAGCAATGAAACCGTTTGTCTTTGGCCCCAGGTCGCCTGGCCCTGGTTTCCAGCCACTAGCGCACACGGCACTTTATTTTCTTGTTAAACACACCCCACTGCGAAGGCAGCACCAATAGAGGACGATTGGGCCAGCTCTTAGGTTAATTTTATGTTCACAAACTATTAACCACATTTTACTAGTTCTTATCTCCTTTTTTTTAATAGTGGTTTTTTTCACTTGTGAACTGCCCAATACCAATGTGACCGATCATGTTTTTCTTTTATAGTACGAAACTGTGTAAATCGACGAACGTTTGTAATGGTTTTAATTAACTGTACAATAAAATTTACTTACTATTTGTGGAGAAGATATTTCTTGGATCTCTTCTCCATGTGGTTTGTCCTTAAAGACCTTCACTTGCAGTCTCCACTGTGGTATTGATGCATTACTTCCCCCTTAAACCCCCAAAGGAACAGTGATGCAAGATTAGAGAAGGTGTTGTGAGGTGGGGAATAACAGAAGTAATCCCCCATTTCCTGGTGTTGCATTCGCCAAATCTCTCAAATTCAAACTGGCCATTGCATTTTGCAGGGCCGTGGAGGAAAGGCCCAGCGGTCTACCGGTCAACCTCAAACTGTTCAGTTGCCTGTTGCACAACTCTCCCATCCGCAGAATTCTGCAGTGCGCATGAAATGTTAGGAGACTCACCATGTTCTCAGCCTCAAACTGTCCAGTTGCCTGTTGCACAAGTCTCCCATCTACAGCCTTCTGCAGTGGGCATAACTGGTGTTAGGAGACTTACCATGTCCTCAAAGAAAGTTGGGGTGTTTACATTGGCTGCAATGTGTTGAACAGTAATGTGAGCTGCCATATAAAATTGCCACTACTCAAGTGTACCTATTGTTGGGCTCTTTAAGTACTTTACCTTGAAAGGACCAGTAGGATCCATTGATACTGCCACTCCTCTGTCTGAGGAGGTGAATTCCGCATACCAAAGTGTTCCCCCCCATTTTGTCTGAAGCTTTGCATTTTCCACTTCCGTGAGGTGAGTTTCCAGTAACTATTTGGCCCTTTTTAGGTCTCGGCCTGCACCAGCGCTTGCGCTGGTCTGGCCGAGAGTTTTAGTAAGCGGGTTTTGGAAGTGCAAACACTGGCTTTCGGCTGGCGACCAGCTTGAGTTCACGATGGCGTGCACGCGCAGCTGCCATCTGTTGTTTCCTATCTCTTCCTCATTTCCTCGTCATGGCTCATTAACTCTCTGGACTCTGATGTTTCAATCGCAGCAGCAGCTCACATTACCAACTGAGGGCCCTGGACTACAGTCACATGAAAAACAACAGCGATTAGCATTGAAATGCAAGCTTTTTTTGTCTAGTTAGAAATATTGCTTCGGTGGGTTGATTTCACCTTATATCGCTATTTGTTTTATATTGGGAGTCACAGCCTAATTACCAGTATTTTTGTCTCTCACTGTTTTTTTTTAAAATATTTATTCGCGCAAAGCACAAAGCTATATTTAAGGTTACTTTTTCCGTCACTTCTTCACTCTATTTAAACTCTACACCCCCACTCTTATTGTCTCTCTCCTTCTCTCTCTCTCCCTCTCTAATTCTCTCTCTACTTAATTAACTCTCCCTCTCTATCTTTTTTAGCCTTTCATTCTCTCTCACCCCTTTATCTGTTTGTCTTTCAAACTCCTTCATTCACTCTCTCTCCCCTTCTTTCTCTCTCTCTATCCCGCTCCACTCTTTATTCTATGTACACCCTTTCTCTCTCTTTCTCTCTCACCACCCTCTCTAATTGGGCATTATATCTTCACTCTATCTCTCACTCGGCAACACCACAGCATCACTCAGCGCAACCACAGCATCAATCAGAGCCAGCACAGCATCAATCAGAGCCAGCACAGCATCACTCAGCACCAACACAACATCTCTCAACGCCATCACAGCATCACTCAACGCCATCACAGCATCACTCAACGCCATCACAACATCACTCAGCACCACCATAGCTTTACTCAGCGACACCACATCATCACTCAGGGCCAACACTGCATCACTCAGCACCACCACAGGATGACTCAGCACCACCACAGCATCGCTCAGCACCACCACAGCATCGCTCAGCGCCACCACAGCATCGCTCAGCGCCACCACAGCATCGCTCAGCGCCACCACAGCATCGCTCAGCGCCACCACAGCATCACTCAGCACAACCACAGCATCACTCAGCACAACCACAGCATCACTCAGCACAACCACAGCATCACTCAGCGCCACCACAGCATCACTCAGCGCCACCACAGCATCACTCAGCGCCACCACAGCATCACTCAGCGCCACCACAGCATCACTCAGCGCCACCACAGCATCACTCAGCACCACCACAGCATCACTCAGCGCAACCACAGCATCAATCAGAGCCAGCACAGCATCAATCAGAGCCAGCAAAGCATCACTCAGCACCAACACAACATCTCTCAACGCCATCACAGCATCACTCAACGCCATCACAGCATCACTCAGTGCAACCACAGCATCACTCAGCACAACCACAGCATTACTCAGCACAACCACAGCATCACTTAGCGCCACAACAGCATCACTTAGCGCCACAACAGCATCACTCAGCGCCACCACAACATCACTCCGCGCCACCACAACATCACTCCGCGCCACCACAACATCACTCCGCGCCACCACAACATCACTCAGCGCCACCACAGCATCGCTCAGCGCCACAACAGCATCGCTCAGCGCCACCACAGCATCGCTCAGCGCCACCACAGCATCGCTCAGCATCACCACAGCATCGCTCAGCATCGCCACTGCATCGCTCAGCACCGCCACAGCATCGCTCACCACCGCAGCATCACTCAGCACCGCCACAGCATCACTCAGCGCCGCCACAGCATCACTCAGCGCTGCCACAGCATCACTCAGCGCCGCCACAGCTTCACTCAGCGCCAAGACAATATCACTCAGCACCACCACAGCATCACTCAGCGCCAAGACAATATCACTCAGCACCACCACAGCATCACTCAACACCACAGCAGTATCACTCAGCAACACCTGAGTATCATTCAGCATCACCTCAGCATCGTCTCCGCAACAGTCACCACCACCACGTCAGCATCACTCAGCACCACCTCAGCCTGCTCTCGGAATCTGGCATCTGTTGATTCTCCCTAGCGTCTGGCCGCTGCTAGTGTTATAATACAGGTACTAGTTCCCAACCTTCACCCTCCGATTGTTTATGCCCCCTCAAAAAAAAAGCTTTAACAAACAACCATTGCAATAGGCAGAAACAAGTTGCCAGCATTGCAAGAACAAAAGAAAACTGAGGAAATTTTTTATTGTAAATACTTTTTAATATGGTCGCTCAGTTTTACATAATGCCTTCTTGGTCATATATAAAGTAACAAAAATGCTTCTGACACTTTTTTATTATAACTTTTCAGCATGCCGCACAGCAGCCACACTTCTCTACAGCACAGCTTGAAGACATTGGCAAAGTCAATAGCTCTGGCTAAACACTTATAAGGCCCCAAAGGCGAGACCTATTGGCTATGCCAATGCTTGTTCTTTTTAGATATAACCTTATTCTAATTCTATATTTTTAAATATAACCATGTTATAACCATATTCTTTTTCTCTTGATTTCCCCATGTATACCCTTATAGCTATCTCCTTCTGTTAATTGTAATCTTCCATTTCATAATACACCATAATACATAATCAACAAACGTCTGTCATATTGGAGTTCCCATCATTACCCTTTGACCATCAACTTCCTTCCCTCCCATGGGGACTACCCCAACTTAACCCTCAGAATGGGTACATTAAGTACCAACCTCCACCTTCTTTTTCTTGCAATTTATACAACTTTTCTCACAGATGGTTGGTTTATGTGAGTTCCTCCAGGTGGGAGGGTCGCTGAGTTCGTCCAATTCAATTCTTCTACTCCTGCTTTAGTGCCTGGATGCCATAGGTGTTTTGGTTTAATTTGTACTTTTTGTAATTGAAATTGATCAGTCTCCTAATCTATGTGTAAATGATTCCATTGATGCACAACCTGACTCAATATGTAAGTTTACACTGTGTCTGTAGTGCCCTCCATTTGCAAAGATCACTAAATCACACAATGTGTGGTTTAATATTGATACCTTACACATTTGGTCCTAGGTTAAATATTAAAAGATTGCCTTTTATGCTCTACAGCAATTCATAGGCGTGCAGGTTGTATATTCATTTGTATAAGTTTTTGCTTTACCTTTTCTAATGTTATTCTTTTGTTTTGTATGTCCACTGTGTAGTCTGGATAGAAGGAAATGTGGTTCCTGTTGTACTCAATCTCTCTTTGTTTTCTTGCCACTGTGAGGATTTGGATTTTCTCTGTTTTTCTCAATCCTCCTTATGAAAATTCAAAGGGGTGCTCCTTGGAAATCGCTGTCTTGTTGTTCGGTGAGCCCTGTCCACTTGTGTTTCTCTAGTTGCTTTCTAATCTGTGAACAGTTCTAGTAGAAATTTCCCAAGAACATCTCCATCAGGGATATTTCTCTTCCTTCCCACAGCCCTAGGATGCACATTTCATTGCATCTCTATCTGTCTTCCAGGTCTGCCAACTTTTCCTAATTTTTTTTCGTGATCTGTCTCAGTTCACTGAGTTCCGAGTATCCACTCATGTTGTCTTCTATTGCAGATATTCCATGTTATGTCTCAATGGTGTATTTCCTGATTTTATATAGACCCTGTAGTAACAGTGTGACAATAATTGCCATGATTTCCTATTTTCTTGGTAATCACCATTTTCCCTCCTATAAAACTTGCTTTAGCTCCATGTTGGAGAGGGAGGGCTTTGATGTCTCTTTCTTTGGAGATGTTCGTGTGCCGCTTGACTGCGCCATTTTTGCTAGGCCCTTTTCCGTTGAGTATTTAGACAGAGTAGAGAGCTTCCCTTTCCCTTTTTCTTTGTACAGTATTAGCTTACTCTAGATTCTGTTGGCACTAGACCCCTTTCAGTTATGTCTACCTTTCAAATTTATATTATCAAGGTGGTTACATTTTGCCATCGGATTCTGTTAATATTTCCTTTGATATACTTAATGCTGTGGGTGTGCCTTCTGCATTATAAATTTTCACTCTTTCCCTCTCAGGCCTGTTTGCATCCTGCTCATCAGCTATGTCAGGTGGCATATGCAGACTCTGCAGTAGAATCTGAAGTCTTAGTGGTCCTAGGACCAAGGGATCCTGTCTGAATTTATCCAGTTTCAGAAGAGGCTGCAAAAGATTTGCAGTGGGGGCTTCTTGACCGCGGTTTAACCAGTGGCAGGCCACTCTCCCTTTCCCACCCAGAGGTGATGGTGGTGCATCGCTGCTAGGTTGGAGAGGTCATCTCGGAGAGGTGAAGATCACAGGATTCTGGTCTTTGGCAGAAATCCGACTCTAAATCAATCTGTTGGAAGTGCAGGCAATTCCCCAAGTGTTAAAGGGCTTTCTACTGTCCATCAATCAGAGCATCATTGGCATGTGGTATTGCAACAAACAGGGCAGAGTGGGGTCCTGGGCTGTGTGCCAGGAGGCCCAGCACTTCTGGAACTGGCTGAATTGGCAGGGAATCTCCCTGGTCATACACCACTTAGCAGGATCTTTAAATGCCAGGGCGGACAAACTCAGCCATTGACGCTTAGCAGATCACGAATGGTAGCTACAACCGAAGATGGCGCAGGGCGTATTCCAACAGTGGGGAGAACCCTGACTAGATCTTTTCACCACCATCGAGAGTGGGCAGTGTCACAATTGTTGGCTGGGGAGTTTCCAAGAAGGCTTTTTCTCTGAGATGCATTCCCACTAGAGTGGAGCATGGGACTCCTGCATGCCTTACTGCCTCTGCCTCTCCGGCCCTGAGTACTGAAGAAGTTCAGGAATGACAGGGTCCAAGTCATACTAGTGGCTCCAGATTAGGCAAGAAGTGTGTGGTAATTGGATGTTCTGGGGTTAAGCTTCTGTCCTTCTATCAGATTCCCGCTTTGGGAGGATCTTCTATCTACACATCCATGCTGGGATATTAAGTTGCAGCAGTTGACTGTGTTTGATCTGCCTCCTGAGGTTGTGGATGTTATCCTTGCTGCGCGGCGTCCTTCTGAAAAAAGTTCATTCATGCTGGGCGCTCGGTCAGATTTGTGGCCTGGTGTTGAGTCCGCATAACAGGGTCATTGCAAGGCAAACTTGTGGATTTTTCACTATTTGTTTTGTCTTTAGTCCAACAATGACCTGTATTAGGCATCAGTAAGGGTTATTTGTCGTCCCTTCCAGCCCTTTCAAGTTTATTAGACCAACCATTCTTGTTTAAATCACCTATAGTTATGAGGCTTATAAAAGGTTTAATATGAAGTTTCCGACCCAAACAGTTTGTGATGCTACAGTGGGACCTTAAATTAGTCTTGACTTTTTTCATGTGCACTCCGTTTGAGCCGATACACAACTGGTTGTTGTGTTTTTTGGCTCTAAAGGCTGTCTTCCTGGTTGCTATCAGTTCAACAAGTAAAGTGATAGCGACTAGGAGAGCAAGTGAGTGAGTTCCCGGCTCTTTTGGTACAATCATCCTACACCACCGTTTCATTCCTTATAAACTGGTGCTGAGGACCAGGGTGGCCTTCTTGCCGAACGTTGTAACTGCTTTTCACTTTGTACAGTCCATCACCCTCTCAGCGATCTTTGTCCAGCCTCAATCCTCGAAAGGGTAGCAGGGACTCCGATGGGTAGACACCAAACAAGCTTTAAACTTTTACACTGATTGTATTAAAGTCCATTGGGTGGACGATCAGCTTGGTGTGGAGTTCTCTGAGGCAAAGAAAGTAATGAGGTGCAAAAAATGACATTGTCAAGGTGGATAGTCCTTTGTATTAGGATCTGCTATGCATTGGCCTAAAAGCAGCCTCTGGCAGGACTGTGGACCCTTTTCACCAGGAGGCTGCCATCACTGCGCCGACATGCTTAGTGCCTGTCCTTGATATCTCTCAGGCTACGACATGGGCGTCAGTGAAAATGTTCACAAATTACAAATACTTTGACAGCCAGGTCTGATGGGAAAAACATCCTGTTCCTGTTGGACTTTTTAGGGTCTGAATCCACTTCACAGTCCTGCCACCTTCCAAGGTATTTCTTTGGTATCTAAGGGGAGGAATTTGCTGTTAGCAGTATCCATCAGAACCAACTTACTTACCTTCGGTAATGCTCTTTCTGGTGGATAGTCTATCTAATTGTAAATTCGTCACTGCCCTCCTGTCTCCCCGTTCTGTGGAGTGGTCCCTATTTGCCATATAAATAGATCCCAAATTTTAGACCTGAACAATCATTTGTGTTCCGCCTCCAAGGGTTCAGAAAGAGTCCAGAATGAAACTGACGTCTGTGTGCAGGGGCTGTGCTTTAATGCAGTTCTACTCCATCGCTTCTGAAGCAGAGCAGTGTGGCACCAGCTAGCTTCCAGAGCCAGTCTGGCGCTGTGGGATATTCTAAGCATGAATAATCTGCGGTTAGAAAGGGGGTTACCAATGGTAAGTAATTTGTTTGTCACAAATGTGAAATCTATCTTATCACAAGTGCATTATATACTTTGCCACTTGTAATAGGACGAACAACATATCTGTAATGTTTGTGACAGAGTAACTAGCGTCCAAACTCTAAATTATCCCTGTAGTGTCTCTACAGTGCTATTTGCACATACATTGTGATGACTATGGGAACTAAAGCACTTTGCAACAAAGTCTACATTAATTCCATTCAGAACGCCACAAATGCTTTCTCTTGCATTATCCATATGCATAGACCGTTTTGTTGTATATGTAAAACCTGTACTCAGCCAGACCTAACAACAGAGTTTAATGCTCAGTGTCAATTGCCTCTCTTTTAATGAAAAATAAATGCTACCCAAAATTGAGCTTTAGCATGGTCTACTGTGTTTCAGTTTTGTTTTATATAAAAAGGAGTTGCAATAAAGAGTGTTATTTTTCTGTTAATAAACAGCTCTACCTTTTGCTGTTTTACAGATGGATGAAATTAAAGGTAAAGACCGAGTGATCCTGGCGTTGGAAAGAGAGCTGGGTGCCCAGGCTGGGCATACACAGAAGCTACTCCTCCAGAAGGAAGCCCTGGATGAACAGCTTGTACAGGTGAAGGAAGCTGAACGTTACCACAGCAGCCCCAAGAAAGAACTTCCAGCTGGTGTTACAGACATGAGCGAATGGATGGGAAATGTGGTGGTGAGCAAACCAACAGCTTGCAGTTACGCTCTTTTGGGACAATGCTTTCAATGTTTAATCGTAATTGTATTTCTATAGCACTCATTAACCCTGACAAGGCATCAAAGCACTTTTCGGCGAGTGGCACTGTCATAAGGTTTCTGCACATACACAGAGCTATGCACAGGAAAATGGGACCCTGGAATACAGTGGTTTACCACCATATACCATAGCACCCAAAAACCCCAACCCAACTAGCTTAGCATCCCATTAGCACCCAAGTACTAATGTTTGGACAACCCAGAACACGGTATCTTTATCTCAGGACTCACTGAAGCAAGAACACTCTTTCGCCACTCACTCGTACTTGTCCACAAGGTGCGTAGGAAGAGACACTGGATAGGTTAAAATGTTTTATTCCAACTTACGTGCTCTAATGTACAGTACACGTGTCAGTACTAATAGCATAATGCATATTACTAATATAAGCAGCATGGTTACAATTCCATAGAATACAAACGGGGAAAGCATCTCAGAGCTCAGTGGATAAACGTATAAATAACATTACCACCCTCCCCTTGCAGTAAGATAGTTTATTATAAAATAGAAGACCTCTGGGCTTTGGCTAGCGAACCCCCATACCTCAGTCTCTAGATGCAGAATTACATCAGCAGGACATCATAGCTCTTCTCACTGAAAGGGATTTCTCCAAGTGTGTTTAAGCGCTAGTAAACCACAGTATTAAAAGCATATCAAATTCTTCATGGCAATTGCACATAATGTTATGTCTGGGTGCGCGAGACTGGCCATATCAGGAAGAACCAGAATACATTGTTATGCGACCTTGTACATGTTTGTGCAGACTGAGCCCAAAAAGGTGAACAACAGAAAATGCAGACAGTGCAAAAGAACTTGGCACGAGCAAAGGGCGAGGAAGGCCCGGCTCAGTGTAACGTGCGCAAAGAGAAGCAGCATGGCAGCCAGGCCTAGGCCAACATAACAAGGCAGGTAACAATCCACAAGACACCCTCCCCTGGACAGTCCGGCGGCCAGGACAGAGGCCCATCAGAGGAGAAAAACAGATGTCGGAGCACAGGGAGCGCCCAAACGGCGAAGGGCAGGTCAATCCATGAAAGTGAAAGTGCAGAAAAAAGCCATACCCTCCAAGAGTTCATCATTGGAATCGTCAAAAAACATAGATGCCATCCAATCCATGAGTTCGAAAGAGCAGGAATGCTCCTCAGCAAAGGGAGCATCCATAAGCAATGCGGGACAGCTTGCGTGATAATTAAAACAGCTTCGTTGTAGGAGATCCTGGGCAGCCGCCCAGATATCCCATTGCGCCAAAATCCCCAGTGCAGCCGCACGCGCCATACAGCCAGCGACGGAACAGTCCTGCTCATGGGCCTCTAAGGGACCCATCAACTGAACAAAATCCGGAACAGACAATGACGAATTGGAGAGGCAATAATCCAGAGTCCAGGTGAAAGGACAGCGGACACAAGTCATCACAGGTTGCACGCAAGTGAAATACGCAAAGCGAAATGAAAGAGTATATGACACGCTCAGTGTCGCCAATGGCAAGACACCAAAACCGGCCAAAAGGCGCTCACGGAGCAGCTGGAGGCGTTCTGGATCGAGCAGGTCCCATCGGGGAGCAGCCATTGCGCAGAAAGCAAATTAAGAGCAAGACACCAGCCGCTAAAGCGAGGATCAATGGGAAACCGCCAAAGACACTGGAAAATATAGAATGTATGAAAGCCGGGATGACACCAAAAATAGTTTGGAAGGAGGACACCAAGCCCGACCCAACGACCTTAAAAAAGTGTACTAGGCCTTCAGTGTTAGATGCGTTAAAAATACGATGTATTAACTCCCCAAAATGTTGGGGGAGATTAGTGTTTAAAAGGGCCTGTATTTCACTGTGGGTACTCGCCACCTGGAGAATGAATGTCTCCCGGGCGGACGTGAGCATAACTTCCTCGTTTAATAATAGTGCCTTTATTCTGCTCAGTCTATTGAAATCTGCTTCCATGGTAGGGATGGAAGGCCAAATAGAGATATCAACCTTGCCATGAGGGGGAGGAAAAAGCACATTTTTGCAGCAGACAACCCTGTGTGAAACTGTTACAATGTAAGGAATGCCAGCCTGCAGGCCACAACAGTTTTCGTTATTTAAAAGTAAATAACTACCATTGGAAAGGAGAGTGAAAGTAGGTGAAATAACAGGAGCAGGAATACCTTTCAGCACACAAGCAAGATTAGGAGAGGAAACGCTACATGAGCCATGCAATTTAATGTGTTTACAAATAAGCGAATGACCTATAGTCGAGTCGCAGTACTCCCCCGTGAGAAAGACTTCCTTGCCGTCCCGAAGGCATTTATACATGAAAGGCAAGGACCAGAGTTCATGCAGGAAAGCACTGCCCAATGGCCGGTAACGGCCCACAGGATAATGTTTCATGCACGAGTCAAATTCAAACAAGGAAAATGGTAAAGCTATAACCCCATGGACTAGCCATACAGCAGAATCGAGTTCTGCAACAGAGAACGGCAAAGGATCCACCTTTTCGATATGTAATAGAGTGTAAGTTGCATCCTTCATGGACATAAATTGCTGTTTGTCAGTTAAGTTAAAAGGTAGAAATAAGGCAGAGGTGTTCAAAAAATGCCAAGGAACTTTACCTAACTTGAGCGTTTGTAAAGTCCATGCAAACTGCATAACTGAACGCAATTGATTCTGACCATGATATAACACAGAAACATCATCTTGTACAATATCGACAACAGAGGACACAATATTCTCTAAAGTGTAAATGCGAGAAGACAGGGTATTAATACTATTGTCAACAACAGCAAGCACCTTTTCCATATTTGCTTGATCTATTTCCCGAAGACGGGAGGCAGCTTCAATTTGTGATAGCTTCCAGAGTTCATTATATGTTTCATAAATGAATCTCTTAGGTCGGGGACCACGAGGTCCCAAAACAAAGTCGGACAGATCAATATTGCCTGTAAGGAGGGACAAATGTTGTTTAACAGAATCAAGGGACGAATGTTGCAGCCATTGTTTGCATAATTTACCAACAGAGTATGTAGTGACTGTACGGGCATCAGTAAACCTCGGATCAGGCCTATTCTGTGTGTAGCTAGCACCAGTATCATGAAAACGCATTTGACATGCATTAGATGATATAGGCCATACTAACCAGGGTGACTGAACCAGCTCAGAAACATTAAACGAATTATTTTGTAACATTGCCTGCAGGGACACGAGGGACATATTGAATCGTGAGCTTTCATTTGGAAAACTCGACAGGGATGGTATTGATGGCGTATTCAATTGTTTAGTGGTTGCTAAGCCCCAACATGTAGTCTGATAGATGGAAGCATTTATGAACATAATTTGGGTAGGGATGAGGCACGCACGATGCAACGCCTCGGTTCCCTGTACCTGCCATGGCTTGGAGCCCCAAATAGATTTTAAATCCACTATATTATCCCAGTACTCATAACCACCCACAGCTAAGGCACTTAGAAAGGAACCTGAATAAAGCAATTTGGTGTGTGTTAACATAATTTTCTGAGTTGATGTGTTATTTAGTCTAAAATAATAGGATGCAGGGTTCGACCGATTAAAATCAGTGAAATAATTAAACTTATTTCGAAGAGTTTGAGAGCTACCTGGCAAGGGGTTTGGACAATGTTCCCATTGGGTATAGTTAACAGTACTACGCAGGGCACTGGGCTTATGGAGAAAATGATTACCCCAATGTTGGTAACAATACAAATCGGCGTAATTAGCAGAATTCATATATAAATCTTCAGCATTAAAAGATGCATAATATTTTAAATCGGCAAACAATGCTTCAACGGCATGCACATCCCAATCATCAGAATGAATATTATTTTGTACTACATCACCCATTGAAACACGAAGGACATTAGGTACATTAATGATTTCCGTCGGACCATGGATTTGATAGTTCACTGCATCCCATACGATGCCATCAGCAACGGGGAAAGCTGAAATATTCACAAATGTGTGGTCACGCTTCATGATGTGAGACGAGGAATGAGGAGCCAAAGTTCCAGAAACATAGTCTACAGCAGAGCGTTCAGGTAAATAGTGACCATTGATTAGTAGAAAAAACACTGTGACAAAGCCAATGGACATGAACAAAAATATCAAGAAAAGTACCAACCAGATGTATGTCCAGGGGGAAATCAAAAAATTGTCTCTAAACCAGGATATAAAAATACTGAACTTGGATGGAACTTTTGAAGATGTGGAATCCGAATCAAAGGAATAACGAGTCGGGCTTAGTGGCGTTGTTGGTTGATGTGCCACCGATTCTGATGCAGGATAAATATACTCGTCCTCGTTGATATGGGTGGAGAGTTGGGGATCAATTATAGTTTCAGGCAAATCAACCATCTCAATTACAGCATCAGCGATCGTTCGTGCAGATGGACTATGAACATATGTCCGATAAATGGCAGGACAAGAGACCGCTGGTGTGACACTATTCAGGATCGGCCAGGCGCTGTAGCTTGACATTTTCAACTGAGATGTATCTGTTCTCTTTGCGACCAGGAAGCGGTGGTAAAATGACTGTACGTGTTCCCTTCAGGCCAAGAACTGGAACCGGTGCACGAAAAGAGGGGCCAAATTCTTTTTTGTTTTCAACCTTCTCTCGAACCAGTTCTCCAACTTTCGGAAGCCAGCCGGCTACCGGAATCTGCAACGCAGGATCTGTGGCTGAAGGCAAATGTGTAGTTGCAAGTTTGTCTCGGGCTTCTTGTAAGTCCTGTAACATAGCAGAATGGTTATCTACATCAAACTTGGCGGATTGCGCCGCGATGTCTGGACCCTCAAGGTCAGGCACAAACATTCTTATGCCAAAGAGCATTTCGTATGGGGTCCGCCCACCCAGAGGTCTTCTAGGGAGATTATTAAGTGCACGCTGAACGGTATACAAATGGGCCAGCCAGTTCCTGCCAGTACCTATAACCCTAGCTGTTAAGGATTGCTTTAAGTCACGGTTCATTCGTTCAACGATAGAGTTGCCCTCAGGCCTATACGGAGACGAAAATTTCACCCGCACCCCAAGCGAAGCCATTGCATCCTTGTAAGCCCTAGAGGCAAACGCTGGACCTTGGTCCGAATGGAAGGTGCCGCATGCGAAAATTCCCACAAAGACACGCAAATCCCTGATTACATTTCGGGCGTCAGCACTCCGTTGTGGCCAGACCCAGAGAAACCGTGTGCACGAGTCCACTGCCACTAAAATGTATTTATAAGCAGTGTCTGATGAGAATGGACCGCAGTGATCCAAGTAAACACACCCAAAGGGTCTGTTAGCAATGCAGAGCGGTGTTTGTGGTGGACGTGTTACCGTGGAAGGCTTAATCTGTTGACAAACGTCGCAAGAAAGCACAAAAGCACGGGTGTCTTTATATAACCCACGCCACCAATAACGCTGCTGCAAGATGGAAACCGTAGCTGACACACCTGCATGTGCCGAAGCCATGCCTTCGTGTGCAGCTGATATCAAGGCACTCCTGCGGTCCGCGTTGGGGATCAGCCGATCTCCAACGTCAGGTATAGTTACATAAGGAACCTGATCGGGACTTAATTTGTAAGAATACTTGGAAGGGAAACCTGTAGGGTAATTATCACCTTCCTTGGTTGCAGCAATAGCTGCTAAAATAACAGGGTCTATTTTAGACATGGACCTGGTAACCGCTGCTACTGAACACGTGACTACTGCTGAACGGGCAGCTTCATCTGCCAGATCGTTACCAATAGCGTGTGCGCCCACCCGCTGATGGCCTAAGGTGTGAACCACCTGTGTGAGGGGCAGACGTTGTTGCAATTCTGCCACTCGAACCCAAAGCATTTTATGCTTAATTGTGCTCCCTTTTGCGTCCTTGTAGTCGTTTTTCGACCAGAAAAACAGATTGTCATTGTAAGATTGTACACAGTAGAAGGAATCACATACAATAAGAGTTGTCTCATCCTGAGAAGCAAACTCAAGTGCAAGTAGCAATGCATGCAGCTCGGCCAATTGTGCGGTACTATCTCCAAGTGTGCGAGTATGCACTGCAGAGGATTTGAACGTTCCATTTACAAAGGAACCCGCCACAATAGCACATGCAGCTGAATAAGCGTGCTTGGACCCAGTGGCCGGTTGCGCCGAACCATCGGTGTAGATCACACATTTGTAATCCTCAAGCGGTAGTAAAAACAAAGGAGGAGGATGAACGAATTCATACTGCAAAAACTCCTGAGTCTGAAGAGAAGAATCGAAAACAAAGGTGACGTCTGATGACGTCAAAGATGTAGCCCATTGTATCCAACGGGGATGCATTGCTTTTGAGTTCGGTACACTTGCCTTTGTTACTGCCTCTAGGGCAGGACAGGGTGTTACCACCAGAATCCGCTTTCCCTGTGCCAGTGCGCGTTCTTTCAGAATCGCCATTTGCACTGCAGTCAGAACTTTTTCGACAGATGTAAAGCGCAATTCAGCGGAAGTGTACAGATGTGACTTGTATGCGATGGGTACTGTATCACCTTCATTAAAGGTTAAGTATGTGAATCCCACCGCCCCCGGAATTATTCTAATCACCAGGTTTGTGTGGTTATCACGAGTCAAAAGATATTTAGACTCCAAAAGGTCTGTCTGCAAAGACTGCAGTATTGAGGTATGCTCAGGCAGCCAGCAAGACCTTGAATAAGTTGGTTGTATCAAAGCATACAAAGGCTTGATACGCTGGGCATATTCGGGAATATAAGTACGCCCGAAGTTCAAGAACCCCAGCAAAGACTGAAGTTTCTTCAGAGTATTTGGGGGGCACAAATGTGCACATTTTTCCAAGAAATGGGGGCTAAGCCCTTACCTTCGTTATTGAGCTCATAGCCCAAGAACAGAACGGTAAATTCAGCAATGTGTGACTTAGCAAAGTTAAATTTGTAACCCTGCTCCGCGAATTCAAGAATAATGCGGTCCACACGGGACAAATGCTGAAATAACTCGTCGTCCGTCAGATAGATGTCATCTACGTACGAACATGCGTCTTGATCAATGTCATTTAACAAAGAAACAACACGGGCGGCGAATATACCCGGACTATTTTTATAGCCCATGGGTAATCGCCGGAACTGGAATAATTTACCACCGGATGTGAATGCGGTCCATTGACCACTCTCCGGGGCTAGGTTGTGCGTGTAGAAACCGTTTGAAAGGTCAAGTGTCGTTTTGTATTTTTTACGAACAAGACTGTCTACAAGCGCAGAACTGTGTGTATTTTGCACCGCAAAGTTCCGACAATGAGTATTTAAATGCCGGTAATCCAAAACTAAGCGGTACGATCCATCGGGTTTAGAAACCACGAAAAGGGGATTGTTCATAGGTGATACGCATGGTTCAATTACTCCCTGATATTCCAACTGTGTCAGAATTTCGGAGACGGGGCCTTTTGCCTGCCGTTTGATGGGATATTGGGGTTGTGGCTGCGGTAGTGACCGCAAAGGTATTGCATGAGGAGGTGATTCTTCATCCCATCCCACATGGTTGCGGTATAACGCTGGTGCCAGGTACACAGCCCACTCAGCTGCAAGTGCTTCAGCTTTGTCTTTTGGGACATGCTTTGAAAAGCTTGGAAGGATTACCTCCTCTCCTTTATGTGCAGCTAAAACGAATGGGGGTGGCCAATCCACCTCTGCTAACAAAATGTCATATGAAGAGGTTAGATTTTCCCAAAAAATCCCTTTTATTTCACGCGGTATGTCACCTTCAATTTGTATAACTATATTATATAGTCTGTCAGGGGGTGCCACTCTCGTGTCAGCTGTCTCTACAGTAACGAATGTTTCAGTTGCTGTCGCCTCCATATGAGGACGTAGCGCCTCCCGCACTATGGTAACTTCCGCGGCGCTGTCTAGGAGGGTCACTGCCCACGTCCAATTCTGGAGTCTCGTTCTCACGGTCTGAGGCATATTTCGCTGTAACAGCGGCAACCTTTTTCTTCTGAAATTGCGGTCGAGGAAGATGAAAGTCTTCTGCTTTACCTCTGACTTGTTGTCGAGGTTGGTCTCGCTCCTGGGGAGCCTCTCGGCCCCTTCCTCTATCTTGCCGTCCTCCTCCACCAGCCTGTGACGACGTCTGGGCCTGTGAAGAACGAGGAGAACGCGTATCAGAGCTCTGAAACCTTTCTGGTGATTTAATCCTTGACCTATCACGTAAATCATAAGTACGTTCAGAAGAAACCGAAACTGGGGAAGCGCCTCTCGACCCCGGCTTCTTTTGTTGCTTACCCTGTTTTTTCTGTCTCCAACTCTTTTTAGTGAAGACTGGTTTATCATCTTTCTCAGATGCACTTTTTGTTTGTATAACTTGTGTTTGCGATTGAGTTTGCATTTTTACAAAAGGCTTGTTGCCTAGGCTATTTCTTCCAATTGTTTTATAAGCCCGGGCTATTATTTTCGGTAATTCGCGAGGCCTGTCCAACTCTGGGACCAAAGCCAAAGCATTCGCTACTTGAAAGTTCATAGCATCGCCCTTGACATTTCCAAGGATCAGCTCAGCTACTACATCAAACACTCCCACTAGTCTCATCCCTAATTCCACAGCCGCTTCAGGGCCATGTTCATCCTGTACTTTTTTAATTACAGAGGGTAGAACCGTCATGGAAGGAGTTCCAAAACATTTTGAATAAACTGCTGCGAATACCTTACCCCAGTTTTCACATGATGTCAAATCGGGGATTATGTCTTTTGGCAAACTTATCGTGAGGATGCGGTGTTTATCTACTGGGGATGTATGTGGAAACACTGCTTCTATCTGATCGAACTTTTCGGCAAGCCAATAAGGATAATCGTCCTTATTTTGTGGACGTTTGCCCATCACAGAATTTACCATGACAGGACTTATAGTCACTCCAGCAGCAATAGCTGGTTGGCCTGCGACTACAGGAGCAGCTCCATGGAGGCTTCCTGTAACGTATGTCACCAAGGCTCGATGCACTCGCACCAATTCGGTATGCATAGTGCGCAGTTCCGCAAGCGGTAATGCCAGATAATTTGGATGCGGGGTATACCCGGCCAATACAGGCCAAGTGGCCCCCTGAATTGATAAGGGGCCTAAACGAACTGCGGTAGTTGGTTGTGGTAGGGCGCCATTGAACCAAACACGGTGCTGCCAAGCCGTGAGAGGCACTTCAAGAACAGTATAGGGTCGATAGGCAGCAGGAACAGCGGTGGGCTTATATTCATGAAACAGCTTATCACCTGCATCCACCGCTTCAAAAGTGATCCAAGTGTAAAACACTTCAAAGTGATAAGCCGCATCGGCTTGAACCACAAAGACCAACTCGACCCCAGTATCGGGCACTCCATACACAGCTAAGTGGTCTCGGAGTGCTCCTCGACTATGTGCAGCTATCGCCACACCAGCCATGACTAAACAATTATATACGACAACCTAACAGGGAGCACAAAAATGGGTCTATTAACTAACCTTTTTAATAATATCAAGCTTGAAAGAACCTATAAAACATTCAATATAGGAGGTATCACCGTCACATACGCCTCCGGAAGCGTACGCGAGGGGTTTGTGGACAAGCACAAGCACTACTCAAGCGTCTCGCAAATAAGCTGCACCACGGTGGTCGCGCCATGTCATAAGGTTTCTGCACATACACAGAGCTATGCACAGGAAAATGGGACCCTGGAATACAGTGGTTTACCACCATATACCATAGCACCCAAAAACCCCAACCCAACTAGCTTAGCATCCCATTAGCACCCAAGTACTAATGTTTGGACAACCCAGAACACGGTATCTTTATCTCAGGACTCACTGAAGCAAGAACACTCTTTCGCCACTCACTCGTACTTGTCCACAAGGTGCGTAGGAAGAGACACTGGATAGGTTAAAATGTTTTATTCCAACTTACGTGCTCTAATGTACAGTACACGTGTCAGTACTAATAGCATAATGCATATTACTAATATAAGCAGCATGGTTACAATTCCATAGAATACAAACGGGGAAAGCATCTCAGAGCTCAGTGGATAAACGTATAAATAACATTACCACCCTCCCCTTGCAGTAAGATAGTTTATTATAAAATAGAAGACCTCTGGGCTTTGGCTAGCGAACCCCCATACCTCAGTCTCTAGATGCAGAATTACATCAGCAGGACATCATAGCTCTTCTCACTGAAAGGGATTTCTCCAAGTGTGTTTAAGCGCTAGTAAACCACAGTATTAAAAGCATATCAAATTCTTCATGGCAATTGCACATAATGTTATGTCTGGGTGCGCGAGACTGGCCATATCAGGAAGAACCAGAATACATTGTTATGCGACCTTGTACATGTTTGTGCAGACTGAGCCCAAAAAGGTGAACAACAGAAAATGCAGACAGTGCAAAAGAACTTGGCACGAGCAAAGGGCGAGGAAGGCCCGGCTCAGTGTAACGTGCGCAAAGAGAAGCAGCATGGCAGCCAGGCCTAGGCCAACATAACAAGGCAGGTAACAATCCACAAGACAGCACGCAACTCCGGAACCCAAAAAGTATTAGTGGTGGGTTAGTATAGGGAAATTTGAGTTAATTTGTGTGATAAAACATTCAAGTCTGTTAGTTGGATGGTATAGGATAATGGAGGGATAGAAGAGGGAAGAGTCTATGAAGTGTTATTTGGGAGACCACAGTAGTAGTATGAGCTGTTGAATGAGTAAATGGAGAGATGGAGGACGGAAGAGTCTCTAGAAAGGGATTAGGGAGATCATGGTAGTAAAATGAGGTTTGTGATGAGTCAAGGAAGGGATACATGAGGGAAGTTTTTAGAAAAGGTTGTTTGGGAGATCATAGTAGTAAAAAGAGGTTTGGGGTGAGTCAAGGAGGGAGACAACGGAGGTAGAGGATATATTGAGCACGGTATAGGGCGAGACAGAGTAGTGCATCGTAGAGAGTCAGAGGTGTTTGTTTTATCTTCTTCTACAGTAGGAGTAAAGTAATAAATATAAATACATAACTACATAGAAAGGGTATACATGTATAAGTTTAGATAATATTGAGATTTAAAGTTGTATTGAATAAACAAAGACTCAAGTGTTGCTGTACTTGTAGCTAATTTATTTGTGTATTTTTAAAACTTTGTTTTAACTTCTCCTCAATATTGCAATAGTGAAGCACTTGTAGATAAAATAGTTATGATAATATTTACATATTGTGATAGATAAATAAAATAGAGACCCATACGCATCTAATCAAATAACTTATATGAAAACTATGCAGTGATCTATAAACATGTTAAGCATAGAAATATATATACTGAATTTGTGGTCTGCGTATTGGAATGTGGCTGTGGAAAGCGGCATGTAGGTAGTACGATCAACAAAGTCAAACTCAGGGTCTTGCAGCATATCAGGGCCATTAAGCAGCAAGATAGAGCATACCCAATGGCCAAACATTTTTGGGAAGTACATCAGGGCAATTTAGCATCCTTGCAATATTATGGTATAAAAGGTGTGAGAATTCACCCAGGGAATAGAGAACTTGAACTACGGCGTTGTGAATCAAGGATGATTGTCCTACTAGGGACGGAGAAACCATGGGGCCATAATCTCGAAATGTATGTCCATCTTTGAGGCACCAAGCCATCTACAATTGCTTATGGCCTTCACTTGGAGAATTGACTTGAACTTGTTCTGGCTCTTAAAGAACTTTGAGTGTATTTTGAATGACATTGAGTTTTGTTGTGTTCTTGAAGTATGAACCTGCTGATGAATCAATGCACTGAAACATTTTCTAGAGGGACATCTTCTGTATATGCCTTGCACATGATAATTGCACCAGCACTTTATATTAATTTAAGGATCCCGTAGTGAAGGAAAACATGTATCTAGACCAAGCAAGTGTCATACTGCATTAGGACTTGTTACATTGTGGCTTTATGTGAGAACTCTATATTAATCACAGCACTTTACCAAGGAAGAATAGGAAATATTTATCTTGTAATTGCACTTTATTATTGATTATTGAGATTTATCAGGAACAACAAACACAGAGCAGGTTACATATGATTACCATGGAATTGTATGTAGTTGTATGAACAAGGATTTCGCATATGCATTTGCACTTTAAATTTATTACAAGCTACAGACACTATATTCAAATTGAATATGTAGTGTTCTGATATGGAGTCAACTAATTTGAATATAACTAAGCACTTGCACTTTATGTATCTCTGTGTTCTCTGTTGATAATTGGATGTGGAACAGATTCCAGCTATAGAATGAGGTAGACGCCATTCATGGTAGCGTGCACATATATTTGCACATGGGATTATTGTAACTCTGTCAGATAAAAGGAAAAACGTTCTGTGCATTAGTACATTATAAGCATATTGCTTAAGATATCCTTGTTGCAAATACTATTGTTCCAGTATATGCTGATTTAGTGTGTTGGTTTATAATTTTGCATTTGCACTTTATAAAGTATTTATGTATATCTAGTGAGCGCTTATAAAATTGGTACAATGGCTTACACACAGCACACGATACATAGGATTCAGCATTTGCACTTTAATGAGTAAAGTGATCTTTATAGACACTGTCAGATGCAGATGTAGCAATTGGGTAGACCATATTTCTGATAGCGTGCGCATACATTTGTGCATGGCATGGTTGTAACCCTGTCAGATAAAAAGAATAACTCTATTTGCATCAGCACTTTATAAGCATATTGTGTAGGATACTTTTGTTGCAAACATTGTTGTCCTAGCATATGTCGATTCAGTGTGTTTGTTCACAAATAAGCATTAGCACTTTATAAAGTATTTTTGTGTATCTTGTGAGTATTTATAAAACTGGAATAATGGCTCACACACAACACACGATATACAGGTCTTAGCATTTGCACTGTAATGAGCGTAGTGATTTTTATAGACACTGTCAGATGCAGATAAAGTAATTGGGGATTATTTTCATATCAAGAATGATTCTGAAACAATATAAGTTGGAACATTGTCACAATGTAATCCAATATGGCGGAAAAAGTTGATCAAGTTAAAATAAGAGAAGCGGTCTAGATGTTGTAAACAGGAAATGACAGAGGGTCATGTGATGCATAACACTTATTGTTTTAAAATTCACGTTGGTTGTGGGAACGGGGTTGCCCAGTTGAAGGCGGAAGCCGAAACGCGTAGGCGTCCCGGCACATGAATGAAGCAATTAAATAGAAAATGCACGACTAAAGAGAACTGACTCACCGGAGTTTCTTGGCTGTTTTGCGGAGTGAGTGCGGTTGGATCACTTCAGACGAGCGGTCACTGTGGAGGAATATATATATATATATATGTATATATATATATATATCCACCACCAAGCTTACACAGATCCAGTAAGCACAAGCCACTCCGATCCCAGAAGTTTTGCAAATATTCTTTATTCGGGCACAAAAAGACGCGTTTCACCCCGAAACTTTCAAGACAGGAGCTGACCGGAGCAGGCCATTAGTTTTGAAAATTTCGTGAAGATTCGTCAAACGGCGCCTAAGATATTGGCAAAAGAAAAAACGCTTTTTGAATAGAAACAAGGTGCTAACTATAGCTATCTACTGGCGACCGCCAGTAGGTAATATATATATATATATATATATATATATATATATATGTAATATATATATATATATATACATATATATATATATATATATATATATATATATATATATAATTGGAACACAGAGACTTTTTTTAAGAGTACAATTCAGCACATCCAACAATAAAGAAAATTTTAACGAAGAACTGGAACATATTGGGAAAAGAAAAACCAATTACAGAAGTAGTGGACCAAAACCCCAGAATAAGAGTTGCCCCGGGGAGTTGCCACCTCCCCGGGGCAACTCTTTTAAATACGGGGGCCGCGGGAACACCACCTCCCCGGGGCTTAGTTAAAAATGGAGGGGGGCCGCGCGGCCCCCCCTTGTGGAGCCCTAGATGGCCCTGGGGACCGCCACCCCCCAGGGCAGGCTCCAGCAATGTCCCGGGGTGTCCACACCCAGGATATTGCAGTTTGCTGTAGCCCCGCCATGCCATAGCAAACTCAGCCCTGCTTTCAACAAGCGAAAGCATAACGCTCTCGCTTGTTGAAAGCAGAGCATGTCTGTTTCCCTGCCTGCTGTGAAGCGAGCAGGAAAACAGACATTGCTTTGAGATCCAGGGAGGTACATATCAGCAGCTTCCTGGGTCTGAAAGCATTGCCGGTCCCCTCAGGAGGTGGGGAGCCTGCAGGGATCGTAGGGGCCTTGAGGCTCACCCGGCGGTCCCCAATGATGCGGAAAACCCCGTTTGCAGAGTGGTGGAGAAAGGGGGAGTGGCCTCCTACCAGGTCTCCTGCAATCCTGCTGTGTGGGACTTACTATAGGTATCAGGAGGGGTAATTGGCCCACAAGGACGTTCTTGGAGGCCAACTACCCCTCCTGTTATCTACAGTAAGTCCCATACAGCAGGATTACTAAGAGGTTTTCGGAGGCCACCACTCTGCAAACGCGGCTTGTGGTGCACTACTGGTTGGTAGATGAAGTCCACCTTACACCTGAGGGACCTTTGGGGCCAAGAAGCTCTTCTGGTATCTCCTGTAAATCCTACACAGTGGGAATCTTGAGAGCTGGTCGGAGGCCCAATCTCCTTTCTTCACCACTCTGCAAATGCGACTACTAGTTAAAAAAACTAGAGAAATTCACTGAAAAAAACAAAGGTTACAGGACCTTATAGTTTGGAATTAGCATTTCAAAAACCTTAGAAATTCACTGAAAAAAACAAAGGTTACAGGGACGTTATTGTTAAGAAATGGAATTTAAAAAAACTTAGAAATTCACTGAAAAAAAACAACGGTTACTGAGACGTTATACTTAGGCTCAGGGTTCACTCGTACAAAACCAGAGAAATTCAGCTGTTATAGCTAGTGAGCTAACTATAACTCGCGCCCCCGAAGTGCACTGCTTATGACCTCACATATTACATCACATATATATATAAATATATATATAACCATATGTAATATATACATTTATTAAGCAGACCTAAAGAATATCTATATATTTTAAAACCATAGTTATTATACATATTTGTACAAAGAAATGCACATATGTATATACAATATACAGCTGTTATAGCTAGTGAGCTAACTATAACTCGCGCCCCCGCAGTGCACTGCTTATGACCTCACATATTACATCACATGTATATAAATATATATATAACCATATGTAATATACACATTTATTAAGCAGACCTAAAGAATATCTATATATTTTAAAACCATAGTTATTATACATATTTGTACAAAGAAATGCACATATGTATATACAATACATATAATCAAAATATATATGTTTACAAACCCTGGGATATGCTGTACATTAGTGTTTAAGTATGGTGGATATGTAGGAATGAGCCAACACTTGAATAGTCTTCTGAAGATAAGATATGTATCCGTGGATCTTATATTTAGGGGTAATGAATTCCATAGTATGGTTGCTTGAACAGAGAAAGATGTACCACCCATGCTTTTTTTCTTGTATGGTGGGGTTTTGAGGCGGGGTGGCAGTCTTGAGCAGAGGTTCCTTTGTTGAATGTATTTGGTGATTATTATTCCTGATAAAAAGTGGTCCTGTTCCACGTATTGCTTTGTGGGTGATACAAAGCAGCTTGGAGGTGGATCTTCTGGTAACCAATGTAGGGCCCTCAAGGCATGGGAGATGTGGGCTTGTGGCTTTACATATAGGAGTAGTCTGACGGCAGAGTTCCGAATCCTTTGTAGTCTTTTGATAGTTGATAAAGATGATCCGTGAAGGAGGCCATTGGCATAATCACGTTTAGACAGTACAAGAGAGATAGTAGCCTGGATCTTGTGTTGAAATCCCAGGTGGAGGAAGATGCATCACAGAGTTTTCATAGTGATGAAACTTGATCTTGCTAATTTCTCCACTTGGGCATTTATTGATAACTTGGAGTCCATGATAATTCCAAGGTTTCTTACTTCCTTGGTTACCTTAGGAGGTGGTTCCAGATTGTCAGGCCAGGCACAGAGTGGGCCATAGTTTTTCCAGTGGCCACATGTGACGGCGTATCCGGCGCAACAGAGGACACCAGGAAGGCGGGGAAGACCTATATACCTTCCCCCCGCTCCACGGCGCGCCGGAAGTGACGCGCCAAGCGCGCCACAGGCAAGGAGGGGGGACTCCTCCCCGAGCCCCCAGGGTTGGAAAGGGGGGGAGTGGGTTGGTGCCCAAATGGCACTAGAGGGCCGCCCGCTTAGGTGACCCCCTACGGGAGCCGCGGGCAGCCGCATAGTGCCATTATTGGCAACACACCCCACCCACACAAACACATAGCATGCATGCTACATAAATGAATACACAACACAACTTTTGTTTGGAAAAATATTGCTGCAGGTTTATTCCATACAAGAGTATGCAATATGGTGGGTTATCTTGCGGGCGATCCAAGGGCAGGCAGCCCCTCGCTGCCCGCCCGATGAGCCAAGCACTGTGGAGAACCCAATCAGTGCTACCTTATGGGGGTGATCCTCTTTCCGGATCACGTGACACATTACTCACGCCCCTTTCAGGGCGGAGCGTAGCAAGGCAAGCCCCCGGTTGTTCAGGCCCACAACCGCCCGAAGGACTAACTGGGCACCGACGCGGTTTTCCAGGAACCTGCCATGAGGCTCCTGGTATTTGGCTCTGGCACCCCTATTGTGCCGCGCAGAGGTACCCTTCTGTACCCATCCGCTTCCAGAAAAAAAAAATTCGGCAAAAGGAGCACTTTTCACGCTCCAACATCTCAAAAAAATCAAACCTTTCATTCCAGCTGAAGATTTCAAATCGGTTATCCAATCTCTAGTCCTCTCGAAAATGGACTATGGTAACGCTCTACTCTCTGGATCTCCCAAAGTTCACCTTGCCTCCCTCAAATCTGTTCTCAACCTAGCGGCCAGGCTTACAACTGACTGCAAACGCTCTGACCACATCTCGCCTGCCCTTAAGGCCCTCAAATGGCTTCCTATCGAAGGCAGATCCTCCTATAAAATAGCCTGCATTACGTACAAAGCCCTTCATCAAATGACCCCGCTCTACCTCTCAAACAAACTCAATAAAGCGGGCAGTGCCCGACCGATGAGAAGCACCAACTCTCTCCTCCTCGTCCCCCCTCTGTTAAAAAAGAAAGCCGCTCAATCTCGCTCCTTCTCTGGTAAGGCCCCCAGCATCTGGAATGCCCTCCCTAAAGATCTACAATGTAACCCTTCCTATGTCAGTTTCAAAAAAGATCTTAAAATGCACCTGCTTAACAAATGTTGGGGTCCTTAATCTTTCTATTACCATACTTGCTATACTCTCCCTTCCTCTTGAAACTCCTGCCTTCCCCCCTCTGTCCACTCCTTTTTTGTCGACCTCACCTACTCATCCCCATCCCTACCCATCTTCACCTTTTTCTTCCCCCTTTTCGAACACTTCCCCTCCCCCCTTCTCACTCGCCCAACCCTTCCTTATTCACAGATAACTGAGCCTACTTCCTTTATACTGTATAATAATTTGTAATTGCATTATTCACGTGTTGTTTTGTAAAATAGCTCCTTCTTTCCATTTTTTATTCTATTCAAGCTTTATTACTCAATGTGTTCTCTAATTCCACCATGTCTGAATGCTGCATCTGATACAACTGTTTTGTATTCCTGTACTATCGTCATACCAATGTAAAGCGTTCTGATACCCCCGGGTGGAGCCAGCGCTATATAAAACCTTTTAAATAAATAAACATGTGAGTATTTCAGTTTTGGAAGCATTCAGTTTGAGATGGCTCCATGTTATCCACTACTCAACGGCTCTGAGGCAACTGAAGATTGTTGAGTTTCCAGTGTCTTTGGGGCTTTCCAGGTTAAGGAGTATTGGTGTGTTATTTGCATAGTTATAGCATGTGAGCTGAAATTCATTGATCATTGCCGGTAATTACTTCATTTAGATGTTGAAAAGCATAGGTGAGCTAATAGAGCTTTGAGGGACTCCTGCTTTTATGAAGTACGGTTTGGATGAGAAAGGGGAAGTATGTATGACATATATTCTGTTTTGAAGGTAGGATGTGATCCAGTCAAGAGCAGTCCCCCCTATGCTGGCTTCGTAGAGTCTTCGTATAGAGTGTCATGGTCATCTGTGTCAAGGGCAGCTGACAGGTTCAAGAGAAGTAGTGCAGCAATCCCGTTCCAGTCTACTATATTTTTAAGATCATCCCAGTTGGCGATGAGAGCAGATTCTTTGTCTCTTCCTGGGCAAAATTCGGTTTGGTAGTCTGAAAGTATGAAGTTATTTTCACTGAATTGTGACATCTGGGTGAATGCTGCTCTTTCTATCAGTGTGCCCAGGAAAGGTCCATTTGTAATTGGTCTTTAGTTGTTAGGGGTCATGTGATTCCAGGTTAGTTTTCTTTACTAATGGGCGTATGTATGTCTTTTTTAGGTCTTCTGGAAAGATCCCGTAGTTAAAGAATTATTGCTGATTCTTCTTACTGGTGTGGCAGCTGAAGTAGTTAAAAGAATGTTCTTGAAGATTTGTGATGGACAAGGGTCAGAAGGACAGCTTGCCTTGACCAGATCCACAAATTCACTTTGTGATATTTGTTTGAAGGAATTCAGAGGCTGGGTTAGCCTACTCTTGGATTTTTTTTTAATGGTTTGGTGCTGGTAGTGTTCCTTTGTTTTAAATATAAGTCCAGCGTGTCTGCTTTGGTTGGGTAATGATTTGTCATTTTGTCAGTGAATTTTTGAGTAATAGGATGAGTTCCCTCTGTGCATCTAGGTTTACAAATTTCAGTGAGAATTTTATAAAATACTTTATTTGCACATTTAGCATTTTATATTCTATCTGAATATTATCTTTTTGAGCTTTTTTGATTGTTGACTTGTATGTTCTGTTAAGTTTCCGTAGGTGAAGTTTGTCTTGATTGTTGTTTCTTTTGATCCAAGTGAGTTGCAGCTTTCTAATTTCTGGTTTTATCATTTTTAGTTCTGTATTTCTCCAAGGTGCTTATTTTCTTTTGTCCTGTTTTCTTGTTCTTAGTGGTATGATATCAAAAGCTTCCTCTAGCAACTTAAAGTTTTTGAACTGAATTTATTGTGTCTAGATTTGTGTTGGATTTTAGTTGTGTTTCTAAGTATTCAAAATTGAGTTTATTCCACTGTTGATAGGTGGATGCATGTAAGGTGTTGTTAGGAGTGTTTATTTTTGGTGTTTTAAGTCATAAAGCTACCAAATGGTGGTCTGACCATTTGACTGGAGTAATCCTTTGAAAGGTAACTAGTTCTGGATTTGCAAAAATGTCATCTAAGATGTTCCAGCAGTGTATGTGGGTTTGTGTCTGATGTAGGTTCAGTGTGACTAGGCCAGTGATGATAGTTTTTGGAAGGGGCATATTGGGTTTGTCAAACCAAATGTTTAGGTCGCCAAGAATGCATAGGTTGGAGTGAGGTGTTCTAAGGTTTGAAACTGTGTCTAGAATGTATCTGGGAATGTTGCATTGCTAGGTGGTGGTTTGTAGAGGAGGAGGAACTTACAGGAGGAAGTTGGTGTAGGATTGATCTGGTGATGAGGACCGCACAACCTTGTATGGAAATGTCATCAGCTTTGGTGAGATTTATTGTTTGTTTGAACAGCTAGTCCACCTCCTCTTTTACCTATATGATTTTGTGTGATAGCTTGATAGCCTGGAGGAACAGCTTCAAGCAACACTGGTGCCATGTCTCCCAACCATGATTCAGTTATGAAGAGTAAGCCAGTGTCAGTGAGTAGATCATAGATGTGGTGCTTGTTTTTGGAGAGTGAGCGAGCATTTAATAATAGGCAGTTTAGAGATTGTATTTTGGTGGTGGTGCGACTTTGTTGTCTAGAAGAGTGAGCAGTATTTTTGGTACTTGTAGCAGGTGTGTCAGTGCTGGTATTAATTGTATGAGGATAGCAATATATATTTTTTTATATATATCATATTCCTCATCCAGAAGGCTTAGATGGCATTTTGTCGGGACTGCGTGTGTAGGTGGTGGAGATGGCGGTTGAGAGTGAGTGGATGAGCTGTGTTGTTTTTGTAGAGTAGCCTTGAGTAATAGATTTGTAGATGCGAAGTTGTGAAGAGTGGCATGTTGTTTATTTTGTTTGTGTCTGTTTAGGGTGTATGGGTTAGGGCTGGTAGTGGAGCATGTGGGTCATGTTTTAAGGCACTAAATTGTGCAATGGATGAGAGGCAGGTGAAAGAGAGTTGTTGTGTCAGCATATTTGTGGCAGGTGTCTGTGAAAATAGAAATGTTGGGAGTAAAGATGGTTTAGGATGTGTATTATGTGTGTAGTCATGAGGGTAGTGGTGGGTGTATGTTCCTAATTTGTGTTTTGAAATGTATCATGAAAATGTGTGTGCGAGAGATTTTGATGTGCTAGGTGTGTGTGTTATGTTTTGTATCTGATAGAGACTTCTAGCCACAGATTCCTTACCTTTGAAATTCCCAGGTGTAAGACTGGATCCGGAAGATTTTTTGAGCAGTACCCCTGCATGCCGTTAGGTGGCGTTGATCGGCTCTGTGTCTGTCATCCGCACCGGAGAGACGGTCCAGTAACTATATAGGTGCCACCCAGGCGCACTGATGTTTTTTGTTTTCTTTCCGCGCCAGCCATCGCTGACCCAGAGAAGAGCTACCCATCTGTTGGTTTTTTTACAGGAATTTTCGGACTTTTTGTCTAATTATTTTTAGGTTTCCACCCGCTGTGTCGAGGATGTCAACATGCAGGACAGGCTTTAAGCCCTCCTAAGCCTGTGACCAGGCGATGTCGGTGACGGATCCGCGCTTTGTCTGTCTGTGGTGCCTGGAGGGTGACCACAACACCAAGTTGTGTTCCGATTGCTGGGTCATGGCTCCGAAGGCTTTGAGGGAGCGGTTGCTGAAGCTACTAGCTGCCCGGCATGTGACTGTACGGAAGTCGAGGTCCCGGTCAAGAGGAAGGTGCCAGGATCGTTCACAGAGTCCCAAGTTCTCTTCGTCCCATTGGAGATCGTCAGGACATTCAGGTAAGAGGCACAAGAAGAAGAGTAAGAAGTCGAAACGCTCTTCGACTTTTCCCCGTCCGGCTTTGCGCCTCCCGGAATATCCGGGAGCCGGAGCGACCCCCACCCAACATAAAGCGTGTTATATGGCCCCATGTCTCATATTTGGACAGACTGACCCTGTTGATGACCCTTCAGGCCCCTCAGGAACGGTCGGGGGCCCATCTGGTTCCTCGCCGGCTCCACTGGGCCCCGTGGATCCGATAATGGATCCAGATCAGTGCTGGTCGTACCACATCAACCTTCCACTGGTTCTGATGCTGGCACCCACCGGCGGCGCCAGCCCCATTATCATCCCGGAATCCGACACGGAGCCAGACCCGTGTCGCTCGATGCCGGCCGGAACTTCGGACCCTAGATCGGATCCTGAGCCCTATTGCTATGTGCTGGGTCTCGGAGAGGAGCAGGTGGGGTCGCTGGACCTTCTAGAATACCAGCTATATGAGCCGCAAATGGACTGGTGTCAGGAACTGGGTGAAGCCAGCGGAGTGGATACCTCTCCAGATCCGGGCATTCTTTCTCTCACTACTGTGGATATGGAGGAGGGAGCTTCTTGTGCTATGGTGATGTGTGGAGCGGCTGAGGTCCTTGACTTTAAGCTTCCCTTAGTTGCTGTCAAGACTAATCTCTTGACTGAGGTGCTGCAACCGGCAGTCTCCTCCTCAGAACCCCTACTCCCATTCAATGAGGCCCTCGCCGATATCCTTCAGGGAACCTGATTCAAACCCAGCACAGGAGCTCCTATGAATTGGACAGTTGCCCGTCGCCACTGCCCCGCTCTTGGGGACCCAAACGTCCTCACCCAACATCCTACCCTGGAGAGCTTGGTGACCGAATTTCCACATCCCAGGACGCATTCCCGGTTGCACCCCTGGACAAGGAATCCAAAAGGCTGGACTCTTTGAGGAAGAAAGTGTTCTCTTCCGCAAGCCTTGCATTGTGGTCTGTGAACACCACATGCCTATTGGGCCGCTGTTCCCACATGCTGTGGGATACAGTTGCGCAAGTGCTTCCGCAGGTCCTGGAGGAGGCACTGGACATGCTCTACCAAGCCGTTACAGGCGGGAGAGACGCAGCAAAGTTCACGATCCATTGTGGTCTGGACACAACCAACTCGCTGGGCAGAGCAGTTTCCTCGATGGTGGTCCGGAGGCACAATGCCTGACTGAGAACGACTACCTTCTCGGGGATGTCCAAGCTTCCCTTATGGATATGCCCTTTGATGGCACTCGTCTCTTCGGAGACAAAGCAGACTTGGTGCTGGAGCGATTTAAGAACTCGCAGGCTACTGCCAAGTCCTTGGGTCCCTCGGCTGCCCCACGTTATCCCCAGTCTGCCTTTCGCTCCTTTCGTGGCCATGGAAGGGGTTCTTAACCGTGCCAACTCTGTCCCAGCCACTGAGTCGCGCAAGCTTCCCAGCCTCTGAGTGGATGAGGGTGCAGTTCCTACCGGCCTCGTGGGTTGGGTAGCCAGCGGTCTGGTCCAGCCATCCCCCCCCAGACCTTCCTAATCTTGCTCTTTTAGATCAAGGGTGTACAGTTCATGGCAGGATTCTCCATCGCCTCCACCACTTGCAGTCCATAACATGGGTTAGGTGGATTTTGCAGATTGTCTAAAGGGGCTACTCCCTCCCCTTCAAGACCACCCCTCCCTCCATGCCTCCATCTTATGACCGGCTGACAGAGGATCATTTGTCCTTGCTCTGTGAGGAAGTCATGGCTCTCTTGGCCTAGTCCTCTGAGCTCTCAACCTCTTCCTCAAAAAGAAGAACTTCAAGATGCTCATGCTAGCTCAGGCCTTTTCTGGCATTTTCTGCGGTTCACAATAGGCCACAAGCATTTTCAGTTCACCGTACTCCCTTTTGACATTAAAAGCGCCCCTTGGGTGTTCACAAAAGTGATGCCGGCGGTTGCAGCACATCTGCTTAGATCAGGGGTGTCAGTCTTCCCCTATCTGGACGACTGCCTGTTGAAGACAGGCTTGCCACAGACTGTTGTCAACCTCCTCCAGGCTACTGCATTCGCTGAGGTTCACTATCAACGTGCCAAAGTCACACCTGACTCCCTCTCATACGCTCCTTTTCATCTGAGCTGTTTTGGACACAGTGAAGTACCAGACATATACTCCTGAATGGTGAGCCAGGTATTCAGGCTTTGATTCAGATGTTTCAGCCTCTAGCCTGGATTTCGGTGAGACTGACTCTGAGGCAGATAGGCCTCATGTCCTCCTGCATCCTGTTGTTGACGCATGCCCGCTGGCATATGTGGGCTTTGCAGTGGGACCTAAAGGTCCTGAGGGCGCAGCATCAGGGGAATCTTACTAACCTTGTCCAGATTTCGGAGGGAACTGCAAAAGACCTGCAGTGGTGGCTGACAGACTGCGATTGGGTCAGTGGCATAACCCTCTCCCTTCCCCAACCGGCGCTGACTGCAGTGACAGATACATCACTCCTGGGTTATGGCAGCCACCTAGGAGAGGTGGAGATCAGAGGAGTCCCAGCTCCACATCAACTTGTTGGAGCTGGGGCGATCCGACTGGCGTTAAAATCCTTTCTTCCTTCGAACAAGGGAAGGCTAGTGCAGGTGTTCACGTACAACACCACTGCCATGTGGTACTACAACAAACAGGGCGGGTTGGGTCATGAAATCTGTGCCAAGAGGCTCGACGTGTCTGAACATGGCTGAAACATCAGGGAATATCCCTGGTGGTTCAACACCTAACGGGCTCTCTGAACAACAGAGCAGATGAACTGAGCTGTTGATGCCTAGCGGATCATAAATAGCATTTCCATCCCGAAGTGGTGCAAGTTCTTCTCCACGACTGGGGAGAACCTTGATTAGATCTGTTTGCCACCTCCAAAAACATGCAATGTCAGCAATTCTGCACACTAGAGTTTCCAAGGTTGCTCTCGCTCTGAGACGTTTTTTGTCTTGAGTGGAGCTCAGGCCTCCTGTACGCTTTTCTGCTGATACCACTCGGGCCCAGAGTTCTGAAGAAGATTAGGAACGACCAGACCCAAGTAATTTGGGTGGCTCGGGATTCAGCATGGGGAGTTTGGTATCCCAAACTCCTGAGCATTGGCATCGGTCCTCCGATTAGGCTGCCCCTTCGGGAAGATCTTCTGTCGCAGCAGCAGGGCAGGGTTTTGCACCTGAACCTGTGCACGTTCCACCTTCATTCTTGGAAATTGAGCGGCAGCAGTTGACAATTTTTTACCTTCTCCTGAAGTCTGCAATGTCATTCTGTCAGCCAGGCATCTCTTAACGAATGAATGAATTAAATGTATAAAAGTGCATATTTAACCAAAGGCGTGAATTTTCAGGCTTGTCAGGTAACGAGGAAGGGTATTTCATAGCTTAGCTGTGGCAAATGATAAGGATCTGCCTCCCCATCTCGCTTTCTGAAATTCTGGACCCACTACTAGGTTATGAGTAGCCGAGCGAAGTCGGCATATACCAGTGGAACATTGCTCTGACGGCTTTAGCAGGGACGTTTTAAGGATTTTGGGGGCCCTGGGCCAAATGTATTTTGGGGGCCCCTGTTCGGAACAGCTTTGATTTTATGATCCAGTTTCAGCTCTTTCATGCCCTCTTTTGTCAAATTGTAAATGTGCGTACATCTGATATTCAGGGATAGTGATGTGTGTTTTCAGTATTGTAGCACAGCAGCAGCTCACTAATATTACTGCAAATAATCTCTGTGACACACCCCCATTTTTCATATGTGAGGCCCTGTTTTGATCTAAAAAAACATTTTTATATGGATGTTGCATGAAACATAAACACATTTTGTCTGCAAAATGTCTGTAATAGTCTCACAAATTAAAAATAAATGATAGAAAAACTCTATTTACAACAATCTGTTTAAAAATTATTCAAGGTCATCAGGGCAAGACTCTCTGCGGAACATGGATTGCTCTATCAGGGGGCCCCCTAAAAAGCAGGGGCCCTGGGCCAGAGCCCACTTTGCCCATGCCTTAAAACGTCTCTGGGCTTTAGGCCCTGAGTTATGTAAGGCCTTGAGTGCAATGCGCCAGGCCTTGAACATGATACTTTTCCTTACTTGGATCCAATGAAGCTTGATCAGTTCCACTGAGATTGACTGAAGTTTGGGGATACACAGTATCAATCTCGCGGCGGCATTCTTGGCAGTTTGCAGTTTGTTCAGCGATGACTTATTGATGTTTAAGTAAAGCGCGTTGCGGTAATCAAGTCGTAAGGCAATCAAGGCCAGAACAGCGGATTTTCGAGCTTGCACCAGGATGTAAGGGAAGACTGTCCAGAGAATCCTGATGATATTAAAGTATGCAGATACGGTTTGGTTAACTTGCAGATCAAACGCAAGATGTTGACCTACAAGAACACCCACATTATTTTGCTGAATTGGTAGGTAACGGCAGGGTTCCCAGTGCAACTACCCACTAGTAATTATTCCAAATTGAGGGTTGACCTACAAATATAAATGACTTCCGTCTTGCTTGTATTTAATTTAAGACAATTATCCCTCATCCAACTAGCAACCGCCTTCATGCAGGTGTTAAAGTTGACGAACATGGATTGTCCGTCATCTGTGATAGACACAATAATCTGTGTGTCATCTGCATACGAAAGTGCCTGAGTTTGGCCAGTGAGATACATGTAGGTTAAACAGTGTTGAACTTACGGAGGATCCCTGAGGTACCCCACATGGCATAGCAAAGGAGCTTGAATTATATTGATTATACGCTACAATTTGAGATCTCTCAGTTAGGAATGATTTCAGAATCTTCAAAGCAAAGTCTTTAATACGTAGGTGTGCTTGGCAGTCTGTCAATAGGGTCAGGGAGATGGTATTAAAGGCTGCAGACAGATCCAATCGGATCAGTGCCACAGCCTGACCCGCATTGACTAACCATGACAGTATACGTCTGCTTTTGGGACAAATTTGTGTCATGGTGTGTCTGCAAGAATGTTGACTCCCATTTCTGCATCCTTATCCCAAGTTTTGTTGTTGATTCTTTTCCTGATCCTGCAAGGCTTTGATTTGGGCACTGTAAGGAAATGCCTCTTTTTGCATGGTCACCCCCAAGTTTTTCGACTGATGCTGCTGGTTTCTTGACTCTGAGAGTGCACTGAGGCCGGTTAACCAGACCTCAGTGCCAGTTCCCTGACCCTAAAGTATATGTCGAACTGAGTGTACCCAACTGGAAATGGCTAACTTACCCTTGAGTTGCCAGTAAATGGTACCGTTGTACCACAGGCATGTAAGTTGGAAGGGTACCCCAGGGCTTGCAGCACTGATTGTGCCACCCTGGAGGTCCCCCAAGTAAAGCAAGTTCCCCAGTTTGCCACTGCAGACTGGTAGAGCAGTGGTGCACTGATAGCCCGACCTTGCCTTTGAAAGTAATGGCAAAGCCACCACTTCCCCTAGACAAGTGTGTAAGTCACCCCTCTAGCAGGCCTGCCTTAACCCTAAAGGCAGACAGGACATATGCTTTATATGTCCTGGCTGTAAAATATGCAAAACTACTGTGGAAACGAGTTACGCTCTGACCCCTCTGCTGTGCTAACTCCTGACTGGTGCCACTAAAGTAAGCACTCCAAAGTATCAAAAAACTCATTACATTAAGCCCGATTTGTACCTCAAGTTGAAATTAATGTTACTTGTTGCAGTGTGTAGCTTTAGCAAAGCTGCCACTTTGTTTCTTTTAAAACTTCTGTGCCTTCCCTGGCACACATGGGGCCTGCTCCACGAGACAGCTTTCTGCCCTCTTGGAGAGACATGCAAATGACTTTCAGGAAGGAGAACAATGGGGGATTACATGCCAGAGAGGTGTCCCCTCCTCCTGCAGGAAGTCACTTAGGTGTTAACCCGAAAAGACAGGCTTCAAAGGTGAAGGCTCCTTTGAAGAGCAGATTTGGGACACCAAGGGAGAGGGCTGCCCTATTGTTGAGGTAGACAGGCTGGCACAGGGAGCACAGAGGGGAAATCAGTTGCCAAACTAGTTTCCCCTGGGGTGTGTAGCCCTGAAGTAGCCACACTCCGGGAGTGGGCTAGGAAGGTCTGAACACCGAGAGAGGGGTCTTGCCATGTTGAGAGTGGGCAGAATGGTGCGTCCTGGGATGGGCAGAATGGTGCGTCCTGGGATAGCCAGATGCCACACTCCACAGGAAATGGTCACCAGGAGGGAAGGGACCTGGTTGCCCATTAGCTACCAACCGCATCCTGTCCTGAGGGCAGTTTCGGAACATAAAGGGGCACCCCTGGCACGCAGATCTTGACTGACTCAGTAGAAGGACCGAAGAAGGACTGCCCTTCTGCACCGAGGGACCAGCAAAGAGAAGTTGCACAGACAAGGACTGCACCTGGTGGATAATGAAGAGAGGGACTGTGCGTGCTGTATACTACTCTAGGAGACATCATCTCCAGTGCCCAGTCAAGCCAAGAGAACTCCAAGGGCCAGCTGACTGGCTTCCCGTTTGCAGCATAGGGACACAACAGCTGAAAAAGCTTGCTGGGGATAGTTGGTAGCCCAAAGTCTTCAAGTCTCTCCCATCGTCGCCATGCTGTTATGTTTCATATAGGTACGCCAATATAGGCTCAGGTAGCAACCTACTCTTTCACCTATATTCTCCCCTACCATTACACTACATAACGATTCTTGGGACTCACCTTTTACCTAGTTACTGTACTGTTTACAGCACGTGGGGTTTTCCCTGAAAACTAGCCTCATCCATTATGCATGAGGATTCTTGGAAACTCAGCAGGACTACCATCTCCTGCATAATAACTATGTATAAGGGCCATTCCTTCCGTTATCCTAAGTCCGTCATGACACAGCAAGGTAGAACCCCTGAGGGTACCACTTTGGGTATATAAACACTGTATCTTTGCTGAGGCAGGGAGAGGAGAACAAGGACTTCCATGCTGACACACTGATGCAAGACGCTGAGGTTCCTGCAAGCAGACACTCCAGCTCGCAGTGGTCTGACAACCCTCGCAGGGTGTCCATCTCGAGACCAAGACGGGGTCCCAGTCTCTCACTTCAGGTAATGGGGTTGACTTTATCCTAGAGGGATTCTTTTTTTTTTTATGTCAACTCTTTTTATTGAAAACAAGGTATGACGATCAAGACAAATACAATATTAGCATAGTATGGCAACATGATTGTGGTACAGGGGTTACACATGGAAGAGAGGCAATACAACAACAGTCCAAGAGTCACAGTTAGAGCGTATTAAGGTCTTGTGTTACCATTGCGTCTCTCACCCGCGGGGGCTCACATATACCACTCCTGAAGGTATTCCAATTGTCCCATATCTGAGTTCACTTGGCGGGGCACCCCCTAGCTTCATATATGGTTCTTTCTGTAGCCATACACCAGTCCATATCTGTACTCCAATTCCCAATGGTTGGCGGAGTCAAGGCCTTCCACAGTCTCGCAATATTGCGCTTTGCCACCATCAATCCCAAGGTTACCCATATTCGCTCTTTGGAGTTGAGGTCAGTAGGGCCCCAAGCATTTAGGATAACTAGCTTAATATTGCAATCAATCTTCTGCCCCAGCACCTCCTCAATGAGGCCCACCACTGCCGCCCAATACCTTTGAATTATAGCACATTCCCAGCGTGTATGAACAAAGGTTCCCTCCTGCCCACACCGTCTGGAGCACCCACCGTCTACACTGTACCCCATCCGCATCAATAGCGTACCTGACAAATAGGACCTATGAAGGATCTTGCGCTGATCCTAGAGGGATTCTTGGCTTTACACCTACATACATGCTAGGTACACTTAGGTACATCTAGTTAGGGCCGCATCGTAGGAGTACGCATTATTACTGTCATGTATTTTTATACCTGCCTGTATTCATTGTTTTAGCACTATGCTAGAAATCTACCATCCTTTTACTCTGTTGGTGCTTATAATAATTTATATCTGTTTCTGTCTAATGTCATATTCACCAGTTTGTGCCAGCCTGACCAAGCCCTTAGCAAAGAGTGCAGGATAATCAGTAGCAAGTACCTCCCCCGCGCCAAACCCCAGGATGACATTACAATCAGCCTCAGCCTGTTCCCTTACCCCATGGGCCCCTGGCCTTGTCCTGCCCATGTAAGACCAAACTTCATCATCTAGTGTATGGTGCAGATTTTTGACCCTTTGGAGGGCGATGCCCCAGTAACGCCTCCATGCAGTCCATATCTTATAATGCATGAGCAGGCAGCCTCTCACCTTGTAAATAAGGATTTCCAGACTCATGCAGCAGTCCAGCTTGGATTTCCACCTCTCTAAGGACTGGGGATCGCTATGTTTCCAGGCCCTAGCGATATCCCTCTTAGCCACCACCTATCCCAGCCACAGCAATGTTGTGTGGTATCTGTCTGCATCAATCTCCTCTTAACATGGAGGAGGGCAAACTTGGAGTCTCAGGGTATCCACCATCCCTGCACCCTTCCAAGGCACGCCAACACTCCCTTCCAGAGAGGGGTTGGCGCCCACGTGAACAAATAGTGTGTAGGAAATCTTCCAGTTCAACATGCATCGCAGACAGGCCGGTGAGGCAACAGCTCCCATTCTCCACAACCGGTCCAGCAAGTAGTATGTCCTATGAAGGTATTTCCATTTATTATGCAGAATCATGAAGCAGTCGCCACTTCACAGGCCAGTCATTATCGGTTAGTTGAATCAGATCTCCCATCCACGCCTCTTGGAGGTGACCAAAGGAATTCGGTGTATTGAGCACCAGTGATCGATAAACTTGTGAAATTTTGTGTCTGGTCAGCTCACCCAGGAGTATCTTAGCCTCGTGTGGGCTATGGTCTGGTAGGACTGCAAGCCTCTTAATGTATGGGGTGAGGGTGCGACGCAATGGTAAGTACCGAAAAATCTGGAGAGGTTTAATTCATATTCCGCATGCAGTTCTTGGAAGGATTTCATTGGTTGACCCGATAGGACATCCCCCAACATTGAGATGCCAATTACATCCCAGGGTTTAAAGCCCTTTAAGGCTGGGACCTGTGGCATCCATGTTTCATACCACAGCGAAGTTTCGTGAGTTAGGCGTTTTGCCCATCCAAGAACTCTATGGGTCTCCGTCTATACCTGGAAGGTTACCTGTGTGGCAATCGGCAGGTCTCCCGGAGGTGTCTCCCCATGTAACAGATGCAAAAGAGGGATCTCCTGCATTGCCCATTTTTCAGTGGCGAAGTATCAAACCACCATTCATTATTAATAATCAGATGAGATGTCCTGTAGTACAAGAGTATGTCCGGGCTTGGGACACCTCCATCGTATGTGGATTTGTAGCATTTTGTAAGGGCTACTCGTGGAGTACAGTGTTGTCACAGAAAGTCCTGCAGCTGGGCCTCCAGCCTCTTGACAGAGAGTGTGGGAGCAGAAAGGGGAAGTTTTGCAGTCGATATACCTGGTGAGGCAGAATAACCATTTTGTATATGGCTGAGCGCCCTAGGATTGCACCATGTGCAGCAAGATATTTCGCTCGCATGGGGTGCGCTGTCACATAGACACAGAGAAATTGGAATCCCTCTCCGAGGACCTGGATGTCATCCGCCCAGTGCAGCACCAGTGGAGGACATTGTATCGGGTAGATGGATGATTTGGGCTTGTTAATAACTAGCCCAGAGCAAGTCCCAAAAATACCCAGGATCTGAAGGGCTTGGGGCCCTAACTCCAGGGGATCGTACAGAAATATTAGGACATTGTCCGCAAATAATGCAATCCTATCTGAAATCTCTGGCGCCCATTATAAGCCTCTGACCAAGGTATCTATTCTCAGCCATACCGCAAGCTGTTCGATTGCGAATAGTAATGGGGAGAGTGGGCATCCCTGCACTGTCCCCAGGTACAACAGAAATGGGGTAGAAAACGACTCCCCTACCCACACTCTGGCCTGTAGGCCCATGTACAGGTGTCTCATCCAACCAAGGAACCTAGGATGAAGTTCATCTTGTGCAAAAGGCAGAACAAATACTCCCACTGCTCAGAATTGAATGCCTTGTGAAAATTGGCCGGCAGAAGCGCATATGCTTCCGGCAGCTGGTCTACCAATGTCAAGGCATTGTAAAGGCACCAGATGCTATGGTGTGTGCCCACCCCTGCCTAAAGCTGGAATGGTCAGCGTGTAACAGGGTAGTTATCACTACGCGCAGTCTGTTGGCCAGGACCTTAGCTCATATTTGAACTTCTGTATTCAGAAAGGAGATGGGATCGTAGGAGGAGCAGTTGTCTGGTGGGTGTCCCGATTTGTGTCTGACTATAATAATGGCATTCGGAGATCAGGAGACTGTCTCTCCTGTGCCCTGTCCGTGCTTTCCAGACAGGGTCCACGAGCAGCACCCTATAAAGCTTAAAGGGCTCCACTGAGAAGCCATTGGGGCCAGGGGTTTTGCCAGGCTGAAGCTGGGACATAGCTTTTCCCAGTTCCTCCCCAGTGATATCCTTATCCAAAGCATCCTTTTCGAGGTCCGTCGGGGGTTGTGTAGGCAGATCCCTCAAAACATGTTGGAGGTCTGCAAGATCCACCTCCGGCGGTGGGGAATAGAGCACTGTGTGGTAAGTGGCAAAGCTTTGGGTGATAGCTGCATTGCCCGTATGTTTAATCCCTGTTCCATCATTTATGTATGCAATGGGACTGCGTTATGCAGTGTTAGTGCAAAGCCAATGCAGGGTTGTGCTACTCTTGTCACCCGACTGATCTATGCGGTCTTGAGTGGTTAGCCAAATGTACCATGTCTTGTTCATGAGGAGTTGACGGAGTTGGTGCAACATGTCTCTCAACATGGCGGGAGAGCTCGATGCAGCCTCAGTCGCCTCTAACTCTAGAATGTGCTTTTCTAGGTCAGTGATTTCTGCACACTATCCTGAGATAAGACTGAGAAGTCACCCCCAACTGTGGCCTTTAATGCTTAACAGAGAAACTCAGGGGAGTCAACTGTGCCCTCATTTCTGTTTAAGTACTGTTCTATGGCTGTTTACATGTGAGTCTTGGTGTCAGGGTCTTGTACCCACCATGCATTCAGATGCCAATCCAGTCAAGAGTGTCGCAGGCCTATCTGCATCCACACTTCCGCAGGGGAATGATCTGAAATGCCTCAAGCATGACATGGGCCTGTTGAATCCTGTGGGACTCCGAGGCGGAGATGAAAAAGGAGTCTAGCCGGGAGAAGACTTTGTGAGCTCCTCAGTAATAGGGAATCCATGTTCCCCCAGGTGTTTCACCCTTCACAAGTCAAGAAAAGCTTATGGCCTCAACAAAGTGCGTGAGGGAGGGGACATAACCCGGTTGATGCTCCCCATCCTGGCGGTCCTGTCCAACTTCCAATCTATCACTCCATTAAAGTCTCCCCTGAGTAATTAGTGACCTGTCGGAAAATGCATTACAAGGGCCCCCAAAGCCTGCAACCAAATTATGCATTAGTGGGGGGAGAGGGGCGTAGACACTAGCTCTCGCAATTGGGTGTCCATAGAGAAAACTAGAGATGGCCGCATAGTGGCCTCGATTGTCGAGTCGTATTTTGTTAACAGTCAGAGGAGGCTGCTGCATATGAGGATGGCGGCTCCCTGCAAACCCCTAGTGAAGCCCGCATGGAATACTTTAGTATGGCCCATGCGAGCGAGAAGTAGGCATTTAGTACCTGCTACGTGTGTTTCCTGTAGGAGGAGTATGTCAACACCATATCTTTTCGCTCATTTCAACAATGCCCCACAAACTCATTAACATTCCATGTAAGTATGCGTCCGGTGCCGTATGCAGTGGGATCATTTGGGGTCACCATGGGGTGGGGCAGTAAGGAGTTCTTGGTCGAGCAGGAGATTAGTCCCGGCATAAAGTCAGTCATGGCAGTACATCGAGGTGTCTGGTGTGTGTACAAAACAATCAAGAAAACCAAACTTTCACATATTTCCCCCACCCCCTTCCCATACCTCGAGAACGTGAAGTACCTGTTGTGGAATAAATTAGTAACTGTCACCAATCAGGTGACCAAACCCCAACCTTGTTCCTCTTTATCGTCCCTCAAATCAATCCCAATAACCACAAGACCCAAAAGCAAGAATAGGAAAGAGGGGGTCCAAGTGGTAAGTTATGCGCTATGTTTTGCATTGCTGCAAGGAAGGAAGCCACGCAGGTTGAGAAGGACTGCTGTGTCAGGGGCCCATGTCTGCTGCATTCGCACAGGAGTAAGACTACCTCTGAAGTGTTAGGTCTGGGTCCAAAGACCTCAAGCTGCGGGACCGCTGTGTGTCCTATATGTCTATAGCTGAGTCTCTCCGCCTTTGAGTGCGCTGGGACCATCGCAGCAGCTGCCCCAGCCCTGGTCTAAGCCAGTGGTGTTCTGCTGGGTGGGCGAGGATGACGTCTTTCCTCCAGCCGTGTCCACACCGCCACAGTTGTTTCGAAGAATAATGTTTTGTACTGAAAGGTGCCTAGGAAACAGCAAATGTATTTGAGTTGTAGGGCTTTCAACTTCTGGTTGGCGGCCAGGAAGGAGCGCCTTTGCTGTTGGACCATAAGGGTGTAGTCCGGGAAGATTCGACACCCGCGCAGAATCACAGGTCAGTGTCTTGTGCGTCTGCGAGGCCCGCAGGACCACATCGAGGTCAGCAAAATTGAAGCTGCTGACGATAATGGGGTGTGGGGCAGCCCCTGGAGAAGCCAATGTGTCAGGGATTGGTGTGCTCTTTCCACAGTAAAGCAGAGAGATGGCTCCTCCTTTGGGACCCAGGAAGTCAGCCATCCAATCACAAACTTAGCAGGAGATGACCCCCCTCCGCACCTTCGAGGAACACCACAATGCGTATATTGTTGCAGCGGGAGCGGCCCTCCGCATCCTCCGCCCTCAACTCAAGCTGTTGCACTGTTTTTTGTAGTCCGGCAATTGTGGTCCACATTTCATGGAGCATATCCTCTGCCTTGGAGATACGATCCTACGCTTCCGCCACCCTTGCGGTCATATTGCATAAATCCTGACTCACTAAAGATACATCAACCTTTAATTGCCCATTTATCTCTCCAAGGAGGAATGCAGATCTTGAATCACCTGTAGAATGGGGACCGAGGGATCCTGACGGGCCCAAGCGGGTGCTAATGCCTGATCTTTGTCGGAGGACCTTGCAGGTCGAGCGTACTTGTCTATCCAACCCTGTGAAGTCTGGGCACCCAGTGGTTTGTCTTTCTTCATGGTCCATCCCAGGGCCCCGAGCAACCTGGCGTATGGAAGATAGCCGCTCGCACCTGTCCCAAGCAGCCTGGAATGCTCTAGTCATTACGAGTGCCCCAGTGCCTGGCTGCCAAGGAGAGTGCAGCTGTCCGCCACAGCCCCAGCAACCCCCACCAGGCACGGACGCAGGGGTTCCCCCACCCGCTCAGGCACTCCTCAGTCCCACGCTACCACCTTGCAGTTCACTCCTCATCAAGGGGCCCTCACCAGCTCAGTCATGGGTCAAGTGGCAATGGTACTCAATCCAGGGCCCCCCGTTCCCGGCTCCGCAATGGAATCCAGTCCAGGTCTGCAGATTGAAGCACGGGCGTCCCAGTAGTCCAGCACACTACTGTGGGCCTCCTCTCTGTGGTTACCCGGCAGCAAGGCCTCCTGATTGGAACCTGCGACTGCTGGAGGATGAAGGAGGGCCTACGCCCGGCCACATGCCTCAAGTGCAGCTTCAAGTCCTCCGTCTCAACAAATAGGGGGGTGGGGGTGACGAGACTGGGCAGGCCCCCACTGTCTAATATTGCGAACCCCTATATCCGGGGCCCCCCAGCGTGGCAAGCAGACTGGCGCCTCTCCCCATGTGTGTCATGTCCCCCAGGGTGTGGCCTCTCGAAAGGAGCCCACGGCCGACACACACATATGCCCAATGATGCGGGGGGCCTCATAGCAGCTCCTAGTATCCCTTCACTACAGCAGTCCACAGCTCGCGGACCTACCACTGTTTCTGACATTTTACAAGGACCACAGCAGCGCTGGACATAAGGGCTGAGGCCGTGCAACCATCAGGCAAGGCTGCATCCCACTGTGATGGCCGCCCTGCTCCAACTAAGCCTCCCAGAGGCAGGGGCAGCTGAGTCACCTCCAGCCCGGCTCAGCAACCTGAGCACTACCAGTGGCGCAGCACGCCCACTCCCGGTTTCAGAAACCATCTATTGTGCCTGGGTCCTCATATAGGACAGATTTGCACAACGCGGCAGCAGAGCTCAGGAAAGAGCAGCTGCCATGTTCGTGTCTTGGCCACGCCTTCCCCACACAACATTCTATCCAGACAAACTGGTTCTAAGATCCTGTGTGTCCTTTCTCACTGAAGTGGTGTCACCTTTTCATGTGGACCAACATATCACCGTACCTAGCTTCTTTGCCCCGTCTCCCCCTTTCAAAGTAGAGAAGAGCTATGTCCACGCCGCCACAGAGAAGAGACTCCACCGACTGGACCTAAAAAGCGCATTGTCATTCTACATTATTCGCACCAGAGTTCTGGGTGGATGATCAACTTTTCATTGGGTATGTTCGGGCAAAGAAGCAAAAGGACAAGCAGTAAAGGACCATCTCATAATGGATAGTGCTCTGTATTAAAGTCTGCTACACATTGGCTAAGAAACAACCCTCTGTGGGCCTGCACGCTCATTTCACCAGCGCCAAGTCTGCGACCACTGTGTTAGTTCGCGAAGTCCCTGTCTTGGACATTTGTCAGGTGGCAACGTCTGTGTCTCTCCACATGTTTACCAAACACTACTGCCTGGACAGTCATGTCCATCCTGATGGACACTTTGCCTGTTTATTCCCCTAGGACTTCCTTGTCTAAATCTGTTCGCAGATCCACCCCTGAAGAAATTGGGTATCTATTCTAAGGCAAGAAGTCTCTATCAGATGAACAAGTTACTTACCTTCGGTAACGCCTTTTCCGTTAAAAACTCTAACCACAGATTCCTTACTCACCTGCCCTTTCTCCCCGCTCTGCGAATCGATTTCTCCACAGACGGTACCCTTATGAGGTCCTTCTGGTGTGGGAAGGTCACTAAAAGTAACTGATGTCAGCGCGCTGGGGTGGCGCCTATATAGGCACCGCGCACGTCACTTCTGGCGCGGAAAATGCTGACGTGGAGTCACTTTGTTCCCACTAAGTTGGCAGGGTATGCCCAGACGTGGGTCCCTTGCTCACTTTGCCACTGGATTCAAGCTAGCCTGGCTGATGAGGGCTGTTATCCCTAAACCGGTCCCAGGGTGCTTGTTTTCGGTCCAGGGAAGACATGGCTTGGCAGTTCGGGCTGGACTGTTCCCATGAGGCACAGGGTCAAGACGGATTTGCATATATCTGTGTCTGTACTGGGGTGGCGAAGTGAGCTAAAGAACGATGATGGATTCAACCCAGATCTGTGACTGTGGGTGAGTGTCTGAAAAGTTTCAGCGCGCCTTCCATCATCTCCTTGTGTTTGTGGAGTCGAACGACGCCACCTGCCGGCACTCAGGGGTACTGCTCGAAAAGTTTCCATATCCAGTCTTGACGCCGTGGGATAATTCCATGGTATGGAACCTGCGGCGAGATAGTCTCTAATCTGAAATACATAACTTGTTCTTCTTGTCTTGCTACAGTCCTGTTCGCCGGGAGTTTAAAAGAAGCTACAAATGAATCGCTTACGGGCATATTCCATGAAGTTTGGCATGTGATACAAATAGAACACTTCTGTTTTAAACCACTCTTGCTGAACATCACTGCATCTTAAATTATGAGGAATGAAGTAAAATGAGTTTTCTTCGGACCTTGTCTCTACATTCAGATTCAAAAAGTAGAGTAGATTAAGTTTGAAGCTGTTTTATTTTAATCGATAGTCTGAGCGTGCTCAGCCCAGGCATTTTTATTGGTGAATCCTGGTGGTATGCCATCCAAAATGGACCACATTGGTACAAAAATATATATTTCCAGCTGGACGTGCAGCTTTGCTTTCCTCTCTGTTGACAGCGTAGAGCTATGGTCTGGAAGCGAGCATCAGATGCATAAAAGCATAAATGCTCCACCCGCTGTGGATATACATAGTGGACATGCAAAATAAAAGTCTTAAAACAATGACTCCATATTAGACCAAAAGGTAGGAGGGTATGAAAGAGCCGTAAATTGGTAAATAGCATGTAGATAGAGGGCTCTTGTACTGCTGCTGTCTGCATGTCTGTTTTGTAACAGCTGACCTGATCTTTCCACCCTCTCCCATGCTATCCATCCAGCCACACCAAGCATTAATGTTTCAACCCACAACCAAACATTCATCTACCCATCCACACTTGCACCTACATCCATCCAGCAATGTAACCATACCCATGTAAATAAACACCCACCCACAGCCATTCAACCTTGCATAGAACACTACCACTAGTTAATCCATGCATCCTATCAATATCCTGGATGTATGGCTTTTGTCAGCATATATTTTCTATATATATGTTGTCTCTGTTGGTTTTGTCGAACTTTTTGTATGTGTATAGTTGTATGTATGTTTACTATTAGTGCAACCAAATATATCCCACAACGTACAGTTATTAAATCTGGCATTAACAAACCCAGTAGCTTTGGGTTTTAACTAAAAATGCAAGCCAGGCCAGTTGACTTTGCCAATGCTTATTGTGAATCCCACTGTTTGTATTCCTCTCCCTTTAAGCAAGAGCTGTTTGGGAAAACATGATTTTATTGCCTGCATTTCCTGTTCGGGGTAAAGGAAAACTATTTGTTAGTGATTGATTCATTAGATCTCAGTGTAAGATCTATATTGAATTCATGTTTCAATTTTGACGTTTGAAGAAAGAAACCAAGGTGTTGCTCAACGGGGCAAAGACCTGGAAGCTAGAATATGAACGTTCTTGTAGCAATTGCTGACTTTTAAGTGAATAAATCAATGTTCATTCCTTATTTTGCGAGTATATGAATATTGTATTGCATGATATGCAGAGGTCCTCGGTCAGTTTATGCTGCTTTCTGTGTTGCTCCGTAGTTGAGGAAATTGTTTTTATATATTATGTTTTTTTAAAAGGAACACCATGTGGATGAACGAGACCAACGAAGGTTTCAGCTAAAGATTGCTGAACTGAATGCCGTCATTCGGAAGCTGGAGGACAGGAACACCCTTTTAGCAGATGAAAGGAATGAACTGGTAAAATTGGCATGCCAAATTTAAAACAAGTGAGAGGTTAACTTTCAGCACTGTTGCAGTTCTGATTACAAACAGATACATTGAAACCAAGCAAATTCAGCATGTCTTCTTTTTTAATTTCTGTTTAATAGGCTTGTGTAAACTGCGTGGCTTTAGCCACACTACTAATAGGGAAGTTACCCGTTACAGAACGAACCATGAAGTTGGACATCCAGATTATGTGAATCAGACCTGCTTGACCTGTCACCTTTTCACATTTTTGTTTGTGGGCGGAGCCATTCCCTGTGGACATACACCAGATTCATAAGTATATAATTTACCATTCACTAGGTTTTCATGTTCCTAGTCTTCTTCAGTGCTCTTGAGACATTGAATTAGGAGCCTGAGATGCTTCATATTGTTAATTTTATAGTATGAGATTTCAGGATGGACTCACACCTATTCAGCGCCAGGATACCCTCCCAGGTGACACTGCTTTCAATAAATCTACATAACATTACACATAACAGTTGACTACATTAGCCATTCCTTTTGGCCAGTACAATGCAGAGGTAAATAAGGCAACATTTCGTACTGTGTGTAGGTATTCCATCTTTCTTGTCGGTGATCCCTAAAATGTTTGCCTTTTCCACTGTATTCCTTTTAGTCTAAAGACATCTGCGCCCTTTGCACCTGCCCAAGACATCCCGAACACACCATTAAACGGATAACACTTCCCTCAAGTGTGTATTATACTTGTAACAAGAACTATATTTTGTATTGATTATTAAAAGTAAACCTATTTAATATACTGATTGTGTTTCAAAATCTTCATTTAAACATTTTTTTTAAAGGTTGTTTAAACTGTAAGCCACCTCTCTTTCGTTTTAAATATAGCTGTTGAAGGTTGTGAAGAGGTTTTGCTTTAAAAGGCAATTCTAGTTATATTGTGGTGGACATATTACTGTAATTTGGACGTAGATTAGTTCACTTAGTTTACAGAAAGCCTGCTGTTGGGACCGAGAAAGGTCCTGTGCATGGCTCTGGAGAGAAGGCGCCCCTGCCTTAAGTTCACCCTTGCATGTTCTGTAGATGTTTTGATCCCCACGATAATCATGCGTCTGCACTGAGGGCATTTCTTTGAAATGGATTGCGACCATCAGCCGGGTTTTTTGGTTTGGAAGGGCATACCATTTGCACCCTCTTTACTGAGTGTGACTATTGTCGAATTACCAGGCTGCTGAAGCCCAACAGTGGCAGCAGCGAGTATGTTTATAGGTATTTTTCTCTGTGTCTGTCATTAAGAGGCACCTACTGTTTGTCCTCTTCCCACATATTTAAATTGGTCTGCCAGTCCCCTGCAACCGGGTCTTTCCGAGATCCATGTCGGAAATAGATGATTCATGTATGTACATTACTGCTGTGCATACAGGATGTGAGTAGTGAGTATGACATGGCCAGAGCCACAGTGGAAATCATTATGTTTGTCCTACATCGAAGTGGTACCTATGATGAAGGGTTGTTGGGGGGAGAAGGGGGGGTGCGGGGGGACCTGAGAAAGAAATGTGAATTGCAGGGCAGCTCAAGGACATTTCAGCCATACTCTGTAGTGGGTCAAACGTTTAGGTGTGTAGGACTTGAGCAGAACTGGTCTCTGAGCTGACGGTCAGAATACACAACTACTTTCTGCAACTTTGGTGTAAAGATGGGACAGAAACTTCCAGCCAGTTTACCAAGATTTCCCTACTATAATTCAGGTTCTCCACAACAACTAGTGACTGAGAAACTCTGAGTTCCAGTTGTGTGATACATACTGCCAACTCTCCTTGCTAGGCTCTGGAAACTCGGGGACTTTGTCTACGCATTCCAGGAATGGCTGCCAGGACTGTGTTTCGACACAGAGAGCTAATGGACTAATCAGAAGGAGCAATTAAGGTGCCCTTTCACAAAAAAGACACTGCTCAGAAGTGGAGGGGCAATACAGCAGCTCAGACAGGATGAACCAAAGCCATCTGCTGCACCACGCGTGGTAGGAATCATATGCCCCCCGAATCAGAGGGTGCTGTGGAACCTAATGCCATATGAGGTCCTCTAAAGAAATCGCACCAAAAAGCACCAATGCGCCAGGAAATATTATATATTTTTCTTTTTGAAAGATTAAGCACTGGCAGGACATTGAGGTATTAAATTATATTGGATGATTTATTAAATTCTAAATCTCAACTCCCACACCGCCTCCGTAGTATGTTGTGGACAGCTCAACTTCGCTACCTTGAAGGTCCGCTGCTAAAGATGTGTACTGGGTACTTAATTTTGTGTCCAATAGTATATAAGCCCCAGGACACCAGTGGTAAAGGCCCCTGATTTTCACAATCTTGGCCCAATAACCCCTGAATGTCCTGAGACAGATAAAAATGATCCCATACTGTTGGTGTACTGTAGCCTTAGAAAATTCATCTGTAGAAACCCTAAAATTTCCTATATAGGGATGTACTGAGGCCCACTTAATTTGTACCAGTCCCAATTTTCAACACAGTTCCTAAATATCTCGAAAGGAAGACATCTGCTCCTCTGTGCCAGAATCCCTATGAGACTGAATGGGTCTACTAGTTTTGGCCCAGCCTACTCCAACCAACCAAACCCGACGCCTGGAGCGACACCTGTTGGCCCCCCGTCCTCGGAAACACACCCAACCCCCAGGGACCATGCACGCAACCTGGAAATCATCCTGGACTCGGAGCTCAAAATGGACCGCCAGATCAACTCCGTCTCGTCTTCCTGCTTCCACACCCTGCGCCTCCTTCGTAAGACCTTCAAATGGATCCCCCTCGAACACAGAAAGACCGTCACTCACGCCCTGGTCACCAGCAGACTCGACTACGGCAACGCACTCTACGCCGGAATAAACAAAAACCTCACCCGCAAGCTACAGAACATCCAGAACGCCGCCGCAAGACTGGTCCTCAACCTGCCAAAACACTGCCACATCTCGCAGCACCTGCGTACACTCCACTGGCTCCCCGTCGAGGCTAGAATCACCTTCAAGATACTCACCCACGCACACAAGGCCCTCCAAGACACCGGACCAGCATACCTGAACAGCCGAATCAAATTCCACGCACCGCAAAGGACCCTACGATCAGCCCAGCTCTCCTACGCCATGGTCCCCCGCACCAGAAAGACCAGATTGGGAGGCCGCTCCTTCTCCTTCCTCGCGGCCAAAGCCTGGAACGACCTTCCGCTCCACCTCAGACAGACAACATCGCTCCCCATATCTGAAAGAGACACGTTAGTGACAGATTCCTTACCTTAGAATATCCCCAGGCGTCAGGCTGGATCCGGAAAGTTTTTTGCGTAGCAGTACCCTTGCGCGTCGGTAGGCGGCGTCGTGCGGCTCCGCGTCCGTCGTCGGCGTCGTGATCGCCGGGATGACGTCGCGGGCAGTACTTAGGCGCCGCCCCTGCGCGCTGACGTCAGTTCTTCTTTTTCCGCGCCAGTAAGCGCAGATCCGGGAAGAGCAGTGCCCTAGTCACTTTTTGACTATCTTTTTGTGAAATTTTTTCACTGTTCTCTTCAACGAGTCTTCACGACTCCTAAGGTGTCGTAGGGATGCCCGGCTTTAAGCCCTGCGAGGAATGTGGTCGTATGATGTCCATCACGGACCCCCACCTCGAGTGTCTCTTCTGCCTCGGCCGAGGCCACGACACGACGTCGTGCCCTGACTGCCGGAAACTTCATCCGAAGGCTTTGCGAGAGCGGTCTCGAAAGCTCCTTGAAGTCCGGCAGTCGGCTCCGCGCCGCAGCAAGCCCCGGTCCCGGGAGAGGTCGAGGGGCCGGACGCGGAGTCCCCGCCGTTCGTCGGAATCCAAGTCTTCGCGCTCCTCCGGTAAGTCGAAGCACAAGAAGTCTAAGCGGCGTCATCGCTCTAAGACTTCGCCTCGCCGGTCGCGCGACTCGGCTGAGGTCCCTGTCGGCACCGTCCCCGCCCCCGCGGCCCCGGACGTGCCTGTCGAGTTGCCCCCGCATTACCCGTCCTTCCCGGGTTCGGGGGCGACTCCGGCCGAAGTACAGAAATTCCTGTCGGCCATGGCCCGCCTCTTCGGGCCTCGAGGTCCCTCCGGTGCGCCTTCGGGCCCCGCGGGCCCACATGGGGTTGCTCCGGCGTCGCCGTCGACTCCGGTCCCGGCGTCGCCTGTCCCACCAGCCTTCGTCCCGGCCTCGGCTCCGGCCCCGGCCTCGACCCCGGTTCCGGTGGTGCCGCAACCTCCATCGACGCCGGTTGACCTAACCACGCCTCCGCCGACGCCGATGTCCCCGGTGCCGTTTCCGACGCCGTCCGGGGCTCCGGGCGGCGTCGTTCCCCGGTTCTCCCCGGGTCCGGACATGGAGCCGGACCGGCGTCGCCCGACGCCGGTTCCGGCGCCGATGAGGCCTTGGGTCCCTTATGTCCCTCCTCCTCCATCTTTTCAACCTGAGGAGGACCAGGAGAGCTGGGAGGGGTCTAACGACCCTCTCACACAACAGTGCGAGTTTGACCCGGACTGGGTTGAGGAACTTGGGGATGCCAGTGGGCTGGATACCTCCCCGACTCTGGCATGCTGTCTCCTCCCGTGGCAACGGAGGAGGGGGCTAATTTTGCAACGGTGTTGCGTAGAGCTGCTGGAGCCTTAAATCTCCAGTTGCCTACAGTGGCCGTCAGAACTAACCTCCTGACTGAAGTGCTTCAGCCGGCGGCCTCCTCTTCGGAGCCTGTGCTGCCGTTCAACGATGCACTCACTGACGTTCTTTTGGGTGCCTGGTCCAAACCCACCACAGGGGCTCCTGTGGATAGGAACGTGGCCCGACGCCATCGCCCGGCTCCGGGCGACCCCCTGTTTCTCTCCCAACACCCCACCCCTGAGAGCTTGGTTGTCCAAGCCTCTGCCTCCCAAACAGCCTTCCCTACCGCCCCTCCGGATAGGGAATCCAAGCGCCTGGATCACTTTGGGAAGAAGGCTTTCTCTTCCTCCAGTGCTGGCTTGCGGTCTGTTAATACCGCTTGCCTCTTGGGCCGATACACCCACTCCCTGTGGGATTCGGTGGCTGATGTTTTGCCGCAGTGTTCTGAGGAGGTCCAGACACTGCTTACCCGCGCTATTGCGGAAGGGCGTGATGCGGCTAAGTATACCATCCGCTGTGGCCTTGATACCGCCGACTCGCTGGGCAGATCGCTTGCAACGACGGTGGCGCTGCGTCGCCACGCCTGGCTGAGAACCACTGGTTTTTCAGGGGATGTCCAGAATACTCTCATGGACATGCCCTTTGATGGAGTCGGTCTCTTTGGTTCAAAGGCGGACCATGCGCTGGAGCGTTTCAAGGATTCACGGGCTACTGCTAAGTCCCTGGGCCTTGCTGTTGTGCGCCCTCCGCAAACGTCTGCTTTTCGCCCCTTTCGTGGCCACGGAAGGGGCGCCCAGTCACGTCCACAGCCCGGCCAACGGCCCGCGCAGCAAGCGCCTTCGCGTGGCCGAGGACGTGGATACCGCCGTGGCGGTTCGGGCAACCAGCGTGCGGGTCAGGCCACCACCTCCAACCCGTCCGCGGCCTCCAAGCCCTCCTAGTCCCTCCTTTCAGGTGCACAGCACGCCAGTCGGGGGCAGGGTCCGCCATCACCTTCACCACTGGCGTCCCATCACCTCGGACAAGTGGGTCTTGGACATTGTCCGAAGGGGCTACTCCCTCCCCTTCGAGACCACCCCCCAGCCATGCCACCTCAATTCCACCGCATGTCAGGGGATCACTTGGTGCTTCTACAGAAGGAAGTCACGGCCCTCTTGGCCAAGAGGGCCATCGAGCATGTTCCGACCCCAGAAGTAGGGCGTGGTTGCTACTCCCACTACTTTCTGGTGCCCAAAAGGACAAGGAGGACATGCGTCCTATCTTGGACCTCCGGAACGTCAATCGCTTCCTCCGGAAGGAGAAGTTCAAGATGCTCACCCTAGCTCAGGTCTTGACTGCCCTCGACCCCGGAGACTGGTTGGTAGCGTTGGACTTGCAGGACGCCTATTTCCACATCCTCGTCCTGCCGGCCCACCGGCGTTACCTTCGGTTCACGGTAGGCCTCGAGCATTTTCAGTTCACCGTGCTCCCCTTTGGCCTTACCAGTGCCCCTCGGGTGTTCACGAAAGTGATGGCGGTGGTCGCAGCTCATCTGCGCCGGGCAGGGGTTTCAGTCTTCCCCTACCTCGACGACTGGCTGCTGAAGGCGGGCTCGTCCCAGGCAGTTGTCTCCCACCTCCAGACTACGGCCGAACTCCTGCACTCGCTGGGGTTCTCCATCAATGTGCCAAAGTCGCATCTGATTCCTTCTCCACAGCTCCTTTTCATCGGAGCAGTTCTGGACACGACGCAGTTTCGGGCCTATCCTCCCGAACGGCGAGTCCGGGATATTCAGGCTATGATTCCGATCTTTCAGCCCTTATCCTGGGTTTCGGTACGGATGACCCTGAGGCTGCTGGGCCTCATGGCCTCCTGCATCCTGCTGGTCACTCATGCCAGATGGCATATGCGGGCTCTGCAGTGGGACCTGAAGTTCCAGTGGGCGCAGCACCAGGGCGACCTGTCCGATCACGTCCAGATCTCGGAGGGGACTGCAAAACAGTTGCAGTGGTGGCTCTCGAACCGGCAATGGGTCATGGGCAGATCCCTCTCCCTTCCCCAGCCAGAGCACACAGTTGTGACGGACGCGTCCCTTCTGGGATGGGGCGGTCACATGGGAGAGGCGGAGATCAGAGGCCTCTGGTCTCCGGCGGAGTCCCGGCTCCATATCAACCTTCTGGAGCTCCGGGCGATCCGACTTGCACTCAAGGCATTCCTTCCCTCTGTCAAAGGGAAGGTAGTGCAGGTGTTCACAGACAACACCACCGCCATGTGGTACTGCAACAAACAAGGCGGGGTGGGGTCGTGGACCCTTTGTCAGGAGGCTCTGCGCCTCTGGACATGGCTGGAACATCAGGGCATGTTCCTGGTGGTTCAACACCTGGCAGGTTCCCTGAACGCCAGGGCGGACGAGCTCAGCCGCAGGTGCATGATGGATCACGAATGGCGTCTTCACTCGGAAGTGGCGCAAGGACTCTTTCTACAGTGGGGAGAGCCTTGGTTAGATCTATTCGCCACCGAAGAGAACGCGCAATGTCATCAGTTCTGCGCGTTGGAATTTCCAAGGCGGCACTCGCTCGGCGACGCTTTTCGTCACGAGTGGAGTTGCGGTCTCTTGTACGCCTTTCCGCCTATACCACTTCTACCCAGAGTGTTGAAGAAGATTCGGCACGACCGGGCCCAAGTCCTTCTTGTGGCTCCGGACTGGGCTCGAAGAGTTTGGTATCCCGAGCTACTCAATATGAGCGTAGATCCCCCGATCCGTCTGCCTCTTCGGGAGGATCTTCTGTCGCAGCAGCAGGGGACGGTCCTCCACCCGAACCTGTCCAGTCTACACCTGCTTGCGTGGAGATTGAGCGGCGGCAGTTGATTCCTTTCGACTTGCCTCCCGAAGTTTGTGATGTGATTCTGGCAGCCAGGCGTCCCTCCACTAAGGTGGTATACGCCTGCAGGTGGAACAAATTTGTGGCATGGTGCACAGCAAAGGCTGTGAATCCCCTTTCTGCCCCTCTTTCTGAGGTCCTTCTGTTCCTTCTCTCTTTGGCCCAACAGGGTTCTGCCCTGGGTACCATCAAGGGTTATCTTTGTGCTATCTCGGCCTTCCTCAGGCTCCCTGATCAGCCCTCCCTTTTCAAGTCCCCTGTTGTTAACAGGTTCTTAAAAGGCATTACTCACCTCTTCCCTCCTGTTCCGTTTGTGATGCCTCAGTGGGACTTGAACTTGGTTCTTACCTTTTTAATGTGCGCTCCCTTTGAGCCTCTACATAACTGTCCTCTTCGTCTTCTGACTCTGAAGACAGCCTTTCTGGTGGCCATCACCTCCGCTCGGCGGGTGAGTGAGCTCCAGGCTCTATCTTGCAAACCTCCCTTTCTGTCTGTTCATCCAGACAAGGTTGTTCTTCGGACGCGTCCGTCCTTCTTGCCAAAGGTGGTTACTGCTTTCCACATTGGGCAGACCATCACTTTGCCCACCTTCTTTCCGCCTCCGCATCCTTCCAGAGAGGAAGAGAGGCTCCACCGTCTGGACCCAAAACGTGCGCTCTCTTTCTATATTGACCGCACAAAACACTTCCGGGTGGATGACCAGCTCTTTGTTGGCTACGTGGGCGCCAAAAAGGTCGGGCGGTGCACAAGAGGACCATCTCCCGCTGGGTTACCTTGTGCATCAAGACCTGCTATTCTTTGGCTAAAAAGGAACCTCCTGTTGGGCTGCGTGCCCATTCCACCAGGGCAACGGCTGCTACCACGGCCTTGGGCCGCGGTGTTCCGCTGCCGGTTATCTGTCAGGCAGCTACGTGGGCCTCGCTGCACACGTTTACAAAGCATTACTGCCTTGACAGTCAGGTCCGGAGGGACGGCTTCTTTGGCCGTTCTGTCCTCCAGGACTTCCTTGTCTGATCTTTGTTCGCAGACCCACCACCGGGGTTGGTATTGCTGGGGTATCTATTCTAAGGTAAGGAATCTGTCACTAACGTGTCTCTTTCAGATGCACAAGTTACTAACTTGTGTAACGATATATCTGTAAGAGACAGTAGTTAGTGACAGATTCCTTACCGCCCCACCCATCCTCCCCGTTCTGCGAACTGATTTCTAGGGTTAAGGACATCCCTTTCAGGGCCCTAGTATTTTTCAGACACCTATGTCAGCTTCTTGCATGGCTCTGCGTTCCTGGCGCGGAAAGTCGTGTACAGAACTGACGTCAGCGCGCAGGGGCGGCGCCTAAGTACTGCCCGCGACGTCATCCCGGCGATCACGACGCCGACGACGGACGCGGAGCCGCACGACGCCGCCTACCGACGCGCAAGGGTACTGCTACGCAAAAAACTTTCCGGATCCAGCCTGACGCCTGGGGATATTCTAAGGTAAGGAATCTGTCACTAACTACTGTCTCTTACAGATATATCGTTACACAAGTTAGTAACTTGTGCCTTCGTAAGAAACCTCAAAACCTGGCTCTTCGACAGACCCCCTCCTTGATAGACTGGAGCCTGCACCCCCCCATCCCTAGCGCCTTGAGACCCTTACGGGTGAGTAGTCGCGCTTAACAAACGCCTGATTGATTGATTGATTTAACCATTGGAACCTTTATGGTAATCTGCTGCTGTTTTCCTCACATGGATTCTATAAGATGTCTGCCTTCACCTAAATTTATACTCCCTGTTAGGTTTACATGACTTAGTAAACTTGACTTAGTAGATATGGGACCCAAGCAGCATTGAGAAGTCTGGCGCTGCAGTATTTGGTATTGGTGGTTGGTAATTATTAAATGCTAAATAATGTAGAAGTTTTGATCTGGCAACCCGGCGACAGCATCTCCCCTGCTTCAGAGCCATTTCAAAACAGCCAGACACCTCCCCCCATGAGATGTATCCAAAACTGCACATTCCTGCTCAACCATACTCTGCCACCTCCACCCTCTGCATTGGGTGATATGCCTACCCAGCTGCAGAAAAGAGAAGTAAACCAAAGAAGCAAATAAGAGAGGCTTGCCAGAGCATCTAACATCTTGAGATGATGCAGAGTCACCTTCTTTCATTTGGAGCTTTTTCAAATTGGATATTTTTCCACTAGAACAGCACAAACAGCATTTAGAGCCTTCCTTTCTGTAACCTTTGTCTGGTTAGTAACTAATATATGTTTCTTAAACATTTCTTAACTTGGGTGGACCGTACAATCTTAATTTTTTTCAGCTATTACGCTGTTTGATGTGTGGAATCTTTTCCCTAAACAATTCCTGAGAATTAGGTATTGATTCCATGCTGGCTGAGAAACGAACGGATGAAGACACCATAGGGTGCAGTAAATACCTCATATTCTGTGTTTTCATGTGGAAAATAAGGAATTGCATGCAAATGCAATGCTTTACCCACCAAAATTTGCATGAATGGGACATATTTTTCACCTGGTAAATTTCAGTGGTTTAACATGATGAAATTCTCCAGGGAACAAAGGTGGAGGAAGCTGTAATTACCAAAGTACTTGAAATTCAAATCCCTCTGTAAACAGGAGTTTCATAGGGATTGAAACTTACTTGTCCACACATAACAGGCGTAAGACTTGACCTTGGCCTATGCTACAAAATAAGACAAGGATATTTTAGAGAATGTTCGCAAACTGTTGTGGTGACAAAGTATAGGAAACATATTTGATCATTCTTTCCTCTCACCCAGCCAATGCATTCATAAGAATTCAATCATTGATGTTAAATCACCGCCTCAAACTAAACCCTTCAAAAACAGATTTCCTTATAATATCTTAGAAGAAAGCCAGCCTATCTGTACTATATTGGATGGATTTCCTCCCTGTCTTTGAGTGCCAACCCTCCATTGTTCAGAATGCCAATTCACGCAGCATAACCCTTGACAGCCTACTCAACCTTGAGAGTCAAATCGTGGCCAAGAGCGCCCTGTTTCAACTAAGACTGCTCTGTGAGATCAGGCAGCTTATCCCAGATCAGAACCTAAAACTAATTGTGCAGGAGTTAGTTCTTTACAGACTTGACTACTGGATCCCACTCCTCTCAGGCATCCCCAAAGTTCACTTAGATCTTCTCAGAGTAGTTCTACATACTGCTGCCCACCATGTTACCTGTCACAGGAAACTCGACCACATCACTTCTATCTTGCTATCCTTCCAGTGGGTGCCTGCAAAGGCGAGACCCTAATTTATAACTGCCTGCACCACACACAAGGCACTGCTCTCCTCTTCACCCTCATACCTAACTAAAAAATGTAAAATTTTAGATGCAAAATGTGGTTCAAGAAATGGTTAGTCCCGCCTTCTAGACCTTCACCTTCAAACAAGAAAGATTCACGAAACAGTCATTCTTGGGAAGTGCCACACAAATTTGAAACTCCTTCCCTGCAACCCTCTACATGACCTAATGTCATGCTAGATTCAAAAGATTATAAAGTTCTTGTCTTTGAAAGGCGCTCTGGTTAAGTAATTTTCTCTCAATCACTCTTGAAAGGCTACAATTTACTTTTTCTGTTGTATCTCAAATGTACTCCTATGCTTATCGTTCGGGAACTGCACTTGTGTACAGCGTTTCTCCCACTTACTCTAGATTATCTGCTTTCAACTCTTCCTAGTTTGTACCTCTAATATACTCCTGCTGTGATTGTTGGGGACCTGTTCTCTTGTAATGCACTCTGATGCATCTGTGCCATCTCCGTGCTATATAAAATAACACATAATTAAAATAAAATATATATTTCTCACATAGTTACCTATTCATTTCAATCTTATTGTTTCTTTATAGCTATGGTGAGTGAGAAAAGATCTTAAAACGCTTATTGGATAAATAATTGTCTTTATTCTAGGCCACCACACTTAAACACTACATGCATACGATAGGAAGTGTTGGTAGATATTTTGTGGGTTTTTCAACTGCATGATAATTACAAGTAAGCAGGATAAAAAGTAGTTTCATAAACAGGATACCCACACGGATGACAAGCAGTTCTACAGATCCACCTTACATTTCAGTATAAAAGGTAAAATACAAAAGGCATAATTATCTTTTGAAAATGAGTGTGTTTAAGTCTTATGTGCAGTTTGGCACAAACACATCTCTTTTTGAAGGCGGTTGTCGTTTTTAGGAGCACAGTCAGTGAAGCATATGTAGAGATTTTTAAATGTTTAAAGGTTTTGTGTTTCCGACCAAAGCAAGTCTTTGCTGAGTAGTGAATACATAGCGCCGTAAAAGAGTTTTTTGTTTGATTGATTTGATTGTTGTAGTGTTTGGTCTTGTAGGTAATGCAGACTGGCTTGAGTACCATCCACGTCTTCATGGGTTGCCAGTGAGGAAATATCAGGTTTGAGGTCATGTAGTGATAATGTTTTGGGTAGATAAAATTGATTACAAGTATCACGTGCAAGGTGTTTCCAAACATATCTTTACTGTGTTTGTTTAAAATTTAGATATTTATGTAGTATAGGTTAGAGGGTTCTTTTGAGGGGTATGCATGTGATGTGTGCCTGTCAATGTAGGTGTGGGTGATGCATAGAATGGGTGAGTGATTTTAGGTTTGTTTTTAGCGAGACAGAGAGAAGGGTTTAGAATCTTACCTGGTACCACATTAGTGTAGTCTAGAGTGTAGAATGTGGTGGCTCGAGGAAGTGAAAAAAGAAAAGGAAAAAAGCAGAGCCTATGGTGTGGGCAGTATTTATGTTGTAGGAATGGAATATGTGTGAGGGGTGTGTGATTTGATTCAGATGTGTAATTCTACTATTACCTTCCACGAGGAGGTCTCCCTCCCAAATGCGGAGGTCTTTAACCTGGTTTCGGAGATCTCTGGCCTAGTTACGGATTGTGTGGAGCTTAAAATACAGTCATAATGTTACTAATAACAACTTTCTAAAGTTATTAGTAGTACCATTCTAAAGCTACTAATACTAACATTACTGTCATAAATTCAGTTTATGCAGACTTTACCCTCTAAACTGAGAGAGTGGAGCCATGTGTATCTACACCTAGGAGTAACTTTACACTCGGAGATGGTGAATAGCAAAAAGTAATTAAGTTACACATAGGTGTAATTGTAAGACTAAATTTACATGTCAGTAAATATGTGAATTTACCTTTGTGAATGGACCCCAGAGTCTTTAAGTTTGGTAAAAAGCAGAGGAGAGTTGGTTTTGTGCCACTTATTTTCCTGATTTCTGATTCATGACCACACCTCTGTTGATACAAAGGTATTTTTCATACCAGGGCTGACTTGCGTTTTTGCATGATTGCGTTAGCTGAAATGGGTTGCTCAAATCCAACTTTGCCTTGCTGCAGTTTCTCTTCCAGGGGATACTCATCAATAGTCATAAGCACTGAATAGTCCCGCCCACGTGCGGGGACCCCGGAGCAATAGCCAATAATATGCATATATCTACATATATATACACACATAAATACCCATATATATATAGATAATATGCATTATATACATATGCAGCCTGAAAACATGTCACTAGGCTCAAAAAACTGCCGCCATTACATTGTAAATCTTTTACCTTGAAAACATAAAGACATATAAGTCATAATATACTTATGATACATATAAAGAAAACTGCTTTGAGTTTGCTTTGAAAAACACAACCTTTATTTTCAAAGGTAAAAAGGTAAGATCATAGAGGCAGATTAGCCTAGAAAGGCTGCATAGAAAACAATTGAAAAATTGGCGCCGTGCCTTTAAGACCCCAGGAACCCCCAGGCTCCCATCATGCACCACAGGTGACAGTTAGGTCAGTTCTTTTTTCCGGCTCCTTCTATGAGGATCCTGGAGCATTGAGCTCGCCAGTTAGTGATTTTTTATCACTTTTTTCTGGTTTTCAAGTGAACTTTTTAGTTTCACTCGACGTCTTTAGTACTTGTCTATCTAATACTACTATTTTTTCTGACTTTTGGCTATTTTTTCCTGTCATAATGCCGGCCTTATTTAATAAGTGCCCGGCCTGTGGAAAAAAGATGGCTAAGTCAGACCCTCACTCGGTCTGTATTGCTTGTTTACCTTCATCTCACAAGCCAGACCAGTGTTACCACTGCAGCAAGTTTTCAAGAAGAACCCTTAGGGAAAGGGAGAAGATTAAGCTGCACTCCATGCAGGAGAGAAGAAAAGAAGCAAGTGGGCGAGAAGAACATCCTCCAAGGAAGCCCTCCTCTCAACCAAGATTGGAGCGCAAAGAGAAAGGTGAGAAAAGGAAACATCAGTCTCATACGCCGTCGAGGGACAGATCGACATCCAAAATACCTTTGTGCTCCGAGTCGGCGTCGAAATCGACGTCAAGACGTCCTTCGCCGTCGAAACATCTGATTTCAGGTGAGAAGACCCATAGGATGAAGTCGACACCAACGCGTAGGCGGTCCAAGTCTGGCTCGCCTACGACGTCAAGAGGCCGGGGCTCGACGTCGGCACATCAACGTCGAAGCCCGCCGCCGAGAGGGTCAACGGCGACGTCGAGATCACCCCCGACGTCGAGAGGGCGAATTGCATCGACGTCGAGCCGACCACCAAGGGTTTCGACGCCGGTGAAACACAGGCTGTCGCCGTCGAGACGCATGACGTCGACGCATCCGTCGCCAAGGAGGTCGACGTCGAGGAGATCGCCGTCGAGGATATCGACGTCGAGGTCTCGGAAAACACCCTCTGGGTCTAGATCAAGAAGATCGCGATCTAGATCGACGTCGAGAAGGTCGACGTCGAGGAGATCACAATCCAATCCCGGATCTCCTCCTGCAAAGAGACCTAGGGCAACGTCGGGAGACCGCTCGACGCGGGAGGCCCAGGTGGTGACGTCAAGGAGTGCTTCTTCCTCCCCAGGACTTCAGATAGTGCAAGTCTCTCCTGAACACTCACCAGGACCGTCACCAACCCCTCCAACTAATATCTCCCCGAGATGGCTAGGGGAAATAAGGGAGTGGAAGATCCGCAGAGTTACAGGACTGCCACGTTCCTCTACAAGATCCAGATCGCCTATGATTCAGTCAGTACACTCATCTGCAAGACATGAGCGACAGGCCACTCCACAAAGGTCCCCACCTTTCAGAAGGCGCTCGTCACGTTCTCCTAGGAGTCGGGCATCCAGATCTCGACACCGTTCTCCTAGAAGACGAAGCCATAGATCTTCTTCGTGGTCTTCAGACTCCAAGGCTGTTTACTCTCCTACTCTTTCTTCCTCTCCTCCGAGTAGAATATCACCCATTGATGATATCCTGACCTTCAATGAGGTTCTCTGTCGAGGAGCTGCGAAGCTTCAGATTGAAATGCCTGTTTCCACCACCAAGACATCAGTCATCTTTGAAACACTACACCAAAGATCTTCCTCTAGACCATTGCTTCCCCTAGTGCCTGGCCTGCTAGAGCCTGCTCTACAAAAATTCCTTACTCCAGCATCGGTGGGGGCGGCCCCGTCTCGGATCACTAAAAAGTATAAGGCTCCTGAGAGGGACCCCTTATTTCTGAGGTCTGACCCTCCACCGGACTCAGTTATCGTTTCAGCGGCACGGAAGAATCAGACGGGGGCAGCATCGTCTGCGGTACCCCCAGATAGAGACAGTAAGGCAATGGATTCTGTCGGCAAGAGAATGTGCACTACCTCAGCCTCGTACATGAAGGTAGCAAGTGCCTCAGCCTTACTGGGTCGGTATGACCGCTCTTTGTGGGACTCTCTTTCACGCTTCACCGAGAAGCTCCCAAAAGAAGACAAGCAGGATTTCCTGGAAATTCTGCATGAAGGTGGTTTGGTGGCCAACCAAGTCATCAGTGCAGCGGCTGACGCCTCTGATCTCGCTGCCCATGGTTATGCACATGGGATTTGTGCCCGTCGCTCTGCCTGGCTGAGATTGACGGGTTTGAAGCCAGAGGCGCAACATCGGATTCTCAATCTCCCCTTCAATGGCACATCGCTCTTCGGCTCTCATGCTGACGACGAAATGTCCAGGATGAAGACTGAACTGGATACAGTGAAGGCGGTTGGGCTCGAGAAGAAGAAGGACTTCAGGCGACGCTACCGCCCTTACGATCGGCGCCAATACCAGCAGAGGGTTCAAACCCCTCAGTGGTCCTCCCAGCAAAATCAAGGAAGATCACAATCCTACCAGCGTCGTCCCGGTAGAGGACGAGGAGGGAACTCCAGACAGTCCACACCTGCTGCCAAGCAACAACAGAAGCAGTGAGTTCTTGCTTCCCCTAACTCCGTTACCCACTCCGGTGGGGGGGAAGTGTCCGTTTCTACCTGGAAGAGTGGACCAAAATCACACTAGACAAGTGGGTGCTAAATATTGTAAGGAATGGGTATTCCATCAGGTTCAAGTCCCCTCCACCTTCTATTACTCCTCAAAAGACTTTCATCCATCGCATAAATCTTCTGAGAGACGAGGTGTCCGCTCTACTCCTAAAGGAGGCCATCGAGGAGGTCCCATGGCATCAACATCGACAGGGAATCTACTCCCGATATTTTTTGGTCCCAAAGAAAGGTCCAAACAAGGAGTTCAGGCCTATACTAGATCGCAGGCTTCTCAACAAGTTCATTCTGAGGGAGAGGTTCAGAATGCTGGCATTACATCAAATAATCCTGCATCTACATCAAGGGGACTGGATGTGTTCCATAGATCTTCAAGATGCCTATTTCCACATCCCAATCTCTCCAAAGCATCGAAAGTTTCTAAGGTTTCGCATCCAGTCAGACCACTTCCAGTTCACTGTCCTGCCCTTCGGCCTGAAGTCTGCTCCTCGCACATTCTCAAAGTGCATGGCAGTAGTAGCTGCTTTCTTGAGGAAGAAACAGATTTTCGTCTATCCTTACCTAGACGATTGGCTTCTCAAGAGTGCGTCTCCAACTCTTCTACAGCAGCACCTCTCTTACTGCATTCAACAACTACATCAGCTCTGTCTACACATAAATTTCAATAAATCCATCCTCAATCCAACACAGAGGATACATTACCTGGGCGCAACTTTGGACGTAGTAAACGCAAGAGCGTATCCTTCGGAGGAGAGACTATCATCCATTCTCCACAAGTGTCAAACTCTCCTGAAGATACCTCAGCCCACGGCCAGGCAGATCTCATCTCTGCTGGGTTCGATGGCCTCGTGCATTTTTCTAGTTCCAAACGCCAGACTTCACATGAGACCTCTACAGCAGACTCTAGAGGATCAGTGGTCCCAAATCTCCAATCGATGGGAGGATTTTTTAACTCTACCTCTGTCTGTCCGGCTCTCCATCAGATGGTGGATGCGACGGGCTCATCTCATCGTAGGAGTCCCTTTTCAACAGGAACTGCCCAAGCAGACTCTGGTGACAGATGCGTCCCTTCAGGGATGGGGTGCTCATATGGGGCCACTCCAGACCCAAGGAATGTGGTCAGAGAAAGAGCAGCTATACCACATAAACATGCTGGAACTCAGAGCGGTGCATCTAGCTCTCAAGGCTTTTTCTCCTTCCATCAAATCGACTGCTCTGCTTGTTCAGACGGACAATACAACAACGATGTACTACCTGAACAAGCAGGGGGGCACCAGGTCCAGACCCCTGTCGCTGGAAGCACAGGCGATTTGGAAGTGGCTTCTGGCTCGAGACATGAAAATCTCTGCAATTCACTTACCAGGTGTCCTCAACATCCAAGCAGACAGCCTAAGCAGGCATTTCGCAGAAGCACACGACTGGGTGTTAAACAAGAAGTGACGCAAGACATCTTTCACCACTGGGGAACACCGGACATCGATCTCTTCGCGGACGCAGAAAACGCAAAATGCCGCGTCTTCGCCTCCAGGTACCCGCAACCAGGATCCAAGGGGAATGCTCTGTTGATAGACTGGTCAGAGACATTACTCTACGCCTTTCCACCTATTCCCCTCATTCCCATGGTGATCAGGAAACTGTACAATTACAAGACAGAGATGATCCTGCTTGCTCCAGAGTGGCCTCGCCAGTGGTGGTACCCGGACCTTCTTCATCTGTCCAAAGTACCACACAGGAGGTTGCCATGTCATCCGGATCTGCTGACCAGGGCGGGCGGCAAGGTGTTCCATCCCAACCTGCCGTCCCTGAGGTTAGCAGCATGGCTCCTGAGTTCATCCAATATGGACATTTAGGTCTCTCTCAAGACTGCATGCAGATCTTGAAAGAGGCTAGAAGACCTTCTACGAGGAAGTCTTACGCTTTTAAGTGGAAGCGTTTTTACATGTGGTGTACTGCAGAGGGTCTTGATCCTATTCGAGGTCAGGAACAGGTACTGTTACCATACTTATTGTATTGGGCCAAAGCAGGTTTGCAATACTCCTCCATAAAGGTTCACCTGGCAGCGATAACAGCATATAGAAAGTCTCCCAATCAGATTTCTTTCTTTCAAATGCCAGTTGTTAAGGATTTCCTGGAGGGTCTAAAAAAGGTCTATCCACCCGTTAGGTCTCCATCTCCTCCCTGGGAGCTTAATGTGGTTCTCTCTAAACTAATGGGTCCCCCATTTGAACCCATTCACAAAGCTTCCCTTCAGCATCTTTCGTGGAAGACTGCTTTTCTCGTGGCAATCACTTCTGCCCGCAGGGTAAGCGAGATACAAGCCCTATGCTCTACAGAGCCTTATCTCGTTTTTCACGCGAATAGAGTGGTGTTACGTACTCACCCGAGGTTCCTTCCTAAGGTGATCTCGGATTTTCACATCAACCAGTCAGTTACTCTTCCTACTTTCTTTGCAAACCCTGTCACTCCTGCTGAGAGAGCTCTACACTCTCTAGACCTAAAAAGAGTGTTAAAGTTCTATCTTGATAAAACAAAAAGTGTACGAAAGTCTGACCAACTGTTTGTGAATTATGGTCTGTTGAACTCTGGTTTCCCTGCCTCTAAAAGGTCCATTTCTAGATGGATAGTGTCATGTATCACGTTATCTTATCAACTGGCACATAAGCAGCTCCCGGGCAAGCCGAGAGCGCATTCTACAAGAGGAAAAGCTGCTACAATAGCGATGATTAGGAATGTACCTATTCAAGAAATTTGTAAAGCAGCCACATGGCGTTCGGTCCATACTTTCGCACGCCATTATTGCCTTGATTCTGACACTCAAGCGGATGCTCAGTTTGGTCAAGCATCCTTGAGAAATTTGTTTGGGTAATATATGTTTTGGTAAAATGGTTTTGATATGCTGGTATTCGTCCGCAGGGTAAGGGGATGGGCTTGCTACTCTATTCAGTGCTTATGACTATTGATGAGTATCCCCTGGAAGAGAAGGATAAGTTACTTACCTGTAATCCTAGTTCTCTTCCAGGGGTATACTCATCAAAGTCATAAGCAACCCTCCCTCCTCCCCGGACGAATACCATGCTCATATATATGTACCTGTTACCCATACTGTGATTATACTGTTATACGCCGTCCAAAAGAACTGACCTAACTGTCACCTGTGGTGCATGATGGGAGCCTGGGGGTTCCTGGGGTCTTAAAGGCACGGCGCCAATTTTTCAATTGTTTTCTATGCAGCCTTTCTAGGCTAATCTGCCTCTATGATCTTACCTTTTTACCTTTGAAAATAAAGGTTGTGTTTTTCAAAGCAAACTCAAAGCAGTTTTCTTTATATGTATCATAAGTATATTATGACTTATATGTCTTTATGTTTTCAAGGTAAAAGATTTACAATGTAATGGCGGCAGTTTTTTGAGCCTAGTGACATGTTTTCAGGCTGCATATGTATATAATGCATATTATCTATATATATATGGGTATTTATGTGTGTATATATTTGTAGATATATGCATATTATTGGCTATTGCTCCGGGGTCCCCGCACGTGGGCGGGACTATTCAGTGCTTATGACTTTGATGAGTATACCCCTGGAAGAGAACTAGGATTACAGGTAAGTAACTTATCCTTCTTGACATACTGGCGTGCATTTGGTCGGGGGATTCTTTTCAGCCAAAGCCCATCCTTTCTTGGAGAGGGTCACATTAAGCTTTGGTGGTGAGCATACAAATGATACAAATATAAGAAAAAGGATTGAATAATAATCTATCTAATTGATGACAATAGGCTGGTTACAACTGACTGTGCCTGCGTCTGCAAAGGTGATTTTCATTTGGCTCCTCTCAAGTGGAAGTTGAAATTCCATAAAAGAAGTTTTTGAAAGAGAATATTAGGCTCCAGGTAACCTATTCTGAGAACTGATTAATGAAGTTGTTCTTTCCTTTTTGTGGGTTGTAGATGGAATGCAGATAAATGCTGTTGAATGTGGAAATCATGACGGCATTTAAATATACTGAATGGTGTGACCTCATTCTCAGCACCGCAGTACTGCAAGGTGCATTAGCCTGTGGTTTAAGTGTGTACAAAAGGGAGATGATCAAAATGAAGGTAGGTGAGGACAGGAGCTGACATGAGTTTGATCCACTATTTGGAATTTGTCAGCTTTTTAAAGTCAAGAATCAATGTAAAACATGTACATCTAAGAGAGCCTCCACCTTGGTCACCAAGTTATAATGGCAGTTGGAAGAGAAGTATCAGTAACGTGTGTACTGGATGATTTGGATGAGGGAAGCAGGAGGTAGAAGGCAGTATGATAGGATGTAGATGTGGCGTCTAGAAGTTAGAAGGAGCAAGTGGCATTGATGATGATGCTTTTGATTCTTTGAGGCTTGCATTTCAGTGATATGATCATCCAGTCCAAGTTGTACCCTTCAATCTAAGTCTACCTTACTGAGCTTCCAGTGGGGACTGCTGCACGTCTCATATTAGAAGCCCTACTGCCTTCGACTTGGTGATTCTTAGTGGTACCACAGCAAGCAACAAAGATAACTTTAGTGCCACTGGCAGAAGGATACTTTGGTGGGAGAAGGGAGATCTGCAGTTGCAGGTCTGATGTGTTCATGTTGTAGGCACAATAGAATGATGTCTAGGGCTTTCCCCTCAGCCAGGTAAGTATCACACATTACATGATATGTAGGTCATACTATTCCCATCCATTCTTCCAAGCTTGTGCATGTCTTCTGGGGGGAGGCTGTGTTAGTTATACAATGAAAAATGGAAAACAGTAACTTTTCAAAATAGCGGCATAGGGGACTGATAGAGAATCCTGAAGAGAAAGTCAGTGAAAAAACTGTTGAAAGCAGAAAATGTTAATGATAGATGCACTGGTGTTGCAAGGTCATGCTCCAGCAGGTTGGAAAAAACAACTGTAGATGGTGCCTGAGCCAAATCAGGATCCACCAACTAAGAAACAACATTTACAGGAACAGTCACCCTTTCTGTAAATGTTGTATTTTTGTGTAGATTTCTCATTTTTCAAATGATTTTTAAGGATGAAGTATAAAAAAGATTTGGGAATTTTACAAATGTAGGTGTTTGCTGAGGCCTGGCAGGTGGGAATTATTGTATGGTTATGAATCTGAGTAGGATACCTTCACTGCAGAGCAATTGTTACAGGTAAATAAAAAGTTTTCTGCTTTGAAATCAAAGATATCAGATCTAATTCCTAATAATGTCATGTACATTTTGTTTTGCTAAGTGCTTACCTGGGTCAAGCTGTCGTCATCGGACAACAACTTTTTTCACAAATTAAAAAAAATCAGTGCAAGAATATAACGATGGATGTTGCTAATGTGATTTTCTGTGCAAAGATCAGCACCTTACATACTAATTTACCGCTAACATTAAGCAACATGTACTAAGATACTGGTTTCAATAAGTGTTCGCAAATCGCAACTCTTCTTTTTGCCATCAGTATCTTTCATTTTCGAACCGACTTATGGACTATTGTACTCATAGGTTACTCCAGTATTGGAGCTTTCATAGATTCCCATGCTTAGAATCATTCCCCGTCGTCGAGATGGGAGTCTCGGTAAAATAAAATAGTAGTAAATAACTATTACAAAAGAGAAACAGGCCTAGGCCTGAACTCATTTTGCAACCAGACCATGTCTTTTTGTAAAAGAGACCAAAAAGAACAGGCAACCAATCAGAGTAGCCTCACCCTCTAGAACCTTGGTGAAAGAACCTCAGCCCCTCAGATTTTCTACCGCACGTTGTGCTACAGGGAGTCTCCTTGAGCTTTGCTCTATTTGAACTCTTTCAACTGTTTTTTCTAGCGTTTTTTCTTCAGGTTTTCTCTCTAAAGCCTGTGGAAATGTCTGATAAAGGGAAGAAAGCTTTATTTCAGGCTTGTGCCACTTGTGGCAAGAAGAGGCTATATGTTGAAGATAGACATAAGGACTGCATATATTGCCTCTACCCGGATCACAAGGCTGCGGAGTGCAAGATTTGCCGCACCTTTTCCACCAAGACTCTCCGGGACCGTGAGGGTCGTCTGTTAACCTGGCTCCACAGACTGAAGACCAGGAAAGATCCACTGTCAAGCGAGAGTGAGGAGTCGTCTTCTGTCGCCTCATCAAGAAGGTCAGTCAAAAGGGGTAGGAGTTCCCCTTCACCATCTGTGGATTCCCCCTCTAAGGCCTCAAAAAAGACCCTGAAGGAGTCTGAGGTTCAGGGTCCTATCAAATCTCCTCACTGCGGTGTAAAGGAGAGGGAAGGACTAAGTACACCACCTGCGACAGTCCCTGGCCAGGACAAATCTTTTAAAAAACCCTCTTCACAGTCTTCTGGAAAGAGTGGTCATTCGTCATCGACGACGAAGCCTCCAAAATCGCAGGCTAAAAGTGCTCCGGCGTCGACGGGAGGGTCGACGACCTGTTCTATTCCGGTGTCGACGGGCTCGTCGACGAGCACTTCTTCTAGAGCGACGAAAATTTCATCGACGATGGCGTCGACGACGATGGCGTCGACGACGATAGTGTCGACGATGGCGTCGACGACGAGAGTGTCGTCGACGATGGCGTCGACGACGAGAGTGTCGTCGACTATGGCGTCGACGACGAGAGTGTCGACGACGACTGCGTCTACACTGACGACGACTTCAGCAGGGACATTGACTGTCTCGTCGACGATGTCTACGACACCCATCATGTCGACGACGGTCTGCACACCTCTTCCGTCGACGGTGGCTCCATCTGCATCCTCGTCTACGGTGATTCCGTCGACACTGTCGTCGACGAAGAAATTCGCTTCGGCGTCGACGGATCCGTCGACGGCGTCGTCGACGGAAAAAATTTCCATCTTGGTGAGAAGAAGACAAATATCACCAGAAATGACGTCCCCTAGAATGGTGGATTCTTTACCTCCTGCATTACTTCTCGAGGAGGAGGAGGACTCTGATGGAGGCTATAGTCATTTTGGGGATGCCAATAGCCCTTCTCAGCTTATTGTCAAATGTCAGGAGACGGATTCGGAGGGTTATTATCAAGATCAGTCATACCAACAACCCTTTGCACGTCAAGAGAACACTCAACAAGAGATGATGTCTGTACCAACTTCTCTTTTGGCGGATTTACAGGGGATGCTTTTGGACTATCAACGGAGATGTTCAACTCGTACTCCACCTCCACAACCCGCTCTCTTGTCCTCAACTCTGCCTCCTCCTCCTGATACGGTGAGGAGTTCACCACCTCCATCTGCTCGACTGCATACCCAATTTCATGCATCTTCTGATGTCCTTCCTCCAGATCAACACCAGGATGTCTCCTCTGAGGAAGAAGAGGGAGAGCTGGTTAATCAAGATCAAGGTGATGAATGGGATGATTATGTAATCCCTGATCCCGCTTCTCCGGCTCCGGCCCCGATTGATTCTCCCCCTGCTGACATTGGGGGTTTTCACAAATTGATGGAGAGAGCGTCTCTACGTTTCGAGCTTGCTATGCCCTCACTCCAAACAGAGTGCTTTCTTTATGATTTTAAAGAACCAAGTAAGAGAGTGGTGCGATCTATTCCTATCGTGGGGCATGTCTGGGAAGAAGGCATTAAAGTCATGAAGAACCCGGCCACTGTAGTTCCAGTCTTGCCGCGTCTGGATAAGAAGTATAAGGCTCCAAATGACAGCCCAGCTTCCTTGACGGGTCAGCCACGACCCGACTCGGTCATTTCGCAAGCAGCGCAGAGGAAGTCAAGGAATCCTTCAGCGCCGTTATCTACACCACCGGACAAAGAGGGCAGACGCCTAGACAACGCGGGGAAAAGGTTCTCCTCCATGGCCAGCCTTGTCATCAGAGCTGCGAACGCTTTAGCAATTCTTGGAAGATACGACCGCCAGATGTGGTGTGACCTTGCGCCTTACCTGGACCAGTTATCTGATCCTTCCAAGTCGGAGGCAAAGAAGATCTTGCAAGAAGGGGAGGTTACGTCCACTGAGGTCATCGATTGCGCAATGGACATTGCCACAACAGCTTTCCGGTCCCTGGCTGGTGCAGCTGTGCTTCGTCGCCAGGGTTGGCTAAAGGCCACGTGGTTTCGTCCTGAGATCCAGAATAAGATCCTGGATCTTCCCTTTGACGGAGAGGAATTGTTCGGCAAGCACATAGACGATACCCTTCAAAACATCAAGAAGGATACGGAGACTGCTCGGTCCTTGGGGACCCTTCAATACAAAAAGCGCCATTCCGTGGAGCGAGAGGCAGAGGAGCTCCATCCTATAGGGGATCTTACCAACAACAGAGATACTCCTCTTATGGCTCCACACAACAATCTTACCGTCCTTATCGGAGGCAAGGCCAGACGTCGACTTTCTCTAGAGCAAACACTAGAGGGAAGCAGAATCGTCCCGGACGGGACGCCCCTAAGAGACAATAGCGGCGATCTTGCTCTTTGCGCTGTGCCCTCCTCTTCCTCCAAGACATCTGTAGGAGGCAGGGTATCTCAATACCTCCAAAACTGGGAACGTATAACAACAGATCGTTGGGTCCTGAACATCATTCAGTGTGGTCACACTCTGGAGTTCACTCATCTTCCACCATCCAAGGCCCCTGCCGCCAACTCCGTAAAACACCTACATCTCCTCCGGCTGGAAGTCCATCAGCTTCTGATCAAGGGAGCAGTGGAGCCGGTCCCTCTCTCACAGAGAGAAAAGGGGTTTTATTCCAGATTTTTTCTGGTGAAGAAAACATTGGAGAAATGGCGCCCCATTCTAGACCTCAGGGAGCTCAACACTTATCTCACGAAGCTATCGTTTCGGATGGTATCTCTCCAAGACATTCTACGTCTTCTCAACAAGGGAGATTTTATGGCCACTCTAGACCTAGAGGATGCGTATTTCCACATCCCCATTCATTCGGCCCACAGGAGGTTTCTACGTTTTACAGTCGCCAAGAGCCATTACCAGTTCAAAGTGCTGCCGTTTGGTCTTCGCTCAGCTCCGAGAGTTTTCTCCAAGGTGCTGGCACCAGTAGCAGCTTTCCTCAGGAAGCAGCATTTCCAGGTCTTTCCTTACCTGGACGATTGGTTGCTAAAAGCTTCGTCCAGGGAGGCAGCAGAGGAAGCGGTCAATGCTTGCACTGGTCTCTTCTCCAATCTGGGCCTCACTCTCAACAACGCCAAGTCTTCTCTCCTTCCGTCCAGGAAGGTTCAATTTCTGGGAGCAGTCTTGAACACATCTCTCAACAAGGTTTTTCCATCTCTGGACAGACAAAGAAATCTAATTTCCATGGCTCATTTAGTGCGAGGAAGAAAGTGTCTTTCTGTTCGCCGATTCAAATCCCTTCTAGGGATGATGTCATCATGCATTCCTTTAATACCTCATTGCAGACTGAGAATGCGTCCCTTGCAGGAGCACCTAAACTTGCAGTGGAAGCAGGTGACAGGTTCTTTCGACGACCAGCTAGTGATCACTCACGCAATGAAGCGAGCCATCCTCTGGTGGACAAGAATAAGGAATTTGTCCCAAGGTCTATCCTTCGTAAACACTCCAGCGCCTCAAGTGGTGACGACGGATGCCTCTCTGGAGGGTTGGGGCGCAGTATTGCAGGATCTGCAGGTCAGTGGTCATTGGCTGCCGGAACATCGCCTCCTACACATCAACATCTTAGAGCTTCGAGCGATTCGCCTAGCCCTTCAGGCTTTTCTTCCAAGATTGCAGGGGTTGTCGGTTCTTGTCCGGACGGACAACACCACAGCCATGCATTACATCAACAAGGAAGGCGGCACCAGGTCCTTCCCCTTGTCACAAGAAGCCCAGGCGATTTGGGAGTGGGCTATCCTGCACAGAATTTCTCTGAAAGCAGAACACTTGCCAGGAGTGCTCAACGACAAAGCGGACTGGCTCAGCAGGCTGAAATCGGTCACCCACGAGTGGGAACTGGATCAAGCTACGCTGGACAGAGTCTTTCACCGGTGGGGCAGACCCTCCATAGACCTGTTTGCCACACCAGAGAACAGGAAATGCCGGTCTTACGCCAGCAGGCTACACCATCGAGGGTCTCTGGGGAATGCGCTTTCGATCGCTTGGTCAGGCGCATTTGTATACGCTTTTCCCCCATTCCGCTGATTCCCAGGTTGCTCATGAAGATGAAAGCAGAACCGTGCAAGATGATCCTCATAGCTCCAGCATGGCCGAGACAGTTCTGGTTCACCGAACTTCACCTTCTCTCCTTGGATCGTCCTCACCCATTGCAGCAGATTCCGCACCTCCTCACGATGTTTCAGGGTCAGGTTTGGCACCCGGATCCTCGCTCGTTACAGCTCTCAGCTTGGCTCCTGAGCAGCGAGAATTTCTGGACTTAGATCTTCCAGAGGAGGTTAAAGATGTCCTTTCGCAGGCGAGGGCTCCTTCCACTAACAAAACTTACCGCTTGAAATGGAAGCGATTCTGCATCTGGTGTCATGGAGCAGGGTTGGATCCTTTCCGGTCGCAGCCACACCAGGTTCTTCCTTATTTCCTGTCCTTGGCTAAAGCAGGTTTGGCTCACTCTTCCATTAAAGTGCACCTGGCAGCGGTCTCTCGCTTTCGGCGCACCTCATCTGGGCCGTCCCTGTGGTCAGCCAGAATTGTTCAGCAATTTCTCAAGGGCCTCTTCAGAGTATTTCCACCAGTGAGACCTCCACCTCCCACGTGGCATTTGAACTTAGTTCTTTCTCAACTAATGAGGCACCCATTCGAACCTATTCATCGAACGGATTTAAAGTTCCTCTCCTGGAAACTTTCTTTGTTGCTGGCACTGACTTCAGCTAGGAGGATTGGAGAATTGCAGGCTCTTACAATTCAGGAACCTTTTCTTCAGTTCAAAAACAATACAGTGATCATGAGAACTAATCCTAAATTCATTCCTAAAGTGCCTTCTACCTTTCATCTCAACGAGCCAGTGATTCTTAAGACCTTCTTCCCTCAGCCTTCTTCTCCTGCTGAGAGAGCTCTTCATTCTCTGGACGTACAGAGGTGCCTGAAATTCTATTTAGACCGAACTAAGTCCTTCCGTAAGACTTCTCAACTTTTTGTGTCATTTAGCGCTCCCCGCAAGGGTTTTCCCCTTTCCAAACAGGGGATAGCTCGGTGGGTTGTTAGCGCTATTCGATTCTGTCATACAGCAGCGGGCAAACCCCTGGAGGGTAGAGTCCGGGCTCATTCCACAAGGTCTGTGGCATCCTCTACGGCTCTGTTTGCTGGTGTCCAGATTAAAGACATTTGTAGAGCTGCTACCTGGAGCAGCACTCACACATTCACGAAACATTACTGCCTGGACGCTTCACTGCGAGATGACACGGCTGTGGGCCAAGCAGTTCTGAGGAACCTATTCCAATGAGTGGTGAGCTTTCCTTTGCATCCCTCCTTCCTTCTTTTTACCTTTTACACATTTTATCTTGTTTCTGAATTCATTTGCTATTACCCTGTTTATGGCATAGTCAGTGGTAACTATCTTTCTGCATATTATTCATGTAGAAATATGTTTTAACAAACATTTATCAAAGGGTTATGCTCCATTACAAAATGTGTGTATATATATATATATATATATATATTATATTTACTGCTAGCTACTCTGATTCTAAGCATGGGAATCTATGAAAGCTCCAATACTGGAGTAAGAAAACAAGTTACTTACCTGTAACTTTGGTTCTCCAGTATTGGAAGCTTTCATAGATTCCCATGCGACCCACCCTCCTCCCCTGGGAAAGCTCAGCCTCTTTCGACGTGATTATTGTACAACGTACACGAAAATCTGAGGGGCTGAGGTTCTTTCACCAAGGTTCTAGAGGGTGAGGCTACTCTGATTGGTTGCCTGTTCTTTTTGGTCTCTTTTACAAAAAGACATGGTCTGGTTGCAAAATGAGTTCAGGCCTAGGCCTGTTTCTCTTTTGTAATAGTTATTTACTACTATTTTATTTTACCGAGACTCCCATCTCGACGACGGGGAATGATTCTAAGCATGGGAATCTATGAAAGCTTCCAATACTGGAGAACCAAAGTTACAGGTAAGTAACTTGTTTTCTTATTTAGCAAAATGCTGAATCCTAGTGGATCGCAAACTGGCCTGCCTAATGAATATTTACTAAGCAGGTAGCAATTTATCAGTCACAGGGATGGGGTCATGCAAAAATTCAATGAAACCTTACTGTTTTTTTTTTTTTTTTTAAAGCAACCCGATTTTCTTAAAAGAAACTGGGGAACTTAAAAAAAAATTTTGGTTTTTGAAAAGCAATCACAGAGAGGTGGTGTGCTGAAAAAAAAAGTTTGCATTCCTGAAAAATTTCATTGAGAGTTGGCAGTGGTCATCTGGACCACTGTCTTCTACCCCTGGAGCTGCCACCCCGATTCTCAAAGGGGGCCCTTTGCCTTTTGCAAATGCGTTACCACCCAGCTTGGGAGTCAGTAACGTATCAATGGCTTCTGACTGCAATTCCGGTCACAAATCTTTGATACATATGGATCACAATCGCAGTTTGGAAGGGATGCCCACAACATGCTCCTTCCAAGTTACGATTTAGTGTAAATTCCTAAACATAGGTTTGTGGTCGGTAAAGATTTACAGACTCTTAAAATGGGTTTAGTACATTCACAATAACTTTCTAGTGTTCGCAAACACTCTTATTCACATAATTTGCTCAATACCCCTAATCTTGAGCTGATAACAACAAAGTCAACCCATCACTTTCCAAACATTAGGTGCTAAGTCACAAACAAATGATGATTGAAGTGCAGGGCCTTGCCTACAACACACCTCTTGAATGAACACAGAAGCAAATACTGAAGGATCCCGCTTTAATTCTATAGACAGAAGGATACTTGGCTTCCAGTGAAGAAAGTCGAAGGTTTAAAAGAACATTTGTTAACAGTAGTAACTTAAGATTTACATCATTGTGTGTTCTAAGATGATGTTCCATATAAGGCAGTCAGAAAATATTGTTTTGCCAGTTTTACATATGTTTGAAAGAATGTTAGACCAACAATTGCAATATAAAAATCCGAAATTATTTCTGTAATTGTTTTTGTATACCTTTTAGCTTAAACGCGTACGGGAAACGGAGGTTCAGTTGAAGCCGCTGTTGGAAAAAAACACTAGAATGACCAAAAAGAATGAAGACATGATGCATTCAATACAGAGGATGGAGGAAAAAATTAAAAGTCTATCCAAAGACAATGCTGAACTGGTAAGTGTTGCAAAGTTCAACTTGAATTTACCATTATTTTATTTAAGTATTTCATATCTCATACCTTTGAGTTTTCATAGTTGATCTGCAGAAGATCAGTCTCTTTTTAGGTCTGGCCTAAAGTTTTCTAAAACATATCATACAGAAAGTACATGCATATAAACGGCTCCCAGTCAATACTCTTTCATCATTGACCTGTTGACATGTCACTCAAACTATACTCTCTCTCACCCCAGCAGAAGGTATAGATCAACAGACCAGCCTACTCCAGCCATTTGATGCCTTTATTTTGAGTGACTGCATTTCGCCCTTGCACATGTATACATACACCTAAAAAATAGTTCCCTGAAAACAGAAATTGTTAGGCCACCTACACTTTGCAATAACTGATAGTCCCTGTGTGTAATAGGGTTATATCAACTTTTTTCATACCCTTCAAGACATTTACTGTAAATTACAATATTCATTCCTCACTATAAACCAGATTTTGTATATTTATTTATCACTTGAGTTACTAGTGTATATGCAGATTTTTTGTTTGAAACCACACCCATCACAGGTTTGTGATAGACATTTCAACCACTTGAGAGAGCCCTCTAGTAACCCTAACAAAAATGAATGTGTCCTCATGTAATGCAACTGGTGCTATGTAAAGCTCTCTGATACCCGATTCGGGTCAAGTTCGCGCTATATAAAACTCTGTAAAAAAATAAAAACTCTACTTGTGGAACTATAGCAACCCTATTGGCATGTTGTACCAGCACTGTCAGTATGCAGGAAAACCTCCTCACAACTCAAAGACTACACTTCATAGACTTATGAGTGTAAAAATGTTCTTATAAATAGTAGGGTGTGATCACAAACTTAAAAAAGAAATGTACTGAGATCTGTACGTTTGACTAGTTATTAAGAACCATCTTTGGCAAATTATTAATCCTATGGAAAACAAGCACAAATGACTAAAATAGCAAAAGTGTGTATGCAGATTTCTGTACGAAAGCAACACTTCCTCAGCTTGCAGGTCATTCGAAGCAGTTGCTTTTGACTTGAGCTGGACCTCTATTAACAAGTGGAAGTGCAGCCTCATGTGAGAATTTCAATGCTTTTGTATTTGACTCGTGAGGGACATCTAGCAATTACTAGTGGAACTGCAGCTTCATATAAGAATTTCAGTGCTTTTGCATTCGACTTTTGACGAGAATGTAAGAATTTCAATGCTTTTGCATTCAACTTTTGATGGACACCTAGTGACGACCAGTGGAACTGCGGCTTGATGTGAGAATATCAATGCATTTACATTTGACTTTTGAGGACACCTAGTAACGACTTCTGGTACTGCACCTTCACCAAAGACTTAATGCTTTTGTGCTTTTGCATTTGACTTAACAGGGCTTTAAAGAAATGCAGCTCTATGTAGGAATTTTGAACATTTAGTATTTGACTTGAGAGAAACATCCAGTAACAACTTGAGGAATTACAGGTTTTAATTTTAAATATTGGTTTCACCAGATATCTTTATCTATTGGCCTCCATTTTTCCATTCTGCCCACTGCCTTTTGCCCGTAGCATAAGGCAGTGGGCAGCATTATCATATTTACTTATCCTATTAAAATCAAGCACAATTTATTACAGTAGTAAAAGTGTATACGTACATTTTATTTACACTGCCTCAACTTTGTCAAGGACATTTGAAGCAGTTGAATCTTACTCAAGAGGGACATTTAGTAGCCGCGTGAGTCATTGCAGTTTTGTGACAGACTTGTTAAACAGTTGCTTTTGACTTGAGAGGTCCTGTAACGACTAGTGACACTGCCGCTTCAAATAAGAATTGCAATGATTTTGCATCTGACTTGCTAAGGACACATACTAAATGACTAGTGGGACTTGCTGTGGACACATAGTAAAAGACTGGTGAAACTGTTGCTTCATGTAAGAATTTCAAGGCTTTTGCATTTGATTAGTAAGGGGCACCGAGTAACTGCTTGTAGAACTGCACCTTCATGAAAGAATTTCAGTGCTTTTACATTCGACTTTTGAAGACACCTAGTGACGACTAGTGGAACTGCGTCGTCATGAAAACATTTTATTGCTTTTGACTTTTGATGGACACCTTGTGACAGTGATACTAAAAGTATGGCCGGTGGTCCGTATGCGGCCCTCCTGACCTTGACATGCACCCCCCTGGGCAGCAGCAGCACTGGGCTGCTGTTTACCGGTCTTTGCACTACCATTAACAAAAATGTTAAATAAACAGCAAGCATTTATTGAAAGGTTTATTGCAGTTAAAGAAAGCAAGTAACTTGGGTATACTGCACCCCTTAACTTTAGGAGCAACTTCATTTTTAAAGACAGCAAACGTGTAAAAATATGATAGTCTCTTAAAAATTCATAATGTGTATTTCATTTATCTGCACAACTGTTTCGCCTTAGTAAAGTATATTATAGAAGTGCATTCTGAAGTATTTTTTTTAAAGTGATAGTTCTCTAGTATTGGCTCTTACATAGATTCACATGCTCGAATAATCCCCTTCGCCGAAGTGAGAGTTCCACGGTGTCTTTATAAAGCAGTAAATGACAAAACTGCAAGGAATATCACTGCAATAGCCTTTTGTAAAAAGAACCAAACTTGAAACATAACCAATCAGGCAACAGTACCCTGTAGAACACTCCCAAGAGAGGCAGAGTCCCTCAGATTTTCTATCGCACGTCGTGTGAGAGGGCGTCTCCCTGAGCTCTGCTCAATTTTTTCATTTTTCTATTCAACTTTGGTACATCCAACCTCTATGCTGATACCATGTTGGAATCTTCTAAAGAAGGACTCTTCAGATCATATGGCTCTTCTGGTAAGAAGAGGCTCCATGCTGAGGATCCGCATAAAGATTGTATTCATTGCTTATATTCACACCATAAGGTGAAGGACTGCAAAAGTTGTAGAACCTTTTCAACCAAAACTCTCAAGGATAGAGAAGGGAGGTTGTTATTATGGCTGCAAGACTGATGTTGTCTCTGAGGAAGAAGATAGTGCAAGCTCTCACACCTCTCATGAAAAATCAAAGAAGAGGGAAAGGTTGCAAGGGTCACCAGAAGGTCATTAAAAAGCTTTTAAAAAGACACACCACGAGTCTTCCAAAAGCTCCTCACAAAAAGTAAAGCGTTTAGCTCCTTCTGAGGTAAAATCTGACCCTCCAACTCCATTGTCTGTTTTTGTCTTAAAACCTACAAAATCTTCCTCAGACTCTTCATTAATATAGATCGAGCTTGCCATGAAGTCCTTGTCGGTGACGGCAACGCCGTCGAAACCATCATCGACGCCTACATGTAAAAAATCACCGACAACGGTCACTTCTCCGTCAACGACGACTCTCTCCTCTTTGAGAGCCTCACCGCCGATGAAGACTGCACCATCGGCAGCCGCACCGTTGACGCTTGCCACATTGTCGATGAGCATCACACCATTGTCTATGACCACCTCGTTGTCGAAGAAAAACATGCTTACGACATTGACGACAACCTCGTCGTCATTAAGCATCGCCTCACCGTTGGTGGCAGTATCTGATAGAGACATCTAGCTGCAGATTAATTAACTTTTGAATTCTCCCCAGAGACTGGTTCCTGCAATTTTTCAGCAGTATCTTTGCGCGCCAGGGTACGCCGTTGTACGGCTCCATGATGCCTTCGACCCCAGTTGTGACATCAGTGGAGCCATAGAAGTCCCCTCCGGCGTGCGGACATCAGTTTTTTCTGTTCTGCACTGTAACCTGTATCCAGAGAAGCACATCTCTGGCCGTTTTTCAGCCTTCTGTGACAATTTTCCATTTTTAAAAGGCACTCATACGTCAATTACAGAGATGCATATCGGACTCTCCTTAATTTAGGAGATGATGAGTTAATATTTCGCGTGGGTGCTTTTCTGAAAACTGCCATTTGTGCGCGTACTACAATGAACACTGTATAAACTGTATTTTTATTGTCCCGCACCGCATTGGATTTTACACAGCACCTTTTATGAATATTATGAATTTGTGTGTTTTTCATGTGTTATTGTATGAGTTTGTCCTTTTATGGATATGTTTTTATCCGAATAAAGTAATTGAACTGAACAATGTGCCAGCTCTCTATGCCTTCTGGGTTTAATTCCTATGGATCTCGTGCTCGACAGATGTCAAGTCCGGATCCTCATTCCATATGCATGCGGTACTTGGGCGAGCATCATGAGCCGAAGAGTACGATGCCTGCAAACAGCTGAAACCAAAGGCGTTGTGGGAGCGACGAATGAAGCTCCTGATGGCGCGGTTGTCGAGGACTTCCAGGTCTCCTAAACGTCAGTTGACTGCGGTTCAACAACAGAGCCGTTCCAGAGGTCGTTATTGTGGGCGCTGTTCTCCATCCAGTGAACGGCGGAAGCAGTCCAAGTCCTCGCCCACATCCCATGATAAGGGTCATCATAAGCGATTGAAGTTGTGGCCTTCTGGGGCTTCTTTGACTCACGACATGGTTTCAAGCGGCTCCTCAAAACCTCGTGCTGAGGAGTCCGCGCAAGATTCGCTCCCATGCTTCCCCGTCTTTTCTAGAACCAGGGCGACTCAGGCTCAGATGAAAGAGTATTATGATGCTCTTCATTTCATATTTGGGTCCTCACCTTCCCCTGGTGTGCCTCCAGGCCCCAAGGAGGTGATGGGTGCAATGACTGCGTCCTCGCCGACGGGTTCATCCTCGGCTGCAGTTAGACCATTAGACACAGTGATGCCAGTGCACAGTCCGTCAGGGTTCACACCTGTGGCGCGACTGAATCCGGAGCAACGCCGGTTGTTCCTCCAGAATATGTTTCCATGGAGCCGGAATGTTCTGAACTGGAGTTGGTGCACAACCCCACTGAGAGTCTTGAGGCGTCGACATCCCCTCTACTGGTTTTGTCAGCGTCAGCACCCTCTGACGTCCTTCCACTTTCTCATCCCAAGGTGTATACGGCACCGTGTCGGCGTTGATCGGCGTTGTTTACGGAGCTGATAATTCATGGTTCTGTGGAGGCTTCAAAAGAACAGTTTGTGGAAGAAAATAAAGAAGAGGTTCTTTTTGTGCATCCAGTGCCTTCAGATCCTCCTATGATGGATAGCTGGATTTCTGAGTTAGGCGAAGCAAGCGGGTTAGAGTCATCCCTGGCTTCTAGCCTTTTATCTCCTCTTGGCCTTGCCTCGGAAGCACGCTCTTCCTTGGCGGATATGTTAAAAAGGGTGGGTGATGTTCTACATTTGACTCTGCCTTCGGTGGAGAAATCTACAGACCCCCTCATTGAGGTTTTTTCATCCAGGTCAGCCAGGGATTGAGCCGAGTGCTACCCTTTTGTGAGGCATTATATGATATTTTACTGGGGGTAGGAGCTAGACCTGAAACTGGTGCGCCTGTGGACCGTACTATTGCCCACAAGCACCGCCCTGCCCCCTATGATCCTGCTTGCCTAATTTGTCAACCGACACACCACAGTTTTGTGGTTCAGGTCTCTATAGCTTCCCACAGCGTGGATAGTCTTCCTCATACTCCAACTGACAAAGATTCCAAAAATCAAGACCCTTGTGGAAAACGTATGTTCTCTTCCACAAGTGCAGTGTTATGTTCCATTAAACTTGCATCCTTGGATGTTTTTCTCATGCCTTATGGGATTCGTTGTGCCAGTTACTGTCATTGTTTCTGGAGGCTAATAGGAACATACTGAATCAATTGATTTTGGATGGGCAACAGGCGGCCAGGTTAATTATTAGGTGTGGAATGGACACCACTTATTCAATTGGTCGAGCCCTGGCATCTTCTGTGGCGTTACGCTGGCGAGCTTTGCTTCGTTCTACTGGATTTTCTGTTTGATGGCGTTCATTTGTTTGGTGCCCATGCAGATGCCGCTTTGTGTAGGTTTAGGGACAGTCGGGGTGGCTCAGACCCTTAGCCCTGTTCCCTTCTTTCAACTCTTGTGGTATTTTAAGGAAGATGTTCCTGTGCAGAAGGCTCCTCTTAGTTTGTAATTTGGCTCAAAATTGCATTATGGTATACTTTTTGCAGTGTAATGTCACCAGATGTGGTGTTCCTGCCTTTGCAGGCCTTATTTCTTATGGTATTTTTGCTTTTGAGGACAGGTTGTTTTTCTTTGAGACCCTACATGGGTTTTTTCCCACCCGTAGGTAGGTTTCTTGGTTATCTCTGCTAAGGAGATTCTCACTCAAGAGATTTGGATCTATAGTTTCATTCTCATGAAAGAAGACTTGAAGAACAGTGAGACCAGGAGCAGCAGGAGTCTTTCTTGGTGCAGTCTCGGTTCCATTCGAGCCAAGTTCGAGCAGGGGAAGGTAGAACAATAGGTTTCCTGTCACAGGGAGATGTAATCATTCCCCCAGACAGGACTTAGAGTATTGGGATGGGGTGGGGGTGCTTGCCAGCGCCATCAGACTGCTTTGAAGGGCACATTTGGTGCCCTCCTTGCATACTCCAGTTTTAGCCAGTTCAGGGAGCCCTTGGCTCCCGCTCTGGCGCAAAACTGGACAAAGGACATGGGAGTATCCTCCTCTCTGTCCAGCCCCATCTCTGGGAGGGTCCCTTGAATCGTCCCAACCCTTTACCTAGGGTACTTAAGGCTTACCTGTGGGTGGCTCTTCAGATTCGTTGCGGGGCAAGATTCAAATTCGAAACCACTTCAACTTCGACCATCTGGGCACCTTGGACTTCGCCTGGAACCGAGACTGCACCAAGGAAGACTCCTGCTGCTCTTGGTCTCGTTGTCCTGCCAGTCTTCTGTGTCGTCTGTGCCTGTGCTCCATCCAGGTTCCTCTCCAGGCCTGTGGGCATCAAGGACACCCAAAGTAATCTCCCTTGGAGTGAAGGAGTCACTCCCCTGCATCTGCAGGCACCGCAGCGAAGCTGACCGGTCTGCTGCTCCTGACGTCCTAAGGACTCCGAAAGGCTCTGCAAGTTTGAGGCCAGTATCCCACGTCGGAACCACTTAAACAGAACCCCTGTGCACCATGTCGAATTGCCGTTGCAAAGGCTTGTTGGCTCTGTCCTCCAGAGATCTTCGGGCTACAAGAAGGTCCAGCCTCCAGCATCTCTTCCTGCCAAGATCTTCGTTCTCACTGCATCCTCTGCACTGTGGGCCTGCATCTTTGGCGAGCCGCTCGAGATCCTCTTGGTACTCCTGTAGCTTCGGCCTGTGGGTCCTCTTGAGGGTCTTCTTTGGCTTCAGTGTGCTCCCCTGCTTGCTCGGGCCTGCTCTGGCTCTCCTGCATTTGGTGAGTCCCCTGGACCTTGCTGGTCCCTACGCTGCTCCTTTCTTCTTTTACCACTTCTGTTGCTGCTGCCAAGGCTTGTTGATGCTCCCGCCAGACACCGACCCTCTGGTTCTCCACTTCCGCCATGGGACAGCTCATAAACAGCTCCTGGTCTTCCACAGCGTCACCTGGTCCTCACAGCTGCAGTGACAAGGTCACTGTCATCACTCCTGCATCTTCTGTCACCGGTGGTCATCGATCTTCCGTTGCTCCTGGTCACTTCCGAGTGGCATAGACTCTATGCCCTCTGCTTGCAGGTACTCCTCTTCAAGAATCCATCCTTGGATTCCACCAGACTCTTTCACCATCTTCGCCAGCGACATCTTTTCTGAAGTCCTCCATTGTGGTCTATGGCGGTTTCTGACTTCACTTCACACCTATGCACCGGCTTCCCTGGTGTTGGTATCCTGGTTCCTGGTGTATCCACGGGTGGGGTGACTCTTCAACCTTCTGTCCCCACGGGGTTTCTTCAGGGTCCACTGGGAAGGATCCTTCTTCTTAAAAACTGCAACCGCGACTGTCCCATTGGCTTGCATTGTGTACACGGCTGTATTTCCACTCTTCACACAGCCTCCGTGGGTTTCCTAGGTACTTAACCTCGGGTGGCTCCTTGGGTCCCCAGCTCTTCTGAGTCTTCTGGTCCAAGTCCCAACTTCAGTCGCAGTTCGCATTCCGCTTCTCTAGTATATGGCTTGGTCTCCCCCTGGAGACCATTGTGTATTTGTGCTTACTTACCTGTTTACAGTTGAAATATTGTGTGTATTGTGTTATGTCCTTATTTTGATAGCTCTACTGTATGTTTTTTTCCCATTTAACCTACACTATATGATTAGTTCTGGTAAAACAAGCTGCTTAACACTCCTTCTGGACTAAGCATGAAGGCTTCTCTCCACAGCTACCACATAGAGAGCTTTCTATGGTTGTCTAAGACCACTAAAATCACCATAAGGGTTGCCTGGATTAGTGCAAGGTGCTTCACTTAAATAAGTGTGCACCATATACTAAGCTAGCCTCCTACAGTTCCTTGGTACCATACCATGTACTAGGGACTTACAAGGGTACACCAGTAGACAATTGTGGATGTACAAAAACACTTTCTGTGGTCAATTTAGGGAGAAACACAGTGACTAGGGTCCTGATTAGCAAGATCCCAGTCAGACTAGGTCAAAAAGACACTGACACCAAGCAAAAAGTGGGGATAACCATGAAAGCAGATCCTACTTTTCTACACAATGACTTGTATAAAGATCCACAAGGAGAAATTCAAGGCAATCATCTGCAAGCGTCTAGACACTTCCACTGAATTGGCACTTGATTTCTTCACTGGACCACCAAACCCTGAACTGATATCTCTTCATAAGTCTTGGACTTGGCCCTTTCTGTAGGGTCATCCCCAAACTTTTGGCCTTCACCCCCCTGTTTTCTGAGCCCTTTTTATTGGCTTTTAAGACTCTGCGTACTTTACCAGTGCTAACTAGTGCTTGTGCTCCCTCCTTTAAACATGATAGAATTGGCTTACACCTAATTGACACATTTAATTCACTTGTACGTCCCTAATAAGGTGGTACTACATGTACCCAGGGCCTGTAAATTGAATGTGCCTGCAGCACTTATTGTGCCACCCACTTAAGTAGCCATGTAAACATGTCTCAGGCCTGCCATTGCAGCCTGTGTGTACAGTTTTAAACTGCCATTTCGATCTGGCAGAATAAACCTTTTGCCAGGCCCAAACCTTTCTTTTGAATAAATATAGGTCACCCCTAGTGTAGACCCTAAACAGCCCAAAGGGCAGGGTGCAGTGTATTTAAAAAGTTGGAAATGTACTTTTAAGTTGTACATGTCCTAGTAGTGAAAAACTCCTAAATTGTTTTTTTACAACTGCGAGGCCTACCTCTCCCATAGGATAACACTGGGTTGCCTTATTACATTTAATAAGCGCCTGTTTGGCGACAAAGCTGATTCTTTGTTAGAGCACTTCAAGACCAACAAGAGCCCTGCTTGTTTCCTGGGCTTATAACCACCTCCTGCGCTAAGGTATTATCACCAATTCCAGTATTGTTGTGGCTTTGACAGGGGCTTTTTTTCCGCAACAGGCAATATCAGCCACAAAGTCAACAGTAGCAGCAGAATCCACTGCTCAGACAGCACTGAAGTAGATCCCCAGAGGAAGGTGCTGCGGTTCCGTTCAGAAGCCCTCCTCCTCATCCTTCTCCTCCTCACCTTCAGGAAAGCAAACCTAGTGTATTTCTTAACCTCCATCAAGGGCCTGAGGGGGGGAGTGCTGTCTTTCCTCTGCCTGAAAGGCCATCAATTTGGAACAGTGGGTCCTTCAGATTGTGGAAAGTGGTTACATTCTCCCTTTCCTTCATGTTCCTCCCACTATGCCCTCCCCACCTTCCTCCCCAGATTATCTGGCCATACTTCAACAAGTGATGGCATCGCTTCTGAAGAAAGGTGCTGTGAAGTTAGTGCCGGAGCAGGAAAAGGGCCAGGAATGTTACGCATTTTACTTTTTCATGCCCAAGAAGGGCGGTGGTTTTCGCCAGATCCTGGACCTCAGAGACCTGAAGTTCTTACTCAAAAAGGAGAAGTTCAAGATGCTAACTTAGCTCAAGTTCTAATGACATTGGCACTTGGAGACTGGGAGGTGTCTATTGACCTACAGGATGCGTACTTCCATATCCCTATCCTGCAGTCACATTGAAAGACTTGCAGTTTGTGTTGGGCTTCTAAATCACTGTCAATTTGGGGTACCACCCTTTGGCATGACATCAATACCTTTAGTCTTCACAAAGGTGATAGCAGTGGTATAGGCCATCTCAGATGTTTGAGCATCCCTATCTTCCCGTAACTGGATGACAAGCTGATCAAAGCAAGTTTGCCAAAGGTGGTGTTTCACCATTTGCAGTTATCAGTATCCCTAGTGTTAGACCTGGGCTTTTTGATCAACAAGCCTGAATCTCACCTACGTGCCTCTTAGCAACTCCAGTTCATAGGGTCAGTAATGGCCACCACTCTTCTCTGCGCCTCTTCTCCTTCCTAAATAATTGCTGTCATTCAGGAGACCATTCCATCCTTTCAGCACAGTTTGAGAATTCCAGTTCTGCAGGTCCTCAGATTTATAGGTCTGCGAGCGTCCTGCATTCTCCTAGTCACGCATGCATGTTAGCACATGAGGGCCCTGCAGTGAGGCCTCTGCAGACAGGGGCTGCAATATAGGGGAGATCTGTCAGTCTCCATCCAGTTTCACCCAGTGCTGCTGCAGAAGTGGCTTGGTGGAGGAACGAGGTGAATCTGACATATAGGATCTCTTTCACTCCTCCCCCAGCCATAACTATGGTAAGGATGGATGCCTACACCCTACAGTGGAGGACTCATCTGGAGGATCTTGAGATCAGAGGCCTCTGGTCTCCGGAGGAATGGGTCCTGCTTATCACCCTGTTAGAATTGCAGGCAATTTGGCTGCCACTCAAGGCCTTCCTCCCCTGCATCCAAGGTCGGTCCATCCAGATCATGATGGACAATAGGACCACAATGTGGTATCTAAACAAACAAGACCACAGTCCTGGAAGGGTTGAGACTGTGGTCTTGGTAATTTCACCAAACAATCTGGTTCACTGCCAGTCTCCTAGCGGGGTCTCTGAATGTGAGAACCGACAGCTTGAGCCAGCGTTATCTTACTGATCACGAGTGGCAACTGCTCCTTAAAGTAGGTCAGGTCATCTTTTCCCTGTGGGGCAGTCCTCAGGTGGATTTGTTCACCTCCTAGGAAAATGCTTAATGTCAGCAGTTTCTGCGCCTTCCAGTATCCGTTGAAGGGAGAATTGGGGGATGCGCTTTAGTTGAGGTGGAACTTTCAGATGCAGTACGCATTACCTCTTTACCATTGATTCCTGGGGTTCTGAAGAAGATCGCCAAGACCGGGTCCAAATCTTCCTATTGCCCTGGATTGGCGGAGAAGGATGTGGTATGCAGACCTCCTGCGTTTCTCCACATGTTCCTTGCTACGACTTCGACTCAGACCTGACCTTCTTGCCCAGTCAGGGAGAATCTTCTCCACCACAGTTTCTGAGGCCTCAACCTACATGCTTGGAGATTGAGCTAGGACATCTGAGTTCCCTTCGGCTGCCACCAGAGGTAGTAGAAATAATTTTGTCAGCGTGTCGCTCCGCCCCCAAATGTGCTTACTCGAGCAGATGAGGCAACTGTGTTTGGTTTGTGGACAATAGTGCGACCCTTGCAGGCCAAGCTGTCTCAGATCCTGCAATAAGCATTATCCCTTGCTCAGAAGGGTTGTGCAGTAGCCACTGTTAAGGGATATTTAGCCGCATTGTCTGCATTCCTCTATTTGCCGTATCAGCTATCCCTTTTCAAGTTCCTCTTAGTTGTGCATTTTCTAAAAGGGTTGACAAATACGCACCCTACAACCCCTTTTATTGTTCCTCAATAGGACCTTAATTTATGGGGACTCAGTTTCAGTCCCTGTATAGTTGCCCCTTGAGAATGTTAACTTTCAAGACTGTGTTTGTGGTGGCTATTACTTCAGCCAGACGGGTGAGCGAGTTGCATGCTCTCAGTTCCTGTCCCCTTTTGCTTCCTTTTCCCCCAGCAAGTTAGTATTCAGGGCTGCTTTCCTGCCAAAGGTGGGGAGTCCATGTCATCAGAGTCAGTCCATCAATCTCCCAACTTTCTACACCCCGCCCCATCCCACTAAGGCAGAGTAGTAGTTGCTTTGGTTGGATCCCAGGCGGGCGGTTAACTACTTTTTGGACTGCACTAAGGACATTAGGGTGGATGACCAACTCATAATTGGCTACTACTGTTCTAAAAAAGGGAAAGTGGTGAAGAAAAGAATGCTTTCAAGATGGAACATCCTCTGCATCAAGACCTGCTATGCTTTGGCCAAGAAAGACCTTCCAGAAGAAATCAGAGCCCATTACACCAGGGCCAAGTCTACTATTTCTGCCTTAGCAGAGATCTGCTAGTCGGCGACGTGGATGTCCCTACTCACTTTTACCAAGCATTATGGCTTCGACTCTGAAATGCTTAGACATGGTCTTTTCGCCTAGTCGGTTCTACAGGATTTCCTGGTCTAACCATCCATCATCTCTACTCCTTAAGTAGTGTATTGCTTTGTAATCTGTTCTACAGGTGAGGAATCTACAGGTAGAAGTATCCATCAGATGATTGATATATATATATATATATCTCCTCAAAGTGCCTGCTCTTGAATATAAAACAGGCTCCAGCACGCTCAGGCTCACTTAAAAAGACTTTTATTATGGCTACAGGTAACGCGTTTCGACTGCCTCCACGGTCTTTGTCAAAACCATTTATGTCGCCATTTTATTTCTATCTATATTGCCAACAAAGTTTCAAACCCTTTAAAGTGACAGTGCAACATTCTTAGTTAAAGTGACATGCGTAATGTTTTCTTTTTCATTTTTAAAGTAAAGTGGCTTGCGCAATATTGCAATCCATCTTCAGTCTTTTTCTGCAATGCAACCCGCAATAGTATAAATAAGCGATTTTCAAGTGCATATTTACAATTTGAAAAAGAGCACAACGATCTGTTTCTAATCTAGTCACTACCATGTAGCACCAGTGTGCAAATTTCCCCATTATATATGAAACACAATTATTCATTTAAAATTAATTGAGCAGATTTACAACTCATGGATACCTTATACCAAAACATTTCTTCTCATGTTATTGGAATCTAATTCGGAGCAAGTGCCCATTATACATTATCTAGCTCATACAGAAATTATTGTTGGGTTGTCATTGCTTATTTATATGCCAGAGTTCCTATTGTTCTTGAACACACCTAATTTATATTACTCAGACTAAGGTAATAGCATTGTAAAGTGCTGTGCAAATTCCTAATGTGAAACCCCTTAATAAACGTTTAAAAACTCTATACTATGGATTGGACTTAGAAAATCACACTTGAAATTAAAAACAAACTGCTTAAAGAACTCCTTTTGATTCATCATAATTATTAGCTCATAAGTGGACATGTAAATCTTCCTCAGTATTAAGGCCATTCGGAATCTTGGAATTGAACCAATAAAATATATCTGGATTCCAGCTGCCTCAGATATTTTTCTCTGCTTCCACCTCTTAGTCTACTGGGCACCTGATCGAACACAAAATATTCCAAATCATTTGTGTTACTTGCATGTACAGCTTCAAAGTGCCTTGCTACCGGATAGGTTTGATCTTTATTCTTAATAGCCCTAATATGTTGTAAGATGCGTTGATGCACACGTAAAATAGGGTTGCTTATATAAATCTTCATACAACTTCATCTTAGAGCATAAATAGCAAAATCACTCTTACAGTTCAGAGGTTTCATAATCTTCCACTTTCTTTTCTAAAATGGTAGAGGCACTTCTGTAATGTTGACTCCATAATTGCATGCTTTGCACTTATGGCATCGCCTAAATCCTCTACTCACACTCAGCCATGTTTCTTGTTGCTGAGTTCCTGGACTATTAATTACAAGGTCCTGCCTCATCGATCTTGCTTTTCGAAAGGTAATGAGTGGTCTGTTTTGCATTTTGGAACCTAACACTGCATCACTTCGCACTAGGTACCAATGTTTCTGAAAGATAGCTCTAATTTTCTGATGTTGAGTATTATACCCAGTAATGAACCAAAACTTTTGATCTTGCTGGATCGGTGAATCCTTTTTTTTCTTTTCTGAGAATATCAGCTGTTCTCTAGGTTTCATATTTGCTTTATTTTTGGCCTCTTCCAAGACGACTTTACAGTAGCCTTGTGTTGCAGATCTAGCGCTGAGTTCAGCTTGCGCTTTGTAAAACTGATCTGGGCTACTGCAATTCCTTCGCATGCGTAAGTTCTCAGTGTAAGGGATACTATTCTTCAATTTACTAGGATGAAAACTACGGGCATGTAGTACTGTATTTCCTGCAGTGCTCCTACAGTACTTTTTTGCCTGTAATTTCCCATTTACAACGTGTACCGTTAAATCTAGAAATTGTACTTCCCTTTCACTGAGATGGGATGTGAAATGCAAATTCAATTAATTTCTTTTGAGTCGGTTTACAAAATCCCCTGCTGCCAATTTATTGCCACGCTGTAACATCCAATAAATAAAGATGACTCTTTGGTTGCTGTGATCCAGTTGTAAATTTATTGTTGATATGAAGTCATAGGATAAATAGACACAGCATATAATAAAGATAGTAGAATCAAGTAAAGGCCCAATAAAGGCCCCACCGGGAGCAGCTGCCCTGCTGCTCAGCCTCCAAGGTAACTGACAGTACACTTAAACATACACAGATAGAACTAAGGATGACATCATAGAGACAGGCTGAGCAGCAGAGTACAAGAGACTAAGAAAGTACAAGAAAGAGAGAAGAGCAGGGAGAAGCAGGATACAACACACGCCATATGATAAAAAGATCATCAATATAGCGTGACCATAAAATCACATTGTCAGTCATTTCTTGGGCAAACTCCGTTGCCAGCACCTGCTCCTCCCACCAGCCCATATGCAAATTCGCATAGCTGGGGGCGAAGCAGGTGCCCATGGCTTTCCCTCTTAATTGCCGATTTAAATCTTTTCCAAAGAGAAATATGTTGTTGTGTAAACACCAATTTAACAAGTTTATCAGCATCTCAGTATGCTTGTATAAAGTTAATGGCCTAGAGCTAAAAAAAAAAACTTTACTGCCCTAATGCCATCAATATGTGAGATGCTTGTATACAGGGAGGAGACATGTAAAGTCAGCATTATGAAGTCTTCCTCCCAGTCGATGTCATATATTTTCTTTGGAAAGTCACCAGTATCTTTGGTGTAAGATGATAGATTTTTGACTGAGTCATGTAAAAAATAATCGAGGTACTTTGAAGTATTTTCAAACAGACTTCCAATAGCTGATATAATGGTACGGCCCGGTGGTAAATTAATATTTTTATGTATTTTTTGGTATAAGATACAGAATTGGTGTAATTAGTGACTCTACTTTAAGAAACAAAAATTCTGCTTGTGAAATCAGCCCTGATGCTCGCCATTGTGCCAAATCTAAATGAAATTTCGTTCTAACATCCCGGACTGTTCTTTGTCAATTTTCAAATAACATTGACCATCATTTAACTGACTCATTGCCTCTTCTTGATACATAGTAAGGGGCCAAAGCACAATATTTCCTCCTTTATCTGCCTGCCTTATTACTATATTTGATCGTGAACGTAGTTTAGTTGCCAAACTCTTGTATCCTATCTCTGATGGATCTGTCAATGCATTACCGTCTTGTTTAGCATATAGTTCCTTTAAATCTTGCACCACCAGTTCTGAAAATAGATCTATGGAGTCTCTTGGGACCATAGGTAAAAAAATTGACTTGGGTTTAAACGGTGTCTCTTGTTTCCCATACACATTCAAATCCTGATCCATAATTAAACTATCATCAGCTGCAGTGTTTCTGTCCCCTCTGGAGAGACTATCCAAATCCCTCAACAGATTCAAATCAGAAACCAACAAATTACTGGAGTCCTCATATATTTCGAGGTTCTGCTGCCAAGATATTTTCTTATTATCAAAATATTTTCCTAACCTTAGTTTTCTGAGAAATTTAAAACAGTCTATTCTTTTTCTGGAGGCCTTCGATTTCCTGACTTTAAATCATATCATTATGCCTTTTCTTTAAAACAGTCTATTCTGGTCTGGACATAATCCATATTCTCTGGGGCCCAATATGATAACCCATGAGAAAGAATTTTCTTTTCTGCTGCATTAAATTCAAGATCAGTTAAATTCACTATATTAATATTTTCACTCCCATTACTAATTTTTTCTTGTTGATTAACTTGGTGGTAGCTTTTTCTCCCAGGCTGCCTGTTTTTCCTCTGCCTTTTTCGCCTTCCTGGAAATTTCTTTCTTGACCTCTTAGCGGTCTCAAATTTGTATTTCTTTACCATCGTAAAAAACGGAGTTCATCCTCCACAGATGGTATTGATGTCGTCTGGCGATTGTCCTCATTATCTGTGTCAACTTCAGAGCTCAATTCAGAACCGGTTTCTTTGCACCTCTGTATAGCATTGCTCTGGAGACTTGACGATAATTTTTGGCGGCGAATGTTTTCAAAGCCCTTTGAAATAGAAAAGATCTGGCCCCTCTGATAATCAAGTTTATCTCTTCTAAACTTGATGGCTTTGCGATCTTTAATAGTTTGCTCGTATTTTTTTACTCTTTCCTGCATCTCCGCCTGCAGCTTTTTAATGGTTTCCTGCTTCCGTAGCTTGCTTAATTGCTCGGTAAGAATCTCTATTTCTTTCAAGAATGCTTGACGGTCTATGTCAGCGTACTTAATAAGAATCGCCAGCATCCTGTTCGATGAGTCAGCATTATTTTCTGCCCATTCCCTCAACAAATCCTGGTTCGGATTCTCATACCTTTGAGCTATGAGAATCCGCAATCCTCTTGGCACATGGCCAACTTCCAGATACCGTGTCAAGGATCTGCTTTCCCACCATTTCGAAGTTTCTCGCTTGATTAGTTTCTCAAGAGCTTTTATTATGTCTTTGCACTCCTTCGGTTTACTCGTATCATTCTCCATGCATGCACCCCTTACGTCCTCTGCAATGTCCACATAACTAAATATTGCTGGGCAGCACTCTCTCGTTCCTTCAACCAAACAAAGTCAGCCACAAGCCCTAACTCTACGTGTCCCGTTGCACGACTAAATGCTGTTCTCCTCTTTCCCCGCTGTTTTTGAAATTAGATTGCAGCTTACCGTTTCACCGGACACCATTCCATTCACGGCGCCACACCAATCCTGCTTGCTTCCAACTCAGAAGGGGTGCTCCACGCTGTGTACAGTGTACAGCATTTCGTTTTCTTCCGATATCCGCGGTTCTCCAAAACGAGAGGGCTGCTGGAATTCAACATCAGCAGTAAACACACATCTCCTCTATGTGCCTGCTCTTGAATATAAAACAGGCTCCAGCACGCTCGGGCTCACTTAAAAAGACTTTTATTATGACTACAGGTAACGAGTTTCGAACTCGTCTTCGACAAAAACATTTATGTCTCCATTTTGTCAAGTTTATATTGCCAACAAAGTTTCAAACCCTTTAAAGTGACAGTGCAACATTATTTGTTAAATTGCATGCGCAATTTTTTATTTTTTATTTTTAAAGAAAAGTAACTTGTGCAATATTGCAATCCATCTTCAGTTTTTCTCTTCCAGGGGATACTCATCAATAGTCATAAGCACTGAATAGTACCACCCATGTGCGGGGACCCCGGAGAATATACAAAAATATATGCAGACAAAAAAATAATAATATATATATTTATATAGATTTGCCAATATCTTTGGCGCCGTTTGACGAATCTTCGCGAAATTTTCAAAACTAATGGCCCGCTACGGTCAGCTCCTGTCTTGAAAGTTTCGGGGTGATTCGTCAAGCGGGGGCCGAGAAAAAAGGGGGGTCCCAAAACGTGTTTTCCCCATGTTAATTTACATAGGAAAAATTGGAACAGGCTATAGCCCAAACTGCTGAACGGAATTACACCAAATTTGGCAAAAAGGTAGCTCTTGGTTCAGAAAGCGACCTTTTTTTTAAATGGTGTAAATCCGTTCAGTAGTTCCTGAGAAATAAAAAAAAAATATATTGATATCTGAGCACCGAAGAGGAGGAGCGGCGACTCCTGAGCACGAGCTGACTTCTGATTGGCTGCCAACACACCAAACCAGGAAGTGTTGGCAGCCATCTTGTGGCTCGGTAACCGAGTCACAAGAAAAGAGTGGAAAAAAAGGTTGTAAAACAAGAAAAGGGGGCAGGGTAGAAACACCCTGACCCCCTAGGCCTGCTCAGGGGGTCCCGCAGGGCCAAAAAAAGCTCCCGCGCTTCATTTTAATGAGACCCCGGGTGGGCCAGGTCTCGGGAGCAATGCCAAAATTAAATAGCGGGGCCCTTGGGGACCGCCACCTCCCCGGGGCTTCTTTATTTGGATGTGGGGGGGGCTCCCAGGCCCCCCCAAGCCCCGGGGACCGCCACCTCCCTGGGGCTTTATTTGATTATGCGCGAGGGGCACGTGGTCCCCCCGCAGCCACGAGGACCGCCACCTCCCGGGGCTTAAATTATTAGAAAATAGGTGTGGGGGAGCACCTGCTCCCCCACACTGTCCCGAGGACCACCACCTCCCCGGGGCACTAATTATTCAAAGGACCCCCGGCGACCACCACCTCCCCGGGGGTTTAGAAATGGAGGGAGGGGGGCCGCGCGGCCCCCCTCCTGGAGCCCTCCATTGCCCTGGGGACCGCCACCCCCCAGGGCCGGCTCCTGCAATGTCCCGGGGTGCCCACCCCCCCGGGACATTGCCGTTTGCTATGACAGGGCGGGAGCCCCCACCCGCCCTGCCATAGCAAACCTTGCTTTGCTTCGTTGAAGCGAGAACAGGAAAACCTGCTCACACTTCAACAAAGCAAAGCATGATTGCTTTTGAGCAGGGGGAGCTGCATGTCAGCAGCTCCCCTTGCTCAAAAGTAATGCCGGCTCCCGCAAGAGGCGGGGAGCCGGCGGGACCGTGGGGGCATTGGGGCTCCCCCCACGGTCCCCAACGCAAAGGGCCGGCCCAGGGGGATGGGGTCCCCGGGACCAGAAGTGGCCTGGGAGGCTCCCTTTACTTTAAAAAAAAAAATGGCCGGGCCCCGGGGAATGAGGTCCCCGGGGCCGAAATCGGCCTGGGGAGGGGGCCCTCCTTTTAAAAATAATAAATATATAATGGCCAAGCCCCGGGGGATGGGGTCCCCGGGGGCCAGAAGTGGCCTGGGAGGGGGGCAACGCGGCCCCCCTCCCGAATACAAAAATTTTAAAAAAGAGGCAATGCCCCGGGGGATGGGGTCCCCTGGGCAGATAATTGCCTCAGGAGGGGGGCCACGCGGCCCCCCTCCATTAAAAGTTTTAAAAAAATGTATACATGGCCATGCCCCGGAGGATGGGGTCCCCGGGGCCGAAGTGGCCTCGGGAGGGGGCCGCGCGGCCCCCTTCCCGTTTAAAAAAAAAAAAAAAAGGTCAGACCCTGGGGGATGGGGTCCCCAGAGCCCCAAAAATAGTAAGAGAAGGGGGGCCACACAGCCCCCCTTCTAAAAAAAAAAAAAGCCGGCATCACCCCAGAGGCCCCGCCCCCTCCCTGCACCACTCTGCAAACGAGCCCCCTGGCGCGTAGTAAGATGGGAAATTAAGTCCCCATGAATACTGAGGGTCCCTGTGGGCCAACTAGCCCACCAGGTACCTCCAGTAAGCGCCACATAACTGGTTTGCAGAGAGGTGGTCTGAGGCCACGCCCCTTTTTACTCCACTCTGCAAACGAGCCTCTTGGCGCACTGCTGGTGGGGCGATGTGGTCCTCGGACCACTCTCAGCAATCCAGGTGTGTGGCGCTTACTGGAGGTACCTGGTGGGCTAGTTGGCCCCCAGGGACCCTCAGGAATGAAGGGGACTCAAAACCCCAACTTAGAACCGCCAGGAAGCGCGTTTGCAGAGTGGTGGGGAAAGGGGGCGTGGCCTTTGTCCACCTCTCAGCAATCCCACTGTGTGGGGCTTACTGGAGGTAAGAGGTAGGCTAGTTGGCCCCTAAAGGACCCCCACCAGCGAAGGGGACTACAATCCCCATCCAAGAGCGCGCCAGGGAGCGCGTTTGCAGAGTGGTGGGCAAAGGGGGCGTGGCCTGCTATGAGAACTTACCAATCCTGCTGTGTGGGACTTACTGGAGGTAATATGAGGGTAGTTGGCCCCCAAGGTTGTCCTTGGGGGCCAACTACCCCTCTTGTTACCTGCAGTAAGTCCCACACAGTGGGATAGCTAAGACGTCTAAGGAGGACATGCCCCCCTTTCTCCACCACTCTGCAAACGCGCCTCCTGGCAGACTACGGGATGGGGGATGAAGTCCAATTTACTCCTGAGGGACTTTGGGGGCCAAGAAGCCCTCTTGGTACCTCCTCTAAGTCCTATGCAGCGGAATTCCTGAGCGCTGGTCGGAGGCCCAGCACCCTTTCTCCACCACTCTGCAAACGTGACTACTACTTAATGAAGCATCTTTCTGCACCTCTGACTTATAGGTAGTTTTAATCCCCCTGCCCTATTATGTACTAGGGCCTTACAGAGGAGGTCATACCAATCACAGGGGTACCCCAACGCATAGTGTTCCCTATTGTATGTAGGTGTTTTCACTGTATTCTATGTGTCTGTTAGCATAGCACTGGCTCTAGGCCTGGTTAGTCAGCAAAAAGTTGGGGGCACAGGATGACTTTTCAACAAGGCCTCTTTCTCCTCCTCTGTTGGTTCCTTGTGCACATCTCTTGCTTCCTTCTGCACCTTTCTTCGTCTTTCTGGACTTCTGTTGCCTCTTTCTGCATTTCTCTTGCTTCTTTCTGTGCCTTGCTTCCTCTTTCTGCACATGTCCTACCTCTGTAGGCATAGTTAGAAATTAGCAAACACAAGGAGATGATGGATGGAGCGCTCACTTTGCCACTGGATTCAAGCTAGCCTGGCTGATGAGGGCTGTTAGCCCGAAACCGGTCCCAGGATGCTTGTTTCCGGTCGAGGGAAGACATGGCTTGGCAGTTCGGGCTGGACTGTTCCCATGAGGCAGAGGGTCAAGACTGATTTGCATATAGCTGTGTCTGAACTGGGGTGGCGGAGTGAGCTAAAGAACGATGATGGATTCAACCCAGATCTGTGACTGGGGGTGAGTGTCTGAAAAGTTTCAGCGCTCAGTCCATCATCTCCTTGTGTTTGCTTTGTTTGCCCTAAGTTGGCAGGGTATGCCCAGACGTGGGTCCCTTGCTCACTTTGCCACTGGATTCAAGCTAGCCTGGCTGATGAGGGCTGTTAGCCCGAAACCGGTCCCGGGATGCTTGTTTCCGGTCCAGGGAAGACATGGTTTGGCAGTTCGGGCTGGACTCTTCCCATGAGGCAGAGGGTCAAGACTGATTTGCATATAGCTGTGTCTGAACTGGGGCGGCGGAGTGAGCTAAAGAACGATGATGGATTCAACCCAGATCTGTGACTGGGGGTGTGTGTCTGAAAAGTTTCAGCGCTCCGTCCATCATCTCCTTGTGTTTGCATAGTTAGAAATTAGCATTTAAAAAACCTTTGAAATTCACTGAAAAAACCACAGGTTTCAGGGACGTTATAGTTAGTTGGACATTTCACTCGTACAAAACCAGAGAAATTCGTCTGTTATAGTTAGTTAAGCTAACTATAACTCGCGCCCCCGCAATGCACTGCGGGGGCACTGAGGATTGTTCAAATTACGCCGGAGGGTTACCCACTCAAGAACAGCATACACCTCTGATCAATCTATCCCCGAGAAGGCTAAGGAGTGTGAAGGAGAGGAGAGTGCCAAGACGTAGTCCTGGGTCTGACTACTCTCAAATTTATTCTCCCTCTCATACTTCTGATAAGCAAGTCCGCCCACTGACACCAGCCACAAGGTCGCCTCTGAGATCTCCTACTACAAGGAGACATCGATCATGGTCACCTCTTAGGCACTCCCAGTCTATATCCCGACAGTCTCATACGCCAAGACCTCGAGAGCAGAGACGCAGGTCTCCATCATGGTCTACCAATTCTTCCAGATCTTTGGTGGCAGGCTATTCTCCTACCTTATCGTCTGCTCCTCCCACCAGAGTATCACCGGTGTATGACATCATGACGTTTAATGAGGTCCTCTGTAGAGGGGCGGCGAAACTCAACATTGAGATGCCTTCCACGACTCCATCGACGTCTGTCATATTCGAGACCCTCCATCACAGGTCGTCCACTAGACCTCTACTCCCTTTGGTTCCTGGGCTACTGGAACCAGCGCTACATACCTTTCTAACTCCAGCGTCAATTGGAGCAGCGCCACCATGCATAATCAAGAAATACAGAGCCCCAGAAGAGGATCCACTGTTCCTTAGGTCTGATCCTCCACCGGATTCTGTCATAGTGTCAGCAGCAAGGAAAGCGCACATGGGGGCTTCCTCATCTGCAGTCCCACCTGATAAAGACAGCAAATCCATGGACTCCATTGGTAAGAAGATGTGCAACACCTCTGCCTTTTACATAAAAGTTGCTAGTGCTTCTGCACTGTTGGGTGGATATGACCGTTCATTATGGGACTCACTTTCAAGGTATACTGACAAATTACCTAAAGAAGATCAACAGGATTTTCAAGAGATCCTGCATGAAGGAGGGCTCGTAGCGAACCAGATCATAAATGCAGCAGCTGATTTATCACATCTGGCAGCTCATGGCTATTCACATGGCATCTGCGATACGCGATCCTCCTGGCTGAGACTCACGGGCTTTAAACCAGAGGCCCAACACAGAATTCTTAACCTTCCCGTCAATGGAACCTCTCTTTTTGGCTCTCATGCAGACGATGAGATGTCCAGAATGAAGTCCGAACTGGACACCTTGAAGGCGGTTGGTCTAGAGAAAAAGAAGGACTTAAGACGATATTGTCCTTATCATCGCCGCCAATACTAGCAGAGGGTTCAAACCCCTCACTGGTCATTTGTGTGAAAACACCGCAATCTTCCCCTGGAGCCCATGACTTACCTCCCGCTCCGCTTCTGTGGTTTCCGTATACTATGAGACCCGATGACGAGAGCTGGGGAAAACACAGACACTAAAAAGGGACTATCGTTCACTTCCACAGGGCGGAGATGTAGCGAGTCAAAGGTCGGACCAATCGCATGACAAGGGTGTGATACACGAGGGCCAATCCGACACAAAAAAGGAAGGAGAAAAAGTGACGGAAACATCGACGAGGGACAACAACGAGGAAGAGAACGCTGGAAGGAAGGAGGACGCCGCGGAGGAGAGTGCCGACACAGAGGGAGACGCTGACAAGGTGGAGAACGCCGGTAATGAGGTTTCCGTTGGAGACTTAGCGGCCAGGAAGGAAATCAACAGCCGAGACGCTGCAGAGGACGACGTTACCACCAAAGACGCCAAAGCCAGGGAGTTTCCTAACGTGTGGTCTGAAGAGTGGTGGTCCCCGGAGGAAGCGCAGGAGCCGCCGCAACTCTGGAGAGTTGCGGCTTAAGGCGGTACGTGCTGTGGGGTAGAAGGGAGAAGGTCGGGTGGTGGGTTAGGGCAGTGTGTTGTCATTTGAAGTCTTGCCCCTCCCCACTAAGAAAGGACACGGACTCTAGCCAAGGACAGGAAAAGAACGTACCTTTGGTTTTTTTTCTTTCTACCTTGTTTTGTTACGTACCGTACTGAGCACTCCCCCCTTTTTCCCATCAACCACATGAAAGCCCCATAGCGTTATTAGGGAAACTGGTGAACCAGCCAAAAATGGGGAACTGAAAACAGAAAGTACATGTGTGAGCATGCATACTGTCTCACTTTCTTTTGACATCCCCTTCACTTTGGCACTATTCTTCCACTTGGGTGTGGTGAGAAAGTATTGACACTGTAAGAGTTATGCTTACCGCTCCTTTTTGTGTTGTTCTGCCCCTCTGCAAGCCTCCTGGGATCCCTCTTTCGAGACAAAGGAGCACGTAGAAGAAACAGAGAAGAGGAAAGCGTGAAGAAACGTCCACTTTATTGTTTTGACTTTATAACAGAGTACCTTGAATAGTCACTCCCGAACAACAGCTGCCTGTATATAACAAATAACCAATTGAAAATAAAACACCCATTATTAACCCAATACGGCCTCCTCGCTTCTGTTTCCGCCCATCCCTCCGACAAGTGGTGTCAGAAGTGGGATCGGGGGAAATGGAGGCCGTTGTGTCCAAGATGGTGGAAGGACAGGAACGATTGGAAAAGATCATGGGACGGTTCCTAGAAGTAGCAGAAGCTGACCGAGAGACTTTGCATAAAACCCTTACGGAACAGAGTCAATCACAGGGAACTGTGATAGGGAAACTAGCGGAGGTGCTCGGACAACCACGAGGTCATATCTCATTACCCTCAGTGGTGTTACAAAAATATGCTCCAGGAGAGGACCCTGACTACTTCTTCTCCAACTATGAGAGGATGGCTAGGGCCGCCATGTGGCCAGAAGACAAATGGGGACAATACCTAGGCCCTCTTTTGACGGGAGAACTGCAGTCAGCCTACCAGACGGCCAATCCCCTTGGTACCACCCGTACCCTGAAATAAAAAGGAATGTCCTGGAACGTATGGGCATAGTTGAGGAGACATATAGAATCAAGCTGCGCCAGATTAAGGAAGGGCCACAGGAAACCCCCAGAGCACTTTATTTTAGGGTAAGAGACATGGCAGAAAGATGGCTCACGCCATTGACTTCATCCAAAGAAGAAATATTGGAAAAGATATACCTGGAACAGTTTCTAACATCATTCACCCACCCATACAATGATGGGTCCGACAACATGCAGGCCTTACTCTGGAAAGTGCAGTAGAAATAGCGACTGCCTTTAACAAGGCCCAGGAACTACAAAGGGGTAGAGATGAAAATACATGGAAACATCCCGGTGGAGCACCCCCTAGACCTGCTAAGGCTCCCCCTAACCCCCGAAAACCTGATACAGTAACTCTGATTCTCTTCCAGGGGATACTCATCAATAGTCATAAGCACTGAATAATCCCCGCCCACGTGCGGGATCCCGGAGCACATATAAAAAATACATATATATGTGTATGTTTAGACAAACAAGTACAGAGTACTTCCCAAACATACATATGTACATGTATACATACACAAATATGCAGCCTGTTTTTCCAATAGGCTAATATGCCAAAATTACATGGATTTTTTAGAAAAAGAAAATAATCTCTAATATAAACACTGCAACAGAGTACATATACTGTAATAGTGTTCCAACACAGCCCTTTATTTTCAGAAAAAAGGCAAGTAATAGCAGGCAATTAGCTCATAGGCTGCATAACAGAATAAACGTCACAGTAATAAAAACACTGGCACCCTGCCTTTAAGGATTCCAAGAACCTGGACACCGTGCCTTTAAGACCTCCAGGAGCCCCTTGCTCCCATCATGCACCACAGGTGATAGTTAGGTCAGTTCTTTTTTCCGGCTCCTTCTGTGAGGATCCTGGAGCTTGAGCTCGTCTTTTTTTTGGCTATTTCTAGTCAGAAATTGATTTTTTCTTCTTACATTCGACATTTTTGACTGCTGGTAGCTGTTTACAGTGTTTTTCTGACTAATTAACAGCTTTTTTCTGTCAGAAATGCCAGCTTTATTCAATAAATGTCCTTCCTGTGGGAAGAAGATGGCAAAATTGGACCCACACTCCGTATGCATCATGTGTTTACCAGCTTCACACAACCCTGAGAAATGTTATTATTGCCAGCATTTCTCCAAGAGGACCCTCTGTGACAGGGAGAAGATTAAACTTCATGCCTTGCTGGAGAGAGGAAAGAGTCCTCCTAAAAATGGCCTTGGGAGCACTCCTGCTCACAAAGAGCCCTCCTCTCATGAAGAACGCAGAAAACGGCGCCAATCTGCCTCTCCAGCGTCAAAAAAGAAGCAGATCCCTGAATGTTCGCCGTCGGCGTCGAGATCAACGTCGGGAAAGTAGGCAAGGCATTCGTCACCGTCGAGGGACAGATCGCCGTCGAGACGGCAAGAGCCTCCGTCGCAGAGAAGTCGGCGTCGAGGCATGCTACTTCGGGCTCGAAGTATGGTAGTCACGAACGACCTCCGTCGACAGCGAAGCACCCATCGACGTCGAGGCACTTGTCGTCATCATCTAGATCTCCGCCTCCCTCGCAAAGGTCGGCGTCGAGAGGTTCGGCGGCGAAGGCTTTGCCGCGAGCCTTTAGACTGACAGCGTCAAAATCTCCATCACCGCCGAGACGCTCGCCGGCGAAGAAGTCGACGTCGAAGAAAGACCATAGACGGTCGACGTCGAATACGCATTCCCGGTCCCGAGAACGGTCGACGTCGAAAAGACCGACGTCGAGGACTCCTTCGCGGAGGCCAGAGTCCTCAAGCATCTCACCGCAGGGGCGGTCGACGTCGAAACCGGGACAATCGGTGTCGTCGGCGAGACGTTGTTCGGCGTCGAGAGACAAAGAGCCTGCGGTGGCTTCAGAAGAAGTGCCAGAAAGACCACGATCGACGTCGAGGATGCATTCGACGTCGAGGGAAGCCTCATCATCCCCTGTCATTCATATCATTCAGGTTACACCGGAGGGATCTCCGGTTCAAGGTGAAAAGACCCCTCCTGTCAATCTTTCTCCAAGATGGGTGGAAAGCGTACGACACTGGAAGGGTCCCAGTGCTGAAACTGGTCGCAGACGTCCGGGCTCGGATTTCTCTAGAACATACTCTCCCTCCAGAGTCTCTGGTGGACCTCCTCCTACTGCATCCACAAGAAGTAGGACCCCGAGAAGGGCTAGGTCTCCATCAGTCCGTCGCTCACGTACTCGGGAGTGATCACGTTCTCGTCACTCTCCTACCCCGAAAAGGAAGAGACGAAGGTCACCATCTTGGTCCACTTCTACAAGGTCTTCTATAAGAGACTATTCTCCGACTCTGTCTGCAACGCCACCATCCAGAGTTTCCCCGATCGACGACATTGGGACTTTTAATGAGGTCCTATGCAGAGGTGCCACCAAGCTGAACATTGGTATGTCCGCTCCGACAGTCTCTACATCTTTCATTTTTTAAACATTGCATCATAGATCATCTGCAAGACCTTTGTTACCCTTAGTCCCAGGTCTTTTGGAACCAGCATTGCAGACTTTTCTCACTCCTGCAACAGTGGGTTCAGTGCCCTCTCGTATTTCCAAGAAATACAAAGCACCAGATCAAGATCCACTTTTCCTATGATCGGACCCTCCTCCGGACTCTGTCATTGTGGCAGCGGCCAGGAAGGCACATTCTGCTGCGTCCTCTTCGTCAGTTCCCCCAGAGAAGGACAGTAAAAACATGGATTCTCTGGGCAAGAGGATGTGTAACACTTCTGCGGCAGTGATGAAGGTGGCCAGCGCTTCCGCTCTCTTGGGAAGGTAGGACAGATGGGATTCCCTGTCACGATTCACTGAGAAACTACCAAAGGAAGATCAACAAGACTTCCAGGAAATCCTGCAGGAAGGTGGCTTGGTAGCGAACCAGGTGATTAGTGCAGCGGCAGATTCATCCGATCTAGCTGCACACGGCTATTCCCACGGCATCTGTTCGATGCGCTCTGCCTGGTTGCGTCTCACTGGCCTTAAACCGGACGCACAATGGAGGATTGTGAATCTTCCGTTTAATGGCTTCTCGCTGTTCGGATCTTATGCGGACGATGAAATGTCCAAAATGGAGACGGAGCTGGACACGGTTAAGGCCATTGGGTTGGAGAAGCGGAAGGAATTCCAAAGAAGGTTCTGTCCCTACGACCGGCATTCCTTTCAGCAGAGGGTTCAAACCCCTCAGTGGTCTACCCAGCAGCAACATCAGCCCAGGTCACACTACCATCAGAGGAGACCGGGTAGAGGAAGGGGATCTACAATACAGCCAGCGTCCACATCAAAGCCACCAGCAAAACAATGAGCGATGGCTTCCTCCATGCCCGTTAGCCACTCCGGCGGGAGGAAGTATCTCGTTTCACCTGGCAGAGTGGAAGACAATCACAAACGACAAGTGGGTTCTGAATATTGTGCAGAATGGCTATTTGCTCAGATTCAAATCCCCACCTCCACCAGTTCCTCCACGAGGCAGATGCTTTCAGAATCACCTCTTGTTGCAGGAGGAGGTGAACAGTCTTCTGCTGAAAAATGCCATAGAAACCGTTCCTGTTCAACATCAAGGGCAAGGTATATATTCCCGTTATTTTCTGGTACAGAAAAGAGGTCCCACCAGAGAATACAGACCAATACTCGACTTGAGATTATTGAACAGATTCATCCGCAAAGAGAAATTTCGAATGCTAGCACTGCACCAAATCTTCCCTCACCTACATCAAGGAGATTGGATGTGTGCTATAGACTTGCAGGACGCCTACTTCCATGTTCCGGTCTCCAAGAAACATCGAAAGTTCCTGCGATTTCAAGTGGCTCACCAGCATTTCCAATTCAGGGTTCTCCCGTTTGGGCTCAAATCAGCCCCCCGGACTTGTTCAAAATGCATGGCAGTGGTGGCAGCTTTTCTTCACAGACGAAGGATTTTCATTTACCCTTATCTGGACGACTGGCTCCTGAAGGGCTCGTCACCCTCTATGCTTCAGAGTCATCTATCATGCTGTCTCCATCTACTGGACAAATTGGGCCTACAGGTCAACTTCAAAAAGTTGATCTTCAATCCGACCCAGAAAATCCACTACCTGGGTGCTTCATTGGATACCGTAAAGGCAAGCGTGTGTCCTTCGGAGGAGAGGTTATCCTTAATCAAAGAGAAATGTCGCAATCGCCTCATCTCTCAATACCCCACAGCCAGACAAGTTTCATAGCTTCTGGGGGCAATGGCGTCATGCATCTTCATCGTACCGATCGCCAGATTGAACATGCGTCCTCTGCAGCAATCTCTGGAGGACCAGTGGATGCAGACATTGGGTCTCTGGGAAGACCGTGTGTCTCTCCCCCAATCGGCCAAGGATTCCATCAGATGGTGGATGAAGCGTTCCCACCTCCTGAAAGGAGTTCCATTTCACCAGGACCCTCCTGCTCAGACAATCATCACAGATGCTTCCCTTCAGGGCTGGGGAGCTCATATGGGCCCTCTTCAAGTGCAAGGCCTTTGGTCAGAGGCAGAGCAAGGATATCACATCAACCTGTTGGAGCTGAGAGCTGTTCATCTAGCTCTCAAGTCACTGTTTCCTTCTCTCCAGTCCAGCTCCCTGTTGGTTCAAACAGACAACACCACCACAATGTATTATTTGAACAAACAGGGAGGCACCAGGTCGAGACCTCTCTCTCTGGAAGCGCAGACCATCTGTAAATGGCTTCTAGCAAGAAATCTAAGCATAGTGGCCATTCACCTTCCAGGTACTCAAAACGATCAGGCAGATGCCCTAAGCCGGGATTTCGTCGAAGCTCACGACTGGGTGCTCAACGACGAGGTCGCGCAGGACATCTTCCAGCAATGGGGAGTGCCAGACATCGATCTGTTTGCAAATGCGGCAAACGCCAAATGCCACGTCTTCGCATCCAGGTTTCACCAACCAGGTTCACGGGGCAATGCCCTTTTGATAAAATGGTCTCAAACATTACTGTACGCCTTTCCACCAATTCCGTTGATTCCGGCAGTGATCAACAAATTCTACAGGACCAACACCAGAATGATCCTGATAGCTCCGGAGTGGCCTCGTCAGTGGTGGTACCCGGACCTTCTTCAGCTGTCAGAGGTTCCACACAGGAGGTTACCATGCCGCCCAGACTTGCTGTCCAAGAACAGGGGGAAGGTGTTTCATCCCAATCTCTCATCCCTGAGATTGACGGCATGGCTCCTGAAGTCCTTCAATACGGACATTTAGACTTACCTTCGGAATGTATGAACATTCTCAAGGAAGCCAAGAGACTTTCCACCAGGAAATCGTACGCTTTCAAGTGGAAGCGTTTTTACTTATGGTGCATGAACAATGGTCATGATCCAGTCCGGGGGCAAGAGCCAGTGATCTTGCCGTATTTGCTACATTTAGCTGAATCTGGTCTGCAGTTCTCCTCCATAAAGGTTCATTTAGCAGCTATTACTGCTTACAGAAAGTCTCCGACACAGGTTTCCTTTTTCCAAATCCCTCTAGTTAAAGATTTTCTTGAGGGGATAAAAAAGGTTTACCCACCGATTAGGTCTCCAGCTCCACCTTGGGAGCTTAACATAGTTCTGGCTAAATTGATGGGTGCTTCTTTTGAGCCTATTCACAAGGCTTCTCTACAGCACTTGTCATGGAAGGCTGCTTTCTTAGTCGCCATCACCTCTGCACGCAGGGTTAGCGAGATCCAGGCCTTGTGTTGTAAAGAACCTTATACTGTTTTTCAAGCAAACAGAGAGACACAGCCACATCACCGTACACCTGAAAGACCTGCACTGGCTCCCCGTCAGCAAGAGAATCACGTTCAGACTCCTCACCCACGCACACAAGGCCCTCCACGACCTGGGCCCAAAGTACCTCAACGACCGCATGTCCTTCTACACGCCCACACGCCAGCTACGATCAACCAGCCACGCCCTCGCCACCGTACCACGCATCCGCAGAACCACCGCCGGAGGAAGATCCTTCTCCTACCTGGCGGCCAAGACCTGGAACTCCCTCCCCACTCACCTTCGGCGAACCCAGGACCATCTCGCCTTCAGGAAGCAGCTCAAGACCTGGCTGTTCGAGCAGTAACTTACCCCCTCCCCCAGCGCCTTGAGACCCTCCCGGGTGAGTAGCGCGCTCTATAAATGCCGTGATTGATTGATTGATTGAGTGTTAAGAACCCATCCGAGTTTTCTGCCTAAGGTGGTTTCGGATTTCCATATTAATCAGGTCATCACTCTACCCACTTTTTTTTCCCAACCCCTCAACTCCTCCTGAGAGGTCTTTTCATTCTCTGGACCTTAACAGGGTTCTAAAGTTCTACCTGGACAAAACAAAGGGCTTGAGAAAATCAGACTGGCTGTTTGTAAACTATGGTTCCATAAATGCTGGTTCTGCGGCTTCCAAAAGATCTATCTCTAGGTGAATTGTCTCTTGTATATCTTTCTGCTACCAACTGGCTAACAAAGCCCTTCCGGGCAAACCTAAGGCCCATTCTACCAGAGGAAAAGCGACTACCACGGCTCTCCTCAGGAAAGTACCTGTTGCAGAAATTTATAAAGCAGCCACGTGGCGATCAGTATACACTTTCACTCGCCATTACTGTTTAGACTCTGACACACAGGCAGATGCTCTGTTTGGGCAAGCCGCTTTGAGAAATCTATTTGGGTGATCTCATCTGTATAATGTTGTAGTTTGATGTACTTATACTGCTACTCGTCCGCAGGGAAGTGGGTATGGGCTTGCTATTCTGTTCAGTGCTTATGACTATTGATGAGTATCCCCTGGAAGAGAAGGATAAGCTATTTACCTGTAATCCTAGTTCTCTTCCAGGGGTATACTCATCAAAGTCATAAGCAACCCTCCCTCCTCCCCGGACGAGTATTGACAGTATAGTATTGTTTCAATTTTCTTGCCATGATTCCTCTAAGTTTGTACACCATAAAAAAGAACTGACCTAACTGTCACCTGTGGTGCATGATGGGGGCAGGGGGCTCCTGGAGGTCTTAAAGGCACGGTGTCCAGGTTCTTGGAATCCTTAAAGGCAGGGTGCCAGTGTTTTTATTACTGTGACGTTTTTTCTGTTATGCAGCCTATGAGCTAATTGCCTGCTATTACTTGCCTTTTTTCTGAAAATAAAGGGCTGTGTTGGAACACTATTACAGTATATCTACTCTGTTGCAGTGTTTATATTAGAGATTATTTGCTTTTTCTAAAAAATCCATGTAATTTTGGCATATTAGCCTATTGGAAATACATTAGGCTGCATATTTGTGTATGTATACATGTATATATGTATGTTTGGGAAGTACTCTGTACTTATTTGTCTAAACATACACATATATATGTATTTTTTATATGTGCTCCGGGATCCTGCACATGGGCGGGGATTATTCGGTGCTTATGACTTTGAGGAGTATACCCCTGGAAGAGAACTAGGATTACAGGTAAGTAACTTATCCTTCCAGGTCCTGTGCCTACACCACCGCGACCATCACTCCAACTGGGACCCCAATGTTTTCAATGTGATGCTTTAGGTCACATCGCCCGCTTATGTCCACAGAAAGAAGAACCCATGGATGTGGGGTACACCCGAGCCCTATTCTGCAATACAAAAGAAAAAACCCTCCCTTTTCATCGGAGGGTGATGGTCAACGGGGAACCGTGAGACGCCCTGGTTGACACGGGGTGCCTACAGAGCGCCATGCGACCCCAAGCTGTTCCAAGGGGTGTCCCTCAGACAACAGGAGTCATTAGCATACAGTGTGTTCAAGGGGAGAGCAAAAGGTATCCCGTGACAAATGTGACTGTCCAACACCAAGCCACCAACCCTTTCGTTTCTCTAAGGGTAGGCCTAATCCCAAAACTACCTGAGGCACTAGTCCTAGGTAATGATTACCCCCACATAGACAAACTCCTTCGTGAGACATGGAAAGAAGGAACTGAATGGAGAGAAACTGCTCCTTTTTCCCAAGACCCAGAACCTGAACTGAACATTGGTAAGGATCGGAAAAGCCGAAAGGAGAGAAGGAGAGAAAAGAAAATTTGGTCTCCATTGGTCCTAACCAATACTGGATACGAACTGTGGGACCACAATAGAAACTTTCATTCTGCCCAGCGAGAAGATCCTACGCTCCAAGAAGCCTGGCGACAAGCTGCAGACCGGGAAGGCCCCCACCAAGTAGGTCCCCAGTTTTTTGTACAACAAGGCTTGTTGTACCGAAAGGGAGGGAAGACGATGCCAATCCAGCTATTAGTACCCCAACCCTTCAGGGAAAAAGTTCTATTCTTAGCACATAGCCATCTTTTGGGGGGACATTTTGGGGCAGATAAAACCGAGAAAGCTATCCTAGACAGGTTCTATTGGCCAGGGATATTCCAACAGGTCTGAAAATATTGTAAAGAGTGTTTGGTATGCCAAAAAAATAGCCGTTATATACCCCCTCGGGTCCCCTTAAGACCCCTACCTGTAATTGATGAGCCTTTTTCTAGGGTGGGAATGGATATACTCGGTCCCCTCCTTCCCTCCCATAGCGGATATCGTTATGTGCTGGTCCTCGTAGACTACGCTACGAGATTTCCCGAGGCTGTAGCTCTCCGACACCCCGACACAAGTAGCCAAAGCTATGATTAACATCATTTCTCGGGTTGGTTTTCCGAGAGAAATTATCACAGATCAAGGAACCCCCTTTACGTCTCGATTAATGCGACAAGTATGTCTGCAGCTTAAGATCAAACAAATTCACACAGCGGCATATCACCCTCAATCAGACGGTTTGGTGGAACAATAGAACTCCACTCTAAAAACTACCTTAAAGAAATTATTAAATGTAGAAGCAAGGAAATGGGAAGATATGCTTCCCCTAGCTTTGTTTGCCATTAGCTGTGGACAACAAAAGAGTTTAGATTACTCCCCTTTTGAATTATTATATGGAAGACAGCCCCGAACTCTATTGGATATGGCTATAGAAGAGTGGGAAGAGGAAAAGGACGACTCAAAGCCACTCCTAGATTATGTAACCAGTTTAAGAACCCAACTTAACCAGGTGAGAGCAATCGTAAGAGCTAACATGGAACAAGCTCAGTCATCCCAGAAAAAGCAATATGATAAACAGACGAAAGCACGAACCCTGGAAGTAGGCGACATGGTCCTTATTATGATGCCTATCTCGGAGCAGAAATTATTAGGCCAGTGGCAGGGTCCATACAAAATCATAGAAAAGGTGACTCCGTTAACGTACAAACTAGAAATGGACCCTCATAGGAAAAACACTCAGATTTATCATATTAATCAGTTAAAGAAATGGGAAGGTCTGCTGCCTGTTTTAATGGGGACCAACACCTTATCTTTGGCAGAACAAAGCATTGACGCAGAGCTGCCTGATTCACTGAGACAGGAATTAAGGGTATCCTACAACCACTACAAGGGGTCTTTTCCCTACTCCCAGGTATATTAACGGTCATAGAGCATGAAATCCATACTCTTCCCGGGAAGAAAGTCAGGTTACGCCCATACCGTATCCCAGAAGCCAGAAGGGAAGCAATAGACAAAGAAATCCAGCAGATGTTAGAATTAGGAGTCATAGAACCGTCCAAAAGCGAATGGAGCTCCCCAATAGTGATAGTTCCAAAACCGGAAGGGTCAATTAGATTCTGCATCGACTTTCGTGAAGTAAATAAAATTTCTCAGTTCGATGCCTACCCTCTCCCTAGGGTTGATGAAATGATTGAAAGACTAGGGAAGGCGCAATATATCAGTACACTAGATCTGTGTAAGGGTTACTGGCAGGTACCATTAAGAGAGCAGGACAGGGAGAAAACAGCATTTTCCACCCCTAAGGGCCTATTCCAGTTTAAGGTGCTGCCCTTTGGATTGCATGGTGCGCCAGCCACGTTTCAAAGGCTTATGAACAACCCTATACAGATTTTGCGGCGGCCTACATAGATGATATAATTATCTATAGTACATCTTGGAGGGAACACCTAAGCCATCTAACGCAAATCGTCCAGGCCTTAGGTGATAGTGGGTTAACCATTAATCCTGCCAAAAGTTGCTTAGCCGCGAAGACAGTGAGATATTTGGGATACCTCTTGGGGGAAGGCTATATAAAACCACAAGAAGAAAAAGTTGCTACCATCTTCCAGATACCCTTTCCCAGCTCCAGAATAGATCTCAGAGCCTTCTTAGGACTTGAGGGATATTACAGACGCTTTATCCCACATTTCTCACACATAGTCCTCTCCTTTAACTGACCTACTCAAAAAGGACGCGCAGACCTCAAAATGTTTTCAATATCCTTCTCAAAGAGAAAAACAAGCTTTCCAGCATCTAAAACCATTACAAAACCGTTCCTCTTGAGCCCCGACTATGCAAAAACATTCTTAGTACAAACTGATGCCTCCGAAAACGGTCTTGGGTCACAGACTGATGACATGAATCATGAGAGACCGATTATATATATATTAGCCGAAAGCTCTTTCCACGAGAAACTAAATACGCGGTAATAGAGAAAGAAGCCCTAGCCATCAAATGGGCTATTGAGTCTCTTCGTTATTACCTAGAAGGTATGGAGTTTCTTCTATATACAGACCATGCCCCATTAGAATGGCTATCGCGAAACAAGGGGCATAACCCTAGAATCCTACGATTGTTCCTAACATTGCAACCATTCCGCTTTACCATTCTCCACAGGAAAGGAAAGGATCAAGCAAATGTAGACTATCTGTCCAGATACCCATCAGACCCCTTTCTTGTAAACAAGAAAGTTAGGGGAGGGGAATGTGAGAAAACAGTGCAATCTTCCCCTGGAGCCCATGATTTACCTTCCGCTCCGCATCTGTGGTTTCCGTATACCATGAGACCCGATGACGAGAGCTGGAGAAAAACACAGACACTTAAAAGGGAATATCGTTCACTTCCACAGGGCGGAGAAGTAGCGAGTCAAAGGTCGGACCAATCGTATGACAAGGGTGTGATTCACGAGGGCCAATCCGACACGAGAAAGGAAGGAGAAAAAGGGACAGAAACATCGACAAGGGACAACAACCAGGAAGAGAACTCTGGAAGGAAGGAGGACGCCACGGAGGAGAGTGCCGACACAGAGGGAGACGCTGACAAGGTGAAGAACGCCGGTAATGAGGTTTCCGTTGGAGACTTAGCGGCCAGGAAGGAAATAAACAGCCGAGACACTGCCGAGGACGACGTTACCACCGAAGACGCCGAAGCCAGGGAGTTTCCTGACGTGTGGTCTGAAGAGTGGTGGTCCCCGGAGGAAGCGCAGGAACCGTCGCAACTCTGGAGAGTTGCGGCTTAAGGCGGTACGTGCTGCGGGGCACAAGGGAGAAGGTCGGGTGGCGGTTTAAGGCAGTGTGTTGTCATTTGTAGTCTTGCCTCTCCCCACTAAGAAAGGACACGGACTCTAGCCAAGGAAAGGAACGTACCTTTGTTTTTTTTACTTTCTACTTTGTTTTGTTACGTACCGCACTGAGCACTCCCCGCCCCTCCCCCCCCCCCTTTTCCCATCACCCACATGAAAGCCCATAGCGTTATTAGGGAAACTGGTGAACCAGCCAAAAATGGGGAACTGAAAACAGAAAGTACGTGTGTGAGCATGCAGACTGTCTCACTTTCTTTTGAAATCCCCTTCACGTTGGCACTATTCTTCCACTTGGGTGTGGTGAGAAAGTATTGACACTGTGAGAGTTATACTTACCGCTCCTTTTTGTGTTGTTCTGCCCCTCTGCAAGCCTCCTGGGATCCCTCCTTCGAGACAAAGGAGCACCTAGAAGAAACAGAGAAGAGGAAAGCGTGAAGAAACGTCCACTTTATTGTTTTGACTTTATAACAAAGTACCTTGAATATTCACTCCCGAACAACAGCTGCCTGTATATAACAAATAACCAATTGAAAATAAAACACCCATTATTAACCCATCCTCGCTTCTGTTTCCGCCCATCCCTCCGACATCATTGCACCAACATTATGCAAGATCGCACTATTATAAGCGTCGGCCTGGACGAGGACGAGGGGCCTCCAGACAAAAAACCCCTTCGGCAAAACAACAGCCCAAACAGTGAGTGTTTGCTTCCCCCAGCTCTGTTACCCACTCCGGTGGGGGGAAGTAAAATGTTTCACTTGGACGAGTGGCACAAAATAACACAGGACAACTGGGTGCTCAGTATTGTGCGGAATGGGTACTCAATCAGATTCAAAGTGCTATACCCCCTCGGAGATCTTCAGTACATCAGCTAAAGTTGCTTCGAGCGGAGGTCTCCATCTTGTTACAAAAACATGCCATCGAAAAAGTTCCCTGGCTACAACATCGACAGTGGATTTATTCCTGTTACTTCTTGGTTCCAAAGAAAGGTCCAAACAAGGAGTACAGGCCTATACTCGGTCTCAGACTATTAAACAAATTCGTTCTCAGAGAGGGATTTAGTATGTTGGCACTACACCAAATTGTTCCACAAATCCATCAAGGAGACTGGATGTGCTCCTTAGACCTTCAGGATGCTTATTTTCACATTCCAATTTCTCGAAAGCACCAGAACTTTTTACGATTCAAGATAGAGTCGGAGCACTGCTAGTACAAAGTCCTCCCTTTCGGACTCAAATCGGCTCCCCGCACTTTTTCAAAATGCATGGCGGTTGTAGCGGCCTTCCTGCAAAAGCAAAAGATCTTCGTCTATCCTTATCTAGACGACTGGCTGCTGAAGAGTGCCTCTCCCAGTCTCCTGCAAGAACATCTGCAATACTGCATTCAACTCTTAAATCAGTTGGGTCTGTGCGACAACTTCAAGAAGCCTATTCTGAATCCAACTCAGAAGATTCACTACTTGGGGGCGACCCTAGACGCCGCAAACGCAAGAGCTTGTCCTTCGGAGAGAGACTATCATCAATACTCCACAAATGTCGTACTCTCTTCCGCACACCTCATCCCACGGCCAGACAGGTATCCTCTCTGCTGGGCTCGATGGCGTCTTGCATATTCATTGTCCCCAATGCCAGGCTACAGATGAGACTGTTACAACAGGCATTAGAGGATCAGTGGTCTCAACTCTCCAACCGCTTGGAGGACACCATAATTCTTTCTCACGCAGTCAAAGTCTCAATAAGATGGTGGATGCAGAGTCCTCAATTGTTGAAATGAGTCCCGTTCAACCAGGAACTTTCCACACAAACACGCGTCACAGATGCGTCCCTCCAAGGCTGGGAAGCTCACATGGGACCTCTTCAGATTCAGGGAATGTGGTCAGAAAAGGAGCAAACTTACCACATCAACATGTTTGAACCAAGAGCTGTACATCTGGCTCTCAAAGCGTTCTTTCCCTCCATAAAGTCACGTTCCCTGTTGGGTTAGACGGACAATACCACAACTATGTACTACCTGAACAAACAGGGAGGGACCAGATCCAGACCCCTATCTCTGGAGGCCCAAGCGATTTGGAAATGGCCACTGGCGAGGAACCTGTCCATATCAACAATTCACCTCCCAGGTACCCTCAAAGTGCACGTGGACGACCTAAGCCGCAACTTCATCGAAGCGCATGACTGGGTGCTAAAAGACGAGGTAACACACATTTTTCGGAGATGGGGTTACCCAGACATCGATCTATTTGCAGATGTGGCAAACGCAAAATGCTGTGCCTTCACATCCAGGTACCCATAACCAGGTTCCAGAGGGAATGCACTTTTGATCGATTGGTTAGAGAAATTACTCTATGCTTTTCCACCAGTCCCTCTAATACCACTGGTGATCAACAAACTCTACAGATCCAGGACCGAGATGATCCTGATCGCGCCAGAGTGGCCTCGCCAGTGGTGGTATCCAGACATTCTACATCTTTCCAAGATGCCACACAGGAGATTGCCATGCCATCCGGATCTGTTAACCAAGTTCGGAGTGAAGGTCTTTCATCCCAACCTTCCATCACTGAGATTGACAGCATGGCTCCTGAGTTCCTCCAATATGGTCATCTAGGCCTCTCGCAGGACTGTATGCAGATTTTGAAGGAAGCAAGAAGGCCTTCCACAAGGAATTCATACGATGTCAAATGGAAGCGTTACTATCTGTGGTGTACAGCCAACTGACATAATCCCATTCTTGTCCCGGAACAGGTTTTTCACTCATACCTTTTGTACTTGGCTAGAGCAGGCTTACAGTTTTCTTCTATTAAAGTACATCTGGCGGCAATTACAACTTATAGAAAGTCACCTACTCAGGCCTCTTTCTTTCAAATGCCAGTTGTTAAAGACTTCCTGGAAGGGCTAAGAAAGGTCTACCCACCAATTTGATCGCTTCCCCTCCCTGGGAACTTAATGTAGTCTTCTCTAAATTAATGGGCCTCCCCCTTTGAACCCATTCACAAAGCCTCTTTGCAGCACCTATCTTGGAAGACTGCCTTCCTGGTGGCAATTACCTCTGCTCGCAGGGTGAGCGAGATTCAGGCCCTATGTTCTACAGAGCCTTATCTCGTTTTCCATGCTAACAGAGTGGTTCTGAGAACACACCCGAGTTTCCTACCTAAGGTGATCTCGGATTTTCATATCAATCAGTCAGTTACTCTACCCACATTCTTTCTAAATCCGACCACTCCCCCTGAGAGGGCGTTACATTCACTTGATCTAAAAAGGGTTCCGAAATTCTACCTTGATAGAACGAAGGGCATAAGAAAGTTGGACCGTCTTTGTGAACTATGGTCAAATGCACACTGGTTTTCCTTCCTATAAACAGTCCATTGCTAGATGGATAGTATCTTGTATCACCTTATGTTATCAGTTTGCTAACAAACAGCTCCCTGGCAGGCCAAAGGCTTATTCCATAGGTTTCAGGGACGTTATAGTTAGAAATTAGCATTTAAAAAACCTTAGAAATTCACTGAAAAAACCACAGGTTTTAGGGACGTTATAGTTAGTTGGACATTTCACTCGTACAAAACCAGAGAAATCCAGCCGTTATAGTTAGTTGAGCTAACTATACCTCGCACCCCTGCGACAGTGACATTGTCAGTGACATCACTGAGGACATCACTGATGACATCTCAAATGACATCACTGATGACATCATCCAGTGACTGTGTGTTTCTGTAAAGTTTAAATATGTTTTATATATATATATATATATGCCAAGGTGTATTGAAGAACGAGTGGGTGTATAAGTGTCTGAATGGATGATTTAGTAGGTGCGTGACTGACTGTATAAGTGAGTGATTAAACGTGTTTTAATGAATGCATGGGTTAGTGACTAAACTGTGTGAATGTCTGTATCAGTCTGTCAGTTGGTGTGTAAGCGGCTGCATGGGTTGGTGAGTAGCTACATGAGTGTCTATATGGGTTATTGATTGGTTGCCTGAGTATCTGTATGGGAGCCTGAGTGTCTGTGTGGGTGTGTGACTCTGCATAGATGTGTCAGTGGGTGATTCACTGGGTGTATGGGTTCAAGAGTGCATCTGTGAAGGGCTGTATGGGTGGGTAGGTGTGTGTATGGGTGTGTTGGGTGAATGGATGTCTCAGTGGTACATGTGTGAGTAACTACATATGTGAAAGGCAGTATATGTGAGTGTTGAAGTATATAAATGACTATACGTGAGAGTGAGTGATTGTGAGATTGGCTGTATGGATGAGTGTGTGCTTGTATCAGTGATTGTATAAGAGAGTAAGTATGTGTTAGTATCTGTATGAATAAGTGAGGTGGTGTGTGTATAACTATAGGTGAGTAAATGGGAGTGTGATTGATTCTTTGCATGACTGACTAGGTGTGTGAGTAACTATGGATGAGTGGCAGTGTGTGAGTGTCTGTATAGATGCATGAGTGCAAATGATAGTGCTGTATTGATGAGTGACTGCATGTATGAGTGACTGTATGGGTGAATGAGTAGATGTGTGTGTAAACCTAGGAATCAGTGAGTGGGTATGTTGTAACTGGTATTGGTGTGTCTATGGTTTTGAAAATGGTAGTCTGTATTTTAGAGTGGGTGTATCAAAGGTTATATTAGGGTGTGAGGAGGTGCATCAGATTATCACGTGGATGATGTCATCAGTGATGTCATCAGTGATGTCATTTGAGATGTCATCAGTGATGTCACTGACCATGTCATGAATGATGTAATATGTGATGTCATCAGCAGTGCATTGCGGGGGCGCGAGTTATAGTTAGCTGAACTAACTATAACGGCTGAATTTCTCTGGTTTTGTACTAGTGAAATGTCCAACTAACTATAACGTCCCTGAAACCTGTGGTTTTTTTCAGTTAATTTTTAAGGATTTTTAAATGCTAATTTCTAACTATAACGTCCCTGAAACCTATGGTTTTTTCAGTGAATTTCAAAGTTTTTTTAATGCTAATTTCTATCTATAACGTCCCTGAAACCTATGGTTTTTTTCAGTGAATTTCAAAGGTTTTTTAAATGCTAAATTATAACTATAACGTCCCTAAAACCTATGGTTTTTTCAGTGAATTTCTAAGGTTTTTTAAATGAAAATTTCTAACTATGCCTATAGATGTAGGACATGTGCAGAAAGAGGAAGAAAGGCACAGAAAGAAGCAAGAGAAATGCAGAAAGAGGCAACAGACGTCCAGAAAGAGGAAGAAAGGTGCAGAAAGAAGCACGAGATATGCAGAAAGAACCAACACAGGTGCAGAAAGAGGCCGTGTTCAAAGTCATCCTGTGTCCTGGGCACCCCCCAACTTTTTGCTGACTGGTACTGGTGGTAACTGACTCTGACTGACCCTGGGCCCTGCCTAACCATGCTGAAAGACACTTAGAATACAGTGAAAACACCTACATACACTAGGGTACACTATGGGTTGGGGTACCCCTGTGATTGGCATGACCTCCCCTGTAAGGCCCTAGTACATAATAGGGCAGGGGGATTAAAACTACCTCCAAGTCCCTAGCATATAATAAGGCATGGCAGTTTAGAGGCCAGCAGCCCTTTTCTGCACTTGCATGTGTGCACTGCTGAACCTGAGGTCAGTTTAAAAGTAGCCCTATGTGTGCGGAAAGAGGCAAGAGAGGAGCAGAAAGAGGCAAGAGAGGAGCAGGAAGAAGGGTGCAGAAAGAGGCAAGAGAGGTGCAGAAAGAAGCAAGAGAGGTACAGAAAGAAGCAAGAGAAGTACAGAAAGAAGGAACAGAGGTACAGAAAGAGGCAAGAGGGGTGCAGAAAGAGGCAAAAGGGGTGCAGAAAGAAGCGAGAGGTGCAGAAAGAAACAAAAGTAGTGCAGAAAGAAGGAACAGGTGCAGAAAGAGGCAACAGGGGTGAAGAAAGAGGGAAAAGGAGTGCAGAAAGAAGCACGAGTGGTGCAGAAAGAAGCAAGAGAGGTGCAGAAAGAGGCAAGAGGGGTGCAGAAAGAGGCACAAAGGGTACAGAAAGGCACAAAGGTTGCAGAAAGAAGAAATGTGCAGCAAGAAACAAAAGAAGTGCTGAAAGAAGGAACAGAGGTGCAGAAAGAAGCTACAGGGATGAAGGAAGAGGGGTGCACTAAGAAGCACGAGTGGTACAGAAAGAAGCAAGAGTAGTGCAGAAAGAAGCAACAGAGGTGCAGAAAGAGGCAAGAGGGGTGCAAAAAGAAGGAAGAGGAGTGCAGAAAGAGGCACGAGGGGTGCAGAAAGAAGCAAGAGATGTGCAGCAAGAAACAAAAGAAGTGCAGAAAGAAGGAACAGAGGTGCAGAAAGTGGCAAAAGAGGTGCAGGAAGAGGGAAGAAGGGTGCAGAAAGAAGGAACGGGTGCAGAAATAGGCAAGAGAGGTGCAGAAAGAAGCAAGAGAAATGCATAAAGAAGCAACAGACATGCAGGAAGGGGGAAGTGGGGTGGAGAAAGAGGCAAGAGTGATACAGAAAGAAACAAGAGAGGTGCAGAAAGAAACAAAAGAAGTGCAGAAAGAAGGAACAGAGGTACAGAAAGAGGCAAGAGGGTTGCAGAAAGAAGCAAGAGACATGCAGAAAGAAGCAAGAGAGTTGCAGAAAGAAACAAAAGAAGTGCCGAAAGAAGGAACAGAGGTGCAGAAAGAGGCAACAGGGGTGAAGAAAGAGGGGTGCAGAAAGAAGCACGAGTGGTGCAAAAATAAACGAGAGGTGCAGAAAGAAGCGAGAGCAGTACAGAAAGAAGCAACAGAGGTGCAGAAAGAAGCAAAAGAGGTGCAGAAAGAAGTAACGGAGGTACAGAAAGAGGCAAGAGAGGTGCAAAAAGAGGGAAGAGGGGTGCAGAAAGAGGCACAAAGGGTGCAGAAACAAGCAAGAGATGTGCAGCAAGAAGCAAACAAAGTGCAGAAAGAAGGAACAGAGGTGCAGAAAGAGGCAACAGGGGTGAAGTACGAGGGAAGAGGGGTGCAGAAAGAAGCAGGAGTGGTGCAGAAAGAAGCAAGAGAGGTGCAGAAAGAGGCAAGAGGGGTGCAAAAAGAGGGAAGAGCGGTGCAGAAAGAGTCTTAAAGGGTGCAGAAAGAAGCAAGAGATGTGCAGCAAGAAACAAAAGAAGTGCTGAAAGAAGGAACAGAGGTGCAGATAGAGGCAACAGGGGTGAATAAAGAGGGAAGAGGCGTGCAGAAAGAAGCAAGGGAGGTGCAGAAAAAAGCAAGAGTAGTGCAGAAAGAAGCAACAGAGGTGCAGAAAGAGGCAAGATGGGTGCAAAAAGAGGCAAGAGAGGTGCAGAAAGAAGCAAGAGAAATACATAAAGAAGCAACAGACATGCAGAAAGGGGGAAGTGGGGTGGAGAAAGAGGTAAGAGGGATACAGAAAGATACAAAAGGTGCAGAAAGAAACAAGTGCAGAAAGAAGGAACAGGTGCAGAAAGAGGCAAGAGGGGTGAAGAAAGAGGGAAGAGGGGTACAGAAAGAAGCATGAGTGGTGCAGAAAGAAGCAAGAGAGGTGCAGAAGGAGGCAAGAGGGGTGCAGAAAGAGGGAAGAGGGTGCAGAAAGAAGCACGAGTGGTGCAGAAAGAAGCACGAGTGGTGCAGAAAGAAGCAGAGTAGTGCAGAAAGAAGCAAGAGAGGTGCAGAAAGAGGCAAGAGGGGTGCAAAAAGAAGGAAGAGGGGTGCAGAAAGAGGCACGAGGGGTACAGAAAGAAGCAAGGGACATGAAGAGAGTTGCAGAATGAAAATAAAGAAGTGCAGAAAGAAGGAACAGAGGTGCAGAAAGAGGCAACGGGTGAAGAAAGGGAAGAGGAGTGCAGAAAGAAGCATGAGTGGTGGAGAAAGAAGCAAAAGAGGTGCAGAAAGAAGCAAGAGTAGTGCAAAAAGAAGGAAGAGGGGTGCAGAAAGAGGCACGAGGGGTGCAGAAAGAAGCAAGAGATGTGCAGCAAGAAACAAAAGAAGTGCAGGAAGAAGAAACAGGTGCAGAAAGAAGCAAAATGGGTGCAGAAAGAGGGAAGGGTGCAGAAAGAAGGAACGGGTGCAGAAAGAAGCAAGAGAAATGCATAAAGAAGCAACAGAAATGCAGAAAGGGGGAATTGGGGTGGAGAAAGAGGCAAGAGGGATACAGAAAGAAACGAGAGGTGCAGAAAGAAGGAACAGAGGTGCAGAAAGAGGCAAGGGGGTGCAGAAAGAGGGAAGAGGGGTGCAGAAAGAAGCAAGAGATATGCAGAAAGAAGCAAGAGAGGAGCAGAATGAAGCAACAGAGGTGCATAAAAAGGCAAGGGGGGTGCAAACAAAGGGAAGAGGGGTGCAGAAAGAAGCAAGAGAGGTGCAGAAAGAAGCAAGAGTACTGCAGAAAGAAGCAACAGAGGTGCAGAAAGAGGCAAGAGTGGTGCATAAAGAGGGAAGAGGGGTGCATAAAGAGGGAAGAGGGGTGCAGAAAGAAGCAAGAGATGTGCAAAAAGAAGCAAGAGTGGTGCAGAAAGAAGCAAGAGGTGCAGAAAGAGGCAAGATGGGTGCAAAAAGAGGTAACAGGGGTGCAGAAAGAGGCACGAGGGGTGCAGAAAGAGGCACGAGGGGTGCAGAAAGAAGCAAGAGATGTGCAGAAAGAAGCAAGAGTGGTGCAGAAAGAAGCAAGAGTACTGCAGAAAGAAGCAACAGAGGTGCAGAAAGAGGCAAGAGTGGTGCAAAAAGAGGGAAGAGGGGTGCAGAAAGAGGGAAGAGGGGTGCAGAAAGAGGGAAGAGGGGTGCAGAAAGAAGCACGAGTGGTGCAGAAAGAAGCAAGAGAGGTGCAGAAAGAGGCAAGAGGGGTGCAAAAAGAGGGATGAGGGGTGCAGAAAGAGGCACAAAGGGTGCAGAAAGAAGCAAGTGATGTGCAGCAAGAAGCAAAAAAGTGCAGAAAGAAGGAACAGAGGTGCAGAAAGAGGCAACAGGGGTGAAGAAAGAGGTTAGAGGGGTGCAGAAAGCACGATTGGTGCATAAAGAAGCACGAAAGGTGCAGAAAGAAGCAACAGGTGCAGAAGTTGGCAAGAGGGGTGCAAAAAGAAGGAAGAGGTGCAGAAAGAAGCAAGAGATGTGCAGCAAGAAACAAGAAGTGCAGAAAGAGGAAATATAGGTGAAGAAGGGTGCAGAAAGAAGGAACGGGTGCAGAAAGAGGCAAGAGAGGTGCAGAAAGAAGCAAGAGAAATGCATAAAGAAGCAACAGACATGCAGAAACAGAGAAGTGGGGTGGAGAAAGAGGCAAGAGTGATACAGAAAGAGGGAAGAAGGGTGTGAAAGAGGCACGAGGGGTACAGAAAGAAGCGAGAGACATGCAGAAAGAAGCAAGAGTTCCAAAAAGAAACAAAAGAAGTGCAGAAATAAGGAACAAAGGTGCAGAAAGAGGCAACAGGGGTGAAGAAAGAGGGAAGAGGGGTTCAGAAAGAAGCACTAGTGGTGCAGAAAGAAGCAAGAGAGGTGCAGAAAGAAGCAAGAGTAGTGCAGAAAGAAGCAATAGAGGTGCAGAAAGAGGCAAGAGGGGTACAAAAAGAAGGAAGACGGGTGCAGAAAGAGGCACACAGCGTGCAGAAAGAAGCAAGAGATGTGCAGCAAGAAACAAAAGAAGTGCAGATAGAAGGAACAGAGGTGCAGAAAGGCAACATGGGTGAAGGAAGAGGGGTGCAGAAAGAAGCACGAGTGGTGCAGAAAGAAGCAAGAGAGGTGCAGAAAGAAGCAAGAGTAGTGCAGAAAGAAGGAAGAGGGGTGCAGAAAGAAGCAAGAGTAGTGCAGAAAGAAGGAACAGAGGTGCAGAAAGAGGGAAGAAGGGTGCAGAAAGAAGCAAGAGACATGCAGAAAGAAGCAAGAGAGTTGCAGAAAGAAACAAAGAAGTGCAGAAAGAAGGAACAGAGGTTCAGAAAGAGGCAACAGAGGTGAAGAAAGAGGGGTGCAGAAAGAAGCATGAGTGGTGCAAAAAGAAGCAAGAGAGGTGCAGAAAGAAGCAACATAGGTGCAGAAAGAGGCAACAGGGGTGCAAAAAGATGGAAGACTGGTGCAGAAAGAGGCAAGAGTTCCAAAAAGAAACAAAAGAAGTGCAGAAATAAGGAACAAAGGTGCAGAAACAGGCAACAGGGGTGAAGAAAGAGGGAAGAGGGGTTCAGAAAAAAGCACGAGTGGTGCAGAAAGAAGCAAGAGAGGTGCAGAAAGAAGCAAGAGTAGTGCAGAAAGAAGCAATAGAGGTGCAGAAAGAGGCAAGAGGGGTACAAAAAGAAGGAAGACGGGTGCAGAAAGAGGCACACAGCGTGCAGAAAGAAGCAAGAGATGTGCAGCAAGAAACAAAAGAAGTGCAGATAGAAGGAACAGAGGTGCAGAAAGGCAACATGGGTGAAGGAAGAGGGGTGCAGAAAGAAGCACGAGTGGTGCAGAAAGAAGCAAGAGAGGTGCAGAAAGAAGCAAGAGTAGTGCAGAAAGAAGGAAGAGGGGTGCAGAAAGATGCACGAGGGGTGCAGAAAGAGCAAGAGAGTTGCAAAAAGAAACAAAGAAGTGCAGAAAGAAGGAACAGAGGTTCAGAAAGAGGCAACAGAGGTGAAGAAAGAGGGGTGCAGAAAGAAGCATGAGTGGTGCAAAAAGAAGCAAGAGAGGTGCAGAAAGAAGCAACATAGGTGCAGAAAGAGGCAACAGGGGTGCAAAAAGATGGAAGACTGGTGCAGAAAGAGGCAAGAGATATGCAGCAAGAAGCAAAAGAAGTGCAGAAAGAAGGAACAGAGGTGCAGAAAGAGGCAACAGGGGTGAAGAAAGAGGTTAGAGCGGTGCAGAAAGTAGCACGATTGGTGCATAAAGAAGCAAGAGAGGTGCGGAAAGAAGCAAGAGAGGTGCAGAAAGAAGCAAGAGTAGTGCAGAAAGAGGCAAAATAGGTGCAGAAAGAAGGAAAAAGGGTACAGAAAGAAGGAACGGTGCAGAAAGAGGCAAGAGAGGTGCAGAAAGAAGCAAGAGAAATGCATAAAGAAGCAACAGACATGCAGAAAGGTGGAAGTGGGGTGGAGAAAGAGGCAAGAGGGATACAGAAAGAAACGAGAGGTGCAGAAAGAAACAAAAGAAGTGCAGAAAGAAGGAACAGAGGTGCAGAAAGAGGCAAGAGAGGTGTGAAAGAGGCGGGAGGGGTGCAGAAAAAAGCACGAGAAATGCATAAAGAAGCAACAGACATGCAGAAAGGGGGAAGTGGGGTGGAGAAAGAGGCAAGAGGGGTGCAAAAAGAGGGAAGACAGGTGCAGAAAGGGGCACAAAGGGTGCAGAAAGAAGCAAGAGAAATGCATAAAGAAGCAACAGACATGCAGAAAGGGGGAAGTGGAGTGGAGAAAGAGACCAGAGGGATACAGAAAGAAACAAGAGAGGTGTAGAAAGAAACAAAAGAAGTGCAGAAAGAAGGAACCGAGGTGCAGAAAGAGGCATGAGGGGTGCAGGAAGAGGGGTGTGAAAGAGGCACGAGGGGTGCAGAAAGAGGGAAGAGTGGTGCAGAAAGAAGCAAGAGATGTGCAGCAAGAAACAAAAGAAGTGCAGGAAGAAGAAACAGGTGCAGAAAAGGGCAAAAGAGGTGCAGAAAGAGGGAAGAAGGGTGCAGAAAGAAGGAATGGGTGCAGAAAGAGGCAAGAGAGGTGCAGAAAGAAGCAAGAGAGGTGCAGAAAGAAGAAAGAGTAGTGCAGAAAGAAGCAACATAGGTGCAGAAAGAGGCACGAGGGGTGCAGAAAGGGAAGAGGGGTGTGAAAGAGGCACGAAGGGTGCAGAAAGAAACAAAAGAAGTGCAGAAAGAAGGAACAGAGGTGCAGAAAGAGGCAACAGGGGTGCAGAAAGAAGCAAGAGATATGCAGAAAGAAGCAAGAGTTGCAAAAAGAAACGAGGTGCAGAAAGAAGGAACAGAGATGCAGAAAGAGGCAGCAGAGGTAAGGAAAGAGGGAAAAGGGGTGCAGAAAGAATCACGAGTGGTGCAAAAAGAAGCAAGAGAGGTGCAGAAAGAAGCAAGAGTAGTGCAGAAAGAAGGAACAGAGTTGCAGAAAGAGGCAACAGCATGAAGGAAGAGGGGTGCAGAAAGAAGCAAGAGAGGAGCAGAATGAAGCAACAGAGGTGCATAAAAAGGCAAGGGGGGTGCAAACAAAGGGAAGAGGGGTGCAGAAAGAGGCAAGAGGGGTGCAGAAAGAAGCAAGAGATGTGCAAAAAGAAGCACGAGTGGTGCAGAAAGAAGCGAGAGGTGCAGAAAGAAGCAAGAGTACTGCAGAAAGAAGCAACAGAGGTGCAGAAAGAGGCAAGAGTGGTGCATAAAGAGGGAAGAGGGGTGCATAAAGAGGGAAGAGGGGTGCAGTAAGAAGCACGAGTGGTGCAGAAAGAAGCAAGAGAGGTGCAGAAAGAAGCAAGAGTAGTGCAGAAAGAAGGAACAGAGTTGCAGAAAGAGGCAACAGCATGAAGGAAGAGGGGTGCAGAAAGAAGCAAGAGAGGAGCAGAATGAAGCAACAGAGGTGCATAAAGAGGCAAGGGAGTGCAAACAAAGGGAAGAGGGGTGCAGAAAGAGGCAAGAGGGTGCAGAAAGAAGCAAGAGATGTGCAAAAAGAAGCACGAGTGGTGCAGAAAGAAGCAGAGAGGTGCAGAAAAAGCAAGAGTACTGCAGAAAGAAGCAACAGAGGTGCAGAAAGAGGCAAGAGTGGTGCATAAAGAGGGAAGAGGGGTGCATAAAGAGGGAAGAGGGGTGCAGTAAGAAGCACGAGTGGTGCAGAAAGAAGCAAGAGAGGTGCAGAAAGAAGAAAGAGTAGTGCAGAAAGAAGCAACATAGGTGCAGAAAGAGGCAAGAGGGGTGCAAAAAGAGGCACGAGGGGTGCAGAAAGAGGCACGAGGGGTGCAGAAAGGGAAGAGGGGTGTGAAAGAGGCACGAAGGGTGCAGAGAGAAGCAAGAGACATGCAGAAAGAAGGAAGAGCGTTGCAGAAAGAAACAAAAGAAGTGCAGAAAGAAGGAACAGAGGTGCAGAAAGAGGCAACAGGGGTGAAGAAAGAGGGAAGAGGGGTGCAGAAAGAAGCACAAGTGGTGCAGAAAGAAGCAATAGAGGTGCAGAAAGAGGCAAGAGGGGTGCAAAAAGAAGCAAGAGATGTGCAGCAAGAAACAAAAGAAGTGCTGAAAGAAGGAACAGAGGTGCAGAAAGAGGCAACAGGGGTGAATAAAGAGGGAAGAGGCGTGCAGAAAGAAGCACGAGTAGTGCAAAAAGAAGCAAGGGAGGTGCAGAAAAAAGCAAGAGAAATGCATAAAGAAGCAACAGACATGCAGAAAGGGGGAAGTGGAGTGGAGAAAGAGACAAGAGGGATACAGAAAGAAACAAGAGAGGTGTAGAAAGAAACAAAAGAAGTGCAGAAAGAAGGAACAGAGGTGCAGAAAGAGGCATGAGGGGTGCAGAAAGAGGAAGAGGGGTGTAGAAAGAGGCACGAGGGTGCAGAAAGAGGGAAGAGGGGTTCAGAAAGAAGCAAGAGATGTGCAGCAAGAAACAAATGAAGAGCAGGAAGAAGAAACAGGTGCAGAAAGAGGCAAAAGAGGTGCAGAAAGAGGGAAGAAGGGTGCAGAAAGAAGGAATGGGTGCAGAAAGGAAAGAGGTGCAGAAAGAAGCAAGAGAAATGCATAAAGAAGCAACAGACATGCAGAAAGGGGGAACTGGGGTGGAGAAAGAGGCAAGAGGGATACAGAAAGAAACAAGAGAGGTGCAGAAAGAAACAAAAAAAGTGCAGAAAGAAGGAACAGAGGTGCAGAAAGAGGCAAGAGGGGTGCAAAAAGAAGGAAGAGGGGTGCAGAAAGAGGCGCGAGGGGTGCAGAAAGAAGCAAGAGATGTGCAGCATGAAACAAAAGGAGTGCAGAAAGAAGAAAAAGAGGTGCAGAAAGGCAAAAGAGGTGCAGAAAGAAGGAACAGGGGTGCAGAAAGAGGCAAGAGAGGTGCAGAAAGAAGCAACAGACATGCAGAAAGGGGGAACTGGGTTGCAGAAAGAGGCGAGAAAGGTGCAGAAAGAAGCAAGAGAAATGCATAAAGAAGCAGCAGACTTGCAGAAAGGGGGAAGTGGGTGGAGAAAGAGGCAAGAGGGATACAGAAAGAAACGAGAGGTGCAGAAAGAAACAAAAGTGCAGAAAGAGGCAAGAGGGGTGCAGAAAGAGGGAAGAGGGGTGTGAAAGAGGCGGGAGGGGTGCAGAAAGAAGCAAGAGAAATGCATAAAGAAGCAACAGACCTGCAGAAAGGGGGAAGTGGGGTGGAGAAAGAGGCAAGAGGGATGCAGAAAGAATCAAGAGAGGTGCAGAAAGAAACAAGAGAGTGCAGAAAGAAGGAACAGAGGTGCAGAAAGAGGTAAGAGGGGTGTAGAAAGAGGCACGAGGGGTGCAGAAAGAAGCAAGAGATGTGCAGCAAGAAAAAAAGAAGTGCAGAAAGAAGGAACAGAGGTGCAGAAAGAGGCAACATGGGTGAAGAAAGAGGGGTGCAGAAAGAAGCACGAGTTGTGCAGAAAGAGGCAAGAGGTGCAGAAAAAAGCAAGTGTAGTGCAGAAAGAAGGAAGAGGGGTGCAGAAAGAGGCACGAGGGGTGCAGAAAGAAGCAAGAGATGTGGAGCAAGAAACAAAAGAAGTGCAGAAAGAAGGAACAGAGGTGCAAAAGGAGGTGCAGAAAGAGGGAAGAAGGGTGCAGAAAGAAGGAACAGTGGTGCAGAAAGAGGCAAGAGGTGCAGATAGAAGCAAGAGAAATGCATAAAGAGCAACAGACATGCAGAAAGGGAGAACTGGGGTGGAGAAAGAGACAAGAGGGATACAGAAAGAAACAAGAGAGGTGCAGAAAGAAACAAAGAAGTGCAGAAAGAAGGAGCAGAGGTGCAGAAAGAGGCAAGAAGGGTGCAGAAAGAGGGAAGAGGGGTGTGAAAGAGGCACGAGGGGTGCAGAAAGAGGGCAAGAGAGGTGCAGAAAGAAACGAAAGAAGTGCAGAAAGAAGGAACAGAGGTGCAGAAAGAGGCAACAGGGGTGAAGAAAGAGGGAAGAGGGGTGCAGAAAGAGGCACAAGTGGTGTAGAAAGGAGCAAGATGAGGTGCAGAAAGAAACAAGAGTAGTGCAGAAAGGAGCAACAGAGGTGCAGAAAGAGGTAAGAGTGGTGCAGAAAGAGGAAGAGGGTGCAGAAAGAGGCACAAAGGGTGCAGAAAGAAGCAACAGAGGTGCAGAAAGGCGGAACTGGGGTGGAGAAAGAGGCAAGAGGGATACAGAAAGAAACAAGAGAGGTGCAGAAAGAAACAAAGAAGTGCAGAAAGAAGGAACAGAGGTGCAGAAAGAGGCAACATGGGTGAAGAAAGAGTAGTGCAGAAAGAAGCAACATAGGTGCAGAAAGAGGCAAGAGGGGTGCAAAAAGAGGGAAGAGGGGTGCAGAAAGAGGCACGAGGGATGCAGAAAGGGAAGAGGGGTGTGAAAGAGGCACGAAGGGTGCAGAGAGAAGCAAGAGACATGCAGAAAGAAGGAAGAGCGTTGCAGAAAGAAACAAAAGAAGTGCAGAAAGAAGGAACAGAGGTGCAGAAAGAGGCAACAGGGGTGAAGAAAGAGGGAAGAGGGGTGCAGAAAGAAGCACAGAGTGGTGCAGAAAGAAGCAAGAGTAGTGCAGAAAGAAGCAATAGAGGTGCAGAAAGAGGCAAGAGAGGTGCAGAAAGAAGCAAGAGATGTGCAGCAAGAAACAAAAGAAGTGCAGAAAGAAGGAACAGAGGTGCAGAAAGAGGCAACAGGGGTGAATAAAGAGGGAAGAGGCGTGCAGAAAAAAGCAAGAGAAATGCATAAAGAAGCAACAGACATGCAGAAAGGGGGAAGTGGAGGTGGAGAAAGAGACAAGAGGGATACAGAAAGAAGTGAGAGGTGTAGAAAGAAACAAAAGAAGTGCAGAAAGAAGGAACAGAGGTGCAGAAAGGCATGAGGGGTGCAGAAAGGGAAGAGGGGTGTGAAAGAGGCACGAGGGGTGCAGAAAGAGGGAAGAGGGGTTCAGAAAGAAGCAAGAGATGTGCAGCAAGAAACAAATGAAGTGCAGGAAGAAGAAACAGGTGCAGAAAGAGGCAAAAGAGGTGCAGAAAGAGGGAAGAAGGGTGCAGAAAGAAGGAATGGGTGCAGAAAGAGGAAAGAGAGGTGCAGAAAGAAGCAAGAGAAATGCATAAAGAAGCAACAGACATGCAGAAAGGGGGAACTGGGGTGGAGAAAGAGGCAAGAGGGATACAGAAAGAATCAAGAGAGGTGCAGAAAGAAACAAAGAAGTGCAGAAAGAAGGAACAGAGGTGCAGAAAGAGGTAAGAGAGGGGGTGTGAAAGAGGCACGAGGGGTGCAGAAAGAAGCAAGAGATGTGCAGCAAGAAAAAAAAGAAGTGCAGAAAGAAGGAACAGAGGTGCAGAAAGAGGCAACATGGGTGAAGAAAGAAGGGTGCAGAAAGAAGCACAGAGTTGTGCAGAAAGAGGCAAGAGAGAGTGCAGAAAGAAGCAAGAGTAGTGCAGAAAGAAGGAAGAGGGGTGCAGAAAGAGGCACGAGGGGTGCAGAAAGAAGCAAGAGATGTGCAGCAAGAAACAAGAGAAGTGCAGAAAGAAGGAACAGAGGTGCAAAAGGAGGTGCAGAAAGAGGGAAGAAGGGTGCAGAAAGAAGGAACAGTGGTGCAGAAAGAAGCAAGAGAGTGCAGAAAGAAGCAAGAGAAATGCATAAAGAAGCAACAGACATGCAGAAAGGGAGAACTGGGGTGGAGAAAGAGACAAGAGGGATACAGAAAGAAACAAGAGAGGTGCAGAAAGAAACAAAGAAGTGCAGAAAGAAGGAACAGAGGTGCAGAAAGAGGCAAGAGGGGTGCAAAAAGAGGGAAGACAGTGCAGAAAGAGGCACGAGGGGTGCAGAAAGAAGCAAAAGAAGTGCAGAAAGAAGGAACAGAGGTGCAGAAAGAGGCAACAGGGGTGAAGAAAGAGGGAAGAGGGGTGCAGAAAGAAGCACAGAGTGGTGCAAAAAGAGCAAGAGAGGTGCAGAAAGAAGCAAGAGTAGTGCAGAAAGAGAGCAACAGAGGTTCAGAAAGAGGTAAGAGTGGTGCAGAAAGAGGCAAGAGGGGTGCAGAAAGAGGCACAGAGAGGTGCAGAAAGAAGCAACAGAGGTGCAGAAAGGCGGAACTGGGGTGGAGAAAGAGGCAAGAGGGATACAGAAAGAAACAAGAGAGGTGCAGAAAGAAACAAAAGAAGTGCCGAAAGAAGGAACAGAGGTGCAGAAAGAGGCAACATGGGTGAAGAAAGAGTAGTGCAGAAAGAAGCAACATAGGTGCAGAAAGAGGCAAGAGGGGTGCAAAAAGAGGGAAGAGGGGTGCAGAAAGAGGCACGAGGGGTGCAGAAAGAGGAAGAGAGGTGTAGAAAGAGGCACGAGGAGTGCAGAAAGAAGCAAGAGACATGCAGAAAGAAGCAAGAGAGTTGCAGAAAGAAACAAAAGAAGTGCAGAAAGAAGGAACAGAGGTGCAGAAAGAGGCAAGAGGGGTGAAGAAAGAGGGAAGTGGGGTGCAGAAAGAAGCACAAGTGGTGCACAAAGTAGCAAGAGAGGTGTAGAAAGAAGCAATAGAGGTGCAGAAAGAGGCAAGAGGGGTGCAGAAAGAAGCAAGAGATGTGCAGCAAGAAACAAAAGAAGTGCAGAAAGAAGGAACAGAGGTGCAGAAAGAGGCAACAGGGGTGAAGAAAGAGGGAAGAGGGTGCAGAAAGAAGCACGAGTGGTGCAGAAAGAAGCAAGAGAGGTGCAGAAAGAAGCAAGAGAAATGCAGAAAGAAGCAACAGACATGCAGAAAGAGGGAAGTGGAGTGGAGAAAGAGACAAGAGGGATACAGAAAGAAACAAGAGAGGTGCAGAAAGAAACAAAAGAAGTGCAGAAAGAAGGAACAGAGGTGCAGAAAGAGGCATGAGGGGTGCAGAAAGAGGAAGAGGGGTGTAGAAAGAGGCACGAGGGTGCAGAAAGAGGGAAGAGGGGTTCAGAAAGAAGCAAGAGATGTGCAGAAAGAAACAAAAGAAGTGCAGAAAGAAGAAACAGAGTGCAGAAAGAGGCAAGAGAGGTGCAGAAAGAGGGAAGAAGGGTGCAGAAAGAAGGAGATGGGTGCAGAAAGAGGCAAGAGAGGTGCAGAAAGAAGCAAGAGAAATGCATAAAGAAGCAACAGACATGCAGAAAGGGGGAACTGGGGTGGAGAAAGAGGCAAGAGGGATACAGAAAGAAACAAGAGAGGTGCAGAAAGAAACAAAAAAAGTGCAGAAAGAAGGAACAGAGGTGCAGAAAGAGGCAAGAGGGGTGCAAAAAGAAGGAAGAGGGGTGCAGAGAGGCGCGAGGGGTGCAGAAAGAAGCAAGAGATGTGCAGCATGAAACAAAAGGAGTGCAGAAAGAAGAAAAAGAGGTGCAGAAAGGCAAAAGAGGTGCAGAAAGAAGGAACAGGGGTGCAGAAAGAGGCAAGAGAGGTGCAGAAAGAAGCAAGAGAAATGCATAAAGAAGCAACAGACATGCAGAAAGAGGGAACTGGGTTGCAGAAAGAGGCGAGAGAGGTGCAGAAAGAAGCAAGAGAAGTGCATAAAGAAGCAGCAGACTTGCAGAAAGGGGAAGAGGGTGGAGAAAGAGGCAAGAGGGATGCAGAAAGAAGCAACGAGAGGTGCAGAAAGAAACAAAGAAGTGCAGAAAGAGGCAAGAGGGTGCAGAAAGAGGCAAGAGGGGTGTAGAAAGAGGCGAGAGAGGGTGCAGAAAGAAGCAAGAGAAGTGCAGAAAGAAGCAACAGAGCTGCAGAAAGAGGGAAGTGGGGTGGAGAAAGAGGCAAGAGGGATACAGAAAGAAGCAAGAGAGGTGCAGAAAGAAACAAAGAAGTGCAGAAAGAAGGAACAGAGGTGCAGAAAGAGGTAAGAGGGGTGTAGAAAGAGGCACGAGGGGTGCAGAAAGAAGCAAGAGATGTGCAGCAAGAAACAAAGAAGTGCAGAAAGAAGGAACAGAGGTGCAGAAAGAGGCAACATGGGTGAAAGAGAAGAGGGGTGCAGAAAGAAGCACGAGTGGTGCAGAAAGAGGCAAGAGAGGTGCAGAAAGAAGCAAGAGAAGTGCAGAAAGAAGGAAGAGGGGTGCAGAAAGAGGCACGAGGGGTGCAGAAAGAAGCAAGAGATGTGCAGCAAGAAACAAAAGAAGTGCAGAAAGAAGGAACAGAGGTGCAAAAGGAGGTGCAGAAAGAGGGAAGAAGGGTGCAGAAAGAAGGAACAGTGGTGCAGAAAGAGGCAAGAGGTGCAGAAAGAAGCAAGAGAAATGCATAAAGAAGCAACAGACATGCAGAAAGGGAGAACTGGGGTGGAGAAAGAGGCAAGAGGGATACAGAAAGAAACAAGAGAGGTGCAGAAAGAAACAAAGAAGTGCAGAAAGAAGGAACAGAGGTGCAGAAAGAGGCAAGAGGGGTGCAGAAAGAGGGAAGAGGGTGTGAGAAAGAGGCACGAGGGTGCAGAAAGAGGCAAGAGAGGTGCAGAAAGAAACGAAGAAGTGCAGAAAGAAGGAACAGAGGTGCAGAAAGAGGCAACAGGGGTGCAGAAAGAGGGAAGAGGGGTGCAGAAAGAGGCACGAGTGGTGCAGAAAGAAGCAAGAGAGGTGCAGAAAGAAACAAGAGTAGTGCAGAAAGAAGCAACAGAGGTTCAGAAAGAGGTAAGAGTGGTGCAAAAAGAGGGAAGGGGTGCAGAAAGAGGCACAAAGGGTGCAGAAAGAAGCAAGAGATGTGCAGCAAGAAACAAAAGAAGTGCAGAAAGAAGGAACAGAGGTGCAGAAAGAGGGAAGAAGGGTGCAGAAAGAAGCAAGAGACATGCAGAAAGAGCAAGAGAGTTGCAGAAAGAAACAAAGAAGTGCAGAAAGAAGGAACAGAGGTGCAGAAAGAGGCAACAGAGGTGCAGAAAGAGAAGAGGGTGCAGAAAGAAGCATGAGTGGTGCAGAAAGAAGCAAGAGAGGTGCAGAAAGAAGCAACAGAGGTGCAGAAAGAGGCAACAGGGGTGCAGAAAGATGGAAGAGTGGTGCAGAAAGAGGCAAGAGAGATGCAGAAAGAAGCAAGAGAAGTGCAGAAAGAAGGAACAGAGGTGCAGAAAGAGGCAACAGGGGTGAAGAAAGAGGTAAGAGGGGTGCAGAAAGTAGCACGATGGGTGCAGAAAGAAGCAAGAGAGGTGCAGAAAGAAGCAAGAGAGGTGCAGAAAGAAGCAACAGAGGTGCAGAAAGAGGCAACAGGGGTGCAGAAAGATGGAAGACTGGTGCAGAAAGAGGCAAGAGATGTGCAGAAAGAAGCAAAAGAAGTGCAGAAAGAAGGAACAGAGGTGCAGAAAGAGGCAACAGGGGTGAAGAAAGAGGTTAGAGCGGTGCAGAAAGTAGCACGAGTGGTGCAGAAAGAAGCAAGAGGGGTGCAGAAAGAAGCAAGAGAGGTGCAGAAAGAAGGGTACAGAAAGAAGGAACGGTGCAGAAAGAGGCAAGAGAGGTGCAGAAAGAAGCAAGAGAAATGCATAAAGAAGCAACAGACATGCAGAAAGGGGGAAGTGGGGTGGAGAAAGAGGCAAGAGGGATACAGAAAGAAACGAGAGGTGCAGAAAGAAACAAAAGAAGTGCAGAAAGAAGGAACAGAGGTGCAGAAAGAGGCAAGAGGGGTGCAGAAAGAGGCAGGAGGGGTGCAGAAAGAAGCACGAGAAATGCATAAAGAAGCAACAGACATGCAGAAAGGGGGAAGAGGGGTGGAGAAAGAGGCAAGAGGGTGCAGAAAGAGGCAAGAGAGGTGCAGAAAGAGGCACAAAGGGTGCAGAAAGAAGCAAGAAGTGCATAAAGAAGCAACAGACATGCAGAAAGGGGGAAGTGGGGTGGAGAAAGAGGCCAGAGGGATACATAAAAAAAGAGAGGTGCAGAAAGAAACAAGAGAAGTGCAGAAAGAAGGAACAGAGGTGCAGAAAGAGGCAAGAGGGGTGCAGGAAGAGGGGTGTGAAAGAGGCACGAGGGGTGCAGAAAGAGGCAAGAGTGGTGCAGAAAGAAGCAAGAGAGTGCAGCAAGAAACAAAAGAAGTGCAGAAAGAAGAAACAGAGGTGCAGAAAGAGGCAAGAGAGGTGCAGAAAGAGGAAGAAGGGTGCAGAAAGAAGGAATGGGTGCAGAAAGAGGCAAGAGAGGTGCAGAAAGAAGCAAGAGAGGTGCAGAAAGAAGAAAGAGTAGTGCAGAAAGAAGCAACATAGGGTGCAGAAAGAGGCAAGAGGGGTGTAGAAAGAGGCACGAGGGGTGCAGAAAGAAACAAAAGAAGTGCAGAAAGAAGGAACAGAGGTGCAGAAAGAGGCAACAGCATGAAGGAAGAGAGGTGCAGAAAGAAGCAAGAGAGGAGCAGAATGAAGCAACAGAGGTGCAGAAAGAGGCAAGGGAGTGCAGACAAGAGGGAAGAGAGGTGCAGAAAGAGGCAAGAGGGGTGCAGAAAGAAGCAAGAGATGTGCAGAAAGAAGCACGAGTGGTGCAGAAAGAAGCGAGAGGTGCAGAAAGAAGCAAGAGTACTGCAGAAAGAAGCAACAGAGGTGCAGAAAGAGGCAAGAGCAGTGCAGAAAGAACCAACAGAGGTGCAGTACGAGGCAAGAGGGGTGCAGAAAGAGGCAAGAGAGGTGCAGAAAGAAGCAAAAGAAGTGCAGAAAGAAGCAACATAGGTGCAGAAAGAGGCAAGAGGGGTGCAAAAAGAGGGAAGAGGGGTGCAGAAAGAGGCACGAGGGATGCAGAAAGGGAAGAGGGGTGTGAAAGAGGCACGAAGGGTGCAGAGAGAAGCAAGAGACATGCAGAAAGAAGGAAGAGAGTTGCAGAAAGAAACAAAAGAAGTGCAGAAAGAAGGAACAGAGGTGCAGAAAGAGGCAACAGGGGTGAAGAAAGAGGGAAGAGGGTGCAGAAAGAAGCACAGAGTGGTGCAGAAAGAAGCAAGAGTAGTGCAGAAAGAAGCAATAGAGGTGCAGAAAGAGGCAAGAGGGGTGCAGAAAGAAGCAAGAGATGTGCAGCAAGAAACAAAGAAGTGCAGAAAGAAGGAACAGAGGTGCAGAAAGAGGCAACAGGGGTGAAGAAAGAGGGAAGAGGGGTGCAGAAAGAAGCACGAGTAGTGCAAAAAGAAGCAAGGGAGGTGCAGAAAAAAGCAAGAGAAATGCATAAAGAAGCAACAGACATGCAGAAAGTGGGAAGTGGAGTGGAGAAAGAGACAAGAGGGATACAGAAAGAAACGAGAGGTGTAGAAAGAAGGAACAGAGGTGCAGAAAGGCATGAGGGGTGCAGAAAGAGGGAAGAGGGGTTCAGAAAGAAGCAAGAGATGTGCAGCAAGAAACAAATGAAGTGCAGAAAGAAGAAACAGAGTGCAGAAAGAGGCAGAAGAGGTGCAGAAAGAGGGAAGAAGGGTGCAGAAAGAAGGAATAGGGTGCAGAAAGAGGCAAGAGAGGTGCAGAAAGAAGCAAGAGAATGCATAAAGAAGCAACAGACATGCAGAAAGGGGAACTGGGGTGGAGAAAGAGGCAAGAGGGATACAGAAAGAAACAAGAGAGGTGCAGAAAGAAACAAAAGAAGTGCAGAAAGAAGGAACAGAGGTGCAGAAAGAGGCAAGAGGGGTGCAGAAAGAAGGAAGAGGGGTGCAGAAAGAGGCACGAGGGGTGCAGAAAGAAGCAAGAGATGTGCAGCATGAAACAAAAGGAGTGCAGAAAGAAGAAAAAGAGGTGCAGAAAGAAGGAACAGGGGTGCAGAAAGAGGCAAGAGAGGTGCAGAAAGAAGCAAGAGAAATGCAGAAAGAAGCAACAGACATGCAGAAAGAGGGAACTGGGTTGCAGAAAGAGGCGAGAGAGGTGCAGAAAGAAGCAAGAGAAATGCAGAAAGAAGCAGCAGAGTTGCAGAAAGGGGAAGTGGGTGGAGAAAGAGGCAAGAGGGATACAGAAAGAAACAGAGAGGTGCAGAAAGAAACAAGAAGTGCAGAAAGAGGCAAGAGAGGTGCAGAAAGAGGGAAGAGGGGTGTAGAAAGAGGCAGGAGGGGTGCAGAAAGAAGCAAGAGATGTGCAGCAAGAAAAAAAAGAAGTGCAGAAAGAAGGAACAGAGGTGCAGAAAGAGGCAACATGGGTGAAGAAAGAGGGGTGCAGAAAGAAGCACGAGTTGTGCAGAAAGAGGCAAGAGAGGTGCAGAAAAAAGCAAGTGTAGTGCAGAAAGAAGGAAGAGGGGTGCAGAAAGAGGCACGAGGGGTGCAGAAAGAAGCAAGAGATGTGCAGCAAGAAACAAAAGAAGTGCAGAAAGAAGGAACAGAGGTGCAGAAAGGAAGGTGCAGAAAGAGGGAAGAAGGGTGCAGAAAGAAGGAACAGTGGTGCAGAAAGAGGCAAGAGGTGCAGATAGAAGCAAGAGAAATGCATAAAGAGCAACAGACATGCAGAAAGGGAGAACTGGGGTGGAGAAAGAGACAAGAGGGATACAGAAAGAAACAAGAGAGGTGCAGAAAGAAACAAAAGAAGTGCAGGAAGAAGGAGCAGAGGTGCAGAAAGAGGCAAGAGGGGTGCAGAAAGAGGGAAGAGGGGTGTGAAAGAGGCACGAGGGGTGCAGAAAGAGGCAAGAGGGGTGCAGAAAGAAACGAAAAGAAGTGCAGAAAGAAGGAACAGAGGTGCAGAAAGAGGCAACAGGGGTGAAGAAAGGGAAGAGGGTGCAGAAAGAAGCACGAGTGGTGCAAAAAGGAGCAAGATAGGTGCAGAAAGAAACAAGAGTAGTGCAGAAAGAAGCAACAGAGGTTCAGAAAGAGGCAACAGAGGTGAAGAAAGAGGGGTGCAGAAAGAAGCAAGAGTGGTGCAGAAAGAAGCAAGAGAGGTGCAGAAAGAAGCAACAGAGGTGCAGAAAGAGGCAACAGAGGTGCAGAAAGATGGAAGACTGGTGCAGAAAGAGGCAAGAGATATGCAGCAAGAAGCAAAAGAAGTGCAGAAAGAAGGAACAGAGGTGCAGAAAGAGGCAACAGGGGTGAAGAAAGAGGTTAGAGCGGTGCAGAAAGTAGCACGATTGGTGCATAAAGAAGCAAGAGAGGTGCGGAAAGAAGCAAGAGAGGTGCGGAAAGAAGCAAGAGAGGTGCAGAAAGAAGCAAGAGTAGTGCAGAAAGAGGCAAAATAGGTGCAGAAAGAAGGAAGAAGGGTACAGAAAGAAGGAACGGTGCAGAAAGAGGCAAGAGAGGTGCAGAAAGAAGCAAGAGAAATGCATAAAGAAGCAACAGACATGCAGAAAGGGGGAAGTGGGGTGGAGAAAGAGGCAAGAGGGATACAGAAAGAAACAAAAGAAGTGCAGAAAGAAGGAACAGAGGTGCAGAAAGAGGCAAGAGGGGTGTAGAAAGAGGCGAGAGAGGGTGCAGAAAGAAGCACGAGAAATGCAGAAAGAAGCAACAGACATGCAGAAAGAGGGAAGTGGGGTGGAGAAAGAGGCAAGAGGGGTGCAGAAAGAGGGAAGACAGGTGCAGAAAGAGGCACAGAGGGTGCAGAAAGAAGCAAGAGAAATGCATAAAGAAGCAACAGACATGCAGAAAGGGGGAAGTGGAGTGGAGAAAGAGACCAGAGGGATACAGAAAGAAACAAAAGAAGTGCAGAAAGAAGGAACCGAGGTGCAGAAAGAGGCATGAGGGGTGCAGGAAGAGGGGTGTGAAAGAGGCACGAGGCGTGCAGAAAGAGGGAAGTGTGGTGCAGAAAGAAGCAAGAGATGTGCAGCAAGAAACAAAAGAAGTGCAGGAAGAAGAAACAGGTGCAGAAAAGGGCAAAAGAGGTGCAGAAAGAGGGAAGAAGGGTGCAGAAAGAAGGAAGGGGTGCAGAAAGAGGCAAGAGAGGTGCAGAAAGAAGCAAGAGAGGTGCAGAAAGAAGAAAGAGTAGTGCAGAAAGAAGCAACAGAGGTGCAGAAAGAGGCACGAGGGGTGCAGAAAGAGGAAGAGGGGTGTAGAAAGAGGCACGAAGGGTGCAGAAAGAAACAAAAGAAGTGCAGAAAGAAGGAACAGAGGTGCAGAAAGAAGCAAGAGATATGCAGAAAGAAGCAAGAGTTGCAAAAAGAAACGAGGTGCAGAAAGAAGGAACAGAGATGCAGAAAGAGGCAGCAGAGGTAAGGAAAGAGGGAAAAGGGGTGCAGAAAGAATCACGAGTGGTGCAAAAAGAAGCAAGAGAGGTGCAGAAAGAAGCAAGAGTAGTGCAGAAAGAAGGAACAGAGTTGCAGAAAGAGGCAACAGCATGAAGGAAGAGGGGTGCAGAAAGAAGCAAGAGAGGAGCAGAATGAAGCAACAGAGGTGCATAAAAAGGCAAGGGGGGTGCAAACAAAGGGAAGAGGGGTGCAGAAAGAGGCAAGAGGGGTGCAGAAAGAAGCAAGAGATGTGCAAAAAGAAGCACGAGTGGTGCAGAAAGAAGCGAGAGGTGCAGAAAGAAGCAAGAGTACTGCAGAAAGAAGCAACAGAGGTGCAGAAAGAGGCAAGAGTAGTGCAAAAAGAGGGAAGAGGGGTGCAGTAAGAAGCACGAGTGGTGCAGAAAGAAGCAAGAGAGGTGCAGAAAGAAGAAAGAGTAGTGCAGAAAGAAGCAACATAGGTGCAGAAAGAGGCAAGAGGGGTGCAAAAAGAGGGAAGAGGGGTGCAGAAAGAGGCACGAGGGATGCAGAAAGGGAAGAGGGGTGTGAAAGAGGCACGAAGGGTGCAGAGAGAAGCAAGAGACATGCAGAAAGAAGGAAGAGCGTTGCAGAAAGAAACAAAAGAAGTGCAGAAAGAAGGAACAGAGGTGCAGAAAGAGGCAACAGGGGTGAAGAAAGAGGGAAGAGGGGTGCAGAAAGAAGCACAAGTGGTGCAGAAAGAAGCAAGAGTAGTGCAGAAAGAAGCAATAGAGGTGCAGAAAGAGGCAAGAGGGGTGCAAAAAGAAGCAAGAGATGTGCAGCAAGAAACAAAAGAAGTGCTGAAAGAAGGAACAGAGGTGCAGAAAGAGGCAACAGGGGTGAATAAAGAGGGAAGAGGCGTGCAGAAAGAAGCACGAGTAGTGCAAAAAGAAGCAAGGGAGGTGCAGAAAAAAGCAAGAGAAATGCATAAAGAAGCAACAGACATGCAGAAAGGGGGAAGTGGAGTGGAGAAAGAGACAAGAGGGATACAGAAAGAAGTGAGAGGTGTAGAAAGAAACAAAAGAAGTGCAGAAAGAAGGAACAGAGGTGCAGAAAGGCATGAGGGGTGCAGAAAGGGAAGAGGGGTGTGAAAGAGGCACGAGGGGTGCAGAAAGAGGGAAGAGGGGTTCAGAAAGAAGCAAGAGATGTGCAGCAAGAAACAAATGAAGTGCAGGAAGAAGAAACAGGTGCAGAAAGAGGCAAAAGAGGTGCAGAAAGAGGGAAGAAGGGTGCAGAAAGAAGGAATGGGTGCAGAAAGAGGTGCAGAAAGAAGCAAGAGAAATGCATAAAGAAGCAACAGACATGCAGAAAGGGGGAACTGGGGTGGAGAAAGAGGCAAGAGGGATACAGAAAGAAACGAGAGGTGCAGAAAGAAACAAAAAAAGTGCAGAAAGAAGGAACAGAGGTGCAGAAAGAGGCAAGAGGGGTGCAAAAAGAAGGAAGAGGGGTGCAGAAAGAGGCGCGAGGGGTGCAGAAAGAAGCAAGAGATGTGCAGCATGAAACAAAAGGAGTGCAGAAAGAAGAAAAAGAGGTGCAGAAAGAAGGAACAGGGGTGCAGAAAGAGGCAAGAGAGGTGCAGAAAGAAGCAAGAGAAATGCATAAAGAAGCAACAGACATGCAGAAAGGGGGAACTGGGTTGCAGAAAGAGGCGAGAAAGGTGCAGAAAGAAGCAAGAGAAATGCATAAAGAAGCAGCAGACTTGCAGAAAGGGGGAAGTGGGTGGAGAAAGAGGCAAGAGGGATACAGAAAGAAACGAGAGGTGCAGAAAGAAACAAAAGTGCAGAAAGAGGCAAGAGGGGTGCAGAAAGAGGGAAGAGGGGTGTGAAAGAGGCGGGAGGGGTGCAGAAAGAAGCAAGAGAAATGCATAAAGAAGCAACAGACCTGCAGAAAGGGGGAAGTGGGGTGGAGAAAGAGGCAAGAGGGATACAGAAAGAATCAAGAGAGGTGCAGAAAGAAACAAGAAGTCCAGAAAGAAGGAACAGAGGTGCAGAAAGAGGTAAGAGGGGTGTGAAAGAGGCACGAGGGGTGCAGAAAGAAGCAAGAGATGTGCAGCAAGAAAAAAAAGAAGTGCAGAAAGAAGGAACAGAGGTGCAGAAAGAGGCAACATGGGTGAAGAAAGAGGGGTGCAGAAAGAAGCACGAGTTGTGCAGAAAGAGGCAAGAGAGGTGCAGAAAAAAGCAAGTGTAGTGCAGAAAGAAGGAAGAGGGGTGCAGAAAGAGGCACGAGGGGTGCAGAAAGAAGCAAGAGATGTGGAGCAAGAAACAAGAAGTGCAGAAAGAAGGAACAGAGGTGCAAAAGGAGGTGCAGAAAGAGGGAAGAAGGGTGCAGAAAGAAGGAACAGTGGTGCAGAAAGAGGCAAGAGGTGCAGATAGAAGCAAGAGAAATGCATAAAGAGCAACAGACATGCAGAAAGGGAGAACTGGGGTGGAGAAAGAGACAAGAGGGATACAGAAAGAAACAAGAGAGGTGCAGAAAGAAACAAAGAAGTGCAGAAAGAAGGAGCAGAGGTGCAGAAAGAGGCAAGAAGGGTGCAGAAAGAGGGAAGAGGGGTGTGAAAGAGGCACGAGGGGTGCAGAAAGAGGGAAGAGGGGTGCAGAAAGAAACGAAAGAAGTGCAGAAAGAAGGAACAGAGGTGCAGAAAGAGGCAACAGGGGTGAAGAAAGAGGGAAGAGGGGTGCAGAAAGAAGCACGAGTGGTGCAAAAAGGAGCAAGATAGGTGCAGAAAGAAACAAGAGTAGTGCAGAAAGAAGCAACAGAGGTTCAGAAAGAGGTAAGAGTGGTGCAAAAAGAGGGAAGGGGTGCAGAAAGAGGCACAAAGGGTGCAGAAAGAAGCAACAGAGGTGCAGAAAGGCGGAACTGGGGTGGAGAAAGAGGCAAGAGGGATACAGAAAGAAACAAGAGAGGTGCAGAAAGAAACAAAAGAAGTGCCGAAAGAAGGAACAGAGGTGCAGAAAGAGGCAACATGGGTGAAGAAAGAGGGGTGCAGAAAGAAGCACGAGTTGTGCAGAAAGAGGCAAGAGAGGTGCAGAAAAAAGCAAGTGTAGTGCAGAAAGAAGGAAGAGGGGTGCAGAAAGAAGCAAGAGATGTGGAGCAAAAAAACAAAAGAAGTGCAGAAAGAAGGAACAGAGGTGCAGAAAGAAGCAAGAGACATGCAGAAAGAAGGAACGGGTGCAGAAAGAGGCAACAGAGGTGAATAAAGAGTGGTGCAGAAAGAAGCATGAGTGGTGCAAAAAGAAGAAAGAGAGGTGCATAAAGAAGAGTAGTGCAGAAAGAAGCAGCAGAGGTGCAGAAAGAGGCAAGAGAAGTGCAAAAAGAGGCACAAAGGGTGCAGAAAGAAGCAAGAGAAATGCATAAAGAAGCAACAGACATGCAGAAAGGGGGAAATGGGGTGGAGAAAGAGGCAAGAGGGATACAGAAAGAAACAAGAGAGGTGCAGAAAGAAACAGAAGTGCAGAAAGAAGAACAAAGGTGCAGAAAGAGGCAAGAGGGGTGCAGAAAGAGGTAAGAGGGGTGTGAAAGAGGCGGGAGGGGTGCAGAAAGAAGCAAGAGACATGCATAAAGAAGCAACAGACATGCAGAAAGGGGGAAGTGGGGTGGAGAAAGGCAAGAGGGATACAGAAAGAAACAAGAGAGGTGCAGAAAGAAACAGGAAGTGCAGAAAGAAGGAACAGAGGTGCAGGAAGAGTGGTGTGAAAGAGGCATGAGGGGTGCAGAAAGAGGGAAGAGGGGTGTGAAATGCACGAGGGGTGCAGAAAGAAGCAAGAGATGTGCAGCAAGAAACAAAAGAAGTGCAGAAAGAAGGAACAGGTGCAGAAAGGCAACAGGGGTGAAGAAAGAAGGAAGAGGGGTGCAGAAAGAGGCACGAGGGGTGCAGAAAGAAGCAAGAGATGTTCAGCAAGAAACAAGAAGTGCAGAAAGCAGAAACAGGTGCAAAAGGAGGTGCAGAAAGAGGGAAGAAGGGTGCAGAAAGAAGGAACAGTGGTGCAGAAAGAGGCAAGAGAGGTGCAGATAGAAGCAAGAGAAATGCATAAAGAAGCAACAGACATGCAGAAAGGGAGAACTGGGGTGGAGAAAGAGACAAGAGGGATACAGAAAGAAACAAGAGAGGTGCAGAAAGAAACAAAGAAGTGCAGAAAGAAGGAACAGAGGTGCAGAAAGAGGCAAGAGGGGTGCAGAAAGAGGGAAGAGGGGTGTAGAAAGAGGCACGAGGGTGCAGAAAGAGGGAAGAGAGGTGCAGAAAGAAACGAAAGAAGTGCAGAAAGAAGGAACAGAGGTGCAGAAAGAGGCAACAGGGGTGAAGAAAGAGGGAAGAGAGGTGCAGAAAGAAGCTAGAGTGGTGCAAAAAGGAGCAAGAGAGGTGCAGAAAGAAGCAACAGAGGTTCAGAAAGAGGTAAGAGTGGTGCAAAAAGAGGGAAGGGGGTGCAGAAAGAGGCACAAAGGGTGCAGAAAGAAGCAACAGAGATGCAGAAAGGCGGAACTGGGGTTGAGAAAGAGGCAAGAGGGATACAGAAAGAAACAAGAGAGGTGCAGAAAGAAACAAAAGAAGTGCCGAAAGAAGGAACAGAGGTGCAGAAAGAGGCAAGAGGGGTGCAAAAAGGAAGAGGGGTACAGAAAGAGGCACGAGGGGTGCAGAAAGAAGCATGAGATGTGCAGCACGAAACAAGAGGTACAGAAAGAAGAAAAAGGTGCAGAAAGAGGCAAAAGAGGTGCAGAAAGAAGAAACGGGGTGCAGAAAGAGGCAAGAGAGGGGCAGAAAGAAGCACGAGAAATGCATAAAGAAGCAACAGACATGCAGAAAGGGGAAACTGGGGTGCAGAAAGAGGCACAAGGGGTGCAGAAAGAAGCAAGAGATGTGCAGCAAGAAACAAAAGAAGTGCAGAAAGAAGAAAAAGAGGTGCAGATAGAGGCAAAAGAGGTGCAGAAAAAAGGAACAGAGGTGCAGAAAGAAGCAAGAGAAATGCAGAAAGAAGCAACAGACATGCAGAAAGGGGGAATGGGGTGCAGAAAGAGGCAAGAGAGGTGCAGAAAGAAGCAAGAGAAATGCATAAAGAAGCAACAGACATGCAGAAAGGGGGAAGTGGGGTGGAGAAAGAGGCAAGAGGGATACAGAAAGAAACGAGAGGTGCAGAAAGAAACAAAAGAAGTGCAGAAAGAAGGAACAGAGGTGCAAAAAGAGGGAAGAGGGGTGTGAAAGAGGCACGAGGGGTGCAGAAAGAGGGAGGAGGGGTATGAAAGAGGCACGAGGCGTGCAGAAAGAAGCAAGAGATGTGCAGCAAGAAACAAAAGAAGTGCAGAAAGAAGGAACAGAGGTACAGAAAGAGGCAAAAGGGGTGTGAAAGGCGCGAGGGGTGCAGTAAGAAGCAAGAGAAATGCATACAGAAGCAACAGACATGCAGAAAGGGGGAAGTGGGGTGGAGAAAGAGGCAAGAGGGATACAGAAAGAAACGAGAGGTGCAGAAAGAAACAAAAGAAGTGCAGAAAGAAGGAACAGAGGTGCAGAAATAGGGAAGAGGGGTGCAGAAAGAAGCAAGAGATGTGCAGCAAGAAACAAAAGAAGTGCTGAAAGCAGAAACAGGTGCAAAAAGAGGGAAGAAGGGTGCAGAAAGAAGGAACAGGGGTGCAGAAAGAGGCAAGAGGTGCAGATAGAAGCAAGAGAAATGCATAAAGAAGCAACAGACATGCAGAAAGGGAGAACTGGGGTGGAGAAAGAGGCAAGAGGGATACAGAAAGAAACGAGAGGTGCAGAAAGAAACAAGTGCAGAAAGAAGGAACAGAGGTGCAGAAAGGCAAGAGGGATGCAGAAAGAGGGAAGAGGGGTGTGAAAGAGGCACGAGGGGTGCAGAAAGAAACAAAAGAAGTGCAGAAAGAAGGAACAGAGGTGCAGAAAGAGGCAACCGGGGTGAGGGAAGAGGGGTGCAGAAAGAAGCACGAGTGGTGCAGAAAGAAGGAAGAGAGGTGCAGAAAGAAGCAAGAGTATTGCAGAAAGAAGCAACAGAGGTGCATAAAGAGGCAAGAGGGGTGCAAAAAGAGGGAAGAGGGGTGCAGAAAGAGGCACAAGGGGTGCAGAAAGAAGCAAGAGGTGCAGCAAGAAACAAAAGAAGTGCAGAAAGAAGCAACAGAGGTGCAGAAAGAGGCAACAGGGGTGAAGAAAGGGAAGAGGTGTGCAGAAAAGAAGCACGAGTGGTGCAGAAAGAAGCAAGATAGGTGCAGAAAGAGGCTAGAGGGATGCAAAAAGAAGGAAGAGTGGTGTAGAAAGAGGCACGAGGGGTGCATAAAGAAGCAAGAGATGTGCAGCGAGAAACAAAAGAAGTGCAGAAAGAAGGAACAGAGGAGCAGAAAGAGGTAAGAGGGGTGCAAAAAGAAGCACAAGTGGTGCAGAAAGAAGCAAGAGTAGTGCAGAAAGAAGCAACAGAGGTGCAGAAAGAGGCAAGAAGGGTGCAGAAAGAAGGAACAGGTGTGCAGAAAGGCAAGAGAGGTGCAGAAAGAGGGAAGAACGGTGCAGAAAGAAGGAACAGCTGTGCAGACAGAAGCAAGAGGGGTGCAGAAAGAGGGGTGCAGAAAGAAGCACGAGTGGTGCAGAAAGAAGCAAGAGAGGTGCAGAAAGAAGCAAGAGAGGTGCAGAAAGAGGCAAAAGAGGTGCAGAAAGTAGATATGATTGGAGAAAGAGGCAAGAGAACTGCAGAAAAAGAAAGAAAAGTGCAGAAAGAAGCAACAGAAATGCAGAAAGAGGCAAGAGAGGCGCAGAAAGAAGCAAGAGTAGTGCATAAAGAAGCAATAGAGGTGCAGAAAGAGGCAAGAGGGGTGCAAGAACAGGGGTACAGAAAGAAACTAAAGAAGTGCAGAAAGAAGGAACAGGAGCAGAAAGAGGGAAGATGGGTGCACAAAGAGGCAAGAGAGGTGCAGAAAGAGGCAAGATGGGTACACAAAGAAGCAAGTGAGGTGCAGAAAGAGGCAACAGGGGTGCAGAAAGAGGCAAAAGAGGTGCAGAAAGTAGATATGATTTGCAGAAAGAGGCAAGAGAAGTGCAGAAAAAGAAAGAAAGGTGCAGAAAGAAGCAACAGAAATGCAGAAAGAGACAAGAGAGGCGTAGAAAGAAGCAAGAGTGGCTTGCACACCATTAGTACAAATTTTACACGCACATTTAGCAATAAGTAACAGGTGACCATTCTAGGTTTGCAAAGGACCTTCCACCACTGCTGTAACACTTGTCGCTGCATTTTTGGTAACGTTTGAGCCGTTTGAGCTAGAACAAGGCTTTTTTCGTTCAAATCTGCAGATTAGGCAGCAGATGATGGATTATGTGGCTAATGCGGAAAATGTATAATTGTGCGAAAGTCGGTGCAGCCAAACAGTTGCATAATTCCAGTGGCCCTGCTCATACCTCTGACTAGGTCCAGAAGTGCTCCTCAGTGATTCCTTCTTTCTTTCTCATTGAGTTCATAATTTAGCTTCTGTGGAAACGAAGGAAGACTAAACCTGAGGTTACGACTCCACAACACAGACTACCATACCACATAATTACTCTCGCATAACACATAATCCCACTCTACATAATTCCCATACACTAAATGCCACATACTTTATATCCACATAATTTCACTGCTCAACATACCACATAATTCCACTACACACAAAGTACATCCACTCCACTCTAAAAAACATTAGTAAAAAACTTTTAGATTTACAACGCCAATAGCTCTAGCAAATGCGAGACCTATTACATTACAAATGCTTCTTTAACTGGTAGTCGCGTTTGCAGAGTGCTGGAGAAAGGGGGCTGGGCCTCCAACCAGCGCTCAGGAATTCCGCTGCGTAGGACTTACAGGAGGTACCAGGAGGGCTTCTTGGCCCCCAAAGTCCCTCAGGAGTAAAGTGAACTTCATGCCCCAACGAGTACTGTGCCAGCAGGCGCGTTTGCAGAGTGGTGGAGAAAGGGGGGGCGTGGCCTCCGAAGATCTCTTAGCAATCCCACTGTGTGGGACTTAGTGGAGGTAACAGGAGGGTAGTTGGCCCCAAGGACAACCTTGGGGCCAACTACCCTCCTGTTACCTCCAGTAAGTCCCACACAGCAGCATTGCTAACTTCTCATAGCAGGCCACGCCCCCTTTCCCCACCACTCTGCAAAAGCGCTTCCTGTCGCGCTCTTGCATGGGGATTAAAGTGCACTTCGCTGCTGGGGGTCCTCAGGGGCCAACTAGCCTACCCGATACCTCCAGTATGCCCCAGATAGTCGCATTGCTGATAGGTGGACACAGGCCACGCCCCCTTTATCCACCACTCTGCAAACGCACCACCTGGTGTGCTCTTGGTTGGGGGATGAAGTCCCCTTGCCTCCTGAGGGTCCCTGGGTCCAACTAGCCCACCAGGTACTTCCAGTAAGCCCCACGCAGCTGGATTGCTGAGAATGGTCCGAGGCCACGCCCCCTTTTTACACCACTCTGCAAACGCGCCTCCTGGTGCACTGCTGCTCGGGGGATGAAGTCTTCTTGTGTCCTGAGGTCCTCAGGATACAAGAGGACCTCATCGCCCCACCAGCAATGCGCCAAGAGGCGCGTTTGCAGAGTGGTGTAAAAAGGGGTGTGGCCTCGGACAACCTCTCAGCAATCCCACTTTGTGGGGCTTACAGGAGGTACCTGGTGGACTAGTTGGCCCCTAAGGACTCTTAGGAATGAAGGGAACTTAATACCCCAACTCAAAACACGCCAGGAGGTGCGTTTGTAGACTGGTGCAGGGAGGGGGCGGGGCCTCCAGCGACATGCCGGCTTCTCTTTGTTTTTTGTTTTTTTTAGAAGGGGTGCTGTGTAGCCCCCTACTCTTAATATTTTTGGGGCCCTGGGGACCCCATCCCCCAGGGTCTGGCCAGCCTTTTCTTTTTTTTTTATCTCCTGAGGCCTTTATCGGCCCCGGGGACCCCATCCCCCGGGGCATTGCCTCCTTTTTCAATAAAATAATTAAATATTCAGGAAGGGGGCCGCGTGGCCCCCCTTCCATGGGCCACTTCTGGCCCTGGGGACCCCATCCCTGGGGCCTGACCAGCCTTTACTTTAAAAAAAAAATGTATGGAGGGGGGCCGCGTGGCCCCCCTCCTCTGGTCAGTTATGGCCCCGGGGACCCCATCCCCTGGGGCTGGCCAGCCTTGGTTTTTTTTTTGGGAGGGGGTCCGTGTGGCCCCCCTCCTGAGGCCAATTATGGCCCCGGGGACTCCATCTCCCGGGGCCGGCCTTCTGTATTTTTTTTTTATATATAATTTAATTAAAGGGGAGGGCGGCCGAGTGACCCCCCTCCCGGGCCACTTTTGGCCCCGGGGACCCCATCCCCCGGGGCCGGCCCTCACATTGGGGACCGCAGGGGGAGCCCCAATGCCCCCTCCATCCCTGCCGGCGCCCCACCTCCTGCGGGAGCCGGCATTGCTTTGGGACAAGGGGAGCTGCTAACATGCAGCTCCCCTTGCCCAAAAGCAATTCTGTTTTGCTTCGTTGAAGCGAGAGCAAGTTTCCTGCTCTCGCTTCAACGAAGCAAAGCAGTGTTTGCTATGGCAGGGCGGGAGCCGTGCTCCTGCCCTGCCATAGCAAACGGCAATGTCCTGGGGGTGGGCACCCCGGGACATTGCAGGAGCCGGCCCTGGGGGGTGGCGGTCCACAGGGCCATCGAGGGCTCCAGGATGGGGGCCGCGTGGCCCCCCTCCTTTAGTGTTTAAAGCCCCGGGGAGGTGGTGGTCCCCGGGGCCGGGGTTTTGCTACGGACCCCCGAATTTACATATTCACTGCCCTGGGGTGGTGGTGGCTTGGGGGGGGCCCGTGAGGCCCCTCACATTTATTAACTCAGTGCCCCGGGGAGGTGGTGGTCCCCGGGGCTGCGTGAGGGGGGCAGGAGCCCCCCCCATGCTTTAAAATAAATAAATAATATTAATTAAGCCCCGGGGAGGTGGCGGACCCCGGGGCTGCGGGGGCCCCCGCTAATTAATTTGGCATTGCCCCTGGGACCTGGCCAACCCGGGGGCTTCAAGAAACGAAGCGCGGGAGCCTGCGCTTTGTTTTTTTAAAAAAGAATTTGGGCGGATTCGCGCACCCAGCGCGAATTCTGCCGATTTCTTTTTTTTTGGACCCTGAGCAGGCCTAGGGGGTCAGGGTGTTTCTACCCTGCCCCCTTTTATTGTTTTTTTATCTTTATTTTACTGTTTTCTTGTGACTCGGTTACCGAGTCACATGATGGCTGCCAACACATTCTGGTTTGGAGTGTTGGCAGCCAATCAGAATTAAGCTCGTGCTCGGGAGGATTCGCGTATCCTCCTCGGTGCTCAGATATATAAATTTTTATTTTTTGAATTTCTCAGGAACTACAGAACGGTTTTACACCATTTAAAAAAAGGGCGCTTTCTGAACCAAGAGCTAACTTTTTGCCAAATTTGGTGTACTTCCGTTCAGCAGTTCGGGCTGTAGCCTGTTCCAAAATTTCCTATGGAAATTAACATGGAGAAAACGCGTATTGGGACCCCCCTTTTTCTCGGCCCTCATATTGACGAATCACCCCGAAACTTTAAAGACCGGAGCTGACAGGAGCTGGTCATTAGTTTTGAAAATTTCGCGAAGATTCGTCAAACGGCGCAAAAGATATTGGCAAAAGAAAAATCGCTTTTGAATAGAAACAAGGTCCTAACTATAACTACCTACTTGTGACTGCCAGTAGGTAATATATATATATATATATATATATATATATATATATATATACACACTGATAAAAACCATAGGTTTCAGGGACGTTATAGTTAGTTGGACATTTCACTCGTACAAAACCAGAGAAATTCCCCGTTATAGTTAGTTCAGCTAACTATAACTCGCGCCCCGCAATGCACTGCTGATGACGTCACATATTACATCACTCATGACATGGTCAGTGACATCACTGATGACATCTCAAATGACATCACTGATGACATCACTGATGACATCATCCATGTGATAATTTGCTGCATCTTCTCACACCCTAATATAACCTTTCATACACCCACTCTAAATTACAGAGTGCCATTCTCAAAACCATAGACACTCCAACACCAATAACTACATACCCACTCACTGATTCTTAGGTCTACACACACATCCACTCACTCACCCGTACAGTCACTCATGCTTATGGTCACTCAGTACAGGACTATCATATGCACTCATACACCTATATAGACACTCACACACCGCCACTCATCCATAGAGGTACTCACACACCTAGTCAGTCATGCAAATAATTAATCACACTGCCATTTACTCACCTATACAGTTATACACACACCAGCTCACTTACTCATACAAATACTAGCACATTCTTACGCTCTTATACAATCACTGATACAGGCACACACTCATCCATACAGCCACTCTCACAATCACACACTCACTTATAGCCATTTATATACTCCAACACACACATATATACTGCCTTTCACATATGTAGTTACTCACACATGTACCACTGAGATATACATTCACTCACTAACACACCCATACACACACTCACCCACCCATACAGTCCATCACAGATGCACTCTTTAAACCATGCACCCAGTGAATCACCCACTCACACATCTATGCACAGTCACACACACCCCACCCACACAAACACTCAGGCACCCATACAAATACTCAGACAACCAATCAATAACCCATATAGACACTCATGTAGCTATTCACAAACCCATGCAGCCGCTTACACACCAACAGACAGACGGATACAGACATTCATACAGTTTAGTCACTAACCCATGCATTCAGTAAGATACGTTTAATCACTCACTTGTAGAGTCAGTCACGCACCTACTAAATCATCCATTCAGACACTTATACACCCACTCATTCTTCAATACGCCTTTCCCTATATATATTAAACATATTTAAACTTTACAGAAACACACAGTCACTGGATGATGTCATCAGTGATGTCACTGACCATGTCATGAGTGATGTAATATGTGACGTCATCAGCAGTGCATTGCGGGGGCGCGAGTTATAGTTAGCTGAACTAACTATAACGGGGGAATTTCTATGGTTTTGTACGAGTGAAATGTCCAACTAACTATAACGCCCCTGAAACCTATGGTTTTTTCAGTGAATTTCTAAGGTTTTTTAAATGCTAATTTCTAACTATAACGTGCCTGAAACCTATGGTTTTTTCTGTGAATTTCAAAGATTTTTTAAATGCTAATTTCTAACTATAACATGCCTGAAACCTATGGTTTTTTCAGTGAATTTCAAAGGTTTTTTAAATGCTAATTTCTAACTATGCCTACAAAGGTAGGACATGTGAAGAAAGAGGAAGAAAAGCGCACAAAGAAGCAAGACAAATGCAGAAAGAGGCAACAGAAGTCCAGAAAGACGAAGAAAAGTGAAAGAAGAAGCAAGAGATGTGCAGAAAGAACCAACAGAGTAGCAGAAAGTCCTCCTGTGCCCCCAACTTTTTGCTGACGGGTACTGGTGGTAACTGACACTGACTAACCTGCCCTAGAGCCAGTGCTATGCTAAAAGACACTTAGAATTCAGTGAAAACACCTACATACACTAGGGAACACTATGCGTTGGGGTACCCCTGTGATTAGCATGACCTCCTCTGTATTTGCCATGTGTTAGTGCATGGGTCATTGCATGAGTACATGGGTAGTGACTGGATGATTAGAGTAATGCAAGGAGAGTGCATGGTGAATTTATAAGTGCTTCAGTTTTGGCGGAGTGATTGGATAAGTACATGGTGCTCGCTGGGTGATCGGAGGAGTGCATGGGTAGTGACAGGGCGATGGCTCGACTGCATCAGTAGTGCTCAGAGTATTGTAGCAGTGCATGAGTTAGTGCATGGGTCATTGCATGAGTGCATGGGTACTGACTGGATGATTAGAGTATTGTAAGGAGAGTGCATGGTGAATTTATAAGTGCTTGTGTTTTGGCGGAGTGATTGAATAAGTACATGGTGCTCGCTGGGTGATTGGAGGAGTGCATGGGTAGTGACAGGGCGATGGCTGGACTGCATCAGTAGTGCTCAGGGTATTGTAGCAGTGCATGAGTTAGTGCATGGGTCATTGCATGAGTGCATGGGTACTGACTGGATGATTAGAGTAATGCAAGGAGAGTGCATGGTGAATTTATAAGTGCTTGGGTTTTGGCGGAGTGATTGGATAAGTACATGGTGCTCGCTGGGTGATAGGAGAAGTGCATGGGTAGTGACAGGGCGATGGCTGGACTGCATCAGTAGTGCTCAGAGTATTGTAGCAGTGCATGAGTTAGTGCCTGGGTCATTGGATGAGTACATGGGTACTGACTGCATGATTAGAGTACTGCAAGGAGAGTGGATGGTGAATTTATAAACGCTTGTGTTTTGGCGGAGTGATTGGATAAGGACATGGAACTGGTTGGGTGATTGGAGGAGTGCATGGGTAGTGACAAGGAGATGGCTGGACTGCATCAGTAGTCCTCAGGGGATTGTAGCAGTGCATGTGTTAGTGCCTGCGTCATTGCATGAGTACATGGGTAGTGACTGGATGATTAGAGTACTGCAAGGAGAGTGCATGGTGAATTTATAAGTGCTTGTGTTTTGGCAGAGTGATTGGATAAGTACATGGTGCTCGCTGAGTGCTTGGAGGAGTGCATGGGTAGTGACAGGGCGATGGCTGGACTGCATGAGTAGTGCTCAGGGTATTGTAGCAGCGCATGAGTTAGTGCATGGGTCATTGCATGAGTGCCTGGGTACTGACTGGATGATTAGAGTAATGCAAGGAGAGTGCACGGTGAATTTATAAGTGCTTCGGTTTTGGCGGAGTGATTGGATAAGTACACACATGTCACATCAGGCCCGCCCCCTCCCTCCACCACTGTGCAAAAGCGCCCCCTGGCGGGTTTTAAGTTGGGGGGATTAATTCCCCTTGAATCCTGAGGGTCCCTGGGGCCAACTAGCCCACCAGGTACCTCCAGTAAGCGCCACAGAGCTGCTTTGCAGAGAGGTGGTCCAAGGCCACTCCCCTTTTTACACCTCTCTGCAACGCAGCTGTGGCGCTTACTGGAGGTACCTAGTGGGCTAGTTGGACCCAAGGGACCCTCAGGATTCAAGGGGACTTAATCCCCCAACTTACAACGCGCCAGAGGGCCTGTTTGCACAGTGGTGAAGGGAGCGGGTGGGGCCTGATGTGACAAGTGTGCAAAAGCGCCCCGTGGCGCGTTTTAAGTTGGGAGATTTACTCCCCTTGAATCCTGAGGGTCCCTAAGGCCTAACTAGCCCACCAGGTACCTCCAGTAAGCACCACAGAGCTGCATTGCAGAGAGGTGGTCTGAGACCACGCCCCTTTTTACACCGCTGGGTGCGCGAATCTCGCCGATTAAAAAACAAAAAAAAATGCTTTTTGGGGCCCTGGGGGTCCTTGTGGGACCCCCTGAGCAGGCCTAGGGGGTCAGGGTGTTTCTACCCTGCCCCCTTTCCTTTTTTCGCGTTTTTATTCTGATTTCTTGTGACTCGGTTCTACTGAGTCACAAGATGGCTGCCAACACTTCCTGGTTTGGAGTGTTGACAGCCAATTAGAATAAAGCTCGTGGTCGGGAGGGTCCGCGGATCCTCCGTGCCTCTAAATATCGAAACTTTTATTTTTGATTTTCTCAGCAACTACTGAACGGATTTACACCATTTTTAAAAAGGTCGCTTTCTGAACCAAGCACTACCGTTTTGCCAAATTTGGGGTAAATCCGTTCAGTAGTTTCGGCTGTAGCCTTGCATAAAGTTTCCTATGGGAAATTGATTTTTGACTCTTATTTTTGAATTTCTCTGGAATTACTGAACGGATTTACACCATTTAAAAAAAAGGCGCTTTCTGAACCAAGCACTGCCTTTTTGCCAAATTTGGTGTAATTCCGTTCAGCAGTTCGGGCTGTAGCCGTGGCTAAAGTTTCCTATGGAAAATAACATGGAGAAAACACGTTTTGGGACCCCCCTTTTTTCTGAATCACCCCGAAACTTTCAGGATAGGAACTGACCTTAACGGGCCATAAGTTTTGAGAATTTCGCGAAGATTCGTCAACCGGCGCCAAAGTTATTGGGAAACGAATGTTATGATTTTCCTATGGATAATAGGTCCTAACTATAACTATCTACTGGCGACCGCCAGTAGATAATATATATATATATATATATATATATATATATGTTAAATTCAAAGGAGCACAAGCAAACCTTACCGTTGAACAAAGACAAGCCCTAGCGAATATACGGGCTGATCCCAATATAATCTGTAAACCTTCAGATAAAGGAGGGAACATCGTACTCATGACACGGGATTTTTACTGCACCAAAGCTTTAAGACAGTTGTCGGATACCTCTTGTTATAGTAAAATCACCAAGGAGGAGTATAACAGAAGTATTCTTGAGTATCATGACATGATTGAAAAATGGTTGAATAATGGAATGATTGATGCAAATGAATTTACATTTTTGAACTGTCAACATCCAGTGACTCCAACATTTTATCATCTACCCAAAATTCTTAAAAATTCAACAACACCACCGGGTAGACCGATCATTTCATCCAAAGGCAGCCTGACAGAAGCCATGTCCCAGTATCTGGATTTCTTTTTGATTGATTTTGTAAAAATGTTACTGTCATATATCCGTGATACAACGGATTTTATCCGGATAATTTCCAACATCACCTGGGAACCAGATATGTATATGATTGTTCTAGACGTAACTAGTCTATACACATGTATATCTCATGAGGATGGTATTAACGTAGTGAAATATTTTCTAAAGGGAAGGTCTCTGAAATTCACGGAACATAATGCAATGCTGATTGCATTTTTAAGGTTTTGCTTGACTAACAACATTTTTCTCTTCCTGCGACAGCATTTCAGACAGATTAAAGGCACGGCGATGGGCACCTGCTTCGCCCCCAGTTATGCGAACTTGTTCGTAGGCTGGTGGGAGAAGCAGGTGGCCTGGGCCGAAGAAAACAACCAGTGGATAACATCGGTCATTGGATGGTATCGATACATCGATGACCTTTTTATTTTTTGGAAGGGTACACAAACTGAGGCGGAATTATATATACAGCAGCTCAACACCAATACAGTAAACCTGCACTTCAGTGGACAGATTAGTCGCACAGAGGTCAATTTTCTGGATCTAAAAGTCTTCATCAGGGATGGCCAAATTTGCACATCCCTGTTTAGAAAAGAAACAGCAGGGAATTCGGTCCTTGAAGCCAGCAGCAGTCATTCTAAACCCCTTAAAAATAGCATCCCATACGGGGAATTGCTGCGACTTAAAAGAAATTGTTCTAGAAATGATGACTTTTTGGAAGCAGCAAATGAAGCTATTGAAAGGTTCAAGAAGCGGGGGTATTCGAACCAACTACTCCAGAAAAATCTTGATAAGGTGAACAAAATCCCTAGACATTGCCCTTTAAAAGACAAATCACAACGAGGTGATGAACCAATTAACACCTTTAGATTTATCACCACCTTCACAAGAGATTCGGAGAGACTGCAACATATTCTCACACGTAACTGGCACATTCTGAAATCTGACTCTGTAATCGGGCATGATATTCCTGACCATCCGAAAACGACATATAGACGTTGTCGTTCTCTAAAAGATTCCCTAGTTCAGAGGCATTTGGATTCAATCCCTTACAATCCCAGGATGAGTAATGTGACTGGATTCTTCCCATGCACAAAGTGCAACGCCTGTAGGAACAGTGTGAAAACTGTAACATATCAAATACCGGTGATGGTGGGCCCTAAAAAAATCTCCCAAGTTTTTAACCTGTACCACACCTTTTTGCGTGTACAGTTTGGATTGTCCGTGCAACCTACAATATATAGGTAGCACGATACACCCTACTAAACGTAGGATTCTTGAACATGCTAGGGCCATTGAACGAAATGATGTAACTTACCCCGTAGCCAGGCATTTTGCTCGTTTCCCTCAAAGCAACAGAAACCTGCTTAAATTCTACTGTCTCGACCACGTTCCAGTCCATGAACGTGGGGGAAACCGAGAACTTAGACTACGGAGACTAGAATCCAGGTATATAGTGGATCTACAGACTGGGCCCCATTAGGTCTTAACACTGAAGAGGAGTTAGCCATTCATCTAGGCTAGAGATTTTAGGGTCACTGTGTCTGTTGTATGGGCAATATCTTCTAACAGTTATCAGGTCCTCCCTTTTCATAAAAATTATTCTTGCAACACTGTAAATATAGCACTAATCTGATCATAGGGATGATAAATAGTAGCTTATCTATATATAATAATTTTGTGATGGACTAGATTGTATTATGCTATATAAGCTCAAATTGAGGAAAATTGATTTGTTTTTTATAATTTATTATGGGTGGCCAATGATTTAATCGAGGTGTGGAGTGTCAGATTTTGTGATTCATAGTCAAATGCTAAATGAGTTGGTCATTTGATAAAATATCTGTCTTATCAAAGGAGGTATTTTAGCTTGAACCATTTATTTGGTACACAATTGCAATTCAATGTGAATCGGATATCACCTTATGTACAGTTAAAAATGAATGTATAACTTTAATGCCCATCCAGGGCGAGATATTTATTGTTTTATGGAGCTGGGCTTAATCTTGAATGAATTATTAGGCTTACGAAAAACAACTTCATATGAATTCATATCGACCCCTATAGCCAAAAATAATTGGTATTCTTAATTGACATTTGTAAATATTTTTGCATTTGTGATTTAATGCTCATTCAGGGCGAGATATTTGCAGCTAAAATAGAAAGGTTTTCCATCTCATGCATTTAAAATATATTGATTGTGGAATGAACAATGTTATTACATATCATGTTTGAAAGTTGATACCACACCATTCAAAGATGGCCAACATAGATTGTATTGTTTGTCTATCCTTTATTTTGTTTACGAAATTTACCCCGGAAGTACTTTCTTCCTAATTATGTAAAAGTATGGTGGTGCCTACATCTATGTTAGCAGTTGGAAAAAGGCGCGAAGCCGAAACGCGTCCTGTTTACTTTTATGCGGTAAATAAAAAATACTGTGTATTCACCTTCATCGGAGTGCGGTCTCTTCACTTGCTTGACGAGTGGGGTTTTGAGCTACATATATATATATATATATATTCAAAATAAGATATTCCTTCCTCTCAGGAAATAATCGTCCAGCACTCCCAGGCGGGTTAGGTCACTCGGTTTTTATTTAAATGACAAACATCATCAACGCGTTTCAGCAGTCTCAGCTGCCTTGCTCACGATGTCTGAGCGCCATCATTTTTTCCTTAAAATACTCGCTTTCAAAAAGAAAGAACATTGAGGAGGGACTACAAGGATTAAGGAACATTAGCCAGCACACATTTTTCTGTTACAACGGCAGCCATGTTAGAACATGCAAGGTGCACACAAAAACAAATTACAAGGATAGTTCCATTTGTTAGTTATTACTGCTTTTAGCAGCACGGAATTTACATATTGGTTATTCAAGTCATACTTGTGCTTTGCCTTCCTGGATTTTTATATCTAGCAGAGACTCCAAGTCCCTTGCAATTATAATCCAGATACCCGGTCAAATTTCACATATCAGTATCTCAGAGAATATACAAATGAACATCCAATTCTAACTGAACCATGTTTCTGTTTTAACAACCTTCTAATTCCTCAGATTATATGTTCTAAATATATTTCAACAGTTTCAAAGCCAACTGGGAGTAAAAAGATTATTTTTTGATTACATATATCGTAAAAATCTTCAATTATTAAAGTGCAAGTGCTTGGTGCAAATTAATCACTGAAAGTGCAAGTACTTCACAGTATATTATTATACATATTTCATATACTTATTAAAACACCTTATAAAAAATATATAATTAAAATGTCATTATATATTCCAAAATATATATGTATGTTTTACAGGACTAGTCCTTAGTTATTGGTTAAACATAAATTTTTATTTATATATATATATATATATATATATATATATATTAGAAACAATCCTCCCAAAACACGGTAAGGAAGGAGCCACACCGGTCAGAGTTGCTTTGAAATAATTTATTCGGCAGAACGAAAAGACGCGTTTCGACCTCACACAGGGTCTTGGTCACATGACCTTAGCTACAGCTGTGGTCTGTTTGAACCCGTCCAGCATGACGGATTGAATCATAAACATAGAAGAAAGTGCATATTTTACAAGTGACTTAGTGCAATGAAACTTTACAAAGTGCAATTAAGTTTAACAATTTTAAAAGAGGAAAAGGTTCTCGTGTGTATACATTGTGCAATCCATAATATGCGAGTACACAGTCATCAACATATAGTATGTGAATGAAGGTGACAGTTTAGCGAAGCTGACACTGACTCATCAGTTGATAATTGTTTGACATCTATGCCAGATCGAGTGGTGTGACATCATTACATGTATTTACAATTGGATGAAGTGTATATTCTGTAGGCAGGAAACGTGAGGAGATTGCAAACATTATGGTATAGTACCATCATAGAATTTAAGCAAAACTCTTGTTAGCTTCTGATTCGAAAAATATATTTTAAGGGTTTTTGGGGTCAAGGTATCAAGTTCAGAGTCCAACGAGCAACACCATTAACAGAAATGCGAGCAAAAGTAGAACTAAAAACAGTGAGAACAAAAAGATATATATAACAAATTATTTTCATGTAGTTATGGTACTACTTCATAAGCAATAACACAATAGGCACAGGGTTTATATAACAGAAATCAGGGTATAGTACCCAAGCTGGTAATTACCAAAACATTGGCTCTCAACTGTATGTGACGTCGCATTCATAGAATCTGCATACGAAGGATTAGATCATGGAGGGACGATCGTTACTAAGTAGCATCTTCGTTCTCCGGTGCTCATATTTTAATTGTGACATATTTGTGAATCAGTCTGTGCCATACGCGGTTTCCTGCATGGAAAAATGACAAATATAGTTACACCCTGGTACGATAATTTTCTCTACAAATTATATACATAGACCGTTTGGTCTCAACTTCAGCTGTTTACAAGTGACGTAAGTTGCTGTTGAGGATAGGCATACATGAGAACCAATTAAAAGGAAAGACCAAAGGACTGATCTAAAGTGGCGGGAGGCTAGCCGTGAGTTGGTGTCTTCATCATAAGTGTGAGTGTAGTTCCTTGTCATTGTTCATCCCTTCTGGGATGGTAGAGCCTGTCTTCAAGATGAAAACTGATTCCATTTTCCTAAGGGCGGAGACACGGTCACCACCCCTGGGGTGTTTCAATACTGTATCTAAGCCAAAATATATATATATATATATATATATATATATATATATATATATTTTTTTTTTTTTTTTGTATGCATAAATTTTTGTATATGGTCTGGGGGCCATAAGTGGGCGGGACTATTCAGTGCTTATGACTTTGATGAGTAAACCCCTGGAAGAGAACTAGGATCACAGGTAAGTAACTTATCCTTTTCAGTAATGTAACCCCCAATAGTATAAATAAGCGATTTTCAAGTGCATATTTACAATTTGAAAAAGAGCACCACAATCTGTTTCTAATTTAGTCATTACCATGTAGAAGGGTGTAGTATGCAGACCTCCTGCGCTTCTCCACATGTCCCTTCCTACGACTTCGACTCAGACCTGACCTTCTTGCCCAGTCAAGGAGAATCTTCTCCACCACAGTTTCTGAGGCCTCAACCTACATGCTTGGAGATTGAGCTAGGACATCTGAGTTCCCTTTGGCTGCCACCAGAGGTAGTAGATGTAATTTTGTCAGCGTGTCGCTCCGCCCCCAAATCTGCTTACTCGAGCAGATAGGGCATCTGTGTTTGGTTTGTGGACAATAGTGTGACCCTTGTAGGCCAAGCTGTCTCAGATCCTGCAATAAGCATTATCCCTTGCTCAGAAGGTTGTGTAGTAGGCACTGTTAAGGAATATTTAGCCGCATTGTCTGCATTCCTCTATTTCCTGTTCAGCTATCCCTTTTCAAGTTCTCCTTAGTTATGCATTTCCTGAAAGGCTTGACAAATACGCACCCTATGACCCCTTTTATTGTTCCTCAATGGGACCTTAATTTATGGGGACTCGGTTTCAGCCCCTGTATAGTTGCCCCTTGAGAATGTTAACTTTCAAGACTGTGTTTGTGGTGGCTAATACTTCAGCCAGACAGGTGAGCGAGTTGCATGCTCTCAGTTCCTGTCCCCTTTTGCTTCCTTTTCCCCCAGCAAGTTAGTATTCAGGGCTGCTTTCCTGCCAAAGGTGGGGAGTCCATGTCATCAGAGTCAGTCCATCAATCTCCCAACTTTCTACACCCTGCCCCATCCCACTATGGCAGAGTAGTAGTTGCTTTGGTTGGATCCCAGGCGGGCAGTTAGCTACTTTTTGGACTGCACTAAGGACATTAGGGTTGGATGACCAACTCATAATTGGCTACTACTGTTCTAAAAAAGGGAAAGTGGTGAAGAAAAGAATGCTTTCAAGATGGAACATCCTCTGCATCAAGACCTGCTATGCTTTGGCCAAGAAAGACCTTCCAGAAGAAATCAGAGCCCATTACACCAGGGCCAAGTCCACTATTTCTGCCTTAGCAGAGATCTGCAAGTCGGCGAAGTGGATGTCCCTACTCACTTTTACCAAGCATTATGGCTTGGACTCTGAAGTGCTTAGACATGGTCTTTTCGCCCGGTCGGTTCTACAGGATTTCCTGGTCTAACCATCCATCATCCCAACTCCATAAGTAGGGTATTGCTTTGTAATCTGGTCTACAGGAGAGGAATCGACAGGTAGAAGTATCCATCAGAATATATATATATATATATATATATATGAACCAACAAATGCCCGAAAGCTTTTTAGAAGCGCACACAACAGCAGATGAAACCCAGAGGTTTATTAACAATGCAGGAAACTCGCATCAGCATTCCTTGGTGAAATTAACTTAGACCTGACGCGTTTCGAGTGTTCTCCTCTTTTCGAAGGTCATCAGCAAATATGCATTTGGCGCAGGAGTTTGAATCACACTTTATGTACCGCCCTTTGTGGGCTGAGCTTAGTGCTGGTAATGACTCCTGGGATCTGTAGTTTTTGTCCCACAAAACTCACTTCCTTTAGTAGGTCCTGCGTTGCAATCCATATGTTTAAAAGCATTGTAAAACCCTCAGTGGGCCCCTGAATGCATTTAGCGAGTTCTAAGTGTTCCCATCTGCTGTGCTGCATGACGAGTGAAGACACAGTTCTCACCTCGCAGCCTCCTTTCATCTTGTAGATGGTGCAGCCTCCCACGGCAGGGCTGCCGTGTAATTAAATGAACCAACAAATGCCCGAAAGCTTTTTAGAAGCGCACACAACAGCAGATGAAACCCAGAGGTTTATTAACAATGCAGGAAACTCGCATCAGCATTCCTTGGTGAAATTAACTTAGACCTGACGCGTTTCGAGTGTTCTCCTCTTTTTCGAAGGTCATCAGCAAATATGCATTTGGCGCAGGGAGTTTGAATCACACTTTATGTACCGCCCTTTGTGGGCTGAGCTTAGTGCTGGTAATGACTCCTGGGATCTGTAGTTTTTGTCCCACAAAACTCACTTCCTTTAGTAGGTCCTGCGTTGCAATCCATATGTTTAAAAGCATTGTAAAACCCTCAGTGGGCCCCTGAATGCATTTAGCGAGTTCTAAGTGTTCCCATCTGCTGTGCTGCATGACGAGTGAAGACACAGTTCTCACCTCGCAGCCTCCTTTCATCTTGTGGATGGTGCAGTCTCCCACTGCAGGGCTGCCGTGTAATTAAATGAACCAACAAATGCCCGAAAGCTTTTTAGAAGCGCACACAACAGCAGATGAAACCCAGAGGTTTATTAACAATGCAGGAAACCCGAGTCAGCATTCCTTGGTGAAATTAACTTAGACCTGACGCGTTTCGAGTGTTCTCTTTTTCGAAGGTCATCAGCAAATATGTATTTGGCGCAGGGAGTTTGAATCACACTTTATGTACCGCCCTTTGTGGGCTGAGCTTAGTGCTGGTAATGACTCCTGGGATCTGTAGTTTTTGTCCCACAAAACTCACTTCCTTTAGTAGGTCCTGCGTTGGGGCCTTTGGTGATTCATATGTGTGCGCGGTTCCGAACCGCGATTGGGAGCACCATCTCGTGAGACAGTAGGATTAGAGAGGCCGTGGTCTGGACTGTCTTTGACCTGAAACGGCACAGCGAGCCGTGTTATGCACACTTACCCCTTGTTCTTGGACCTTACTATAAGGATAATATATGTACTAATGAACATGGGCAAACACACCCACTCAGGGGAGATTGTGATTCGCTTCGGAATACAAGTTCCACAATGCCTTTAAAAATTAACACGTTACAAGTGCGGCCCACTAGGGGGCCATTGAAAGAATAAAAGCAGTAATTTTGCCAAGGTGAAGTGATTCTGTGTTGCCCTTTGTTACAGAGCCCCGAAGAAGAGGATTGTTCCTTGAAACATGGGATAAGAGTGGAAGAGAAGCTGGAGGGCTGGCGAGCCGTTGTGTGCCCCCGGAACTAGCTTTCGGGCCTTTGGTGATTCATATATATATATAAGTGGTCGGGAGAGTCCGCGGATCCTCCCTGCCTCTAGATATTGAAACTTTTATTTTTTGATTTTCTCAGCAACTACTGAACGAATTTACACCATTTAAAAAAAAGGGCTCTTTCTGAACCAAGGGCTACCTTTTTGCCAAATTTGGTGTAATTCCGTTCAGCAGTTCGAGCTGTAGCCATGTCTAAAGTTTCCTATGGAAAATAACATGGAGAAAACACGTTTTGGGACCCCCCTTTCTTCTCGGCCCCCGCTTGGCGAATCAACCCGAAACTTTCAGGATAGGAGCTGACCGGAGCGGGCCACAAGTTTTGAAAATTTCGCGAAGATTCGTCAACCGGCGCCAAAGTTATTGGGAAAAGAAAAACGCTTTTCCTATGGAAACTAGGTCCTAACTATAACTATCTACTGGCGACCGCCAGTAGATAATATATATATATATATATATAAATCTACAGGTAGAAGTATCCATCAGAATATATATCTATATGAATATATATATATATATATATATATATATCTATATATCTATATATATCTTGTCCCTCTGTTCAGAAGGATTGTGTTGAAATATATATATATATATAGATATATGTATATATATATATATATGATAAGCCCCAGGAGTCAGACTGGATCCGAAAACTTCAAAGCTCTTGCATTGCTGGTAGGGGGGTGCTGGCTTCAGACCAATGCCCAAAGTGATGTAATGTGACATCACAAAGTCATATAGCACCCAGCGCAACAGCATCAGTTTCCTACCATTTTTTACAAGCCTTTGAGGCGAAAGGTAGATTCACCTCGACAGAGTATTACGGTACCAAATAAAAGTTTAATCTTATTAACTTTCCCTTTAATACATAATTCAAATGCAGAGGCAAGTGGATCGTAGAGGGATTTCCAGGTGGATGGAGGTCCATTCAGCAGGTACATAGAGTATCCACCACACAAATTGTTGTCACAGGTAAATAACTTTTTCATACTGACTTCCATATTACTGCTTATCAAATGTCTGAAATTGGTACCTGTCTAACCCAGGCTGTGGAAGCAGCCTTTCCTCTTCTGGGGGTGGCTTTGGGATTATCTGAAGTGGCTTGTTAGAGAGATGGCAACATAAAGAAAAATATGCTGCTATCCATCAGGCAACAGGTTTTTGTAACAGAAACTAGACCTTGTTTAATATGACCGTAGTTTACAAATAACTGTTTAGTTGTTCTAATATCTAAATCAAAAGTAGCACTCTTCTAACATGTAGAGAGTGGAGAATTCTCTCTACTCGTGTTTATACTTTAGGAAATAAAGTAGGAAGCATAATAAACTTATTAGTGGGAAAGTTAGATACTAATTTGGGTAAAAAGGATGGGTAAGTTCCTTAAGACTAACCTGTTGGCATGGAAAATAGTGAACGGCTCTAGAGCTTATAACTCACTAACCCTTCTCGCTGATGTAGTTGCTACTAAAAAAGCAGTTTTCCGTGAGAGATGTTGTAAAGCATATTTGTGTATATGTTCAAAAGGGTGTGGGGGTCGCATTAGTTTTGATAACACCAAATTAAATTCACATGGAGATGACAGTCTTTTTATTGAAGGAAAAACCTTCTTAAGACCTTCAAGGAAGTATTTCACTGCAGGAATCTTAAAGAGGTATCTCTTTTTGGTGATCTTCAGTTTTGACTACCAAATGAACCTTTATTGATGAAATTTGTAGCTGTGATGTTGCGAGATATAGCAAGTATGGTAGTATGACATCTTCCTGGCCAGTAATGGGATCATGACCGTTTTTTTGACACAGTATGTGAAATTGTTTCCACCTTAACGCATAACAGGATCTCGTAGAAGTGTTTTTAGACTCTAGCCGTATATCATGCAATCAGTGGGTAAGCTTAAATGTCCATACTGTCTGATTTCAGGAGCCTTGCATCCATATACAAAGATTGAAGGCTCAGTGTTGTATTTGGTCCTGAAGCCTGGTCAAAAGTTCCAGTCTGCATGGCAATTGTTTGTGATGCAACAGGGACAGTTGTAGAAGATCCCACCATTGCCTCTACCAATATGGTACTATTGGAATCATTTTTGTTTTCAACTTCCGTAGTGTGAGACTCAGTTATTATCAGTGAAATTGGTAGAAAGACGTAGACAAATGGTGTTGACCAGCTGATCCAAAGGGCAGTGCCCACTGAGTTCAGCTCTGGTGCTGTGGGTGCAAAGTTTCACCGTTTATTTGTTTGAGCCATGGTAAATAGGTCTGAGGTTGAAGCACCCCATTTTCCAAAAATATTGCATACAACTTTGCCTTTTAGAACCCATTCGTGATCTTGTGATTCTCTAAGTGATTTAGACTAAGAAATCTGCCTTTTCATTCTGTCACCGGGGATATGGAAAACATTTAGATCAATGGCATGGGCCCAATGCCACAGGGTTTGAACCTGCTAACACAATCGTCTTGATCTTGTTCTTCCCTGTTTGTTGATAAATTGTGTCGGTGTTGTCCATTTGAATCATTACTTCTTTTACTGACAGATGGTAAAAAGGCTTTGTGGGCCTAAATAGACTGTTACAGTTTCAGAACACTGATGTGATATATTTTCTCTCTCTGCAACCATACCTTATTGTTTGACTTGGCCCTTTTTACAGGGTCATCCCAGAACTTTTTGCGTTCCTCCTGTGGTTTTCCGGACCTGTTGTTGGTGGTTTTAGGATTCTGGGCACTTTATCACTGCCGTTCAGTGCTAAAGTGCATGTGCTCTCTATGGTAAACTTGGTAAGATTGGTCTACACCTGTTTGGCATATTTAATTTACCTATCAGTCCCTTGTACAGTGGTATCTCATATACTCAAGGCCAGTAAATTAAATGCTACTGGTGGGCTTGCAGCGCTGCTTGCGCCACCCACCAAAGTAGCCTTTCAAACCTGTCTCAGGCCTCTGCCACTGCATGGCCTGTGCGCGCAGTTTACTGCCGCTGTGACGTGGCACATAAAGTGGTTGCCACTTCTGTGACTCCCCTTTTACTACATATCAGTCACCCCTAAGGTAGGCCCTAGCTAGCCCTATGGGCAGGGTGCCGTGTAGCTAAAAGGTAGGACATGTGCCTGAACTGTTTGACATGTCCTGGTAGTGACAAACAGCCTATTTGGTTTCTCACTGCTGTGAGGCTGCCCTCTCATAGGGATGTATTGGGGATTCCCTGATATGTGCTTCAGTGGTAATTCCTGATCGGAGAGGGGTAGCGTGATTAAGTTTGGTATGTTTGGAATAGTGGTGATAAATAATGCGTTTTGGTGTTTGCGGATTTATTATCACTATTTTAGAAATGTCACTTTTAGAAGTAGGCATTTCTGTGTGCTATGTGTCTTTGTGCCTGCCTGTTGTGTATTGACTGTCTGGCCTTGGAGTGACAGGAGCTGGGGAGGTGCAGTGGCTCCAGAGCATCTGGATGAGTCCGCGCTGGGCTGAATAGGCCTGGTCTGCATTTGGAGTGGTGAGAGGAGTAGCTTGTGCACCTGAATAGGGCTGTGCCTGCCTTCCACAATGATGGCTCCGCCCCCCTGTGGTGTGTCTGGGGCCAGGGCTTACACTTACAATGGGGAGTGTTGTGCACTGAAAAGATATTTTTAAGTGCCTCCCAGAACTGGTTTGGACTAGGCTCAGAGAGCTCTGGGCCAGGGAAGGACAAAGAAACCTACTGGTACAAGTACTGGGGCTGTGACCCCATGTTTTGTGCTTACTTGGAACTTCTGGAACTTGGGAGAGCACACTGCTTGGACTGCAGTGTGCCAGGAGGAACAGCCACTGGGGACTGACCTACTGCCCTGCTTGGCAGCTGAAGGGACTACTGCTCTGTTGAAAGGACCCAGTGTGCTGGCCTGCCTGAGCCCGGTCTTTTGGGATTTACCAGGGCTGTGTGGCTGGCCTAAGAGGAAATTGAAGCAGCGCTGAGTGAGCGCTGCTCTTGCTTTTCTCCTCCTATGAGGGGGTGTTCTTCAGCCCAGCACATGGAGTGCTACCTTTATACTGAGCGTAAGCGCGTGGTGGACCCTCCCAGCTTCGGCTCCCTGAGCCTGAGTAGTGGGTTCCAGCAGTGCGGGTAGTGGGTGCCATGGCGCCGTGGCCAGAGAGCTGCGAAATCGACGGAGATTTCGCTCCCTGATTCCCAGCGTGCAGGAAGTCAGGCAGAGGATGCCTTACCTTGGGTGGGGCTCCTGTGAGGAAGTGGAGCGCCCCACGGGTTTCCCTAGCCTGGCTGAGGGCGGGGCCCAATGAGGAGATCGAGCCGGAGCCTCACGGGCTACTTGGGCAGTCAAGAGGGGGTCTCCCTGCCACAAGAGTCCGAGGAGCCCTGTGCACATTTCCCGCATCGTCGCAGCTGCGCTGCATGGACGCGGGCAGCTGCATCTGTTTCTTCCACATCAGGGGCATTCTCCAGTGAAGGAGACGAGGTGAGGCCGCCCCCTTGCACATTTTCCCGCAGCCGTCTGTATTTGTATTTGTATTTGGTTTGTATAGCGCCAGAATCGACTCCGAGGAGTATCTCTGCGCTTTGGACGTGAAACAGATTCAAATACAGTACTGTCAAACTTAAAAGCAAAACAAAGTAGTTTTAAGTAACTTTCTAAAGTGAAGATGGTTCGAACATTCTCTTAAATGTAAGGGAAGTTCATTCCAATATTTTGGACCAAGATAAGAGAGAGCTTTTCCTCCTAGTCTTGCTCTCCTGATTCGGGGAACCTTCAGCAGAAGTTTAGTGCTAGAGCGTAAAGATCTTGGGGGATGATAGAAAGTGAACTTTTCTGATAAATAACTAGGGCCAAGATTAAACAATGCCTTATGGATAGTACAACAGACTTTAAATTTTATCCGTTGACGTATGGGTAACCAGTGGAGTCTTTGGAGAAGAGGGCGGGAAGCTGATCTGGGAGGCACGTTCAGAACCAGGCGTGCCGTCGTATTCTGAACCACCTGAAGTTTATTAATAGAAGTTTCATTGGCAGAGAGTAGCAGACCGTTACAATAGTCTAGGCGACTTATTATGAGTGCCTGAGTCAATGTCCTTCGAACAGAGTCTGGGAGCAAAGGAAAAACTCGTCAAGTAGGCCCAAAGTATGGAAACATGTGCCTACAGTCTGGCCAATATGTTCCTTAAATGTAAGGGCATGATCTAGACGAACTCCTAAGTTCTTAACAGAAGTTTTTGGAATGGGGGTTTTCCAAGATTAATAGGCCACCAATTTGGTGACCATAATAGAGGAGCCTCTCCAAAAGTAACACCTCAGTTTTCCCAACATTACATTGGAGAAAATTATTTTTCATCCATTGGAAATGGCATTCATGCCCAAAGAAAAGGTCTCTTGAACAGTGGGAGTAAGTTCATTGAAAGGAAAGAGTAGCTGCGTGATCGCCGGCATATGATATTGGAATAAACCCATATTTTCTTAGGACATTGGCCAAGGGAGCCACATAGATGTTGAATAAAGTAGGACTCAAACAAGAGCCCTGTGGGACTCCTTTGGACAGTTCCATGGGCGCCGACCGATATGAGCCAAGGTTAACCGTCTGAGATCTACCAGATAGAAAGCTTGACATCCACTGAAAGGCGGAGTCTCTTAGACCAATTTCTCTCAACCTTCTGAGCAGAATTTGATGGGAGACCGTGTCGAATGCGGCAGATAGGTCCAGTAGCACCAGAATCATAGAATGGCCCTTATCTAGAGTCATTCTGATGTTGTCCGTGACTACTAGAAGGGCTGATTCGGTGCTATATTTGGGCCTAAAGCCTGACTGAGAGGAGTCTAGGCAGCCCGAAAGTTCGACATGGTTTGATAGATGTTTATTGGCGTGTCTCTCTATTAGTTTACTCAGAAATGGTAAGAGCGAAATGGGACAGAGATTGGTCAGATCAGTCAGAGGGTCTTAATATTTTTGCGAATCGGGATTATCTGCGCAGCTTTCCATTCCGGTGGGACAAAAACCTTCCTTTATTGATAGATTAAGAAGGTGTTCAATCAGTGGGGATAATTGAGGGATTAAGGTACTGGTTACTCTCGCGGAATCAAGTCGCTGGGCGAGCCAGACTTCACTTGATGCATTAAAGCCTCTACATCTGCTAAGGTTAGTGGGGGAAATTCTCAAGCAGCATGGGAGGTAATTCTGATGTTTCTGTGGGCATAGGCATCAGGTATGGGTTTCCTGAAGAAACAATTTTTTCATATATTGATTCTATTTTTGTGAAAATGTGAAGCAATATCATTGCATAGTGTTTGTGAAGGTGCTTCAACATTCTCACAAGCCTTAGGTTTTACAAATGACTGAAGAATATTGTATAGGACTTTTGGAGCATTACCAGCCGATGCGAGTTGAGTGGAAATGTGGTTTTTCCGTGCAATCTTAATGCTACTATGGTAGCTTGACAAAGAGGTTAAAAACTGAATTTTGTCACTTTCCTTGTGGGTGATACGCCATTTCTTCTCAAATTTTCTACACTTTTTTTTATATGTAACTGGGGGGAGAACCAAGCGGCTTGAGGGCGTTTAGAGTGGGTGGAAAAACGTTTTAGGGGTGCAAGATGATCAATGGTCCGAGTTAATGCCAGATTATAATTGATTAAGGCCTCTACTAAATTGTCTGAAGGTTTATTTCGTGGTACTTCCAGAGAGGCTTGAAAATTTTCTGGAGAGACCTTTTGCCATTGCCTACGAATCATAAAGGTAAAGGTTAGCCTTTGGGCCCGAGTCTGCGGGTCGAGGTTCCGTTACGGGCCTGTGAGCAGCTTTGTTTTCTGGGGAAGCCTCGTGCTGGGGGGGTCAAGTAAACTGCCGCATTCCCTGTTGTAGGTGGGCACGTGGCCCAGAAGCCTACGGGGAGGACACCGGGTGACACTCACAGTGGTCAAGGGGTTCACCTGGGCAGCAACGGGTGTTTTCCGTGCTGACTGACGGACAGAGGTACTTCTTGCCCTGGAATTTACCTACTGCTTTTGCCTAAATGTGTGCCCTCTGGAGGTGTGGTACTATGGTACACTATTGATTATGTCCAGTGATGGTGGCTAGGCACCCCTCCTCTATGCTAGTTCGGTAATGTGTGCACACTATAAGTGGGTACTTTAGTGCACTGCGGATGTTGGTTATGTCAAGTATTTTCAGGCTTCAAATAACCCTAATGTGATATGTTCTTACAGTGGCCCGATTGACCAAGGAATTTGTGTAATCTGTAAAGTCATGACAAGTGCCTGGTGGCACAGTGTATATATGTGATTATGTTCTAATGTGTTCTTATGGATAATAAAAAGGCTATTTTTATATAAACTTGTGTGGAGTTTCTTTTTTTGGTGTGCCTAGTGTGTCGCTGCTGGGGGAGTGTGTTGCTCAAACGCTTTACACATTGCCTCTGGGATAAGCCTGACTACTCTGCCAAGCTACCAAGGGGGTGAGCAGGGGTTATCTTCAGCGTGTAACTCCGTTGCCCTGACTAGAATGGTGGTTTCTGTCTGGCTTAGGCGCATGCCTTAGCCAACCTAAAATCCTATTTCTTACACATATGCTCTGAGTTTTCAGATGGTCCATATGTGCCCCCATCCAGATAAAGATGCATCTGTGACTATGGTCTGGGTTGGATTTTTCATTTGGAGGTAACACTATGAAGTGCTGTGTTTTGCACCACATTGTTAGAGAGTTTTTTTTTGCAATTATCAGATGCATAGAGTCTTCCAAGCATTGTGCTCTTTGAGACCACTGATTTTCGAGACGTTGTTGAAGTGGTCTCAAAATATAGGGCCAGATGTACAAAGGTTTTTTGCGTGCCCAAATGGGTTTTAGACCCGTTTGCGCCCGCAAAAAACCTGTGGCCCCTGTACTAATCCTATTTTGTGAGTCTTGCAAAATAGGATTAGCGAATCGCTATTAGGAAGGGGCGTTCCAAGGGTGTCCCTTCCTTATAGTGACTCCTTAAGCTATGTAAGAATGTTTTGCGACCGCAATTGCGGTTGCAAAACACTCGCAGTTTACCACCCTTCTAAAAAGGGTGGTAAAGCACTCGCAAACGGTAAGGGGTCCCCAGAAGACCTATTCCCATTTGTGAATGCATGCGCAAATATTTTTTAAGGGCAGGCAGTGGTCCCAGGGACCACTGCCTGCCCTTAAAAAATGAAACTGAAAAGTTTCATTTTTATTTTTTAACCCCTCGCATGCTCATGACGGCTCCCGGCCGTCATGCGTCACGGTGGGCGTGTGCGCATGACGGCCGGGAGCCGTCCGAATCCCGCCCACCGTTTATTTCTCCCGCACAGCGCGGAAAATCAACCCGCGTCCAAGGGGTTAAATGCAGCTCGTTTTCCTTTAAGGAAAACGGGCTGCATTTAAAAAAAAATAAAACTGCTTTATTTAAAAGCAGTCCCAGACATGGAGGTCTGCTGACCCCAGCAGGCCACCATCCCTGGGAGTGCCAGCCATTCCCAATGGGGTCGCAAATTGCGAAAGCCTCATTAATATGCATGAGGCATGCAATTTGCAGCCCCATTGGGAATCGCAAACAGTGTATCAGACACTGTTGTGCATCCCAATTAGCGAGTCGCAAATTGAGAGTCGCAAATGCGACGCAATTTGCGACTCGCTAATTGGCGGGTCGTACATCTGGCCCTAATCCTTGCGTTTGAAGCTATGAATATACAAGATGCCATGGATCCTAGGAGAGATGCATCTTGGAAAGCTGTGGTACTGCTACTATGTTTCAGATCCACACATTTCTTTTGAATAGATAATACTCTGTCTTATGAAGAATACACACTTTTGTTTAGAGTATCTTTGCCCCTAGATATATCAGACACTGTACTGAGGTTGTAGGTTTGTTTATGTTGATCTGGAGTCCAAGTTTGGTTAATAATATTGCTGTGGTCCTGCAGTCTTGTGCCGCTTTTGACTGAGAGTCTTCTTTTATCATCCAGTTGTTAAGGTAGGTGTAAACAAAGATATTATTCTTCCTTAGATAAGCTGTGACCATTGTCATGCATTTGAAGAAAGTTTGAGGGGCTGATTTGCGTACTGAACATGATCATTCCCTACTAGGAATCTCAGATATTTCCTGTGAGGACGCAAAACTGGGATGTGAAAGTAAACGTATTGCAAATCTTTGCTCAAAGTCAGTTGCCTCTTTTTATATGCGGGTAGATTTTAAAAAGTGCTAATATTCTGAATTTTTCACTGGTGATGAATTTGTTTATGAGCCATAGATCTAAAATTGGTTGATATTGTTCGGGTTGACTTTTCTGTAGTGCGAGGAAATATCTGGAGTAAACTCCTTTGTTTTGCCGGTTAAAGGGGACCTTTTCTATCACCCAATTTTAAAGTATGTTTCATCTTGCAGATGGGATAGATGACAGTTGGATGACCGATTTTGCGGAACGGATGGTGGAATAGCCTTCACTTTATTGAGTAACCCTTTTGCATGATATTTGACACCCATATGTCTGTAGCTATGTTTCTCTTCCAGGGGATACTCATCAATAGTCATAAGCACTGAATAGTCATAAGCACTGAATTATCCCCGCCCACCTGCGGGATCCCGGAGCATATAGAAATATACATATATATATATGAGTATGTTGGGGGATCACAAGTGCATAGCACTTCCGCGACATACATATATACATGTATATAAATACATAAATATGCAGCCTAACAAATTCCAATAAGGCAAAATTACAAAGGTTTTCCCTGTACAGACAATCTCCTATATACACTCTGTAATAGAGAACATACACTGTAATAGTGTTATGCAAGAAAACCTTTATTTTCAGAGAAGAAAACATGTAATAGCAGGCAGTTGGCCCATAGGCTGCATAGCTGAATAAATATCACCGTACAGTAAAACACTGGCACCTTGCCTTTAAGGCTTCCAAGAACTTGGACACTTTGCCTTTAAGGCCTCCAGGAGACCCTCTGCTCCCATCATGCACCACAGGTGACAGTTAGGTCAGTTCTTTTTTCCGGCTCCTTCTATGAGGATCCTGGAGCTTGAGCTCGACAGTTTTTCTGACTTTTCTGTCAGGAATTGTTTCCTTCTTTGGTTTTTTGCGATTTTCCTGTGCTGGCAGTGGTTTATTACCATTCTCTGACAAAATTTCACTCTTTTTCTGTCAGAATGCCAGCTCTTTTCCGCAAATGTCCATCCTGTGGAAAGAAGATGGCCATCTCTGATCCACACTCCGTGTGTATAGCCTGTCTTCCTTCCAGTCACAAGCCTGACACTTGTTGCCATTGTCGTAAGTTTTCTACGAGGACTCTTCGCGACAGGGAGAGGATTCGCCTTCAAGCTGTGCTTGAGAGAGGAAAAGCCCGGCTGGAAAGTGGCCTTGCATGTCAAGAGCCCTCCTCTCTTCAAGAACACCGACGCCAGCTTCATTCTGCCTCTTCAACATCGAGGAAACAGCAGATTCCGGACTGTTCGCCGTCGACGTCGTTGCCGCCGTCGAAGAAGCGACCAACACAATCTCCAACGTCGAGACGGCGTGAGTCTCCGTCGTCGAGAAAGGCATTGACGTCGAAGCATACTGCCTCGGGCTCGAGGTATGGTCATGGCAAAGACCGATCGACGTCAAAACACCCATCGACGTCGAGACATCCGTCGACGTCAAGGCACTCTCCGTCACCTCCCCGTAGGTCGACGTCGAGAAGTTTGCCGACGGCAAGGGTGCCGCGAGACCAGTCGGCGTCGAAAACTTCGAGGCTATTGACGTCGAGGAGGCAGTAGCGTTCGACGTCGAAGTCCCTGAGTAGACGGTCGACGTCGAGGACATCTTTGAGGGAGGTGAGGTCGCCGTCGAGGGCAGCGAAGTCCTTAACTCCTCCTAGCCATCATCCCACGTCAAGGGAGAAGTCGACGTCGAGGGAAAAACACAGGTCGACGTCGAGGCGCTCGACGTCGAGAGCTAAAGAGCCTGCTGTTGCCTCGGATGAGGTTAGAGCTGCATCTCTATCGTCTTCAAAATCTGGATCTTCTCCAGGACTGCATATTGTCCAGATCTCCCCGGAAGGCTCTCCGGTGGTTGGTGAAGATACACGGCGCAGGAAGCCTAGGGCCCTCAGTAGCCCGAGGTCTGACTTTTCCCGTACCTATTCTCCTTCACGCTTGTCCAGGGATTCTCCATCCCCTAAAACACCTCGAAGATCAAGATCACCGACTGTGGTTTCTTCCAGAAGGAGGAGTCCAAGCAGATCATGATCTCCACATGCCCGCCATGCTAGATCAAGGGACAGATCTCGCTCTTATCATTCTTCTCCGAAGAGAAGGCGGCATAGGTCTCCCACCCGGTCTTCTTCCACCAGGTCCTCTATCAGAGACTATTCTCCAACTTTGACAGCTACACCTCCATCAAGAGTTTCTCCAATCGATGACCTCAGCACCTTTAGTGAAGTACTCTGTAGAGGAGCGAATAAGCTGAACATCTCTATGTATGTCCCGGCTGTTACCTCCTCAGTGATTTTCGAGACTCTTCATCATCGCTCCTCGGCTCGGCCTTAGCTTCCTCTTGTCCCAGGCCTTCTCGAACCTGCTATGCAGACCTTTTTGACACCGGCAACGGTGGGAGCAGTTCCTTCCCGAATAGCCAAAAAGTACAAGGCTCCGGACCAAGATCCTTTGTTCCTTCGATCGGATCCTCCTCCGGATTCCATCATTGTGGCGGCGGCTAGAAAGACGCACTCATCTATGTCTTCCTCCTCAGCGCCTCCGGATAAGGATAGTAAACTGATGGACTCTTTAGGTAGAAGGATGTGCAACACTTCAGCTTCTATCATGAAGGTCTCCAGTGCCTCCGCTCTGCTGGGGAGGTATGAAAGATCCTTGTGGGATTCACTGGGACGTTTTGCAGACAAACTCCCAAAAGAGGACCAGCAAGACTTTCGAGAAATTCTGCAAGAGGGAGGTCTAGTGGCTAATCAGGTGATTAGTGCTTGCGCTGACTCATCCGATCTGGCTGCCCACGGATACTCCCATGGTATCTGTTCGAGGCGTTCTGCTTGGTTACGCTTGACTGGCCTCAAACCCGACGTCCAGCGGAAGATAACCAACCTGCCTTTCAACGGTTCTTCTCTCTTCGGGCCGCATGCGGACGAAGAAATGGCGAAGATGAAAGCAGAGCTGGACACGGTGAAAGCTGTGGGTCTCGAAAACCGGAAGGAATTTCGTAGGCGCTCCCGCCCCTACGATAAACGCCCGTTCCAACAGAGGGTTCAAACCCCTCAATGGTCGGCTCAGGGTCAGCAGCAGCAGAGGTCTCACTTCCACCAACGGAGACCAGGAAGAGGAAGAGGGACCAATAGACAGCAGGCCTCTACCTCAAAGCAGCCATCAAAGCAATGAGGGAGTGCTTCCTCTAAACACGTGTGCCACTCCGGTAGGAGGAAGTATCGCATTACATCTGGAGGAGTGGAGAAACATAACCATCGACAAATGGGTGTTGAATATTGTTCAAAATGGATACTTGCTACGGTTCAAGATCCCACCTCCATTGGTTCCTCCAGACGGACGAGTCCGCTTGTGTCATCACATTTTACACGAGGAGGTAAACGGTCTTCTACAGAAAAAGCCATAGAATACGTCCCTGTTCATCAGAGGCGCCAGGGATATACTCTCGATATTTCCTGGTCAAAAAAAGAGGTCCGACAGTAGAATTCAGACCAATTCTGGACTTGCGCATCTTTAACAAATACATCCGCAAAGAGAAATTTCGAATGCTTGCCCTGCACCAGATCTTTCTCCATCTACATCAAGGAGACTGGATGTGCTCCATAAATCTGCAGGACGCTTATTTCCACATTCCAGTGTCCAGAAAACATCGAAAATGTCTCCGTTTTCAAGTTGCTCTACGTCACTTTCAGTTCTGAGTCCTACCTTTCGGACTGAAGTCAGCCCCACGGACTTTTTCAAAGTGCATGGCAGTGGTGGCAGCTTTTCTCCGCAGACGCAAAATATTCGTTTACCCGTATCTGGACGACTGGCTTCTGAAGAGTTCAACTCCTTCCCTGCTTCAGTCTCATCTTTCCTACAGTCTCCAGTTAATGAACAAGTTGGGTCTACGAGTCAATTTCAAAAATCGATTCTCAATCCGACCCAGAACATTCACTTCCTAGGGTCGTCGCTGGACACCGCGGAAGCAAGCGTGTGTCCTTCGGCGGAGAGGTTTTCATTAATCAGGATCAAATGCCGAGAACTCCTGCGGACTCACCACCCAACAGTCCGACAAGTGTCCTCTCTCCTGGGTTCCATGGCTTCCTGCATCTTCATAGTTCCCAATGCCAGATTGCACATGCGTCCCCTGCAGCAAGCTCTGGAAGACCAGTGGGTGCAAGCATCGGGCAGCTGGGAGGATCGGATCACTCGGTCCCAGTCTGCCAGGGACTCCATCGTGTGGTGGACAAAGCGATCACATCTAATGAAAGGTGTTCCCTTCCATCAAGAGACTCCGACTCAAACTATAGTGACAGACGCCTCCCTGCAAGGTTGGGGCTCTCATATGAATCACCTTCAAGTGCAAGGGCTATGGTCGGACACAGAAAGGGGATACCATATCAATTTTCTGGAGTTGAGGGCTGTCCAACTAGCCCTAAAATCCTTCTTTCCGTCTCTTCAGTCCAACTCCCTCTTGATTCAGACAGACAACACCACGACGATGTTTTATCTGAACAAGCAGGGAGGCACCAGGTCCAGAATTCTGTCTCAGGAGGCACAAGCCATTTGGAAGTGGCTTCTGGCACGGCATCTCACCATCACGGCTGTCCATGTGCCGGGCGTCCTAAATGTACAGGCGGACTTCCTAAGCAGAGAGTTCGTAGAAACGCACGACTGGGTGCTAAACACCGAAGTGGCTCAGGATATCTTTCAAAGATGGGGTGTGCCGGACATAGACTTGTTCGCAGATGCAACAAACGCCAAATGCCCAGTCTACGCGTCCAGGTATCACCAACCAGGTTCAAGCGGGAATGCTCTGTTGGCAAGATGGTCTCAGAGCTTACTCTACGCTTTTCCTCCACTGCCTCTCATTCCAGCAGTGATCACGAAGTTCTACAAGACCAACTCCAGGATGATTCTGATCGCTCCGGAGTGGCCACGCCAGTGGTGGTATCCGGATCTTCTACAACTTTCCGAGTTCCGCAACAGAGATTGCCTTGCCGTCCGGACCTACTATCCAAGAGCCAGGGGAGAGTGTTTCACCCCAACCTTCCTTCCTCAGGCTGACAGCATGGCTCCTGAAGTCTTGCAGTATGGTCACTTAGACTTGCCAGCGGACTGTATGAACATACTTAAGGAAGCGAAAAGACCTTCTACCAGGGTTTCCTACGCTTTCAAGTGGAAACGTTTTTACCTATGGTGTTTGAATAATGGTCATGACCCAGTTAGAGGGCAGGAACAGGTCATTTTGCCGTATCTCTTACACCTGGCTAAGTCGGGCCTGCAGTTTACATCTATCAAGGTACACTTAGCAGCAATAACGGCATATAGAAAATCACCTTCACAGGGTTCTTTTTCAAAATGCCAGTGGTGAAAGATTTTCTTGAAGGGTTAAAAAGGTATACCCACCAGTACGAGCCCCTTCTCCTCCTTGGGAGCTCAACGTGGTCCTTACCAAACTGATGGGCGCACCTTTTGAACCAATACACAAGTCCTCCTTGCAGCACTTGTCCTGGAAAGTGGCTTTTTGGTTGCTATCACGTCGGCTCGTAGAGTCAGCGAGATACAAGCATTATGTTGTAAGGAACCCTACACTGTTTTTCACTCAAATAGGGTAGTTCTCAGAACTCATCCAAGTTTTCTGCCAAAAGTGGTTTCAGATTTCCACATTAATCAGGTTATCACTTTGCCTACCTTCTTCTCTAATCCTTCTACACCTCCTGAAAGGGCCTTACACTCGTTAGACCTTAAGAGGGTGTTGAAGTTTTATCTGGATAAGACCAAGGTAATAAGAAAGACGGACCGCTTGTTTGTCAACTACGGCCCCATTAATACAGGATTGGCATCCTCTAAAAGGTCTATTTCAAGATGGATAGTCTCCTGCATATCTCTAGCCTATCAATTAGCTAATAAGTCTCTTCAGGGAAAGCCTAAAGCGCATTCAACCAGAGGAAAGGCCTCTACTACGGCCCTCCTCAGGAACGTCCCTATAGCAGAAATCTGCAAAGCAGCTACATGGCGGTCTGTTCATACTTTCTCTCACCATTACTGCTTAGATTCAGATGCTCAGGAGGATGCCCAAGTGGGACAAGCCTCACTGAGGAATTTATTTGCTTAATGTCATGTTAAGATGATCTGTTTTTTAATACTATTTGCTCGTCCGCGAGGTAGTGGGTATGGGCTTGCTACTCTATTCAGTGCTTATGACTATTGATGAGTATCCCCTGGAAGAGAAGGATTAGTTACTTACCTGTAATCCTAGTTCTCTTCCAGGGGTATACTCATCAAAGTCATAAGCAACCCACCCGCCTCCCCTGACGAGCATTTTTAGTAATTGCTACAAGTTAGTACACCGTGCAAAAAGAACTGACCTAACTGTCACCTGTGGTGCATGATGGGAGCAGAGGGTCTCCTGGAGGCCTTAAAGGCAAAGTGTCCAAGTTCTTGGAAGCCTTAAAGGCAAGGTGCCAGTGTTTTACTGTACGGTGATATTTATTCAGCTATGCAGCCTATGGGCCAACTGCCTGCTATTACATGTTTTCTTCTCTGAAAATAAAGGTTTTCTTGCATAACACTATTACAGTGTATGTTCTCTATTACAGAGTGTATATAGGAGATTGTCTGTACAGGGAAAACCTTTGTAATTTTGGCATTTTGCCTTATTGGAATTTGTTAGGCTGCATATTTATGTATTTATATACATGTATATATGTATGTCGCGGAAGTGCTATGCACTTGTGATCCCCCAACATACTCATATATATATGTATATTTATCCAGTATTAGGGTATCTTTCATAGATTCACATGCCTGAATCATTCCCCGTCGTCGAGACGGGAGTCCCCGGTATATAATAAAAGTAATGTCCTATTAGACATACCAAACCATAGGCCTAAGGCCTCTCATTAGTAACATATCCAGGTCCTTTTGTGAAAAGGACCAAACTCTCTGGAGCAGCCAATCAGCTGCCACCACCCTCTGGAACCTTCCTGTCAGGAGCTCTGGTCCCTCAGATTTTCTACCGCACGTTGTGCTAAGGGAGTCTCCAACTGAGCTCTGCTCAGGTTTTCTATTATTACAGCGTTTATACTGCTAGAAAGGTATTTCATTATCCTTATTTCTGTCTGACTGAAGTCATAGTCGTCTTCATGTCAGACACCTCAAGAAAGGCCTTTTCAGGCCATGTACAACCTGCAGGAAGAAGAGGTTGCATGTGGACGATCCTCACAAGGACTGCCTGTACTGTCTTTACCCAGACCATTCAGCTAAAGACTGCAAGGTATGTCGTACTTTCTCTGCAAAAACCCTAAAAGACCGGGAAGGACGTCTTTTGATTTGGCTGCAGAGGTTAAAGGACAAACAAGATCCCTTGTCCTCTGAGGAGAGTGAAACTTCATCAAGATCCTCCTCAAAAACTCCACAGAAAAGGTCGAGAAATGCTTCTCCAAGCCCTTCATCACAGCAACCTGCAAAGAAGACGCAGAAAAAGTCTTCAGAGGTTCCCACGGGCAAAAAATTGCCATCTCCAGACCCTGCGACTCCTTCAGTCAGAGTCCAGCATTCTTTTAAAAACCCTCCTCAGGCTCGTCGACGACGGCATCGTCGACGATTTCAACGACGACTGCTCCTGTCACTGCCAGGGTTACCACGTCGACGACGACAGTCTCCACTATGTCTGCTTCGTCGGCGCCGCGATCATCGTCGACGACTACAACATCTTCGTCGACGGCACAAGTGATCATGTCGTCGACGATAAAAATAAGGAAGTCGTCGTCGAAGATTCCGACGACGATCCAGTCGTCGACGACGCCGACGACGACCTTCCCGTCGACGACAACCACATCGACGGTGCTCCCGTCGACGATACCGCCGACGACGTCTCTATCGACGGTAGGCTTACCGTCGACGACGCCATTTCCATCGACGACGCCGTCGACGAAGATTTCAACAAAGCTTTCAACGAAGCTCAAAGCTTTACCAATCGACGCGCCACCGTCGACGACGAGTGTTCCGTCGACGATCTTGATGTCTACTCCAAAAATGAAGGCTAAACGACTCAGCAGATTGTCACCGTCTGTAACGTCACCCAGTAGAGTCCAATCCTTAGTACCCTCTCATCTATTGGATGTGGATGACGATTCGGAGGACGAGGGTCCTTTTAGGGCCGCAACAAGTCCGTCGGAACTTAATGTCAAATACCAGGAGTTCTCAGATGAGGATGATCAGGACATTGATGATCAGTCTTATCAGGAAGATCAAGTACCTCAACAACCTCAGATGGTATGTCTTCCGGTGGCTTTGGTGTCGGACCTCCAATTTCTGATTACAGATTATAAGAAAAGGTTTCCTACTACTGCTCCGGCTTCTGCTCCGGAACGAGCTCCACCACCGGCCGTACAACTTCCACCTCAGCCGTCCGCATCGACAGTGATTTGTCCATCTCTCCATTCTACTGACGATGAAGAGGACTGTCGTCAAGAAGAAGGGGAAATCCTGGATGATGGATCACAGCATGAGGAATGGGACGACTACGTCATACCACTTCCAGCGTCTCCTTCCCCTCCTCCAGTAGACTCGCCTCCGGAGGACATAGGAGGTTTTCATAATCTTCTAGAAAGAGCGGCAAAGCGCTTTCAGTTGCCAATGCCTTCCCAGCAACAAGAGTGTTTCTTATATGACTTTAAGGAACCCTTTAAAAAGTCGGTGAGATCCATGCCAATAATAGACTATATCTGGGAACAAGGGGTCAAGATCATGAAGAATCCTTCTTCAATGCCTCCAATCCTAACACAACTGGATAAAAAGTATAGGGCACCGGATGACGCCCCAGCCTGTCTAACTGGCCATCCCAAGCCAGATTCGGTGGTGACACAAGCAGCCCAGCGCCACTCAAAGAATCCGTCTACTCCACTGTCAGCGCCACCGGATAAAGAGGGTAGGCGTTTGGACAACATTGAGAGCGTTTCTCTTCCATGTCGGCACTAACAGTGAGGGCTGCTAACTCACTAGCCTTATTGGGAAGATACAACAGGCAAATCTGGTCAGACATTGCACCTTTCTTGGATAGTTTACCAGAGGACACCAAACAGGAAGCGAAGAAGCTACTGCAAGAAGGCGAAAGGTCAGCTTCGGAGATTATAGATTGTGCGATGGACATCGCATCTACTGGTTTCCGTCAGTTGGCAGGAGCGGCAGTGTTAAGGCGCCAAGGCTGGCTTAAAGCAACCACATTCCGACCGGAGGTCCAGACAAAGATCCTAGATATGCCCTATGATGGGCAGTGCCTGTTTGGATCTCATATCGATGAGGCCCTACAAGGGATTAAGAAAGACACAGAGACAGCAAGATCTTTGGGAACCCTCCAATATAAAACGTCTTCCTTTCGTGGCTCACGAGGTAGAGGTCAATCGTCCTATAGAGGAGGATATCAACAAAATAGATATTCTAATTACTCCTCGTCCGGCCAGCAATACAGGCCGCAATTTCAGCAAAGGCAGCAACCTCAACAAACTGCCTATAACAAATCCTCTTTTCGAGGAAGAGCTGGTCGCCAGAGGGATGCTGCCCGGCGTCAATGACTTTTCCTTGCCACCAACTCCAACCTCGCCCTCGCCACTCAAAATAGGAGGGAAGATATCGAATTTTTCCACAACTGGGAACAAATTACTACGGATCAGTGGGTCCTTCAAATAGTACAATTCGGTCATTCCTTGGAATTTCTTCAAACCCCTCCACCAACTCCACCTCAACCTATGGTTCACAAGCATTTGAACCTCTTGCAGAACGAAATATCATCCATGATTCGCAAAGGGGCCATAGAGCGAGTTCCTGTTCATCAACGAGGAAAAGGTTTTTATTCCCGATTCTTTTTGGTGCGCAAGAGAGACAACAAGTGGAGGCCGGTTCTAGACCTAAGAAATTTGAACAAATTCCTAAGGAAGCAATCATTTCGCATGATTACCATACAGGAAGTCCTACAACTTCTCAACCCGAACGACTACATGGTATCATTGGATCTACAGGATGCCTATTTCCATGTGCCAATCCACAGAAAACACAAACAATTTCTGAGATTTGCAGTCGCTGGCAAGCATTACCAATTTCGAGTGCTGCCGTTTGGGCTCAAATCGGCTCCTCGTATATTCACGAAATACCTGGCTCCGGTCGCTGCGTACCTCAGACAGCAGCATCATCAAGTATTTCCATATCTCGACGACTGGCTCATCAAGGCACCATCTTTTCAAGGCGCAACGCAATCTTCCAGCGCTTGTCTAGAACTTTTCAAGCAGTTAGGTCTCACCCTCAATGTAGAAAAGTCAATGCTTCAACCTTCTCAAAGGATCACATTCTTAGGAGCCGTGTTGGATACGGTCCACACGCATGCTTGCCCAACGCAAGAACGACAACGCAGGCTCACACAGCTGGCAAACAGAATAAAGCTAAGAAAGTCTCTTTCGGTTCGGCTCTTCAAATCCCTCCTAGGAATGATGTCTTCTTGCATACTACTCATTCCGCATTGTCGTCTCCATATGCGTCCTCTCCAGGAGGCTCTTGCCGCTCAGTGGATTCAGGTGGAAGGATCTTTCGACGACATCATTCAGATCACTCCTCAAGTAATTACAGCATTACATTGGTGGACTCGTCCACAGAATCTGGCACGAGGCCTGTCTTTTCTGCCTCCAGTGTCTCCTCAAGTAATAACTACAGACGCATCCCTGGAAGGTTGGGGAGCTTTTCTCCAGGAGCTTCAAATCAGCGGAAAATGGTCAATAACAGAAAGGACCTTGCACATCAACCTCCTAGAACTCAGAGCTGTGTATCTAGCCCTGCGGGCTTTTCTTCCCAGAATAGCAGCTTCGCTAGTGCTGGTCAAGACGGACAACACCACAACAATGCACTATGTGAACAAACAGGGGGTACTCGTTCTCTCTTGTTATCTCAAGAATCGCAGAAAATTTGGAACTGGGCACTTCAGCACAAAATATCTCTGAAGGCCGAATATGTGCCGGGAAGGGAAAATATATTGGCAGATTCACTGAGCAGACTACAAACATCCTGCCACGAGTGGGAATTACACCAGGGTATTCTCAACCGCATTTTCAACCAATGGGGCGAACCAAATCTAGACCTGTTCGCGTCACAGATCAACGCCAAATGCCAACGCTTCGCAAGTTGGCATCCCCAGCAGGGATCTCTGGGGAATGCATTTTCAATAGCCTGGTGCGGCGTCTTTGCGTACGCTTTTCCGCCGATTCCGCTGCTCCCCAGGGTACTCAAGAAGATGAAGGCAGAGCCCTGCACACTGATTTTAATAGCACCAGCATGGCCTCGCCAACATTGGTTTACGGAACTACATCTCCTATCCCAGGCACCTCCAATTCCATTGAAGCCGTTCCCATCTCTCCTCACAATGGATCAGGGACAGATACAACATCCGGACCCGGCCTCACTCAAATTATCGGCCTGGCTCCTGAATACAATGAATTCCAGGCTATGAATATCCCTCCGGACTGTAGAGCGGTTCTGTCTCGAGCAGTGGCGGACAGTACAAGCAAGACATATTCTCTCAAATGGAAAAGGTTCTGTATATGGTGTGCATCTGCCAAAGTACATCCCTTTAAGTCCTCTCCTGAGGAGATTTTGCCATACCTTCTTCATCTCGCAAATGCAGGCCTCGCTCACGCTTCCATCAGAGTTCACCTAGCAGCGATATCCCGCTTCAGAAGATCTTCCACAGGTCCTTCACTTTGGTCCTATAGACTCATAAAACAATTCCTCAAAGGTCTTTTCCGGACTTTCCCTCCACTAAAGCTTCCTCCTCCAACATGGCAGCTTAATACAGTTCTAGCTCAGCTTATGAGGCATCCTTTTGAACCAATACACAAGGTGGACCTTAAATTCCTCTCCTGGAAAACTGCACTTCTACTCGCCCTGGCTTCGGCAAGACGAGTCAGCGAACTTCATGCTTTTACAATACAGCATCCATTTCTGCAATTCAGGGATGATAGGGTAATTCTTCGAACTAACCCGAAGTTTATCCCTAAAGTGCCATCGTACTTCCATCTTAACGAACCCATTGTGTTAAAGACATTCTTCCCGAATCCTCAAACACCAGCGGAAAAAGCTCTTCATTCCTTGGACCTGAAGCGATGCATTAAATTCTACCTTCATAGGACAAGACCATTCCGAAAGTCCAACCAACTTTTCGTGGCCTACAGTGTGCCTAGGAAGGGTTTCCCCTTACCAAGCAGAGTATCGCTAGGTGGATCTCTAGCGCTATCACTCTATGTCACCAGCAGGCTGGTCAGCCTTTGCAAACTACAATTCGTGCCCATTCTACCAGGGCGGTCTCTACGTCCATGGCTCTGTTTGCCGGCGTACCGCTGATGGACATTTGCAGAGCGGCAACATGGAAAACGCCGCACACATTTACCAAGCATTACTGCTTGGATTCAGAACTGGCGAAGGACGCTGCAGTTGGACAGGCAGTACTACGTCATCTGTTTCAATAGAGGTGAGCCTTTCCTCCTTCCCACCAACCTTTGTTTTACCACACATTTCTATGATTATTATTGTTATTATGATGATGCACTATATCGATGATATAATGGAATGTATCAATATGGGTTTTTGTTTTTAACCAATGAGTGTATATCCCTTATGGGGAACAAAGGAAATGTGCTCACTATTGCTTGCTACTCTGATTCAGGCATGTGAATCTATGAAAGATACCCTAATACTGGATAAGAAATGCGTTACTTACCTGTAACAGCAGTTATCCAGTATTGGTATCTTTCATAGATTCACATGCAACCCACCCACCTCCTTGGAAAGGCTCTCTTGGTTCTCTCAGAGATACTATTACTTAGCACTACGCTTACGAAAATCTGAGGGACCAGAGCTCCTGACAGGAAGGTTCCAGAGGGTGGTGGCAGCTGATTGGCTGCTCCAGAGAGTTTGGTCCTTTTCACAAAAGGACCTGGATATGTTACTAATGAGAGGCCTTAGGCCTATGGTTTGGTATGTCTAATAGGACATTACTTTTATTATATACCGGGGACTCCCGCCTCGACGACGGGGAATGATTCAGGCATGTGAATCTATGAAAGATACCAATACTGGATAACTGCTGTTACAGGTAAGTAACGCATTTCTTCTATATGCTCCGGGATCCTGCAGGTGGGCGGGGATAATTCAGTGCTTATGACTATCCAGTGCTTATGACTTTGATGAGTATACCCCTGGAAGAGAACTAGGATTACAGGTAAGTAACTAATCCGTTTTCACTTTTCCAAGTCACTGCTTCCCCTACAAGAATGGGTAATTGAAGGGGGGTCGTGTTGGGCCATCAGTGTCGATTATCTGACAATTGTCGCAGTCTTGAGTGAGATGTTTTAGCAAGAGTGCTGTTTTGGGTATCTTCTTTTATACTGCATTTGCAGTTGCTTCTGAGTTTGCTGCTGTTGGTATGGCCAGCTTGGGATTTGAACCCTGGGATAGAAATACCTTTCGTCTTTTGGTCTGTATTGGTGTTTGAAAAATTCCTTCTGGTTTTCCAACCTACTGTTTTAATGTCTCTACTTTATTTTTCATTCTCAGCATCTCTTCTGTGTGCTTGTCAACGAATGCTGATCCTGAGAATGGCTAGTTTGCAACCTTCAGTAGTGCCTCAGGTATCAAAGATGATAGACGAAGCCATGAGGATCTTCTGAGCGAGATTCTGGGACAATAAGTGGTTGCTGAAGTTTCAGCTGAGTCCACTGCAGCCCTTATAACTTGGTTAGATGCCAAAGAACCTTCGTTTAGCATCTCCATGAAATCTTGCTGTCTTCGGGATGGTAAATTTGAGACTAAAGATTTCATGGCGTCCCATATTTCCCAGAGGTATCTGCGTAGGATGGTTGTAGCACTGGCATTTTTAAATGTGTGGAGGCTGTCCCACAAATCTTTTTTCCTGTTGCGTTCAACCTTTGATTTCTCTCTCTCTCGAGGAGCTCTGAGTTTGGGGCTGAAGCATGTTTCCCTCTGATTTCTGTGACGATGATTGAGTCCGGTTTAGAATCTGTTTTAAGGAACACAGGGTCTTGCTGAGGAGGCTTATAATTTTCCAGAAGACAAGGGGTTGTCTCTTTATAAGTTCGATGGGTCAGGAATTTTCCCTTTGCAATATCAAATAAACACGGTACTAGAGGTAAAAGTGGTCTAGGAGCAGTTCTTGGTTGAAGTGTTTCTAATATGACAGAAACTGCTGGTTGCAGAGTTTCCAGTGGGATGTTTCATTTCGCTGGTCCTCTAGCCAGAACACCTGGAAATGTTAGGATGTCATCTATGGGAGACACCTTAGAAGGAGAATGTGCCAGAGAAGTAGGCATGTAGTATGAGTGATCCGTATCTAAATAAGGCGATCTAGAGTGAGATCAAGTGTGTGAATATAATTGTCTTTTGTTGGTGGATGTACTTGGGGGAGAAGTAGGCTTCTAGTTCCTCAGAGGAAACATGGATATCTCCTTCAAGACCTTCCTAACTGGTGAAATGTCCAAGGGCTCCAGAGGTGTTTGAACCGGATCCTTAAATGAAATTATTGGCCTCAGTGGTTAAAATGAAAATGGGGCTTTTCTGTGATCTTCTGCTATTGTTAAGCCGTGACTTTCAGAAACTATATTTTGTTCTCTCCATTTCATACTGGGAGTGAAATGTTTTGGAAAAAGTCCAGATTGGATTGATGGAGACCTATCCCTTCCTGGTGATTATGGTATTTTGATCTGAGATTTCTTTGATGTTGTTGAGGAGCAAGTAGGCGTAGTTCTAGGCCTTTTTGACATCATAGGTGACTCAGACACAGGTGAGGTAGGTCTCTTCAACGTTTGAAGAAGGATATGTTCACATCAATCTTCCTTTACTCCATGGCAGTGAACAGGTTGATACTAATCCGTCATGTGCCGCTGACGGGAGCTACGGCGATATCTTTGATGTGGATCTTGAATGGCTTGATGGCAAAGATCTTGAATGCTGTTGGTTTTGATTAATCACCGCTGATCCTTCTCCTGAAGGTAGTGGGTCAGAGAGGAGCCCTTCAACAGCGACACTGTAGGTCTTGACCTCGATGATGGGTGTCGACCAGAATTATATTGATGTCTGTGTTTGCTAGGTGTTGTCTTTTATGAAGATTTCTCTCTGTGGGAATCTTTTCTTAGATCAAGGCATTCTTACAGAGGTAGGCTGAGAGGTAGGTCTTTTTATCCTCCTCTTCTTTCCTCTCTCTTCACCTGCCTTCATATACTGCATCATGCATCTTAGTCTGATGCCTTCCCTTTGTTTGAGTGTACCTTTTGTCATATTTTTCAAAAATGTCACATACTTTGACTGAAATCACCACTAGTAGGTAAACCACACAGACATTTTGGGCTTCGGTAGCTGCTTTCTTCCTTCCACTTGGAGGACTGTTGGTGAATTAGGATGTCATTCTGACCAAAAGTATTAGTCAGAGTCAGGGCAAAAACTGTTTCCTCAACAGTAGAGTAGAAAGGAAGTTGAGTGAAATTGGCAAGACTGATTTCCTATAAAAAAATAAGATTTTTTTCAGAGATGTGAAACCTCTTGTTTGTTCAGAGATCCTGCTGAAGCAAGCTGGAAATAAAACTGGCTCTAGCAGATAATGCATCATGGGAAGAGGTGCCTCCCAGGCTCTTAAAGGGACCTATTATGCTGCATTCTTAACTTCAAATGCAAAAACAACAGTTGATGGACAGAATGCAAAACAATGTCATACATTCACCCCAGTACAGAGATCTGGGCCTAAATCCATCGTTTTTTTGCTCACCATGCCATTCCAGTTTGAACCCAGCCATATGCAAATCAGTCTTGACCCTGTGCCTCATGGGAACAGTCCAGCCCGAACTGCCAAGCCAGGTCCTCCCTGGACTGGAAACAAGCATCCTAGGACCGGTTTCGGGGTTTCACCCCTCTTCAGCCAGGATAGCTTGATTCCAGTGGCATGGAGAGCACGGGACCCACGTCTGGGCATACCCGTCCCACTCGGGGTGACAAATGCAAAAACAACAGTTGATGGACAGAATGCAGAACAATGTCATACATTCACCCCAGTACAGAGATCTGGGCCTAAATCCATCGTTTTTTGCTCACCATGCCATTCCAGTTTGAACCCAGCCATATGTAAATCAGTCTTGACCCTGTGCCTCATGGGAACAGTCCAGCCCGAACTGCCAAGCCAGGTCCTCCCTGGACTGGAAACAAGCATCCTAGGACCGGTTTCGGGGTTTCACCCCTCTTCAGCCAGGATAGCTTGATTCCAGTGGCATGGAGAGCACGGGACCCACGTCTGGGCATACCCGTCCCACTCGGGGTGACAAATGCAAAAACAACAGTTGATGGACAGAATGCAGAACAATGTCATACATTCACCCCAGTACAGAGATCTGGGCCTAAATCCATCGTTTTTTGCTCACCATGCCATTCCAGTTTGAACCCAGCCATATGCAAATCAGTCTTGACCCTGTGCCTCATGGGAACAGTCCAGCCCGAACTGCCAAGCCAGGTCCTCCCTGGACTGGAAACAAGCATCCTAGGACCGGTTTTGGGGTTTCACCCCTCTTCAGCCAGGATAGCTTGATTCCAGTGGCATGGAGAGCACGGGACCCACGTCTGGGCATACCCGTCCCACTCGGGGTGACAAATGCAAAAACAACAGTTGATGGACAGAATGCAGAACAATGTCATACATTCACCCCAGTACAGAGATCTGGGCCTAAATCCATCGTTTTTTTGCTCACCATGCCATTCCAGTTTGAACCCAGCCATATGCAAATCAGTCTTGACCCTGTGCCTCATGGGAACAGCCCAGCCCGAACTGCCAAGCCAGGTCCTCCCTGGACTGGAAACAAGCATCCTAGGACCGGTTTCGGGGTTTCACCCCTCTTCAGCCAGGATAGCTTGATTCCAGTGATTTGTAGAGCACGGGACCCACGTCTGGGCATACCGGTCCCACTCGGGGGTGACAAATGCAAAAACAACAGTTGATGGACAGAATGCAGAACAATGTCATACATTCACCCCAGTACAGAGATCTGGGCCTAAATCCATCGTTTTTTTGCTCACCATGCCATTCCAGTTTGAACCCAGCCATATGCAAATCAGTCTTGACCCTGTGCCTCATGGGAACAGTCCAGCCCGAACTGCCAAGCCAGGTCCTCCCTGGACTGGAAACAAGCATCCTACGACCGGTTTCGGGGTTTCACCCCTCTTCAGCCAGGATAGCTTGATTCCAGTGGCATGGAGAGCACGGGACCCACGTCTGGGCATACCCGTCCCACTCGGGGTGACAAATGTAAAAACAACAGTTGATGGACAGAATGCAGAACAATGTCATACATTCACCCCAGTACAGAGATCTGGGCCTAAATCCATCGTTTTTTGCTCACCATGCCATTCCAGTTTGAACCCAGCCATATGCAAATCAGTCTTGACCCTGTGCCTCATGGGAACAGTCCAGCCCGAACTGCCAAGCCAGGTCCTCCCTGGACTGGAAACAAGCATCCTAGGACCGGTTTCGGGGTTTCACCCCTCTTCAGCCAGGATAGCTTGATTCCAGTGGCATGGAGAGCACGGGACCCACGTCTGGGCATACCCGTCCCATTCGGGGTGACAAATGCAAAAACAACAGTTGATGGACAGAATGCAGAACAATGTCATACATTCACCCCAGTACAGAGATCTGGGCCTAAATCCATCGTTTTTTGCTCACCATGCCATTCCAGTTTGAACCCAGCCATATGCAAATCAGTCTTGACCCTGTGCCTCATGGGAACAGTCCAGCCCGAACTGCCAAGCCAGGTCCTCCCTGGACTGGAAACAAGCATCCTAGGACTGGTTTCGGGTTTCACCCTCTTCAGCCAGGATAGCTTGATTCCAGTGGCATGGAGAGCACGGGACCCACGTCTGGGCATACCCGTCCCACTCGGGGTGACAAATGCAAAAACAACAGTTGATGGACAGAATGCAGAACAATGTCATACATTCACCCCAGTACAGAGATCTGGGCCTAAATCCATCGTTTTTTGCTCACCATGCCATTCCAGTTTGAACCCAGCCATATGCAAATCAGTCTTGACCCTGTGCCTCATGGGAACAGTCCAGCCCGAACTGCCAAGCCAGGTCCTCCCTGGACTGGAAACAAGCATCCTAGGACCGGTTTCGGGGTTTCACCCTCTTCAGCCAGGATAGCTTGATTCCAGTGGCATGGAGAGCACGGGACCCACGTCTGGGCATACCCGTCCCACTCGGGGTGACAAATGCAAAAACAACAGTTGATGGACAGAATGCAGAACAATGTCATACATTCACCCCAGTACAGAGATCTGGGCCTAAATCCATCGTTTTTTTGCTCACCATGCCATTCCAGTTTGAACCCAGCCATATGCAAATCAGTCTTGACCCTGTGCCTCATGGGAACAGCCCAGCCCGAACTGCCAAGCCAGGTCCTCCCTGGACTGGAAACAAGCATCCTAGGACTGGTTTCGGGGTTTCACACCTCTTCAGCCAGGATAGCTTGATTCCAGTGATATGGAGAGCACGGGACCCACGTCTGGGCATACCGGTCCCACTCGGGGTGACAAATGCAAAAACAACAGTTGATGGACAGAATGCAGAACAATGTCATACATTCACCCCAGTACAGAGATCTGGGCCTAAATCCATCGTTTTTTTGCTCACCATGCCATTCCAGTTTGAACCCAGCCATATGCAAATCAGTCTTGACCCTGTGCCTCATGGGAACAGTCCAGCCCGAACTGCCAAGCCAGGTCCTCCCTGGACTGGAAACAAGCATCCTAGGACCGGTTTCGGGGTTTCACCCCTCTTCAGCCAGGATAGCTTGATTCCAGTGGCATGGAGAGCACGGGACCCACGTCTGGGCATACCCGTCCCACTCGGGGTGACAAATGTAAAAACAACAGTTGATGGACAGAATGCAGAACAATGTCATACATTCACCCCAGTACAGAGATCTGGGCCTAAATCCATCGTCTTTTTGCTCACCATGCCATTCCAGTTTGAACCCAGCCATATGCAAATCAGTCTTGACCCTGTGCCTCATGGGAACAGTCCAGCCCGAACTGCCAAGCCAGGTCCTCCCTGGACTGGAAACAAGCATCCTAGGACCGGTTTCGGGTTTCACCCCTCTTCAGCCAGGATAGCTTGATTCCAGTGGCATGGAGAGCACGGGACCCACGTCTAGGCATACCCGTCCCATTCGGGGTGACAAATGCAAAAACAACAGTTGATGGACAGAATGCAGAACAATGTCATACATTCACCCCAGTACAGAGATCTGGGCCTAAATCCATCGTTTTTTGCTCACCATGCCATTCCAGTTTGAACCCAGCCATATGCAAATCAGTCTTGACCCTGTGCCTCATGGGAACAGTCCAGCCCGAACTGCCAAGCCAGGTCCTCCCTGGACTGGAAACAAGCATCCTAGGACCGGTTTCGGGGTTTCACCCCTCTTCAGCCAGGATAGCTTGATTCCAGTGGCATGGAGAGCACGGGACCCACGTCTGGGCATACCCGTCCCACTCGGGGTGACAAATGCAAAAACAACAGTTGATGGACAGAATGCAGAACAATGTCATACATTCACCCCAGTACAGAGATCTGGGCCTAAATCCATCGTTTTTTGCTCACCATGCCATTCCAGTTTGAACCCAGCCACATGCAAATCAGTCTTGACCCTGTGCCTCATGGGAACAGTCCAGCCCGAACTGCCAAGCCAGGTCCTCCCTGGACTGGAAACAAGCATCCTAGGACCGGTTTCGGGGTTTCACCCCTCTTCAGCCAGGATAGCTTGATTCCAGTGGCATGGAGAAGCACGGGACCCACGTCTGGGCATACCCGTCCCACTCGGGGTGATAAATGCAAAAACAACAGTTGATGGACAGAATGCAGAACAATGTCATACATTCACCCCAGTACAGAGATCTGGGCCTAAATCCATCGTTTTTTGCTCACCATGCCATTCCAGTTTGAACCCAGCCATATGCAAATCAGTCTTGACCCTGTGCCTCATGGGAACAGTCCAGCCCGAACTGCCAAGCCAGGTCCTCCCTGGACTGGAAACAAGCATCCTAGGACCGGTTTCGGGGTTTCACCCCTCTTCAGCCAGGATAGCTTGATTCCAGTGGCATGGAGAGCACGGGACCCACGTCTGGGCATACCCGTCCCACTCGGGGTGACAAATGTAAAAACAACAGTTGATGGACAGAATGCAGAACAATGTCATACATTCACCCCAATACAGAGATCTGGGCCTAAATCCATCGTTTTTTGCTCACCATGCCATTCCAGTTTGAACCCAGCCATATGCAAATCAGTCTTGACCCTGTGCCTCATGGGAACAGTCCAGCCCGAACTGCCAAGCCAGGTCCTCCCTGGACTGGAAACAAGCATCCTAGGACCGGTTTCGGGGTTTCACCCTCTTCAGCCAGGATAGCTTGATTCCAGTGGCATGGAGAAGCACGGGACCCACGTCTGGGCATACCCGTCCCATTCGGGGTGACAAATGCAAAAACAACAGTTGATGGACAGAATGCAGAACAATGTCATACATTCACCCCAGTACAGAGATCTGGGCCTAAATCCATCGTTTTTTTGCTCACCATGCCATTCCAGTTTGAACCCAGCCATATGCAAATCAGTCTTGACCCTGTGCCTCATGGGAACAGTTCAGCCCGAACTGCCAAGCCAGGTCCTCCCTGGACTGGAAACAAGCATCCTAGGACCGGTTTCTGGCTAACAGCCGTCATCAGCCAGGCTATCTTGAATCCAGTGGCAAAGTGAGCAAGGGACCCACGTCTGGGCATACCCTGCCAACTTAGGGCGAACATAGCAAAACCAAAGGGGATGATGGACGGAGTGTTGAACAGAGTGGCTTGGCAGTTCGGGCTGGACTGTTCCCATGAGGCACAGGGTCAAGACTGATTTGCATATGGCTGGGTTCAAACTGGAATGGCCGGTCCAGGGAAGACATGGCTTGGCAGTTCGGGCTGGACTGTTCCCATGAGGCACAGGGTCAGACTGATTTGCATATGGCCATTACTGAACTTGGGTGGCGGAGTGAGCTAAAGCATGATGATGGATTAAACCCAGATCAGTTGACTGGGGGTGAGTGCTTGCAATGTTAAACACTCCGTCCATCATCCCCTTTGGTTTTGCTATGTTCGCCATAAGTTGGCAGGGTATGCCCAGACGTGTGTCCCTTGCTCACTTTGCCACTGGATTCAAAATAGCCTGCCTGATGACGGCTGTAAGCCAGAAACCGGTCCCAGGATGCTTGTTTACGGTCCAGGGAAGACATGGCTTGGCAGTTCGGGCTGGACTGTTCCCATGAGGCACAGGGTCAGACTGATTTGCATATGGCCATGTCTGAACTGGGGTGGCGGAGTGAGCTAAAGAATGATGATGGATTAAACCCAGATCAGTTGACTGGGGGTGAGTGCTTGCAATGTTCAACACTCCGTCCATCATCCCTTTGGTTTTGCTATGTTCGCCCTAAGTTGGCAGGGTATGCCCAGACGTGGGTCCCTTGCTCACTTTGCCACTGGATTCAAGATAGCCTGGCTGATGACGGCTGTAAGCCAGAAACCGGTCCCAGGATGCTTGTTTCCGGTCCAGGGAAGACATGGCTTGGCAGTTCGGGCTGGACTGTTCCCATGAGACACAGGAGTCAGACTTATTTGCATATGGCCATGTCTGAACTGGGGTGGCGGAGTGAGCTAAAGAATGATGATGGATTAAACCCAGATCAGTTGACTGGGGGTGAGTGCTTGCAATGTTCAACACTCCGTCCATCATCCCCTTTGGTTTTGCTATGTTCGCCCTAAGTTGGCAGGGTATGCCCAGACGTGGGTCCCTTGCTCACTTTGCCACTGGATTCAAGATAGCCTGGCTGATGACGGCTGTAAGCCAGAAACCGGTCCCAGGATGCTTGTTTCCGGTCCAGGGAAGACATGGCTTGGCAGTTCGGGCTGGACTGTTCCCATGAGGCACAGGGTCAGACTGATTTGCATATGGCCATGTCTGAACTGGGGTGGCGGAGTGAGCTAAATAGTGATGATGGATTAAACCCAGATCAGTTGACTGGGGGTGAGTGCTTGCAATGTTCAACACTCCGTCCATCATCCCCTTTGGTTTTGCTATGTTCGCCCTAAGTTGGCAGGGTATGCCCAGACGTGGGTCCCTTGCTCACTTTGCCACTGGATTCAAGATAGCCTGGCTGATGACGGCTGTAAGCCAGAAACCGGTCCCAGGATGCTTGTTTCCGGTCCAGGGAAGACATGGCTTGGCAGTTCGGGCTGGACTGTTCCCATGAGGCACAGGTTCAGACTGATTTGCATATGGCCATGTCTGAACTGGGGTGGCGGAGTGAGCTAAAGAATGATGATGGATTAAACCCAGATCAGTTGACTGGAGGTGAGTGCTTGCAATGTTCAACACTCCGTCCATCATCCCCTTTGGTTTTGCTATGTTCGCCCTAAGTTGGCAGGGTATGCCCAGGCGTGGGTCCCTTGCTCACTTTGCCACTGGATTCAAGATAGCCTGGCTGATGACGGCTGTAAGCCAGAAACCGGTCCCAGGATGCTTGTTTCCGGTCCAGGGAAGACATGGCTTGGCAGTTCGGGCTGGACTGTTCCCATGAGGCACAGGGTCAGACTGATTTGCATATGGCCATGTCTGAACTGGGGTGGCGGGTGAGCTAAAGAATGATGATGGATTAAACCCAGATCAGTTGACTGGGGGTGAGTGCTTGCAATGTTTAACACTCCGTCCATCATCCCCTCTGGTTTTGCTATGTTCGCCCTAAGTTGGCAGGGTATGCCCAGACGTGGGTCCCTTGCTCACTTTGCCACTGGATTCAAGATAGCCTGGCTGATGACGGCTGTAAGCCAGAAACCGGTCCCAGGATGCTTGTTTCCGGTCCAGGGAAGACATGGCTTGCCAGTTCGGGCTGGACTGTTCCCATGAGGCACAGGGTCAGACTGATTTGCATATGGCCATGTCTGAACTGGGGTGGCGGAGTGAGCTAAAGAATGATGATGGATTAAACCCAGATCAGTTGACTGGGGGTGAGTGCTTGCAATGTTCAACACTCCGTCCATCATCCCCTTTGGTTTTGCTGCATTCTTAACTTCATGCACTCAATTTTGAAAGGGGTTTTACATAACATCTTACAGCAGCATATAGAACATTCAGGAAAAAATAACATCACTGATAGACTCAGAAGACATAATTTCACATACATTCTTGGTTGAAGACATTCTACAATGTTAAACCCATGGAAGAATGCCTCTGCGGAAAGATGTTTCGGGGTCTGTGCTTTGTTTTTAAATTGTTTGCATGACCTCTGTACACTGCAAAATGAAACATCCTCGTGTCTCCTTATTGTATCTCTTAACTCTCCCGTATATATAACTTCCATCAAGGCAATGCGATTAACATTGATCAAGACTTTAAACTTCTTTAAGACCGATCGTCTGACTATGTATTAGGGCTCTTGCATGCAACTTCGATCTAGCTAATTCAACCTTTGTTGACCGAGGTTTTTTCTATGGCCATTCGGGGGCATGCAGTGATTAGATGGAGCGTCTTCTTCCACTCCGGTATTTCCGTGCCACGTCAACGTTAGCATTGACGTCAGGAAGAGATATATTTTTTCCATCACTCGCTCCCAGACAGTTGCTGCCAGCCACGTTAGGAGTCACTTGAGAGACTCAAGGTAACGCTACGCACTATGTTTTCCAATGGGCATTTTTGCTGATTCTTTAATTATTAGTTGAATATTGAACTCTGAATATCCTTGTAATGGTGAACCCCGCCCCCCTTTTTTTTTCTTAGGGCATATTTAAATCATTTGTTTGGTAATTGATACCGTTTTTTCAGTTTAAGCATTTGGAGCCACAGTAAATGGCACTCGCCTGTTTTCTATAATGAGGTGAGCCATACCAACGGTTAGGTTTTTGTTTAATCCCCGCTTGTAGAACCTATATAATAGTGCACATATGCCTTTTTAACTTTTAGGTGGATAATTATCGCCCCCAATTAGTCAAGTCCGGTGGCCATTTATTTCGGTTTTTGATAGACACTTTTGGATGATACTTGCATCCAGGTGAGAACCCTTTCGAGGATCCACACATCAGGACCTTATTGCTGTGATTCTTCCTCATACAATCAGTCATGCTGTGCTATTATGTTGCAGGTGGATTACTATCACTTGATAAGAGGGAGCCTGTTGGCCTGTTCTATTTATTTTTTTCTTCATTTATTGTCACGCAGGTTTGACGCTTGCATCCAGGTGAGGGTAACATGAGTTTTATTCTCATGAGACAAACCTATATTGTGGTTTGACATATTTCGGTTTTTAAAAAATGTCCCCTTATTATAGGTTGCTCCTTCACTACTCACACTTATGGTCCTGATGAAGACCTGCGTTTGAGGCATTCAGTGACCCCTTCCATTTTGTAGGGTCGAAACGTTGATGCCCTCTAAAACCAGACCTGGATCAATAGTCACAATCTGCATTTAGCAACTGTTACTTATCAGCTGCGCCCTTATGGGATGGAGTAAATGCTATATTTATTCATTGGACAGGCTTTTGGATGAAGAAATCTGATTGAGAAAAGGGTCAAAACCCTTCCATTTCCCTTCCTTTCTACACTCTCACGAGCACCTTCTCTGAGCATCTTCTTTATTCTTTAACTCCTTTTGTAATTTTAAATACAATATGTTAGATTAAAGTGTTTATGTATGATGTGTCTACATTGTTAAGCTTTCTAGAATGTTTAACTAAAATCTATTGAAGGGCTTATATGTGTATGTGTCTCATTTCTCCTGATTTTACTGGAGTTTGCTGTGCCAATCCCTCACATGTTATGTATAATGTATTGTTAAAGAGATAGTGATACAATCATTTCTCTTTGTTGTGGTTGCTTTCTCCGATTGGACCATTGTTTGTTTGTATCATACATTGTCCAGGTCCTTTGGGTTAAATTTGGGTCACCCCATTGTTTGTAATAATCAGGGTCCACGGAGGCAGTAGAGAATTATTTGAGTGTTTATGATTATCAATGAACAATCTTTGATGCAGAATCTTAGTAGTCTGAAAAATAGTTCTTCTCTCTGGTGACTTAATCTGTAACATCTGTATAAACTATGGGGCGGTTCCTCTGTCTTGTAGACATGTGAAATATCAGTGTCATCTGGGATCTAGTTCTGCTATTGGAAGCACCTCTTTTATCACTTCTGTTATAGCACCTGGACAAGGTGAGATCCAGGCACTGTTGTCTAGAGAGAACTGCATAGCTTTGCTGCATAAGCTTTCTGACAAATTTGTCCTTTGAAGTCAAAATATATGTTATGAGATACTCACTGCCTTATTCTAACAACATTTAATTCAAAGACAGCTAATATGTGTATGCTCTAGCAAGGCACTTGGTTATATAACATGCTGCTTGCTTCTGATGGATACTTCTAAATGCAAATCTGTAACTTTGAGAATTTCCTATGGATGGCATTGTGCGTCTGTGTGTCGACTGTGCGCTGTCCCAGATACGATGACTAGAGCAGTATATAGGCACCCCCCCAAGCGCGCTAATGCCAGTTCCTCCATATACAGATCCAGAGCTAACTCCTACTTTATCTCATCAGTTGATGAGCTTTTTACTTAAAAACTTGTGCAAAGGAATAGTTTAAACCTTGTAGGGACTGTCACAAACAAATGTCGGTGTTGGATCTCTAAGAGGTGCACCTCTGGTGTTTGAGGTCGGGCCACGACTCCAAGCCATACGGGCAGTGTGGCCTGATGAACTTGGAGGTGATCCGGGACTTTGACGCTAAGGTGTATGTCTTCAAACACCGACGGAAGTTGCATGAAGACTGCTCCCTCCTAAAGTCAGGGGCACTGTCCTGTTCCCGCTCTGGGGCCCGGTCCTGTGACAGATCTTTATCGCGCTCCAAGTCTTTGGGTAAGCCAAAATAAAAAATGAAGCACAAGTAGTCCATGCCAGCTTCGTCCTAGCCTTGCCACTCTCTAGGTAAGAAGTCGCAAGAACGTCATGGTCCCCCATTGTCTCACTTATGGTCCCCCTCTGAGAAGCTGATTGTGCAGTTGATTCCCATGCAGCCCGAGTTCACAAGTCTGTCGGTGTAAGGAAATGCCTTGTTTTGTTTGGTAACCCCCAGGTTTTTTGATTAATGCTGATGGTTTTTTGACTCTGAAATCGCACTGCGGCCTGCCAGCCAGACCTCAGTGTCAGTGCACTGACCCCAAAACATGTATGTTACATTGCCTATACTCAATTGGCAATGTGTTTTTTACAAAGTTGCCCCTTTGTTGCCTTCAATCTCCTGTGCCCTTAATGGCTGAACAGCTTTAAGACAGCTTTATGCCCTTCTAGGGAGATGTGCTACAGGAAGCCATAAAGTGTTGGCCCAAAAGGCGAGCTTGAAGACTGAAGCTGCCTTTGAAGAGCAAATGGGAAACGCTTGGGAGAGAGGGGCAGCCCCACTGTTTAGGTAGACTAGCTGGCACACAGGAATGAGAGGGGAAACCTGCTGCCAAACTGGCTTTTCAGGGGCATTTAGCCCCCTTGGTAGCCACACCCCTGGGTTGGGCTAGGGAGCTCTGAACACCAAGAGAGGGTTTCTGCCATGGCGGGAGTGGACAAAATGGTGAATCTTGGGATAGCCATATGCCACACTTCACAGGAAGTAGTCATTAGGAGGGGGGCCATGGTAACCCATTGGCTACCAACCACATCCTACCCTGAGGGTATTTTCTGAACATAACTGGGCACCCCTTGCACCCGGGAATTATATCTCGACTAGACTGGAAGAAGGCCAGAACAAGGACCGTCCTACTGCCCCAGGGAATCGGCAAAGAGAGGCTTCACTGGTGTGGACTGCACCTGCTGAACCCGGTGGATAGCAAAGAAGAAGGAATGTGCCTGCTGTATCCTGCTCATGGAGAGGCTGTCTCCAGAGCCCAGCTGAAACAAAGGGACTCCAAGGGTCAGTTGGCTGACTCCCGTTTGCAGCACAGGACCACAAGACTGAGAAGTAAGTTGGTAGCCCAGAATCTTCAAGCTGCCTCCATTCAGCACCAGGGCCGTTTCTACCATTAGGCAAGACTAGGCGGCCGCCTAGGGCGGCAAAAGGGGGAAATATTTTGTAGGCCTTCTACAATTCGACGTCACGTTTGGCGCCATGGGCAGGGGCCGTGCGCGCCGCGATCTGTGCGGCGCCAGCATGACTGTGCTGCACGTGCCATCACGGGTCACAGTACAGACAGAGAAACAGTCAGGTACGTAGGTATGCACCAAGGCGGGGTACGCCAGGGGGTGACAAGTGGGGCGACGCACAGCTGGCAACTAATAGCTCTCCTGTCAGTAAAAAGCGAGTGCGTGATCCGGTGCCTCCGTCTCTGGGCAGGCCTCGCTCTGCCCCTCCCCCTCTCAGCGGCGGGTGTTCTCAGAACTGTGTCCACGAGGACTGCAGGGACTCCCCTCCCCCGATAAATATACACGTAGGGTTACACAATACCTATCTACTCATGACAGCGCTGAGGAGAGTAAAACATTGAGGCACATGGCCTCGTGAAGACAGAACATGAAACGAGGGAAGGCAAAGACCAACAGAGAGATAGAAAAGGTAAGAACAAAAAGCTGAAACATTCAGTGGAGCGGATGGACACGGAGGGCCTGGGAGAGTCACGGAGGTACAAGAGGACACATAGAGATAAGAACGAGAGCAGATGCACATTGAGGTGGGTGGCGGCGCGGGGGGGAGTGGCAAGGTGCAGATGGCAGCTGAGTGAGAGAGGAGGGATGAGCGCAGGGTGGGGGGTGAGGAGAGGATGAGAGAGGAGAGATGACATGACAGGCCTGTGTGCTGCAATTACCATCTGAGCTTTAAGCACTTACAGGCGAAGTGAGGAGACCTGGCAGCCCCAAGGACACCGCGGGAGGGGGGAGCTGCAGAAGGACGAGGGCATTGGGAGGGAGGGGGTACAGAGACAGGGAAAGATACAGGGGGCTGTGTGAGGAGGGACGAGGGGAGGGGTGAGGAGAGAATTGCTTAAGTGGATGAGGGAGAAAGAAATGAGAGGACGGAGGAGAGAACAGATCAAGGAGAGGGGGCAGGCAGTCAAAGGCCGGCGCTTGTTTCTCCGTGTCCTTCCAAGCCTTCGTGCGTGAGACGGCCCATCTGGGAGTGTGGATGTGAAAGAATTAAGGTTATAGAAGCATAATGGGGAGATTAAGGGTTATCTGTAATTTGAGAAAAAAAACGGCCCTGCTATTGTTTGAGAGACAATTTGCCATTCTAGGATATAAGTAGGCCTGAGTGAAAGTTTCATTACGGCTGCAAAATCGCAAGAAATGAGAATATTGGCATTGCATGAATTTTATAATTTAATTTTTGCCATTTTGCTATTGTGAAATGTTGCTTACTTTTCAACCAGAGGGCACTAGTTCAAGGAGAAAAGTCCTCGAAGAACGTTATAACTGTGGTTGAGATGCATTTGTTCTCAAACTGTCGTCCCTCCAACTCCTCGGGATCGGAACGATGCTCAAAAATGGTCCACCTCTCGATTGCTTCAAGTCTGAATGCTATAATAGCACAGATCAGTGAAGTGATCGAGCGAGGGAAGGAAAGGATGGGGACAGCGGGGAGGGAGACCTGGAATGACGGAAACGAAAATCTTATTAATAATTATCTGAAGTCTCATTGAGCATGGAACAAGCTTTCCTATAGAATTTGTGTACCTGTAAAGAAAAAGAACATGTATTCTCTAGAAGAGCCCTTTGTGGTTCTTACAGTTCCTATTGACATGCATAGGACCTGATCTTACACCTTCAAATAAGGACACTCTGCAGGCAAAATAGGAAGGAACAAAGACAATAAAATAATACAATAAATATAACTGTTGTTTGGTTGATGTGCGAAACAATCCTGTAATACACAATTAACACCAAAGAACAAACAACAACCTACTTATATATTTGTCAAGCCTGACGTCACAGGGTAGTTAGAGAACGCTTATACTAGACTCTTCCACTATTCCCTGCTACAACATGCGGCCTGAATGTATAAAATAGGAAAAGAAAGAAACACACAGATACTCAATAATGAAAAAGGACACTGATAGCAAGCCCCTCAAACTAACCAAAATGAGCATCAATTGAACTGGTGAAAACACCGATGCGGCACAATGTTATCGACCCGTCATATGTTGTTTTGAATAATGAGTACACCATATACACCATACCAACACACACACAAAACATATAGCTTATTGTACCATTGGTCCTACAAGTGCACGATATATGAGCCAAGCAATAAACGTTCTGTAGCCCAAAATAATAGGTATTTCACAATTAGCCCATACGATCCTAAAAATAATGCCGGTATCCCTTCTACCTGCAAGAGACCACAAACGTGTGTCTCGCCAACAGGGAGGAACACCGCAATGAGAAGAGGAGGCCACTCGGCGTCCAGAGAGAAAAGAAATAAGCGCGTTAAAAGCGCCGACTCGGTCCGGATAACACGAAGAAAGTATTCAGTGTTTCGACACCCTTACCAGACCATGACTCAATATACCACCCAAGAGTTTGTCACGAACGAAATCCACGATTTTCCACAAACCGTCAGAATTAGCGGCAACGCTGCGAGGATTCGGATGTCCTTTTATTCTCTTCCGCTTCCCGGCCGTCAACGTGCGCGACGTCCTGATTATGTGACCTCATTCCGCGAATCATGGGAATTGTAGTTCTTTTGGTCCCCCCGCTGTCGCGAAGGTGCTGGTGATCGCGGTTCGCATTATACAGCTGACAGAGTCTCGAGGTGAGACAGGGTGACCACGGTGAGCACAGAGGGGAAGGGGGAGTTGACAGTACATCCCTCTTCCAGAGAACCCTGTCAAAAGTTAGGTTTTTCCAGGATGTTTCTTATGAAAAGCGGCAATGAGTCTTGGGGCATTTATCTTGGTTATTGGTTCCCAAGAATGTTCCTCCGGTCCGTACCCTTTCCAAGCAACGAGGTACCATCTTTGTTTCCCTCGCAATTTAGCATCCAAAATCTGTGATATTTCATATTCTTTTTCCCCATTCACCCATAAGGGGCTAGGTCTTTTCTTTATGGGTGTTACAGAGGGTTTCAACAAAGACATATGAAATACAGGGTGTATTTTCAAGGTACAAGGCAAAGCAAGTTTTACAGTTACAGTATTTACACATTTCAAAACCTTGTAAGGACCTATGTATTTAGGAGTGAAAACATTCTTTTTTCGAAATGGAATATTTTTAGTTGACAACCATACAAGATCTCCTTTTTTTATACACAGGACCTGGACGGCGGTGTTTATCTGCTCCTTGTTTATATTGCATTTTAGCTTTGTTTGTGTTTTTGTGTTTCTTTTAGGGTATCTTGAATATGTTGTACTCTGTTTTGAACCTCAGGAAGATTAACTGCAGACTGTGGATGGAAGAAAGGGAGAAATCTCGGCTGAAAACCATATGTGTTATAGTATGGTGTGGTGTGGGTAGAACAATGTTTTACGTTACTATATGCTATCTCAGCTAACCACAAATAATCTACCCATGCATCAGTATTGGTGTCTATGTAGCAACGAAGATATTGTTTTATTGTTTGGTTTACCCGTTCTGTTTGTCCATCAGTTTGTGGATGAAAACTTGTGGATAAAGCAACCTGTATTTGCAAAGCAGAACACCATACCTTCCAGAACCGAGCAGTGAATTGGGACCCCTATCTGAAACTCTTTTTTGGAAGTCCATGCAATCTGACTACATGCACCAGCAACAACTTAGCGAGTTGTTCAGCAGAAGGTATCTTTTTGCATGCCACAAAATGTCCCATCTTCGTAAGGTAATCCACTATTACTACAACAGTGGTGAATCCCTGATCTGCTGAAAGACCTACGATGAAATCAATGGATATGTTTTCCCAAGGCGTATCAGGAGTGGGAAGAGGTTGTAATAACCCCTGTGGTTTAGTATGATCTGTCTTCATTTGTGCACATACCTCACAATTTTTTATCCATAAAGCCACATCTCTCCTTACAGAAGGCCACCAGAATTGTCTTAGAACTTTTTTAGTCGTTTTTTCCACTCCGAAGTGACCAGCGCTAGGTATCTCGTGACACCATTGATATACTTGTTTTTGGAGATGTTTAGAGGGAACTAATAGCTGATTTCTTTTTATGGGAATTCCTTGTTTAATGTTCCACTCCTTGTGAACTCTAAGCCAGGTTTTCCATTTCATGGTCTGAATACCCCGAGCTACTTGTTGTAAGAAATCACTCGTTTGTACAGCACAAACCAGCTTATTAGGAGGTAGAATGGCATGTTCCAAACTTTCTTCCTCATCTTGTACTGATTCTTGCCTTGTTAAGGCATCCGCCTTTTTATTATCCTTGCCAGGCCTGAAGGTGACAATAAAATCATACTCTTCAAAAAATAACATCCACCTTAACTGTCTAGGTGTGAGGTGTCTAGCCGAACGCATAAATTGAAGATTGCGATGATCCGTATAAACAGTCACTCTTTCTTTGGCCCCCAAAAGGAAATATCTCCATTCCGTAAAAGCTGTCTTAATGGCTAGTAACTCTTTCTCCGCTATAGTGTAATTTCTCTCAGCGTCATTAAGCTTGTGTGACATGAAAGCTATAGGATGGAGCTGTCCCGTGGAGTCATGTCGCTGTGAGAGCACAGCTCCTATGGCATACTCTGAAGCATCTGCTTCTACAATATATGGTCTTTCAGGATTCGGATGGGCAAGTACAGGTGCTGTGACAAAGGCCTGTTTTAATCCGTCAAATGCTTCTTGAGCTTCCTTGGACCAAAGAAACTGGTTTTTCTTTTGAGTTAACTTGGTGATGGGAGTGATCCATTTGGAGAATTGATTAATGAATCTCCTATAAAAATTGGCAAAACCCAAAAAGCATTGTACGTCTTTCATGTTCTGTGGGACTGGCCATTCTTTGACGGCCATCACTTTTCTCTCTGCCATTTCCTGTCCTTTGGGTGTCAACATTACCCCTAAAAACTCTACAGTGTCAACATGAAATTCGCACTTACTCAATTTACAATATAGATGATTTTGTCTTAGTGCCTGTAGAACATTACGAACATGTTGATAATGTTTGTCCGTAGACGAAGAGTAAATGAGGATGTCATCAATATAGACAACAACGTATTGGTCCAGGAATTCTCTCAATACTTCATTAAGGAAATATTGGAATGCTGCAGGCGCATTGCATAGCCCAAAAGGCATTACCAAATATTCATATAGACCGTAACGAGTTTTAAAAGCGGTTTTCCACTCATCCCCGGATCTCATTCTCACTAAATGGTATGCCCCCTTCAAATCCAATTTAGAGTAAATCACGGCATGTTTTACCTGCTCGAGTAGTACTGGTATCAGAGGTAAGGGATAACAATTTTTAACCGTTATATTATTCAAAGCCCTAAAGTCTATACACGTTCGCCGCTCACCGTTAGCTTTAGGGATGAAAAATAGCGGCGAGGCGGCAGGAGACTTTGATGGACGTATGAATCCTAATTCTAGATATTTATCTAGGTATTGCCGTAAATGGTCGTTTTCAGGTTCTGTTAAGGCATACACTCTCCCACAGGGCACCACTGCTCCAGGAATAAGGTCTATTTGACAATCATATTGTCGATGTGGGGGGAGTGATTCTGCCTGTATCTCATTGAATACGTCTTCAAATGTAGAATATTGAGCTGGCAGTTCAGTGTCTTTTTCAGCGGCAGTGGCAATCCACTGACAGGTAGACAATGTTTGAGAAGGCGTGCTAGTTGAGTCACAACAATTATCAGGACAGTATCTGGAGTTAAAAGAAATGGTCTTGTTGGTCCAATCTATAGAAGGATTATGTTTTTGAAGCCAAGGCAGGCCTAAAATAATACCATATTGTGGGGCCTTAATTATCTGAAAGCTCATAGTCTCCCAGTGTTCCAATCCATGTAATACCTCAATTGAACTAGACACAAACTCAATTGGTCCAGATTCCAAAACTCTACCATCCACTGCCATTACAATTTCAGAATGAGCTTTCTTTATCAACTGTATTCCCAATAGTTTTGCTACCTCTTCGTCCATGAATATGTCAGTGGCTCCGGAATCAATCATTGCGGGTCTTTCCTCACAATGACTATCTAACTTTAGTGTAATGGGAATGCAAAAGAACCGTTTTAAATAGGCCTCCGACCTATCTTTTAATGAGGGAAGGACACCAATGCTCGAGGGTTCCCCTCTTCTGTCACTCGAGCCTTCTAGTTTTCCGACTTCTTGTTGATGGATGTTACTTCTTCCCTTTGTATCCCCCTCAACTACCTTGAGGTTTGAAACGACATTCTCTAACGAAATGCCCCCGTTTACCACAATATAAGCAAAGGCCGTTTTTTCTTCTCATATCTCTTTCTTCAGTAGTCAAGGCTGCTCTGACTGTGCCTATTTCCATGGGCTCTGGTGTGGTTCTGGAATATTGTTCTCCGACTCTAGGACGTTCAAACCTAATAGAAGATCTATCTTTTCTCTTTGAGTCTCCTTTTCTATCACCTAAACGATGTTCCAATCTTAATGTAAGATGCACTAAATCATTGCATGTCTTAGGTTGAGGGTCGATCTGTGCAATGATGTCTTTTATTTCATCTCGTAATCCTTGGTAATAAATGGCTAATTGTTTTTCTTCCGGCCAATTAGTCTCAGCTACTAGTCTCCTAAATGTGGTAATGTATACGTGTAATTCTTTATTACCTTGTCTGAGCTCTAGGAGTTCTCTAACTGCAGATAGAGTATGGGTTCTTCTATCGAATATATTCTCGAATTCAGTCCTAAAAGTGTCCCAATCATAAAGAAGAGGATCATCTTTCTGTATTAATGGTACTGCCCATAAAGCAGCATCCCCTGCTAGGTATGAGATTAGAAATGCTACTCGAGATTGGTTAGTTGCAAACACCTTGGGTTTACAATTGAAATGTAGCAACACTTGTGTGAGGAAAACCTGTGTCTTAGTTGCTTCTCCATAATACCTTTTGGGGGGAGCTAAGGGAATTGGAGTGGGCATTTCTACTGTTATAGGAAGTGACGAAGAAAAAGGAGAACCACCTCCTACATCAAAAGGGTTTCGCTGCAATCGATCCACTTTGGCTTGTAAAGCCGCGGTTTCTACTCTAGAGGCCGACAGTTCTTGTTGCACCTCTTGTAATGCGGTCAACATCTCCTCTAAAGTAGCCATGATGGAGCACAGAAACCGATCGGGAGGAGTAATATTCTTGGGCCGCTAATTCTGTCGTGCCTCCAACTCCTCGGGATCGGAACAATGCTCAAAAATGGTCCACCTCTCGATAGCTTCAAGTCTGCATGCTATAATAGCACAGATCAGTGAAGTGATCGAGCGAGGGAAGGAAAGGATGGGGACAGCGGGGAGGGAGACCTGGAATGACAAACGAAAATCTTATTAATAATTATCTGAAGTCTCATTGAGCATGGAACAAGCTTTCCTATAGAATTTATGTGTACCTGTAAAGGAAAAGAACATGTATTCTCTAGAAGAGCCCTTTGTGGTTCTTACAGTTCCTATTGACATGCATAGGACCTGATCTTACACCTTCAAATAAGGACACTCTGCAGGCAAAATAGGAAGGAACAAAGACAAGAAAATAATACAATAAATATAACTGTTGTTTGGTTGATGTGCGAAACAATCCTGTAATACACAATTAACACCAAAGAACAAACAACAACCTACTTATATATTTGTCAAGCCTGGCGTCACAGGGTAGTTAGAGAACGCTTATACTAGACTCTTCCACTATTCCCTGCTACAACATGCGGCCTGAATGTATAAAATAGGAAAAGAAAGAAACACACAGATACTCAATAATGAAAAAGAAGGACACTGATAGCAAGCCCCTCAAACTAACCAAAATGAGCATCAATTGAACCCGTGAAAACACCGATGCGGCACAATGTTATCGACCCGTCATATGTTGTTTTGAATAATGGGTACACCATATACACCATACCAACACACACACAAAACATATAGCTTATTGCACCATTGGTCCTACAAGTGCACGATATATGAGCCAAGCAATAAACGTTCTGTAGCCCAAAATAATAGGTATTTCACAATTAGCCCATACGATCCTAAAAATAATGCTGGTATCCCTTCTACCTGCAAGAGACCACAAACGTGTGTCTCGCCAACAGGGAGGAACACCGCAATGAGAAGAGGAGGCCACTCGGCGTCCAGAGAGAAAAGAAATAAGCGCGTTAAAAGCGCTGACTCGGTCCGGATAACACGAAGAAAGTATTCATTGTTTCGACACCCTTACCAGACCATGACTCAATATACCACCCAAGAGTTTGTCACGAACGAAATCCACGATTTTCCGCAAACCGTCAGAATTAGCGGCAACGCTGCGAGGATTTGGATGTCCTTTTATTCTCTTCCGCTTCCCGGCCGTCAACGTGCGCGACGTCCTGATCATGTGACCTCATTCCGCGAATCATGGGAATTGTAGTTCTTTTGGTCCCCCCGCTGTCGCGAAGGTGCTGGTGATCGCGGTTCGCATTATACAGCTGACAGAGTCTCGAGGTGAGACAGGGTGACCACAGAGGGGAAGGGGGAGTTGTGACACAAACCAGTCGCCTGCTGGTATCTTTTGTGACTTTTTTTATTACCTGGAGTAAGCCCTTGTGTGTAAATTTCATTTGAGATACTGGCCAAGAGTATTTTAGGAAATTTGCGTCATTTTGTGAAATATTTGTAAAAGTGACATCTATTTTGAGAACAAAAATCACAATTTCATCGACCCCCAGCGTGGAGTGGACCTCCTAATTAGTGGTGAGAAATCTCTGCATTCTGTTTAAACTCCCTGTTGTTTTCGTTGTTAATGGTAATGATACGGAGTTGTGAATACTTTCGCTGTCAGTAAGGAGTGTACAACATGCAGCTATCTAGTCTTCATGCTACTAGCTCCTAATACAAGTTCTTTTATATCTAATGCTTTTTATATCTAATGCTTTTTATATCTTATTCTTCTAGCCTGGATGACAGGGGGAGAGAGTGATGGTAGTAAAAGGGAGGGGGCGGCATTTTTCAATTCTCGCCTAGGGCGGCAAAACACCTAGAAACGGCCCAGTTCACCAGAGATCAGGACCCGATGCTCAAAGGTGCACCTGAGTTTGCTGAGCCCGGGAGACTCATCGGAGTGCAGCTTGGTCACCCAGAAGCCGAGATCTACGTGGCTGTTAAAGGACTCAGTATCCTTGAGTGGTTCCACTAAGGTCGGTTCAGGATGATTTTGAGACCAGGAACCAAGGAACAAGTTCTCGTGGTTGACTGTGATGATAGTGGTTTGAAGTGGAAGGAAACATTTCCCACTGTTTTTGGTGACAAGTTAAGAAAAATTGTTGGATTTAAACATAAGATCATCATGAAGGAAGGTGCAATACCCATCAAGCACAAACTAAGGAGAGTTCCTTTTAGTATTAGGGAAGATTTGAACAAAGAATTGGAGTGCCTTTGCGCCAAGGGCATCATTGAGTCCACGGAATCCTCCCTGTGGCTTTCTCCCCTTGTAGTTGCCTGGAAAAGGTGTGGACAACTGCACATTTGTGTAGATCTGAGGTCTCTTAACAAGGAGATTTGGGTGGACTTGCATCCTTTACCTAAAATAAGTGATCTTTTTACGTGCATAAAGGGAGCTAAGTATTTTACCAAATTGAACTTGGCTAGTGCCTGCCACCAAATTGAGTTTGATCCGGAATCTCGCCATCTTACTGCTTTTACACCTTTGGGCACTTTTCAATACTGTTGCATGCCGTTTGGTCTGCCTTCGGCAGCTTCAGTTTTCCAAAGGGTAATGTTTAACCTTCTAAAAGATGTAACTGGTGTTCTTGTTTTCCAAGATGATGTTCTTGTTTTTGCTAAAGATAATATCTCACATGACAAAGTGTTACAGAAAATCCTAGACATCTTTTTGGAAAAGGGTGTTGTACTTAAATCTTAGAAGTGCAGATTTTGTTGCTGTGAAGTAGAATACTTGGGTCATTTGATTTCGGGAGAAGGTATCAGCCTCAGGCCAGGTCTAGTAAATGCTATAGTTGGTGCCCCTCCTCCTACAGACAAACCCATTGGGAAATCCTTGCTAGGATTGTACGAATTTTATTCCAGATGTATTCCTGACTTTGCTACTAAAGTTCGCCCTATCAGCAATTTATCAGAAAAGGAGTCAAGTTTGCATGGAAGCTTTTGACCTGATCAAATCTATGTTGAGAAACAGCAAAGTCCTGAAGTCCTTCGATCCACATTATTAGTGTTGTATCACTGTTGATGCCAGCCAAGTTGCCTAGGGGCGATCTTGACGCAAATTGTTGACTGAGTGGAAAATACCATCATCCTGGTCGTCTAGCCAATGAATTGCGTGCTGCAACTGTGCAGCTATGTAATAGAATTCAATAAATGGGACCTCCACCCCCCTCCCCCCCCCCTGTTGCCATGGTCTCTGTAACATAGCTAAACAAATGCGTTTCCTCCTGGGGCCCCAAAGAAGATCTGTTATCAGGCTATCTAGAGTTTTAAAATAACTGGCTGGGATTTTATATATCGAGTTTTGTAAGGCATAAAGGCACCTTGGTAGAATGATCATTTTGGTGATTGCGACCCTGCCCATAAGAGAGAGGGGTAAATCTCTCCAGAGGCGTATGGAACCACGGATACCCTCCACAACCCTCCCTATATTGAGTCCCAGAAACCTTTCGGGCGTGTGAGCCAACTTAATTCCCAAATATCAGGGGGCCAAGGCCGTCCAGGGTAGTCCCACCATCGGAAGCGTGTCAATCGGCTGGGTAGCCAATCTCCTGAGCGGCAATAGTTTAGACTCCTCATGATTAGTTCGGAGACCCAACACAACCCTAAAGTCCCCCAGGAGAACAGGCACTGAGCGATCTGGGTGCCGGACATACACCAACGTATCATTGGCGTATAGGGAGACCACATGGTTGGTGTTGCCCACCGTTATCCCCGAAGAACTCAACCGATCTCTAAGCGCCACCGCCAGTGGCTCCATTACCATTGCAAATATAAGGGGCGAAAGGGGCCATCCCTGTCTAGTACCCAGTTCCAGCGGAAACGCCTCTGATATTCTGTCCCCTACTCTGACCCTGGCTCGGGGAGATGCATACAACAATTGTGACCATTTGAGAAAGGTCTGTCCCACATCCATCTGCTGTAATACCGCCCATGCGTACGGCCAGGCCACCGAATCAAACGCCTGCTCTATATCTAGAAGAACGCAGGCATAGTCATCCTTCGCCAGACCCGGGTCGTGCCAAACATGTGCCAGCCGTCTCAGGTTGAGCGAAGTGCTATGTTGTGGTATAAACCCGGCCTGATCCGGATGGATCAGACGTGTCATATGAGGGAGAAGTCTACTTGCCAGAATGCTACTTAGTCGTTTAACGTCTAAATTTAACAAAGAAATGGGCCTGTATGAGTTCAGTAACAGTGGATCCCTATCTTGTTTAGGAATCATTATTACTAGCGCCTCCTGCATGGAGGTCGGTAAACTTTGCGCTTGTAACGCTTCATTATAAACCTCCAGCAGCCGGTCAGCCAGTATGGCTGATAAAATTCAGCCGGGAAACCGTTGTTTCCCGGAGATTTCCCTGCTTTCAAGCGTTTAATAGCCCCCATTATCTCCTCTTTTGTAATCGGGACTCCCAGCATTTCCTCAGCTTCCTGATCCAGATGAGGTAGCTCTGTTGAGGACAAAAACCTATTTATAGCCTCTCGAGGTGGTACCGTGCGCCTCCTATAGACACTGGCCAGATGTTAAGCAAGTACACACAGGATCGCCCCTTGTGTTTGTTTCAGGGTCCCGTCGCTATCCTGAAGTTGCAAAATCTGTAATGTGGCCAACATGGCTCCAGATCTGTCCCTCTCACGGTGGAGGCACTACCTATAAACAGTGTAGTCGGGCCGTTTCCATGACTCCAGTAATTCAGCGCGCACCGCCCACTATTCTCCTCTTTTCTGTGGGGAAACATGCAATTCCACCTCAAGTTTGCCCGGCTCATGTTCCTGGGTATCTATAGCTTTTACCAATTGCTGCCTTACTCCATATGTCGTATGCATACAGACCCCTCTAAGAACCACCTTCATAGCGCCCCACTCAAACGCTCTACTCAAAGCCTACCCCCAGTTTCCCTCAAAGTATCTGACCAAAGCGGTTGAGACCACCGCCGCAAAGGGGAGGTCCGTTAGTGCCTCCGCTCTGAGACGCCACAACGGAATTGTCGGTTTAGGTCCACGGCCCTCACAGCTAAGCAAGACCGGCGAATGGTCCGAGATATACCTTGCCTGATATGTTATCCCTTTTACTTCCAAGGTGAGTTCATGTGAGATGAAGCAATAATCTAGATGGCTAAATGTGTTAGTTGCAGGCGTGTAGCAGGAGAACGTTCTCTGTCCAGGGTTGCGCACTCTCCATATGTCCGTGAGTTGCATGCCCTGTAAGATACCTTTCAATGTTTCAGTCATGTGTGGTTTGGTGTGCAGTAGGGGAGGTTCACATGCCAAATTCCCATCTAGGACAAAATTAACATCTCCCAACAGTAGCAGTGCTGCCCCTAGGTACGGCGTCGCTGCCGCCATGGCCGATGGAAAAAAGTTAGGACAGTCAACATTGGGAGTATATACATTTATAATACATAACTCCCTCCCCTCCAAAGACCCATGAAGGATCACATACCTCCCCTCCGCATCCACCAGGTGGTACAAATATTGGAAGGGGACCCCCGGTGCCACCATGGAAAATCCAGAATACGAAGTAGCATACATTTGTCCCCTCCATCTGCGTCTAATGCATGGTATTGAGTCCTCCCACACATGCGTTTCCTGCAGGCATGCAATTGACACTTTATATCGTTTCAGGTAAGCAAATACCCATCTGCGTTTTTCGAGTGCCGCCAACCCTCGGGCATTCCATGTGAGTATTTTCAAAGGGTTAAACACCATCTCCATGATGCCACATTGTTCATCCTCCCCCTCCCCGTATCAGTCACCCCTCTCAGATTCCACCTAGTGAGTTGGATCCTAGCTATGCAATTGCTATATAGACGGACACTTTCCTGAACGACATTCCCCTTACCCCAACATGAAGAACATACGGAACCCCCTGGGCAGCACTGCTGGTCCCACCTCCCCCCAATCGAAGAGACTCAGGGCCTGACATTGCTGCCCCATACTGTCCCCCATCAACCAATTACAAAAAGCCAATAACTATAGCACCAATGTTCCTTTTGCTGCAATACTATATTTGTCCCAGTCTTGGTGCCTTGAGGCCAGTGCTATTACAACTTAACTTACAAGCAAGCGGCAGGGTATGAGGACAAGTCTCTAGCTCCCAGCACGTGACTCGGTCCCTAAAGGGCGGGGATAAGTCACCCCGCTGGTGGTAGCAATTTACTAAAAACACATTTTACCCCAGTGTATGCATTAATCCTGTGTACGATACTATTGCCACTTATCTGATACACCCCTGGTAGATCACACAGCCCATTTTCAGCTCGTTTTGTCCTTTGACATGAGTGAGTCCGGGATTATGTGCTGCGATCCGTCTTCAGAATCAGGAACCGGTTCCATTTGCAAGGTGCCGTCCGGCCGCACCCGGACTCTGCTCGGACTGCCACTGTGTTCCTCGTGGGTTGTTCTGGTGGATCGGGACCCGCCCCCACTCCGGCCTGCTCTCCGCCAGGACGCACCAGATCCCGTCTGTAGCACCAAACAGGAATCTGACAGGCCCGACTCATCCAGCCAAGCTGTCACAGCCGTCGCCGTCTTAAAGAAAAAGGCTTTTTCTTTGCATTCCACCCTCAACTTGGCTGGGTAAAGCAAACTATACTTAAGTCCGGCGGCGTTTCACCAACAGGAAGGTTCTTCTTTGTTCTTGTACCTTTTGAGTGAGCAAACGGAAAATCGCAATGGTGTGGCCTTGATACGATTGTGATCCCTTAAACCGGGTAGCCTTGAGGATACTATAATACAAATAGAACGGGGATTGAGGGAAAGACAGATTGCACCTATCCTTAGTGGAGTAATTTCTATCCAAATGCACAAGGTGCTAGGGACCGGAGATTCAATGCCCCTAAATCTCCTGAGATACGCAGTATCTCAAAATTCCATAAACAACACAATGGTCCGGCACACTTAATTTAGGTCAAAGTTTAGCAAAAGTGACTAATGTAGTTTGAACATTTGTGAATCAAATATCAAAATCAACAATGGCAATTCAGCAGGGTTGTTCTTTCAAATCCTTTATTGTTGACTTCTTTTTTCAGACAAGATAAAAGACCGTAGCCTACGCGTTTCGTCCTCGCGGACTTCTTCAGGGCTACAAACAACATATATATGTACATAATTAATTTACATAAATTTACACATCTAAACAATACAACAAAGAATAAAAATTCGTCCAGGTCATTTTAAAAACCATTAACTTTTAGAAATTCATAGTATTTTACATTCATTCATTCACATTATAGTACATAGAGCAAATTCTCTTAAGTATCAGTAGATGTTTCACACCGTGCTCAATAAAGGTTCTGCTGATTTTACCAAATTTCATTAAAATTCAAATTTTTATGTCACAATGCATAACATGATCATACTCATTTCTTTTGTTACTAAATGGTATCTATTCGTGGTCACGTTGGGCGGGTACACAAGTGCCTATGTAACTAGCATTATAATCTTCCCTATTATGCAGAGAAAAGTTAGCAATTCTTACCAGAACAAAACACACTGTCTGGAAATCTTGACTGTATTTGTTGGCTTATATAGTTTCTCCTTCTAAAATCTGGTGAAGTGTGATTGTATCTATTGGGTATAATTAAAAAGGGAGAGACCCATTTATACTGTGTGCATGATTGACAGTTAGTTATAACACAGAGCTTAAGGGCATCCATACCTGATATTTCATATGTAGTATGGGATATTAGTCTATCCTCCTTTGCCAAATTAACACGGTTGGCAGCAAACTAGTTCCAAAGGCAAGAACATCCTCTATGTTATTTCATAGGTGACTATATACAAAAAAGGTAGAGAGAAAATGCCCATAGATTTTTCAAGGAAGATTTCTCAAATCTCTCTTTAATTAGAAACATTATATTAGCTGTGCACAATATACGTGCAACCAAGTACTATCAACAAATCTCCGTACTGCTATATTTTTATTGTTGACTATAAAAAAAGGTGGAGAGAAAATGCCCTTAGAGTTATCACGGAAGGTTTCTCAAATCCCTCTTTAGTTGAGAACATTATATTAGCTGTGCACAATATACGTGCAACCAAGAATGATGTCAACAAATCTCCATACTGCACTATTTTAATTATGTTATTGCAGTCTTTAAATATCAACAGTATACATCCCTTTAAGTCGTAAAAGTATGCAAACAAGTTAGAACTAGAGTTAATTCTGTTTTCGTGTGAAGCCCCCCGTAAGTAAGAAAGAAGGAGGAAGTGAGGAGGGGATAGGAGCCTAGCAGGGACGGGTCCAATACGATCTAGGACACTTACTTCGGGCGGTGTGTCAGCCGGCATGATGGCGTGGCGTTCAGTGTTCGTATGAGCATTGTCGACCTACACTCAGTTTAAATAGCCCGCTAATCGCTATCACATTGCTTCCACCTGTGCGTCAGTTGCGTGGATGCCAAGATATTATACGTTTAATCAGCGCCATATTGGAATGCAGCACAGATAATTGAAACAGCTAGGTATTTGTCAGATAATAACAGTTTACTTTATAATTGTTCGCATAATATATATAAACTTTTTCTGCACAGAAAGAAATATATATTAATTGTGACTTGAGGAAAGATCTCGATCAAAAAATGTTTTCTCTTTATTTTATCCGTGAGATATTGTATAGTATTTAACGTCATGTCCGAAAATGCTTTTCGTTTTTGTTTGAAACAGACGGCACACCATGTATTTACTTATGAATGCACATAGCAGCCATCTTAAAATAATCAGATTTAATTCTTAGCGATGTTTGGCCAAATCGGAAGCGATAGTAGTTCCATCCACTCTCCTCTTATATAAATGGAGGAAACAAAAGGCGCACCATGTATTACTTGAATAAGTATACATGGCGGCCATCTTAAGATGATCACATTCGATGTTTGGTGGTATTTAAATTAGTTGAATGCGATAATAATTACATTCACCCTTCTGTTAATATCTCAAGACTATTTATGAGAACATGATGTTAAAATTGTTGATTCATATGCCGTAATATCACAATTTTGGATAAAAGGATGCGCGTGAGGAAATACGAGAGAACCTTACATATCGCAACAACAATTTTTCTAAAAACGATACAAATCCAATATTGTTCTCTCTTTGTTTCCTGACACGATGTCAATCTAAAATTATACACCCTTTGTTTTAAACATAAGTCATAAACTTGGGTGTCACACATTATTTAAGTAAGGCAAGAATATATTTTTTCTTCGTTTTTATTAGAAGTTCCCACCATGTAGTCCTTAGTGAATATACACGGCAGCCATCTTGGAACGTGCAACGATAATTTTTTAATGCTATTAGGGCAAGTTGGATGCTATGATAATTCCATCCATTCTTCTGTAGATGCCTCAACACCCTTTATCCATGTGGACATCAAATTATAATCCTATATACCATATATGTGGTTACAGTCTTACAAAATCCATACGATGTTTATTGAGATTTTGTAAAATACTATCTGACTATTTACAAAGCATATATGTAGCCCTTTAAGGATATATGCACTCCAAAATTCGAGGAGATTGACAGTATAGTGTCTGTCAACATGCCCCATGGCACATTTGTATATGTTGTGGATGTCCTATGCGACCAGTCATTTTGTCTCTTTATACTATGATCATAAAAGTACATACCATAGTGACGAGGCAATTGATGCCCAGGTTCAAAAAGTGAAAATGGAGACTCAAGCTAAAATATACCTTTTCTTTAGTAATATTTGATGCTCTACAGGTCTTCCTGGCAAACAGATATTCTCTTCCAGGGGATCCTCATCAAAGTCATAAGCACTGAATATTCCCGCCCACGTGCGGGGACCCCGGAAATATAAAAATTATATATGGAAATCACATATATACAGCTCTACATATATGCATATACATATATCATTTTTTCTCATACCAATGCAGCTCTCAATAGGAGGCTAAACAATGTAATTACACACATAAAAAACTACATTTGCCAATATATAAAAACACCAGAGGACAATTAGTACTTGAACTCTGTTTTTTAATGAGCAAAATACTCAAAGAGTAAAAACTGCAAAATAAGTAGACATTGTTAGCCTACAGGCTGCATTGTAAACCAATAGCATAGAAAATGAAAGCATTTTCAACAAAAACTGGCACCGTGCCTTTAAGGCAGCCATGACCCCTAGCTTCCCATCATGCCTCAGGGGTGACAGTTAGGTCAGTTGTTCTTTCCGGCTCCTTCAGTCAGGACCCTGGATTTTCAGCTCTTGCTTTTTTGACTTTCTGTCAAAAAATATCTATAAAGATCTAGTTTTTTCTACTTTCACTCGACGTCTTTTGGTCCTATGCAAGTAGCACCTTTTCTGTGTTTCAGAAAAGGTTTATTTTTTGGAAATGCCTTCTTTATTCGATCCTTGCCCGTCATGTGGCAAGAAGAAGGCCAGAACAGATACACATCCTGTGTGTATTCTCTGCCTCCCTGAGTCCCACTCTTCTGACAACTGCCAGCATTGTAAGAAGTTATCAAGAAGGACTATCAAGGAGAGGGACAGGATCCGTCTCTATGGCCTCTCTGAAAGAGGTAGGTCTCCTGTGAGGCAGAAGAAGAGGAAAACTCGGTCGACATCGAGAGGAAAAGTCCCGACCTGTTCTCCGTCGGCGTCGGTATCGACGTCGAAGAAATCGGCGACGAAGAAATCGGCGTTGAAGACTTCGGTGATGCCGGCGCATCATCATTCGACTACGAAATCTTCGTCGACGAAGGTAACAGGTCCTCCGTTGACGTCAACCAGGCGGCGCTCAACGCCGAGAGACAGGTCTCCGTCGGCGCCGGGTGGGCGTACGACGTCGAGGCACAGCGCTCCGTCGCCGCAGGCGCGATTGACGTCGAGGCACAGCGCTCCGTCGGCCGCAGGTGCGATCGACGCCGAGGCTCAGCGCTCCGTCGTCGCCTCATCAACGGCGATCGACGTCGAAGCACATCTCCCCGTCTCGTCAGCGGCGATCAACGCCGAGGCGCATCTCTCCGTCGCCGCCTCCTCATCGGCGATCGACGTCGAGACACAGATCTCCGCCGGGATCAAAGCAACGATCTTCGGCGTCGAGACACAGGACACCTCCTTCGGCGTCGAAGCAGACGATCCATCATTCCACGCCGTCGAGGCGGATGACTCCGCCGAGTGGATTTTCGGCGTCGAGACCAAGACCTCCGTCGCCGGCAGTCCAACGCCGGTCGACGTCGACACAGCAATCTCCTGAAAGGGTGCAGGGAGTGTCAAAGCAGGACACTGCACCAGTGTTGGAGAGACGTTCGTCGCCGAGAAGTCCACTTTCTAAGAGAAGAAAGTCAACGTCGAGACATACGTCTCCGTTGAGAGGGCAGTCGACGCTTAGACGCTCCAGGTCAACGTCAAAGCGCCCTTCTGGGAACACCTCACCTCCAGTGAGCCTGTCTTCGTCACCTTCAGGTTCGTCCAGATCCCCGGAGGTGGTTATCTCGACGTCCAACAGCCCAGTGTCAGGGGGACACCAAGATTCTCCAACAAGGCATGAAGAGCTGAGCTTCACACCTCCTGCTCAGTCTCCTAAGGAAAGAGAGAGCCACAGATCGCCTTCCATCCATTTATCGCCACGATGGCACAGGCCTCTACATCACTGGGCTACGGACAGGAATTACTCGAGCCATCAGAACAGATCCCCGTTGGCTCGTTTAACTCAGGATAAAGAGCGATCTCCTTCAAGAACAAGAGCTCGCAGCCGCACACCGGCGCACTCACACAGGAGGAGGTCTAGATCAAGAAGCAGGAGGAGAGCACACAGATCGCCTACTCCGTCCTCTTCTTCCACTCATACATCCCATAGAGACTATTCGCCTACTTTGACGAACAGTCCACCGTCGAGGGTCTCTCCGGTGGACGACATCTACACTTTTCAGGACATTCTTGGCAGAGGAGCGGTAAAGCTGGGTATCCCTATGCCAACTCGTCAAAGCAAGTCCTCGGTGATTTTTGAGACTCTACACCAAAGAGCAGCAACTAAACCTCTACTTCCCTTGGTACCAGGCATCATAGAGCCAGTGATGGATATCTTTCTCACGCCAGCGAGTGTTAAGACCGCCCCAGCGAGGATCTTAAAAAGTACCGTTCACCAGAGGACGATCCGCTCTTCCTCAGGGCTGACCCTCCTCCGGATTCAGTCGTAATTGCGGCGGCAAAGAAGACTCATGCGGTGGCATCCTCCTCTACTGTCCCACCAGACAAGGAGAGCAAGGTGCAGGATTCCTGGGGAAGGAAGGTTTGTGGCACTTCGGCCTCCATGTTGAAGGTCTCCAATGCAGCGGCACTCCTGGGCCGCTACGACAGATCTCTGTGGGACTCACTACAGAGATTCACTGAAAAGTTGCCACAGGAAGACCGTAAAGATTTTGAAGAAATCTTAACAGAGGGCAGTCAGGTGTCTAACCAGGTCATCAGGGCTGCGGCGGATGGAGCTACCCTTTCGGCACATGCTTATGCTCATGGGGTATGCGCAAGGAGAACATCATGGCTACGTCTTACAGCACTCAGGCCAGAAGCGCAGTCACGCATCCTCAATCTTCCGTTCTCTGGTTCCTCTTTGTTCGGGACTCACACGGATGAAGAGATGACGCGGATGAAAACGGAACTGGACACGCTTAAAGCGGTGGGCCTGGAGAAAAGAAAGGAATTCCGTAAGAGATTCCGTCCTCACAATAGACGACCCTCCCAACAGAGGGTTCAAACCCCTCATTGGCAGAAAAATCAGGATCAGCAAGGCCAGCAAAAACGCAGTATCGGGGCAGACGCTCCTCCAGAGGAGGAAGAAACCAGCAACAAGGCAACAATTCCGCCAAGACGCAGTCGAAACAATGAACACTCACTTCCCTGTCGCCGTTCACCACTCCAGTGGGGGAAGTATCGCAGATCATCTCGAAGAGTGGCGAGCTATCACAAAGGATCGGTGGGTACTAGCCACGTTGCAGAATGGGTACTCTCTACGTTTTCAACATCGCCCACCATCAATCCCTCCAGTTCCTCCGTCGTGTCACCAGTTAAAACTCTTGCAGAAAGAGGTTGCCACCCTTCTCAGAAAGTCAGCCATCGAGAGGGTGCCAGTATCTCAAAGAGGAAAAGGGGTTTACTCAAGATATTTTTTGGTGAAGAAAAAGGCCAAAAAGCAGAGTACAGACCCATTCTGGACTTGCGGTCACTCAACCTATCCATAAAAAGGAAAAGTTTCGCATGTTGGCTCTTCATCAAATATATCCACATCTCAGGCAGGGGGATTGGATGTGCTCTCTGGATCTGCAAGATGCATATTTTCACGTTCCGATCAATCAGTATCACAGACAGTACCTGCGATTCCTAGTGGGATCCGCTCATTACCAGTTCAAGGTTCTCACCCTTCGGGTTGAAGTCAGCCCCCAGAGTGTTCACGAAGTGCATGGCGGTGGTGGCAGCCGCACTGCGCCGCAGGGGCGTCTTCGTATACCCGTACTTGGACGACTGGCTGTTGAAAGGTCCTTCCCCAGACAGTGTGAGGATTCATTTCTTGAGCTGTCTCGAGCTGTGTCACCGGCTGGGCCTGCATGTGAATTTCGTCAAATCAACTTCACAGCCAACACAGAAAATACATTTTTAGAGCTCTACTAGACTCCACGGTAGGAAAAGTGTTTCCTTCGGAGGAGAGACAGTGTTCCCTCATACAGAAATGCCAGCTGGTTCTGCGCAACAGAAAACTACCTGTGCGTCGGATTGCCTCCCTGCTAGGGTCGATGGCATCCTGCATCTTCCTGGTTCCCAATGCCAGACTACGAATGCGTCCTCTTCAGCAGGATCTGGAGGACAAGTGGGACCAGCAGACCGCTCGTTGGGACGAAAAATAAGTCCATCAAACGCGGCTCGAGCTTCCATACCTTGGTGGATGAGAAAACAAAATTTGCAAGTCGGAGTTCCTTTCCATCAACCTCCGCCTGCTCAGACACTGATCACGGACGCCTCGCTGCAGGGTTGGGGAGCCCACATGGGTTCTCTCCAGACTCAAGGGCTGTGGTCTCCAAAGGAGCGATCCTATCACATCAACATGCTAGAGCTGAGAGCAGTACACCTAGCCCTCAAAGCTTTCCTCCCTCGATTCAGGCAACCTCAGTGTTAGTACAGACGGACAACACCACCACCATGTACTACCTGAACAAACAGGGGGAACTCGCTCACGCACACTTTCCCTGGAAGCTCAAGCACTCTGGCATTGGCTCTTGGCTCGGAATCTGGCAGTCACAGCAGTCCACCTGCCAGGAGAACAGAACGTGAGAGCGGATGCACTCAGCCGTCACTTCGAAGACAGAGAATACTGGGTGCTCAACGACGAGGTCGTCGAAGACATCTTCCAGACATGGGGTCGTCCCACCATCGACCTCTTCGCGGACGACGAAAATGCCAAATGCCGAGACTTCGCCTCACGGTTCTACCGACCAGGATCGAAAGGGAATGCCCTTTTGATAGACTGGTCAGGGGCATTTGTGTACGCCTTTCCACCCCTTCCGCTGATCCCGAAGGTGGTGACCAAGCTGTCCCATTCGTGCACGAGGATGATACTAATTGCCCCGGACTGGCCGAGACAATGGTGGTACCCGGACCTTCTGCACCTATCAGAGTGTCCTCACAAGAGGCTGCCGTGCAGACCGGACCTGCTGTCCAAGATGAACGGGAGGATTCATCATCCCAACCTTCCCTCACTGAACTTGGCGGCATGGCTCCTGAGGTCCTCCAGTATGGCCACTTAGGACTACCGCAGGACTGCATGTCCATCTTGAAGGAAGCAAGAAGACCGTCCACGAGGCATTCGTATGCATGCAAGTGGAAACGGTTTTACATGTGGTGTATGCAGAACAATTGTAACCCAATCAAAGGTCAGGAAGAGGTCATCCTTCCTTACCTACTTTATCTGGCGAAAGCAGGTTTGAAGTTTTCTTCCATTAAGGTGCATTTAGCAGCTATAACTGCATATAGGCGTTCACCTTCCCAACCTTCCTTCTTCCAGTTACAGGCTGTTAAGGATTTTTTGCAGGGTTTAAAGAAGGTCTACCCTCCGGTACGGCCTCTTTCACCACCCTGGGAGCTTAACCTGGTGCTATCAAAATTGATGGGTCCGCCTTTTGAACCCATACACAAAGCAACCTTACAACATCTTTCTTGGAAGGCGGCTTTCTTGGTAGCGATCACGTCAGCTCGCAGAGTGAGTGAAATACAGGCTCTCTGCTCTAAAGAACCCTATACAGTCTTCCATCTTAACAGGGTTGTGTTGAGGACGCACCCTCTTTCCTTCCAAAGGTGGTGTCAGATTTTCATGTGAATCAGACCATCTCTCTACCCACCTTTTTTCCCAATCCCTCCACTCCAGCTGAGAGGGCTTTGCATTCTCTGGACCTCAAAAGGGTTTTAAAATTCTATCTGGATCGGTCCAAATCTATAAGAAAATCTGATCAACTATTTGTTAACTATGGGTCGATCAGATCTGGGTTCGCAGCTTCAAAGCGCTCCATCTCCAGATGGATAGTTTCATGTATCAAGCTTGCTTATCAATTAGCGCAGAAGCTCCTGGGGTTTACTCCCAGAGCGCATTCTACTAGAGGAAAGGCAGCTACTACTGCTTTTCTTCAGAATGTGCCCATGTCTGAAATCTGTAAGGCGGCAACTTGGAGGTCCGTCCATACATTTACGAGGCACTACTGTCTGGAATCAGACACCAGAGCAGACACCCAAGTAGGCCAGGCCTCCTTGAGGAATCTGTTCAACAGCTGATTTCGGCTGTTATGTTTTTTGTTGGGTCACTTTACTCTCATTTACCTGCAGGTGGTTGATGGGCTTGCTATTCTATTCAGTGCTTATGACTATTGATGAGGATCCCCTGGAAGAGAAGGATAAGTTACTTACCTGTAATCCTAGTTCTCTTCCAGGGGTATCCTCATCAAAGTCATAAGCAACCCACCCGCCTCCCCAGGTAAATGAGGGATTTCTAAAGTGTTAAAGGATATCTTTGTGCCCTGACCTTCAGGGTTATGCAAAGAACAACTGACCTAACTGTCACCCCTGAGGCATGATGGGAAGCTAGGGGTCATGGCTGCCTTAAAGGCACGGTGCCAGTTTTTGTTGAAAATGCTTTCATTTTCTATGCTATTGGTTTACAATGCAGCCTGTAGGCTAACAATGTCTACTTATTTTGCAGTTTTTACTCTTTGAGTATTTTGCTCATTAAAAAACAGAGTTCAAGTACTAATTGTCCTCTGGTGTTTTTATATATTGGCAAATGTAGTTTTTTATGTGTGTAATTACATTGTTTAGCCTCCTATTGAGAGCTGCATTGGTATGAGAAAAAATGATATATGTATATGCATATATGTAGAGCTGTATATATGTGATTTCCATATATAATTTTTATATTTCCGGGGTCCCCGCACGTGGGCGGGAATATTCAGTGCTTATGACTTTGATGAGGATACCCCTGGAAGAGAACTAGGATTACAGGTAAGTAACTTATCCTTTCAGGCCAGGAATGAGATCTCAGTCGTCATATTAATGTTTTTAGATCGTTAAGAGCACCAAGGATGTAATATCCTATAGAAAATGGTAAAATTCACTATTTGTATTCAAACCAGACACTGTGGTCCGCAGGCGACATATGCAACCTGCCTCCGCTTTCCTTAATGCTAGTTCCCTGTGACCACCTCTTTCTGGTGCCTTTATATGTTCCAATGCATGGAACCATATGTCCATTTCAGACAAACAGGCTCCACCATTAATGCTCCCCAGACACCCTGCACCGGCTGGTCCCAGCAAGATAAACAACGAAGGCCCCTGCATCTCAGAGCCTGCCACCTCCTCAATCCATTATGCACACAGGGCCTGACCCTAAGATGGCCGCAATGAAGGCTCTTACATCATAGAGACTGCAAGGACCCTTGCTCCATAGAGACTGCTACCTCCACTAACCTTTATGTCCGAAACCAATGATGGCCACCAAGACCTAACCCCGGGTGAATTCGCACAGGGGAGGCACTGACCAACCCTAGAGAAGTGGACGAGACACCCCACAACTCGCCTTGCCTCACTGACCCCAGTAAAAATAACAACCCGACCCAGTCAAATAGGCCCACCTCTGTTGCTCTCCACCGGCCTCAATTCTGACCCCAAGTTGCTGCACCCCTCCGGCCAGGATTGGCGAGTACCGACCTCCACACTAAAAGGGGCCTGACCATCACAACTTTGCGCCCTGACTTGCCAAGCACTTAATGTGACGCTGGCCAATCTCCACGTCCAGACTCACCGGTCATTAAAAGACAGTGTCGTCGGCCCGCCACATCCCTGTCGTGCTGCACCTTCCTACTCACCGGACCCATTCTACCTGACCACCCGGTGGCCACCCCAAAAGAACTCTGGGGGGTTACTGAACACCAAATCTACAACAAGACAACAGCAACATCCCCCCCCATATCAGAAACGAAGGGACGCGTGTACCCCAACGCTCCCTCCGCCCTTACACTCTTACACTCTTCCTGCCCCCGGGACCGACCGCGTGTGGGCAGCCAACCAACCAACCCCTAAAGAAGCGACTCGACCACGCTGCCAGTCTCATCCATCACTACAACCCACTCGGCCCCTGTGGTAGCGTAACACACCTAGCCCTAAAGGAACTAGCCCCACTTCCAAATCAGACAGAATGCCTTCTACCACCCCAACCCATGCCAACCCACTCACACCGAACTACTTAAAACCGCACGGCCCGAACTCCTTCTCGATTAGTTTCCCCCACAACCTCTCACCCAAAGCGAAAAAAAACCTCAAACATAAGCTGATCAGACAATACCCATAATCACTATTTGCTGACATATATCACTGCTCTTCCAAAGGCCAAGTAAAAATGAATCTTATTTATCACACGGAAAGACCCGAAAAGTGGAATTCCGTCCTCAGATCACAACTCCACATTACCAAAACTACCAATACTCCCCACAGCTGCAAACTATCATTCTCTATCCCCAACTGCTTGACGCGGAGCGGGAACACCTCTGTGACCATCTACTCCAACGGCACAGTCCTGATCCAAGCGAACAACGACAACCTTGAGGCATTTGACTCCCTCTTCCCCTCACTTCGGACTGCCTCCTCTCACTCACATCTCCCCCGCCCAACCCACCCCTTCCACCCGGACAACCGGCCCCCCAGCTGAATACACACACCATTCCTGCGCCCTCTATCATAAACTTCTACCCCCCGCCACGAGACACCACCCGCACCTCTGGCACCAAGCACATGGCTCCCCCTCCCCCGTCGAATCGTCCCCTCAAACAGCCCCCGCGCACAACCCCCTCCAAAGAACACAGATCGACCACAATACACAGTCTAAGACCTCCAACCACCGTCCTAAACCCACCTGCAAAAGAACGCAGATGACGCAACATGACCCCCGCACCCCACGTCCCATCTCAAAGCCCTCACGGACAGCACAATAACTACTAGACGACAACACAGCATCGTCAGGCCTTCTCCCCCTCGGGAGGACCCCGCTCAGAACCCACCCACCCCCACCCCGGAAGAGACGGGGCAACGTCTCTCCCTGCTTGAAAGCCAATTAGCTACTATAATACAGGGTTTTAACGAAATCCTAACCAACCTTGCCACACTTCGCAAGCCCCCCAAAAATCCCAACTGTACTCCCACCGTCTCCAACCCCCCACACCAAAGGCTCCCCAAGACCACACGACCCAGTTGGATCTCATCCCCCCTCTCGAGTCATACTCTGAGACCCAATAGAACCATGGAGGCTTTGTCTTCGGACGAAGCTGCAGAGCTGGCCTCCTCGTACGACACCCCCTCTACGGCCATCCCTCAATCCACGATCCAGGTGATCACCGGATTCAGAAGAGATCACTCCATTCCGAAACCTCCTAGACCCCCAACCTCCCTCACCAACATCCCCATGGCTCCCCTAAGTAAGAAACCAAAAAAGGAGACACCCCCTACCAACTGCATGCTCATAAACTGCAGATCAGCCACCAAAAACGCCACAGAGATAGCAGAATCCATCCTATCCCATAACATAGACATAGCTTTCCTCACCGAGACCTGGCTAAACGACTGCTCGCCTCCAATCATGGATACTCTCGTACCCCCAGGCTTTACAATCATTAACAAAGACCGAAAAGACCAAACGGGCGGGGGTTTAGCGATCATTCACAACAACAACATGTCATGACAGAAATAGATACCTTCAACTATAACACCTTTGAATGCCTAACCGCCAACATGAACACAAGAGACAACAAGACACTACACTGCCACCTCCTATACCATCCGCCAGGCAACACCACCACTTTCACGGAACACCTGTCAAACCTGGTTGCTCACTGCTCACTCCGAGACACTGACAACCTAATTCTGGGCGACCTCAACCTACACTGGAACGTAAAAAACAGCTCACTAATACAAAACCTAAATGAGCTATTACACAGCAACAACCTCACACAGCACTGCTCAGAAGAAACCCATAACAAAGGAGCAATCCTGGATGCCATCATCGCCCAACGCGACACAATCACAATAGATCACATCTTACCGGTTGACTGGTCAGACCATCACCTAATCCTATTCCACATCACGCAACCGATCATGTACCAACCTTACATCCAAGACCCCCCCACATGGACGAGAAACCTAACACAGATCAACATGGTCGATCTAGAAGAAAAGATAAACACGCTCCTGCCCATCTCCCCAGATGGTCTCTCCAGTACAGAACTCACGTCCTACTACAACACAACTATGATGTCCATCCTAGACCAACTAGCCCCCCTGAAACTAAAAAAAACCAGGAGCATTCCTTCCAGATCCTGGTTCAACACGGACATTAACGCTGAAAGGAGGCAACTTAGAGCTACAGAGCGTCTGTGGAGAAACAATCCCTCTACGAGCCTTCGTGATCAACTCAAAGCAGCCCGAAGGAAATACAAAAAGCACATCATCAACGAAAAAAACCACCTTTTTCTGCACCGCTCTGGACAACGCGAAAAACAGGCCCAAAGAACTCTTTAACATCATCAGGCAGCAAACCTCCAAGACCTCCGCAGCCCCAATCCTGGCCTCCAAAGACCTGTGTGACAACTTCGCCAACTTCTTCAACGAGAAAGTCACCAAGATTGAGCTATCACTAGACATCAACCTCAATCCCTCCTGCAAAAACCCAACCGTAACAAACGAAACCGACACACACAAGCTCCCCACGGAAGCCAGGCAATCCTTCGACCCCGTACTTGAAGCTGAGATTCTTAAACTGATCTCTTCCTCCAAGCCCGCATCCCACGTCCTCGATCCTGTACCCACCCAATTGACCAAAAAGCTGAAACTCTCCCTTGCCCCACTATGGGGCGAAATCATAAACAGCTCATTGAAAACCGGCGTCATACCAGACTGCCTCAAAGTCGGCCAAGTCACACCACTATTGAAAAAGCCAGGCCTAGACACCAACGATCTGAACAACTTCAGACCTGTCTCCAATCTCCCCTTTCTATCCAAAATCCTTGAAAAGTGCGTTCTTCATCAACTGACCCAGCACATGGACAACATCAACCTGCTAGATCCCCACCAATCGGGCTTCAGAAAAGGCTGTTTCACCGAAACCGCGATCCTTAACATCGTGGATGACATCCACAAGTCTCTAGACACTGACCAAAGCTGCCTACTCATCCTCCTGGACCTATCGGCAGCCTTTGACACAGTTGACCACAATCTACTCATCAAGGCTCTCCAAGATAGAGTAGGTGCGGACGGGGTGGTCCTACAATGGTTCTCCTCCTTCTTACACAACCGCTCCCAAAGGGTAAAAATCAAAACCTTTACGTCCGACCTACACCCCGTCAGCAGAGGTGTCCCCCAAGGCTCAGTGCTCTCCCCTCAACTGTTCAACATATACATGGAACCCCTCACCACCCTTCTCAAAAAACCAACATTCCCTTCCATCTATATGCAGATGACACCCAGATCTACCTGGAAACCTCCTCCATTAACGACATTCTAAGACTCAACAACACTCTTAGAGAAGTTCAACACTGGCTAACAACAAACCACCTTAAACTCAATCAAGACAAAACTGAATTCCTCCTCATCTACAACAAAGAAGAAAATCCTCAAATCGCAGAGTGGCTAAAAGCAATCGATGCCCTCAACTGTAATCTCACCCTGGCTAATTCGGTAAAATCTCTAGGAATCACCCTAGACCCGAAACTGAACATGACCAAACACATTAAGATCTCCGCGAAGAGTGCCTTCCTCAATCTGAAGCTCCTCAACAAAATCAAGCCCTTCATCCTGCCCAAGGACCTCAAACAAGCCACCCAATCACTGGTGCTATCTAGACTCGACTATGGGAACGCAGTTCTCACCGGTACAGCTCGATCCCACCTAGCCCCCCTCAAAACAACTCTCAATGCAGCTGCCAGAATGGTCACCGGAGTTAAGAAATATGACCACCTATCACCCACACTCAGAGAACTAAAATGGCTCCCAGTAGAAATGCGGGCCAGCTTTTGGACCGCCTGCCTCACGCACAGAGCCTTGCACACAGGGAAACCGGAATACCTGGCCTCCAAACTCAAGAAAGCTGGCCAGACAAGAAACCTCAGGAGCTCCAACACCCTGCTACTCATCCCCATGAAAACACGCAAACAAAAAACCGCTACACGATCCTTCGCTGGAAACGCACCAAAGATCTGGAACTCCATCCCAGCCGATATCAGGACTATCCCTTCCTTTATAAAATTCAAAAGACTCCTAAAAGACCTCTACCTCAACCGTGCCTTCCCGAACCGAGAGCCACCGCCGAAACGCACAAGCTTGCACTCCGCAGCCCCTTGACAATGTTCCACTACAACCTACCTCTTCCTGCACTCTGCAGCCACCTGATAATGCTCCACCTCAACCTACCTCTTCAGGCACTTTACAGCCCCCTGACAATGCTCCACCTCTACCTACCTCTTCCACCCTCCCCGACCCCCTCCTCGTTCTCTCCTCCCGGAATGAGGTTGAGCCTAAGACACTGTGCACGCATCGAGGCTGTCTCAGGACTTCCCCACCTGAAGGACGCTCAGCACACTGGGTCCTCTGAACATTTATGTTGGCCTATGCCTTTCTTATGTGATTTCTGCTTAAACCTGTTGTAAAGCGCTCCAATACCCTCGGGTCTGGCCAGCGCTATATAAAACTTCTTAATAAATAAATAATAATAAATAAATAAATAAATAAATAAGTATAAATGGGTCTCTCCCTTTTTAATTATACCCAATAGATACAATCACACATCACCAGATTTTAGAAGGAGAAACTATATAAGCCAACAAATACAGTCAAGATTTCCAGACAGTGTGTCTTGTTCTGGTAAGAATTGCTAACTTTTCTTGCATAATAGGGAAGATTATAATGCTCGTTATATAGGCACTAGTGCACCCGCCCACCGGGACCACGAATAGATACCATTTAGTAACAAAAGAAATGAGTATGATCATGTTATGCATTGTGACATAAAAATGTGAATTTTAATGCGATATGGTAAAATCAGCAGAACCTTTATTGAGCACGGTGTGAAACATCTACTGATACTTAAGAGAATTTGCTCTATGTACTATAATGTGAATGAATGAATGTAAAATACTATGAATTTCTAAAAGTTAATGGTTTTTAAAATGACATGGACTAATTTTTATTCTTTGTTGTATTGTTTAGATGTGTAAATTTATGTAAATTAATTATGTACATATATATGTTGTTTGTAGCCCTGAAGAAGTCCGCGAGGACGAAACGCGGTGGCTACGGTCTTTTATCTTGTCTGAAAAAAGGTCACCAATAAAGGATTTGAAAGAACAACCCTGCTAAATTGCCATTGTTGATTTTGATATTTGATTCACAAATGTTCAAACTACATTAGTCACTTTTGCTAAACTTTGACCTAAATTAAGTGTGCTGGACCATTGTGTTGTTTATAGCCTTGAGGATACTGTCACGGTCTCTGTAATTGAAAAAACGAGCTATGATTGCTCTTGGTTGGGCTCCCGTACGGGGCGGTGGAGCAAGCTCTCTGTGGGCTCCCTCTATATTGAAGAATTTAGACCATCCCTTGGGGGCCAGTTCATCAACACTCAAATTCTCCAGGAAGAGTTCCGCGGAAGGGCCCTCTGCTTTCTCAGGAAAGCCTATAAATTGTAAGTTGTTCCTTCTCGATCTTCCCTCCGCATCCTCGGTGTGGTCCTCCAGGTGGGTCACCTTTTTCTGCAGCAGCACAACTGTGTCCCTGAGGGAGTGGACCTCTTGTTGCGTGGCTTCATAATTTTTTTCCATGTTTGACACTCTTTCAGACACTTTATGGAGATCGCGTCTCAGGAGATTAACATCAATCGCCACCGCCTCAATTCTATGTACCATATAATCTCTTGAGGAATGAATTGCCGCCGTTAATGTTTGCAAGAGAGGGATCCGGATCTGGGAGACGCTGCGCATCCTCCCCTTGATCATCTTGGTGCATATCAGGACCGGCAGCAGCCTGCTGACACGGCTGCGCATAATTAGAAATTTTGTTTGATTGGACCTTATTGGTTTTAGGTTTCACCATTTTCGATCCTTGTCTGATTTGGGTCCCACCCAAAAAGTCACTTGACGCAGCACCGGTTCACCAGGAGTTCCCTTCCCGGTCGGCTGTATGTCATGTCTTACTCCTTGACGTGTGCTCCGAACTCCAAGTCCTTCTTCCCTCCACCTGGCCTATGCACCACTCTCTACGTAGCCCCAGTGACAATAGTGTCTGGGGGGCGCAATCCAGCACCGGGCAACCCCAGGCCCTAAGCAGCACCCGCTGCACACGTTACAGGTGCCTCAAAATAGAAAGTCATAAACACAATCTCTCTGGGCCCATGATCCAGCCACATCCACCAGGCAACGCCCAGCCACAGTAAAACCAAAATGCAGTTTCCCACCTCTGGTGCTGTTGTCGTAAGGCCCTATTCCTTTGCAGTTCCTCCCATCTGCCATGTAGACCCGGCCCACCAATCATCCGCTGTCCTTCCTAAGTCTCAGGGATCGTACGTGGCTCAGCCCAGTTCCCTCAGGGGAGACCCAGCAGCTTCCCCGGGGTCAAGGCCCTAATTACTATGTTCCAGGGGTTCTCCTCCTCTCTCCCCTGCTCTTGGTCCTCCAGCTGTTGGGGGATCTGTTCCACCCCGCCTCGCAATCCCCCGCTTGGACTCACTTTACTTGTGGCGTCTTATCTTATCACTGCTACCTTCACTGCGAGGGGGGGCCTTTCCCGGCTTCATACTCTCTCCAAATACGCCTGAACTCCACGTGGGTGGTCGATCGGTCCTCAGTATTGCTCCGGTCCGCATTGGAGCAAGTCGGTGCTGGAGCTCGCCCCTGCAGCTCTCATACGGGCCCCCTCAGGTATTCTCTGCTGCTCACACTGCCCTGCCCCGACCAGGGCCTCCTGTTCTCGGGTCCGCGAGGGGAGCCCCATGCAAGCCTCGCTGTTGCTCCATAAAAGCTGCGGCAGCCTCCCGGCAAACCGATGCCACTCTTCCGCGCGGTGCACCACCAAGCCTCGCCGGCTGCTTTCCCCGCAACCCGGTCCGGCACACGTTCTTCGAGCGCTTGGCTTGTCCGCCTCTCAGCCGGCTCACGTCTCCCTGAGCCCTGGAACCAGGCAGTTGCAGGGCAGCCGAAGTCTCCATCCGACAACGCGCACCAGTGGTCTTCCCCTGTGAAGCGGGGGGGGGGGTCTTCGTATGCACTGGGGTTCAGGATATTGCCGGATTAAAGTACCACCAGCGGGAGCTCAGGCAGACACGTCTAGTCTGCCATTCGACCAGGCCACGCCCCCAGCTTATGGTTTTATGAATAAAACAAGACCAAAATGACAAAAATCCAATAAGTAGAAGACCAGATATACATTTTTAAAGATAAAATGTAGCTATAGCGCTTAGAAGCAATAAACGCCTCTGGGAGTTATCTGGTCGTGCTGGACTGGGGCAAAGTCAAGAGTTCAGGCCGACTGTGATGGAGTGTGGGCCAGGTACAGGAGCCCGCTGAACAAAGTACCATGATCCTGCTTCGGTGTTGATCTTGCAGTTGAGGTGATGCATCGATTTTCTTCACACAGTGGTGCCTATTCACCGGTCTTCAAGACAATGCGCAGAGCCAAGAGGCGTTGGTTCTGTAGATGATGCACCGGGTTTCTCCATACAGTCGAGGGGCTGCGTCAATCTTCCCAAACTGCAGCGGCTGCAATGTGGCAGTTCCGATGCGTAAGGACGTTACGGCGATGCACTGATTACGAGTGTGATGTGCCGATTCTGCCCCAACAGCCGCGATGCATTGGTTCTGCTTCCCGCAGACAGGAGATGCGTTCGTTCAATTGGAGCTAGCACCTGGGTCCACTTCCAATGGACCAGGCACAGGAGCAGGTGGTGAGACTTTGATATCCCGGAGTCTCAAACACAAGAGGCAAGCAACAAGCCCTTGGAGATCACTCTGGGTTCAGGCAGTCAAATTCTTCCTCAGCAGGGGCAGAAAAGCAGTTCCTCCACAGCAGCAGTCCAGCAGAGTGGCAGGCCTTGTATCAGCACAGCAGTTCTTCCTGGGAGAACTACCCCATGTAGACCCTGGCCTCCAAATAATTAAACTTAGTAACTGGGCCCAAAGTAAGAGACCTCCGGTTCTTCTATTTAACATATATATCCACCCAAACTCAGCCAAGAAAAAAGTGCTTTTAGAAAAAATAGCTTCTACCATAACCATATACAAACAAGGTAACCCGACATGGAATATTATACTGATGGGAGACTTTAACTCAAATCTAATTCACACTACAGACGAGGATATGCTCCAAGTTGATTCCATTTTCTAGAATGGTCCGACACAAGTAAATTCAACAACCAAATATTGAGATCTTGTGAGGAAAAATTTGTTTTGACCCTGAAATTTCTTAGAATGAGGGTCCTGAATGGATGACATTCCACCAATTACACCCACTAGTTCTCGATCAATTGACTACACAATTGTCTCCTTACCGCTGATTCCCCTGGACCATCACTTTTCAATAAAATATACAACGGATGGTGATCATTCTTGCCAGAACTTATCTTCAGGACTAGTCCCACGCACACAGCATTGGCCCCAGTAGACACTGGCATGATAAGCAATACTAATTTAAAGCAATTGCAATGGTCCAATGAACCTATAGCAGACTTTGCATCTCTAGCTAAAGACTTAATGATTCATAGCATCAACACTAAGAAACATCAAAGAGAGGCTTGGCTAAGCTTAGATGCTGCCTTATTAACACAAGTCTCTTTAGTAACTCCGGGCCCACCAGTCCTGAGAAGAAAGAAACCACGCCTTTCATCCAATTGTTTTGAGTTAAAAAGGGAACAAAAGAAAGTCGCCAGGCTACTGAAGTCTCCCCATTGAGATCCTTTGAAAGGTTTGAAGAAAGAGTATAAACAAGCATTTGCAATGCAATCGGTCTCACCTTTGTGAAATTTAGAGCTATTGGCGTTGTAAATGACAATGTCTTTTACCCATTTGTAATGGACTGGAATGGATGTATGTTGTGTGGAGTGGAATTATGTGGGTTGGACTGGAATTGTTAGTTGTGGAATTGTGTGGTGTGGAGTGGGTGTTTGTAGTGGAATTATGTGTCATGGTGTACAGTGGAATTATGTGGATAGTAATTATGCGGTTCTGAGTGTACTGGAAATATGTGGAGTGGGATTGTGTGTCATGGTGTGTAATTATGTAGAATGGTATTTTGTGTTGTGTAGTGGTATGTTGTGAAGTTTAAATATGTGGTGTTGTTTAATTTTGTCGTATAATGTGGTATTCTGTGGTGTGAATTGGATGTATGTGGTGTATTGTGTAAAGGTGTTGAGTTGAATTATGTGGTGTTGTTGCCGAATTATGTGGTGTGGAATGGGAATGTGTAGAGTGGAATTGTGTTGCGTGGAACTGTGTGACATTGAGTGAAATTATGCTGATTATGTGGCATGATGTTGAGTGTATTATGTGGATTGTTGCTATTTGGCACCAAATGAACTTAACAGGTTCAGGAAAGACTACTCGTCTGAATGAGGGACAGGGGACAGAGAGGCCTGGACAAATATGTGTATGGCGTGTTGTAGTGTGTGCTTCAAATGTTCATGCAGCAGATGTGGTGTTGGTGTAAGACACAGTTCTTCTGTAACACTGCTGCCCGGCTCGGGTAGAAGCGTCTGCCTGTCAAGACCACAAACGGGTGACACAATCCCGACTGCAGTGCCTGACACAATGCTGTGACAGCAGCCACACCAGCGTACTCACTGCCTGCCTACAATCATGTACTTCCTTCATCGATGAGGGTCTCCTGACTTTGGCTTTACCCCCTAGGACTTTACAATCAACAGCACACAATCGAAACCAGGACCCGGCTGGGGCTTTAGGCCGTCACCATCCAATGTGTTACTGAAGAAGAAATGAATGCAGCGCACCCTTTCAATGGCCTCACACGCCCATCATGATTGTTATTTGGCCCTCTGCACTCCAGTCTTTATTTGCACTTTTATTTTTGAAAACTCGTGTTAAAAAATATAAAGCATCTGCCTCCAAAAATAAGACAATTCTACTGTAACTGATAAGACAATTCTGCTGTAACTGTTTGGGAGCTCTGGGGCTGTAAATGCATTGCATTACATTCAACTCAGTGTAAAGCCACGCCGTCATAATGAATTAAATCCATATTAATTTATTATCAGATCACTGGTTTATCGGAGAAGGAGATAAGAACTGGGAGCGGGTGCACAATGGCAAGCATGACTGGGATTTCTATTCTAAAAGTTCATATACTATGCAATTCATTTCAATGTAAAGTTCAGCTGGGTAGTGTTTCAGTCCCAAATGCACAGCTGCGAAGTGGAGTTTACTCATACGTGACACAATGGGCCACATGCATCAAGCAAAATACCTTTGCGACCGGTATTTTGCCATTTGGGATGCATCAACCCAAAAGCAATTAGCAAAATATATCTATTTTGCGAATGCAGTTAAGAAATCACAAATTGCGATTCCTTAAATGCGATGCATTATGCATTCAGAAATTGGGTTTTCGCAATTTTATCGCAAATTACCATCAACTTCAAGTTGATGGTAATTTGCAATTCCTTTAAAAATGCAAAACAAAATCATTTTTCAAAGTGCATTGTGGTGCACACACATGCCCTTAGGGCATGTGTGTGCACCACATGTGCATACTTACCTTTTTTGGGGGTGCATCAGGGTGGCCTTTTGGCACCCTTGCACCCTTGAAATTGCATGAGCAATTTGCGAGTACCTATCTGGTACTCGCAAATTGCAAATGCAATCCCATTCATTCCTATGGGCCTGTAAGCCATTCCTTAATAGCGAATCACAATTTGCGATTCGCTATTAAGGAATATGTAGGAATCGCAATTTCTTTTGCGAAACCTACATGCATAGGTAATTGCGACTCCTTAACTTAATAGCAATTCCTTAATAATCGCTATTAAGGACTCGCAATTCCTACCTTTGATGCATGTGCCCCAATGATCCTTGTCTTCACATTGCTTTCTGGGAGATACTACAAGTTTACTACGGGTAAACGAAAATCCCACAACACATAATTATTTAGGCACAAAAGCCAGGACGAGTTTAAATTTGCAAATGGCCATCGTCACACCGTAGACAGGTTGCGACGCATGCTCCTTTTATTTTTTTATAAATCTTTTTATTAAAACATACATCGGTTCAAATATACTTTACAGAGATCACAGCCCATTACTGAATAGCAATTATATACAGAGGAGAAGGTTTACATATCGACATCGGAGGTGATTGTCACCGCTTGGGGGGGGACACTGGGATCAGCTCTAACAGGTGGCACACATATTCCTCAGCGAAAGTCGTTCCAGGGACTCCAGATTCGGACCCACTTTTTGGGGCATCCCCTGGTGGTATACACCGTCTTCTGCCGAAACATACACCAATCTAGGTCCCTCTCCCAGGCCTCCAGGGTCGGTGGTGTAGCAGCGCCCCATAGCTGTGCAATGTTTCTCTTGGCTATCATGAACCCCAGGGTGGCCCATTGTGTCTGGTGAGTGCTCAGGTCTGTGGGTTCCCATATGTTTAAAAGACAGCGTCTCGCCTCCATCGAAAGGCGGATGTTCAATACTGCAAATATTACCTCATGTACCCCGCGCCAAAAGGCACTAACGTGTTCACACTCCCATATGATGTGCAGGAAGGTTCCTAGATGACCACAACTTCTCCTGCACTCCCCACCCTCTGCTGCCCCCATTCGGATCAGGCGTGGCCCGGTGATGTAGACCCGGTGAAGTATTTTTAGCTGGACTAGTCTCAGGCGTGCCGGTATGGCTACCACCCCAGGGGAAGACACTGCCTCCCGCCAGTCTTCATCATCTAATTCGATGCCGTCTCCCATCCATCTTTCCCTTAATGTCTGGAGTGGATCCGTCGTGTTATTTATCAGCTTTTTATATATTAAGGAGATCGTCTTTGCTGGTAAGTGGCCGTCCAAGATCCTGTCCTCTAGGGGCGAGGCCTCCCGGGGTGCCACCCCCTTGGGCAGACGCGATTGGAGCGCATGCTGGATTTGAGCATATCTGAAATATTCAGTGTCGGCTAGGCCGTACTCCGCCTGTAGTGTGGTAAAGGACTTAACTCCCCCTTCTCCCCAGACGTCTTTGACTTGTGCAATGCCGATGAGGTCCCATTTATCGAACCCCTTCGACCTCCATAGACTACCCAGTAATTCAGAATCCCAAAGTGGAGTTGCCAACATTAGTTTACGTCCCCACCCCAGGGAGTTGGTTGCTTCATGCCAGATTCGGACTGAGTGGTTAGTGGGGCCTGTTAGATTGTATCTTTTTGGCCGCGAGTAGAGTGCTCTGTTATAATTGCCTCCGGAGAGGAGCCATTTATCCATACCATAACCAGGATCGTCGCCCCTCCCGTATGTACCGTGGTTGATGGCCGCAAGGTGCGCTGCCCAGTAGTATTTTTTAATGTCCGGGAGGCTTATGCCCCCATCGTACCAGTTTAGTGTCAAATTGTTTAGGGCGATACGCGGTTTGCCGTCCCAGAGCAGCTCTCTCTGAAGTCTCTCTACCTCCCTGAAGAAGTGCGCAGGTACCGGGTCTAGGGCATTTTGTAGTACGTAAAGAAATCTGGGTAAGGACATCATCTTAAACAGTGCCGCTCTGCCCAATAGGGAGAGGGGGGAGTGCTTTCCAGTTAGCAATATCTTTTTTGAGTTTACGCAGGGGTGGAAGAAGATTTTGGGCGTAGCGGGCCGCGGGATCAAGGGAGATAAAAATACCCAGGTATTTAAAGCCCTCTGTAGTAATTCGGAGCGGGCAGTCTCTCGGGAGGGTGGGGGGCTCCCCCTGGATGGGGAGTAGTACGGATTTGCCCCAATTAATGGTGAATCCAGAAAATCTCCCGAACACTGCCAGGATATCTAACACTACTATTAGGGATTTCCTCGGGGCGGCCAGATAGAGAAGAATATCATCTGTGTAGAGTGAAATGCGGTCCTCCCGGTCGGGGGCCCATCTCAGCCCTCGTATCCTGGGATCCCGGCGGATCCATGTAGCCAGTGGTTCCAGAGCGAGGGCAAAGAGCAGCGGCGAGAGTGGGCATCCCTGACGGGTTCCACGGCTGAGTGGGAACGTGGCCGACAGTTTATTGTTGACCACTACCTGGGCCAGTGGTTCTTGATATAGGAGATGAGCCCACTGTATGTATTTGGGGCCAAATCCCAGTTTTGCCAGGACTGCCCAGATGTATGGCCATTCGACCGTATCAAACGCCATGGTTGCGTCTAGGGACACCATCACTGCCGCCTCCTGGATGGTGGCCGCTCTACCCAACACTCCGTTAACCCTACGGATGTTCAGGGCAGTATTTCTGTGAGGCATAAAGCCTGATTGGTCTGGGTGCACTAAGTTGCTGATTACTTTTTGCAGGCGACTTGCCAGAAGCTTAGCCAGGATTTTGGGTTCGGCATTCAGTAGAGAGATCGGTCTATAGGAAGAGCAGTCCGTCTTGGGTCTTCCCTCCTTATGTATAGTAACGATAGTGGCTATTCTTTGCTCCCTTGGCAGTCCCCCGTATTCTCTAGATTCCTCAAACATCGCTTTTAGGTATGGTGCAAGTTTGTCGGGCCGCAGTTTGTATAGTTCAATGGGAATTCCGTTTGGTCCCAGTGCCTTGCCCGGTTTCAATGAACGAATTGCTTGCGCAATTTCGTCTGTGGTTAGGTCACTATCCATAAAGTCGCGATCTGCTGAGGAGAGACATGGGAGCCTGATATCTCGAAGGAGGTCATGTGAGTCTTCTTCAGTGTGTGGGGTTACTGTCGTATAAATATTTTGGAAGTGGGCGGCGAATCTGTCCACTATTTCTTGAGGTTCGGTGACGGATATGTCGCCCTCGACTTTAAGCTCCGGGACCAATCTACTCGCCCATTCTTTTTTGTCCAACCATGCTATTAGCTTCCCTGCTTTATCACCTAGTTCGTAGATTCTACTTTGTTGCTCCCTACCCAGGAGTTTGGCCGTATCTGGAACTAGAGCTTTGTACTCTTGTTGTTTCAGGCTTAGGAAATGGAGTTTCTCCGGCGTCACACAGGATTCTAGGTCGCCTTCCAGCCTATATATGTCCGCCTCTATAGCGAGGACTTCTTTCTGTTTATCTTTCTTCGTCCCCGCGATTAAAGACAGAGCCTGCCCTCGAATCACGGCCTTGAACGCTTCCCGCAGGGACTGTGATGAAGATACGGACCCCACATTTTCGGAGAAGTACTCGTCCATGGCCTTGTGGAGGTCACTACGGAGTTTCGGGTCTCGAAGGTACCAGGGATTAATTGGAGCCAGTCTACCCACTGCCACTTGATTGAGTACTATGTGTATCCACATCGGGGAGTGATCCGAAATGCCCCTAGCTAAGTGTCTGATTTTGTGTATGTGCGTGACTTGTGCTGCAGGGACCAGGCAGTAATCTAGCCGGGAAAGGCTATGATGTACGCCCGAGTGGAAGGTGTGCTGTATCTGGTCTGGGTGGTGTGTTCGCCAGCCGTCTACTAACCCCATAGTGTCAAGAAAATCGGGCAGCCAGCGTGCAGAAGCTCCTATCTCCCTGGGGGGGTATCTGTCCATTATGCCCGATACTACTGCATTAAAGTCTCCTCCAAGGACCAGGAGGCCATCCGGTACAGTAAGTAGGACGGAGCCCAGTTCGGCAAAGGTGGAGCCCGGGGGCACATAGACCGTCATGAATGTAATGGAGCGGCCTTCCCATGTGCCCGAAATCCCAGCATATCTGCCCCTCACATCCGTCCACGTGGATTCCACATTCAGGGGAAGGGTTTTTTTAACCATGATGCCCACCCCTCTGGAGCCCGAGGTGAATCCTGCGTGTACGACCATTTTGTACCCTCCCCTGTGCATAGCTCTACAGAGATTCCCGACCAGGTGAGTTTCCTGTAGGAGTACGATGTCTGGACCTTGACGTTTGATATATTGGAGTACCACGCTGCGCTTAATTTTGTCCCCAAGTCCGTTGACATTCCAGCTTAGTATTTTAACGTTCCTATCCCCCATGACGTTCGTGGTTTAGGTTGCTATGTGCAGGTGCCTCCGTAATCTTTATGACATGTGCTACCGATGTAATAACCATGCGACTGCATAAACAAAACCCCCAACCCCCCTTCCCTCCAACATCCCCCACCCCGCTGCCCTGCACTCTGGGCTCAGAACTGCCCATGAGAAAAAACTTGCAGAGTGCCTGTCGCCCCAATAAAGAACTAATATTAGATAATGTGAGGACGTGACAGCCCGCGTTCCCATCCCCCCCCTCGGGAGTGTAACATATTGACAAGTTCCCTACTTGGGATACACACCAATAGGTCCGAAAAATTGTCACTGAGCGGGGAGGCATCTCCCCGGGATCCGGCCGCCTTATCGTCCGTTACCTGTCCCAGCCTACCTCGATGTCCCGTCTACACTGGCAGGGAGTCCTGTTCAGGTCCTTCTCGTCAGATGCGGGCCTGAGAGGCCGTTTCTCCCCCATCCTTTCGATCTCGCAAGGCCCGCTCCGTCTGATATTCCAGCCAGTCCGCCGCCTCCTCAGGTTGTTCGAAGAACCAGATTTTCCCTTCGGCTTCTACTCGAAGGCGCGCTGGGAATAACATGGAGTATTTCAGTCCCTTTTCCCTAAGTTTCTGTTTCACAGTGGTAAAGGACCGTCTTTGACGTTGAACTCGTTGCGTGAAATCCGGGAAAAAGGAAATGTCGGCATTCTCGAAGCGTAGGGTGGCCCCCATTCTGGCATTTTGAAGAATCACGTCTCTGTCCCGGAAGTTTAACACTCTGGCCAGCATTGGACGTGGGGGGCTCCCGGCTTGGGGCGACCCCTGGGACTCTGTGAGCTCTTTCAATAACAAAAAACTTACTCAGGCCCTTAGGTTTGAGATGTTGCAAGATAAGGTCCTCTACGAAGAGGTCAGGTGTCTGCCCCTCTGCTTTTTCTGGCACTCCCAAAATGCGCAGGTTATTGCGGCGTAGGCGCCCTTCGTAATCATCCAGCTTAAGTTCTGTGGTTTTCCGGAATGCCTGCATGTCCTGCAGTTCACCTTGGAGCAGGGCCACATCGTCTACCAGACTGGCCGTGGTGAGCTCAACCTGTTTAACTTTTCCATTAAGTTTAGTGAGATCAGCCCGGATCAGGTTTACCTCAATGGGATGGTGTCCATTTTGTGTTCCAGCGCGGTCTGGCCAGTGGTGATTGCCTTCATAACGTCTTTTAGGGACAGTTCCTGGTCCTCACCTCCGAGTTCTCCGTTCGCGCCACCGCCAGACTGTCTGCTCTGGAGCATGTCTTTCGGGAGGGCGTAGCGGTCCAGCTTGTTGGTTTGTACCGGTTTCGAACCCCTTGCACCTGTGGATTTGCCCTTCTCTGCTGCCATTGTGGCTCGTGGTCAATCCTCCGTTGCACCGCTCGGTTCTGTGTCTGGAGTTATTGTGGGCCCACGCAGCGTGGCGGCGAGCTCTGGCCACTGTCCGTCGTCCGCCAATTGTTCAGGCAATCTCCAGTTTGGACGCAAGGCACCTCCCCCCTGGTTCCGGCTGGACCGGCCGGTCCGTGGAGGTCAGCCCCTTTGGGTGCAACCGGGCGCCCTCGGTTCCGCCACACAGCTCTATCTCAACGTCGGTCCCACCCACTGTCGGGCTGAAGGTAGGCAAGCTTTGGCGGTTTGTGTCCACCCCTTCCTATTGCTTGTCACCGGGCCTCAGTATGGACCGCTGGATGACGTCCCCTCTTTAACCCCAGCAGGATCACCGCCTGAATCCAAGTCCCGTTTTCAATCTTCTGGGGGGGGGAAAGGGGGCAGGGGAGGTGAGGTGTGTGAGTCGGGTTCTCGCCACTGTCGCCTCTCCTTGGGCCTTCCTCGTTCTATTCCCCTGTCTGAGGGTCTCAGGATTGTCTCACGGCCCCACCAGCTAGCCGCCACACGCCGGTACCTCTGTGCCACGGTGCGCCTTCAATTCCCTCTGGTCCGCAATCAGGCGAGACACATCCCGGGCCGTAGCACCAGCTCGACCTATCGCCGTTGCCGCCCGCAGTGTTATTATCGCGCGGGCTCCACCTGGACTGCAGGGTGCGTCCCCACCCTCTCGCCGGCGGCCGGACTCTCAAATTTAGCCCCCGGCTGCGAGTCACGGAGAGGCCCGTTTCTTCCGGGACCCCGAACTTCCGCCCTGGACGTTGTTGAGCGGCGAGGGTCAGCCTCGGAGCCCCCGCTTGTACGTAGGTGTGATCCCCACCTCGGGAAGCCGGATCTGCATTCAGGATATACGGAGGGGAGACAGGATTCACGGAGCCGAAGGCTCAAGCGGCCATTTCGTGCCGGGTCTTAGCCACGCCCCGACGCATGCTCCTTTTAAGCAAAGATCTGCAGCTGTATTCCGACAGAAACGCGTACACAGAGATAAAAGCACAAAAAGGAGAGAAAGTAACGATGGATAAATATAAAATGATATGAAGGTAAGTCAGTTCATCAGTGTTTTGGGTTATCAATAAACAAATATAATGCATAACATATATAAGCTGTGAATGCAACACTGTTTAGTAAAGAGATCTTCCAACACGGTGGATATGAATGAAATGCTTCCCGTTCCAGTATGGCGTCTATTAACAAACACGGACTTCACAGGCCTTTAAAACTGCATCAGCGCCATCTCGGGTATCGAGGTCCATGGAGTGAGAAGCAGACTTTCAGTGTTGTAGCGCGAGAGAGATAAACAGGTGATGCCCTGGTCACAAACATGTATTGGATTCAGTCCTCCAATCCTCAATAGCACCCCTTTATAACACTAGAGCCGATGCTACTGCAAGGGGGTGGTGTCTCTCGTACAGTATCCCAAATGGTCATTGGATGCCATGTGATGCGCAAAGCTTACCTATCCAGTACTTATTGGGGCGTGAGAAAAGAAATACAAAAGTCAACTTTTCCTTCCTTAACCAGTGATTTTAAGGCTACAAGCTGTGCGTATTACATTAAATTATTTGGGGGACTGCCAACGTTTATTTTTCGACATGAGGTGGTCGGATGGCCAAAGCCACGACCGCAATGCCATGCATAAATAAAGAGCCGGGCGTGGCCTCCCGACGTGGGCCCACGCTCAAAGGTGAAGCGCCGTGTCTGTAAAGCGGCACTGTGCTAATCAAGTGAAAGACTTAGTAACACTTGTGTGAAGAGCGATATGGAAGGAGTTAGGAGGGACGAAAGCTGCATTAAAATGCAAGCAGCTACGGGCGCCGAAGCTGAACACAGGCAATGGTACAACTAAATAAAATAGTCCCCCAAAAGCGTAAGGATATCGTACTAGGTCAATGATCCAAGTGGGAGGAAACGAAAGACAAAAAGGAGGGACAAGAGGAAGGATTGGCCACTAGCAAGCAAGGATTTTTAAAGGACACTGAAACAGACAAATGAAAGCTGTAAGCCCACAAAGAAGTATATATAGAAGTATATACATAAGTATATACTAAAGTTTATACATGAGTTCTTGAATGTTCGACCTAAAAACAACTCTGGGTAGACAAGAAAGCTGTGAAAGATGCTTTTTGAACTAAGCTAATATTTTTTTTAACATATTTTTATTAGCCTTAAATCATAAGGACATCTACACAAGTACTTGTACAGCAATTGCCCAAGGCACTCTTCCAGGTAAACATATTGTAAATATAGCAGTTGCCATACATTCTTGGCAAATATACATGTATTGCAATTAGGAAGTATCAGGCCAGCATAAGAGTTACAATTCAAATACAAATTACATGGTGGTCTTATTCAGTCCAAACCAAGAACAATCGGGGCTAGGCCCTTGGTCGCCATCATACTAAACATTTCCTCATTTCAAGCGTACTGCGCTATTCCATAGCTTGAACAATTGTAACAATAGCAAAAAGGAAAGAAACTAATTACAAAACCAAAGAAAAAACTCAGGCAGCAATTGACGGTGGTGAGACAACCCAACGTCTCTTCAGGCATATAGACAGACCTGTACACATGTTAGAATCGATCGCCCCACCTCCCCAGATGGACTCATGACTCCATAAATTCCTAGGCAGTGGAGCAGTGATATGGGGGCTTTAAGTAGACAACAGCTACCGGGTTACATAGATCTGAAGTTTCACAAACAGCTAAATGTAGCATCAGAGGATACTCCAACTCTTTCTCCCCGTGAATCCACAGGGGGAGGCGGCAGTCTCGGCATGAGGCCCTGCACCGGGGTTACTGCCCTTTGCACTGAAATGCAAACCACTCATCCCCTGGCAGTGGCCATCATTCAACCAGTGGGTCAGCCTCCTGTGTCTGCACCCGCAAGGAGTGGGTCCCGGTCATTTGGAGGTAAATGTGACAAAGACAAAAACCATGTCTGTCTACATGAGGAAGGCCGCCTCACTTGTTTTAAATGACATTCATCTGGAGGCATTAACCAATTACAAATACTTGGGGTTGTATCTAGATTCAACAGGAAACTTCTCCCAGCAAAAACATACATAGTGAAGAAGGAGAATGCAGTAACCCACGCCTTTAGCACCTTGGCAAAAAGAAACTGGATGGTCCATCATTTGAACCACTCTTAACAGTCATCTTGGCCAAGCTCCTTTCAACTATTGCATATGCTATGTGGACTTGAGAGGGCAGGATGCTGCAGTATTGGATAAAATGCAGATTAACGCCTATAGGCAAACGTTCAACCTCCCTCAATCTTCATCACCAGCACAAATCCGGCTTGAATTTGGTCTTATCAAGCAAGGTCTGGCCAGAAGTTCTACAACAGTAAAGAGTTGGTATAAGATCAGACCACATTAAGATTCCACACTAAATAGTGCGTTATGGTTAGCCCTTCAAAGCAATCAATAGTTGTAATATTATACATATCTGAATGTCTCCATTAAACAGCTGCGTTTAACCGAACTGTGGGCCATGAATGTGGTGTATGACGCCTCCAAGAGGGCGACCAACAGGGCTGTAAAACTTCAATCTTGTCTACAAGGCAAAATCAAATTCAGCTCCTGATCACACTCATGGATAGTAATTAAATATTACGAAACACTGACACCAGCACCATACCTGGCAGTTCCCTTTTCAGCGCAGATAAAGCACAGACTTATGATCCTGTGCATGGGTAATATACCCGCACTAACAAATCAATCAACTTGGAAATACTCCTGTTCCACTTTATGCAGGCGGTGCAAAGAACAAAATGAGAACTTAATCCATTTGATCTGCATCTGTCCCAAACTGTGTTAGCTTGACTCACTACTACTAAAAAGAAGCTTTAATGATAGAGGCATTCGTACATGTAGGGAATCTATAATAGCGTGCCTTAACCCAGGGGATCCACAGTTAAATTGTAAACTTGTTAGATTCCTGGCAATGGCCCGAATCGAAAAACCCAGGGCCAATCCCTTATTAACGTAAAACTGGCAATGGCCCCAATCGAAAAACCCTGGTCCAATTACGTATTAACGTAAAACCGGCAACAGGTAAAGAGACAGCCTCCATCAAAAAGAATTGACTGCCCAGGTGATGATTTTCTCCGATTGATCTCAAGTTTACCTTGGCCAGTTCATTGGCATAAACATAAATTTGCACTAGACTGCTTTTGAAAATTACATTTTCTACGGTTGAAATTACAGGCTGAACACAAGTTCTCATTGGTTTGTGTACTTGCACAAATATTGCACTAGTTTTAAACTATTAAACTGGTTTTAAGATAAATTATTTTAGTAAAATTGTAATTTGTCTGGGCAGAACGAATTACAGCACTTTCCTTCAGGCACGATTAATTCTTATGATAGTATAAATTGTAATATTTTCTAGTTTTATCTGCAAAATTTGTTTGTTATGGTTTCATTAACTGAAACAATAAACTTGAACTTGACAGTCCTTCCTGGCAGAGTTTCTTTACAGGTACAGAAGTGTCTGATTTGGTGGGGTCAGAGACCCAGTACTTATACCCAGTTGTGCCTTTGAAGTGGGGGTGACTTCAAAGAAGGGTCTTTGATGTGCACAGAGGTCCTTTCTTCCTAGCCCTGGCTCCAGACGCACTACAGGGAAGTAATCAGCCCTTTGTGTGGGGACAGGACACTGCCCATTCAGGTGTGTCAGCTCCTCTTTCCCATCCTACCCAGGATGAGCCATCAGGAAGCAGATGATCACGCAGACACACCTAACCTTCCTTTGTGTGGGGCTGTCTAGTGGGAATGCACAAAGTCAAACTGTCATCCACCCCAGACGTGTATTGGAGACATGCTGCAGGCACACATAGCTTTAAGAGCAGAGACATGCCAATTTTCTAAAAGTGTCATTTCTAAAATAGTAATGTTAAATCCAACGTTGCCTGCAAAGAGGATTTGTCATTACCATTCCAATGATATGAAACATGACAGAGCTACTCCTTCTCAGTCCGGAATTATAGCTTAAGAGTGTAATAATAAGAATTACCAACGTTAACCTATGAAAGGAGTAGGCCTCACAGTAGTTAAAATGAATGTAGATGTTTTTCACTACCAGGAGATGCAAAACCTAAATGTACATGGCCTACTTTTTACTTACACAGCACCCTGCCCTGTGGGCTACCCAGGGCCTACCTTTGGGATAACTTATTTGTAATAAAGTGGGGAGTTTAAGGCTTGGCAAGGGGTTTTAAATGGCAAGCCGACATGGCAGTAAAACTGCACATACAGGCTCTGCATTGTCAGGCCTGCGACATGTTTAAAGGGATACTTCTGTAGTTGGCACAATCAGTGCGAGTAGGTCCACTAGTAGCATTTAATTTACAGGTCCTGGGCACAGGTAGTGCACTCTACTAGAGACTTACAGATAAATTAAATATCTCAATTGTGGATAAACCAATGATACCATATTTAGGGGAGAAACATACACTTTAGCAAAGGTCAGCAGTGGTAAAGTGCTCAGAGTCCTAGGGGCAACAAAAAGAATCGGCAAAAAGAGGAGGTAAGTAGGCAAAAAGTTTGGGGGGAAGACTGACAGGTCTAGTAGGGAGTGCTGAAGGAATAGTTTTTTCCTCCACCTTGCTAGAACAGCAACAAAGGGACTACTATCAGTTATGGAGTCAGTTTGCTGGACTGTTTTCCCTGACCCCAGGTCTGACAACATTGTGTACCCATGATGTGGACACCAGTGACAACTTGCCTTTCAAAATCAAAATATACAGGTTGTCTGACCAGGTCAAGGACAGCACCAATACTGAGGTTGCCAAAATGCTGGAGTTGGGGGTGATTAAACCCTCCAGTAGTCTATGGGCCAACCGGTGGGACTGGTGTCCAAGTCCAACCTCAAAGAGGGGAACATTAGATGAGGTTCTGTGTGGACTACAAGGGCCTCAATGCAGTCACTAAGACTGATGCCTACCGCATACCAAGAGCTGATGAGCTCATTGATAGGGTGGGGACAGCAAAATATCTGAGTACCTTTGACCTGACATTGGGTTATGGACAGATGACCCTCACACTAGGAACTAAGGAGAAGTCTGCTTTTTTAACACCCAAAAGCCACTTTCAATTTAAAGTGATGCTGTTTGGGTTGAAAATGCACCTTCCACCTTCCACCTTCCAGCGGTTGATGAATTGAGTACTTTCAGGTCTGGAGAGCTTGAGTTCAACTTATCTGGATGATATAGCTGTATTCAGCTTAACCTGGTACACCTCAATGAAGAGCTTTAGGCCCTTCAGCAGTGAGATTTTTTTAAATTTTTTATAAAAAAATAACACAGATTTTTATATGAATTTAGACACCAAGATAATCGTAATCGGGTAAGTACTTTTCAAGATAGTGATTTTTCCAGAAACAGAAAGTGCACTGTATTTGTATCTTTAAAGCTGTAATGTTATCCTATGGAGAATTGCTAGTTTGCTTCAGTCATGCTCAACAAGAGCTCCTTCACAACCCTTATCGTGGGGCTGTTCATCGTATACTTTTTTTTTTTTTTGGAAATGTCTTTATTGTAATTCAAGTTTTACAGCACAAAGTTGTTACTATGCATAAAATGAGGTTTTAGTATTTATCGAACAGACCCCACAGGGGTAACAGATAAACTCAAAACAAAAAGAACCCCCCCACCCAGCCCCGTAAGCCTGTACTGTCTTAAAAAGCATGAGTTACATCACAACCAAGTCTTCAGTCCAGAGGAGTACGACACCCAGCATTCATAAAGAACGTCCAACCAGAGAGGAACAGGCCCAGCCGAAGACCTGCACATGTAGTCCAAAAACCACACTTCCCAACATTATCTTCGAACATCTCCCCGTATGCCAGCCTCCAAAATTTCGTACTCCCCACCACCTCCCGGGGGGGGAAGGAGAGTAGATTACTTCACCCCTCAGACCGTGATCGGTCAACCGTCTCACCCTGTTCCGCATCCGCAGCAGCCCTCTGAGAGAGGAGGTATGCGGTTATTGGGCCCCATATGTCTTTTGGCCGTGCCGATAACGGAAGCAACTCGGCATAACATAGCGATTGTTCCTGCCAGGTAGTCAAGTCCTGTATCCAGTCCTTAAATTTAGGGGCACGTCCTCGCCCCCATTTGCAAGCTACTCTGCGCTTAGCTATTAGGAATCCCAGCGCAAGAAACTTTTTATATTTCGTAACTATGTCCTGGGTGCAGCCCAGCAGTGCTATCAATGGGGTCGGCTGTAGTTGTATTTCTAGCATACGTGACATGCCCTCGAACACTTGTAACCAGTAGTCATATATCTGTGGACATCGCCATGCTAGGTGATAAAAGTCCGCCCCTTCCACACCGCGCACACCTGTCCTCCTCCCGTAGTTTAAATTTGTGGAGTTTAGCAGGAGTGTAATATAATCTATGCAGGAACTTATAATGAATAAGCCTCAGCCGACTGCTAGCAGTGAGAGCTTCTGTCTGTGTGCAGCTGAATTCCCACTGCTCGTCTGTTAGGGGTGTCTCTAGGTCTTTGTCCCATTCTGCTTGGGCAATTGGGGTGTAAGGTAATGGTGCCTTTTGTATGTGTTTATACAGCAGTGAGGTGACATGTCTAGGGGGTTCCGGTTGCAAAATCGCGTATAGCGGTGGCAAGGTGAGTGGCTCTAAGGGGTATGTGGGGGTGGCAGCTTTCACGCTCTGCCTAAGTCTAATGTACATGAATAGGTCCATGGTAGTAGGATCATGAGTGCTGAATAATTGCTCCCTGGTTCGGAAAATGCCTCCTATATAGAGGTCTCCCCATGTAGTGTATTTGAGTTTTTCTAACATCCGACGGCATAACCCCTCATAGGTAACCTGTAATGATGGGTGGTGTACCAAGGGCATTTTAGGGGAATACATCATTGGGACCTCCAGTTTGGCTGTGATCTTTCTCCAGGCCATATTGGTGCAGTCAACCGTGGACGGATCACATTCACGGTCCCCTCCTGACGTGAACAGGTAGCCCGAGGGTGGGACAGAGCCATATGGCCATCTTCTACCGCTAAATGCGGCATAAAGGGAGGCGGGTGGAACCAATACACTGCAAAGTGTGCCTGGGCACAGTAGTAATAGTATTCGAAATTGGGGACGTCGAACCCCCCTAGGGTGTAGGGCAGCATCAGCGTGGTGAGGCTAAGCCGCGCCTGCCTTCCCCCCCAAATTAGCCGGGTGACTTGCGTTTTTAGTGTCTTAAAAAACCTCCCGAGGTTGTACGGGATATTAGTAAAAAGATATAGGAATTTTGGTAAGAGAACCATTTTAACTTGCGAGATTCTCCCGGCCATTGAGGGGGGCAGGGTCAGCCACCGGGTAATGGTGTCCGTCACTTTATCTATTGTAGCTCCGTAATTATTGCGCATCAGCTCCTCTTTATCTCTGGTAATGCGGACTCCCAGATATTTAACCTCATCACATTTCCAGACTAATGGATAGTCTAATTGGTGCGGCTTGGTCGATTCTGTTAATGGGAATACCGCAGACTTGGCCCAGTTACTATGGATGCCGGAGATGGCACCGAATTTGGTTATTTCTCGCAAAAAAGGATTAAGATTATCTTGGGGGTTTTTGATGTATAGGGTAATATCGTCTGCATATAGCGAGACTATAAGCTGTCTAGAGGGATACACTAATGCCCTGTCTTTGTGATGCTGTCTAATTTTCGCAGCCAGGGGTTCTATTGCTAGGGCAAACAAAATGGGGGAGAGGGGGCAGCCCTACCTCGTGCCTCTAGAGGTGACAAAACGAGTGGATCTGGCCCCATTTAGCAGCACAGTGGCAATCGGCTGCCTGTACAACAACTCCACCCAGCCCAGAAAAGCAGGTGGCCTACCCATATACCGTAGGGTGCCAACAAGGTAGTCCCACTCCACCGAATAAAATGCCTTAGTGGCATCAAGAAAAACCGCCACCGCAGAGCTAGTGGGATCTATGTCCTGCAGGACTGCCAATAGCGTTCTAAGATTGTGTGATGTTGCACGATTAGGGATGAACCCAGATTGATCCGGCAGGATCAGCCGCTCCATCAGGAGGTTAAGGCGGTTGGAGAGTACCTTCGCAAGTATTTTTGTATCGCAATTTAGCAGCGAAAGGGGGCGATAGGATTCGCAGTGGAGTGTGGGCTTGTCTGGTTTAAGTAGTGAGACTATCTGAGCTTCTCTCATGGTTCTCGGGAGGTAACCCTCTTCTCTGGCTTCATAAAAGACCTCTTTCAATATGGGGGCCAATTGCGTCGCGTAGGCCTTGTAAATTCTATAGGGAGGCCGTCCGACCCTGGCGTTCGCCCTGACTTCATTTGCATTATGGCCGTAGTAATTTCGTCTATTTCTAAGTCGGCACTCAAGAATTCCAGCTGGGTGTTACCAAGCCATGCTAAGGCTGTTTCCTCAAAGTACTGTGGGAGGTCAAGTGGCTGCCCCCTCTGTGAGGTGTATAATGCTTTGTAGAACCTCACAAATGTATGCAATTGATCTGGGAGGTTTCTGTGATCTCAGCTATATAGTTGGAGAACTTGGGTGGGCGAACTAAATTTGCCAGGACCTTCCCCGGGCGATCCCCTTCTCCATACACTCTTGCTACATGATATTTCCCTCGGAATTTACATTCTCGTTCCGCTGCGGTTGTATACTCCGTCAACTTGTCACGCAACTTGGCGCAGGTCTCCTCTTCCTCCACTGTGTAAGCAAGATCCCGCTCGAGTGTTTTAATGTCACTTTCCAGTCGGCTGAGTTCCCTTCGGATGTCCTTAAGGATCCCCCCACCTTTAGAAATACACCATCCCCTGACCGTAACCTTAAAATCCTCCCAGACCGTAGTTAGGCTAGACACTGACTCCACATTGCGCTCGAAAAAGTCTTGAATTTCCTGTTCTAGCTCAGTTCTAAAGATGTCTAGGAGGTGCGCGGGGTTAAGACGCCATCGGGCATAAGGGGTCTGGTCCACTGGAGGTTTTAACACCAATTTGACGGGCGAGTGGTCAGAGTATGTACGTGCTAGGTGGGTGACTGTATCTACCCAATGCGCCATGCCCGCTGAGACGAACAGGTAGTCAAGCCTGGACCATGTGGAGTGGACTGTAGAGTAGTGTGTACCTTCTTTTTGTGTAGGGTGTTTGTAACGCCATGTGTCAAGGAGATAGTTGGTGGTCACCAGGTCTGCTAGCAGTTTTTGAGTGGCCGTATAGTGCGATGCAGTAGCTTGGGATCTGTCCATCAGTGGGCACATAGTTGTATTAAAGTCCCCCCCCCCATAGCAGGTAAGTGGAGCCAAGAGTCTGGATCTTACTCCATATCATATTTAGGGTCTGTGGGTCATCTACATTGGGACCATAATAATTGGCAATCGTGACGTCTTGTGAAGCTAATCGCCCCCAGATCAAGCAATATCTACCCTGAGGATCTACCTCGGTCCCTCCCAGCACAAAAGCCACATTACGTCTGATAAGGATGGCTACCCCCCTGGAGTACGTGGAATAGGACAAAAAGCAGCGGTAGGAGGCCCATCTTGCAGCAAACAGAGGCGTGGTCGCGGGGTCAAGGTGGGTTTCCTGCAGTAGGGCTATGTGGATGTGGTGCCGCTCTAGGTATCCTATGACCTGCCTCTTTTTCCGTGGGTTATTTAAACCCCGGACGTTCCTTGATATGATGAGCATCTTGTTATTGGTGTCTGTAGTGTCCGTCATTTCCCCACCATAAATAGTTTTGTATTACTCTTGTGCTGTGAAGACTAGACTGCTGAACTAAATCAGACATTACTGGACAAGGCCCGCCTCCCCCCTCCCACACCGACATCCCCAACTTGTCGGGCATTATTACCCTCCCTAATCAGACACCAACTAAAGGCAAACTTTCAACAAAGCTCAGAAAAAGTTATATGGGGGATCACCCACACGGGGAAGATACTAGGGGCCCACGACTTGCCATCTCCCCTCCTTTGTCGCACCCACTTGCCACCAAGTCTTCGTCAGACTAGCAGCGTGCATGGGAGGACGGTGAGTGTCCGGGCGGACCATTGGTCAGAGTCTCTTCATATGCAAAAGATCGCTGGTTATCATCAAGTATTAAATGTCATCGGAGGTCCTAATGGAACAACCCATCAAAGCAACTAAGTGATGAACGCATTATCAATCCGGAGCCGACGTTGGGGATTGGGATCTGGAACGTGAGCGGGCGGCTGTCTCTGTAGGGGACATCCGGCGGCAACGCTTTAGGTAGTCTTCCGCTTGCTGAGGATTTTGGAAAAAATGCTGCTTTCCTCGGTGAGTAATGCGAAGCTTCGCTGGGTATAGCATCGCGTATGGGATGTCCTGAGCTTGCAGCTTCTTCTTGACGGCAGCATATTTGCGCCTCGCCTCCTGCACATTTTGTGTAAAGTCCGGATAGAAGGCGAGGGTGGTGTTTTCATAGTTGACTTGCTTCTTCTCACGGGCTAGGCGCAGGACTGTATCCCGATCCCGGTAGTTGAGGAATCGAACTATCACCGGGCGTGGAGGTGCACCTGGAGGTGGGCGCGCATTCAGGGACCTATGTGCTCTTTTTACCGTCAGGTGGGTTGAGAAAGAGTCCCTCCCAAACAGGTCGACCAGGAGCTGCTCAATGAAGTCCTCCATGTATTGGTCATCTCCGCAAGGCCTAGGATGCGAACATTGTTTCGCCTAGAGCGGGCCTCCAAATCCTCATTTTTGTCAGGGATGATCTTGAGGAGTTTGTCCATTTGCGAGACCCGCTCCCTGTTCTCCGTGGCCCCATCCTCCAGGTCGGAGATTCTGGTTTCCGCCTCCTTGAGTCTTTGGTCATGCTGGTCTAGTTTGCGCACCACCGAGTCCAATCGCACATTCATGGTGTCCATTTTCGTATCGATGGATGTCAAACTGTTTTTCATGCTTAGCAGTAGGGCCTTCCAGTCTTCTTCCTGACTTTCCGCTACGTCAGAGTCCGCATGGTCCGCGGAGCCAGGTTTGGACGCCTTACGTGCCTCGAAGGGTATTTTAGTTTGTTTCGTATCAGTTCTACCCATTGCGTTCACTGGAGTCTAATGGAGCCCTTCTTGGCAGGGAGGAAATGTGTCGCAGACCCTTTGGATGCAGGAGCGCCCGGGCGTCAGAGATGTGCCGCAAGATGGCCGCCACTGACCTGCACCACACGATCTCGTTTTGTTGGCAGGGAAGGGCCTGGTGTCTGCCACCAGCGCCTGCGCTGGAGTGGGTAGTCGTGCAGCACAGCCAGCCGATCTGACAGTGTGAAGGTGGGCTTTGAGGCCTGTGCCCGCCCTCCACACCAGGCCCGGGCTCACTGTGTGTGGGCAGTGATGGCTGGTCCTGCAGAATGGGGAAAATGGCGCCCCTGCAGCTCCACTCCCCGGGGTATGTTGGCAGGCAAATATGTCCACCCTCCTCTGGGCCCAGTATTCGGCAAAACCGGGTGCTCTTAGTGCAACGGGGCCCGCTCTGTCACTCCGGGTATCAGTATTCACAGGTTTGGCACCGTCCCCCCGCACCGGGCCTCCAGCGTCGCAGCCGTCACGGTAAAAGTAAGCGACTCTCCACCACCTTCGCTTCGCTAGCAGGCTACTGGGCGCTTGGCAGGGCTCCGTGAGGTTCCGGCTCCAGCCCACACAATATTCCAACTCGGTTCGGGGGCAGTTCGCAGGAGCGGCCACCCGATGCAATAAACTCAGCAGGCGCGTATCACTCTCCCCCTCCGCGATGCCTCACCTCAATGATGCGGTTGTAGATCACTGCGGCCTCCGATATCGGAATGGGGTCGTTGGCCGCGTCCCGCGCTACAGTTTCTACCGGGCTCGGCCTACGCTCCCGCGTCAGGCCGCGGGCTTGCTTGAATGTTGTCGCCGCCTCTCAGTCCCAGGCCCCAAGCGCAGTATCAGGCGCGGGGATATACGGCCTTCGGCCGCTCGATTCGCAGCACTGGCGCAGGGCTCACTTCGCCGATGAGACCTCCGGGAATTCCGGCAGCTATTCAGCTGAAATTAGAGCGCTTAATTCATCTTAGGATGGGTCTAAAGGATATTTTTCCGCCCGGCTGGCGAGAGCCTTACTGGTGTGCGGCCATCTTGGTCGCACGCCACCTAGCGCCCCCCTCTTCAGCAGTGAGATTTAACCACAATTCTTTACATATGATGAAGGCAGGCAGTTGAAGAGAATGACATTTTTTGGGAAGATGTTTTTCTCTGCTTGCCTCGCCATTGGGTCAGTCAATGCTAGCTGCTTGCTGGGACGATACTCCCATGCATTTTGGGACTTACTTACTGAAATCTTCCTTACAGTCCCAGAGGAATTCAGAGCCAGTTTGGCACAGACCATTGAGGATGAGTAGGATGTGGCCAAGTAGATCATCAGCTCAGGACTAGACACAACAAACTGTTTTGGCAGAGTTGTCTGCAGTAGCGTGGTGGAGATCAACTAGCTTTTCAGGTGAAGTTCAAGCATCACTCATGGATATGCCTTTTGATGGAGAGCGAGAAGATTGACTGTACCCAGAGCTCCTTAAAGAAAGCATAGCAACTGAGTGCTCCCTCGGTCTTGAGGAAATATCCACCCACAGTTCTGCACCTTTCGGCATTTGGGACTTTGCCTTCAGGCAACGTCAAGGCCCACTGTGCCAAAAATGGGTGCCCCAGTCTTTTAGGGTTCAGGATAGGGATCTATCCGGCAGTGCTCAGGTCAACGGGGACAAAAAACCTTCAGGGTCCCAGCCTTATTGGCAGCAGCTTCCAAGCCACTTTAGTTTACACCATTAGGAGGCAAAATCACTCATTTGCTCCATGGGTGGCAACCAATAATATCCGAGAAGCGGCTCCTACAGATAGTTCAAAGGGGCTACACCCTGCCATTACTTTCTGTCTTACCACCTATTCCACCTACATCAGAACAGCTTTCAGAACATCATTTTCTATTTTGCTGCAGGAAGTCCAGGCTGTTGTGGAGACGGGAGCCACAGAGAGGGCTCTGGCTCCAGAAATCTGAATTGAGTGTAAATCCTCCAATTTCCTAACACCGAAGGACGGAGGCCTTATTTTAGATCTTAAACCCCTCAAATTCATCCTGCGGAAGGACACATTGAAGATACACACACTGCTCGGTTCTCTCTGCCCTATATCAAGGAGACTGGATCGTGTAGTATTCCAACCCATTGTTCTCTCGGGTATTTCCATGTATAGTCATAAGCACTTGAATAGTCCCGCCCATGAGCAGGGACCCCGGAGCACTTTTAGATATATCTTCTTAAGTGGATATTTTTCGCCTTTTTTCAGGAAGGCCAGCAAAGACATTTAAGAGAAAGAGAGACAATAATGCAGCCTAAATACATAGCCTACACTGGCCGCATCTTCATCTTGAAGTGAAAAAAGGGTGCCAGTATACTATATTTTGTGCAATTTTGTAGTGTTTAACACACAGAAGAATTCCCTTCACAAAACTCCTTTATTCATGATTGAGATGAAAGGTAGAGGACAGAATAGCCTCATAGGCTGCCATTATATGTCTTGAAAATATAATCTGTGCCTTTAAGAATCAAGAGACCACCAGTATCCCATCGTGCACAGCTAGTGGCAGTTACTTCAGTTCTTTTTTCCGGCTCCTGCTATCAGGACCCTGGAGCATTGAGCTCGACCAATTTTGTTATTTTCTTCAAAATTCACTTCTGAATTTGCCTAATAGCTACTTCACTCAACATCTTTGGCCTTTCCCTACCTTTTTCTGTCTTTTTCTGACAGGAATTTCTACAGTTTTCACTCAAAAATGCCATCTCTTTTTGTGTCCAGACTGAAGGCCAAGACTGATCCTCACAGAGTGTGTATACTATGCTTGCCTGCAAGTCATGTTCCGGACTCTTGCTTCATCTGTAAAACTTTCTCAAAGCACACTCTGCGTGACTGAGAGAAGATTAGACTCCAAGGAGCAGAACAGCGGCGAAAACACCGGTCCAGTCTTCAGGTGGGACTTCAGAGCGGGGAGAGGGTCAGTCCTTTACCAGGGCTCTGTCTTCAGCCTCTGGAGGGCTCTCCAGCAGAAGAAGGGCTGAAAAAAACGGCGCCGGTCCCGGTTGACATCGAGTACAGTGACATTGAGAGGAGGTACAGCGCCAACCTGTTCGCTGTCGACCAAGGGCTTAGGGTCGAAAAGATTTTGACGCTCCACGTCGAGAGGAAGAATTTCAACGCTGATTACAAAGCCGACGACGAGGACGGCCCAGTCGCCGTCAGGAAGCCCATGGCAAACATTAACGCCTCGCAGGTCGGCGTCGAGGTCCTTATCGGTTTCTACACATCCCCCGCCGAGCGATGTCAACACACCGTCACAGTCGCTTGACATCGAGACACCATCGTCGATCACCTACGCACTTTCCCCGCTGGTCGACGCCAAGGCATTGTCGTCGTTCGCTGTTGAGACACCACCGTTTGACATCGAGGCGAGATCCCGTCGACGAGTAGATCGACATCGAGGGGGACATCTTCAGGAACTTTGTCAGCTTCTTCGAGGCTTCAGGAGGTGCGCAAAAAGAGGAGAATATATACATTGGATTCGGAGTATTCCTGGACTTTTACTCCATCTAGGCCCGTCCCATCTCCGACGCCAACACTCCCTCATCAGCAGCTTCCACCTCTGCTACCAGATGTGGAACCAAGAACCCCAACACCGCTTCCTTCTCCTCCTCCTCCACCGCCACCACCACCTCCTCCACCGCCGGCACCAAGACCAAGGTCTAGGTCTCGCACTCGACATCGGTCCCATAGACAAAGACACTCCTCTACTCACTCCCATCGGCGCCGTCACGAAGGAAGGTCTCATTTGAGACATACCAGGGACACATCCTCTTCAAGCACAGGGAGATACACTCCAACACTCTCGGACTCCCTTCCCCTGCGTATTTCACCAGTGGATGACATATCGACCTTTCAAGAGGTTCTGGTGCGGGGTGCTTCCAAATTAAATATTCTAATGTCCACTCATACTCCGACAATGTCTGTAATATTTAAGACTCTACTGCAAAAACAAGCTTCACGCCTCTTGTTACCTCTGGTTCCGGGTCTCTTAGAGCCAGCTATGGAACTTTTTCTGACACCTTCTTCAATTGAATCAGCTCCATCCAGGCTGCAAAAGAAATACCATCCTCCAGAGCAGGACACTGCTTTCCTGCGGACAGACCCGGCTCCGGATTCTGTCATTGTGGTTTCGGCGAAGAAGCAACATGCCACGGCTCCAGCCTCAACAGTGTCACCGGACAAAGAGAGCCGAAAAATAGACTCAGTAGGGAGGAAGGTTTGCAACACCACAGCGACTACCATGAAAGCAGCTAGTGCCACAGCCTTACTAGGCAGATATGACCGAGCACTGTGGGAATCGCTCTAACAGTTTCTGTACTACCTTCCTAGAGAGAAAGGATAGGACTTTAATGAGATCTTGACAGAAGGTCTTATGGTCTTTAATCAAGTCATAAGTGCAGCAGCGGACACACCTCTTCTTGCTGCACACGAATATTGCCACGACGGGGCCCTTCGGTGGCACTCTTGGCTGCACCTGATGTCTCTTAAACCTGAATCACAACAGCGCATCCTGAATCTCCTGTTTTCAGGGACAAGTCTGTTCGGTACTCACACTGACAAAGAAATGACCTAGATGAAGGCAGAGATGGAGATGCTGAAAGCTGTTGGCTTGGAAACACCTAAAGAGCAGCGTAAATCTTTCAGACCTTTTCAACACTGCTGTCAAACCCTTCGGTGGTATCAGGACCACCAGTCAGGTACACAACAACAGTACTAAGTCTCCTATCAGCCTTATCAGAAACGACAGGCCAGAGGAAGACCAGGACAGCAAACTGCTCAAGGAGGCAAAATGCCAGCAGGGTCGAAACCCTGAGTCCTTTCTTCCCCCTCTTCCGTTATCCGCTCCGGTAGGGGGAAGCATCCAACATTACCTGGCAGAGTGGCAAAAAAATCATGCAAGACAATTGGGTGTTGAATATTGTTTGCAATGGATATTCTCTCAGATTCATCAGTCCTCCACCGTAGAATACCTCAGAAACAATCAAGGTTCCAACTGCACTAATTACAGTCGATGGCCAACATTTTCTTACAGAAACAGGCAGTAGAACCCGTCCCTCATCTACAACGAGGCACGGGGCTATACTCAAGATTCTTTCTTGTCAAAAAGAAAGACCAGAACGAGTTCAGGCCCATTCTCGACCTAAAGACGGCCAACAAGTGGATTTGAAGAGAAAGGTTCCGGATGCTGGCATTGCACCAAATGTACCCTCAGTTACACCAAGGGGATTGGTTATTTGCCATCGACCTCCAAGACGCATACTTTCACATACCCATCACCAGAAAGCATCGCAAGTCCTTGAGGTTTGCAGTGGGGCACAACCATTAGCAGTACTGTGTACTTCCATTTGGCCTGAAGTCAGCACCCAGGACTTTCTCAAAATGCATTCCGAGAGTTGCGGCCCATCTAAAGAAACGCAAAGTGTTCGTCTATCCCTATCTCGACGATTGGCTAATCATGGCATCCACGTCTCAGGAGGCTCAACTTCACTTCAATTGGACCTCCAATCTTCTACGGTTGGGCCTGCATATCAACCATGCAAAGTCAACCTCGATCCCAGTACAGTGCCTGCAATATTTGGGAGCATCCATCAATACTCTCAAGGCTAACGTGTGTCCTTCGGAGGAGGGACGCTTATCAATCCTTCGGAACGCTCAGGCTCTCATGGCAATATCTCAGCCAACTGTGAGGAAAGTCTCCTCGCTTCTGGGCTCGATGGCCTCCTGTATTTTCCTCACACCAAATGCACATCTCCACATGAGGCCCCTAGAGGAATGTCTTGAAGACCAATGGGACCAGCGGACAGGAGATTGGGAGGACAAGATTCGATTGTCTCAGCATGCTGCCCTCTGGTCCATCAAATGGTGGTGCTATCCCACCAATCTCCTACGAGGGATCCCGTTTTACAAGGAGATACCTGTTCAGACCATAGTCATGGATTATCCTCGACATCCCCCGACGCAGCCACATCACACCCCACCTGAGAGACCTGCACTGGCTCCCTGTCAACAAGAGGATAACCTTCAAGCTCCTCACCCACGCACACAAGGCACTCCACAACTCCGGACCAGCCTACCTCAACAGACGACTCAGCTTCTACACCCCCACCCGCCAGCTCCGCTCGACCAGCCTCGCCCTCGCCACAGTCCCCCGCATCCGGAAAACGACCGCCGGCGGCAGATCCTTCTCCCACCTTGCCGCCAAGACCTGGAACACCCTCCCCATCAACCTCCGACAGACCCAAGACCTACTGGCCTTCAGAAGACTCCTCAAGACCTGGCTCTTCGATCAGTAGCAGCACCACCCCCCTCTTCCCCCAGCGCCTTGAGACCCTCGCGGGTATGTAGTGCGCTTTATAAGTGACATGATTGATGATTGATTACTCCAAGAATGGGGAGCCCACAGAAGCCACCTCCAAATTCAAGGCAAATGGTCACGCAGAGAATCCACTTACCAATCATACTGCTAGAGCTACGGGCAGTTCATCTGGCGCTGAAAGCCTTACAGCCATCACTCCGCTCCAACTCCCTGCTTGTTTAGACAGACAATACAACAACAGTGTGCTGCCTCAACAAGCAGGGAGGCTCGAGGTCCAGACCACTATCTCGGGAAGCCCAGGCTATCTGGAAGTGGCTCCTGGCCAGAAATCTTACGATTACAGCAGCTCACCTCCCAGGTGTTCAGAATGCTCAAGCCGATTCTCTTAGCAGGCTTCGCCAAGAAAACCACGAGTGGGTCTTAAACGACGACGTGGTCCACGGTATCTTCGGAAGATGGGGTACTCCGGAGGTCGACTTGTTCGCCACCGCAGAAAATAGGAAATGCCAAAGCTTCGCGTCGAGGTACTACCAACCGGGAACTCTGGGGAATGCCCAATGGATCAACTGGTCAGGCAGATTTCTCTACGCTTTTCCGCCAGTTCCCCTTATCCCGGCAGTCCTCATCAAGCTGTTGCAGTCACGGGCCAAGATGGTACTCGTAGCCCCCGAGTGGCCACACCAGTGGTGGTTTACGAACCTCCTTCACGGGTCTATCCGTCCACATCTCAGGCGGAATTCCATGCAAGACAGATCTGCTAACGAAGTTCAGAGGCCAAATGGTGCACCCCAACCTCTCCTCTTTGAATTTGGCTGCATGGCTCCTGCGCTAGTACAGTATGGACACTTGAACTTACCCCAGGACTGCATGAACATCCTCAAGGAAGCAAAGCGGCCTTCCACACTTTCTGCTTACACTCATAAATGGAAGAGATTCTGTATTTGGTGTTCATCGAAGAATGAGGATCCTACCTCTTTACAGGAAGATGTCATTCTTCCATATTTGCTCCATTTGACGCAATCTGGCCTTCAATTTTCTTCCATTAAGATTCACTTGGCAGCTCTTACTGCCTACAGGAAATGCCGTTCACAAACTTCCTTTTTCAGAATTCCTGTCATCAGAGATTTCCTGGAGGGTTTAAAGAAGGTTTTTCCTCCCATAGACATCCTTCTCCTCCTTGGGAGCTTAATGTGGTTCTCTCATGTCTTATGCAGCAACCTTTTGAACCCATGCACAAGGCGTCTCTTCAGCATCTGTCTTGGAAGACAGCTTTCCTTGTGGCTATAACATCTGCCCTCAGGGTTAGCGAAATCCAGGCACTTTGCTGTCGAGAGCCATACACAGTGTTTCATGCATCCAAAGTAGTCATGAGGACTCATCCGAAATTCCTCCTTAAGGTGGTTTCAGATTTCCATGTAAACCAGACGATCTCTTTACCTACTTTTTTCCAACATCCATCTACTCCAGGGGAGCGATCCCTACATTGCCTGGATGTTAGACGGGTTCAGAAATTCTATTTGGATAAAAAAAAAAAGAGAAAAAGTTATTTGTAAATTATGCCTCCCTCCGTACAGGTCTAGCGACTTCTAAGCAGTCCATCTCCAGATGGATTGTTTCATGCATTTTATTTTGTTACAAAAAAGCTAATAAATCTCTGGCTGCTAAGCCTGAGGCTCATTCTACCAGAGGAAAGGCAGCTACAGCTGCTTTGCTTCATAACATACCCACTCCAGGAATATGCAAAGCTGCAACCTGAAAATCAGTTCATACATTCACTAAACACTACTGCCTGGACTCGGATGCCAAGGCGGATGCTTAAGTAGGGCAGGCTTCCCTTAGGAACCTATTTGCTTAAATCTGTCTTCCTCTATTCTCTGTCTCCTCCCCCGCATTCTATAGGGATGGGCTGGCTAATCTATTCAAGTGCTTATGACTACACATGGAAATCCCCTACGAGAGAAGGAACAGTTTCTTACCTGTAACTCCAGTTCTCTCGTAAGGGTATTGCCATGATAAGTCATAAGCAACCCTCCCTCCTCCCCGGTGGAATACACAGAGGGATCACACACATAAAACATGCATTCACTTCACATCGCCCTCAAAAAGAACTGAAGTAAGGGCCACTAGCTGTGCATGATGGGATACTGATGGTCTGTGGATTCTAAAAGGCACAGCTTCTATTTTCAAGACATAAAATGGCAGCCTATGAGGCTATTCTGTCCTCTACCTTTCATCTCAATCATGAAAAAAGGAGTTTTGTGAAGGGAATTCTTCTGTGTGTTAAACACTACAAAATTGCACAAAATATAGTATACTGACATCCTTTTTTTACTTCAAGATGAAGATGCGGCCAGTGTAGCCTATGTATTTAGGCTGCATTATTCTCTGTTTCTCTTAAGTGTCTTTGCAGGCCTTCCTGAAGAAAGGTGAAAAATATCCACTTAAGAAGATATATCTAAAAGAAGTGCTCCGGTGTCCCCGCACATGGGCGGAACTATTCAAGTGCTTATGACTTATTATGGAAATACCCCTACGAGAGAACTGGAGTTACAGGTAAGAAACTGTTCCTTCTTTTGCCCAGCATGCCACCTCAGTTTGGACCCAGCCATATGCAAATCAGTCTTGACCCTGTTCCAATTGGAACACCCCAGCCCAAACTGCCATGCCAGTTCTTCCCTGAACTGAAACACAAGCACCCCAAGACCGGTTTTGCCCTGAGCAATTGCCAGTGGTTAGACAAATTGCAAGTATTCCTCCCATCACCTATAGTGTGTTTGCTGTACGCCCTGTATGGCAAGGTTATGCCCAGATGTGGTCCCATGCTCACTGTGCCACTGGAGCCAAGCTATACTCGAATGATGAGCCCTAATTAGTCCAAAACTGATCTTGGGTTGCTTGTGTTCTGGGAGGAACTGGCCTGACAGTTCGGCTGGACTGTTCCAATTGGAGCAGGGTCAAGAATGATAAGCATATGGTTGGTTTAAACTGAAATGGCATGGTGAGCAAAAGAAAGATGGGGTGGGATGCAACCCCTAGCGATTGCCGGTGGTTAGACAAATTGCAAGAATTTCTCTCACCATCTTTTGTGTGTTTGTTTGTGTAACTGTGTCTCTGTTACTGGATGTGTGAATTTTGCAGTATAATATGGTTCCCTAACAGCACTGCGTCTGCATTTTGGTTCTAAGGGAATGCAAGCTCCCTTGTTCCTCAACCAATAGCTATTCTGTTCCTTTCATGAAGAGATGGCGATGAGAGTTTGAAACTGTTTGCACAGATCGTTCTCTAAATCCTGGTAGCAAGTCAAAAATTCCCAGCGGTCCCAACAGTGGTTCATATTTACGGCAGGTTTGTAATGAAATAAACCAGCATATATTAAAAATAACCACTGGTAGTGATTTGAGCGAAATTCTAATAAATTGTTTTCCACAACACCTTTATTGCAAAGTGCTCACTCTTTTTTGTCACTTTTTCCTTCTATAGAAAGAAAAGTTATCTATACCGTGTCCGCTAAGGAGGCATCCCTCTTTTAATGATCTCAGCACAACACAAGAGCAAGAAATGGAATTCTTAAGACTGCAAGTTATGGAGCAGCAGCAAATTATTGATGATTTCTCAGTGGTAATGTATCCATCATTATCTTCAACAGAAACATGTATGTTTACATTTGCTGTCCAACACAATGCTTATGCTTTCTTAATCATTAACAGTTTTTAAATCAGACACAGGTAAGTGAAGACAAATTAAATAGCTATTGTTGCTTCTTCAGAAGGTATACCCTTTTAATATTTATCCAGTTTGCAGAAAATTATGAAACACTTATATTAAACCACACTGTCCCTCATCTCACCTGAATGATAATGTGAGATAAACAATGCAAATATGTCTGGCTTTGAAGGAATGCATGAGAATGTGAGGCATTAAAAGTAAATAGCATGGGTATGGATATGGATATGTGTGGAAACAAGAACTGTAGAATAATATTGGTGTAGGTTAAAAGGTTAGGTGACAGTTGCACTTTCAAGCCAGACCTAAACATCCATGTAGGTTAATGGTGGTCCTCCTCCCATCTGTCCTGCTGCCAGAGAAAAACACCATAAGTTATCTAGTTATGTAAGACACCTTAATAGTATTTAGTGTGCCCCTGAAAGTTCAAGCTCAGGCAGATTGATAAATAAACAAAATGATCTCAGCTAAGTAGGAATCCAGCACTTTTTTTGTGGAAGAACACAACTTCTGCCCAATCAAAGCATGTACACCTGACTCCCAAAATGTGGAAAGAGCCAAAACTTCTCTTTAGTGATGCTCACATATTTGTCTGACCAGACTATAAAAAGGTAAACCAATCTTTTCTACCTCAGCTACTTTACTCTCTTCTTCTAATCCATTAAGCTAGTGTCTGGTCTCAGAAACATCCTTCACAACAAAGCTTTTACCATGTAGCTGCTTTACCATGCATGCATTTACCACGCAATAGTTGAGGTAAGTATGTATATTTATATTACCCACTAATAATTTTGGCCCCGTGTGACGACTCTCCACAAAACTTTCCCCCCTCCCTGAGCTTTTTTCAGTCACAGTAACCCCATGCCCGGGGTCCAATGCATTTATTAAGGGGAGGGGGCTTGCAACCCCAATCCCCAAGGTATTTTTAGCTCTGGGGGCTTCATCGTCTAGGCCCCAATGCATTTATTAAGGGGAGGGGGGCCGAGCAGTCCTCCTCCCTGAGGCTTAAAGAGGCCTTGAGGACCCCATCCCCCAGGGACATCAGTTTAATTAAAAGGGAAGGGGGCTGTGTGTTCCCCTCCCTGAGCCTTTGATTGCCCCGGAGATACCGTCCCACAGGCCCCTCTCCCCTTTTATTTACATTTTTACCCTGGGAGATGGGGTCCCTGGGGCCTAATTTGGCTCAGGGAGGTGGGGCCATGTGCCCCCTCCCTTTATTAATAACTCTGCCCCAAGAGATGGCATCCCGGGGCCTTATAAGGCTTGGGAAGGCGGGCCACACGCCCTCTCTTCTTTTTTATCTAATTTGGTCCCAGGGGATGGGATCCCTGGGTCCCCAGAAGAGTCAGGGAAGAGGGCCGTACTCCCCCTCCCCTTTTTAATTGGCTTTGTCCTCCCTCCCCTTAATATATATGTTTTGGCCCCAGGGGGTGGGGTCCTTGGGGCCCAAAGGCCAACCCTAAGCTTCACACGCCAAAGGCTGTGCATGGTGTGGGGTTGGCAGCCTGCTGGGGGTTGGACCACAGGGCCTGGCGGCAGGCCAAGCCTTGTGGCCAGCCCCTTGCTGCGCACGGCCAAAGGCAGTGCACAGCATGGGCTTAGCTGCCTGGTGGGAGTGGGAAGCAAGGCCTGGCCTGACAGGTTTGCAGCTAACGCCACGCATGACCAAAGGCCTTTCGCAAGGTGGGGCTGGCTGCCTCCAGGTGGCTACCTGCAAGAAGTTGGATGGATGGCCTGGCTGCAAGCCAGGCCTCCCGGTCAACCCCACCCCGCGCACAACAAAAGGCTGTGCGCAGCATGGGGTTGGCGCCTGCGGGGGGGTTGGCTGCCTCCGGGTCAGTTGGCCCATCAGTGATGTCATCACTGATGCCATTTGAGATGACATCAGTGATGTCATAAATGATTTCATAGAACATGTCATGAGTGATGTAATATTTGAGGTCATAAGCAGTGCATGGCGGGGGCACAAGTTATAGTTATTTCTGCTAACTATAACTGGTGAATTTTAGTTCAAAATGTTAATGTTGTCACTGACATCTGCGGTTAAGTGATAGAATGTCGAGCACACAAATATCGTGACAGAAATATTGTCTCAAAAATATCGTTCACATAAATATCGTTTTTGCACTGCTGGTGGGGCGATGAGGTCCTCTTATGTCCTGAGCACCTCAGGACACAAGTGGACTTCATCCCCCGAGCAGCAGTGCGCCAGGAGCCGCGTTTGCAGAGTGGTGTAAAAAGGGGGTGTGGCCTCGGACCACTCTCAGCAATCCAGGTGTGTGGTGCTTACTGGAGGTACCTGGTGGGCTAGTTGGCCCCCAGGGATCCTCAGGAATGAAGTGGACTTAATACCCCAACTTAGAACGCGCCAGGAGGCACGTTTGCAGAGTGGTAGGGAAAGGGGGCGTGGCCTTTGTCCACCTCTCAGCAATCCCTCTGTGTGGGGCTTGCTGGAGGTAAGAGGACTTCAATCCCCATCCAAGAGCGCGCCAGGGAGTGCGTTTGCAGAGTGGTGGCAAAGGGGGCGTGGCCTGCTATGAGAACTTAGCAATCCTGCTGTGTGGGACTTACTGGCGGTAATAGGAGGGGTAGTTGGCCCCCAAGGATGTCCTTGGGGGCCAACTACCCCTCTTGTTACCTCCAGTAAGTCCCACACAGTGGGATTGCTAAGACGTCTTCGGAGGCCATGACCCCTTTCTCCACCACTCTGCAAACGCGCCTCCTGGCAGACTACGGGATGGGGGATGAAGTCCAATTTACTCCTGAGGGACTTTGGGGGCCAAGAAGCCCTCCTGGCACCTCCTGTAAGTCCTACACAGCGGAATTCCTGAGCGCTGGTCGGAGGCCCAGCACCCTTTCTCCACCACTCTGCAAAAGCGACTACGAGTAAAAGAAGTGTTTGCAATGTAATAGGTTTAGCATTTGCGAGAATTAGAGCTATAGGCGCTGTAAATGTAAAAGTTTTTTACTAATGTTTTTGGGAGTGGAGTGGATGTACGTTGTGTGTAGTGTAATTATGTGGTATGTTGTGCAGTGAAATTATGTGGATAGAAAGTATGTGGTATTTAGTGTATAGGAATTATGTAGAGTGTGATTATGTGTTATGGAGAGTAATTATGTGGTATGGTAGTCTGTGTTGTGGAGTGGTAATGTCAGGTTTAGTCTTCCTCGTTTCCATAGAAGCTCAACTATGAACTCAGTGAGACAAAAAAAGAAGGAATCACTGAGGAGCACTTGTGGACCTAGTCAGAGGTATGAGCAGGGCCACTGGAATTATGCGACTGTTTGGCTACACCGATTTTCGCACAATTATACATTTTATCCAGTATTGGGGTATTTTCATAGATTCACATGCCTGAATCATTCCCCGGCGTCGAAGTAGGAGTCCCACGGTACATATGATAAAGTAGTAAATAGTAAATTCCATAGGCTATCATGGAGGTAACCATGTATTCAATAGCCTATCAGCCTCCTTTTACAAAAAGGACCAAACTCAAAACACGACCAATCAGCAACCAGCACCCTCTAGAACCTTCCCAAGAGAGGCTGAATCCCTCAGATTTTCACCGCACGTCGTGTGTAAGGGAGTCTCCCTGAGCTCTGCTCAGTTCTTCAGCTTTTTCAGATAAGTGTTATTCCTTAAACCTATAAGAAGAATGTCTGATAAAAAAGGATTATTTAGACCCTGTAAATCCTGCGGAAAGAAAAGAGTGCATGTGGATGATGCCCACAAAGATTGCATTTATTGTCTCTATCCCAGCCATGAGACAAAGCAATGTAAAATATGCTGCACTTTCTCAACTAAAACCCTAAGAAATAGAGAGGGAAGACTTTTATTGTGGCTGAAAAAGAAGCAGAGTGCTTCATCGGCTGTTGAGAGCGACATGTCCTCCAAGTCTCATAAGAGGCCCAGGTCGCCTGAGGGTCAGCCTGAGGAGAAAAAGAGACATTCAAAAGTCTCTCATCTGACTAAAGAATCTCAAAAGCAGGAGAAACAGCCTAAGGTCTCCTCAGAGATTGGGTCCCCTCATTCTTCAGGGACATCCAAAGGAAAACAGGAATCTTCTAGCTCTAGAAGAAAAGTCAGCCACAAATCTTCATCGGCGTCAAGTTCACCATCGACGCCTATTACTAATTCAACTACGAAGACAGTGACTCTATCGTCGTCGAGACCGTCGACGGCGTTAACTACGTCTACGGCGAGTATCAAGGGTACCATACCGTCGACGTTGCCTCTATCGTCGACGACGACACCGTCGACGAAGGCCCCACAGACAAAGATCTCATCGTCGACGAGACCGTCGACGAAAACCTCGTCGTCGAGTAAGACCCCGACGACGACTCCATAGTCGACGGCAACTCCATCGTCGACGGCCCCTCCATCGTCGACGGCCCCTCCATCGTCGACGGCCCCTCCATCGTCGATGGCCCCTCCATCGTCGACGGCCCCTCCATCGTCGACAGCCCCTCCATCGTCGACGGCCCCTCCATCGTCGACGACAGCTGCATCGTCAATGACAATACCACCGTCTATGACAATACCACCGTCTACGGCTATATCGCCGTCGACGACGAAAATTTTACCGTCGACGACAGCATCATCAGCAAACATTCAAATTTTGTCGGCAGGTCCTTCAACTCCGTTCTTACAATCTACGCAGATGGAATTTAGGACACCAAAGATTTCACCACTACCTCCCAGTCATCTTTTGCATGTAGAGGATTCTGATGAGGATGAGGGCCAATTTGGAACTGCTCATAGCCATTCTGAGCTCAACGTAAAATATCAAGAAGAAGACAATGACTATGACGATGAGGAGCAATATTATCAGCACTATCCAGTCCCTCATGCTCAGTATCATCAATACAGATACTTTGAACAGCCTAGGCAACAGCCTGCTCAACTTCCTCCCATACTTATAGTGGACCTGCAAAACATGTTGGCAGATTATAAAAGGAGGTTTCCTCCTCAAGAGGACAATGTCACAGTGCCCCCACCTCCGCCTGTAGCTCCTCAATCACTGCCACCACCACCTCCTGCCACACCCAGGTTAACGCCACGTCCTATAATTCCTCTACCTCCCAAAGAGGATCCAACCACCTCTGAGGAAGAGCCTGAGGAGGGAGAAATCCATGATCCTCCTCCGCCCACTGATGAATGGGATGATTGTATAGCACCAACTCCGTCCCCTCCACCTCATCGTCCTTCAGACTCACCTCCGGAGGATATCGGAGGTTTCCACAATATTATGGACAGAGCCACTACCAGATTCCACTTGCCCACTATTGTACAGCAGTCGGACTGTTTTCTGTACGATTTTAAAGACCAATCGAGAAAGACAGTCTGGTCAATACCTATAATTGATCACATTTGGCAAGAGGGTGTCAAGGTAATGAAGACGCCAGCTTCGGTGGTTCCTGTGCTACCGAGACTTGATAAAAAATATAGGGCTCCAGAGGACTCTCCTGCCTGTCTCACGGGTCATCCCAAGCCTGACTCGGTGATCTCGCAGGCAGCCCAGAGAAGATCAAAGAATCCGTCTACTCCCATCACATCTCCACCGGATAAGGATGGGTCGACATCTCGACTCCATTGGAAAAAGATTTTCCTCAATGGCAGCAATCTCAGTCAGAGCTGCTAACGCTTTAGCCATATTGGGCCGCTATGATCGGCAAATGTGGTCCGATAAGGGGACAATGAGAGAAATTATCCCAGAGGAAAACAAAGAGGAGTTCAATAAGATCCTTGCGAAAGGCGAAAGAGCAGCGTCAGAAATCATAAACTGCGCAATGGACATTGCCACTACAGGCTTCCGTCAGCTAGCAGGTGCGGCCGTTCTAAGGCGTCAGGGGTGGCTAAGAGCAACAAGCTTCCGCCCTGAAGTACAGTCGAAAATTCTTGATATGGCATACGATGGCGATAGCCTATTTGGCAGCCACATTGATGAGGTGCTTACCGCAATTAAGAAGGATACGGATACTGCCAAAGCGCTCGGTACCCTTCAGTACCATAAGGTGCCCTTTCGGGGAGCTCGAGGCCGTGGTTTTTCTGGATACAGGGGAAATTACCAACGGGCCCAGGCTTACCAGTCCTACCAGCCACAATATCGCCAAGGATACCAGCAACAATCCTACCGCCAACCAACAACGGCCGGTTTCTCTAGACACGGCTCCAGACGAAAGCCAGGATCTCAAGCCCTTGACTCCGGTCGCAAGCAGTGATTACAACAGGGTACCAGTTGCATCTCCTTTCTCCCCAACCGGTGCGAAGATTTCCAACCATATCCACCAGTGGCGCAACATCACGTCAGACAAGTGGGTCCTAGATCTCATCTCTTATGGCCACACTTTGGAATTTACCCAAATACCTCCCAATACCCCTCCCAGGGGATCGCACCCCCCTCGTCTTCACCTACTCAAAAAGGAAGCAAAGATCATGCTCCAGAAAGGGGCAATAGAAAAGGTCCCTTTTCCTTAGAGAAGGAAAGGTTTCTACTCCCGCTTCTTCCTTATTCGCAAAAAATCGGGGAAATGGAGGCCTATCTTAGACATCAGGAAATTAAACAAATACCTAAAGAGTCAAACATTCAGGATGGTCACGCTTTCCGACATCCTGCGACGCCTCAACAGCGGCGACTTCATTGGATCTAGAAGACGCATATTTTCATATCCCTATACATCCAAAGCACAGAAAATTCCTCCGGTTCACAGTGGCTGGTACCCACTATCAATTCCGAGTCCTTCCATTTGGCCTCAAATCGGCTCCTCGAACTTTCACGAAGTTTCTGGCTCCTGTGACAGCAGCCTTGCGGAACAAAGGTCATCAGGTATTCCCATACTTAGACAATTGGCTGCTGAAGGCCCCATCAACTTGTCTAGTAAAAGCTACAACAGACGATTGTCTAACCCTGTTCCGCAAACTGGGTCTCTCAATAAATTACCAAAAATCTTCTGTCCTCCCAAGTCAGGTAATGACATTTCTAGGAGCCAGCTTGAACACCATTCAGAACAAAGCCTTCCTCTCCCAGGAAAGACAACAACGGTTGCAAGCATTGGCACTCAAACTTTCCAGAAAAAAGTACGTTTCTGTGAGAGTGTTCAAGTCTCTGCTGGGAATGCTCTCTTCGGCAATCGATTTAGTGCCGCTGGCTCGCTTACATATAAGGCCTCTCCAAGAGGAACTACAATGCCAATGGATTCAAACCACAGGATCTTTCGACAACGTGGTAACTATCACACCACGTATGAAAGAGGCTTTCCAGTGGTGGGCGCAAATATCACATCTGTCCCAGGGCCTATCCTTTCTCCCAGTTATTCCAGATTACATAATAACAACAGATGCTTCTATGGAAGGCTGGGGAGGACACTTACAAGACCTGCAAGTTCAAGGAAAGTGGTCTGCTTCTCAACGTCAAATGCACATAAACAGGTTGGAGATGAAAGCCATTTTTCTCTCCCTTCAGGCTTTCCTTCCTCGTATACAGAGATCATCGGTGTTGAACCGCACGGACAACACCACGAGCATGTTCTATATCAACAAACAGGGAGGCTCCAAATCCCTATCTCTCTCACAGGACGCCCAACAGTTATGGAACTGGTTGAATCTCCAACAAATTTCCCTAACAGCGGAGCATGTTCCAGGCCTCCGGAATATCTTGGCGGATGCTTTGAGCAGATCCAAGACAGTTGCCACAAGTGGAAACTGGAACAGAACCAACTGGACAGAATATTTGCAGTCTGGGGAAAACCAGTGCTGGACCTGTTTGCGACCCAGATCAACTCCAAATGCCGATTCTTCGCAAGCAGATTCCCTCTCCCAAACTCTCGGGGGAATGCTCTTTTGATGCGCTGGTCAGGGATCTATACATACGCTTTCCCCCCCATTCCTCTGATACCCAGGGTCCTCGCGAAAATGAAATGGGAACACTGTCGCATTCTACTAATAGCCCCCAGGTGGCCCAGACAACATTGGTACACGGAACTTCTCCTGTTGTTGGAAGCTCAGCCCATCCGCCTCTTACCAACACCAACACTGTTGACCAGGAGCCAAGGCCAAATATGCCATCCGAAGCCAGCTACTCTGCAGCTGCATGCGTGGCTCCTGAATTCTACGAATTTAAAGATCTGACCATTGCACGAGAATGCAAATACATAATTACTAGATCTTGTGCTGACAGCACCAATAAGACATACAGACTGAAGTGGAAGCGTTTTTGTCTATGGTGCAGGCGTAATAAAGTACATCCTTTCCTCTCTGCTTCAGAAGAAGTTTTGCCTTATTTGCTTTCCTTAGCAAAATCTGGATTGGCACACTCATCCGTTAAATTTCACCTCGCTGCTATATCTAGATACAGAAGATCATCTAAATGTCTGTCCTTATGGTCCTCAAGAATCGTAAAGCAATTTATGAAAGGACTGTTTCGAACTTTCCCACCCATTCGAGCTCCACCCCCGGAGTGGCAACTAAATGTGGTATTATCTCAACTGCTAAAGCAACCCTTTGAGCCCATCAACAAAGCAGATATGAAGTACTTAACATGGAAAGTCGCTCTTCTTTTGGCACTCACATCAACAAGAAGGGTTGGTGAAATACAGGCTTTTACCATAGCCCATCCTTTCTTGCACTTCACTGAGGAAATGGTCATTCTTCGAACAAATCCTAAATTCATCCCTAAGGTTCCCTCTCAGTTCCATTTGAATGAACCGGTCATCCTGAGAACTTTCTTCCCTAACCCTTCGACTCCTGCTGAAAGAGCATTACACACTTTAGACATAAAAAGATGTCTTCAATTCTACTTGCAATGGACTAAAGCTATACGCAAGTCAGATCAGCTATTCGTAGCTTATGGACAAAGCTGCCAAGGCGTTGCAGTTTCTAAGGCTACTATCGCCAGATGGACAACAGAACTGGCACTGGTCTACTTCATATTCTCGGAGTATCAGCCTGCAGTGATATCAGGGCAGATTCTAACCCATTAATATATAATGTAAATAAAAAAGGGGCAAGAATGCATCCTTGACGCACACCTCTTGAACATTTAAAATTAACAGTGAGTCCACCCTCTTGAGTAAAACGGACTGTAGCTGATGTATGGGCATAAAGAGTCATTAAAACATTTATTATTGCGCGCTCGACACCTAACTCATCTAATAGCAACCACAATTTACTGCTGTTCACTCTATTGAACGCTGCAGTGAGGTCCATAAAACCTAACTAGATAGAGCCTGCTTTGGCAATTGTATATTTGGACATCAAAAGATAAAGGTTCAGGCATTGGCCTACTGTTGATTTACCTATTCTGAAGCCATATTGAACCTCCGAAATAATTTGTTTTTGATCTGCCCACTAAGATAGCCTATTTAGTAAGACCCGACCCATAACCTTAACAGTAGTCTATCAAGGATATGGGGCGATAACAATGAAGTTATCCCTGTCACCCTTCTTGAAGATAGGGACAATAATGGCAGTAGACCAGGAATGGGGCATAGATGACGCTGCTGCGTTTAATACCCTAGTCAGGACCGGGGCCCACACATCTATATTATTCCGAAATCAGATCAGTTAAAAGAATCCAATATGGGTAATAAAAACTCCCCCTGCCTATGACCCATCTCATTCTTTAATGGACTGGTTCCATGACAGAGTATCTTTAAAAATAATATCAATTCACCAAAATATCCTCAAAATAATATTGATCACAAAAATATTGATATGCTACACTTAACAAAAAAAAAACACAAACATCGATGACAATAATATTGCTGTCAAAATATTGAAATGTAATAATATTGAACACAAAACAAAATATAATCTAATATTTGAATATATATACACGTTATCAATAATATCGAAAACACACAGTATCGGCTACAATACTATCGCTAAAAGTATTTCAAATTATAAGCTCCTTTTTTACATAAAATAAGTATTAAAAATAACAATATACAAACTTCACAAAAAAACAGCAAACATAAAATTTTTCATATATGTGTGTGTGTATATATATATATATATATATATATACACATATATATATATATATGCATATGTATATCTACTCTCAAACTCAATACATTTACTATAAAAAAATATATTATTAATAGAATATAGACATTAAAACAAACATTAAAAATAAATGTAACATTTAAAATATATTAATACTACTACAATCCAACAAATGCACATATTTAACATTAAAACAGACACACTAATTAGTGTACAAACGTTGATAACTGAAAAAAAAAACTACACACAAAGTAGACAGTAACATTTACTGTAAAACAAACCAATTAAAATATAAAGATAATTAAGTGAACACTATAAAAAGAGCACACATTCTCAGTATTGTTCGCAGGAAAATCTTAGCAACAGCAAAGAAATAACACTCTGCCAAGCTACATGAAGAACAGTCAGAAGAAAGACTTCAAGAAAATAACAAGGCACCTTCACAAGTACATTTAAAAATTCAATGAACTACAATGTAATCTTACATAATTTTAAAGCCCACATATATAAATACATTTGTAAACTCTCATTAGTCATTAGATACTAACGAAGAACTTCAGCAAAAAACAAGGCACTGCACACTGAAAGATCCAACTCCACACTTGCAAACTTGGACAAAGGCACTTTCACAGTAAGTAAAATGAAAACTGTTGTAAAAATACAACAACCCCTATGCGTTAAACTTAAAACTAAAACCCCACTAATCCACCAAACCTGCATTTTTAACATATAAGTAAAACAAACATTTTATTACCAACAGAAAAGGAACTCGTACCATATCCAAATTCCCATGACATTAAAGAGAAAAGGAAGAAAATCAACTGTAACGTAAAGCAATAAATAGCATCTATGTAAGTGTAAAAAGTAAAACATCTGAAAGCATGTTTAAATTATATCAGCAAACAAAATAAATATTTTTAACAAAATAATTAATTTTAAAATTATTATAAAAAATCATAGACAGCCACTGCTTGCCGAATGCCGAAACGCGCTGGTGTCACACGTTGCAACTTCAGTTCCAGCTCCAGTTAGAACGACCACACTCATCCGGCCTCTGGCACCGTGGCGCTTTATTCTCTCAGCCCCTGGTCTTTTGGCCCCCCGGGGTTTCTGGGTCACGGTCTGGGTTGCGGTCTCCACCCTTGATCCCAGCCTCAACATGGTGTGGTATCGCGAGCCCCAGGCCAGTACCGCAGAGCAGCAGCAGGGCTGCAGCATGATGTGAGGCACGGAGCAGAGTTGGCACAAGTGGATAAGTGGACAGTGGTGGGGTATTAGGTCTAGGCGTCTTGCCCATACAGAGGCTCCGTACCGCACCCCACTCCCACTGAGCACTTCTGCAAAGATGCTCTCTCCCAGCCCAGTCCAAAGCTAAATCCATGACAAATTGAGCCTCAAGTCAAAATCTGTAACCCAAGAAGGCCTGGGAATAGGGTCTGTTTGGCTGTGCACCTGCCTGAACAGGAGAACAGAAGCTCAAGAGCAGCGAAACTGAGCTTTTGCAGAGTTAAAAAAATGGTTAATGCATATTTAGTTACTCTGCACCAATTTCTAGAAGCGTTGCAGATAAGTGGTTGTAAGTTACATGTTGACTGATCGGTGGTGAGTGTGGCCACGGCATTAGCGCCGGCGCCCCACAGTTGAGCCGGAGCAGTGCGGAGGCTGCTGGGCTAGGTCTCTGTGCAGCTTTCTCAACTCCGTGTGTTCCCCCTGTTTTGCCCTTATCTTCTGCGTTTCTGAAGCATTTCTGGAGTGGCCGTTTCTACAGCGCCATTTGTCTGAATCCTTTGCAATACACCATCCACAGTGCACCATGTAACTCCCACTTTCCTCAGTGCAGACTCCTAAAATGCCATACTGTACTGAAGTAACCATAGATCTGAAAGAGACACGTTAGTGACAGATTCCTTACCTTAGAATATCCCCAGGCGTCAGGCTGGATCCGGAAAGTTTTTGCGTAGCAGTACCCTTGCGCGTCGGTAGGCGGCTCCGCGTCCGTCGTCGGGATCGCCGGGATGACGTCGCGGGCAGTACTTAGACGCCGCCCCTGCGCGCTGACGTCAGTTCTTCTTTTTCCGCGCCAGTAAGCGCAGATGCCCTAGTCATTTTTTGACTATCTTTTTTGTGATTTTTCACTGTTTTTCTCCACGAGTCTATCGACTCAGAAGGTGTCGGTAGGGATGCCCGGCTTCAAGCCCTGCGACGTCTGTGGTCGTATGATGTCGATCACAGACCCGCATTTAGAGTGTCTCTACTGTCTCGGCCGCGACCACGACACGAAGTCGTGCCCCGACTGCCGGGCCTTGAACCCGAAGGCTTTGCGAGAGCGGTCTCGAAAGCTCCTCGAGGTCCGGCAGTCGGCTCAGCGCCACACCAAGCCCCGGTCACGTGAGAGGTCGAGGGGCCGGTCGCAAAGTCCTCATCGGTCGTCGGGGTCCAAGTCTTCGCACTCCTCCGGTAAGTCGAAGCATAAAAAGTCTAAGAAGCGTCATCGCTCCACGACTTCGCCTCGCGACTCGGCTAAGGCTCCTGTCGGCACCGTCCCCGCGGCTCCGGGAGTGCCTGTGGAGCCGCCCCCGCATTACCCGTCCTTCCCGGGTTTGGGGGCGACTCCGGCCGAGATACAGGAATTCCTGTCGGCCATGGCCCGCCTCTTCGGGCCTCAAGGTCCCCCCGGTGCGCCTTCGGGCCACGCGGGCCCTGATGGGGTTTCCCTGGCGCCGCCGACGACTCCGGTCCCGGCACCGCCTGTCACACCAGCCTCGGTCCCGGCCCCGGCTTCGGCCTCGATCCCGGCTCCGGTGCTGCCGCAACCCCCATCGACGCCGGTTGACCTAACTACACCTCCACCGGCGCCGATGTCTCCGGTGCCGTTTCCGACGCCGCCCGGGGCTCCGGGCGGCGTCGTTCCCCGGTTCTCTCCGGATCCGGACACGGCGCCGGACCAGCGTCGCTCGACGCCGGCTCCGACGCCGTTACGCCGGCTCCGACGCCGTTGAGACCTTGGGTCCCGCGTGTCCCTCCTTCTCCTTATTTTGAACCTGAGGAGGACGAAGAGGACTGGGAGGGGTCGGAGGACCCTCTCACACAGCAGTGTGAGTACGAACAGGACTGGGCTGAGGAACTTGGGGATGCCAGTGGGCTGGACACCTCCCCTGACCCTGGCATGCTGTCTCCTCCTTCCGTGGCAACGGAGGAGGGAGCAAATTTTGCAACGGTGTTGCGTAGAGCAGCTGGGGCCTCACACCTCCAATTGCCTACAATGGCCGTCAGGACTAACCTCCTGACGGAAGTGCTTCAGCCGGCGGCTACCTCCTCGGAGCCACTGCTGCCGTTTAATGACGCACTTTCTGACGTTCTTTTGGGCACCTGGTCCAAGCCCGCCACAGGGGCTCCTGTGGATGGGAACGTGGCCCGACGCCATCGCCCCGCTCCGGGCGACCCCGTGTTCCTCTCCCAACACCCCACTCCTGAGAGCTTGGTTGTCCAAGCCTATGCTTCCCGAACCGCCTTCCCTACCGCTCCTCCGGATAGGGAATCCAAACGCCTGGATCAATTTGGGAAGAAGGTCTTTTCTTCCTCCAGTGCTGGCTTGCGGTCTGTCAACACCGCTTGCCTTTTGGGCCGATATTCCCACTCTCTGTGGGACTCGGTGGCGCAAGCTTTGCCCCAGTGTCCTGAGGAGGTCCAGACACTGCTTTCCCGCGCCATTGCGGAAGGAAGAGATGCGGCTAAATTTACCATTAGATGTGGCCTTGATACCGCCGACTCGCTGGGTAGATCAATTGCAACGACAGTGGCGCTGCGCCGTCACGCCTGGCTGAGAACCACTGGTTTCTCGGGTGATGTCCAGAACACTCTTATGGACATGCCCTTTGATGGGGTCGGTCTTTTTGGGAACAAGGCAGACCATGCGCTGGAGCGTTTTAAGGACTCACGGGCTACGGCCAAGTCCCTGGGCCTTTCTGCTGTACGCCCTCCGCAGCCATCTGCTTTTCGCCCCTTTCGTGGCCACGGAAGGGGCGCCCAGTCAAGTCTGCTGCCCAGCCACCGGCCCGCGCAGCAAGCGTCTTCGCGTGGCCGAGGACGTGGCTCCCGCCGTGGCGGGTCAGGCAACCAGCGTGCGGGTCAGGCCACCAACCCCGCCCCGTCCGCGGCCTCCAAGCCCTCCTAATCCTTCCTTTCGGGTGCACAGCACGCCAGTAGGGGGCAGGGTCCGCCATCACCTTCACCACTGGCGTGCCATCACCTCGGACAGGTGGGTCTTGGACATTGTCCGAAGGGGCTACTCCCTCCCCTTCGAGACCACCCCCCCAGCCATGCCACCTCAATTCCACTGCATGTCAGGGGATCACTTGGTGCTTCTTCAGAAGGAAGTTGCGGCCCTCTTGGCCAAGAGGGCCATCGAGCGCGTTCCGACCCCAGAAGTAGGACGTGGTTGCTACTCCCACTACTTTCTGGTGCCCAAAAAGGACAAGGAGGACATGCGCCCTATCTTGGACCTCCGGAACGTCAATCGCTTCCTCCGGAAGGAGAAGTTCAAGATGCTCACCTTAGCTCAGGTCTTGACTGCCCTCGACCCTGGAGACTGGATGGTAGCGTTGGACTTGCAGGACGCTTATTTCCACATCCTCGTCCTGCCGGCCCACCGGCGTTACCTGCGGTTCATGGTGGGCCTCGAGCATTTTCAATTCACTGTGCTCCCCTTTGGCCTCACAAGTGCCCCTCGGGTGTTCACGAAAGTGATGGCGGTGGTCGCAGCTCATCTGCGCCGGGCAGGGATTCCAGTCTTCCCCTACCTCGACGACTGGCTGCTGAAGGCGGGCTCGTCCCAGGCAGTCGTCTCCCACCTCCAGACTACGGCCGAACTCCTGCACTCGCTGGGGTTCTCCATCAATGTGCCGAAGTCGCACCTTATTCCTTCTCCACAGCTCCTTTTCATCGGAGCAGTTCTGGACACGACGCAGTTTCGGGCCTATCCTCCCGAACGGCGAGTCCGGGATATTCAGGCTATGATTCCGATCTTTCAGCCTCTATCCTGGGTTTCGGTACGGATGACCCTGAGGCTGCTGGGCTTCATGGCCTCCTGCATCCTGCTGGTCGATCATGCCAGATGGCATATGCGGGCTCTGCAGTGGGACCTGAAGTTCCAGTGGGCGCAGCACCAGGGCAACCTGTCCGATCACGTCCAGATCTCGGAGGGGACTGCAAAACAGTTGCAGTGGTGGCTCTCGAACCGGCAATGGGTCATGGGCAGATCCTCTCCCTTCCCCAGCCAGAGCACACAGTCGTGACGGACGCGTCCCTTCTGAGATGGGGCGGTCACATGGGAGAGGCGGAGATCAGAGGCCTCTGGTCTCCGGCGGAGTCCCGGCTCCATATCAACCTTCTGGAGCTCCGGGCGATCCGACTTGCACTCAAGGCATTCCTTCCCTCTGTCAAAGGGAAGGTAGTGCAGGTGTTCACAGACAACACCACCGCCATGTGGTACTGCAACAAACAAGGCGGGGTGGGGTCGTGGACCCTATGTCAGGAGGCTCTGCGCCTCTGGACATGGCTGGAACATCAGGGCATATTCCTGATGGTTCAACACCTGGCAGGTTCCCTGAACGCCAGGGCGGACGAACTCAGCCGCAGGTGCATGATGGATCACGAATGGCGTCTTCACTCGGAAGTGGCGCAAGGACTCTTTCTACAGTGGGGAGAGCCTTGGTTAGATCTATTCGCCACCGAAGAGAACGCACAATGTCATCAGTTCTGCGCGTTGGAATTTCCAAGGCGGCACTCGCTCGGTGACGCTTTTCGTCGCGAGTGGAGTTGCGGTCTGTTGTACGCTTTTCCGCCTATACCACTTCTACCCAGAGTGTTGAAGAAGATTCGGCGCGACCGGGCCCAAGTCATCCTTGTGGCTCCGGACTGGGCTCGAAGAGTTTGGTATCCCGAGCTACTCAGTATGAGCGTCGATCCCCGATCCGTCTGCCTCTTCGGGAGGATCTTCTGTCGCAGCAGCAGGGGACGGTCCTCCACCCGAACCTGTCCAGTCTCCACCTGCTTGCGTGGAGATTGAGCGGCGGCAGTTGATTCCTTTCGACTTGCCTCCCGAAGTTTGTGATGTGATTCTGGCAGCCAGGCGTCCCTCCACTAAGGTGGTATACGCCTGCAGGTGGAACAAGTTTGTGGCATGGTGCACAGCAAAGGCTGTGAATCCCCTCTCTGCCCCTCTTTCTGAGGTTCTTCTGTTCCTTCTTTCTCTGGCCCAACAGGGTTCTGCCCTGGGTACCATCAAGGGCTATCTTTGTGCAATCTTGGCCTTCCTCAGGCTCCCTGATCAGCCCTCTCTTTTTAAGTCCCCTGTTGTTAACAGGTTTCTAAAAGGCATTACACACCTCTTCCCTCCTGTTCCGTTTGTCATGCCTCAGTGGGACTTAAACTTGGTTCTTACCTTTTAATGTGCGCTCCCTTTGAGCCTCTACATAACTGTCCTCTTCGTCTTCTTACTTTGAAGACAGCCTTTCTGGTGGCCATCACCTCCGCTCGGCGGGTGAGCGAGCTCCAGGCTCTATCATGCAAACCTCCCTTTCTGTCTGTCCATCCAGACAAGGTTGTTCTTAGGACGCATCCGTCCTTCTTGCCAAAGGTGGTTACTGCCTTCCACATTGGGCAGACCATCACTTTGCCCACCTTCTTTCCGCCTCCGCATCCTTCCAGAGAGGAAGAGAGGCTCCACCGTCTGGACCCAAAACGTGCGCTTTCCTTTTATATCAACCGCACACAACACTTCCGGGTGGATGACCAGCTCTTTGTTGGCTACGTGGGCGCCAAAAAAGGTCGGGCGGTGCCAAGCGAACCATCTCCCGCTGGGTCACCTTGTGTATCAAAGCCTGCTATTCTTTGGCTAAGAAGGAGCCTCCTGTTGGGCTGCGTGCCCATTCCACCAGGGCAACGGCTGCTACCACGGCTTTAGGCCGCGGTGTTCCGCTGCAGGATATATGTCAGGCAGCTACGTGGGCCTCGCTGCACACGTTTACCAAGCATTACTGCCTTGACAGCCAGGTCCGGAGGGACGGCTTCTTTGGCCGTTCTGTCCTCCGGGACTTCCTTGTCTGATCTTTGTTCGCAGACCCACCACCGGGGTTGGTATTGCTGGGGTATCTATTCTAAGGTAAGGAATCTGTCACTAGCGTGTCTCTTTCAGATGCACAAGTTACTAACTTGTGTAACGATATATCTGTAAGAGACAGTAGTTAGTGACAGATTCCTTACCGCCCCACCCATCCTCCCCATTCTGCTAACTGATTTCTAGGGTTAAGGACATCCCTTTCAGGGCCCTAGTATTTTTCAGACACCTATGTCAGCTTCTTGCATGGCTCTGCGTTCCTGGCGCGGAAAGTCGTGTACAGAACTGACGTCAGCGCACAGGGGCGGCGTCTAAGTACTGCCCGCGACGTCATCCCGGCGATGCCGACGACGGACGCGGAGCCGCACGACGCCGCCTACCGACGCGCAAGGGTACTGCTACGCAAAAAGTTTCCGGATCCAGCCTGACGCCTGGGGATATTCTAAGGTAAGGAATCTGTCACTAACTACTGTCTCTTACAGATATATCGTTACACAAGTTAGTAACTTGTGCTTTCAACAAACTAGCTGGTACAAGCCCAACACAATGCGGTCAGGCAGACCTAGGGGCAATTCCCATCTGGTACAGCATAAAAGAAAGGGCCAAAAGGCCTCTGGGACAGAGCCTCAAATGGCTAACCTATTGCAACACCTCCCACCTTCCTCACTCTCAAGGGATGGCATTTAGTGTCACCGCTCATGCCATCTTCGACTACCGTGTTTGGCTCATGGCCCAGGCTCCATAAAAACTTGTCAAAAGTTTCGTTCAGGAAAGATGAAGGTGCAATTTTATACCCTTCCTCTGAGGAGGTTAACGGGGTGATTCCAGCATTGCATCCCACGCTGACTCCCCTGCTCGCCCTGCCAGATAAGGACATAGCCGCCACACAGCAAGTACAGTGTGACAACCCAACAGATCAGCTCACCTTGCCCAGCCCAATTAATACAACCTCAAGCCTCCCTCTTGAGCAGCAATTGATTGTATCTACACCTGCTCTCTCAATGCAAACAGCGAATATTAAAATGGATGCCTCTTCCGAGCAGGAAGATCTGTGCTTAACGCCAGATAGGGTGACAACAAAATCCACAAACGACCAAATGGGCAACATAAACAATGACGCACCTGAAGTCATCACTAGCTCACAACATCAAATTTTCCAGTTTGAGTAGGGAGTCTCACCACAAACCCGGACTCTCTTTTAGTCTCTAAGACAGCAGTAAACAAGGGACCAGGATGGGGAAACCAGCACATCCTTTAACCCGACAATGTCACTGACAGTAGTTTAACCACACATGAATTGACTTCCAAGCGGTGTCTCTGACTCAAGACCCTAGCATAAATTCCCCTTTAACATAAGGACCTGGCAGCAATTAATTAACACTCTTGACACTATGACTAAGGCATTGGAATATTGGTCCAACAAATTTGACATACAATTTCATTACTAGAGATGCTAGCCCAATACACATCATCCATTGACTCTCATTTTGAACGCCTCAATGCTGTCATTAGTAGCTTACTTTCAAATTCCCGCAATCCACCTGCTCATAACCCACAATACATTGCTGCACCTAGCACACAAGAGTGCGCTTGTTCAATCTTGATGGACAAGCTGCTTGCTCTACCTGCCATTGTGTGGGACTTACTGCAGAAAGTAAAACTGATTGGCAGATCTCAAGCTAAACCTCAAACGTCTCTGCCTCCAATGGCCTTGCCAAGTATACCCGTACAGACACCAACACTGGCAACATTGGATCCCCCTACAACAGCTCAGACATCAAACAACGTCATGGAACTCAACTTGGAGGTTCATCCTATTCCCAATAATTTACAAAGCCTAGAAGACAACAATATAATGACATTTAAAGCAGATGATGCTCTTTTACCCAATACTGCAATAAACCTTCCAACACCTTCTGATAACACCATAATCAGCTCATCTTGCACACGCCCATTCAACATTCGAGGCGTAAGAGAAAATGACTGAGGAAACTGAATAAAAAACAGGATAAGACCACAAGAGGGGCAAGCCTAGCCGCTTTGATCAAAATGTCTTTTCAAAACACTAAAAAAAGAGACCAATGAAGAACCGGACTCAGCTCATACCTCAAACCCTCAAGAAGTCGCCCCAGGAGCCCTTCCTCAAGCCATAAGCAACTCGCTAACTTCCGTAAGGCCGGCGACCGGAAACTCAGACGAAACTTGCCCATCACTCATAGTGGCACAAAAAGTACAAACTAATTCTGTTCCTCCAATAAGCAAGGTGGTAACTGAACCCACAGCCCTCAGGCCCTGTCCAACCCCTAGCCGCTGCAACAGCACTACGAGTTTAGGCCTTTTGCCAACAAATGCATCAAATCCCATACAACAAGTTCCTTAAGGCTGTATTCCAATGTTGTTGCCACCTCAAATCAATACTTGAGCAACAGAGCATCTGGCCCTATTGCCACACCTCACCCAGGAGCCGGTAATCTTAATGAACAATCACACGGTCTGCCCATAACCTTGAGCCATAATAACACAGCCTAAGACAACTCTTCCCTAATGACAATCTGGCACCCTGAGTTCATCTCTCAAGGCAATAAAGATATTTTGAATCAAGGTAACCGTGTCAACTTCTGTCCTCGCACCCAAAGCTTAGTCATTTAAACTCTAATAACATAGCTGTTATACAGTTTACTCCCTCAAATCTGCTGGCCCCTAAGGAAGCATCTGCGGTGACATGGTCTACCCAATCAGCAGTCAATGCAATTTGTGAAAACTTTAAAATCTTAGAAGAGTGCGGCATATTAATACCTTTTACTGCAAAGCCTCGATACCCAACAGCCTTTACAAAGAAGGAACCTGTGCAAGCCAGCAGCCAGCCCCCGTCAATCATGGCTAAACTCAAAATTCAATGGGCCTTGACAGAACTCAAACCCCATCATCTCTCCTCAGAAATGCAATTGGCCCTCTTCAATCAATAGCTGCTACTAAACTACAAACATTAATTGTTTCCACTCACAATCAAGCAGGGAGTTGCTGCAAGTTCATCATCCCTTCAGTAGAAAAACTGCAGAAGGATTGGGAATGGTTTGCTGCCTCCTTAGCCAGATGCCCATCCAACTGACTGGCACTTAAAGGGCATACCAGTTTAATATCAAACTTGATGAATGAGGCTGCATCCATATTCCTAATCTCCTGGAATGAGGCAGGGCATGAATATCTTGGATACCTATGCTATGTCCTTTCTAACATCATTTAATATTATAAGTATTCAGGAATCGTGGCGTTATGTGGAAGCCCCACTTGAAGGTTATTATGAGATTTTCTCTCCTGCCACTAGACAGCATACGAAAGGTCATGCAATGGGTAGCCTGCCCACATTTTATCATCCCACTTGGATTTTGCGGCCTCCGAGTTCGCCACAGGACATAAAGACTTAAGTGTGAGAATCAAAGATTTGAATTGCAACTCCATAAAGACTACATTATTCATGCTAAACATGTACCTTCATCCATCTGCCTCATGGAAAAAGTGTAAGGTGAAGGAGCTAGAGCAGCTAATCTAGGATATGGCACAATCATCGCACCTCCTTTTGACCAGAGATTTTAACTTAAATCTGCTCCACAATCCTTTCCACGGCTGCTCGGAAGAAACAGCGGATTCCCAGTGGCTGATCCCATCACAGATAATAATTCCACAAAAAACAGACTCCACGGGACACACCCTGATAGCTGTTTTAGAGGGGATATCACTAAGATCATTGAATGGGCGCTTTCCAGATTAACGATCTCACTCTACACACTTTGCCCGAAAAGATCAGCTATTTTAGATTATACATTCTGCTCCATTCTACTGATCAATGCCATTAAGTCATTTTCCATCATCTTGAGCTGTGAAAGTGACCACATGCCCCAGAGCTTGCTCATGGAAAATTGCAGCAATGTGCACATCACTTTAAGGACTGTCGGCATAAATCATACTAATCACAACTCGAAATGAATCTAATGGAACTCGGAAGCTGCAACAAAATACCTAAGGTGGAAAAACAACATTATCGAACCAGAGTCACACCTTGTGGTATACAATTCATGGCTGGGAACCTTTCCTGCAACACCTACTTTCTGCTTTGGCTAGTATCAAACATCCTAGTTCAGAAACAAGGCCCCCTAGATCTAACTCTTTGCAACCTTGGTTCACAAACGACTTCAAGAGCCCGAAAAGCTCCCTCAATAAAATGATATGATCGCTTAAAACCTGATCCAGTTCTATCATTCCTGCAGAAATACACATCTTTTGCAGTAGATACAAACAAGAATCTGGCAAGCAAAATGAAGATATGATGAAGCACTCCAGACTGAGTTTTAGTTGGCCTGCCAAATAAAAACCGAAAGGAGTTTTGGCTGATTATCAATCGCTTCAGCAGAGAATCGGAAACTTTCAAATTAAATGGGAATAATGTCACCTCTGAAAACTGGATCACACACATTAGTACTCGTTAAGAAGCCACATTTGAATGCTCCAATCTACACCCTGCTTATAGTAAGCTAAATTCCCCCTTCAGAAGCGCTGAGGAAACAGAAGCACAACCCCTTCAACATGTATCAACCGTCACGGCCAAAAGAATAGCAAACCTGAGCCAGAAGAGTAGAGCCAATGGAGCCCCCTGCCCTAATGGCTTTCCTTCCTGAGTATATAAGCAGGATGCTGAGTTCTGGTCCCTGCTGATGGATAACCTGTTTTAAACCTGCCTTACCACTGAATTCATCCCTTCATGTTAGCAGGGATTGATACATAGCCCTTTTGGACGTAGAGGCCAAATACTTCGCCTCCCTTGTATTGGAAGACTTGGATGCATGGGCAAGCTAAAAAAAAAATTGATACCTTTGAACTAAACTGACTTTAGGCCTATATTGGGCACCGCCGATAATCTTGCGTCCATCAGGATGTTGGTGGCAAAGCAGATTACGAGAAAGCAGTTATTCAACTGCTGCTTTGTGGACTACAGCAAGGCTTTTGGCCACGTCAATCGCCAGCAGCTCTGGCCCACACTTAAAGCTTGGGACATTCCAGGAGCTCTACTTTGCGGTATTCAACAACTTCATTTAGACACCTGGGCCAGAGTTAAATTGGGAAACAATACAGCTGTCTCCAACAGGGCCGGACTGGCCGTATCGGGCACCGGGCATTTTCCCAGTGGGCCGGAAGGGTGGGGCCGGTTCTGGAGCGGTGCGGACAGTTTGTTACTGAGGGCCGGTTTTGCAGCAGTGCTGCAATATTGGCCCCCTGTAACAAAAGCAGCAGCAGTGTTTGCCACCAGCCCCGCCCCCCTCCCCGGAGCCGGTCCAACTTAATTGCCAAGGCTGGTTTGCGTTCTCAGTCTGGTTGTGGTCTTCAAAAATATGAAAACTGAACAAGGCATTAAATAAGGGTGTGTCTTAGCCCCGGCCCTTTAATTTGCTCATGTGAGACTTGGTACTTACTCTGCAGGCAGTAATCAGTGATGCACCAAAACTAGCAAATCACCCTATAACCTCACTGCTTTCTGCAGATGATTTAGTTCTCTTAAGCCAAACAGTTATGGTAATACAAAGGCTGATTAATAATTTATACATGCATAGCAACTACAATGGAATGATAGTACATTTTGAAAAAACAAGCATTGTGATTTTCGGTAGAAAAAGGGAAAAAATGGGTGCCTGGTACCTGAATAACAGTCGCCTGATTAGATCAAATAAATACAAATACTTGGGATGCTGGTTGAATGACAAAGGAGGCTCTTTAACTCATTTAAATTCATTAAAGCCAAAATCTGCCTCACTTCAATTTGCTTTTCAAGCCATTCACAAATGCACAAAAAAGCCCACCCTTGAGCCACTGCTGAAAATATTAAAGGCCAAACTCATCCCCACATTGGGGCACAGCACAGAAGGCTTTCCAAGGAAATGGGTCGCCTTTCTGAACACTATTTAGGCTTCCACAACACACCTCACTAGCCCAGATCAGGCTAGAGTTTATGCTGAGTGACCAACTCCTGGTACAGAAGGCCAGTTTCTTAAAATATATGCACTCAGCCTGCGCTGCAAAAGAAGGCTCACTGAAGAACCTAATCTGGCAAGAACTGATATCCGCAAACTGTTCGGCATCCCTTAATGTTTGGAAGACCATTCTCTCTGAAGCCTTGGAGCTTAAAGTTGCAGCACCCCCCTGGAATTCGAACCTGCCTCACCAGCAGTTCAAAATAGCTCTTGATAAAGAGGTTCACAAGGCACCTTTTGTCTCTGACCGATGAACTCTCATGAGAAGAAAACATGCAGACTTTGTCATCAGGAGCTATGCCAACAGAAGGGTACAAAAAATTTCACTGAATTACTTTCATTTCCTTACAAGGTCAAGTTTTGCCTCCTTCGCATGGGCTGTTTCTCTTCATTAGACTTTCTGCCCTCATGGGCGTGCCGTCCTATCAGCAACACATACCGCCTCTGCAGCTTATCTCTGGAGTCAATACCTCACCTTCTCTGTATATGTCCTGCATTAATTCATGAACGTAGAAGGTTTCTCCACCACTGCTTTATCAAACAAGGGACTCGGACAATACTGGGTGCTGTTGATTTCTTGTTGAATGATGCCCATCTGCAAGTAATCGCCAACTTGACACATTTTTGGGCAGAGGGCATAAAACATTAAGGAATTTTGCCACATGCCCAACCCCTTTAGGGACTTAAGGTAACAACTCTGGCATGACTCCAAAGCTAGGCCAATAGTTAGCACATGGCCCTTTATGATTGAGCACTTTTGAATAATGTTTTGGGTCATGACCTGTTTCTTCCTTTCAGAATGTATGCACAGCAATGAAAAGTTATAATGTTTAGCGCAATAACCTTTTTAACTACTGTACCTCAACTACTGGTAATGAATTGCCAGTCTCATCATCTTTTGTTCACCCTTTGTTGAACTTTGACCATCTTGCTCTTTCACAAATTTACTGCCCAGATTCTGATGCCGGAAAAACCTTTTTAGTTCACCTGTTTATGATCTTTGTATTTCTAACAATTGTACACCACCCTTTATGACTCTGCATTGTAGTATAACTTTTGGTCTTTGATCAAATCAAACAATTGCTTTGGCACGTGGGATACACATACAACCAGAAAAGCACAAGCACCTAGAATGTGGATTGGAAATGTAGTAAGTATTATGCAAATTCTTCTTAAGGGGGGGCTACTACAAAAACAATATTGCAATTAACATCAGAGAACACAGTCACCACCCAAATGTACAAATATAGAAGTAAAGCACTTCTCTCAAGATTTAAGGCAAGTGCTAGTTACCAAGAGTTCACTACTAAAAGTTTAAAAGACATATTCCCTAAAGAACCTAAGCATACTGCAGGTCAGCTATCAGCAATTCCTTCTTTAAAAAGCCACAAGTGAAACTGCTGCTGCCCCTAGATGATACCAAGACACACAGATTTCAGACCACCAAACCACTACATGTAACAAAGAACCCTTCCTCGTACACTACTACCACAATAATGTCAGAAGAATAATGTGCAACTGAAAATAACCTCCTAAATCTAAGCCAATGAGAAATGTGGATGATGGACGTAACTTTTAAAATGTGCCTTCCACCATTCACACAGATATGCACCATACATGATGAATATCATAACACTACAATGCTCCTCATTTATTCAGTGCTGCCTAACAAAGTGCAACTTACTATGAACTTTTAAACCTCATCAAAGTAAAAATTAACTACTCTCTGCAAAAAATTATAATAGAATTTGAACAGGGAATGATGCAAACAATACTTTAATTATACCCACACCCAGCCATACAAGGCTGCTATTACAATTTCAACCAAAACATTTAGAAACATCTGCAAAATGTACACTAAATGTAGACTATGTGACAAACACACAGTTTGCTTTTGAAATTAAATAGTGTCTCTTGCATTTCTGGCCACTAATGGACTACTTCGAGGACACGGATTGGCAGACTGCATCGTTGTGGACACAGATGCCAACCCAAATTCCATATACCATGGTGGAATGTCTACGACAGCACCATGGTTCAACAACCCAAAACTAACAACGCATTGAAAGGATGGCGCAATGCCTTCCAAGCCACACAAGGAAGAAGCCAACCCACACTACATAGAGCCCTCCAAAAAAAAGAACAAAGCTACCAACAACTAAGGATAGAACAGTCAGTAAACTAAATAAAATCTAAAATAAACAAACACACCAGGGAAATGTCGGAAATGTTACAATTCAAATTCAGATTCTTTGAAAATAATAAAGGGCTAGACTACCTAGAAATTATACCTAAATCACTATAATAAACCCCTACCTCCCAATATAAACACAACTAAAATAAAACAACAACCAACACCACTATAACAAACAATTGTAATTAAATATTATAAAAGGTATTTTTATAATCTAGTCTAGAACAAAAATATATTAATAAAGTAAAAAATAAGTCTGATAAATAAAAATAATTAATTTTATTAAATTAAAAATATTCCTAAAAATTAAAACTCACATGCAACATTTCCCACCCTAAAAAAATTAAGAATTAAGAAATCCCCCCAAAATGTAAAAATGAAATGTCCAAATTAAATTCACTGAAGTAATCCACAGTCATTTGGAACCATAAAAAACAACAAATACATTTCTTTTAACAAATACACATGAAAAATAGCAATAGCTGAAAACTTTGCACTCCGAGTTCCTAACCTGTAAAAAAACATAGCATGTCCACCCTCACAATACATACAATACAAATACAATACAAACTTAACATTGCCACTCTGCGAACATAGTACAACACATGTCTTACCGGTAAGTAGTTGGTTTATAATACTTATTATCCCCGGGAGAGCAACAAAACCTCATGGGGAACTCCTGCAGAGTCCAGGGAGAGGACATCGCTCACACCAGAACAGGTGGCTTACAACACTTCCTGCCCCAATCAGGAGCCTGGGAGCCTGTTGTATTGTGATGGATGCAGGGCCCTATGTTATACTGCTGACTCTCCTGCTACCCTCCACCTCTAAATGATGGACTAAGTAACTTCATCCTCCATTCCAAATGGTTTCTTTCAACTATAAAGAGGTCTTACCATTAGCAGTAATATTTCTAGATCAGTTCACAGGGAAGGGAAGAAGGTATTTAAATGTGACAAATATGCTCAAAGAAAATAACTAATTCATTGAAAGTCAGCTCTCCACCATTCTATCCCTTTTGATCCCCTTACTAAGTCCTCACATGGAAAGTTTTAGAGGCCTTAGCCTGTTTTTGAGTGGCCCGAACACTGAAACACCCAATGTTGTTTTCTACTTGATCTGCTTAACTCATCTGGCTTATGGAAGAGACAGCACTGGGGAACACAGATTAGTTACGGAGATCAGTTGCTGACAGTTCTGCTGGGAATACAGGTATCACATCCTTATCTCAAAAAAACTAGGCAACTTGGATATTCTGGCATCATGTTCATCTTAGTATAAAGTATAATATAAAACAGCCCTTTAGTGGGTGGAGGATATCTTTGAGTTATGCATCGCCTTAATGTCAAGCACTCTCTTAGAGGATAAATGGCAAGGCAGTATCCTATGATACCAAGATCACCCCTTGAGAGAAAGCACTGTCCTGCTATTCAAGAAACATATAACAAGTTCTGTTTAAGTCACTTACTAAATGTTACCAACAGGTAGATTATCTTTTTGCACCCAAATTTGATGGTTTACCCATATGAGTTTATTGTCTTGTGGGCCATATTCTCCTATGCATTGGATGAGATATGTGTTATGTTATTTCATGTCATGCCATGCCATGTATTGTTATGCTATGTTATGCTAGGTTATATTATGTGTATTTGTAAAGCAAACTATCATTGCAAGAGGGTCCTAGTGCTGAGCATTTGTGTGTACCTAGCCCTGCCTATGATTGGTGGTTAATTGAAAAGCTAGGTCTTTAGCTTCTAGTGGACTTCAAGAAAAGAGGAGAAGGCTCTGATGTGGTATGGGAGGCCGTCCTATGCTTTTGGAGTGATGCAAGATAACACCTGTCCTCCTGATCTGGTCTTGTGTATGCGTGGGATGTGTGCAAGTAGGAGTCTTGCGAAGCGGAGGTGTCAGGAGGGTTGGTGAAAGGAGATGCGCTTCTTCAGGTAGGAGGGGCCTATGTTGTGCAGTGCCATGAATGTGTGTGGGAGGAGTTTCAAATGAATATGTATGTGTACCGTGAGCCAGTGAGGGATGTGAGTTATGTCTGGGAGGTTGAGGATAAGTCTGGCTTCCAGGTTCTGGATGGTTTGTAATGTTCAAGTGAGTTTCTTGACTGTTTTTCTAGTGTTGCTTGGGAGCCATTTGAAGATATTTCTCAGCATCTTCAGGGTGTGAAAGCAGGATGCAGTGACAGCATTGACTTGTGCAGTTATGTTCAGTCTGCTTTTGAGGACTATTCCAAGGTTCCTGGCATGGGTGCAGGGTTTGGGTCCGAGGTTAATCAGCCATCAGTTGGAGTCCCATAGAGAGGTGTTGTTGCCAAAGATCACAATTACTATCTTGTCTGTGGTGAGCTTAAGACAGCTGGCTTTCATCCAGTTAGCGACTTCGGTCATGCAGGTGGTCAACTTGTTTCTTAGAGAAGGAGAATATGAGTTGCGTGTTGTCAGCAAAGGAGGGGATGTTGATGTGTGTTCGGATGATGTTAGCCAGAGGGATCATATATGCATTGCAGCGTAATATATGTGTTGAAGAAGGTGGGGCTTAGCGATGAATCTTGAGGCACTCCGCAGATGAGTTTGTGTGCTTCCAAGGAGTAATGTGAAATGCTGACAGCTTGTAAAATATATATCCTATATCTCCTTAAGCTTGTTAGAAATGTTACATCAAACACTAGATAAGACTAGGCAGTCAAAGGCATGGCTGATTTATAATTATTTTTTTGTGCTCAAAGCACAAGATCTCTAGATTAAAATGTGTCAGCTTCCTCTGAAAGGTTGAGGATACCCCATCGTGCCCAAAACCCCACTACCCTATGAGGATTTGGAATTCATTGTGAAAGAGTGGGTGAGTAACACACTTTATATGTGATGAAAGAAGCAGAGTCTGTAAAACATAGATCAGAAACTCCATAGAAGGCTTCTGTGGAGTTGGTAATTAAGCTTCCATTGTCCACAGAGGAATAATAACACTTATTGATGTGTTCTAGCTCTGGAATAGGGCTGTGATTTCAAAGGTCATTCTGAACGGTGGGGAATCTTACTTCACTAAAAACCTTGACTCCTTAAGAAAGGAGTCCACTGTAACTGTCTCTAGACTAACTGGTGCACTTTAGCATTCATGGTGGAATGTACAAATGTGGGTTTTTAAAGTTGGATCCAGAGTACAAGAGCTGCTTAGATCTCTGTAGAGCACGTTTGCAGACCATGTTCACCAGGCCCAGAGTGTATTCCATCTGAAATGTGGTGTGACACACAGTAATATCAAACATTCTTCATCAGGTCTGATGTAAACTGAGCATGTGATATATCAGGTGTCCAACATATCTCAGGTCTGTGCTATATTAGTAGTCTCAAATATATCAGGATTGAAATATTGACCCACTGAGAAACATGCAACACTGGTTCTTTTGCTTGATTAAGCACTTGAATGGGAAGGAGTTTTTGTACAATAACAAAGAACTGGCTTAACTTATCTTCACTTCAGTTGTCTACAGTGATGTATTATAACATGAAGCCCCCAAAGCATATATTCTCGCACCTGATTTAAGTATGAAATCTAGCAAGGCCTCAGAAATAACCTAACAAATTCAGGCTTCTTCTGATTTAACCACACCTGAAGATTTGTCCTAGTGCCACTGTCATTGAGTAGACCACTTAATTAATGCCCAACTATAAGCCTCTGAATGGTTCTGTAATGCAGTGGAGAGAGAATAAATGCTACCATGGGAGAGAACAGAAGTCACACTATACTGCCAAGATCTTTCAGGGAAATTAATCCCTTGTCTATAATGACATAGATCTTTCCTCACAATATGCAACTTTGGAGTCCCATTAATTGTCTGTTTTTTCACCTGTCTTGCCTGTAAAACCTTAGATTTCTCTCATTTTATATGAAACCCAAATTCCTGGAGAAGGTTTGAAGTTTGTTAACATACCCTTTGAGAGACTGTACATCATGAGACATGCATATTATACTATGCTGACAGACTATCACTGCCACCCCTGTGGCTAAAATGACCATTACTGCTGTTTTCCTTGACACCCTCCAGTTGTGCACAAAGATGAATACTCTTTCCCTTGCATTCAGGCTAAATGGAGGAGATATAGGAGGAGATATATCAACATATATTTTCAGCAAGAAATTAGGAGGTACCTTGCCAGCCTTACCACATCTGCAAATACCATCTCAAAAGGAGAAAGTCATTCAGCAGCACTGCCTAAAAGATGCAAAACCCCTACGGAACTGCTGTATCTGCATTGAAAATAGGCTGGAAGAGGAGCTAGTGCCTCAAATGAACTTAGAAAAACAGTCAATGACAATGTCCTCTGTATAGAAGCCTTTACCCTCATAGGGCTGGTGTAAGGGCCAACAAATGTATCCATTGTTTACTCATGGAGATTGCAAGATGCAGCACTTTAACCACTAGACTAGATTCCAGTGATGACATTGACTCCTGATCTCGTGACAGGATAGGAGTTCTCAATTTGTTTCTTCTGACATGCCCAGTGTGAGGGTTTGCAAACTGCCACCAACCTTTTCCAGTTTGTTTTTTTATTGAAAGGATAACTTTGGTACATCTTGTCAACTGAGAAGACAAAGACCCACTTCAAATTTTGGTCCAGGTCTTCCGGGGTCATGCAAAAGGAAAGAAAAGCTACAGAAATGGCTTCTTTCACTATTTGACTGAGAGCATTACCAACTGGTTGAAGGCATGCGAGGTCCTGTACATGAGATCTACTGCAACTAGCAAAGCACAGTGACAAGAGGCCATCACTCTGTGCTTGTGTTTTTCCTAGCCTCCTCCTTTGATCACCCACAGAAGGGAAGCATGGTGGGAAATTAAGTTTTTATATGGCTTTTCTGGATAATTATAGAACTTTTCCAGCTCTCAATATAGCAAATAAAATAGAACATAAGGGAAGCCTACAGTCCTCCTATTTAATTATGAAAGTGAATATTTATACTATGAATATTATGTTTCAATAAAAAAAATATAACTTTTTTCTACCAGTGCTTTGCACCCCCCCCGTCACCCTCCATAGTCTTGCTGCCTCTTCCCAGGCACCCTCTTGTTGCTTGTTTTGAAATGCAACACTAGTGAACATTGTGCTCCTTGCGTAGCATGCATCTGCTTTGTGTTCTCGTTTACAATTAGACAAGGTCTTCTTTTCACACTGGACAGTTTTGATCAAACTTAGGAAATTAAATAAAAGAATCTGAATCTGCAAAACATCCTGAAAATCTCTCATTACAAAAAATGTAAATCCTTCCCTTCGCAATTCTATGGTTTTTCAAAAGTGTGTGTATTAAGAAGCTAATTGCACATAATTGCACTTACTGTAAGAGAGGAGTTGTAGGTACTAGTTGTGCTGATTGTGTTCTCTGCTTGTGACACACTCATCAGCACTGCTGCTCTCCTTGGCTGTCCATCTTTCCCAGCCAATACTGGATAACTGCAGTTACAGGTAATTCTCTTGCCTCTTTCTGCACTTCTCTTCCTTCTTTCTGCACTTCACTTGCACCCCTCCTGCCTTTTTCTGTACCTCTCTTGCCTCTTTCTGCACCTCTCTTGTCTCTTTCTGCACTTTACTTGCTTCTTTCTGTACCTCTCTTGCCTCTTTCTGCACCTCTCTTGCCTCTTTCGGCACCTCTGTTGCTTCTTTCTCCATTTCTCTTGCCTCTTTCTGCACCTCTGAGTTAGAGGTAGTTTTAATCCCCCTGCCCTAATATGTACTAGTGCCTTACAGGGGAGGTCATGCCAATCACAGGGGTACCTCAACCCATAGTGTACCCTAGTGTATGTAGGTGTTTTCACTGTATTCTAAATGTCTTTCAGCATAGCACTGGCTCCGGGCCTGGTTAGTCCGAGTCAGTTACCACCAGTACCAGTCAGCAAAAAGTTGCAAGAGAAAGGCAGAAAGAGGCAACAGAAGTCCAGAAAGAGTAAGAAAGGTGCAGAAAGAAGCAAGAGATATGCAGAAAGAACCAACAGAGGTGCAGAAAGAGGCCTTGTTGCAAAGTCATCTGTACCTCACCGCAGAACCCTCTGTCTCTCCCCAGACCCCACAGCGCCCCCTCATTATGTTCTTAGCTGCCTCCCTGTATCTCATCCCCCCTCTCTCTTCTCAGCCATATATAGTGCTAGAAGCACTTTTATGGTTTGACACCACATGATGACCTTTGACTACCATCATTTTAATTGGTATCGTTCATAGATTCACATGCCTGAATCATTCCCCGTCGTCGAAGTGGGAGTCCCACGGTACATATAACAAAGTAGTAAATAGTAAATTCCATAGGCTATCATGGAGGTAACCATGTATTCAATAGCCTATCAGCCTCCTTTTACAAAAAGGACCAAACTCAAAACACGACCAATCAGCAACCAGCACCCTCTAGAACCTTCCCAAGAGAGGCTGAATCCCTCAGATTTTCCAGCACAAGTGTAGTTAGTACTGTAATGCAGAGGAGCCTCTCCGGGGAGGAGGGTGGGCTGCATGTGAATCTATGAAAGATACCAATACTGGATAACTGCAGTTACAGGTAAGTAACTTATTTCTTATCCAGTATTGGGGTATCTTTCATAGATTCACATGCCTGAATCAGAATAGTAAGCAGTTCTGTATATATATATATATACATATATATGTGTATATAAATCTATATATACATCCTTCTAGCAAGCACTCAAGTGGACGGTGGATAGTGCTAAAATACCCTTAATGCAATGTTGATATTTAAAAGTAATGGCCTGAATACTAAACAATGTTATAATGCATAGATTATTGACACCACTTAAGGAAAAAAAAACAGAAACAGATATATATACATATATACCTAATCTGTGACATCTTTCTAATAAGTCCTCCTTTACTGAAATAGGTTCCGTAGCACTGCTTGTCCCACGGATGCGTCGGCACGCTGTGAAGACTCCAGGCAGTAATGCTGCGTAAACGTGTGCGTTGTTTTCCACGTTGCAGCTCTGCAGATCTTTTCAAGTGGTACTCCGGCAAACAGAGCAGCTGATGTGGAAACTGCCCTGGTGGAGTGCGCTTTTACAGTCCTTGATAATGGTTTGCCAGCCTTGTCGCGACAAAATTGCACTAATATAGGCAATGTACTTTATATCAGGAACTCAGAGTTTTACCAAGACTTGCTCTGATGACATTTCGGTTTTTGTCCCTCCACCATTGAACAATAATAGAAGGTCTGATGTAGAGATACTTACAATTTTATAGTAAAGTGCTATTTGAAGGTGAAATATCATTGGTCCAACTCCATGAGGCGAGTTCCATGTAACCCAGACATCTGGGTACTTCTGTTCGTAGTTTTATACTGTTTATTTATTTTTAAAGTAATCGTTTGTAGATATATATATATATATATATATATATATATATATATATATATAATATTATATGTATATCTAGTGGTAGCCCTGGAGAAGTTGGATTAGAACTAATTGTGTTGGCAACAAGAAAAAGATTAATTGACATACAATCAGTTTCAATGACATGAATTATTAATAAATCAGTGGTTATATTCCTACATCGGATCTTCTTGCAAGTTGTTCAGATTTGATAAACTGATCTCGTTAATGTGATTAATATGTTCTTCACTAATGATTCAGGCTGATGACCTCATCCTGTGCCCCCAACTTTTTGCCCAATATTTCTTCCTTCCTCTTTCTGCACATGTCCTACCTCTGTAGGCATAGTTAGAAATTCGCATTTAAAAAACCTTAGAAATTCACCATAGGTTTCAGGGACGTTATAGTTAGAAATTAGCATTTAAAAAACCTTAGAAATTTTCTGATAACATCATCCATGTGATCCTCTGATGCACCTCCTCACAGCCTAATATAACCTTTGATACACCCACTCTAAAATACAGACTGCCATTTTCGACTGTATGGGCGAGTGAGTGGATGTGTGTGTAGACCTAGGAATCAGTGAGTGGGTATGTAGTAACTGGTATTGGTGTGTCTATGGTTTCGAGAATGGCAGTCTGTATTTTAGAGTGGGTGTATCAAAGGTTATATTAGGCTGTGAGGAGGTGCATCAGAGGATCACGTGGATGATGTCATTTGAGATGTCATCACTGATGTCATCAGTAATGTCACTGACCATGTCATGAGTGATGTAATATGTGACGTCCTTAGCAGTGCATTGCGGGGGCGCGAGTTATACTTAGCTCAACTAACTAGAACGGCCGAATTTCTCTGGTTTTGTACGAGTGAAATGTCCAACTAACTATGACGTCCCTGAAACCTGTGTTTTTTTCTGTGAATTTCTAAGGTTTTTTAAATGCTAATTTCTAACTATAACATCCCTGAAATCTATGGTTTTTTAGTGAAAATATATATATATATATATATATATCAAATAAAACAACAAATAATAATATTACATATATTTAAACAATAATAAAAAATAACTAAACTACGTAAAAAATAGACATACTATTTCCACTCCAGTCTGAGCAACAGTGGGGAAAGCGTTTGACTCTCGAGGGGTAAAATTTATCGTTCCCACTCCAGTCTATGCAACAGTAGGGAAAGCATTGGACTCCAGAGGGGTAAAAATGTACTATTGCCACTCCTGTCTATGCAACAGTAGAAAAAGTATTTCAGTTCAAAAACATAACCTATTTTAATAACTCTATTAATTAACTAGATATATAAATATTAATATCAAAATGTAATATATAAATTTTAAAAAAAGAAGAAATTAATTATTTGAAAAATGATAATTCATTTAACATTTACAATTTTGTAATTAATTTATTATTAAATTAAAATTCCACATTATACTCCCACAAACATGGCAACACGCAATTAAAATAAATAAAAAAACAAATAACACTATTGACATATTAAGTGATGTATAAAATAATTATTAATAAATGATTACATATTTGTTAATTATTTATAATTGAATTACTTTCGACCTTATTTGCCTGCAAACACAATACAAAGATAATTAATAAACTATTTATATATTTATTAGTTAATTGAATATTTAATTTAACATTAATCATTAATTATTACTTAATTAACTTCCCACCCTATACCCCTACAAACAAAACAATCCACACCTAAAATATCATGTACAAAATATAATTACACAATTTAGATAATTATCAATTGAATAATTAACATTAATTAAAAATTAATTAGACCTAATTTACTTTGCACCCTGTGACCCTGAAAACTTCACAACACGCTATGACACTATAAATTACTATTACGAATTAAATTAAAAAGTATAAACAACTTAAAATTGAAAACTATAATTTAAAATAATTATTAACAACAATTACACATTATATAACATATACAATTGAAATATGAACTAAAACACATACAGATTAATTAAAAATGATATTTTTCACAATATTATTACAAACAAAATAAAAAACACGGATATTCTTGTAAACAATATTACTTAACTAAAAAAACTAGATTTATGTTCACGATATTTCTGCTTCACGTTATTAAAAACTCAATATTTCTGTGGATCGATATTAATGATCCGATATTATGTCCAAATACCATATCCACCTAAGTATAAGATTACTTCCAGAGAACATATATATATATATATATCGTAGCTCCTCAGTTTTTCACCTCCTTCGTGCACTCGCAAACGGGTGCTTTCTCACGGGCGGTGTACCCGCAATTATGCAAGCTTCCAACCTCACATTCTCCTTCCGAACGTAAAGAAAAGCACTCACGGGGGCGAGTCCAACGTTTTATTTCATGGACTCACAGCAACCAGACGCGTTTCGACAGTCGCCTTTTTCGATGGTAATCAGGCGCGCCGGAAACGGCCATCTTTTATGTTAATTACTTTCATTACACCAACAATCTGAAAGAGACACGTTAGTGACAGATTCCTTACCTTAGAATATCCCCAGGCGTCAGGCTGGATCCGGAAAGTTTTTTTCGAATGCCCATCAGTGGGCTCAATTAATTATTTAACAGTATATAACTGTGTATGAGCTTTAATTAATAAGCGCATGAACGTGTATATATGTATATACTGAATTATTTATTGTGCACCTGATGAAATGAGGTAATCGCAATGATCTTTTGCACATTCCAAGATGGCTCCAATATGTGGAAAAATCTGTCCTTTCTCAGTGTTCACTAATGTTGGTGTAATGAAAGTAATTGACATAAAAGATGGCCGTTTCGGCGCGCCTGATTACCATCGAAAAGGCGACTGCCGAAACGCGTCTGGTTGCTGTGAGTCCATGAAATAAAAACGTTGGACTCGCCCCCGTGAGTGCTTTTCTTTACGTTCGGAAGGAGAATGTGAGGTTGGAAGCTTGTATATATATATATATATATTTTTTTTTTTTCCCCCACTGAAAAAACCAAAGGTTACAGAGACGTTATAGTTAGGCTCAGGTTTCATTCGTAGAAAACCAGAGAAATATAGCAGTTATAGTTACTCGCCCCCCGCAATGCACTGCCTTTATAAAAAAAAAAAAATGAGGAGGGGGACCCGTGCACCCCCTCTTCCTGAGCCGATTACGGCTCTGGGGTCCCCATCTCCTGGGGCCCAGCCTTTCCTTTTTTCTTTAACTTTTATTAAAATAACCGCGCTTTGTTTAATTTGGCAAGATATATCCCCCCTTTTTAATAAGAGACCCATGCAGCTTGAGTGAGTCGGGCTGGGCTGGACTGGTCTGGCATTTATGCGTTCATTATTTTCTCCATTCTTTTTTTTTTTTTAATAATTCTTTTTATTAAATACAAAATCGACAAAACAGGGTACATTGCAGAATATATAGATCGCATAACACAGCATTTGGAGTTTCCATAGATCTGTAAACATTTAGATAGCAGTTACATTGGGAATTATGGCGATGGTGGAATATCTTGTGTGGGCATAGCTGGGGGGTACAGATATCGCCTCGATAAGTGTTCCAGTCAGTCCATATTTGCATCCATTTCCGGGGACATCCGTGAGCTAAATAGACTGTTTTCTCTCTGAACATGCACCAATCCATGTCTCTTTCCCAGGCTGAGGTCGTTGGTGCATGTGCAGCTCCCCATAATTGTGCTATATTTCGTTATGCCACCATTAGGCCCAGTGTTACCCACAGGACGCGTTTGGTACTCAAGTCTGTGGGCTCCCATACGTTTAGAATACATCTCTTGGCCTCTGGACGGATGGTATGTGAGAGTACCTCACTAATAACCTTGTGTATCTTATTCCAGTATCGTTGGATGTGCTTGCATTCCCACAGAGTATGCATGAAGGTCCCCACACTACCACAATTTCTCTTGCAGGTCCCATCTCCATCTGCCCCCATTTTGACCAGCAGAGGCCCTGTTATATATACTCTATGCAATATCTTCAGTTGCACAAGCCTCAGTCTTGCAGATATAGCCAGTTCCCGCGGGGACGCTGTCGCTACTGTCCAATCTTCGGCGTCCATTAGTATCCCGTCCCTGTCCCATTTCGCTCTAAGCTCTCAGAGGACGTCTCCTGAATGATTGACTAGTTTTTTATATGTCAGTGATATGGTTTTGGTTGGGAGGTACCTGTCCAGTAATCTGTCTTCGAGAGGTGAGGCCTCTGGGGGGGTAATCCCTGCTGGGAGCGCTGCGTGCAATGCATGGTGGATTTGCCTGTATCTAAAGTGTTCTGTTGTAGCCAGGTCATATTCTTGTAGTTCAGCAAAAGATTTCGTGCCCCCCTTTACCCAAATGTCACCCACCTTCGAGATACCTATGAGGTCCCACTTGTTGAAACCTTTCGACTGCCACAAGTTTCCGAGTAGTTCTGACTCCCATAGGGGGGTTTCAAGCGTTAGTCTGCGGTCCCAACCCAGGCTTCTGTTGGCTGCCTGCCAGACCTGTACTGAGTGTTTGGTTTGGCCCGTCAGAAGTGTCCTCCCCCTGGTCGAGTAGAGCGCTCTATTATAATGTCCCCCAGGTAGTACCCATCGATCCATTGCATAGCCTGGATCATCCGGCCGGCAGTAGATGCCATGATTAATGGCGGCCAGATGAGCTGCCCAGTAGTATTTCCTGAGGTCAGGAAGTCCAAAACCACCATCGTACCAACCGAGATTAAGTTTAGTGAGTGCTATTCGGGGCCTCCCATTCCATAGTAAAGTCCTTTGCATGTTTTCAATGTCTTTAAAGTAGCTGGCAGGCACGGGGTCGAGGGAATTTTGCAATGCATATAAAAATCGGGGAAGGGACTTCATTTTAAACGGTGATGCCCTACCCAGCAGAGAGAGCGGAAGGGCCCTCCAACTCACTACATCACGCTTCAGGCTTTGCAGGGGGGGAAGGAGATTACTCTCAAAGCGACGTGCCGGTTCAGTCGTGATAAATATACCCAGATATTTAAACCCGAGCATCGTGATCTGGGCCGGGCATCCCCTCGGAAGTTTAGGGGGGGGGGTCCCTTGATCACATATATGGTCGATTTACTCCAGTTGATTGAGTAACCAGAGTATCTTCCAAAAACTGCGAATATGTCTAGAACCCTCGTGGGTGCTGCTGTGGGTGAGGCCAGGAAGAGGAGAATGTCGTCCGCATATAACGAAATGCAGTCTTCCCAGTAGTCGGCCCAACGCAATCCCCGCATCACTGGATCTTTACGGATCCATGACGCCAAGGGTTCCAGTGCTAGCGCAAAAAGGAGGGGGGAGAGCGGGCAGCCCTGGCGGGTTCCCCTACCCAGTTCAAATATGTCCGATTTCTTGTTATTGACGACCACTTGTGCCAGTGGTGCAGAATAAAGGAGCTGGACCCACTGGATGAATCGCGGCCCAAATCCCAGTTTCTCGAGGACTGCGAAGAGATAGGACCACTCGATGGTGTCAAATGCCATTGTGGCATCTAGAGATGCAATTATCGCCGCTTCTTGAATAGTGGGCACTCTACCCAGTACCCCGTGCACTCTACGTAAGTTGAGTGCGGTGTTACGTTTAGGCATGAAGCCTGATTGGTCTGGGTGAACTAAGCTACTAATCACCTTAACTAAACGGTTAGCTAGAAGTTTAGCTAAGATCTTTGGTTCCGCATTAAGTAGCGATATTGGCCTTTAGGAGGCACACTCAGTTTTGGGCTTACCCTCCTTGTGTATCGTCACTAGTGTCGCGATCCGCTGATCTTTGGGGAGCAGTCCCTGATCTCTACACTCCTCGTACATTTCTCGCAGGTACGGAGCGAGCTTGTCTGGTCGGAGCTTGTAGAGTTCAATTGGTAGGCCATTGGGGCCAAGAGCTTTCCCAGATCGAAGGTTCCTAATCGCCTGCGCTATCTCGTCATTTGTCAGGTTTCTGTCTAGGAGTGCGGAGTCGTCTGTCGAGAGGGTTGGGAGTGTAATGTCTCTGAGTAATTGCCGGGAGTCAGTTATTGTGTTTGCCACCTTTGAGCAGTATATATTGCTGTAGTGTTCTGCGAACATGTTCGCTATTGCCTGTGGATCAGTGATCTTCTGGCCAGATTTGTCATGTAGTTCGCGCACCAGCCTACTCGCAAGTTTTTTCCTGTCCAACCATGTGATGAGCTTCCCAGCCTTGTCCCCAAGGTCGTATATTCGTCCCTGCGTCTCGCGTCCCATTGCCTTGGCCCTGTCTGTCACTATTGCCCTATAGCTGTCTCTCTTGAGTTGTAAGACGTGGAGTTTATCCGGCGTCACCTCCCCAGCAAGGCCCCCTTCTAGCTGCAGGAGTTCTTCTTCCGCTGCGACTACTTCTTGTAATTTTTCCTTTCGCACTCCTGCTATTTGGGAGAGTGCCTGCCCTCTAATTACAGTCTTAAACGCTTCCCATAATGTCTGGTGGGAGCGTACCGTCCCTGGGTTTTCAGAGAAGTAAAGTTCGATTGTTTCTTGCAGCGCTGAGCGAACCTTCGAGTTTTGGAGATGCCAGGGGTTAATAGGGGCCACTCTACCCACCCTCTGCTGCCCAATCACGAAATGTGCCCATATGGGGGAGTGGTCTGAGATGCCTCTTGCCTTATGCCTTATTTCTAGTACCTGCTCAGTTTGGGACGCCGGAATCAATAGATAGTCAATACGTGATAGACTATTGTGTGCACCTGAGTAAAAAGTGTGTTGGATGCTAGTGGGGTGAAATGTTCGCCAAACATCAATTAGGCCCAGTGTGTCCAGGAAGTCTGGCAGCCATCGGTTCGAGGGACCCAGGTCTCTAGGTGGGTGGCGATCTAGCGTACCAGAGGCCACAGAGTTAAAATCCCCTCCTACTATCAGGAGGCCATCTGGGATCGAGAGGAGCATGGACCCTATGTCCTTAAAGGCGAGTCCCTGCAGGCCCGGGGGTACGTAGACGGACACCAAGGTCAAGGTTTTCCCTTCCCATTGCCCCGTGATGCCAATATATCTTCCCCAGGTGTTCGCCCATGTAGATGTAACCACCATGGGGAAGGAGTTCTTCAGCAGTATCCCTGTACCTCTCGAGCCCGTGGTGAAGCCTGAGTGAGCGGCCAGTCGGTATCCCCATCTATTGAGGCCTTACAAGCGTTACCCACCAAATGTGTTTCCTGCAGCATTACTACGTCTGGGGCGTGTCGCTTTATGTGTTGCAAAACTACACAGCGCTTGATTTTATCCCCCAGACCGTTGACATTCCAGCTCACCATTTTAATGCTTTTCTCCCATTGGGTGCTCATCAGGACCTACGTGTTTCCTCTCAAATAGTGCGAGTTTTTAATGGTACCTTGTCGATTCAATACAAACAAATAACAAATAAACAATCCCACCCAACAACCCCCCTCCCTGCTTCCCTGCACTCTGGGCTTGAACCGGCCCATCATATACTCAATGCAGAGTGCCTGTCGCCCAACACTTAACTAAAAGAAGAAACTGGGGGAGAACGAGGTATCCCGCCTCCCTCCCTCTCAATTTACTTTAAGACTTAAGTTCCCCCGGGGTCCAGGCAGTTCAAGGTGACAGCCCTGCTATTAGTCCAAGGTCTTCCAATGTACAATCATACCTGCAGCGATCTATATGAGTCCGTTTCCGGCAGGCAGTGATTAATGTGGAATGGGCTACCCCTTGGGCACCCCTTTGGGCCGCCGTTACCAGGTTTGGGCTGTCAGAATCAGCGAACACTGGATGTCTTTTCCGCTGTCTCCCGCCATCCATCGAGCCAATCAGCAGCTGCTTCTGGAAATTCGAAGAACCTAGTCTTTCCCTCGGCTTCAACTCGAAGACGGGCCGGGAACAGCATCGTATATTTCAGGCCCCTGTCTCGAAGTCTCTTTTTGACCTCTAAGAATGAGCGCCGTTGCTTCTGTACAGCCTGCGTATAATCCAGATAAAAGGTGATTTCTGAGTTTTCGTATCTGAGTGGCGGAGCGACCCTGGCAGTCTGTAGGATAGTGTCTCTGTCTCTATAGTTCAGTAGTCTGGCCAGTATCGGGCGGGGGGGACCGGGTTTCGGATGGCCCCCCGGCACCCTATGAGCTCTTTCAATCACAAATAGGTTGGAGAGGCCCTTGGGTTGTAGATGTGCTGTGATTACGTTTTCTACGAAGAGGTCTGTGGCTTGCCCTTCCGATTTTTCTGGCACACCTAGAATGCGCACATTGTTGCGCCTCGTGCTCCCTTCGTAATCGTCCAGCTTACTTTCGGTGACTTTACGGAATGCTTTTAGTTCTTGGATTTCATTTTGCAGCTGTGAGGTATCGTCCACCAGGCTCGCTGCTGTAATTTCCAGTTGTTTGACTTTTTCTCTATTCGTGGTGAGCTCGGCTCTGATGAGCGTCATTTCAGAGGAGAGGGTGTCCATCCGTTGTTCCATGGAGGTGCGCACCAATGATGTCTTTCAATGTCAGGTCTGGAGTCTCGCTTCCCGCCTCCCCTAGTTGTTTGTCCTTAGTCTGTCTCTGATCGGGCAGGTCGGCTTTGGGGCAGGTATAACGATCCAGTTTACTTTGTTGGGTCGTTCTTGTTCCTTTCATAGTTGCCATAATGAGATACGTGGGGTCGCAGGTTCGAAGTCCCAACGTCGGCGATATCGCTGCCGGGCTAGACCAGCTTCCACTGGAGCACCACAGAGGGGGGGGGGGGGTGGGAGGCAGCTGAGCGCGAAGCCGACTCCAAGCCCTCTACATGCAGCAACTGCAACGTGGAAACAGCCAGTCTCTGGGCGCAACCCTCAGCTCTCAGCCTTATTGTGTGTATGTAGGTTTAGGATGGCTGATTCACCAGCCGCCACTCCGCACCCAAAGGTCTGAATTTCAATGCAGGCTCACTCTCACGGTCCAGCCATAGGAGGGGGGGGGGGATTTCACTAGTCAGCCCCAGATCATTTGGGGCATGAGGGTTACTATATGAACCCTCACACCTGAACTCCGTCTAGTGAAAAGTCTCTGCAAGAAACTTGAGCGGATCTGGCGGAAAACCTACAATTTAGAGACAAAAAAATCCTACAGAACAGCTTTAAAAAACTTTCATAGACAAAAGCGTAAAGCTATAAGGGATTGTTAAAGATTTTACTAAACCAGATTCGATGCAAAGTAACATTGTACCCTCCGCTACATTATGTGAAGACCTTTCAGCGTTTTTTCATGAGAAAATTCAAACCATCTATTCATCATTTTCCCCCAGGGAACTATCTATTGCACCTCTGTCCCGTGCTTGCCCTCCTAATACCTGGTCAAATTTTAGACCCTTAAGTCCCGAAGTCTCTTTGACTTTGCTGGAAAAAACAAAATCAGGATCTCCACTAGACCCTTGTCCAGCAAGGTATTTTAAACTCTTGGCCCCACTACTTAACCCCAATCTAAATAGGATTTGGAATTCTTCCCTGGAAACAGGCATTTACCCTGCTGCCTGGAAAACTGCACTCGTTCAACCCATTCTTAAAAAAGAGGATGCAGATCCAGCGGATCTGAAAAACTTTAGGCCCATCTCCCTCCTGCCGGCACCTGCAAAAATCTTGGAGAAGGTAGTGCAGATACAGCTTTCTGAATTCCTGGAATCCAACAAACTTCTCCACGACTCACAATCGGGATTCAGGTCAGGATATAGCACCGAGACAGCACTGCGAGAAGTAGCTGAAACTGTCCGGGAGACCTTGGACATTGGGCACTGTGCAATGCTTGTGCTGTTAGATTTGTCTGCAGCATTTGACACTGTGTCACACAAGATCCTTTTGGATAGACTAAGACAACTGGGAGTCTCAGGGACCACTCTGTCTTGGTTTAGTTCCTTTTTAGAAGATCGATCCCAGAAAATTTTGCTGCACCCTTATATCTCGTCTCCACGTCCTATAGTCTGTGGAGTTCCCCAGGGCTCGGCCTTGAGCCCGGCCCTATTTAACATTTATCTCGCCCCTCTAGCCTCACTGATTGAACAGCATGGTGTAAGTGTCATCTCATACGCTGATGACACTCAGCTGGTGTTCTCCTTCAGGGAACACTCCGAGGCAGCTTTCACTAATTTTAAACAATGCCTGATTAACATCTCAGCCTGGATGACTGACAACTGTCTAAGGCGTAACACGGATAAAACCGAGGTTCTATTTTTTAACCAGCCATCCCCACCACCATCGGATCTATGGTGGCCATCTGAGCTCAACCCTCCCCCTCAGCCGGTGTCCTCTGCTAGAAATTTGGGTTTCAAGTTTGACTCTGCCCCTTCATGCAAGACTCAGGTAAACCAGGTCTCGTCCTCATGCTTCTGGAAAATGAAGTCCATACGAAGATTTCTCCACCTGTTGCCCATGCAATGTAGAAAAACAGTGGTCCATGCACTCATTACCTCACAGCTAGACTACGCAAATAGTTTGTACTCGGGTCAGCCAGACTACCTGATCAGGAAGTTGCAGACTATACAAAATGCAGCCGCTAGGCTCATTAGAAATATCCCGATACAACACCATATTTCCCCCCATCTGAGGAGCCTGCACTGGCTACCAGTAAAGAGGAGGATAGAATTCAAGGCTTTGACCCTAGCATACAGAGTAACCAGAGAAACGGGCCCACAATACCTCAGGAAAAGACTCCGCAAATATCTCCAGACAAGAAGCTTGAGATCCAATCATCAGGGCCTCCTAGTAATTCCCCGCTTTGCAAAAGCAAGGTTTGGTGGCCGGTCGTTCACAGTCAGAACCACTCGGCTGTGGAATTCCTTACCGGAACATCTTAGGAAGGCTAATTCTGAATCTGTTTTTCGTAAACTTCTAAAAACCTGGCTTTTTGGCCTTCCCTAAGCTTCTGTAGCCTGTGGCAACTTGCTTCTATTTCCTGTATCCGTTAGCGCAGGGACACCTCCGTTGGAGGTAGCTGTGCGCTCTACAAGCTCCAAATTAAATTAAATTAAAATATCGCATTTGCTTTACTTCAGCACTCGGAGTCAGCGGGCCGATCCTCACAGCGTGCAGCTCTTCAGTTGTATTTCGCCCCGTAAACGGTTCCAGCCGGACCCGTACAGTGCTGGGAGCTCACTGCTCCTCGGAATGCCAATGCGCCACGCAGCATCTCCACCGCGGCGGCCCGCTCCTCTGCTTCTTGTCCGCTCCCCCGCCCCCTTTTACTGCGACGGCTCAGTTTCCGCCGGTGGGCCCATCCACTGTGCGTTACCTGTAAGCCTGGGCCTCGAGATGGTCAGTTCAGGCTAGACACTCCGCAACGTTGCAGCGGAAGCCGATTTGGGAGACCGCTCAATCCGAGGAATGCCTGCCGCTCGCCATCAGTGTTCTTCAGGCTGGATATTCACGCAAGGTCCCGGCTTTTGCAGCGGTGGAGGCCACAATCGACGGCGCCTCTAACTCCGGCTCCCGAGGTCCTCCGTCTTCGGGGATAGGAGTGATGTATTCAGCGGCGTTTCTGGATCTGGCCTCGGGGGGTCGGATTTATGTGTCGGATAGGCGGTTATAGGGAGGGTGTCGCGGAGCTACCTCAGGCAGCGGCCATCTTTACCGCGTAGCCACGCCTCCATTTTCTCCATTCTTGAATGAAGAAAAGCCACACACTAAGCAACTTAAGGTCTTCAGCTGAGCTGGCAGTGATGGAAGCTCTCCTCAGATAATTAAAGTGTGGTGGGTTTAGCTTGGTGTTGCCTGAGTTGTTTTATAATCATCTTATTGTATTTTAACTCTTAATCCATAGCCCATTTCTAAACATATTGTTTATTGTTATTTCGCCCATTGATTTTTACTTTTACTTTAAGTATGGGAAAAATGAAGCTCATAGGCAAAGCAGGAAGGTCTAAATCCCCAGAAAAGCCACAAGGTCAGACCCAGACTACACTATTAAAGTTTATATCAGGAGCAATAGGGGCTCTAGAGAAAGAAAACAAGTTACTTACCTGTAACTACAGTTATCCAGTATTGGTATCTTTCATAGATTCACATGCCTGAATCATTCCCCGTCGTCGAGATGGGAGCCCCACGGTAAAATACAAAAGTAGTGCCATAGATAATAAATAGGCTAACAGAGGCCAAGGGCCCAACATTAGTAGCCTATCTGCGTCCTTATAGGAAAAAGGACTAAAAATGAACTCCAACCAATCAGCTACAAGCACCCTCTAGAACACTCCCAGCAGAGGCAAGTTCTCCTCAGATTTTCCGAGCACAAGTGAGAATTAACATAAATCACAGAGAACTAACTCTACTGGGAGGAGGGTGGGTGCATGTGAATCTATGAAAGATACCAATGCTGGATAACTGTAGTTACAGGTAAGTAACTTGTTTTCTTATCTGGTATTGGGGTATCTTTCATAGATTCACATGCCTGAATCAGAGTAGCAAGCAGAACCATTACTGTACTGTTGTTTGCGGATGGCAGGAGACATATAATTGTAAACTCCCAGTATACCTTCGAGGTTTCAAACATTGTTATGACCACATAGCAAACTTATAAAGGTCTAAAAAGTTGTTGCTATAAACATAAAGCAAATTGTACAATTAAAAGATATACAAACTATGGCTTATGTCCCTATATCCATATATATATATATATTCACTGAAAAAACCATAGGTTTCAGGCACGTTATAGTTAGAAATTAGCATTTAAAAAACCTTAGAAATTCACTGAAAAAACCATAGGTTTTAGGGACAGTTATAGTTAGTTGGACATTTCACTCGTACAAAACCAGTGAAATTCCCCCGTTATAGTTAGTTCAGCTAACTATAACTCGCGCCCCATAATGCCCTCTGATGACGTCACATATTACATCACTCATGACATGGTCAGTGACATCACTGATGACATCTCAAATGACATCACTGATGACATCATCCATGTGATAATTTGATGCATCTTCTCACACCCTAATATAATGTTTGATACACCCACTCTAAATTACAGACTGCCATCCTCAAAACCATAGACACTCCAACACCAATAACTATATACCCACTCACTGATTCTTAGGTCTACACACACATCCACTCACTCACCCGTACAGTCACTCATACTTATGGTCACTCAGTACAGGACTATCATATGCACTCATACACCTACATAGACACTCACACACCGCCACTCATCCATAGAGGTACTCACACACCTAGTCAGTCATGCAAATAATTAGAAAGGCGTATTGAAGAATGAGTGGGTGTATAAGTGTCTGAATGGATGATTTAGTAGGTGCGTGACTGACTCTATAAGTGAGTGATTAAACGTATCTTACTGAATGCATGGGTTAGTGACTAAACTGTGTGAATGTCTGTATCCGTCTGTGTTGCTGTGTAAGCGGCTGCATGGGTTTGTGAATAGCTACATGAGTGTCTATATGAGTTATTGATTGGTTGTCTGAGTATCTGTATGGGTGCCTGAGTGTTTGTGTGGGTGGGGTGTGTGTGACTCTGTGCATAGATGTGTGAGTGGGTGATTCACTGGGTGCATGGTTTCAAGAGTGCATCTGTGATGGACTGTATGGGTGGGTGAGTGTGTGTATGGGTGTGTTAGTGAGTGAATGTATATCTCAGTGGTACATGTGTGAGTAACTACATATGTGAAAGGCAGTATATATGTGTGTTGGAGTATATAAATGGCTATAAGTGAGAGTGTGTGATTGTGAGAGTGGCTGTATGGATGAGTATGTACTTGTATCAGTGATTGTATAAGAGCGTAAGAATGTGCTAGTATTTGTATGAGTAAGTGAGCTGGTGTGTGTATAACTGTATAGGTGAGTAAATGGCAGTGTGATTAATTATTTGCATGACTGACTAGGTGTGTGAGTACCTCTATGGATGAGTGGCGGTGTGTGAGTGTCTATGTAGGTGTATGAGTGCATATGATAGTCCTGTACTGAGTGACCATAAGTATGAGTGACTGTACGGGTGAGTGAGTGGATGTGTGTGTAGACCTAAGAATCAGTGAGTGGGTATATAGTTATTGGTGTTGGAGTGTCTATGGTTTTGAGGATGGCAGTCTGTAATTTAGAGTGGGTGTATCAAACATTATATTAGGGTGTGAGAAGATGCATCAAATTATCACATGGATGATGTCATCAGTGATGTCATTTGAGATGTCATCAGTGATGTCACTGACCATGTCATGAGTGATGTAATATGTGACGTCATCAGAGGGCATTGCGGGGGCGCGAGTTATAGTTAGCTGAACTAACTATAACGGGGGAATTTCACTGGTTTTGTACGAGTGAAATGTCCAACTAACTATAACTGTCCCTAAAACCTATGGTTTTTCAGTGAATTTCTAAGGTTTTTAAATGCTAATTTCTAACTATAACGTGCCTGAAACCTATGTTTTTTTCAGTGAATTTCTAATGTTTTTTAAATGCTAATTTCTAACTATAACGCGCCTGAAACCTATGGTTTTTTCAGTGAATTTCAAAGGTTTTTTAAATGCTAATTTCTAACTATAACGCGCCTGAAACCTATGGTTTTTTCAGTGAATTTCAAAGGTTTTTTAAATGCTAATTTCTAACTATAACGCGCCTGAAACCTATGGTTTTTTCAGTGAATTTCAAAGGTTTTTTAAATGCTAATTTCTAACTATAACGCGCCTGAAACCTATGGTTTTTCAGTGAATTTCAATGGTTTTGTAAATGCTAATGTTCAAGTATAATAGTACTTATACATATGTTTTTTGTACTCAATTTCTTGTTTTTTTTTAACTGTTTATTTGTAAATATATATATTTTTTTTAAATTATATACTTTTCTGAAATCTGTAAAAAAAAAAAAAATTTAAAAAGTAAAACTGAAATATAGTATAATTATTTTTTTTAATGTTTTTATTTTTATATTTATTTTATGTTCTTTTTTGATTTATTTATTTTTTTATAAAATTTTTAGGAGTCGCGCACCGAAAGTGTACCTAACACGGCGGGTGCGCGTATTTGAGCCGCCATTTTGGAAAAGTCGTGAAGGATCCGCGTATGGTATGCGACGGGTGCGTGTTTTCCAGTTACGTGATATACGTATAATATAACGTGTTGTGCGCGCTTGGTATGCGACCGGTCCGCGATTCCTACTCCAGCGTCTTCGCGACACATGCGCATTACAGTACGCAACGTTTGCGCGGTGGCGGGTCCCGCGTGACGTCATAAACGTGCCTGGGTGCGCGACTTCCGCGAAAGTTTTTATATTCTAAAATGATATCTATGTGTCTTTAATGTACATATTAGGGCAAGAGATTACCTAAGGTATTGATAAAAATAATATACTTCTACTTGTAATAAAGTTATATTACTTTTAAATATATTTTCGCTGAGTCGCGTCGGGTGCGTTCTTCGTGCGCGCTGGGTGCGCGCATCCCAGGTGACCTTAAAAAAAAGGATTTGATTGGTTCATAATATTTCCCACTGTAACTATTGAAGGACCCCACCCATTTTAATTATTCTGTTTGGAGCAGTTGATGAGAGACATCTCTTCTCCTTCCAGAGCTTGTTTTGGATTTTATTTGGTGTTCTTTGATTTTTTTTGGTGTTGCTTAAAAACTGAACAGTTGCAATGGCATCTGAGCAGCAGGAAGTTCACCTTTCTTCAGATGAAGAAGTGTTGGAGGAGGCACCACCAAAGAAAAGACTGGAATCAGTGGTATGGAAGTTTTTTACGTTTCCTGCAGGAGAAAAGAAAGTAAATGCAAGGAAAGTCACGTGCAAGCTGTGTGAGAGGGTCCTGTCAAGAGACAGTGACAAAAAATATTCATGCGGCACAGCTAGCATGTACAAGCACCTGCGCACTATCCATCCCCGTAATCTTGCTCGGGAAGAACTAAAAAGAGCAAAAGAAAATCCAGCACCAGGTGTTGCAAGCACTTCAGGAGGCCTGAATTCGCCTTTCTGGAGCAGCACTGCTTTAAGTGCAAGACGGTCATCTGTTATGGCAAGCAGTCGGTGGAGGCTGTTTGTGCTGCCCAAAGAAACCACTGTTGTTAATTTTTTGTTTGTTTTTGGAATGATAATTAATTCCAAAAGTTACCTCTTTACTTTGTTCCTTTTTTTGTTCAGTTTTTTAAAAAACACCCAAAAAAATACAAAATTGTTCAAAAAATACAAAAAAATACAAAAGAAAAAGAAGAAAAAAAAGTTCTTGTCAGAACTACCTTATCTGGTTAAAAAAAGAAAAATAATTGCATGTTAATGTCTGAAAGTTTGCTTGAATATATGTGTAGAGTATGATTGACTGAAAGAATGCATTAGTGGTGTATGGTGAATTTATAAGGGGTTAGGTATTGGTGGAGTGATGGGATAAGAACATAGTGCTGGATGGGTGATTGAGGAAGTGCATGGGAGTGACAGGAGGAATCGTAGGCTGCATGGCTAGTACCTTAGTATTTACAAGAGTGTTCCAATAGTATGTATGTGGTTAGAGGTCTGCATGCATAGTGTATAGAATGTTGTAGGTGTACTTGTGTTAGTGCCTAGGCCACTCTGTAATGACATCACTAGTAATTGGAATGATTACAGTGCTGGAAGCAGAGTGCATGGTCAAGTTATAAGTGGTTAGGTATTGGCGGAGTAATAGGATAAGTAGATAGTGCTGGATGGATGATTGAGGAAGTGCATGGGAGTGACAGGCGGATTGCTAGGCTGCATGTGTACTAAGTGGGTATTTGCAAGAGTGTATCAATAGTATGTATGTGGTTAGAGTTCTGCATGCATAGTGCACAGAATGTTGTAGGTGTACTTGTGTTAGTGGCTAGGCCACTCTATAACGACATCACTAGTAATTGGAATGATTACAGTGCTGGAAGCAGAGTGCATGGTCAAGTTATAAGTGGGTAGGTATTGGCGGAGTGATGGGATAAGAAGATAGTGCTGGATGGGTGATTGAGGAAGTGCATGGGAGTGACAGGTGGATTGCTATGCTGCATGGGTACTAAGTGGGTATTTGCAAGAGTGTATCAATAGTATGTATGTGGTTAGAGTTCTGCATGCATAGTGCAGAGAATGTTGTAGGTGTACTTGTGTTAGTGGCTAGGCCACTCCATAACGACATCACTAATAATTGGAATGATTACAGTGCTGGAAGCAGAGTGCATGGTGAAGTTATAAGTGGTTAGGTATTGGCGGAGTGATAGGATAAGTAGATAGTGCTGGATGGGTGATTGAGGAAGTGCATGGGAGTGACAGGCGGATTGCTAGGCTGCATGTGTACTAAGTGGGTATTTGCAAGAGTGTATCAATAGTATGTATGTGGTTAGAGTTCTGCATGCATAGTGCAGAGAATTTTGTAGGTGTACTTGTGTTAGTGGCTAGGCCACTCCATAACGACATCACTAGTAATTGGAATGATTACAGTGCTGGAAGCAGAGTGCATGGTGAAGTTATAAGTGGTTAGGTATTGGCGGAGTGATAGGATAAGTAGATAGTGCTGGATGGGTGATTGAGGAAGTGCATGGGAGTGACAGGCGGATTGCTAGGCTGCATGTGTACTAAGTGGGTATTTGCAAGAGTGTATCAATAGTATGTATGTGGTTAGACTTCTGCATGCATAGTGCAGAGAATGTTGTAGGTGTACTTGTGTTAGTGGCTAGTCCACTCCATAACGACATCACTAGTAATTGGAATGATTACAGTGCTGGAAGCAGAGTGCATGGTCAAGTTATAAGTGGTTAGGTATTGGTGGAGTGATAGGATAAGTAGATAGTGCTGGATGAGTGATTGGAAAAGTGCTTGGGACAGACAGGAGGATTACTAGGCTGCATGGGTAGTAACTTAGTAAGTAGCTGGTTAGAGGTTTATATAGATAGTGCATAACTGAATGTTGTACTGCATAGATAGTGTTTGGATTACTTAATCTTACCTTTACAGTAGTAGATATAAAATTTTTCTAAACATTTTTTGTAGTTGTTTTTTATAAATAATTTTTTTTAAATTTCGAACTTTAGATTTATGATCTGTGAAAGAGAAGAAAAAATACAGTTATAATGTATAATATTATAATTTTATAAACACAACATAATGTAAGCATAATTTAAATTATTTAGTTTGCCTTTTTTGCTGTTCTCAGAATATATTGAATTTCACTATAAATAGTGATTTCAATGTTACTCATCACAACAGCGGGCAAAAAAAACAATCAAGGAGATTGTTTAAAAAAAAAACAAATCTGTGTCAAAAATATTTTCAACATAGTGAACTATCTCTGCACATTGCATAAAAATAACATCCTCAATAACATAGCATATAATACAAATCACACATATATAAAATGGTTCTTTGTAAGAGAATTTTGTTACTACAAGATAAAATAAGCAAAACAATAAGTCAATCAATAATTCTTCATAATTTCCATATACTCTAAATGATGTTCTTTAAAATATATGGTGTCAGAATATCCCAGAAAAAGGGCTTAATTCACATTAATATCTTTCCTCTAGGCCAAATGATATTCCTGAAATCCTTTATACTGAAATTGTCCAAAGTAATCGTATTAATACAGTTTAACATATTCCCAATAGGCCGAATTATGTTCTTTGAACTTTGGCTTTAAGAATATTAGGTATGAATTTGGTAATTCGTTCGGCAAACGATATTTAAAAAGTAAATGAGCATCATTACAATATGTCCATCCTTTATTGCATTTTAAATAGACAGTGTAATGTCCAGATGTTGTAGAAGGTCCATTGTGGAAAATAATTGCTACTGCTACAAAAGTTCTTCCTGATATTGATAGTTGACTTGCTACAAAATTTTTAATTAAAGTTTCCAATTTTCTTCCATCAGCTGTACAACGTTGTATCATTAAAATTATATATTGTCCAAATTTTTCTATAAATAGTGTTGATAACATTTCTGATTTGCATTGCATACACTCCATGTTTTGATTTGCTGCTTTAACTAATTTGTTGAAAGACACTGTTTTACAGTCTGGTATTGTTAAATATATAAATCTTTCAGTGTCTGTTAGTGGTAGAAGTAAACATACAATTTTCACATTGATGTTCCCATTTATAACGAAGTCCAAATAGATTTTCAATTTGTATTCCTTCCTCTTCTAATACTGCAAGCATATACATTAGAAATTCCTGAGCATCTTGTTGCACATTCTGTGTAAATTGCGTAGAACCAAAACATATATCCAAAAGTTTCCGAATATCTGAAACACTTTGTATTTTACTTTTATCAGTTCTCAATTTTTCAAAAATAGAACGCAACAAGGAACAAAACCTTTTTTCATGATTTTCCATAATTTGCTGCAGATATTCTAGAAAAAATACAACATTTACCACTACATTAGCATAGCAGTTGATACCTGAGCTATTTTCTAACTGATATCCGACAATCTCTTCAATACTGTCCTTTTTCTTTTTGCTTGGAATTTCAACATTATCCTGATTTTTTTCTTCTCTTTAACTTCACTACAGATATTCTCATACCTTCTTTTTCGACCTACTACACGCTTTTCATATACAGGATATTCACCTAAATTGGGAGCATACAGTCTCCTTAACCGATTATACTCTCTTACACAATTTACATCTGCACTAATCTTTCTCTCATCAAAATCAATCAAATGCAATCCAGATAAAGTTCTGACTCGGGACAAAGCAACATATGCCATACCCTCTTTAAATACGGTACTTCCAATGTTTACCAAAGCACTGTCTACACTTAAACCTTGAGATTTATGAATAGTCACTGCATATGCCAAAGAAAGAGGAAACTGTTTTCTCCGAACATACAAATCTTTAACAAGCAAAAAACGAACCGAACAACGACCAATTTGTTTTACTTCTTCAATTTGATCAAATTTGATTTTTGAAAAATTCAATTCCATCTCTATTTTGATAATTAACAAAATCAACAACTTTACCCATTGCACCATTTACTAAACCTTTTTCCACATCCAAATTACGCCGTAAAATAACGCGACAGTTTACACATACATATAAATTCTTTTCTAAACCAGCAGTTTTAGATATAGATTTTTCTAAAGAATCCAATTTTGTTTTCAGTTTTTCTGTCAAAATAATAGTAATTTGTTCATGCTCTATTTTATCAATGGCTTCCATTTTTATTATTTCTTCATTTTCCAGCTTTAAAAGTTCGTCATTGAATGTACAACACTCTCGCAGTGTTGGCATGAGGCAGATGATAGATTTATTTTCTGCAATCTTTTTGTATATTTTTGCAGGAACTATATTTTCATTTGGAAACAAGTTGGTAAGTAGACGACTTTGCAAAGCTTGTTTGCCATGTTCTGTCAATACTCCAATTCGTATATCTTGAAGAATGGTTCCATAATCTTCATCATTTGCTTGTCGCATATTTTTAATGAGTTCTTTGTACTCAAAATATGACCAAATGTTAACGTTTCCAACACTTCCCAACGACTTTCTGGTGTCTTCGTGCACTAGCGTTTTAAATACTGGTTGCCCTTTTACCGGAGTAAGTTGCAGTAGATCACCAAAAACTATCACATGTTTTCCTCCAAATAAGACATCGTATTCTGTTTTTAAAATTTGCTGCATTCTTAAATGCACAAAGGCAAGCATTAAGTTTGAGACCATGCTCACCTCATCAATAATTAGAAGTTTCATTTTCTTTAGCACTCTTGAAACTTCATAACAAGCTTCTCCAGATAGCTTGTGATATTCCAATTTATTTTCATGTTCCACACGTAGCATTTTTAAACGATGTAATGTAATTCCTTTAATGTTGTGTGCTGCCAATCCAGTTGGAGCAGTTACAACACAAGACAAATGTGAGTCAGTTATTTTCTGTAGATAAGTGGTCAAAACTTTAATCAAGAAACTTTTTCCTGTGCCAGCTTGACCACTGATATACATTCGGATAGGTTGAAATGATGTGCATGTGCATTCTTTCTTTTCACGAAGAAAACCATGGTCGATCTGTTGTGTAACTTGCTGATATATTTGTTTCTGTTCAATATTTAGTTGTTCTTCCAAGTTTTCTAAGTCCATAATATCTTCTTGAGCTTGATGCATTGCTGTTTCCACTTCATTCATGGCGATTGCTGCTTCATTTTCAAGAATTGGTTGTCCTAGTGGATCTTGACTCAGGGGAGCAGAACTTTGACTGTCTTGAGAACTGTCTCTAGCAATCTCAGCTGCAATAGTAGCTTCTTGATCAATTTCTTCATTCAACATTTTGAGATAATTTGCAAAAACTGGGTATTCAATGCTATCTTTACATGCATTGAAAGAATCTTCATAGCACTGAAAATCTCCAAGTAATTCTAATTCTGTACGCCAAGGCTTGAATAGTTGCAAAAGTGCTAAATAGTAAAATGTCTCTTTTATCAGCAGTATCACAACTCAGTTTTCTGTGATTAATCAGATTTCCTTTAGTATGTTTCACCAAACATCCTTCTGAACCAATCACTGCATATTTTCCTTGATTTATGTTTTCTGTAGTATTTTTTTTAAAACTGTAAAATTGCAGCACTTCATAGAGACATATGTTCTCAAGATGACGACTTCTATTTGGATAGTATGTATCCAACATGTTTGTTTTGACAATATCTGTACTTCCCGGTTCATTTACTGCTAAATATTCGATTTCTTGTACAGATTTAAGTACTCGATTTCGTGTTGCAGCAAGACCTAGACTCACCCAAATGATCCCTCTTGACTTTGAATATAAACTTGCGGATGACAACCGATCCGAGCATTCGTACGCTCCAATCTCTCGATGGGATAACATCTTCAAACTGAAACTGTACAATTTCTTACTAAGACTCTTCTCGTGAGAAATTTCTTCCCACATTTCTTTCAACTCCGTCTTTTCTGATTTTGTTATGTATGATGTTACATACCGAGCAACAGCAATGGAATTATCCGCAACATACTGGATATCCATATTAGCATTCCACATCGAGAGAATAACTGGATTATAATCATTGATATACTTTGATTCTTCACTTCTTTTCAAATTGTAAGTATTTTTGGGTGATTTTCTAGTGATGGTATGTCTCACTGCTGACATGAAACTGTTTACTCTTCCTTTGGATATTACTGGACGTGGAAATCCAAAACGACATTTGGTATAAAACTTTTCCTTCGACTTGTATTTCCGTCGACAGTATTTGCCACATCGATGACTTTGGAATCGTAACACTTGTTGCCTTAAGTTGTTTTCTTGTGTTCTTTATGGTACAGCACATGTAACATAATCTTCATTAAACGATAAAACAGTATCATCCGAATCAGTTCCAAATTTGGGTGCATCTTTGATCCATAAAAGCATATGTATATGAGGAGCACCTCTAGCTTGATACTCCTTTCTCCAAAAGAAATCAATAACTTCTCCAAGAGGAGGATTCTTTTTATTGCAGATAAAAGACATCATAGCTTCAAACCTATGATTGAAATATCTGCATACATTTACAGGATCCAAAGAACACAATTCTCCAGGTGTCTTGTATTCAATATTTTTAATATTTGAATTTGCTTCTCGAAGAAATTCAAGTAAATCATCCCAAGCGTATTCAGCACAGCTTAGGGTAACGAACCACGTAGGAGTTCCTAAGTTCCTTAGCATGCATTTAAGTTCTCCATGACGACGATACCAATACTCATTAGTACCACGCTGACATGCCATCAAATTAATCAGTTGAGATTCTAAATGATCGTCTCTCTGATGTACTTTATCCATAAATTCCTTTGCAGAAACATTTTGAAGATGTACTCCTGTTTTTAATATGTGGTTGACTGCATATGAAAGTCCAGACAAGTCACTCTCAAACAAAAGATGAAATATATATGGGATACATTGTCGAAATCTTGCATCTTCTGCATACAATCTTGTTGTCCGATATTCTGATGCAGGAATCTGTACTGATCGTTCGTCATATCGTCCACCTTTTCCAGTTGGGAACAGCTGGGGAAAACAACGAGCTTCCAAACTTTTTTCCCAAACACTCATGGGAGTCCCCTTCGCTTTCTTCATTTGGAATAATTCAATAGTATTCCCCATGACTTCTTTCGAATGAAGTGGATGTACACTATAATGTTCATACATTTCTTCACTTTTGGACATGTCCATTTTTTCAATTTGACCACTTGACATTTCACTATCATCTCCTAAATGAATTTCTTCTTCTTCCACATTTTTGTAGTAATCATTGTTTTTTATAAGATATAATGTTGCCTTTTGCACTTTCCTGACATCCACTAATTCCTGCCATATTTTCTTACTCTTAGTAGGAACACCATTAACTAGAATAACTAGTGGTTCACTTTCTACATTCTGTACACCAATAGTTTCAATATTTTTCTTTAAATCTAGTGGTAAATATACAACTCTACCTTTTAATCCTCTCTGTAAATCTGTAGGAGACAATTTACCTGTTTTAGGCTCCATACGAACAATAGCCTGAAATGGGTGCACACATTGAATCAGAATCGATTCATATGTGTTTAAATCTATCAGTTCTGGAGGAATAGTTACCAACTCTAGATTATTATGGACAGCTCTAGCAGGCATTTTATTATCGTTTAATTTGTTATAACAATATTTACAAATACGCTGATCAGTACCCAAATCAAAGCAATCCTCTACCAACAAATAAGTTGCAAATTCCATCCACTTATCATTATTTTCTCTTTCACTTTTTAAATACAGATCAACACTCCTAGTCTGATTTCTATAGTGAGTTCGTCGGCAACAAATACAAGTGTAATTTGGCCTTTCACACGAAATTACCTTAAACTTTGTAATTTGTTCTTCAAACTTCTCTGTACTACTATTTTCCACATTTTCTTCAACACCTACTTCTATCAATGTCTCACTTTGTCCACTCTCTTCTTGAGGACCAAAGTAACAAAACTCTATTTCATCACAAACTTTTTTAACATCTGATACTGACCCATGCAAAAGAGCACTGTTTAAGTCATTTAAAATTATTGCTGGACTTTTTGCGTAATACAATCTTCTCACTAACTTCCGCATTTGAGAATGATGTACTGCTAACATTCTAAAATGATGAAAAACACTTTGACATACTTTTCTTGAAAGACAAGCCAGTGAATGACCTTGCAAACCAGTATTTTTTCTCACTCTGCAAGGATCTAGTCCTTGCAACATCTTAATCTTTTGTTTAATACTTTTTTTACTATACTGTCGTAAGAAATTGCGAAAAATCTCAATAGATTCCTGTCGTATACTACAAATACTACTACAATCCCAAGTATACACTGGAGCTTTAGAACGTCTCCCTAGAACTTCATCAGCTATCACTTCTTCTTCATTTCGGGGAACCATCTTCTCTTTCTCAATTGGACAACCATTTCTAACCTCATAAGCTCGACCACTGGTATCAACTGCAAGCAATAATGTATTGGTTTGAAAATAACTCTCTTCATTAAAAAAAGGCTCTGAGCTTGAACTGTGTTTCCATTCACCCCAAAAAATATCACAAAAGTTACTTCTGTTAATTAGTCTCTTCTTCCTACTTTTGGCCTTCATAAAATGTATTGGCTTATCAAGTGATCGAATTCTATTTAAAACTAAAATGAATAATTTCCTTTTTAATTGAAAAGCCTTCTCCACAATACTTTCAATCTGTTTTTTCTTTTTATAAAATGCTGATCTTTTTTATATTTCTTCACATCTTTCAACAAATTAGACACAACTCTATTGTAAAACATTCTCTTTCTAATTTCTTCATACTGAGTCTTCCTCCTTTTACCATACAATATTTCCTTAGAATATGATTTTCCTTAGAATTATTCTTGCTTTTTTTCTTCTTATTCTTTTTTGTTGTTAAGGCATTCTTTGTACTTTCCACACTGTGCACACTGTTTCTAGGCTTTGAAATGTTTTTAATAAATTGTTTTGTTCTCTTACCGCAAGATTTTTTCTTTTTCCCCACATGTTGTTGTTTATCTAATTCTTGCTGTTGTTGTTTCTTCAAATAAAACTCCTTTTTTTGTTGTTTCCTCTTTTCTGTTTTTTAGCCATGGTAAGTTTTTTTTTTAATGATGATGAACAATATCTGTTTAAAAAAAAAATATATAATATTATTAAAATAAATCTATAAAATATACTATTTTATTAGTAAACAAACATGTTCTACATAAAAACCATTTAAACACTTTGTTTTGAAATCACAATCCATTTACTGCAGTATACAGGTACTAATTGGATAATTCTAGGACTGAATAAGTGAATAAGTAGTGTTTTCGTGTTTAGAGGACTGCATCAATATTGGATAAATGATTCTAATACTGTAAGTATTAGTACCTGGGTCATTGCATGAGTACATAGGTACTGACTGGATAATTAAAGTACTGCATGAAAAGAGAATGGAGAAATCATTAATGCTTGGATTTTGCCCAGTGATTAGATAAGGACATGGTACTGGCTGCATAATTAGAAGACTACACACAGAGTGACAGTATGATTGGGGCACTGCATGAGTACTACTTAAATTATTACAGGAGTGAATCATTAGTCTACAGGGGGTTAGGGGCCTGCATATATTGTGCACATTTGACTGTAGCACGGTGTCTCTTTATGCCTGAGTCATTGTACAAGTGCATAGATAGTGACTGAGTAGGTAGATTGCTGGTAGTTGATAGCAGGGTGAGTTTATAAGTGCTTGTGTTTCGGCACAGACATTAGACAAGGACATAGTTCTGTCAGGATGATTGCAAGAGTGGACAAAGACTGGTAGTGTGATTGGGGCACTGCAAAAGTACTATCTGGATTATTGCAGGAGTGAATCAGTAATCTGCAGGGGGTTAGGGGCCTGCATAGATTGTGCACATTTGACTGTACCACTGCGTGTGTTAATGCCGGAGTCATTGTACAAGTGCATAGACAGTGACTGAGTAGGTAGAGTGCTGGTAGTTGACAGCAGGGTGAGTTTATAAGTGCTTGTGTTTCGGCACAGAGATTAGATAAGGATATGGTTCTGTCAGGATGATTGCAAGACTGGACAGAGAGTGACAGTGTGATTGGGGCACTGCATGAGTACTACTTAAATTATTACAGGAGTGAATCAGTAGTCTACAGGGGGTTAGGGGCCTGCATAGATTGTGCACATTTGACTGTAGCACGGTGTCTCTTCATGCCTGAGTCATTGTACAAGTGCATAGATAGTGACTGAGTAGGTAGACTACTGGTAGTTGACAGCAGAGTGAGTTTATAAGTGCTTGTGTTTGGGCACAGAGATTAGATAAGGACATGGTTCTATCAGGATGATTGCAAGAGTGGAGAGAGAGTGACAGTGTGATTGTGGCACTGCATGAGTACTACTTAGATTATTACAGGACTGAATCAGTAGTCTGCATGGTGTTAGGGGCCTGCATAGATTGTGCACATTTGACTGTACCACTGCGTGTGTTAATGCCTGAGTCATTGTACAAGTGCATTGACAGTGACAGGGTAGGTAGAGTGCTGGTAGTTGACAGCAGGGTGAGTTTATAAGTGCTTGTGTTTCTGCATAGTGATTAGATAAAGTCATGGTTCTGTCAGGATGATAGGAGGAGTGGACAGAGAGTGACACTGTGATTCCTGATCTGCATGGCTACTACCTGGATTTTTGCAGGAGTGAATCAGTAGTCTGCAGGGGGTTAGGGGCCTGCATAGATTGTGCACATTTGACTGTACCACTGCGTGTCTTAATGCCTGAGTGATTGTACATGTGCATGGACAGTGACTGGGTAGATAGAGTGCTGGTAGTTGACAGCAGGGTGAGTTTATAAGTGCTTGTGTTTCGGCACAGAGATTAGATAACGACATGGTTCTGTCAGAATAATTACAAGAGTGGACAGAGACTGACAGTGTAATGGGGTACTGCATGAGTACTACTTAGATTATTACAGGAGTGAATCCGTAGTCTACAGGGGGGTAGGGGCCTACATAGAGTGTCCACATTTGACTGTAGCACAGTGTCTCTTTATGCCTGAGTCATTGTACAAGTGCATAGATAGTGACTGAGTAGGTAGACTACTGGTAGTTGACAGCAGGGTGAGTTTATAAGTGCTTGTGTTTCGGCACAGAGATTAGATAAGGACATGGTTCTGTCAGGATGATTCCAAGAGTGGACAGAGAGTGATAGTCTGATTGGGGCACTGCATGAGTACTACTTAGATTATTACAGGAGTGAATCATTAGTCTGCATGGGGTTAGGGGCCTGCATAGATTGTGCACATTTGACTATAGCACTGTGTGTCTTAATGCCTGAGGCATTCTACAAGTGCATGGACAGTGACTGGATAGTTAGAGTGCTGGTAGTTGACAGCAGGGTGAGTTTATAAGTGCTTGTGTTTCTGCATAGTGATTAGATAAAGTCATGGTTCTGTCAGGATGATAGGAGGAGTGGACAGAGAGTGACACTGTGATTCCTGATCTGCATGGCTACTACCTGGATTTTTGCAGGAGTGAATCAGTAGTCTGCAGGGGGTTAGGGGCCTGCATAGATTGTGCACATTTGGCTGTACCACTGCGTGTCTTAATGCCTGAGTGATTGTACATGTGCATGGACAGTGACTGGGTAGATAGAGTGCTGGTAGTTGACAGCAGGGTGAGTTTATAAGTGCTTGTGTTTCTGCATAGTGCTTAGATAAAGTCATGGTTCTGTCAGGATGATGGGAGGAGTGGACAGAGAGCGACACTGTGATTGCTGATCTGCATGGCTACTACCTGGACTTTTGCAGGAGTGAATCAGTAGTCTACAGGGGGTTATTGGACCGTATAGATTGTGCACATTTACCTACTTAGTAACTACGAAATTAGATATTATAGAACCACAAAAACACTTCTCATGTACTTTTAAAATCACATATTGACTACCTTTGCCTACCTTTGCACTCCTGTAATCTATCAGGTTCCTCTCATTAATTCAGTAAATATAGTTATAACTATATAAATACAATCTAAACAAATACATGACTCATGACATACTATCTACTTAAGGAGACAACTACTACATACCCGAAAGAGTAAAATGTAGTGGTTTTCTTTTGAACTACATATTGCCAATTAAATCTTGAAATATGCAACATCATCAAACTGTACCTCTCAACAGACTTAATTAAGAACAGTAATTAACACCACCTTTTTTATGGGGTTTTTTAAAACCACACAAACTCTACAAACTAATAACAAAATTGTGTAATCATTAACACCTTATATGATCATCTTGTAAACAGCACAGATGTACCTCATTTGACCAAACTATCTATAATAATGCCATTTTATTAAACTATACCTTTTTACTGAGAAGAAATATGCATGCTTAATAAACTGCACCTTAAATAAATATTTGTGAAAATACACATTCTTCATGCATATTTAACCAATTAATAATAAATAAGAACCATCATTCAACTATACCTTTCAAGACACTTAATAATAATATATATATATATTATAATAATAATATATATTAGTGCACATACTATTTTTTTAACAAAGTTCAAATTCACTAGAAATTATCCCAATATATATCTGTACATTTAATAAATTAATTTAACCAGCAGAGTTTCATAAAAATGTCAAATCTATTTTACATAAATCTCTTAAAAATATAACTCACCTTTTAAATAAATCTGTTGAATGAAAAATCTCACACACTCAGTCAGGATTTTCTTTTTCACTCCGAGAATGTAGATGAGCACACACTCCAAGGTAAAACCAGTAATGGCAAACTTTCCCTCTAATTTTTCATACATATACACATAACCCACAAATGACATTACTTCCTTTTTCAAATTGGAAAACGAATTTCCATTGGTCATAGAGAATAATACTTTTCAACTGACATCTTCACCCCTTGTCCTTAATATCAGTTTCCATAGCAACAGGTCATGCAACATTCAACTTAGCTGCCAGGTCACAAGTTCAACACACAATGTTGCAAATGACAACAGCAGGTGTGGTTGGCTTAGCAAAGCATGCCCTTATCCTTTCTGCTGTACCTTTCAAACTTTTCTTAATAACCAATAAGAAACATGCTTTCTAAACAAAGTAAAATGCACCCTATATTTGAAAGTAGAGTGTTCTTAAACAGCCAATGAAATCTCTACTTTCCTAAAAACAGTATGTTGTCCACCATTTTAGATAGAGTTCATTCTACCACCTGCCTACCTCAGCTACAGACATCTTCTGATTACCTACAGAGATCCCTTCAAGATGCTTTCAGTGTGGATTGTTGGGCACAGCTATGTTTTCTGGTGCAAAAAGTATGCTGAAAGCAGAGGTATTGACAAAGACGTAGCTTTGCAAAATGTAGATATCAAATGGATTGGACAGAGATGATTGAAGTGGCTCCAATTGATGCCATTGGTTAGAACCTTTATGCACCTCCAACATCCTGACCGCATTATTGTGCACTGTGGTGGCAATAACCTAGGCACATTGACTGGGGTAGGCCTGGAAATGCTAATGAAGGGCACCTTTGCAGAATTGATGTTGCTTTTTCCCCAAACTGCCTTGGTCTACTCTAACATATGCCAAAGACAGAAATGGAAGTGGTCCAATCAATTTTGTCCACAGATTGAGAAAGCTAGAAAAAATGTCAATAAAGCTGTTTCTGCTTATCTCAGAGACCATAGTATGGGGTCCATATACAACAACAATCTGCGTTTTAATATGGATGGCATATACAGGTGTACATTTCACAGATGAGGGAAACAGAGTATTTCTCAACAACTTCAGACTCTGCATTGGCACTTACATGTAGCTACCATCTTCTCACAATAAACACAAGGGCTCTTTTTAGAGCCACCCAAGATCCAAACATACAACCTAGATTTATTATAAAAAAAATCTCCCTTTTTTTCCCCTGGGAGTCGCGCACCCCTCGCGTTCACACCAGGGGGCCGCGCTGGGAGTCGCGCACCCCTCGCGTTCACACCAGGGGGCCGTGCTGGGGACGCGACTCCAATTTTTTTTTAAAAACGGGCTCCTACCACAAATTTTTATTCGCCCCGGGGACCCCATCCCCCGGGGCCTACTCACTTCGTTGGGGACCGTGAGGGGAGCCCCCATGATCCCGCCGGCTCCCCGCGTCCTGCGAGAGCCGGCATTGCTTTTCCACATGGGGAGCTGCTGACATGCAGCTCCCCGTGTGGAAAAGCAATTCTGCTTTGGATTTTGGAAGAGAGAGCAGGTTTCCCTGCTCTCTCTTCCAAAATCCAAACCAGAGTTTGCTACGGTAGGGCGAGAGACGTGCTCCCGCCCTACCATAGCAAACAGCAGTGTCCCGGGGGTGGGCACCCCGGGACACTGCAGGAGCCGGCCCTAGGGGGTGGCGGTCCCCAGGGCCATCGAAGGCTCCAGGAGGGGGGCCCCACGGGCCCCACACATCTTTTGCAAAGCCCCGGGGAGGTGGTGGTCCCCGGGGCTCCAAAATGGACCCCCGCATTTTAACAGTTAGTGCCCCGGGGAGGTGGTGGACCCCGGGGCATGTGGGGTGGCTGGAGCCCCCTCACACATTTAAAAAAAAAATTTATTTAAATTTAGAGCCCCGGGGAGGTGGCGGTCCCCGGGGCTGCGGGGGCCTCCGCAGGCCCCCGCTTTACATTATACAGATCCCCCCGGGACCTGGCCCACCCGGGGGGTTAAAAATAACGCGTGAAAACCCTCGCTTTGTTTTTTTTTCTTTTTTTTTTCGCTGGGATCCGCGCACCCAGCGCGCATTCCGGTGTTTTTTAAAAACAAAAAATGCTTTTTTTGGCCCTGGGGTCCTTGTGGGACCCCCTGAGCAGGCCTAGGGGGTCAGGGTGTTTCTACCCTGCCCCCTTTTCTTCTTTGACACCTTTGTTTCCCTGTTTACTTCTGACTCAGTTCTACCGAGTCACAAAATGGCTGCCAACACTGGTTTGGAGTGTTGACAGCCAATTAGCCTAAAGCTTGTGATCGGGAGGGTGCGCGGATCCTCCGCGGCCATAGATATCGAAACTTTTATTTTTGGAATTTCTCAGCAACTACTGAACATATTTACACCATTTAAAAAAAAGGGCGCTTTCTGAACCAAGCACTACCTTTTTGCCAAATTTGGTGTAATTCCGTTCAGCAGTTTTGGCTGTAACCGTGTCTAAAGTTTCCTATGGGAAATTGATTTTTTGACCTCTGTTTTTTGATTTTCTCCGCAACTACTGAACGGATTTACACCATTTAAAAAAAAGGGCGCTTTCTGAACCAAGCACTACCCTTTTGCCAAATTTGGTGTAATTCCGTTCAGCAGTTCGGGCTGTAGCCGTGTCTAAAGTTTCCTATGGGAATTAACATGGAGAAAACACGTTTTGGGACCCCCCTTTTTTCTAGGCCCCCGCTTGCCAAATCACCCCGAAACTTTCAAGATGGGAGCGGACCGGAGCGGGCCATAAGTTTTGAAAATTTCGCGAAGATTCGTCAACCGGCGCCAAAGTTATTGGGAAAAGAATGTTACGAATTTCCTATGGATAATAGGTCCTAACTATAACTATCTACTGGCGACCCTCAGTAGATTATATATATATATATATATATATATATATATATATATATATATATATATATAATACATTAGTAATAAATGCAACATAATTAAAGAGAGGAAGACAAACCGTATATCAATTGCATATAAAAATCTCAATGAGAAAACTCTGACCTTATTGAAAAAGGTGGCGTAACACAGCTTGGCCAACCGCTGCATCCTCCCTCTGTGCAGATTGGAGGCAGTAATGTCTTGTAAACGTGTGGACATTTTTCCATGTCGCGGCATGGCATATTTTGTCCAGTGTAACACCAGCAAATAGTGCAGTGGATGCAGCAACAGTTCTGGTGGAATGCGCCTTAGCCCTCACTGTCAGAGGTTTATTGGCTTTTTCGTGACAGAATTGAATGGCTGATGCGACCCATCTGGCTATTGTGGCCTTTGTCACTGTGGTTCCTTCTTTTCCTTGACCATACGCCACCAACAATTGGTCTGATTTTCTGATAGTTTTTGTCCTCTGAAGATAAAATTTTAAGCATCTTTTTACATCTAAAGAATGCAAAGCCCGTTCAGCAGGGCTGGATGGATTTGGAAAAAAGTTTGTAGCATCACCGGCTCATTCAGGTGAAATTGCGTCGGTACTTTGGGAATGAACCTGGGATTTGTCCGAAGTGACACATAATTCTGCGTAAAGTGTAAGAAAGGCTCTTTGATAGTAAAGGCCTGGATCTCGCTGACCCTCCTTGCGGAAGTGAGAGCTAGCAAGAGGGCCACCTTCCAAGTGAGAAATTTCAGCTCTGCTTTATGTATTGGTTCAAATGGTTGTCTCATAAGTTGCGCTAGAATTACATTGAGTTCCCACTCTGGTGGGATTGCGCGCACTGGAGGAAAAGCGCGAAAGAGCCCTTTTAAGAATTGTTTTATCAGAGAAGATGAACATAAAGACAGAGTATGAGGTGACTTCCTGTATCTGGAAATAGCAGCCAGGTGAACCTTGACTGACGAAAAGGTGAGGCCAGACTTGGCCAGTGAGAGCAAGTAAGGCAAGATTTGTTCAGCCGGGGCTTGTAATGGATGAAGTTTATTGGCTTCACACCAACAGCAGAATCTCTTCCATTTGAGACGATATGTTTGGAGAGTGCTTTCAGCACGAGATTTAGCCAGAATGTCGCGACAGTCCTGTGAAATATTGAGGTCTTTGAACTCTAGGAACTCAGGAGCCATGCGTGCAAGTGCAAGGATTTGGGATCCGGATGACACACCTGGCCCTTGTTCTGTGATAACATTGTTGGTGTCGGAAGAAGGCGAATGAGGCTTTCCTGTGACAATAGAAGAAGTTCCTGGAACCAGTACTGTCTGGGCCAACGGGGTGCAATCAGAATTAGGCGGCAGCCCTCCAACTTCATCTTGATGATCACTTTGGTGATTAATGGAATGGGGGGAAAAGCGTAGGCATAAATCCCGGACCATCTCATTGAAAGGGCATTTCCCTTTGACCTCGGTTGAAGGAACCTGCTGGCATAATATCGGCATTTCTTGTTCTCCTGGGACGCAAATAGATCCAGAGCTGGTTTGCCCCATGTCTGAAAGATCCTGTTTGTTTGGGTTTGTTCTAACTCCCACTCGTGGCAGCCTGATTGAGATCTGCTCAGTTTATCTGCCAGAGTATTGTGTAGGCCCCTGACTTGCTCGGCCTTCAGAGATATTCCGTGCAACGTTGTCCATTCCCACAACTCTTGCGCTTGTTGGGAGAGAGACATGGATCTTGTTCCTCCTTGTTTGTTCACATAGTACATGCTGGTCGTGTTGTCGGTTCGGACCAGCACTGAGGAACCTGCTATCCTTGGTAGGATAGCCTGCAGAGACAGGAATATGGCTTGGAGCTCTAAACTGTTGATGTGTTGCAGTTTCTGCATCTGAGACCATCTTCCTTTGATTTACAAATCCTGCAGATGACCTCCCCATCCTTCCATGGATGCGTCTGTTGTCAAAACAAAATCCGGGATGTCCTGGAGAAAGGTAAGACCTTGGGCAAGATTGGCTGTTTGAGACCACCAACAGAGAGTTTTCACCATTCTTGCAGTAATCAGGATAACATCCTCGAAAGACCCCAGAGCTTGTTGCCATTGTTTCTGTAATTCCTCTTGTAGAGGTCTCATTTTGAGCCGTGCCAAAGGAATTAAATTGATTGCCGAAGAACACATTTCTAGGAGTGACTTGAATGTTCGAACAGAAACTGACTTTCTTCTTGCGATGGTCAAAGCCAACTTTTGAAGGCGCACTTGCCGGTCTTGAGATAAGAATGCTTTGCACTCGATAGTGTCCAGGGAAGCTCCTAGAAACTAAATGATCTGAGTTGGATGCAGGTGCGATTTGCCCTTGTTTAAAGTGAGTCCCAGAGAAGTGAATAGACGGAGACAAGATGTCGTGGCGAGATTGGCCTCCTGTTTCGAAGGAGCTTTGAGCAGCCAATCGTCGAGGTATGGAAAAACTTGGATTCCTCGAGATCGTAACTCTGCTGCTACTGGTGCTAAGCATTTGGTGAATATCCGTGGCGCTGACTTTAGGCCAAACGGAAGCACCTTGAACTGTTAGTGGGTGCCAGCCACTGTGAACCATAGAAATTTTCGGTGTCCTGGATGGATAGGGATATGAAAGTATGCGTCTTCCATGTCCAGAGAAGTCATGAAATCCCCTTCGTTGAGGCATCCCAGAATATCGGCAAGTGTTACCATCCGAAAAGTTTACTTTTTGAGAAACTTGTTGAGTTTGCGGAGGTCCAGAATTGGACGCCATTCTCCTGACTTCTTTCTGATTAGGAAGAAACGAGAATAGAAACCTTTTCCTTTCTGTGCCGATGGTACCTCTTCTATAGCTTCCTTGAGGAGCATGATCAAGACTTCTTTGCGCAGTAAGTGAAGACGAGGGGGAGGGGGACCCCTGGGCGGAGTAGTAGGTGGTTTCTTGACAAATTCCAGTGTGTGACCTTTGGTGACTAGGTCCAGCACCCAGCGGTCTGAGGTGATCTTGTGCCACTGCTGTGCATAAAGAGAAATTTTTGCACCCACGGGTAGGGAGGGAATTTTGACTGGCACCCTGGTAGGTTCATTGTTTTCTGGCTGAATCACGGCCTTGTTGCTGTGTTCGCCTGCGGCTGCCCTGGCGAGAGAAACCAGCCGTCGAAGACTGACGGTACGAGGATTGATTGATTGAAAGGCTGACGATATTGAGGCTGATACTGCCGATACTGCTGATTCGACTGATATCCACCTCGGTAAGTTGTGAAGCCTCTCCCTCTGGCGCCTCTGAAAGGAACACGTCTGTATTGCAGAGCCCCCAGGGACTTAGCAGTGTCCGTATCCAATCCAATCCAATCATAAATAAAGGTAGTAGCTTTAAGCCACCCCTGGCGTCGAAGAACAGCTGCACCAGCCAGTTGTCTAAAACTTGTATTAGCAATGTCTAGTGCACAGTCTATTGTTTCAGAGGCAGCTCGTTCGCCCTCTAACAAAATCTTCCGGGCCTCATTCCTTTGCTCCTCAGGAATGAGATTTATCAATGCCGCCATATCTGACCACATCTGACGGTCATAGCGGCCAACGATTGCCAAGGCATTAGCTGCTCTAATTGTCGCCGCTGCCATCGCAGAATTTTTTTTTCGTCATAAGGTCCATACGACGTCCCTCTCTGTCTGGAGGAGTGGTAATGGGCGTTGCAGGATTTTGTGCGGCCTCAGAAATGACCGAATCCAATCTTGGCTGTCCTCTGGAGCGCGATATTTTTTTTCCACACGAGGTAACACAGCCGGTATGGATGCTGGTGTCTTCATGATCTTCAGACCGTCCTGCCAGATGTAATCAATAATGGGAATAGTGCCTACGATTTTCCTAGTATCCTCTTTAAAATCATGTAAGAAGCAGTCTGTCTGCTTGACCGCAATGGGCAGTTGGAATCTAGTAGCTGCCCGCTGCATTAAATTATGGAATCCTCCAATGTCCTCAGGAGGAGAATCGGAGGGCAAATGCGGAGGTGGAGATGGTGTCGGGATTATATAATCATCCCAGGGATCCTGAGTTGTGTGATCCGGCAATTCACCCTCCTCTACCTCTTCGTCCGAAGAGGAATCGTCCTGCTGATTAGGGTTAGGTGAACTTCCCAATGGCGCCGGTGTACTGGGCATAGCAGGCTCTGGTACTGGAGAAGGAACCACCACCTGAGGGAGTGGGTTCTCAGTCGGAACTTGCTGAGGAGGAAACCTTTGGCGATAATCAGCCAACATAGCCTGTTAATCCTGTATGAGTTGTGGAGGAAGATGCGCCATCTCTCTATGGCAAGGTTCTTGCCTATCATGGAACTGGTAAGTATGATGTGGAGCCAAAAACTGCTCGTGATAGTAATGTCCTTCCTGGAAATCCTCATCGTCATCATCCTCTTGGCATTTGATATTGAGCTCGGACACACTGTGAGCTTCACCATAAGGACCTTCATCGTCCTCCTCATCGTAATCTTCTTCCTCCGCAAAACGCTCCAAAAGATGCGATGGCATTAGAGGGGATATTTTGGTAAAGTCCATTGAAGTCTGTCTTTGAAATGTTTTGAGCTGGGCCACCCTCGTCGACGGAGGCGTCGACGATGTAGATACTGGTATCACAGGAAAACTCTTCGTCGACGGTGTTGCCGTCGACGGTGTCATCGTCGACGGGCTCTTCCTCGACGGTGTTGCCGTCGACGGTGCAGTCGATGACTGCACCGTCGACGGTGTCTTCGTCGACGGTGGTTTCACTGACGATTTCTTCGTCGCCGATGAGTCGTCGACGACGGTCTTTTAATAATGGTTATCTTAGTAGAGAAGATAGGAGAAGAGATAGCTGTTGTTGTTACCGTTGCCGTAGACGATGGCGTCAACGATGTGACAGATATCGTCGAAGATGAAGAAACAGTCGTCGTCGACACAGATTTTTTGTGTTTTCTACTTACAGAGCTAGTAGAAGATGATCTTGGACGCTCTGTGAGTAAGGCAGATGGTGCAGACGACGCTGGCTCAGAGGAATGCTTAGAGCTTTTCTCCTTATGAACAGGTTTATCATGGGAAGTTTTGATATGCTTCCTTCCCTCACCTGAAGAGGGTTCCTGTGATCTAGCTCTCTTACTAGAAGTGGAAGCTCGGTTCTCTTCCTCAGCCGAAGGAGGTCTTTCTTTGGACGATTTGCACCATAATAATAATCTTGCCTCTCTATCCCTGAGAGTCTTGCTGGGAAAGGTACAGCAGATCTTACAGTCTTTTGCCTCATGTTTAGGGTAGAGGCAGTAAAGACAATCTTTATGTAAGTCGTCTACATGGACCTTCTTCTTCTCACAGGTCCTGCAGGGGCGGAAGAGGCCTTTATAGTCAGACATGACTTTCCAGAAAAGCTGAAGAGAAAACTGAGTAGCACTCAGGGAGACTCCCTTGCACACGACGTGCGGTGAAAATCTGAGGAGAACTTGCCTCTACTGGGAGTGTTCTAGAGGGTGCTGGTAGCTGATTGGTTGGAGTTCATTTTTAGTCCTTTTTCCTATAAGGACGCAGATAGGCTACTAATGTTGGGCCCTTGGCCTCTGTTAGCCTATTTATTTTCTATGGCACTACTTTTGTATTTTACCGTGGGGCTCCCATCTCGACGACGGGGAATGATTCAGGCATGTGAATCTATGAAAGATACCCCAATACTGGATAACAGATTTCCTCCATTGAGGAGTCATTGTTAGTCTGTGGTGACCAAATTTAGGTCCCCACGACCGCGGTACAGGGCACAGTTAATATAGATGGAAACCCCAAAACTTGTGATAGAGGTAGGCCCGATGCGATTGATGAGGGAAGGAATGGGTGTATCCAGAATATTTCTGATGCCATTAATTCATCCAATACGGATTCTCCACCGCCTTCTAAAAGGATAAAAAAACCTTGTACACTTACTACAACTAGCTCCTTAAATAAAGAGGTGGATCGCAACAAAAGAACTAAAGCGCACAGTAAGGTCCCGTGTAGGCCAACAGCTGTGAATGTTGAACCCATTCAACAGCGTAGTGACTTAAATAATCAAAAACTGGATTCACTATGTACGGCAGTTAAATCACTAGAGCAATTTGTTAGAACCTCCTTTGAGTCTATTAACACTCGCCTGAAACAAATGGAAACCAAATGTATGAATTGTTTGGACCGATTGAACTCCCGAACAACAGGTGACACTACCAGGAATGTAACTCCTGGGCATAACTTGTACACAACTAGTATAGTGAGGCAATTAAGCCAACCTTGTACCCAGAGTTCCCGGGACACAATACCTTGTACTTATACTGGATCAGCACCCATAGTAGGGAGGATATCAGAGAACGCCCTGTCTCCACTAGTCAACACGAGACCCATTCAAGTTTCACAGTCAACTGAATTCTTAGATCTTCCCCCGGCTGCCACCCCATATGTAATCATCCTGTCAAATGTTCCAACTCTACCTCCACAGAACACAGAATTGTGGACTTCCCTCAGGAATAAGGCACTAAATTGGCTAGGGGTTAGATCAGGTCTGACTGAACATTTGTTTGATGACATAAAGATGGTAAGGCAAATTAAATGGGTGGGTAGGAATCAGAAATCTCTACCAGGAGACTGTGTTCTGTCCTTTAAAACACCTAGATTGGTGGAGACTGTATTAAGCCTCCTCACGCTACCATAAATGCGATCTCTGCACTCCCATTGGGTTATTTTTATCATCCAACTTCAATTGGGACCTTTAATCGATCAGTACCCTCACGCATTCTAATACCACCGACAAACAGGCTATATAATGTTCCAACTTCGAATCGGTTTCAGGAATTAGAAATTCTTGACGGGATGGATTGACCTCTCATGGAGTATGGGGAGGGAATCAAGGGGAGTCAGGAGAGGTTAAATGTACTACATAACCCTGGAAAGGGGGCCTCGACTCAAGTATCAACTGGACCAAGCACTTCACCCATTTCCGTTTCTTTACAGCAACCTGCTGGGTCCATTATAAATGTAATGTCAACTAACAGTGCAGGGAATTGTTCCCGCATTTCTGCTGACAATATTGGTTTTCTGTTCTGGAACGTGGCAGGTCTCTGGTTTAAAATTAATAACCCGGAATGGTTAGTATTTTATCTGTCTTCAAGAGACCTGGCTTACGGAACTTGCCCACATGAATGGGTTTAGAACATAGCATGTTCCTGCTGTTTCAACTTCACATGGTAGATCCAAAGGAGACCTATGTATCTTTGTCTACCATCTGTAAGAACAGTTAAAGAATTAACCAACCCTTAGCAAGTAATTGTGTGTGAAGGTTCAGGTTCGGCCGGGTTAGTACTGATTAATCTGTACAATAATGCTTCAAGCTGTGAAATTATAACAAATTTGTATAAATTGTACGAGTACTTGGAAAATTTGGATAACATTTGTAAGAAGAATGTTTCTATTTTGTGGGGGTGATTTTAACATTCAATTATGCAGCTCACCTTCTGATAAAATATGCTGAATGAATAATTTAGAGGGGGGCAAACACATTTTATTCACAATCGATATGGAGATAAATTAAATGAACTTATCCATAAATTAGATTTATCGTTTTTAAATGAAATCTCATCTCCATATGCTCCATTTAGGTGTACCTTTAGCGGGAGAAACAATAATAGTACCATTGATTACATTCTAACATCAAATAATCTTGCTACCCATGTTTTTACCTTTAATACTCACCCTATCCCATTAAGTGACTATTTTCCGCAGTCCGTACAAATTTCATCAGCACTGCTAACTAGAAAACACCATCGGCATGGATCGGCCCACACCAGAGAACTCAAATTAGCTACTCTCAATGGCTACTCCCTGCGGTGGCAAAAGATCACCTCTGAGGGGTTTTTGAGAAAATTAATTCGTAACACAGGGGAAGCCTTTGAGATCTGCTTAGACGATACTTCACAGCCAAAGGAGATCATTAATGCCTTTTTGACTATTACGCAGGCAGTGAAGGAGAGTTTCCATTCCACCACGAAAACTAACAAAGGAAGAAGTGGTTGGTTTGATCCATCATGTACCCAGGCTAACAAGAGGCTTAAGGAGGCACTACACAAAACTCCTTGGTGCAGAGCTGAGGTCCATTCTTGTAGACACGCCTATCAACAAGTGTTGAAACAAAGGAAAATACGGTTAAGAAAATAGGAATGGGATGCCTTATGCGAAGCAAGTACTAATAACGATAATAACGCATTTTGGAAGGTAGTCAACTCTGCACCACTGAGAAAGGATGTTGGCCCTGGGATTGTGGTTGCAATACGTGAGGGCGACTGGATTAAACACTTCTCCAGCATTTATTCTGCACCTATCCTCAAATCTGACTCTGACCAGGCATTTACATCTAATGACAATATAGATCATAGACTAGCCACCAATATTACACCGTTTAGATTAGAGGAAGTCAACAACGCAATAAATGCTAGTAAAGGGGGAAAGGCACCCGGTCTCGATTTTATCCCGGTGGACTTGTATAAAGCCAATACTGCTTTGTGGGGACCTATCTTAACAGTTGCTTTAAGGGCCTGTTGTAACTCAGACTTTCTCCCCACTTAGGCAGAATCCATAATGTACCGATCTATAAAAATCGGAGACCGGTATAACCCTGCCTGTTATAGGCCAATCTCATTGCTTGACTCACTAGTGAAGATAGCGGGTCGAATTATATTAAATAAGCTCCACGAGTGGGCTGAATCTAGGGGTATTCTGTCTGATCTTCAATATGGGTTTCGTACCGGAGTTGGGACTATAGAAAAGAGCCTAAACTTGAGTATGTAACTGGGGAAATATACCAAGATCTTAGGTGGGAATTTATACCTGGGTTTTGTAGCCTGTCCTCCGCTTTTGACTGCGTCAATCACTCAAAGTACTGGGCAAATATGATCAACATGGGAGTGGAGCCTCCGATCATCTCCTTTTTGAGGGACTTGTACTCGGGTACAAAAGCCAGGGTCAGATATGGCATCAGGGGTGAACGTACGCAGCCTTTCAGTGTAGTGAGAGGGGTGAGGCAGGGCTGCGTTCTTGCACCGTTTCTCTTTTCGCTTTATATAAATAATGTAGGTACTGCTCTGACCTCACATACCAAAGATCTTGCTCAGGTGGGTCATCGCCCCGTGCCTGCCCTCCTCTATGCGGATGTTGCTGTTTTAATGGCCCGCACTCCTATTGCGATGCAGTCTGTACTTAACGATTTCGTCAACTATATGCAGGACCTTGATTTGTACGGGAATCAAACTAAAACATTCATGATGAAGTGCGGCAGGAAAACTGGTAATTGCTGTGTCATTACATTCCTGGATACTACTATAGAATTCACTAATAATTTCTCGTATCTGGGGGTTTTATTTGAAAAAGATGGCACTTGGAATCCTGCCATTAAGACCAGGGCATTACTATTTAGAAGCGCCTGTATGGCTCTACGAAAATTTGCCACCAGATTTGGTTAAAATCCCCCTTGAGAGATGCTCACTATTTATAAGGCTAAATGTGTCAGTAAAGCACTATATGGGGGTATGCAAATTGTACGGCATTGCAACTAGTGGAAAACGAGTTTCTGAGGTACTTGATGCCACACCTAAAAGTGCTCCTACATTCGTGTGCCATGTAGAGCTGGGAGTACTGTTCCTCACTGATTTACTTAAGATACAACCTGTTTTACTGTGGCACAAAGTCTGGACATCAGAATATACGGCCCTAAACCGCTCTATTATAGAGGACTGTTTGAAATCAACCCTATACACATGCATGCCATGGTTGACATATAGACAACGTTTTTGTCAGGATCTGGGGCACCCAGACTATTTTACCAACCCTGAATCCCTAGTAGAAATTAGTCGAAAAGATTTAAAAACTGATTGTATAATGCACTTAGAGAATATAAGGTTGTCTGCCGAACTACTAAAGCCCACTGTTTTAAGGAATCAGCTTATTTTAACTAGCTACGATATGCAGCAATACCTGAGAGTTGTTCTGAATCAAAAGCACAGATACATTTTGACACCCTTCAGAATGGACATCTTTCACCGCATGGTTAGCTTCCCCGAACCTAATGATTGGTCTTCAAATTTATGTAAATGCCCTTGTGATAGTACTTCGACACAAAGTACAATGCTTGTTGTACTCTTTTGTAAATGTTATAAAAAGTGGAGGAAACACTATGGGGCCGATTCCGATTCCGGCCGGAAATCTCTCCGACCGAGCCGGACCCGGAGAGAATTCCGACCGAATCGGACCCTAGCAGTCCGACCGAACGAGTGCGATGCGCACGCATGCCATCGGACTCGAGTCGGTCGGACTCCATTGAAGTCAATGGGAGCCTGTCGTACAACGCGTACGCTTGCTCCCATTGACTCAATGGGTGCGAGGCGGACAAGGGCGCCCCTACAGCGTGTACGCGTCCATGCGCATCGCGGCATACATGCACAGGTAGGGGGGACCCATGGGTCCCCCCTGTGTGCGACTCGCGCGCCTACGCGTACAGGGGGGTCCGACGCGGACCCCCAAAGTCCGGCTCCGACAGCTTTTTCGAGCCAGACGGCGCGAGTCGGTCGGACTGCTCGCGGCGCGCATCGTACTTACCCGGCCGGGAAACGTCTCCATAGCGCGGTGCGAGTCGTGTCCATGCGAGTCGGTCGGAGCGTGTTGAAGCCGCGTTCGAGTCGGTCGGAGATTTCGCGGGTGCCTGCATCGTACTCGCTCGGCCGGACCCGCGTACGATTCGGTCGGGAAACAGGGCTCCGAATCGGATCCGGTAAATCCGAATCCGATTCGGAGCACTACCGGCCGAGATCGGAATCGGCCCCTATATGTTAAACCTTTTAAAGCCTTTTTTGTTTACCCAATGCCGTCCTGCGTATCTCTTTTTACAGGCATTGCCCACCATTAAAATTTGTGTAAGAAGGTCATCATTTTTATGGAGTGTCTTTTATGCCCGGGAAAACATTTTAATGACGACATGAATAATTCTGTATGACAATCGACAAGTGATCAAATGATGTGTTGATAAATCATCTCCCTCTTTATATGTAAAATTTCAAAATATGCATCAATATAAGAGAGTAGAATAGGAATGTATGGCAGACCCAGTTTTGAGGTTTTTACACTCCTGTTCACATATCTTTGATTGCAAGTATAGAATTTTAGTGGGGGTCAGCTAAATGAGGTACCGATGAATATTTAATCTGATATGAAATGAATTGTTTTACAATATGTATTTTTAATAATGAAATGGGACTTTTATTGTATTGTATTTTATATGTATCTTTTTTGATGTGCTTTTATGGTCTAATTTATTTAGATCGAATAAAGTTGATGAATTGACAAATGAAAAAAACATTCTTCCTATGGAAACTATATATATATATCAATAGAACAAATGGATGTCACACTCCAAAGATATTAGTTATGGGTTTTATTCACCACCACTACCACCAACGCGTTTCACCACAAGGGCTTGATCTATTGTTGGGCTGGATTCCGCCCGTTTGATGTCTGCACCGGATGGCAGAGCGCGCTGTCACTAGGAATCAAATTGTTGAACAAATATATATATATATATCTCACAGCTCCTTCGTTTCACATACTCCGTGCACTCTCGTGCGGGTGCTTTTTCGCGGGTCGTGCGCCCGCAATTATGACAGCTCCAACTTCATACAAGGGGGCAGGGTAGGAATACCCTGGCCCCCCAGATGTGGTAGGGGGGTCCCAAAGGGATCCAGCGGGGGATTAAAACCTTTTTTTCTTACTGAATTTTGCCACAATTGGCGGGTGGATTTGCGGATATGTGGCAACATTTTTTAAACAAAGATGTGCAGGCTCCTGCGCGTCTTTTTCATTAAGCCCCTGGGTGGGCCATATTCCGGGGTCCTTAAATAAAAACTTTGGACTCGCCGCCGTGAGTGCTTTCTTTGTGTTTGGAGGTAAAGATACGAAGTTGGAGCTGTCATATATATATATATATATATATATATATATATATATATATATATATATATATATATATATATATATATATATATATATATCCTACTGGGGATAGGACCAAAGTTTCCATAGGCAAAGCCTTTTTTGTTTTGCCAATAATTTTGCTGCCGCTTGACGAATCTTCATGAAATTTTCAAAAAACTTCCCCTTTTTGGTTTAGCTGCTGTGTTGAAATTTTCAGTGTGATCTGTCAAGCGGGGGCCGAGAAAAAAGGGGGGTCCTAAAACATTTTTTCCCCATGTTATGTCTCTGGGGATTTTTCATTATTTGAACACGACTACAGCCCGAACCGCTAAACAGAATTACACCAAATTTGTAAATGCGTTCATTAGTTTTTGAAATATTTAAGTTTAAAAAATATAGATATTTGGGGACGCAAGTCCTTGCAGTGGACTAACGGATCCTATGAAAATTTGATTGGCTGCCAACACTTAAACCAGGAAGTGTTGGCAGCCATCGTGAGACTCGGCTTGATGCAGAGTCCCACAAAAAATTTTTTTTAAAAAGAAAAGGGGGCAGGGTAGGAATACCCTGGCCCCCCAGATGTGGTAGGGGGGGGTCCCACAGGGATCCAGCGGGGGATTAAAACCTTTTTTTCTTACTGAATTTTGCCACAATTGGCGGGTGGATTTGCGGATATGTGGCAACATTTTTTAAACAAAGATGTGCAGGCTCCTGCGCGTCTTTTTCATTAAGCCCCTGGGTGGGCCATATTCCGGGGGCATGTTTTTATAATAAAGCGGGAATTGCGCATGCAGCACCCTGCGCCCCGGGGACTGCCACCTCACCGGGGCGATTTGTTAAATGAATGCAGGGGAGACCTGTATTGCCTCTCCTGCAGCCCCGAGGACCGCCACCTCCCCGGGGCTTAATGTAAAATGAAGGCAGGGGGCACACGGACCCCCTGCAGCCCCTGGTGTCGCCACCTCCCCGGGGCTTTATGTAAAATGAAATGGGAGGACGCGCAGACCACCGCAGTCCTAGGGCCGCCATCTCCCTGGGGCTTAAAACTTAAATAATGCAGTTGGGCCATGCGACCCCCGGCTCCTCCGTGGGGCTTTAAGTTTTATTAATGAAGGGGTCACACGGACTCCCCCTGCCCTCGGGACCGTCACCTCCCCGGGGCAAATAACATAGTAATGCGGGGACCAAATCGCCCCTGCAGCTCCAGGGACTGCCACCTCCCCATGCAATTACCACAGAAATGCGGGGGTGGGGCCTGCACAGCCCCACCGCATCCCTGGGGACCATCACCTCCCTGGGGCTCAAATAATATAATGAAGGGAGTACCTTGCGGATCCCCGGCCCTGGGGACCACTACCTCCCCTGGGCTAAATACTTGAAAGAGGTGGACCGAGCGCCCCCCTTGTAGAGCCATAGATGGCCCTGGGAACTGCAACTCCCCAGGGCCGGCTTCAGCAATGTGCCGGGGACATTGCAGTCTGCTATGGCTTGGCGGGATCATTACCGCTCCCGTCAAGCCATAGCAAACTCTGCTCCGCTATCAGCAAGCGAGAGCAGGAAAAATGCTCTTCCTTGCTGAAAGCGGAGTAGAATTGCTTTTGGATAGAGGGAGCTGCATGTTCAGCAGCTCCCCCTGTCAAAAAGCAATGCCGGCTCCTGCAGGATGTGGGGAGCAGGCTCCCCCTGCGGTCCTCAATGAAAATGACTGGGTGCCCTGGGTGGGACCAGGGCACCCAGTATAGAGGCCAGGCCCCGGGAATGGGGTCCCTGGCGCCAAAATCGGCCCAGGAGGGAGGCTGCGCCATCCACCCCCCAACCACCCCCCCCCCTCTCCCTTTTTTTATAATTTTTTTTTCAAAGGGCCTGGCCCTGGGGCATGGGATCCCCAGGGCCAAAATAGGCCCGGGAGGGGGGCCGAGCAGTTCCCGTTACTTTAATTTACAAAAAAGAATGGCTAGGAACCAGGAGATAGGGTCCCCGGAGCCGAAATCGGCCCAGGGATGGGGGTCACACGGCCCCCTTCCCTAAAAATAGAAAAAATAAAATTAAAAAAGGCCAGGCAACTCGCCAGAGGCCCCGTCCCCTTTCTCCACCACTCTGCAAATGCACCTCCTGACGCGCTGCTGGTTGGGGGATGAAGTCCCCTTGCCTCCAGAGGGTCCTTAGGGGCGAACAACAACTCCTGTTACCTCCAGTGAGTCCCACACAGCGGGATTGGTAAGAGGTTGTTGGAGGCCAATACCCCTTTCTCCACCACTCTGCAAACCCGCCTCCTGGCGCACTACTGGTTGGGGAAAGAATTCCACTTTAGTCCTGAGAGCCTCAGTGGTTATGTATGAGTGAAACCTGAGCCTAACTATAACGTCCCCGTAACCTTTGTTTTTTTCCAGTGAATATAGCTATCTATATATGTAAATATATATATTTAGTGGATACATTTTTATATATATATATATATATGTGATCAAGGCTCGGACGAGCCGAAACGCGTAATGGCGACTGAAGAGGAATAAAACAACTTTGCACCAAACCTGGGTCCGTGTCCGTTCTTGGAGATATGCTGTGTTCAACGGAGTAACCTGTAAAATATATATATATATATTCCACAAAGCTGGTTCATCTTTGTCGGGTTATTTGCGGCGCTCATTATGGGTGCGGTATCAAGGGAAACGCGCGGTAAAAAACAAAACAAATTGAGGTTTTAAGTAAAGCCAATCATAGAAAAAGCTACATCAATAGAACGTAGAAAAACGTTAAGTCCTCTTAAGATACAAAAGAAACAGTATTCGCTTCAACAAAAGGGAAATAAGAAAGGCGAAATGGAGAAAAGGGAAGCCAGGAGAAATGAATTCCTATCAACAATGTTTGAAAAAAGCAATATAGAGAAGGAGGCTGAGTCTGTAAATACAAATACATCAGGAAAACGGACATTAAAAGCAAACTACAGATGTGGGAAAAGCTAAGCAGAAAAGAAATCAATAAATCATGGGAATTAATCACCCTTAGAAAATATCTGGAGGTACAACGGGTGCCGCGAGGCTTGAGAGTTATGCTTATGCCAAATCACCAGGATGCAACAAACGAATTGTTACAAGAGTGGGGAGATTACATCTTGAACTCGTCACTGGGCCTAATAAATATATTGGTGAAGCATATTGAAATAAGCTTAAACAAAATTAAGGAACAACTTAATGAAGCTGAAAAAGAGATAGCAACGATAAAATTAAATGTAGAAATGTTAAAATTCAAAGAAGAATTGGAAATCCAAACTGACAAACATGAGGACATAGTACGACAACGAAAGCATACCAAATTTGTACGGGACACAATTGATTATGCCGAAGGTCGCATATTCACTTTTGCGCGCAAATACGACTCATTCAAACAACAAGTCACATTAGGGGGTACAACAAGTGTTTCCAGTAGTTTCTCCTCGTTAACGTCCGGAGAACTAAGTGAAGGAGAACCAGGAACAACAATGGATGGTACAAAGTTGACTTTTTTAGGAGACATGCGCCTAGTCCTACAACAAAGACAGTGGGAGCAGAGTCGGATGGCGCCGCAACAATCACGAGGAAGAGGGCGCAAATGGACCCCAAGAAATTGAAAAGAAGGGGACACAGGCACAAGCAGAACCTCGGAGAGAATAGGGACCGAAACAAGGAGTATGCGACAGAGGAAGAACCAGTAAAGGATGAATTGCAAGTTGTTAACTTGTCAAAAAGATCAATTTCTGAAGGAGAAACAGCCTTATTGAAACGCGGCATCAACTTCTGCCCTATACAAAAAATGGATATGGCACAAATGAGAATAGATTTATATCTATATATCCGAAAAATTAAATTGGCCAAATTCTTCATGGAAAATCAAAACAAACAAAGACACTGGAGAACCACGGAACAACCAATATCTACCCTGCTAAAAAAAGAATCTGATGATTTTTTCATGTTATTAAATCTAAATGCACAAGAAGGAGAGGATATTCCTTTACAAACAGCATGCTCACAATTAGGAGTGAAAAGAGACAAAAATCCAAATTTTACCCCCAACTGTCACCTGGGAATAAAGTGGATGTATTTCAAGAAGCGGTAATACAAGATCTGTATAAGTTAAAGGACTCGAAATACATTGATAATTTGACAAAATCGGAAAGAGAAGCATTGAAAACTCTCAATCAGGATAACCAGATCGAAATTAAAATTGCGGACAAAGGTGGTAACGTGGTGATTTGGGATCGGGCAGCCTACACCACGGAAGCACACCGTCAATTAAGAGATCCAAAATACTATGAAAAACTGAAAAATAATCCAACAGTGCAAATAAAAAGAGATCTGGAAGTAAAACTGGGTGAATGGACATCTTTGAACCTAATAGATGAGGAGGAACGTAAATACCTCACTGTGGACTATCCAGAAACAGCAACGATCTATTTCTTACCTAAGTTGCATAAAGACCAAAAGAAACCACCTGGTCGTCCCATTTTATCAGCGAAAGGATCTTTGTTAGAGCCAATGGCTAATTACATTGATTACTTTCTTAACCCATATGTTATGGGATTAAGCTCTTACATCAAAGATACCAGCGATTTATTGAGAGTGCTACAAAAGACCCCATGGCAGGAAACTTATCATTTAATCACAATGGATGTCATATCCCTATATACTAACATTGAGAATGACATAGGATTAAAGGCATGCAATTTTTTCCTTCAAGAGAGGAACATTCATTACAGTGATCACAATAACATGTTATTAGAAATGATCTCATTCTGTCTGACAAAAAACATATTTTTATTTGGCGAGGAAATTTACCGCCAGAAAAGCGGAACCGCGATGGGATTTTCTTTCAGTCCCAATTACGCCTGCCTAGCAATGGGATGGTGGGAGAAAGAAGTGGTGTGGAATACTCAAAATGATAACTCGGTGAATAAAATCATTAGCTGGATACGCTTCATAGATGATCTTCTGATCATCTGGGACGGCACAAAGTTGGAGTTTCAGGAATATTTCACAAAAATAAATAACAGCATAACAAATTTGAAGTTAACTTATAACATCAGTAATGAACGTGTGATTTTCCTGGACACAGAAATTTATATTAAAGATAACCAACTTCAAACAACTCTCCACCGAAAGAGTACAGCAACCAATCCCACTCTAGAAGCCACCAGTTTCCATCAGCCATCGTTAATATCCAGTATTCCATATGGCGAATTCCTCAGGATTCGAAGAATCTGCAGTGATGAAGAGGAATGGCAGAGACACAGCACAATGACCGCGGAAAGATTCAGACGAAGAAAATACAATAAAAAGGTGATCGAAAAATGCTGGGAAAGAGCGAATGACAAACCTAGAGAAGAATGTTTAAAACCAAAAAATAAAGAAGGAAAACAAGACCCAGAACCTATCAGGTTAATTATGGATTATTCGCAGGAATCCAAGGCGGTAACAAAAATTCTGAGAAAAAACTGGAGGATCTTACAATTGGATGACACTGTGTGTAAAATAGTAGGCAAACATCCAACGGTGACCTACCGAAGAGCAAGAAATCTTAAAGATCGTCTGATCCACAGTCACTTCAAAGGGAAACTAAAAAATGAGACTTGGCTCAAAACAAAGGGATTTATGAAATGTCATAACTGTAAGGTCTGCCAGATTGCCAAACCTACGAAAGAAATCAAATTGGCTAATAATAAAGTATGGGAAATTAGAGAGCTTATCACATGCAAAACTCAATTCACAGTGTATGTGATAGAATGCCCTTGCCCCCTAATGTATATGGGCAGTACCATTTGTGAATTAAAAAAGAGGATAATGGAACATACAAGAGCCACAATAAACAAGGATAAAACAAATGCGGTGGCCAAGCACATGGAGGAATGTCATCAAAGTGACTGGAAAACACTCAAATTCTATGGGATTGAAACAGTGCCAGTAATGGAACGTGGGGGAAACAGAGAAAAACTGCTACGCCAAAAAGAATCAAGGCACATCCTAAAATTGCGAACGTTAACACCTCATGGCCTCAATCAATCGGAGGAATTATATATTCATTTATAATCCTGGATCCAACTTCCCAATATGAAACTTGAAATAAAGAGAAAAAAAGAATGAATGAATAAAAAAAAGGAATAAAGTTTTTTCAAAAATAAAGAAAAAAACGGATAAAATAACTAATGGAGATTATTTGACTCACAAAAATTAAATATTCGAAGCGAAGATGGTAAACACACACGGATACAAAGGCAAAGTAGGTATGGAGGAATGGGCCCCAACGAGTCATGACAACATTGATCCATTTGAGGAATGAAATGAATAAAAATTATTTTTTCAAATGCAATAAGCCACTCGAAATAAGAAGGTTGCAGGCCCACTGGAGGGATTGATATAACTTACTTTGGCAGCCAATAACTGATACAACAAGCCACTCGAAATAAGAAGGTTGCAAACCCACTGGAGGGACTGATATAACTTACTTCAAATTTCGGGGGTGTAAATAGCGGATTGGACAATCGTTGATGCCCTTTCCTCTTGGGGAAATCGAGAACTATGTGTGTGTGAAAGGGTACAAATATACAAAAATCTTTTTTTATGTAGAGCACATTTAATTTTGTAAACACACTATTTGTTTTTGAATGATAATTCACAAAAATAAGGGGACTACATCTCCCATAAACCTCAGGAGTTGAGTAAACATCTGACAGGAAATGATGTAATGATTTTAAATGTATATCATTAGTATCGGGTAACCGTTACCTCAGGATCGTGAACAGGAATTTGTAATTCCGAAACGCGTTGGTCTGTCGCCTTTTCCCGTGTGTTGCGAATGAGGAAATAAAAGCAAGAAACTGCATAATCTACGAGTGTGCGACCCTTTAATCCTTCAGTCTGGGAGGATTGTGAGCGAATATATGTATATATATATATATATTCACTGAAAAAACCATAGGTTTTAGGGACAGTTATAGTTAGTTGGACATTGCGCTCGTACAAAATCCGTGAAATTCCCCCGTTATAGTTAGTTCAGGTAACTATAACTCGCGCCCCCGCAATGCACTGCTGATGACGTCACATATTACATCACTCATGACATGGTCAGTGACATCACTGATGACATCTCAAATGACATCACTGATGACATCATCCATGTGATAATTTGATGCATCTTCTCACACCCTAATATAACTTTTGATACACCCACTGTAAATTACAGACTGCCATTGTCAAAACCATAGACACTCCAACACCAATTACTATATACACACTCACTGATTCTTAGGTCTACACACACACATCTACTCACTCACCCGTACAGTCACTCATACTTATAGTCACTCAGTACAGGACTATTATATGCACTCATACACCTACATAAACACTCACACACCGCCACTCATCCATAGAGGTACTCACATACCTAGTCAGTCATGCAAAAAATTAAGCACACACCCATTTACTCACCTATACAGTTATACACACACCAACTCACTTACTCATACAAATACTAGCACGTTCTTCAGTGATGTCAGGGCGGGAGCCGCGCGGCTCCCGCCCTGCCATTGCAAACAGCAGTGTCCCGGGGGTAGGCCCTGGGGGTGGCGGTCCCCAGGGCCACCACAGGCTTGCGGCCCCCCTCCCTTCAATTGCACAGCCCCGGGGAGGTGGTGGTCCCCGGGGCGTGTGGGGGGGCTGGAGCCCCCCACACAGGTTATTAAAATTAAAAAAAAGAAGCCCCGGGGGTTGGCGATCCCGGGGCTGCGGGAGGGCGGAGAGCCCTCCCGCACCATTTTTATTTAAAGCCCCGGGGGTGGCGGTCCCCGGGGCTTGGGGGCCTTAGAGGCCCTCCCCATAAACTATAAACCCACCCCCCGCATGCCCCGCGCTTCGATTTTTTTTTTTTTACGGCGGGATCCGCGCACCCTAAGCGCATCACGCCGATTTAAAAAAAATGCTTTCTGCCCAGGGGGTCCTTGTGGGACCCCCTGAGCAGACCTAGGGGTCAGGGTGTTTCTACCCTGCCCCCTTTGTGCGTTTTGCGCACTTGTTTCTGTGCCTCGGTTCTACCGAGGCATAAAATGGCTGCCAACACTTCCTGATTTGGAGTGTTGACAGCCACTTGACAGCCAATTAGCATGCAGCTCGTGATCGGGAGGGTACGCGGACCCTACTCGGCCATAGATATATATGTGACTTTACTTTTGATTTTCTCAGGAACTACTGAACGGATTTACACCATTTAAGCAAACCAAGGGCTACCTATTTGCCAAATTTGGTGTAATTCCGTTCAGCAGTTCGGGCTGTAGCTGCGACTAAAGGTTCCTATGGAAAATTGCATGGGGAAAACGCGTTTTGGGACCCCCTTTTTTCCTCGGCCCCCGCTTGACGAATCACCCTGAGACTTTCAGGATAGGAGCGGACCGGAGCGCCCCAACAAGTTTGAAAATTTCGCGAAGATTCGTCAACCGGCGCCAAAGTTATTTCAAATAGAATGTTGCGGATTTCCTATGGAAAATAGGTCCTAACTATAACTATCTAGTAGATTATATATATATATATATATCGCCACACTCCGCTTCACACTTCTCCTTGCTCGGAAAAAAGACGGACGACGAACCCAGATTTGGTGCATTCAGGTGTTTATTTCAGTGCGCCACCATTGCTGCCATGACGCGTTTCGGCCAAACTCGGCCTTGATCACATGACGCGTCTCTAGAGCCTAAGTGAGGTTTTTAAAGTCACGGTACCATGCACTCGTGATACAGCAAATCAATGAACATAGACAACATACTTAATCTGATAATCCTTGTCGTCTACATTTGTGCAAATCAACAGCAATAAATAGTAAAAATACATATAATTGTAAACATATTAATATAAATACTAATAAATGTTAAATACATTTAAAAAACAGTATAAATATTTAGTAGTAAAAAAACATTACAACTCAATTAAATAATCAATATGAAAAAATCATCATCATTTTTACAAAAACTGCCCACCAATGTTATGTTTAAAATCATTGGTGAATTGACAAAGTATCTATATGACTATAAATGGATGAATCCATTTCTTCCTTCATATTTAAGGTATCCTGACAAGGAAGTCAATCAATGTATCTTTGCTGTTGATATGTGGAATACAATATAAACCATCTCTCCATAATTGATAATGCTGTAATTTTAGTAAAAGAGTGTATAAGGTTAAAGTGCAAAGTGCCAAACAAGTGCTGGTGCCTATAAAATTTAAAAACCATGGATAAAATACAAACAGACCTCCTAAAAAATCCTCTGTACATATACCATAATAACTAAATAGAAATAATGTGTGGTGTAGATATAAATGATGTACTAAAAACATAATACAAGACGCAGAATGCTGAATAAAATATTTAAAGGAAAAATGAAGAAAATATTTCTTAAACATGAGAAAGCCACAGATGTCATTATTTACATTACTGATAAGTTGGTAAAGCACCTAATCAAATCTGATCCCAGATTGATTATAACCAGGTATAAAAGTCCTCACTTGAATTGTGACCATTAGGATTCTTTGTATCCAGATCGAGGATATACCTTGTTTCAAGGCGTCGGAGTTTGGTTTCCCGATCACCACCTCGTCTGGATAATGGTATACAATCGATTAAAAAATATCTGAAATCTTGGAGGTTGTTTGCATGCCTTTCCTTAAAGTGCCGTGCAAACGGGTATGTATGATCATTATTAGTAATTGCCCTCATGTGCTGCAGTATACGTTTGTGGGCTTGTAATTTGGTGCTTCCCACATACTGCAGCCCACAAGGGCAAGTCAATACATAGACCACATACTCCGTTTTGCACGTCAGAAATTTAGTTATTTTGATGGGGTCCTTATTGAATGGGGAAATATAAGTTGTTGTATTTACCCCATACTTGCATGCTCGACAACTGTTGCATTTAAAGAATCCTTTTCTACCCATTAGCCAATTTTTGGAGATTCCTACCTCTGGACTGCTTTTGACTATAGAGTCTCTCATGGATTTGGATTTTCTGAAAGTAATGCTCGGTTTTTGGATAGAGCATGTCCAATAATAGGGTCACTACGTACAATAGACCAATTTTTGTTAATAATTCTACGTAGAGTATTTTGCTGCTTACTATATGTGAGGATTAATCTAGTTTCATTGGGATTATCCTGCCTATTAGAGATATTTAATGTCTTGTTGTTAAGTATATCCATTCTATCTCTGGCATTAGCTTTGGAAATAGCATGATCAATAGTCTGAGCTTTGTACCCTCTTTGTAGAAATCTGGTCTTACTAAGTTGTTGTGCTGCTATCAAATCCTGGTCACTACTGCATGTACGGCGTATCCTCAGCATCTCACCAAATGGTATACTATTGATGAGATGCTGAGGATGGTGGCTGGTGGCATGCAGCAGACTGTTGCCTGCTGTGGGTTTACGAAAGAGTTTGGTTTCAATTTTATTATCTTTGATGTATACTTCCACATCCAGGAAGCATACAGATTGATCACTGATGGTAGCTGTGAACTGCAAGTTGATATTATTTTTGTTCATCTTTTGCACAAAATCATGAGCTGACTCTGCTGTCCCACGCCATATCACGAACAAATCGTCGATATAGCGTAGCCAGATTATTATCTGAGTATCCCTGACAGTTTTAAACTCTTTTCCCAGGATTACCTCTTCCCACCAGCCCATATGTAGACAGGAGTAGCTAGGGGAGAAACAAGCTCCCATAGCTACTCCCCTTATCTGCTGCAGGACCTGGTTTTGGAATAAAAAATAATTGTTATTCAAGCAGTACGTAATCATTGTGATTAACATTTTGTTATGTTGGACCAGATGTAAAGGTCTAGTGTCCAAATAGTATTGTATAGCTCTAATACCATCTTTGTGGTGTATACTTGTGTATAGGGAGGTAACATCCAAACACATTAATAAGCAATCAGGCTCCCATGTTATATCCGTCAGTTGTCTAAGGAAGTCCCCCGTATCTTGCACAAAAGATGGTAAATTTTTAACAAATTCCTGTAAAAAGAAATCAATGTACTTTGTAGTATTTTCCAAAAAGCCCCTATAGCTGAAATTATAGGTCTCCCGGTGGGGTGGTGGCATTTTTGTGTATTTTTGGAATAAAGTACATAATTGGCATTACTGGGTGTTCGGTCTTTAAGAATCTATACTCATCCATGCTAATAAGTCCCATGCTTCTCCAGGCACTGAGCTTAGAGTAATATTCAATCCAAGATGCTCTTACAGTTTGGATATTGGTCCTTTTGTAACAATTTGCATCTTCCAATTGTTGTGTGGCCTCTTATATATATATATACGACAAAAGGTTAAAGTAACGTTATAGTTAGGTGAATTTGCCAAAGAGAACATCAAGTTTCGAACTAAAAGAAACACAGTATTTCTCCAGCTAAAGCTAGTAGCTCTAACTATAACTTGCACCCCCACTATGCACAGCTTATGAGCTCACATATTACACCACTCAAGACATGTTCTATGACTTCCTTAATGACATTAATGATGACGTCTCAAATTACATCATCGAAGACATTACTGATAACCTCAACTAATGAGTGTGCTAGTTTATTTGGTAGTTTACTTAGTGGTAGGTAGTGGTGGATAGCTTCCATATTATTTCTCTGCCTGTGTCCAGCTAATGAGTGTAAGTGTTTACAAAATGCATGTGCTGCTAATGCATCGTAGGTGTGTAGCGCCAATGAACACATTACAAATCTTTGTACTGAAGAGTAACTGTCTGCAAAAAAAGTTTCCAAAGGGCTGTAGGAAAGTGGAATATTATGTGGTATGGCTGGGTAGTCTTTCCATGTAATATTATCACAATACCCCAACGATAGTGCTTGGATTCACACTAAAAACCCTTAGTTCAGTCCCTGTAGAGTGGCAAAGAGCAGTCAGGCTTTACCAGAGGATATATTCCCAAGTAAGGAAACTTTTTTTTAGGCAACACTGGTCCCTTTTAGTTTCACTTTTGGTAATATAAACAATATTGAGATGGTGGTCAGCTGTTCCTTGCAGGCCGCCATCCGTATGCTGCCAATTAAACGGGGTCACAAATATTCATGAGGCAGGTCATTATGTGACCCCCTCCAGTTGGAGATTTTGCTATGCAACGTATCAGTACATAACCAGAGACAGGTCACAAAAAGTCAGTGTGCAATTTGCAACTACTTTTTGCAACCTATGTCTTAATACATCAGGACCGAAGACACCAAAATAAATTACGTTTGTTGTAGACATGTCTTCTCTAGGTTGTATGGATATTATTAAGAATATATATTCCAATTAGTTTATCATCACTTAATCTTTATAGACAATAGTCTTGTCCCATGGCTACGTTACTGTTAGACCTGGCACCATTGGCGTGGGTCTCCCTTCCATTTTTTGCTGTTGCCTCTTATGTTTTTGCTGGTTTTAGATGCTTTTGGGCACTGTGCCACTGCTGTTCAGTGCCACAGTGCAAGTGCTCCCTATGGTAAATTGATGTATGGATTAGTGACTCCATGATTGGCTTGTTTGGCTTACTGTCAGACCCTAGTACAGTGCACTGCGTGTGCCCAGGGCTTGTAAACCAAATGCTGCTGGTGGGCTTGCAGCACTGGTTGTGCCACCCACAGAAGCAGCCTGTAAAAGTGTGTCTCAGGTCTGCCATTGCAGAGCCTGTGTGCAGTCTGGTACTGCCATGTTGACTGGGCAAGTGCACCCACTTGCCAGTCCCTAAACCTTCCCTTTTCTTCATATCAGACACCCCTATGGTAGGCCCAAGGGCAGGGTGCATTGTAAGCATAAGGTAGGACATGCCCTGGTGTGTGTGGCATGTCCTAATAGTGAATTACAGCCATTTTTCGTTTTTCACTATTGCAAGGCTACCTGTTCCCCATAGGCCAGAATGGGCAGTTTGATTATTACATCTTATAATCCTAACTGACCCAGGGAACATGGTAGAAAAACGAATTTAGTATGCCTGAACTCAGAATGATAAAATACATCTTTTAGTGAAGTTGGTTTTAACATTCTGTGTTTGAAAATACCACTTTTAGTTGCCTAACTATCCAAGCCTGCCTCTGCTAGGTTGTGTATTCCTTGTCTGGAGTTTGAGCGACAGGGGCTGGGGGCTGCCAGGAGACAGGGTGAGTCAGCACAGGGCTGAATAGAGAGATCTGCATGCAGATAGGAGGGAGGAGTTGCACCTGGGACCTGAATAGGGCTGTGCCTTTCCTCCACAATGCTGGCTCCACCTCCTGTGGTGTGTCTGATGTCCCTGGCCTACACTGTGAAAGGAAAGAAGGAGTCTTGTCAACAAAGTGCTCCAGGACTGACCAGAACTGGTTTTGGACTAGGCAAAAGCCTCTCTGCCTTCAGAGAACAAAGAGAAAAGTAGTATAAATATTGGGACCCAGACCCAAGAACTTTAGATCACTTCTGGGAATCAAGACGAACCTTTGCTGAGGAGAAGAACCAGGAAGCTGAAGGAGGAGACTACCTCTGTGCTGTGTGTTTGGGGGTTGGCCTGCAGTGGTTGCTTCATTGCCAAAGAAAGGAGAAAAGGACTGAGTGTGCTTTCTATCAACTTGAAGAAGAATCTCCAAGGGCTTGAACTAGAGCTTGCCTCCTGCCTGAAGTCTCAGGGATACAAGACTTCACCAACCAGCTCCCCCCTGAATTCTCTTGCTGGGAATTGAAGTGCCTGCTGTTGTGCTGGGCCTTCTGAGAGACTGCGTGTCGCTGGGAGCTGGAAGCGCGACGCAACGACGAAAAGCGTGTCGCCGCCACTGTCATCGAATCGCTGAGGAAGCGAGACGTCGCGGCCGCTGTCCTCATCGCATCGCCAAAGCGCGGCGCATCGCCGGAGAAGCGGGACGCTGCCACAGAGGACATCGTCGCATCACCGGAGAAGCGCGTCACAGGGCCTGACGCGGCTCCAAAGATCGAGTCGCCGTCGGGCGTGCACGCATCGCACCAACGTTGTCGCATCGCAACCAAGACGCCATTTTGTCGCATCGTACCGGAGAAGAGTATCGCATCGAGGTGCCATCTTGTCGCATCGCACTGGAGAGCAGTAAGAAACCGACGCATCACCTCCCCACACAGTAAGGAAGCGAGCATCAACTCCCCTGCGCAGCAGTAAGGAACCGACGCATCCACTCCCCTGAGTGTAAGGAACCGACGCATCACCTTCCCTGCGACCCTTTTGTTTTCTTTGCGTTACGCATTCAAGGTACATTGAGAGTAAAGTGTCGCATCTACAACTTGAGAGAACTGAACTATTTTATAACCTTCTAAAGTCTATTTTTGAGTACAGTATTGTGGATTTTTGTCGTTTGGTCTTGTGTTAAGTCTATATAAAAATACTATTTTTATAATACAACCTGTGTGGTGTCCATCTGTAGTGTTGTCACTGTATTACTGTATGTGTTCACAAATGCTTTACACACTGCCTCTGAGATAAGCCTGCCTGCTCATGCCAAGCTACCAAGGGGGTGAGCAGGGGTAATTTTAGGAGTGTAGCCCCTTACCCTGACTAGACGCAAGGGTCCCTATTTGTCACAGGTACCTACCTATGCCAACTAGAGACCCCCAAATCTAACAGTTACCAATTGAAAATTATATGCGGTGTCCAGTGCGATTCTGTCATCGGTCTGGCAGCTGTTAAAGCTGATTATTTTCAGTGTATTAACAGGACTTCTGAGCTTATACATTTTAACAGATTCAGTACACTTCCTGTTGAACGGGAACTTCATCTGTATGGTAAACAGCCTATATGTGATCTTTATTGTACGATTAATTAAAACCTTTACAATTACGTTAAAAAAAGAACAAGTGCATAGTAAAAAGCGCTTAAGATGACATAATAGGTAAACACACTAGTTAAAAAAGTGAAATAACAACAACATGTAAACCGCAATGTTAGGGGCAAACTGACTGACTAGAGTAACAACATATCCGGACAAGGAGAGAAGTCCACAATAGTGGCTAGGTTGATGATGTACCCCGATGGGGAGAGACAACCATGTTGACAATGCAAGTACTTTCAGACAAATAGGCAATTTGACTAGAGGATGAGTACCCAAGCCACCATCAAAGTACTTGTGCATAACCAATTAATAAAACAATTCACTGGATAAAAAAAGTGCTGTCTAACATATAACAAGCATTTGCAATGCAATAGGTCTCGCAATTGTGAGATTTTGAGCTATTGGCATTGTAAATTACCTTGCCCTTTATTTATGTGTTTATAAAACCTGCAATAATAAAAGGCATTGTCATTTATAATACCAATAGGTCAAAGTTTCTAAAATGCGAGACCTATTGCACTGCAAATGCTTGTTGTTTACAGGCGCCCCATGCAGCACTTTCACGTTTATTGAGGCCACGCCCCTTTTTTAAGACGAGCCATATCTAAAGAAAGGTCCGCAGCCGCTATTTAAAGTGAAAGTGCGATATGGGGCGCTTTTACCAAAAAAAGCCTTTGTTTGTCAAGTTGACAAACAAATGCTTTTTTCGTAAAAGCGCGCATGGTGCGCTGAATGTGGTAGGGCAGCATGTAGTGCCTGCAGTTGGAAATAAGCATTAAAGAAAATAGTGCTTGCAGACTAATTAAGAAGTACCATGTAACAACCGAAGTAAAAGGGCCAGTCCTCATGGGAGGTTACAAATGAAGACAAGGCGGTACTAAGGAGGGACTAACAAACCTATTACCAAATCAGAAGTAGCATTTACGAACGACAACAACACAAGCCAATGGCAAATATGGGCGGAGATCAGCATGATATAGTGAATTTCTTTCTTTTATTTTCTTCAGCATCTTATAATTTTAAATACATTCAAAATATTTTTATAGATGAGCGATTAAACAAGCCATGAAGTAAGCTTCGATAGCACATAAACCACAGATAAGAGCATCTCAGAACCTCTCTCCTCAGCACAAAGACTCGAGAAGGGAGAACCCTTGCCATGTAGGGTCTACTCTCTACCAATTTAAAAGTGAGGATTGCTAGAAAGTCCATGCCCTTTGAACACAGGGCTCTGGAAGAAACATGCAGGAAACAAGCTGTTGGTGGCTTCACATTTGAGCCTCCTAAAACCTCCTTGTGAGTTTATTTGGGAGGCCTCGTGGTGCTTACAGCGCACTGAAATAATAAGCCCTTTCATTAAGGAGGAATCTGCGAACTATTGCTCTATCGTTCATGGATATAAACCAGAGAACACATCCACACGGTCCATCTCATGCAGAAGGCTAGGCTTGGGTTTACTGGAATCATAGCTAGCTGACTTGCCTCCCAAGCCCCACCCCCTCACCCTTCTGTCATATCATGAGCTCAGAGGAGTACCTTTGTCTTCTTGTGACTCGGCTCATTTGAGTGTAATTGGCAGGCACTTTAAACACTTCCCTCAGTATATTTGATTGATTCAAACGTCTGGACTCAAAGGGCCAGATGTATCAAGCTAAATTGCGATCGCAAAGCGTTTGCGATCGCAATTTAGCTGTGTGCAATGTAGGAAAGAAAAACCTACTCGCAAAATAAGGAATCGCAAAATTTGCGATTCCCTATTTTGCACATGCATTTAGACACTCGCAATTTGCGTGTCCCTAAATGCTATGCTAGTAGCCATCGCAAATTGCGATATTGCAGTAAGGAATCGCAAATTACCACCAACTTCTAGTTGATGTTAATTTGAGATTTCCTCGAAAAAAGCACTTTTTTGCTTTTTCAGAGTGCCATGTTGCACACATACATGCCCTTAGGGCATGTATGTGCGCCACATGTGCACACATGCACATTTCAGGGGTGCAACAGGGTGTCCTTTTGGAACCCTTGCACCCTTGAAATTGCATGCGCAATTTGCGAGTACCTATTGGGTACTCGCAAATTGCGCATGCAATTCCCATTCATTCCTATGGGCCTCTTGGCCCATAGAAATTAATGGGTAGGGATTACTTAATTGCGAAACGCTATTTGCGATTCGCAATTAAGGAATATGTAGGAATCGCAATTATTATTGCGATTTCTACCTACATAGCATTTTGCGAGTCCTTAACAGCGATTCGCTAAAAATCGCTATTAGGGACTCGCAAACTGCTACAATGATACATCTGCCCCGAAGATCATTTTGCAAGTAAACCAGCGGTACACAAATTCTTCTGCAAGGAGTTTACAAATCACCAATTTATGGTAAAACTATGATCAAGGGAGTACAGTGCAAGAATGTAAATGCGGGTGGAAAAATCCATCTCTGTTGATAGGTGATCTGACGATGGGGATAATATGGGGGGGAGGTGGAGGGGTATACATCCCTGCACAGAATCACATGTTGCTAAAAACTGTAATTCTTTTCATGAAGGACACAACACAAGGGGTTTTTCCCAATTTCACATATTTGATAAGTGCGTAATAATAAATATTTTGCAAGGAAATGCAATGATTTTAAACTATAGTCCTTGATGTTACCTATGCATTTGCTCTCTGAAACATCCAGTAAAACCTAGTTATCAGAATATACTAAGCTTTAGTTCTGAGATTCAAAATAAAAATTTAGTGAACTGTAAATGGTGGAGTTTTTGCTTTCATCAACTGAACCAGTTGGGTTATCTGATCAGGAAGAAAGGAAGAAAGAAAAAACAAATGTTAATATGTTGTCTTGCCAGCAGTATTGGAGTACTCCTGGTTTGCACACATGGTTTTGAGGTGGCTGGTGGTGGTGGTCACCGTCAGTAAATCCATTAGACGCCAGGTGTTTCTTTTCTTACACTGATGAATGTGTGGCTTGCCCAATGGTTTGTGCCTAGGACTTTAGTGTTAGTTACAGGTCGGGATTGTGCTGTCTAAAACGGCGAATCATGCTAGGTAGCCAAATCTGCCACAAAGAACTATGAAGTTCTTACGCAATCATAGTAGTTGACCCATTTACTCAAAGGCACTAAACTAACTCTTCATGTATTCTGTGTGTCCCGTCTGTCCAGTGTGGCCTAACGGGCACATATGCAAGTGAATCTGCACTTGTGGCTCATTGTGATCTAACTCTGATCAGTTCTACTGAACCACCGAGATGTTATCGGCTGGATTTTACTCCATTCTTTGGAGTATGACCTGCTCTTCATCCGACAACCCTGGCAGTGCTCAAGTTGTCACTTCCTGCCTTGCCATTTCAGTTTTTACCTGCGGCTCATTCTCAAGCCTTCAAGCCAAAAGCTCTTGATGACATCCTCCTAGTCCAGTTCATGTTTTAAAGCACTACTTGTTGTTTGGCACTAATATCCAGAATTATCCTTTGCAAAATGTGTTACTATAAGGATAGATACTGCGCTGTCTAGACGGAGGTCGCCCTTTACAGAAGAAGGTAAGAAATGACCCTCTTTGTCCAGTCGTGGATAGCAAATTACTCTTAAAATTTGTATTGACAAGTACCCCAGAGAGATTCTGCAGATGAAAGAAGAGAGCAATATCCAGAAAATATGGAGAATGATGGAACTCGTGTTTAACACACATTCCAATAGTTTTATTTCTGCAAGTACAGGTACAAGTGATAAGAATTCTGAGCCCTTTAAAGTTACTTATACTTGACATTCACTCCATTTCAATCCTCACCGATAACTTGCAGTGAACAGCGATTTATGGTATTGTGCACCATAAACTTATCATTCAAATAGTTACAGCAGGATTGGCAAAGCCAATAAATCCAGCTTACATTTGGAGCCCTGAAAGAAATCCAGCTTCGATGGAAAAAAAAAGAGAAATCAAACAAACAAAAAATCACTGCTTTCTGAATACAATACATCTATAGGATAATGTAATGTGCGATTATTCTGTGTACTTTGAGATGTAAAACAGTCTGTTTGCCTCAACTGGTGTTTGCAAGTCTTCAAGTTAAACTGCTGTTCTCTTTGCAAGCCATTTGTCAACCTAATGTGTGCGCTGGATGGGAGATATCTGCACACTGTGCCTTCATGTCTTTCATTTTGACGTTTACAGCGTTGTATCTAGGGAATGTGTTACTTTCCTGGACGATGTCTTGCATAATAATCCACAGTGTTTTAAATGAACATGGCTGCGGTGCCGGCGGCAGCTGCAAGACATTTGCTGTGAGAAAAGCTAGGTAATTTCTACTTGATATGCGGTTAAGGTTTGAGAAAAGTGCCCAGATTCAGGCTTCTGGTTTGGATTTTTTGGGGATGAGCCAATTCTTGTTTTATAGATTTTTTGTCACAGGCAGCCCCCTCGACAATTGGCAGTTTAATCGCAGCGTTGCTGTATGAAAAAGAGGTGCGTGTCGTTCACAGCGCGCGTGCTCTTACCTACACAAGGATTCTCTGCGTCTTCCTCCACGTTTTGGTTGCTACGCAGCTCCCTGAGCTGCCAATGGACACTCTCCAGCTCAGACGCGATGAGAGCCATCCGACACGACGTCAAGTATGTGCCGCCATCTTAGGGTTGGTTGCTGCCTGATACTACCGCGCATTTTATAGTTGGTTCCTGTTCATATTCGGCCAACTGCGTGTGGTGTGGAGCATTGGGAGCCAGATGCGAGCATTGGGAGCCAGACGCGAATATTGGGAGCATGATGAGGACTCGTCACGTCGTGGGATCCTTTTGGACTGATGCGCCGCTCGATGAATGGATCGGTGTAGGAATGCCCCTGTGTTTTTAACATTTTGTTTTTAGATGGTAATGTCTATATATGGTGCAAGGAATTCCTGTGGGGTCCACAGACACTTGCTTTCAAGTCTGTTGTTGGAAGGTTTACGACAGTTGACTCTGCTCAAGTACATTCCTTTAGGGGCTGCTACTCAAATTGACACAAAGTACGATGCCTGAATGTTACTCCAGAGTACATGCACATATAGCGTTTTTATTCAGTCTGCCACAAATGTTTTCTCTTGGGAGCAATTGTATTAATTGCCAAACATTTCACTTTTATTTTGTTTAACCCTCTATGGTTATTGGCATTGGTCTGACTGCAAATCTAGTGTGTATTGTAAGACGTCTTTAAAGTAACTCTCATGTGTGGAGAACATGTTTGCAAATTGTTATTAAGGTGTGATGTTTTTGCATTATTGGTTCTATCCGCAGCGGTTCTTGCCCCACACGGCGATAGAGGCGGATGCAATTCTCCCGCTGCCGCTTGTGGCGGCAGCCCTTTCGGGTGGTTGTGGTGGCCGTCGGGCAGAGATTAACCCAGTGCTGTGCACAGCCTGGGCCTGCTGGGCCCTTGCTAGAAGGGCACAGCTAGACTACCTTTACGCCCCTAAGCTGCCTGTGGCGGCTCATCCAGATATATCTGCGGCGCGGGAGAGCTCTGCGTGCACTGCAAGCGGTTGGTGTTGTGCAGATGGGTGACCTATACAAATAGGGCCAGTTCCGCTCGCTGCCGGACATTCAGGTGGGCCGAGCTCACGGCCCGATGCTATGCTTCACATATGTAAGGGTGCGACAGGCAGTCAGGGCAATCTACCCTAATTATCCAGCAGAACCACAGCCATTGCGAGCACTGCAGGCGGTGCTAGCGGGTGAGGAGCGCAAAGGTCTGATCACTAGGCTCTACGCCGCGTCCCAGCTTGAGAATGATCCAGTAGATCACCCTTCATATCTTAAATGGAATGCAGCCTTGGGGTACATCTTGCCACTTGACCATTGGCAGTTCTGCTGTACGCTGACAGGGCGCCTCACTGCCAATTGTAATCTGCGTATTATTCATTTCAAATTTTTACACCAATTGTATTACACTGCACTGCAATTGTGGAAATATGGATTGCGTGATACAGCCTGTTGCGTGAGGTGTGGGCAAGCGGATGCTGATTTTTTGCATCTATCGTGGCAATGCGCAGGGATAGCTGCCTTCTGGGTTAAAGTGGCGAATGTGCTGACAGAAGTGGTGCTGGAACAAGTGCGGTGTGTGCCGGAGGTATGCCTGCTAGGGGATGTGAAGTCCCTGAAACCGTGTAACCGGCGATTGGTTGCTGTGGCGACATTATTGGCCAAGCGGGCTGTGGCACAGTGCTGGGGGGCTAAGGGTCTCCCTACAATCCGGAAATGGGTTCATGATCTAACTTTCTGCAGGGAACAATTGGAGACCTATGCGGAGGACCTACCAGAGTCTTCTCGTCCTAAAGATTTTTGGGCCCCACTGACGGCGTATCTATTGAGTCATCCTGACCTGTGAAATGTCCTGCCTCTTGCTCCTTTTTGTTTTCCTTTCTTCCTTTTTGACTTGCTCCTCAGGGAGTATTGCTACAATGCGACTCCTGTGAGGTATTATTATACATGCGTGTCGATAATGCTCAAGACCCTGTGTTTATATGATGCCATACCTTTTTACGTGCCGGGGGGATGGGGGTGGGGGCTCTCTTGAGCTGTTGCTTCTGTTTATATTGCATTTTTCTACTGCACTTCACACTGAAAATTGCTTGTGTTGTCTCATGCTATGGCGATGCTAATGGCTCCCCATTGGAGCATGTGTACTGTGATTGCAAGCTATTCAACAAATTTAAAAAAAAAAAAAAAGGTGTGATGTTTTTTTTCATGCTTGTTGGGGGCCAACAAGACTAGAGTGTGGTCATAGTAGCAAAACTCGGGTGAGGGGTCGCTCAACGGTGATGGGTTACAGTTTTTAAAAAAACATACAAAAGACACACGAATAGAGTTTGCATGACTTATAGTTCATATTGTAGTAATGTTGTTCTCTAGCATATTGTTTTAGTGATGCCACAGCTTATGTTTCCTTACACAAGGGAGGTTCTTGTCTAGTAGTGGATGGTGGTCACATTACTCTCCCCTACATGAGGGACGGATGTGGCGTTTGGTTCCATTTTTACTCTTTACTACCTTACATGAGGGTGGTTCTAGTCTCTATGTGGGTGGTTTCCCACTTCTTTGTGTGTAGTTACACTACATTTCATATTGTTTCTTGTCGGTGTGTAAGTCGCCATGTGCTACACGTCTTGTCTTGTAGGTGTGCAAGTCTCCATGCGCTACACTTCTTGTTTGTTTGGTGTGTAAGTCGCCTCACGCTACACGTCCTGTGCATACGGTGTGTAAGTCACCAGGTGCTACACGTATACTTTTGTTTCTCACCCTCACACTTGGTAAGTCTGATGGGTTTTGTCCCTTTCACATTAGGTGTCACCCTTACGTCAGGGGTAGGTTATGGGTGTTAGCCCCATTTACACGTTTTACATTAAATCCCCACACAGGGTGTGTTCACAAGGGGTTTCTTAGTCCCATACTCTGAGTGTATTTTATGTTCCTGACTTTAGAAATCTTGTTTACACATTTCGTTCCCTTGTTGGTGGGATCGTTGTCTAGGGGTGTGGACCACCCTTTGCTACATTTCACGTATATTTCTATTTTCTAAATTGTTTTATTGGGGAGGACGGGTTATATTGCTTGTCGATTTTTTTTTTTTTATTGTTGCTTGTCAATATATTTACCCTTCTTTTCAGGTTACTTAGTGTTCAGACTCTCTCGTGAAGTTGTAATTTTATTTGCTTCCCTGAGTCTTGAACTTTTCTCTGCTGTTGTACATTCTTGTGTATAGTTCCTCCCATGTTCTATTGTTCTTTTCATGTTTCATTTAAAAGGAGGGGGATATGTTATATCCTGCTTATATAATCATATGTATTCCAGTTTACCTTTCTCCGAGCTGCTCAGCCAGTGTGAGTGTTGACAGTGGAATGTTGATGTGACTGTGATGCTTGGAATGCTTGAGTGCCTGTGGGGATGAGTGGTGACAGTTGGAAGATGGGCTGAGCAGCAGGCAGGCTGCTCCTGATGGGGCTGGTGTAACAGGATCACCAGGCTTATGGACTGTTGTACTTAATTGCCTTCCTGCAACTTGAAGTCAATAAAGAAATAATTGAAATACAACTCGGCTACGTCTGGTAAGATACAACACAGTCCCTCGTACATTGCACTGCTAGCGTTCGATAGGAAGCAGATACAAACACCAGCCCGTCAATTCATGAGATAAGAGACCAATACTCATCTGGGCAGACATAAAAAGGAATGTCAGTTTACCACTACCCATACTGGATCAGTCACAAAACATAGCAGGTACATTTGTCTGCACAACACCATCTGAGGTGCTATATTAAAAACAGCACGCATTCTGTGACACAATTTACACTTGAATACCCACACAGGCACACAACATTCGCAGTCATATTTTAACAAGTTAAAAAAAGACACACATGGTCAAGTGTTTTGTGTATTGTGCTGCATCCCTTATTCAAGAAAGGACCGAGAGAAATGTCGCAGCCCCACAGGTCACATTTACTCAGGGGTTCTTGGTGCACGCCCAAATAAATGCACACGGTACCACAGAGTGCTTTTCTGATACAGTACAAGCCTACACTCACACCTGCCCTTCCCACATACATAAATGGACTTTGTGAATCAGACTGAGCACTTGTGCTCATGAGTAAATCTGAACAGAAACACAATTGTTGTGCTTGTGTGCATCTGTGCAAGCCCTGGTGAACTGTGGCAATCATCAGCCTTAGAAACACCGATGGGAAGGAATCGGGTCATTTCTAGTCAGATAAGTCACTATACCTCATGCTCTATGTGTGATTTTTCTGGCATGCGGAATACAGTTTAGTATTCCAACTATCCAAAACCAAGGGGGCGTGGCCAAGCCGCCGACCGTGATGGCCGCGTAGGCTTGGAGCTCCGCCACGGTTTCCCTTTGTCTGCTCTGTCGTGGCGGCATGATGGTGATTTGTGACCCCTCCGACACCGTGTGAGGTGTGGGAGGCATCAGTGTGGGTCATGTTGGGGGAGCCGGGCTGCTCGCGGCGTGTGGAGCGGATCGGCACTGATCGCCCTGGAATGCTCCGGTGAGGCCTGCTGCCACGAGGGAAGCCGGGTGCTCGAGTGAAGTACTGGCCAGAGCGCAGAATCGAGGACTGCATGGAGTGGCTGCCAGATCGAGTGCGGTGAGCGGTCGCAGTGGGTGGGCTGGGGTCCGACTCCTCCGGTGACGGGGGCGCTGGCACTCCCCGGAAGCCCCAGGGCGACAGGTGCAGGGGGCAGGCTTGGGGATCGGCCACCCGGCCGCGTCCAGTGCCGTCCGCTGTAGTCCTCCCCCCCCTGCGGCCGCGCCCGTCCCAGCCTGGTTTCCGGCTTGCGCTGGCATTGCGGGGCCGGGGGCCTTACCTCACACAGCTGCTCTCTCTATCCCTATGTGCCGGACTGGGCCCGGCTGGGGAGCGGGGCTGGTTGGAGCTGCGGCCTGGCCCGGGTGAAGTGGCGCATGAAGTGTGGGGACCACATCGCATACCGGCTGCGGTGTCCGCCCACGGCGACCAACCGGATGTGGGCGACCGAACCCCCTCTGACCTCTGCTGATCATCGCTCTGCAATGCTGTTTAGCCTCGGCCCCTAACCACATGTGTGTGACGGCTATCGGGCATGGTTGTGGCTGACGACATGCCAGCTGTTGGGGCACAACTGCGGCATCTTTTTTCCTGGTGACCCCAGCCGAATACATGTCCTGCGGCATTGCGTAGCGCTGGGCTGCTGCGTGATTTATCTACCTCTTGGGAACCAATCTACCCCGTGTACTGGGTATCCGACGTGGGGGCCTTTGTCACGCCTGAGTTTGCGGCACGTTGATGGCGAGGGGAATGGGGCGTAAGGACCCCGAGCAAAGCACCCTGCCTTTCAAGCCAGCTGGGCCTGGCACCTCTGCGCAGCAGCCCACCATGGCGGAAGGTGGTGAGACGCCCACGGTTGACCCGGCGGGGCCCGACAGCTTGCTGGCAGAACTAAGGGCTGGGTTTAGAGCCCTGGACACCAGATTTGATGCCCTTGACAGGAGGTTGGAATCCATGGGGGCCATGTTGGATGCACAGGAGGGTCGTCTGACTGTAACGGAGGGTCGAATCTCGGATTTGGAGGACGGCGCGGCCCAGACAGCTAAGAAGCTTGAAAGGATGGAGAAGCTCCTCAAGTCAGTGGCTCTCAAGAACGAGGATTTAGAAGCTCATGGGCAGAGGAACAACGTTCGCATTGTGGGGTTGCCGGAGTCCACCAACACGGGGCGCCTGGACCGCTTCGTGGAAACACTTTTAACGGACATGCTCGGAAGCGAATCCTTTACCACCATCTTTGTGGTTGAGCGAGCTCACCATATGCTGGGGCCACGACCTAACCCAGGGTGCCCACCAAGACCGATCATAGCCCGGCTCCTGAATTTCAGGGATCGGGATACGGCCTTACGGCTGGCACGTAAAAAGGGCCAGCTGGAGTGGCAAGGCTCGAAAATATACCTATACCCGGACTTTACTGCCATGGTCCAGGACGCACGTAGGAAATACGCTGACGTGAAGGCGGCCCTACGGAAGATGGGACTACGATATGGGATGCTGTATCCGTCACGACTGAAAGTGGACATTGATAGTCGTTCCCGGGTGTTTGATTCCCCCCACGATGCTCAAGAGTTCTGCCAGAGATACTCCAATGCCGCGAGGAAGAAGGGCACGAAGTCTCCGCAGCATACCCAGGACATACCGGATTCCGGTGCCAGTGCGGACCTGTTTTCCGCTAGCTAGTCACGCCGCGCCTACCTCTCAGTGTCGCAGTACTATGATGTTACATTCCCACTCCTTGTGCTGCACCACTGTCGAACTGTGCCTGTGTGCACGTTAGTGTGCCGCCATAGACGTAATACATGCACTTGTGCAGGCACCCTGTGCCAATTGTGGGGGTAGTGGCGGGGTGTTGCCATCCCCCCAGTGCGTTTGCATATGTCTTGAACTGTGCAGGTTTACAGTATAAATTGTTTTTGTTCATATGATTCCATCATTGTGGTTATATGGGATGGTGACTTTCCCCCAAAGTTGGGTGTGGGGATGGGTGGTGGGAGGGGGGGCTATGGGATTATTGGTCAATGTTTGTAGCTTGTTTTTATTCTACACCTCAGTTGCAGTGTCGCGTACGTTGTCCTGATACCAGTGAGTCAGAAATGCAGGTTTTAGACAATGGCTAACAGGGTTGTTGCGGAATCCAGTGTGGTGCCAATGTTCTGGAATGTTAGGGGTTTAAACAATGCCCGTAAGTGTAAGCAGGTGACTAACTATATGCAGAGATATCATGCGGATATTGCGTTTTTACAAGACTCACCTCGCGGCACATGTTACGTCGGGTTGGGGGTCGCATAAATACTTTGCTGGATATAGCTCCTATGCTAGAGGGGTTGCAGTGTTGATACATAAACGGGTGCCGTTTCGGGAGGAGCAGGTCTATCGGGATGCGGAGGGTCGTTATTTATTAGTTAAGGGCACCATGCTTGATCATTCAGTGCTTTTTGTTAATATTTATGCTCCGAATGTTGACGACCCCGAGTTCTTCGAGGCAGTCCATGGACACATAGTGCGCATGGGGGCAGATTGTGTTTATATGGGAGGGGAGCTCAACCTATTGCTCGACCCAGGGCGTGATAGCACGGCGCATGCGCTAGCCACAAAGCCGAAGGCTCGACGTGTAGTGCTGGACACTATGGAACAGCTTGGGTTGGTGGATATATGGAGATACCACTGCGCGGACCGTGAGGGGTATACTCATTATTCTGCGCCTCATAATACCTGGACGCAGCTGGACTACTGGTGCCTGTCTACCGGGGTGGCAGTGTGGGTCGATGAGGTTACGCATCTCCCGCGTACCTTGTCGGATCATTCTCCGGTGAAGGTGAGCTTGCGCATTCCTAGGGCGGGGGGGAGGGGTGGAGCGTCCGTGGTGATTCCCGGATATGGCCTTGAGGGATACTGTTTTTGCGACCAAACTTGGGGAAGCAATAGTAGAATATTTTAAAATTAATGCTGGGTCTGTGGACTCTAAGGCTACCCTGTGGGAGGCCTTTAAGGCCTATGCAAGGGGGTTGTGCATTTCCAAGAATGCTGGGGTTCTCAGGGCTCTGCGTCGCACGCTCGCGGACATAGAGACACAACTCACGGAGTTAGATCGTGGGGCAGTTACTGCAGATCCCCCTAACCTGCACAGACGTGCGGTACTTTTGGCAGAATTCCGCGAGGCCGCGGAACGTGAGGTGCACTTTCTTGGTAAATATGCAGTCGCTCGGAGGTATGGGGAGGGTGAAAGGCCTGATAGGACGCTGGCCAGATTTATGCAACAAACCCGCAGGCCCACCTACATAGCGGAACCTCGCGGGGACGGTGGCGAGCGGATCACGGGCAATGTGGGGGTACTGAGAGAGGTGCTCAAGTACTACATTAGCATGCTGTGCCTGCAGCAGGAGAAACTATTTAAAGAAAATAGTGCGTACAGGCTAAAAAACCAAAGTAAAAGGGCCAGTCCTCATGGGAGGTTACGAATGTAAATAAGGCGGTACTAAGGAGGGACTAACAAGCCTATTAATGACTCAGAAGCCAGCATTTAACGAAGGACAATGTCACAAGCCAAAGACAAATATGGGCGGAGAGTGGTCGGGGCTTCTATTCCATACTCCAATACAGCATGGCTCGCAGAGCAGGGCATGTGCTGCCCAGGCTCGACCTAAAAACAATCCTGGTTAAAAAGATGGCATGCCTAAATCACCAACAAGGTGCTTCTACGTAACCAATTCATAAAACAAACAATTCATTTAAAGTAAAAAGTGCTGTCAAAAGTAACATAAGGATCATTAGCCCCTGTTAAAGTCCACACAGCGCTCACTGGTTAACCACAGTTCATCAAATGGAAGAAACTTTCTTGCAGCATTTTTAAAAATGTCTGCCACTGTCCAATGAGACTTGCACGGAAGAAAACAGAAGTCAGATTGCGGGCTGGTGAACTTAAGCATCAGTTGTAGATAGCTCAGCTTGCAGAGGGATCCTCCCTGCTGAGCCGAGCATAGTCAGCTTAGTTCCCTGAGACTAGGTAAGGCTCCCCAGCAACTCCTTTATTCGGCTGAACGTGCTGGTGGCAAGGGTAACAAATTTAGTTAACAGTGAATTTAAGAGTGTTGTCAGGGTTGAATGAGGCAATTATAGCCTGCCGACATGTACGGACTCCCAGCCTGTTCCACTCATGCTTGAGCCTACTTTTTCGTTCATCCAACAAAGCTGGGCAAAGGCAGACCACATGTTCGAGTGGTTCCTCGCACTGACCACACCCACTGCAAGTGTTTTCTTATGTGGGGCGACGCCAGCTGACAAGATGACTACAAAACAACCACTCCCCAAGCCTGAGAGCTGTAAATCTTGCCTTTGTTCTAATGAGGTAGGTGCAAGCGAGAACATATGCGGGGGAATCCAGCCAGTAAGTGTTTATAACCGCCAAAGCATGCTTGCGTTTGGCTAGGATAGCCCTGTCCGAATAGTAGGCCTAATTTGAAGACAGACTGCCTTGGAATAATGGCACAGAGTTCATTCATGTCCAGGAGGCACTGGCAGTACTCAAGAAACTGGTGGTGTAATCAATTGCCTTGGGTTGCCGGAGTTGATTTGGGTCCATAACAGCACCTCTAGGCAATCGCCTCTGGCCGCCCTCGGAGTTTATAACCCAGTTTCAGGTAGGCACCGGCCCTAACGGCCTGCTGGTCAGGGAGGCCCAGTTCCAGCCTCATCTGGGAAAAAGAGGAGGAACTTGGCAGGCGATAGACACATTTATATATCCTGGTGATGAGTTTATTCAGCAGGCCACAGTCCTTAATAATATTTCATTACCATATGACAGTAAAGATGATTTTTTGCCCTCATTACTTCCAGGAGAGAAGCTTAGCCCCAGCAGTGTGGTTAATAGTTTGAGAGGGACACCTGGAGGGCCAAAGCCTTTCCTTCGACTTCCTTTTGTTGCCTCACAAAGGAGCCTCTAGCATCAGTATGAATCCCCAGGTACTTGTATGACTGATCTCTAGTAATCTTGTTACCCTTGTAATGGCAACCACCCCCAATGCAGTTTCCTTCCAAACGTTACTACTTTAGTTTTTTCAGGTTGACCTCCAAGCTGTTAAGGCCTGTATAAGAGTGTAATTGATTTATCAAACGGTGAAACCCTACTCTCGTATAGCTTAACATGGCAAAGTCATCGGCGTATAGTAAATTGCTGATTCGTTCACCGACGATCTTTGGGGCGAGGCTGTTGACAGAATCGAGAGATTGAGGTAGGTTAGCAATAAACAAATTGAAAAGCAGGGGAGCCAGCACGCACCTCTGCTTTACTCCCTGTGTAGTAGGAATCTTTCTAAACACACAGACGCCATCACCTAATTTGATACAAATCCGGGTATTAAAATGTAGCTGGATAATAGGCTTCAAAAGGTTATGAGGGATGCCTCATTTTGTTAGTTTAGACTAAAGAGCTACTCTTGGTAACAATCAAACGGCACCTTAAAATCGACAAAACAACAGTGCAGCAGTGTGTGTGAGGAGTTTGCTTTGTCCACTAAAATTGATACGCAAACAGGTTAGATAGTGTACCAGATTTTGCTGTCAACCCTGTTTGGTTTTTTGGGATGAGCCTCTTCGAGTTCACCCACTGCTGTAAATCCTTCAGTAGCAGACTGGTGCAAAATGTGGCCTTATTGTCGAGAAGTGCAATTAATCTATAATTGAGGGGGTCTGATCTGGAGCCACCTTTATGGAGTGGATGTATTATGGCCCCACCCCGAGATTTGGGGATTGTCACGGTTCTCAGGCAGCAGTCGAAAAGCGTAGAGAGTCTGTTTGCCCAGAAGGGTACGCCCCGTTTAAAAAGGGCTTGAGGAAGACCATTTGGGCCAGGGGCTCTGTCTGTCCTTGCCTTCTGCATTACAAGGACCAATTCGGCTTGTTCGGGAAGGCAGATCTATAACAGCTATAGATGAATAATCCCGATTACAAGGCAAGACTGAGTTGATGGCCACATTCAAGCAGGAGGAACCTCGGCTCATTGAGGACGGCAAGTCCGTGAAACGGGAGTGCAGGTGATCTTGATTGAGAGGTGAATCTGAGATGGTGAGCACCTTTAGGTCGGGGGACTTCCACCCAGTATGCTGTCTTTCATCACTTGAGTAAAAATGCCTGGAGAGGAAGGATGCCCATTCCAGTTCAGTAATATTCGCACAACCAAACCTGTCGGTTCCATTTATTTCCCTATGTACCAGGGCCACGAAGTTCATGGAATTAGATTTCTTGCTCTCGCATAGAAGGATTGCCCAGTATTGATGCAGGTATCTTAACTTCTAGGCATGGTCTGCTTGCCTGTAGTGTTTCTGCACCAGCCTTAGAGCTACAATTAGCTCTTTCATCCTGGGGTTTTTACGGACATCTCTCAGTGCGCAGTTGCCGGTGTGTTTAAATGCTGAATCGTTGCTGTGACTATAGCTGACTGGTGAGGTCTCAGAGGCTCGGATGTGTTTAAGGCCGATTGTGAGAATGTTGCAAGGAGTTGAGTGATGGGAGATGACCATTCAGTTATTGGAGATGCGTAACCTAGATCCGCCTCAACCATAGATTTGATGTATTCGGTCTTGATGTTGCAGCTAACAGATTCATCCCATTTCAGGCGCTTCAGATTATCAGATTGAACCCCTTTGCACGTAATACCAGCTGGAGTGAGGTAGGGCAAATTGGAGTTTATTCTGATATTTTGTGGGCAGTGACTGCTCTCAGTGTGCAGGATAATGCTGTAGCTCTCTACTGAAGATAACGTTTCTAAGTTGCATATTGAATAATCGGGGTAAGAACAACTTTTTCCATCTGATCTTGACCATTTGGGTGGAACATCCTGGGGTAACCGTCCATTTAGTACTCTATGGCCCATGTTCTTAAGATTTAAGACAAACAGCTCCCATATCAAGCAGCCTCTCGCCTTGGTTTGTTCAACGATATTCTCGGGGCCCCCAGCGGGAATCTCATTGTAATCCTCATGATGGTCTTGGAAAAGGTTCATATTGAAGTCCCCTATTATCAAACAATCAGCTTGCGGTCGCACAGGAACATAATTAAACAATTGAGTTTTAACCTCTTCTCCTTTGCACTTGGGTTGACGTAGGTGTTGATCAGCAGGAGCGAACCCTGCGCTCTCCAATAGGCGATTTTAGTTCCCTGTTGCTAGTTCTCTTGGAAGGTTATTGGGGCCATGATCCCTTGCAATGCAACAGAGATATATAGAGATAGACAATCTTTTTGCCTGCCATGCTTGTGCTCCCTTGATGCCGGTGTCCTGCGCTCGATAAAACCAATTATCGGACGGCTCTACAACACAGCCCAAGTTTCCTGCAGGGCAATGATGTCAAAGCCGCTCAGAAAACCGGACAAATCTGAGGATTGTAATTTGTGGGAAAAAGCGTTGATGTTCCAGGAGCACAAGGATAGACTTAAAGACTCCAGACACGAGGGCACAGTAGACTTAGTTCAATCAGAACTTGTACAAGACAGGGACGAACACAGCCAATTCTAGTTGCATTTTGAGAATTCGTTGATAGCTGATCTTTGTTCACTGACAGCTGTTATAGCATGTCCTAGGGCATTTTTTAGGATTGAATACGGCTCCTTCCTGGGTGGCTATGTGGATGCCTGAGGTTTTGCCAAGATCGCTGGATAACCCGCTTCTTTGGAGGTTCTGATCTTTATACATAACACGAAAACAGTCCTTGGGTCTATAGAATAAAGTATGAATAGTTACCACTGTGTAGACTCTGACACCTGTATTTTAAAGGGAGAGATCCCTTTTAGGATGAAAACCCTCACTCACCTCGCGGTGACATGCTTCATCATTTGGGTTTCTCCTCCTGGTGGAAAAGCATAGTTCCACCAGGGGCTACAACTCCCTCACTGTGAGGAAGGAGCTCAGGGATGTTTTAGTATGTTGAAGACTCTATACTCGCAAGGATGCTAAAATCCCGTGATGGATCAGGTAAGCAAGGAAGTGCAGCGCAATTGCAAAAAAGTATGAATTAAAACTACCTAGTGGCAACAAAATAGACAGTCTTTATTCACTTGCTGACACTGGTAGGGTTAAAAAGCAGTGCAAACAGCAGTGTGAAAATTATACTGCTGAGTTATTTACACACGGTCAACATGTTTCAGCCTCAATGACCTATCTCAGTATCTAGGCTTTCGTCAGGACCAAGAGTAGAAAAACAAAGCTGCTGCTAAATGTGAAAAGGTGTAAAGAAATGAATGAAAAAATACTAGACCAGTAATCTCATGTTTCCTGTAGTATTACTGGACAGATCTACAAAAAAAATAGAAATACAGAGTGTCAGAGTTATAAACCGTGATACGTCACATACAGCACGAACAACATGATTAGGAGTATATCATGTAGACAGCCAGTTGCTGAAAAGGGCAGAAAAAACTCACCCACATTTTTGGAAAACAACCCTCACCTCTACCTGGTAACAACTCAGGGAAGGGGGCCCCGCTCTATAAAAGAAAATCATGTGTCATACAAGACAGGAATTATGTTGACACTAAACTAAATCGAACAAACAAATGTAAAAACACAGTTCAGGCTAAAAGAGTAAGGTGAGGCTAGCTTAATTAGGTCAAGCATTGTTGTACCGACTTGCTGTCGCATGAAAAGAAACATGAAAAGAAACATGACAGTGATGTTCGCTATAGCACTGGTCTCAATAACCAGTAATACCATGTATAAAACTTAGAGGTACTAGCAGAAAAGAGATGGAATTCTGAGAACCTGATTTTACAGTCAATGAAACTAATGTTTAAGCGCGGTTTGACGGGCATTGCTAAATTGACAGAGTCAAAAGGTGAAAGAAAAATATATTAAACAACAGTCACCAAGAACCTTTATCAGTTCAATGCCATCTCTGAGTTAAACTAGTCAGACGCACGCAAAAGACAGCAACTAAAAATAGTTACCAGCCAAAAAAGGGGACAGGCTGTAAGAGAACAATCTCTAAAGAAAGGGGAGTTGCGGGGGCAAGCTGACTCACCTATCCGTCGGTACCCCGTCGTGGTACTCGAGTTGCGACCGGAGGTACCAACCGGGCAGCTTACTCATGTTTATATAGTGAATAAGCGCGCTAAACGGACCTCCAGTGCACCCGCGTGGGGTCCTTTCGCTGACTCGATGAAGTGCCTGCGTTAGTAATGTATTGTAGAGCACCCTGCGCATGCCCAGCGGTAAGATGCTACTCAACCGGCGCAGCGGCATTGTGGCTCAATGAGATGTACTGAGCTTTGGGCCCCGGGTTTTTGACATTGATCGCTGCATGCGATTGAGTACCTTTCGTGTTCCCATTCCAGAAATCATGGGTGGTGTTCTGTTATTCAAAATTAGGTGCAATACTGTATTTAAACAGTCGGGCTGCAAAATACATAAATAGAGGCACATTCTGGCTGAACGTGTCATAGAAGCTCCTATCGCCATAAAGGGACAGTGGGGTATTGATGTCACTGCACCAATATAAATCATTAAGGTGGTTTGATTTTCAGACAGGCTCAACTACTGTTATAGGGACGACGATATGATGGTTGATATTGGTGTCATCGGTAACTAGTAGTGAGAAAATGGAAAATGATATAATATATGTAAGTCATCGTGTCTAGTGACCACATCAATAATGTTGTTATTTTAAGTAAATAGTGTTGAAAAAGGTGTATACTATAACAGAAGCCATGGAATATCATCATTTAAACCAGTGATGTCACTCTGTAATCTGTGCACCCAGCTTTGTTCCCGATTGAGCAAAAAATGGGAGTAGTCTGTGATATGATTTGGGATCCAAGGTTGCTCAAGGACTGTCCATTGTAAATCATTTTCTGAGTGACATGAATCTATGAAATGGTTAGTCATCTTGGTAGATCTCTTCTTGCATCGGATGGTGCTTTTGTGCTCAAGTATCCTCGTTTTAACTTTGCGCGTGGTCATGCCAACATACGGCAGGCCGCACGGGCATGTAATCAAGTATATGACTTTCTCACTATTGCAATTTGTATGTTTGGATAAAGTCCAAGGTCTTCCCGTGCCGATGTCAATCTCCGTGGTATGTTTCGTTTGGGGACACGCAGCACATGAACCGCATGGGTAGTGTCCTTTGATAGGTGGTAGACCCCATAGAGTAGTCTGATCTCCTGTCTTTTTCTGGATCGGTCGTGTGTGGACTATCCGATCCTTAATATTCTGGCTCCTTTTGAAGGCAAACAAGGGTGGCAACAAAGGTTCATTTCCACATTGGAGAATCTTCCAATGTTTGAGAACACTTTTTTTGATTTGGTTAGAGTAACCGCAAAAAGTGCTGACACATGTAATCCTCTCTTGGGCTTCCTTCTGCGATATTTCTTCAATGAGGGCCTCCCTGTGGTTGTTTGCAGCCCTCTTTCTGGATCGAAAGGATTGTTCTAGGAGGATAGCCCCGCTCTTTGAGTTGTGAAGACAGTTGATTCGCATGTTCTTCGTATTTGGCAATGGTGGAGCAGTTCCGTCTCACCCGGAGAAACTGCCCAAATGGCATCTCCCGTAGGGCTTGAGGGTGAAAACTCTGGTAGGACAATAAAGAATTACGAGCCATGGGTTTGCGATATAATTCTGTACCTAAGCCATCACTTTCTGGGAAAATCCGAACGTCCAAGAATGGTAAATTTGTCTTCGAGAACTCAAAAGTAAATTTGAGAAACTCGTTCCTTGTATTGATCCACTGATGGAAAGACACAATCGTCCTAGGGCATTTTTTAGGATTGAATACGGCTCCTTCCTGGGTGGCTATGTGGATGCCTGAGGTTTTGCCAAGATCGCTGGATAACCCGCTTCTTTGGAGGTTCTGATCTTTATACCCCATACAGTGAATGCTTCGGATTTAGATCGTATTAACTGTGCGAGAGCGGGCGAGACAAAAGTGTCCAGTGGGACTTCAGAGATTTGAGGGCCCCTGGGGGGCAGAAATTGAATTGACACAATGTCAGTGGCCTCCTGGCAGCTCAACTCGGGGATGGCCTACAGTAATCTTAGGATATTTCCCCTGTTTAGTATGTCGTGATGGCCCTGCGAGTGATACTCCCGAATAAGCAGCAGTTTGGCATTTGAAGATTGCAGTGTTACTTGCTTTAGTGGGCTAATTTTCCTTGAGGAATTCTGGATCAGCTGAGCGAGATGTGACACCTCCTGCAGAATAGTCAGAGAGGGCACAACAATGTGAGATGCTGCCGTCTCATGGCTCTGTGATCTTCAGAGCCTTTAAGTTGTCTGATGAATTGGAGATTTTCGAGTCCTGGTGATCGTGACTTGGAAGGGCAGGCTGTCATCCGTGACTATTGCCAGGTCTGTGTTGATTGGTGCGTGTGGCCTGGGCTGTTCTGCATGGTCATCTAGGTTAGTCAATAGCCAGGGATCTCTCGGGTCCACATGAGTAGTCATAGGTGTTACAGCCCCTAACCTTAAGTCTGGGCGTCTTGCTAGTTGAGATTTGCCATTGCCAGAAGAGCCATAAAATGCATTAGGCTCAGTGGCAAGGGGCTCTCCGTTTGTGTCAAAAGTGAGACTTTCAATGAGTGATGAGAAACGTTTTCTTCATCCTGGGGAGGGGGTGGAGGGGACACTGACCTAGTTCTTTGATTTGCGAACAGCGGAAACAGCTTCCGGGTTGCTGAGGAGGAATTATCAATGGTCTTATTTCTCTGCTTCTGAGGCTGCTTCCTTTCCTGCTGGGTGATGGGATGTGGCTGCTGAAATCTATCATGGATAATATCTCCAGTGCCTTGCTGGATCACCACAGCGGAAGTTGCTGCCGGAGGAGACAAGAATGATGTCTGCCTGCTCAAGACATGGACTGATTCACTGCGTGTGTGCGTTTTCTGATGCACTATTGGGACCTTCACAAGTTCAAGTTCCAATTGTAATAGTTGTCCCTGTGTGGTCAGTTGCTTGCCAGGGTCCTTCGAGGGCCAAGCTGGGACCAGTAGGCACAGGATAAGCGTCCAAAGTTGGAATATTGTGGACTTGAGAAGGTTGCACTGTGGATGCCCTTACGAGTCGTTGGTCCGGCCCCAGCAGGCTGTAAGTCCCTTGATTTCAGACAAAACAGCACTGAAAAAAGTTGGAAGAGAGGACAAACTGTCTATGATGGACGGACAGCAGCAGAAAGACTGTACAAGATTGTCATTGGTTTGTGCTCGTATAATCAATGTATTTAAGTTGTTGAGCTTGCTGGGGGGGGCGCTAGGTGGCGCACGACCAAGATGGCCGCACACCTGTGAGGCTCTTGCTGCTTGGCGGCATCATCCTATTATCCGTCATTCACGCACAATATCTTCGTTGAAAGTGCCTGCCGATTGTGTATCAACCTGTCACACAGCTCCGGTTTGAAGTTCAGCGGCTGCAGATGCTGCAGGGCACTCCCGAGCCGCGCTGCACTCTGGGAGCGGGTCTGACGTGGTGCATCGCTGGAGGCGGACCCGGCCGCTGTTGCTACGTGAGTCCCTGGGATCCCACGAGGTGCCTGGGCCCCGGCCGATTCGCGCGCTCATTTGCGACCTCCTGGTCTGTCTGGCCGCAGCGGGTCTAGACGTGTGGACTCCCGCTTGCACCCTCACACATTGAAATAAATGCGGTAAGGCAAAAATACTGCATAAAAAGAAACTGTTGGCCTGCTGGGTCCCGTGCTGCCGGGTCGCTTCCTATGCTCGCACCATTTTTGCAAGACGCGGGAGAATCTCTGACCCTGCATAGAACCATGCGCACTTGTTTCTGCAGTAACCCACTATCCCCTTGATGTGCAATTGTTTTTAATGCCATCACATGCCTTTTCTACAAGGATATCTTACCTGGAGCCCACTGCACGGATCCAGAGGCGCGCTATGGTGGAGCACTGACGCAGGATCTGCCACCTGAAAATCCTGACATCTTTTGGGAGTAATCGCATTGGCACGCATCCTCTAACATCTCCCCCCCAGCGTGGAGGCGGATGCAAGGAGCGGAGATCTCTGCTACTGAGACCTAGCACGGAGGGCTGACTGGTTCGCGGCGTCCCGCCGCTGAGCAGACTGCGCTCGGATCCTATCCGGGCAATAGAGGCGATCCAACAGTCCCGCGTGGGCCTGAACCCATCCTTGCGCACTCTGTGTTGGGTCGGGTGTAAGGCGCCTATTCTTGGGATCGTCTGCAAACTAAACCCTCACAGACATCTAAGCTACTCCTGACACACCGGTACCAACCCTTGGTACAAAGCGGCGCGCGCTCCCGCGAAAGCCTGCTCCCACTGTGCAGCATAGCGCTCCTCTACATACCCACGCTACTGGCACGTCCGGCTCCTCTGCCACCAAGACAGTACACCAGTCGGGGCTCTGACACGTTTGTATGATGTGCACAGTGAGACTTTTCCTCATTACGCTTTGACAGGTGGTGCAGCGAAGCTCAGAGTCCCTACGTACTTTGCATCATTGAGTCATTTGCTCCTTCGGAAGAAGTGAACATCTGCTGCTATCATTACCCGGTGTATAGACGGAATTAAACTCATTTGCTTTCTCTTAGGGCAGCGCACTGACGGTGGTGCTCTTCTACATCCTCTCCACCAACCTACTAATGCCACTATAACGTCACGCCTCCCCTCTTCTGGTGGCTTTATCGACAACGGAAAACACTCTCACTACAATGGGGAAAACAGATGACCGGCAATCTAAGCTCCCCTTTGAAACTAAAAAGGCTAACACAAGGTCCAGTTCGGAAGAACCAGATCAGCCCAACGAAGAACAACCGCAAACGCCACCGGCCACCCAAAAAGACGATGTCAAAAGTTTACTTCTGGCCATGAAACAAAGCCTTACGGACATTTCATGCAAGATGGATTCCATGAATAGTCGCATGGATTTCATAGTTCAAAAGGTAGACAAACACGATGGGCAGCTTAAAGAGGCGGAGAGGCGGATCTCGGACAATGAGGATGCTATGACACAAGTACAATAACAAGTGGCACAAATGGACAAACTTCTCAGTCATTGCTGCCAAAAATGAGGATCTCGAAGCGCGCAGCCGTCGAAATAACATCCGCGTCATTGGGATCCTTGAGAGCACCAACACTGGGCGAATGGAGGAATTCATCGAACGCCTGTTACAGGACACTTTTGGCGCTGAAGTCTTTTCCTCTCAACTGATAGTGGAGAGGACGCATCGATCATTAGGCCCAGCGCCCCTCCCCCCCCCCACAGGAAGCACTCCGCGCCCAATTGTGGCCCGTCTCCTTAACTACCGAGATCGTGATACAGCATTAAAGATGGCTAGAGAGAAAAAGACACTCCATTACGAAGGCAACAACTTCACCATTTACCCAGATTTCACGGCCGCAGTTCAGGAGGTGAGACGTAAATTTATACAGACCAAACAAAAGCTGCGGAAGGCGCAAATAGAATACGCGCTTATGTACCCAGCACGCCTGCGAGTTACATACCAGAGTAAACAATACTTCTTCACAAATCCCCAACAAATAGATGATTTTCTTAAAAGCGTCAAGAAACATTCACCACATTGTGACTCAACAGAACGCTGCTCCAGATCTTCATCCCCTCAGCGGTCTTAACCTAACGGTCAAGAACTTTAACACTGGAGACAATTCCCTATGGATCTGTCCTTGTATGCATCTCATCACTAGCTCTGTGGGACTTAGGGGCGACGTATGGATGCGGACTACTTCCAGTGAAAGGAACATGTAACGTCTCCCAGTTGATCTGCCGGTTGAGTCTATGTCGAGAGACAGATAAGTGATAAACGAAGTAAACATGCACCTAATTTTCTTTGGTTGACAGGCACGTTATATAATATGTTAATAATTTGGACAATGCCAAGCACCCTCCTCCCCCCTCTATCCCCAGCCACTGGGAAGCTGTCTTTACAGCTCGGGGAGAAGGGAAAACTCATTGCCCACTAGCGACCCCCAAGCGGGTGTTCCCCTTATCGTTTTTCTGTTGGGGTATTTGATTTGGACTGCAATGTCAAGGGTTAGATGGGAGTTGGGTGGGCAACAAAATGCCGGCACGATTGGGGTGCTGTTGTGGGTGGGGGAGGGATGGGTAAGGTTAATTCACGTTTACACCACTATTATTCTCCAGCAGGTAGACATGCAAACGCACATCGAGAAGCACATTCACAGCTCTAAGTCCAGAACACATAATGATAAACACAGTTTGTTCTTCTATGAACCCGCACATTGAGGGTCTAAAGTTAAATCTCCTTACTTGGAACGTCAGGGGATTAGGAAGCCCCGGGAAGCGTAGGCAAATACTTACATACCTCGATCGACACCAAATTCACATTGCCATGCTGCAAGAGACACACTTTGACCCGCACCGCGCTCCTGGTTTCGCCTGCAAGTGGGCTGCAGACCGAGTCTTCTCATCATACTATACCTATTCCAGAGACACAGTGATTCTTATCAAAAAGAACACCCCTTTCATTGTGGGTGGGACATATCACGATTCAGTAGGTAGGAGCTGTATTATTTAGGGAACACTGGACACACAGTCTGTCACACTAGTGTGTAGTTACGGACCGAACGTGGATGATCCGGTCTATTTCACCACACTATGGGGGCAAATTCTAAAAGTAGGCTCCACTCATGTCATCGGGGGGGGAGACTTTAACACTACACTATGCCCTGCCGCTGACAGATCTAACCCGCTCCCTCATCACTACACTAAAGCGCAGGGATTGTTGGCAAGCTTGTTTCCCGCTCACGGAATCACGGATGCATGGAGACATGTTCACCCTGACGGGAGAGAAGGCACACACTATACAGCAGTACACTCTACATGGGCTCGTTTAGATTACTGGGCTGTTTCCCGAGGTGTTGTTCCATGGATAAATACTGTTGAACATTTAGCCAGAACCTATTCTGATCATGCCCCAGTCCGTATGACGATCTCACCTCCCAATTCGATTGCCACTCCTAGATGCTGGAAACTCATGCCAGAGGCTCTGTTGGATACTGCATTCAGGGCTGAACTTGGCGAAGAAATAACTGACTTTTTCCAGAGAAATTCAGGTTCTGTTACGCATATAAGCACAGTTTGGGAAGCCTTCGATAAGGGGATCTTGCATAGCCAAGAGTTTCGGAGTCTTAAGAGACATACGACGTAGTCTGCGGAGGCTTGAGGAAGACCTGAAGCAGTTAGAAGGAGGCCTGTGGCAGGACAACTCCTGGTCACAACAGGTAACATTCAGAGAAAAACTCTCTGAATATAAGGACACTGCTGAGCGCAAAGCTCGGTTCCGGGGAAAATACTTTACAGCGCGTAAGTATGGAGAGGGGCCAGGCAGAGCTTTGGCAATGGAAATTCGGCAGCCCCGCTTCTCCAACTTTATCCTAGAAATTGACGATAATGATGGTGCTCGGCACAGAGACAGTCTCAAAATCCTTAATGTCTTCACAAAGTTCTATGCAGACTTATATAGCACTCACAGAATCGAGCCTCCAGCACCTCTTGAAAGTGATGAGATAAGGGCTGCAATTATGCAGATGAAATCGGGGAAAGCTCCGGGCTCCGATGGCCTCCCCATTGATTTCTATAAAACCTATATTGATCAACTGCTCCCAATACTAAAACTAGTCTACGAAGAGGCTCAGGAACTGGAGATTCTTCCCGGTTCGATGAGGGAGGCTCTCATTACCTCTCTCCTGAAACCTGGTAAACCTGCGAACACGTGACTCATATCGTCCCCTTTCTCTAATTAATAACGACGCGAAAATCCTCGCCAAAGTACTTGCTAACAGACTCAGCCTCCTGATGGAGAAGTTAGTCCTTCCAGATAAGGCTGGTTTTATTCCAGGTAGGGCGACATCATATAATCTCCGCACCCTTTTTTCCATCCTACAAAATGTGGATCCGCAGCTGGCACTAGTGGCGGTCTTTTTAGACGCCACTAAGGCCTTTGATTCAGTTAAATGGGACTACCTATTTGTCATTCTCCAATGTTTGGGGCTCCCGAAAGGTTTCCTGGCATGGATATGTCTCTTATACACCACTCTGGAAGCAAAGGTTCTAATTAATGGACACACTTCCTCCTCCTTCTCTATCACTCGGGGCACCCGGCAGGATTGCCCGCTTTCCCCACTTCTCTTTGCGCTAGCAATAGAGCCTCTTGCGGCCAAAATTAGGCAACACCATCAGGATAAGGCTTTACGCTGCTTCTTCCGCCCAATACTAATTTCCCTCTATGCTGATGACGTTACCCTATATGTCAGAGAACCACTTCATAACCTCAATCCATTGCTTCGAGAATTTGTGCGATTCAGAGTTCTCTCCGGCATCAATATTAATTGGGCGAAATCACAGATTTTTCCCCTCACTACCTTGGTGAAAGAGTTCACCCCTGATTTTCCCATAGAGTGGTGCACTTCGGAAGTGAAATACTTAGGTATACACATCACAGCTGACCGTGAAGAAATGATGCGGCTCAACTACGGCAGAGCTATGGATAATATAATAAGTAGTATAACAAGATGGATTGCTCTCCCACTTTCCATGGCAGGACGTACCTCTCTCATAAAAATTGTCATCCTCCCCAAATTACTATATCTCTTTCTAAATATTCCGTATAACCCGGGCAGGTATTTTTTCTCCGCACTTCGCTCGGAGTTGATACGATTGACATGGGGTGGCAAACAAGCTCGGCTGCGATGGGAAACACTCACTAGACCCTACTCCCAGGGAGTGTTGGACATCCCTAATTTTGAATTATATTACCTTTGTGCTCAGGCTCATTATGCCCATTATTGGTTCCACCCCCCTAGATACACACCTCACGTGGCCACCGAGCATTGGCTGGCGGATCCTGTTCCGCTGGAAGGTGCCATACTGACCACAACTACCCGCCGAGCGGCTGAACCATCATCGGTTGACTGCACGGTGAAAGCATGGCAACACATTGCTAGATGTCTACAAGCCCCCATGCTATACTCCCCTCTGCTTCCCCTTGTCTTTCACCCCAAAATGCCGGTCTTACAGGAAGGCGCCTTTAAAAAAACTAAAGCTAAATACGACATCACAAGTTTGGGAGACCTTTATTTAAATGGGAAATTCCACACACTCCAACAACTCTTTTCAAAGCAACCGCCCTCCCCCATGGATATTTTCCTTTACGTCAGGGTGCGACAAGGCATCAAAGAGTTTTCCCCTTCATATCCACTGGAACCTCAAGAGGTCGCCCCATTACGCACAATACTACGCACAGATACTGCCTCACACTTAGTTTCTACACTATATTACAGCCTATACATCAGTCCGGCCTTGACCCCGTGTGCTGCTAGAGACAAATGGGCTGCTGAAATGGGACATGACATCACTGATGGGCAATGGGCATATTGCTGCACTCAAACAGAGCAGGTCTCTTCTAGTAGCCGCTTACGCATCACTCATTATAAATTTCTGCACCGCACATACTACACCCCGGTCAAAATGTGTAGATATAAACTGCGTGATAATGATAACTGCGATAGGTGCGGTGTGGGGGCGGCAGACTTCCTGCACCTGGCCTGGGAATGTCACGCTGTCCACGCCTACTGGCGACAAGTGATTACAGCGTTGGAACAGATGACTTCTTTGAAGCTCCAGCTATCTCCCATGCTGACCCTTCTAGGCTACACGGAAAACTTAGTCGCAGCACAACGCAAATTTGTCTCATTTGGTCTCCTATTGGCTAAAAGGAGAATAGCATGTAAATGGGGGCAAGGCAGGGCACCCAAATTTAAGGAGTGGATTAAGGACATGTTATTCTGGCAGGAACAAACATACACATATGCTGAACTCCTTCCCCTCACTTCACGTCCTCGTGATATTTGGGCTCCCCTAAAAGCGTATCTCCTGGAACATCCGGCTGATGCTACCAACACTACACGCGATGCCTGCAGTTGAACATAATACTTGCTTCCAGCCTCCTCTATATGACGCATACACATTCTTCAGCAATATCATGTACCATACCTACTCAGATAGAGCTCTGGACAGCACCTGTGGCTTTGCTGCACGTGTTTAATGTGTAAAAAATGCCTACTATGTTTTATGTAGTTCCAGGCAATGCTATGTATCTCTATGCTATTTTAATTCTAATGCCAAGCATGTTTCTACCCTTTACTATATATGTACTGCTGGATATATGTTCCAAAACTTAAATAAATACATTTTTTTTAAAAAGTTGTTATGCTTGCTGTTTATTCGTGCTGTGAAGACGGCTAATGAGTTCAGAAGATCCACTTGAAAGTCCAGTTTATCAAAGTGATAGTTAAGGGCAGAGGCATTGGATTGAAGTGTCTGCAAAGGTTGTGGCCAAATTGCACTAGAAAGCGTTGTGGTTGTGTCGAAGGCGGCGTTGTCTAATGTACCGGAACTACAAGGGGGCCGTGTAAGAAAAAGTGACATGTCCTGGAGGGATTGATCGTTTAGTTTCATTCCTTCCAAATCGGTGGTCTGGTTTCCCCGAGCCGTCCGGATTAGCTGGTTTTGTTGGTGATAGTAATATTATGCTCCCAGCGGACGCACAGGTCCATTGAGCAGCAGGAAGACTAAAGGGGCAGACCCCGGTTACCTCCGGTTTTAGTTCGAGCTGAGAATGAACCTCTGTTTGGAAGTGAGGTCCTGCTTGGGAGCCTTGCACATCCCCTTGGGGGGACTTGGTGGATGGGGTCGATGTGGTAATCTCGTGGACTAAATCACTAAGAGAAAGAGCAGGTTCTGAGTAAGGGTTGATAATGCATGAGGGGGTGTACGTTTGCAGGAGGGTTCAACCAGCGGGGAGGGAGACTGGTGGCCAGTTGTCTGATTTAAAGCCAGGGGGGCCGACTGAGGAGAAGACTCCATAGGCCCTACTCGCTGGGCTGCAACCTCCTCCACCAGGTAATCGCTAAAATCTCCCCTACATACTGGTGTAGGCCATTTTGATGGGGCAGAATGAATTAGAGCTTGAACTTTAGATTGCAAAGGCCTAGTTTTCTGATTGGTTTGAAGAGTGGACTCACCCCTGCTCGCTGTGGGGTTGTCCACGCTACCAGTCGTATCTGTTTTTTTTTTTAAATCCAAGAGGGTCGTCATATGTAGAGCATCGTATGAGACCACTGAAGGGCATTTGGTGCAGTAGTGTGTTCGGGCACGTGGGCCTTGCTAAGCCGAAGTTCGCTGTGGGTGCCAATGCAAATGAAGGGGATGTGGAATTCTGCTGACTAGGCCCAACTTGGTCTACCTGCACCTTGCGGTGGTCGGAGGGGCTATCCTTGTCCTGCTGGACCTCATCACTTTTCCTTCTGGGCATAGGCGAGTCTTCTGGAAATGGGGGCACCTCCGCTAGCGCTGGCTCTCCTCCTAGTGATGGCCTGCTGCTAGGTGCAGGCAAGGGGCACAAGCACGCTGTATAAGAAGATGAAATGTCTTTATCTTGTGGAGGTGGAAGCAAATAATGTAATAGTATAAATCTGAGTTTAAAAGAAGCATTAAAATCGATGAGCTTCTGACCACTGCGTGCTGCTTACTAGGTAATGCGTTGCCGGAGAAGTGCTGTTTGTGTTCAGTAAGATAAAGGTAGCCATCTAATCACAGGCAGCTTCTGTAGTCGTGCAGAGTGCGGGGTGAGGGCCTGTAGGATATAGGGCGACACTGGACAACTCACTGGGTGCAAGCTGCACCGGCTTAACCTTGGCCGCTTCGGCTCTGCGTAGAGTTGCCCTGCAGCCTAGTGCTCCAGGGTGCCAAACACGTTTTTCCCCATGGTGCTCAGTAGCTGCTGCGGGGTAAGGGAGGTGAGGCTCACCTCGTCCTGGGCCCAGATTCTCGGGGGGGGGGGTGCTTCAGCTGCGTCAAGGAGCTGAGGCAAGAATCATCAGGAGGTCAGCGGGGCTGAGCGGATTAGCAGCGGCTTTGGTAGCGGTGGTAGTGGTGACAGCAGGGGAAACCGCACTCACCCGCAGCTCCCTCGTCAGAGCCGGGTTGTCAGCCCCACCGCGTCTGCACCACTGCAGAGCTCTGGTGCTGGTCCGCTATTCTCACCAGCACCAAGCCTGGCACTTGGCTTAAGACAAAGTCCTGAATTAATCCTGGGTTATTCAGACGCGGGGCTGGGAGCAGGGATCCGCCACACAGTCCTTGCCGCCCGCAACCAACAGTACGTCAACACGTCAGCATAACACCGGTCAACAGGTATGATCCCCAACCTTAAGTGCCCGACTGCATGCATCTGGTATTCTGACTTTTTGATTTTTAGCATCAGGCTAATCTGGCATGTGTGCAGAGGCCTACCTAGGTCTGCCCCTGACTGTGAGGAAGTTGTGGAATTGTCTCTTGACCTGGCATGGAGCATCAGCGTGCCCTCATTTACTGACAGTGACTACCGTCCCTGTTGGAGGTTTAAGATGTATAGTATTGATGGCATCTTACTCTGTTTTGAGAATTAATAGTTCATCTTTTTATGTGTCACTCAAGGGGGTTACTACTGGCCCACTTGTGTAAAATTCTGCTTTTATGTGCATACCCAGTCCTTAGCACTGACATCATGAGTCCATGTTAAGTGTGGTTATGTGTACATGCATGGTGTGTGAGTGAACCAGAGTAATGGAGGCTAATGGTTTGAATTTTTGATACACCTTGCCTGGCCTTGCACAAGATGGAGGTAAGGACTGTTCTTCCATACCGTAGATGTTTATTGTTTACATTTCTGTGGCAGGAGGGAGGAGAACTAGACACTGAAGTGAGGGGAGATATTGTGTTAGCAAGTGAGGGAAGATATTTTGTTAGCAAGGCGCGGTAGAATAGTTTACCTGAACACTCCCATTTGGTGGGTGAGAGGGGCAAAGCATGGAGATCGATGTGGGAGGTCCAGGGAATTAGAGGGCCCCCACTCACCTACAGTCCCAGGTGGTAACCATGACTTCACGAAAGTGCAATTGCCGAAGCCTAGTCGGACTGTAATTGCCTGTTGTGATCAGCTTGTGCGATGCTGACACTTCTGAAGCTGTAATCAGCCCATGTGGGACTGCTTCTGCTAAAATGATGATCAGCCTGTGTGGGGCTGCAACTGCTAAAGTTGTGATTGGGCAGTGTAAGGCTGCAGCTGGCGAAGTTGTGACCAGCGCTATCACTGCCGAAGGTGTGAATGGCCTTGAAAGTGCTGCATCAGATACATTTGTGATCAGCCCACAAGGGGGTCGTGTCTGCCAAGTGTCACCAGGTCCTGTCGGGTGCTTTGTCTTGGAAACTTTGGCAATGACATGGACCTATCACTGGACCCAGATGCCGAGGATATTTTCCTTCAGTCCAGGGGGGACGACACAGCATCAGAGCTGCCAACTCCCACTCCTACAAACCAGAACATTTGGACCTGTCTCAATGCTAAATGCAGCCCAAGACAAGAAACACTTAAAGACTGCCTGTTAGTGAGCTGCCACTCATTGGAGTGCCTCAAGGTATGAGGCAGACCGAGACTGACGTGTGACGACTTATTGCACCTGTGAGCAGGTAAAGGACTAACAAGACTGATCATACATGCCATTCTGGAGGTGTTTTCAATTGGACCTGTGCCCGATTCACACTACTCTGATTATCCCCTTAAGTTAGAGGGGACCACCCTGAACTGGGCAGTGAGCCTGGAGAGTCAGTCAAATGCAGAAAGGCTTGTACTTGGCCCAGCTTGTAGAGTCATAGTACGACGCTTTCCTGGACATCGGAGGCAAACAACCCCATATTCAACCTTTGCCTCATGGACCCCCCCATATGAGGTCTGACAGTTACCAGTGGGTCAACCCTGTGTTATTACTGGTTAAGTTTAGTAATCACATTATGGAATGCCATTGAGCCAGCACACTCTCCTAAAAAAGTAAAAACTTCTCTTCTGTGCTTCTTTTTACTTTGAAAGAACCAGGCAAGCATGTGTTTATTCCAGCTGCAGTAAAATGTAATATCTGAAAGAGACAATTAGTTATAGATTCCTTACCTTAGAATTACCCTCAGGCGTCAGACTGGATCCGGAGAATTTTTCGTCAGCAGCACCCCTGCGTGTCGAAAGGTGGCGTCAGGTCGGCTCCACGTTCGTCGTTGGTGTCGTGGTTGCCGGTATGACGACGCGGTAGCTACTTAGACTCCGCCCTCGCGCGCTGACGTCAGTTCTTTCTTTTTCCGCGCCAGCCAGCGCAGATCTGGAGAGAGCGGTACCTCCAGTCACTTTTTGACTGAACTTTTTTAGCGACTTTTGTCGACACAGTTTTGAGTCCTCGACTCCTGGTGCGCGTAGGGATGCCCAGTTTCAAGGCTTGCGGTTCCTGCCGACGATTGATGTTGGTGACGGATCCGCACCGCATGGGCCTGTTTTGTCTGGAACCCGACCACGACTCCCAAGTCGTGTTCCAACTGCCGGACCATGAATCCGAAGTCTTTGCGGGAGCGGTCCTGAAAGCTACTCGAGGCCCGGCAGTCCGCTCCGCGCCGTTCGAGGTCCCGGTCGCGGAGCCACCACCACCAGTCCTCTTCCAAGTCTTCGCACTCCTCAGGTAAGTCGAAGCACAAGAAGAAGTCGAAGAAGCATTGTCGCTCTTCGACTTCTCCCCATCCGTCGGCCGACGCGACGAGGGATGTCGGCGGTTCCCTCCCGCGTGCGGAGCCTGCTGGGTCGACTCCGAGTATCCCTCCCTTCCTGGGACCCGGAGCGACCCCTGCCCATCTTCGAGGTTTCTACGAAGCGATGCATGCCATCTTTGGGCAGCCCTACTCCGCCGGCGCGCCTTTGGGCCCCGCGGACTCGGCTGGGGGCCCTGGGCCTTCGACGCCGGCGGCTTCGGCCCCGGCACCGCAGGGTCCCCTTGGATCCAGGCTTGGATCCGGATCGGCGCCGGTCGACCTTGTAACACCTCTCCCGGCGCCGATTCCACCGGCACCGCGTCCGCAGCCGACGCCGGTTGTGTCCCCAGCCAGCGTTGACCCCGGCCTCCACCCTGAGGTGGACACGGAGCCGGACCGGCGTCGACCAACGCCGGATCCGGCGCCGACGGCTACTTTTGTGCCCCTGTTCCACCCTGGTGTTTTTTTTAGGCCAGATTGGCAACCAGAGGAGGGGGAGGAGGACTGGGAGGGGGCTGGAGACCCTTTGACTGACCAGTTGGAATTTGACCTGGACTGGAGAGAGGAGCTGGGGGAAGCCAGTGGTCTGGATACCTCCCCAGACCTTGGCATGTTGTCTCCTCCTACCGCGGCTACGGAGGAGGGAGCGTCTTACGCCGTGGTGTTGCGTAGGGCGGCCGAGGCTCTCAACCTCGAGCTACCTATGGTGGCAGTCAGGACTAACCTCCTGAAAGAGGTGCTTCAACCGGCAGCAAGCTCTTTGGAGCCCCTGCGCCGTTTAATGAAGCCCTCACTGACATCCTTTTGGGAACCTGGTCCAGGCCCAACACAGATGTTCCTGTGGATAGGATGATTGCCCGACGCCACCGCCCGGTGCCAGGCGACCCCACTTTCCTCTCCCAACACCCCACCCCTGAGAGCTTGGTGGGTCCAAGCCTCAACGTCCAAAGGCGCATTCCCTAACGCACCACCTGATAGGGAATCCAAAAAGCTGGACCACCATGGGAAGAAGATGTTTTCTTCCTCCAGCTTGGGACTGCGGTCGGTAAACACTGCATGTCTGTTGGGCCGTTACACCCACTCTGTGTGGGATACGGTGGCGCAGGTGCTGCCCCAGTGCCCGGAGGAGACCCGGGCCGTGCTCTCCTGTGCAGTCGCCGAGGGGAGAGACGCAGCCAAGTTTACCATCCGATGTGGGCTGGACACCGCAGAATCGCTAGGCAGGATGATTTCAACATCGGTAGCCCTTCGACGCTACACCTGGCTTTCCCCAAGCAGGCGACTGCTTGGGGATGTCCAAGCTACCCTTATGGACATTCCCTTTGATGGCCGTCGCCTGTTCGGCAACAAAGCAGACATCGCGCTGGAGCGCTTCAAGGACTCTCGGGCTACGGCCAAGTCCCTGGGCCTCTCCACCACCCGCCCTGCGCAGTCTGCTTTTCGCCCCTTTCTTGGCTACGGAAGGGGTGCCCCTCTACGTTCCACCCAGAGCCACAGGCGGGCGCAAGCTGTTCAGCCTCTGCGCTGCCGGGGACGTGGGACCCACTGTCGTGGGTCTGGGGGCCACCGCCCCCTCTGCAGCAGCCTCCAAACCCTCCTAGTCTGACCTTTCAGGGCCACCAATCGCCAGTGGAAGGCAGGATTCGCCATCACCTCCTCCACTGGCGCACCATCACGTCGGACAGGTGGGTTTTGCAAATAGTCCGAAGGGGCTACTCCCTCCCCTTCGAGACTATCCCCCCAGCCAAGCCACCTCAGTACCATCGAATGTCGGAGGATCATCTGGCCCTTCTCCAACAGGAAGTTACGGCTCTCTTGGCCAAGGGAGCCATCGAGCAAGTTCCTGCCCCAGAAGTAGGTCGTGGTTGCTATTCCCACTACTTTCTGGTGCCCAAGAAGGACAAAGGCCTGCGTCCTATCTTGGATCTCAGGAACGTCAACCACTTTCCCTGGAAGGAGAAGTTCAAAATTGTGACGCTAGCCCAGGTCCTTTCTGCCCTCGGCCCTGGAGACTGGATGGTAGCGTTGGACTTGCAGGACGCTTATATTCACATCCCCGTCCTGCCGGCCCACCGGCGCTACTTGCGGTTTACAGTAGGCCACGAGCACTTTCAGTTTACCGTGCTCCCCTTTGGCCTTACCAGCGCCCCTCGGGTGTTCACAAAGGTGATGGCGGTGGTCCCAGCTCATCTGCGCAGTTCCAGTCTTCCCCTATCTCGACGACTGGCTGTTGAAGGCGGGCTCGCCCCAGGCTGTCGTCTCCCACCTCCAGGCTACGGCCGACCTCCTGCATTCTCTGGGGTTTTCTATCACCGTGCCGAAGTCACACCTGACTCCCTCTCAGAAGCTCCTCTTCATTGGAGCGGTTCTGGACACAGAGTAGTTTCGGGTCTATCCTCCCAAGCAGCGAGTCCGGGATATTCGGGCTATGATTCCGATTTTTCAGCCTCTAACCCGGGTTTTGGTCAGGGTGACCCTGCGGCTGCTGGGTCTGATGGCCTCCTGCATCCTGCTGGTGGATCATGCCAGATGGCATATGCGAGCTCTGCAGTGGGACCTGAAGTTCCAGTGGGCACAGCATCAGGGGAACCTGTCCGGTTGCGTCCAGATCTCGGAGGGTACTGCACACCAATTGCAGTGGTGGCTAACGAGCCGGGATTTGGTCAACGGCAGATCCCTCTCTTCCCCAACCGGAGTACACGTGGTGATGGATGCATCACTTCTAGGGTGGGGCAGCCACATGGGAGAGGCGGAGATCAGAGGCCTCTGGTCTCTGGCGGAGTCCGAGCTCCACATTAACCTGTTGGAGCTCCTGGTGATTCGTCTTGCACTCAAGGCATTCCTTCCCTCTGTCCGGGGAAGAGTAGTGCGGGTGTTCACGGACAACACCACCGCCATGTGGTACTGCAACAAACAGGGCGGTGTGGGGTCGCGGACCCTATGTCAAGAGGCCCTCCGTCTCTGGACATGGCTGGAACATCAGGGTATATCCCTGGTGGTTCAACACCTGGCAGGTTCACTGAACACCAGGGTGGACGAACTCAGCCACAGGTGCATGATGGATCACGAATGGCGTCTTCACTCGGAGGTGGCGCAAGGTCTCTTTCAGCAGTGGGGAGAGCCTTGGTTAGATCTATTCGCCACCGAAGAGAACGTGCAATGTTAGCAATTCTGCGTGTTGGAATTTCCAAGGCGGCACTCGCTAGGCAACGCTTTTCGTTGCGAGTGGAGTTGCAGTCTTCTATACCCCGTTCCGCCTATACCACTTCTGCCCAGAGTGCTGAAGAAGATCAAGCGCAACCGGGCCCAAGTCATCCTTGTGGCTTCGGATTGGGCACGAAGAGCCTGGTATCCCGAGCTGTTACAGATGGCCATCGATCCTCCGATCCGACTGCCTCTTCGGGAGGATCTTCTAAGACAGTACACGCCAGCAGATGGAACACATTTGTGGCATTGCGCACAGCAAAGGCTGTGGATCCCCTTTCTGCCCCTCTTTTTGAGGTTCTCTTGTTCCTCATGTCTTTGGCCCAGCAGGGCTCTGCTCTGGGCACTCTGAAGGGCTACCTCTTAGCCATTTCAGCCTTTCTTAGGCTTCCTGATCAGCCTTCTCTTTTCAAGTCCCCTGTTGTATATTGCTTTCTTAAGGGCATTACTCATCTTTTTCCTCCTGTTCCCTTCGTAATGCCTCAGTGGGACTTGAACTTGGTTCTTACTTACCTTATGTGCGCTCCCTTTGAGCCGCTTCATAACTGTCCTCTCAGACTTCGTACTCTAAAGACTGCTTTTCTGGTTGCCATCACCTCTGCTCGCAGGGTGAGTGAGCTACAAGCTCTTTTTTCAAAGCCTCCTTTTCTGGCTGTTCATCCGGACAAGGTTGTCCTGAGAACCAGACCTTCCTTTCTTCCCAAGGTGGTTACTTCTTTCCACATTGGTCAAACCATCACTTTGCCCACCTTCTTTCCGCCTCCGCATCCTTCTAAGGAGGAAGAGAGGCTCCACGTTCTGGATCCAAAACGTGTGCTTTCATTTTATTTGGATCGCACCAAGCAAGTCCGGGTGGATGACCAGCTCTTTGTTGGCTACGTGGGCGCCAAAAAAGGTCGGGCCGTGCACAAACAGACCATCTCTAGGTGGGTAGTTTTGTGCATTAAAGCTTGCTACTCTTTGGCAAAGAAGGAGCCTCCAGTGGGACAGCATGCCCATTCCACCAGGGCGACTGCAGCGACCACTGCTTTGGGATGGGGAGTCCCCCTCACTGACATCTGTCAGGCAGCTATGTGGGCATCTCTGCACACGTTCACAAAACACTACTGCCTGGACAGCCAAGTCCGGAGAGACGGCTTCTTTGGCCGTTCAGTTCTCCAGGACTTTCTGGTGTGACTTGGTTCGCAGACCCACCTCCAGGGTTGGTATTGCTGGGGTATCTATTCTAAGGTAAGGAATCTATAACTAATTGTCTCTTTCAGATGAACAGGTTACTTACCTTCGGTAACGATATATCTGTAAGAGATATAGATTAGTTATAGATTCCTTACCGCCCCACCCATCCTCCCCGTTCTGCGAACTGACTTCTAGGGTCAGGGAATCCTTTTCAGGGCCCTAGCTTTGTGCACCAGTGGTCAATGTCTTGCATGGCTCTGCGCTTCTGGCATGGAATGTCGTGTAAAAGAACTGACGTTAGCGCGCGATGGCGGCGTCTAAGTAGCTACCGCAACGTCATCCTGGCGACCACGATGCCAACGACGAACGCGGAGGCGACCGACGCCATCTTTCGACGCGCAGGGGTACTGCTGACGAAAAATTCTCCGGATCCAGTCTAACGCCTGGGGATAATTCTAAAGTAAGGATTCTATAACTAATCTATGTCTCTTATAGATATATCGCTACCGAAGGTAAGTAACTTGTTTAAATCAACAACTATATGCAAGATCATTTTTTGTCTGTGTATGATAACAAGGATTTGGTTCTTTTCATCCTTGCCATGTTTGACACTGTATCCATTTTCTGTTTCCATATGTTATCAATTCATGAGAGATCTGACCTTTATGCCGTTGTTCTCATTGAGCACCTGAAATCAGACTGGGGTCATCAGGGGCTTTTTTGCTCTTTTCCTTAATAGTGGATGCATACTTCATTGTCTTCCATAAGTCAAACAAGTTCCCATCCTGTGGTTAATTTGAACTGTCCAATCCTAGGTAAAAGTGTTACAGTGAGATCAAAAAAATGTTATCCCCTTACTTCATTTGAGAGAGCACCAGAATTTGAGTAAACTATTAATAAATAAATTAAAATATAGAATGATTGAATCCTACTTTTTCCGCGAGATGTATATAGGGCTATTTATTACCATTTTTGAGTGTTAGGAGGGGCCATGACAACTTACTAGCAGTAAAGCTTTGATTGAGTCACAACATCCCTGCACTTACACAACAAACAAAAGAGCTATCAAGACAACAACAGGACGGGGCGTGCAAATTATGACGTTTGTTATGCGCATTCATAATTGGCTAGTTTCAGTGTTACGCATTTGAGCAAGAACCATAACTCAGTTTTTAATTGCATTATATATTCCATTTATTATATATATATATATATATATATATATATATATATATATGTATGTATATATATATATATATGTGTGTGGTTTTTTTCACATTATTCCTCCAAATGTAAAGAAGAAGTCTGCACTTGGGGCGAAAGTATTTTCTTTCATTTAATAGCAGACAATATTCACTGATGTTCCATTACAGCAGCTTTAATTCAGGAGGCCTTTCGGCTTTCCTTACGGCCTTTCTCAACTGGTAAGTCCTATCAGATGCAAATAGTAGAAATACCTCACTACTCAGCACCAGTTCGAATTCTTGAAAAAATAATTGACCAGTGTCATTATAAAGAAATCATTGGCCAGTGTCATTGCGGTACGAGAAGAAATAAAACTCACTGTGCAGAAATGTATCGATTTTTAAAACCAGCATTCTTTCAGGTTCAGTGTTGCTTTTAACTTTAAAATTAGTTTGTCTCTGCAACTCGCTGTTATTCTTTTCTTTTCGCCTCACCACCTGTGCTCAGAAGGAGTGTATGATCAAACTCAGAAAAGAAACTGGGTACGTAAGCTGCTAATGTCCTGAGACCTCGCCTGCACTGCCTCTATGCAGGGCCGGACTGGCCGTAGTGGGCACCGGGCGTTTCCCCGGTGGGCCGCCAGGGTAGGGGCCGGTTTAAGGCCCCTGGGGGCTGTTTTTGTTACCGGGGGCCGGTAATATCGGCCCCCTGTAACAAAATCAGCCAAAAACAGCCCTAGCAAACAGCTTGGCTGCCCCACTACCCCCCAGGCCGGGCGGCCGAGCAGTTTGCCAGGGCCAGTTTCGGTTCCCAGTCCGGCCCTGCCTCTATGAGAAAGAACTGTACCGATACTCTTACAAGCAGCGGTTTCCGGGAGCCCGCATTTGCCATCTTGCCTACGGCTTCCCTGCAGCTGCGGTTAGACTTCATCCCCCAGCCTGTATAGGGACGGAGGGGGGCCACAAGCGGCCCGACGCACGGAAAAGCACTGGAGCGGACCTGCAGCACGGGTCCTTCAAGCAGCAGTTTCCCTGAGCCGGCATTTACCATCTTGCCTACTGTTTCCCTGCAGTTGGGGTGTGACTTTGTCTCCCAGCCTGCACAGGGATAGAGGAGGGGCCACAAGAGGCCCGATGTGCTGAAAAGCGCGGGAGCAGTCCCTCAGCACGGGACACGCCCAAGCGTGGGCCCGGGCGAAGACTGGGCCAATCAAGCCCGAAGAGACAGGACAGGGTCACACCCCTAACATGTGTCGAGAATGAGACCATTGATATGTGTAAACCTGCTACACTGGGGATTATGAGAGAGCCTGCGGGTAACCAAGTAGGGTCTAACTGCATTTGCCAGACTGAAGTTAATCAACTTAAAGAAATTATCAAAAGACTAGTTAATGAAGTTTCCTTGATGCGAGTAATTATGTGGAAGCTCGCAGATAAAATTGACTTACTAGAAAAAAGTAAATAGGGAATTAGGTCCCAGGAAAACAGGCGGGGGCAGTCTGTTTTCCTGCCCCCGCCTGGCTGGTGTGAAGTCTCACTTCACACCAGCCAGTTTTAAGGGATGAACCTAGTAGACGCCAGGACCAGACATGTCCATCTATAAAGAGGGACTTTACGCAATATAGTTGCTGGGGCACATCCTAGTCTCCCAACATGCCCTTGCTGATCCTTGTGTGAGGAACCCACTCCAGACACTTGATGTGGGACTTGCTAATGGGGTCGATAGATCTTCTCCCTACCTTTGTGGCACACACGGCGGAAGGCCAGAAATAAACTCACGGGGGGAGCTACCGCTCAAGTGGACGAACTCTAGGCACATGCCAGGAAATCACTGTATAGGCCCTTCGTCACACTAGGAAGGATGTAGTAATAAAATATATATGGTAAATGTCCCCAAAATCTCGCCAAGGGAAAATGGAGAGATCCTAATTAACAAAGTCACACATTGGATTAGGCAGGTAAGACACTGTTGTTCAATAATAAGATTGCGAACCAAACAGGGGGTAACTGTTCCAGGTGTGGGCGTAAATAGTCACCCCCAAACAAAAGAAGGAAGGGAAGAGAGAGAAAAAGATTAAAAAGAAGAAAAAGATCCTAGGTCTAAATCTCACATACCTTCAGTCTTGTCTCTTGTGCTTGCCTCTAGTATGTGAGATTTAGACCTAGGATCTTTTTCTTTTTCATCTTTTTCTCTCTCTTCCCTTCCTTCTTTTGTTTGCGAATGACTATTTGCGCCCACACCTGGAACAGTTACTCCTGTTGGGTTGGTGATTAGCATAAGGAGCACGGGTACTGGACCACAACCAGCTCCTAGTCCCCCACTCTTGTTTTTGGTACAATAATAAGATTGGCCATTTTAGGTGCAAGGCGGGGCCACTACAGTGACGAATTTGACCACATTACCCTTGAATTAGCCAATGGCACTCTTGGGGCAGGTTTAGTAAATCTGGACCAACGCACTTCACCCCCCAATAGCTCAATGATACAGTTTAAGTTCAACTTACCAGCAAGGAGGATAGTACACAACACCGTGAGCCTTAGGCCTATGTCTAGCCTGGTTGAAATAGTACAAGATCATCCCATGTTGCAGAAATCCAATGGGGAGGCAGGAGATGGAAGGGCATGATGGCTGAGGGACTGCCACCCGAGACGGAAAGGTTTGGCCAAGTTGGCCTCTCACAGCAACGTACTTGAAGTTGCAGAACCTCTTAACACTCATAGTGAGACCAGTGGTGAGGGGAGGTTTGAGAGGCTGGCTTAGTATATGGTGCTCACTTATGTAAGTGGAGCACCCTGCACTAATCCAGACAGCCCTTATGGTGATTTTAGTGGTCTTAGACAATCTTAGAAGTACCTAGCTCTAAGTGGTAGATGTGGAGAGCAGCCTTCAGGCTTATTCCAGAAGGAGTGTAAAGCAGCTTGATTTACCAATACTTAATCTTATGATATAGGTTAAGTGAAAAAGAATCCCACAGTGTAGTTATAAAAATATGTTTTGTATTACAAACACTCACTAACACATTGCAATATATCCTACCCAGAGATTTAAACACAATACTTAGGAGATGGAACACGTAAGTAACACAAATACACAGTGATCTCCAGGGGGAGACCAAACCAAATACTAAAATAGTGGAATGCGAACCACGACTCAAGTCAAGATTGGACCCAGAAGACGTAGAAGAGCCGGGGACCCAAGGAACCACCCAGGGTGAGTATCTAGGAACCCCACTGAGGTCGTGTGCAGAGTGGGAACACGAACGCGTGCTCAATGTTAGTCAATAGGTTGGTCGCGGTTGCTATTTTAAAGAAGGACCCTTCCCAGGGGACCTTGAAGAAACCCAGTGGAAGACGGAAGGTTGGAGAGTCACCCCACCGCGGATACGCCAGGAACCAGGATACCTACACCAGGGAAGCCGGGTGCATAGGTGTCAAGTGACGTCGGAAACCGCCGTAGACCACAATGGAGGACTTCAGGAAAGAGGCTGCTGAAAAAGTAGACGAAGGAGTCCGGTGGAACCCAAAGGTGGATTCAGGAGGAGAGGTAACTGCAAGCAGAGAGGACAGAGTCTATGCCACTCAGGAGTGACCAGGAGGCACGAAAGACGAATACCCTCCGATGTCGGAGATACAGGAGAGGTTGACGGTGCCCTTGAAGTTTCAGCTGTGTGGACCAGGAGCCGGCCCAGGACCAGGATGCTGTAGAGGACCAGGAGCCGTTCACGAGCTGTCCCACGTCGGATGTCGAGGGCCAAGGGGTCAGTGTCCGGAAGGGGCACCAACAAGCCTTGGCAGCGGCAAACAAAGTATCGACGAAAAAGGTGCAGTGTCGGGACCAGCAAGGTCCAAGTGACTCACCACGAGCAGGTGAGTCAGAGCAGGTCTCGAGCAAGCAGGGGTGCCCACTGAAGCCAAAGAAGACCTTCAAGAGGACCCACGGGCCAAAGGCCCAGGAGTCACAAGAGGATTTCGAGCAGCTCACTGATGAAGAAGGCCCACGGTGCAGAGGAAGCGATGAGTGCAAAGATCTTGGCTGCAAGAGTTGCGTGAGATTGGAGCTTCTTGGAGCCCGAAAAATCTCTGGAGGAGAGAGTCAACAAGCCTTGGCAACGACAAGTCGATGCGGTGCACAGGGGTTCTGTTCCAGCAATTCCGACGAGGGATACGGGCCTCAAACTCGGTATGACGACAGTGCAGGCCTCGAGGGAGTTGCAGAACCACCACCTGTGTTGCTGAGCCTTTCTTAGTCCGTGGGAGCCCAGGATCAGCAGACCGGTCAGCTGCGTTGCGTTGCCTGCAGATGCAGCAGAGTGATTCCTTCACTCCAAGGGAGATTTCTTCAGGTGTCTTGGATGGCCACATTCATGGGTCCCTCCTAGAGGAGGGGCTAGACAGTGGGGAGGATACTCTCATGTCCTTTGTCCAGTTTTGCGCCAGAGAGGGAGCCAGCGGCTCCCTGAACTGGTTTGAACTGGAGTATGAAAGGAGGGCACCAAATGTGCCCTTCAAGCAGTCGCAGTGGTACTAGCAAGCGCCCCCACACTGTCCCAACACCCTCTATCCTCTCTGGGTGGTGGTCACACCTACCTGTGATAGAATATCTATTGTTCTGCCTTCCCCTGCTCTAGCTTGGCTCAGCAGCAGGAGGGCAGAAACGTGTCTCAGGTCGGCCGCAGCCCTAGCTTGCTGGTCGGCAGCAGCCCTAGATTGCTGTCCGGTTCTGGAAGGCTGGTACTGGGAACACTGAGGGCCTCCCGGAGGAGCTTTACAGTGCATGGAATCATACCTCTCACACAGTTGACTGTGTGGAGGTATGATTCCAACATGTTTGATACCAAACATGACAGGGTTCGTTACAGCCAGTTTAGAGATGGTCATCGCGTAATGACGCATGGCCACTCTATATGTCGTAATGGCTGATGCACTTACAACCCGGGAGAATGGACTCCGAAGGTTATAGGGGTGTCCTGCTCATGCAGGGGCACCCTCACACATAGAACCGAGCACCCTTCCTTCAGGATTGAAAGGTCTGCTTTAGGGGTGACTTATAGGTTTTAAGTGCAGTTACCTCAGATGTAAGGAAACCTATATCTGTCGTAAGTGGTGCTAGCACCAGCTTACACAGGCTGCAATGGCAGGCCTGTAGTCACAATTTGAGTGGTCTCTCATGGGTGGCATCATACACGCTGCAGCCCATGGGAGACCCCTGGGGCTATATTACAGATGACTGCGCGGGCACTAATTGTCGCTGTGCGCCAGAGTATGTTTGTGTTTATGTGTGTTTGTGCCTGTGCGCTAATACAATATGCGCACAGACGCAAACGCACATAAACACAGAGTTCAAAGTCTGCGCCAACATCACGGCGCATTACAGACCGACCCTTTGTAATGCCATTGGGCGCATACTCTGGCGCACAGCGACAATTGGCGCCGGCGCAGTCATCTGTAATACGGCCCCTAGTGTACCTATGCCCTGGGTACCTAAGTACCATATAGTAGGGACATATACTAGGGATGCCCTGGGTAACTAAGTACCATATACTAGGGACTTATCAGGGTATACCAGTAGATAATCTGGAGTGTACCTCAGTACTCACCATGTCCAATTTAGGGAAGAAGCACAGAGACTGGGGTCCTGATTAGCAGGATCCCAGTCAGACTAGTCAGGAAAACATAATGACACCAGCAAAAAGTGGGGGTGACCATGAAAGCAGATCCTACTTTCCTACACCCCCCCCCCCCCCACCAAACGTAAGGAGATGAGACTAACCTTGCCCAGTTGAGTCTTCATTTTCTTAGTGGAAATATCTGGAGAGTCCATCTGCGTTGGCATGGTTAGTGCCAGGCCTATGTTCCACTGAATAGTCCATTCCTTGTAGGAAATGGACCACCTCAAAAGTTTGGGATTTTCACCCTTCATTGGTTTAAGCCATAAGAGGGGCTTATGGTCTGTCTGAACAATGAAGTGAGTACCTAACAGGTATTGTCTCAACTTATTCAAGGCCCAGACCACAGCAAAGGCCTCCCTCTCTATAGCTGACCAATGTTTCTCCCTTGAGTCAACCTTCTGCTTATTAAAGCTACTTGTTGGTCCTCTGCATTTTGTTGTGACAAAACAGCTCCTACCCCTATCTCAGATGCATCTGTCTGGACAATGAAGGTTTTGGAATAGTCAGGACTTTGCAGAATGGAAGCAGTGCACATGGCCTTCGTCAGGTCATCAAATGCCTTTTGACAGCCAACTGTCCACTGAACTTTCTTTGGCATTCTCTTGGAGGTGAGATCATTAAGGGGAGTCACAATGGACCCATATCCCTTAACAAACCTCCTGTGGTGCCCAAGAAAGCTCTGACATGAGTCTGGGTAGTGGGAGCAACCCAGTCCATGATGGTCTGGATTTTGCTCTACAGTGGTTGAACCTGGCCTCCACCTACCAGGTGGCCCAAGTATACAACCTTGCTCTGCCCTATCTGGCAGTTTGTGGCCTTGATAGTGAGGCCTGCCTTTTGCAGGGCCTCTTGAACATGTGTCCCAAGTGGCGCTAAAGACAGCAATGTCATCTAGATATGCTGTGCTATAGGCTTCCAGACCTGTTAGGACTTTGTTCACCAGCCTCTGAAATGTGGCAGGTGCATTTTTCAGACCAAAGGGCATCACAGGAAATTGATAATGCCCATTGAGGGTTGAAAATTCTGTCTTTGGCTTGGCATCCTCAGCTAGTCTGATTTGCCAGTAGCCAGCAGTCAGGTCAAATGTACTCAGAAACTTGGCTGAGGCCAAAGTATCTATGAGCTCATCTGCCCTTGGAATAGGATGGGCATCAGTCCTAGTGACTACATTGAGGCCTCTGTAGTCCACACAAAACCTCATCTCTCTTTTCCACCCTTGGTGTGACGTTTTGGTACCAGGACTACAGGACTAGCCCAGGGGCTATCTGAAGGCTCAATGACCCCCAATTTCAGCATCTTTTGGACCTTTGTCCTAATGCAATCTCTGACATGGTCAGGCTGTCAGTAAATTGTGTTCTTCACTGGCAGACTGTCACCTGTGTCCACTTCATGGGTACACCAGGTGGTTTGACTGGGTGTCAGAGAAAACATATGTTTGTACTGATTGAGGACCTCCTGCAATCAGCTTGCTGCTGGTCAGTGAGGCTGCCTGCCAAGGCTACTACATCTACTGACCCATCAACAGGGTTCTGAGTTAGGAGATCAGGGAGAGGGTCACTCTCTTTCTCCTGTCCCTCATCAGTGGCCATGAGCAAGCTCATGTCAGCCCTGTCCACAAAAGGTTTCAGGCGGTTCGCATGAAGTACCCTGTGGGGACTTCTGGGAGTGCCTCGGTCCACCAAGTGGGTGACGTCACCTTTCTTTTCAAGGATTGTGTGGGGGCCACTCCATCTGTCTTGGGGGGCCACTGGGGCCACAGGCTCCAACACCCACACCTTCTGGCATGGCTGGAAAACAGTCAGGACAGCCCTTTGGTCATGACAGGCTTTCTAAAGCTCTTGGCTGGCCTCCAGGTTTTTACCGTCCTTCTTCATGTACTCAGCCATATGAGAACGCAGGCCAAGGACATAGTCCACAATATCCTATTTAGGAGGTTTGAGAGGTTGCTCCCAGCCCTCCTTAACTAGACAAAATGGACCTCTAACTGGATGTCCAAACAGAAGTTCAAATGGGCTGTAGCCAACCCCCTTCTGAGAACCTGTCTGTAGGCAAAGAGAAGGCAGGGTAGTAAGACATCCCATTTTCGCCTAAGCTTTCTGGAAGTCCCATGATCATATCCTTCAGGGGCTTGTTGAACCTTTCAACAAGCCCATTACACTGTGGATTGTAGGGTGTGGTAAACGTATAGTTTACTCCACACTCTTTCCACATTGCAGTTATGTAACTAGACATGAAGTTGGTACCTCAGTCTATTAAGACCTCCTTAGGGAAGCCCACCCTGGAAAAGATTCCTAGGAGGGCCCTTGCCACTACAGGAGCTGTAGTGTTTCTAAGGGGAATTGACTCTGGACCGACGTGAGGAATCGGACACGTGTGGTTCTTTGGAGTAAGTGTGACTACAAGACCACGGTCCCACAAAGGTCCCGGGTTTAGAGAAATTCTTGTAAACTCTTAAAATTGATCCCTCTCGGAAATTTCCCAGAGTAGATGACAATTGGGCACTGTCCGGCGTGATCAAGTAAGGTAAACACCCAAATAGGGGTGAAGACCAGATAACGAGGGACCAACACCCTGACGAATGCCATTGCGACCCGGTTGGGCGTGGATAATTGGCAGAAACATGTTGGTATCTGCAGCAGGGATATAGGGGCCTTTACCTCCCCAGAACATCCCAACCTTTGAGTTTTAATCCTACCAAGGGGTTACAGGAATAAAGAGAGATGATGTTTTCCTCTTAGGTAGTTTTAACTGTATGTGTCTGCACTTTTTGGTCCCTTTTAAAGGGAATACACTTTCCTTCATTTTGTATTTTTTTTTTGTGGTTATTGTCTGTTCCTTTACACTTGCTGTACCCTCACCACTAATCTTCATACATACTAAAAAAATCTGCGCTCCATCCAGTGTGTTGGTCTGCACCTGGATGTTAGATGCGGCCCTATGATGAAGCATGACACTGCAAAGTGTGTGAGGGCAGTATTAAGAAATTTGTTGTCTTCCCCTTTCTGTGTTGTCCCCTTGTAATCTCTTTGTAGTGTTGGCGTTTAAGAGGTGTTGTTCAGTTGACCCCCTCCACTTTTTGTTTTTAGACCAAGTAGTCTTATTTACTTTAGCACTTCTCTGTTGAGTGAGATTTAATTGACTCTGGATACCTAGTGGCATGGTCCACCATCACTAGGATGTAACTGTGTCCATATGCAGTTGGAGGGTTCAAGGGACCAACGTCAATCCCTACCCTCTCTAAGGGAACCCCAACCACTGGAAGTGGAATTAAGGGGGCTTTTATAGTGCCACCTGACTTACCACTGGCTTGGCAAGTGACACAGGAGCGACAAAACTCTTTGGTGTTTTCTGACATACGGGGCCAGTGAAAATGAGGGACAATCCGGCCCCAGGTCTTACTTTGCTCAAGGTGTCCTGCAAGGGGAATGTCATGTGCCAGGGAAAGAAGAAAACCCCATAACTTCTGAGGTATTACTAACCTTCTGATGGCATCAGGCTTGGGGTCTCTACCTTCAGAATACAGAAGTCCATCTTCCCAATAGATTCTATGGGACCCACTGACATTCCCTGCTTCCTCAGCAGCAGCTTTCTGTATGAGGGGTTCAAGAGAGGGGCAGGATTGCTTCTCCAAACTCAGGTCTGCCCTGGACGGACCCCTGCCCCCAAGAACTCTGCCTGGTCAGACCCAAGTCCCTCTGGGACAGTTCCTTCACAGGGACTGAGATTATTTCCCTCAGGAGACTGATCATCACTGGGAGTTTAGAGGGAGGATAATCCTTACCCTTCCTGCTCCTTCTCTTAGGAGCAATTTGGTCAATTTTTTCAGGATCCAGTGCTCCTTCAGTGCTGAGCTGCTTGGCCTGAGCCCTGGTTACAGCAAAGACACTGGCAGAAATGTCCATCATTTCTGCATGAGTCCTGAACTCTACTTCAGACCAGGCTGAAGTTTCTAAATCATAGGGCAACAAACAATCTATCGGTAGTCTGGAGATACCACAACTTTCTTAGGTCCAGTTAACCCTCCCCAGCTGAGATTCACAACTGTCAAGGAAGGATCAGTGCTGACATTGCTAGCGTTGGTTACTTGGTACATTTGTCCAAGTATTTTTTGTTCAGGAGACACAAGTTTCTCTGTCACCATGGTGATACTGGCCCATGAGTCCCTGAAAGCTTTTGCTTCCTTTCCATTGATCAAACGCTGTTGCCTGTACTTTTTTTTTTTTTTTACTTTTTACTTTTTTTTTATTGAGTTTCACAAATAGACAATCGGCATTGTTGCCATGCAAGGCAATGCAATAAAAAGGAAGATCAACAACATAACAAAAGAACAAGTGTGATTGACCATCTTTCAAAATTCCTGCACATGAATCGTGATACTACATACCAATACCTATGCTGCGGATGAAACACCTATTACATAGTCACATTGTTCAGCAATCAGTTGTGGATTACTTTGAGCCTGCGACAATAAATATTGCAGTAGCGGTTGCCAAATGTCCCTGGTTTTAGAAGATAATGGAAGTTCTTCTGCATATAGTTCAACATTTTCCCTGCAGTGCACCATGTCCTTAATCCAATTGTCAGCACGGGGTGTCAATGTGCTCTCCCATGTTAGTGCTATTCGCCTCTTTGCCAATAATAGAGCGATTCTCACGAATTTCCCCAATGTACCTTTTATCTGAGGCACATAACAGAGCAGGCAAATCAAAGGTGTACACTGTAGAGAAATGTCCGACATTTTATGTATACATTTCAAAACTTCTCCCCAATACTGGAATACTGACTTACAGCTCCACGCCAAATGCCAAAAGTCTGCGTCCGGTTGACCACACCGCCTACAATTGCTCGTGTCTCGGAGACCCATTTTATGCAACTTGAGAGGTGTATGATATATTTGGTGGATGTATTTAAAAAGAATTATTCGCAAATTACCATTAGGTGTGAGTTTGCTAGTCAGTGTGTAAATATGTTCCCATTTTGACTGTGTCAGTGTGGGAGTCAGTTTTTCATTCCAGCGAGCCAGACTTCTGTCCACGTCCCTCACTGTTTGGCCTCTCACCGCGCTATATAATTTGGTGACCAACCGGCGCCGCGAGGGAGCCACTAATAATAGCTGTAGGGAGTTAAGGTGGGGTGGTTCAGCAGGAAAGGTTGTGTAGTGGTTTTTAACTGCAAGCTTCACATGGTGTAGAGTAAATTGAAAGAGAGGCGTTTGGTTAGTAATATATGTCAGCTCTTCGGATGTGATGAAGTTCCCATCCTGGTAGAGATCTTGCATTCGTTCCAGCCCAGTCTCCTGAAGTGAACGCAGCATTGGGCCAGCCTCCTGTGTTACCGATAGTGCCGCGTGGCACGCCAGCGGCATGACCGGAGCATATAATGGAAGTTTGTCCGCAAGCTTGCCAATGGCCTGCCAGGCAGTAATCGTAGCGTCCAAGGTATTTATTTCTGATTTTGGCGTGCCTCTACGTGTGTGAGTGATCATACCGGCGAGAGGGGTGGGATGTGCATCCCCGTCCTCCACTGCAACGTGAGGTGTGAATGCATGGGGGTGATACCAATAGTAGGCATATTGTGCCTGTGCACACAAATAGTAGATGTAAAAGTCTGGCGCGCAGAAACCTCCCCTCGCATAGTCCAGTGTTAGCGTGCTCCAGCCTACTCTTGCCTGCTTGCCCCCCTATATAAGTCTAAGTACGTGGGTTCTCACTGTTGTAAAGAATTGTTTTGTAAGCTTTATAGGGATGTTGGAAAAAAGGTATAAAAAACGTGGCAGGACGACCATTTTAATAACCGCAATGCGGTCTGCTAGGGACAATGGAAGAGACAGCCATCTGTCCACTTGGCGTTCGAGCGTGGTGCAGGCCCTTCCGTAATTTTCTCTTATAACAACCTCTGGGTCACGGTGTACCCACACCCCCAAGTATTTCACTGGTTCAGTTGACCATACCAGCGGATATTCCATGTGTGGGGGGGCAGTGATCGTGGTCAAGGGGATTATCACCGACTTGTCCCAGTTGATCGTGAGACCAGAGAACAGGCCAAAACGAATATATTCCTGCAGAACCGGAGACAAGTATCTGTGCGGTTCACGGATAAAAAGCACCATATTGTCAGCATATAGGGATATGCCAACGGGACGATGTGAAAAATTAAGTGCTGATTCCCTATGACGCTGTCGAATCACGCAAGCCAGTGGCTCCAGCATGAGGGCAAATAAGAGTGACGATAGAGAACAACCCTGTCGGGTGCCTCTCTCAATCCGGAAGGGCTTAGAGGTGAGCCCCCCCACTGACGCCGATGGATCATTGTACAGGAGTCGTACCCAGCCCACAAATACGTCCGGAAACCCCACACGTTTTAAGATGTTAAACATATATCTCCATTCAATGGAATTGAATGCTTTTGCAGCATCCAACATGACGGCTGCTGCGGGCAACTCAGGATCTAAAACATGGAGCATGGCAAAAATAGTTCTCAGGTTGTGTGACGTGGAGCGCTCCGGTATAAATACGGATTGATCTGGCAACACTAATCTGGGCATTAGAGGTTGAAGCTTGGTATCTAGAATTTAAGCAAGTATTTTCGCGTCCAGATTAATTAGCGATAGAGGACGGTACGATTCACATAGAGAGGGTGATTTATCCTTTTTGAGGAGTGTGATGATCAGGGCCTGTCAGAGGGAGGGTGGGAGCGTTCCTTTCTCGTGGGCCTCCGCATACATCTCCAATAAATAGGGCGTCAAAAGGTCAGCATACGCTTTATAGAATTCAGCTGTGAGGCCGTCTGGCCCCGGGCCTTTCTTATTTGGGAGGGAGAGTATCACGGTTTTGACATCGGATTCATCAATGGGTTGGCTAAGGTACTCGCAATGTCCATTAGATAGCCAGGCACAGGCAATATCAGAAAGATAAGCGTCTAATGCATCGTCATCTACACTCCCACGTGACGTATACATATCCGTATAACAGTCCCTGAACTGATCCATTATGGCCTGAGGTGTGAAGTGTTCTCCCCCGTGGGCGTCTATTATCTTGGTAATGTGGTGATGTTCGGCTCGAGATTTTAATCTGTTAGCTAGCTGCCGACCCGGTCGGCCCCCCTCTCCGTATGCCCTGGCTACATGTTGCCGTGATAAAGAGCGTATTTCGGTTGCCGCCAGTGTATTCTATTCCAATAGCAGCTCGTGTACACGGGAAAGTGTGGAAGCACATGGTGTGGTCGTGTATTGTTTTTCCAAGCCTTCCAGCGCGATCTCGATCTTGGAGAGTTGGCCCCTAATATCCTTTACTATGCCTGCTGTTGTGCCAATACAGACCCCCCCTCACAGTGACCTTAAATGCTTCCCACAAAGTGGCCGCACTGTCTACCGTGCCCACGTTTAGCTCAAAATATTGTGTGATTGCCTTCCTAATGGTGTCATCATATATGGGGTCTAGCAATGCTTCAGCACGGAAGCGCCATGTGAAGGGACGGTGCGTATGTGTAAGAATACTGATATCCAGCTTCACGGGGTTATGATCGGATAAAGTGCGCGGAAGGTGAGCAACATCTGTGACCCATTCGTTCGCTCCCTCACTCAATAGCCAATAGTCCAAGCGGGACCAGCTATTATGCGTTGGTGTGGCATGTGTGCCCCCTCTCGCTTCGGCATTACGTAAACGCCATACTTCTACCAAGCCCAACTCCAACATGGCATCTCGTATACACTGCGCAACTTTGATGGTGCGCGCACCCAGCGGGTTGGATCTGTCCTTGCTACGATCCAGATGTTTAAATCTCCGCCCCAGAGGATGGCTGCATCCGGCCAAGTGCGCAATATGCTGAGCATTTGTAGAAATATCTGAGGCTCATCCACGACATGACCATATACATTAACAATAGTGATCATTGACATTCCCAGCTTACCATGCACCATAGCCCAGCGCCCTTCGTCGTCTGTATAGGTTTTGATTGGCATAAATGGCATACCTCTTTTGAATAAAATGAGTACCCCCCTAGCATATGTGGAATACGACGATGCAAGTTTGTATCCCGCCCATTTAAGCGCGAATTTAGCCTCTGCCAATTTAGACAAATGCGTCTCCTGTAGGAGCGCTATTTGTACCCCATGTCTATCTAGGTAGGCAAACACTTTTTTTTTTTTTTTTAAGTTTTAAATACCTTTATTGGTGCCAGATAACTCCAGATAACTCCATACACAGCGTGATGCCTACATCCCAACAGCAAAGAGCTCTTCAACATCGTGAAGGAACTCTCCAACCCCAGCTCCAACACCAACGACATCCAGCCGTCGCGAGACCTGTGCGACTCACTGGCCACCTTCTTCCACCGCAAAATCGCCGACATCCACGACAGCTTCAACACCACGACCGCCCCGGCAACCACCGAGACCACTGCCCCCACAACCACCAACCGCCTGCTCTCCTGGACCAACATCAACGACGAGGACACCAGCGAGATCATGAACACCATCCACTCCGATTCACCGCTAGACCCGTGCCCTCACCACATCTTCAACAAAGCCAGTACAGCCATCGCGCCCCATCTCCGGAAAATAATCAACATCTCCTTCGAGACAGCAACCTTCCCGGAAAGCTGGAAGCACGTCGAGATCACCGCCTTACTCAAGAAACCCAAGGCAGACCCCAAGGACCTCAAGAACTTCCGACCCATCTCTCTGCTCCCGTTCCCCGCGAAGGTCACCGAGAAAATCGTCAACAAACAACTGACCCGCTACCTCGAGGAGAACAACATCCTGGACACTTCCCAGTCCGGCTTCCGCAGCAACCACAGCACCGAAACCGCCCTCATCGCCGCCACCGATGACATCAGGACCCTGCTAGACAACGGAGAAACAGCAGCCCTCATCCTCCTGGACCTATCAGCCGCCTTCGACACGGTCTGCCACCACACACTACGAACACGCCTTCACGACGCCGGGATCCAAGAGAAGGCCCTGGACTGGACCACATCCTTCCTTTCCGGCAGAACACAAAGCGTCCGCCTCGCCCCCTTCCGATCCAAGGCCACCAAGATCATCTGCGGCGTACCCCAAGGCTCCTCCCTCAGCCCAACGCTGTTCAACATCTACATGGCACCCCTCGCCCACGTCGCCCGACAGCACAACCTCAACATCATCTCCTACGCCGACGACACCCAGCTGATCCTCTCCCTCACCAAAGACCCTCACACCGCCAAAGCCCACCTCCACGTAGGAATGAAGGCCGTCGCCGAATGGATGAGGACCAGCCGCCTGAAGCTGAACTCGGACAAGACGGAGGTCCTCATCCTTGGTTCCAACCCTTCAGCCTGGGACGACTCCTGGTGGCCAACATCACTGGGAACAGCCCCGCCACCCACCGACCACGTACGCAACCTAGGGGTCATCCTCGACCCCACCCTCTCCATGACTAAGCAGGTCAACGCCGTTTCCTCATCCTGCTTCAACATCCTCCGAATGCTCCGCAGGATCTTCAAGTGGATCCCCACCGAAACAAGAAAAACAGTCACCCAGGCCCTCGTCACCAGCAGGCTGGACTACGGAAACGCCCTCTACGCAGGAACGACGGCTAAGCTCCTGAGACGGCTGCAACGCATCCAGAACGCCTCTGCACGTCTTATCCTCGACATCCCCCGACGCAGCCACATCACACCCCACCTGAGAGACCTGCACTGGCTCCCTGTCAACAAGAGGATAACCTTCAAGCTCCTCACCCACGCACACAAAGCACTCCACAACTCCGGACCAGACTACCTCAACAGACGACTCAGCTTCTACACCCCCACCCGCCAGCTCCGCTCAACCAGCCTCGCCCTCGCCACAGTCCCCCGCATCCGGAAAACGACCGCCGGCGGCAGATCCTTCTCCCACCTCGCCGCCAAGACCTGGAACACCCTCCCCACCAACCTCCGACAGACCCAAGACCTACTGGCCTTCAGAAGACTCCTCAAGACCTGGCTCTTCGATCAGTAGCAGCACCACCCCCCTCTTCCCCCAGCGCCTTGAGACCCTCGCGGGTATGTAGTGCGCTTTATAAGTGACATGATTGATTGATTGATTGATCCCAGGCGGGCCGGCACTGCAAGATGACATATTTTAGGATAGTAGGGGCGGGGAGAAGGGTACACAGCAGGCCGCCTACAACCACTACGGGCCGGCCGCGTCAGGTGGGCAGTTATAATGGTATGGCTCCAAAAAAAAAGGGTTACAAACAATCATGATCAAATATAAACTAAAAATATAATAACAATGCCACTGTCCGTCTTATTTAGCGCAGTTGCCTGTATGCCTGCTTACGTCCTGTCTATCGGCTATGCACATATGTGGTTCGTCCTGTTGCCCAAAGTTCCCTTGTGGTGTCCACAGGACCGCCCGTGTGGTGACTCTCAGGTATCAGTTTCCGTCCCTGCCTTGTGTGTTGCCCCTGTCAGCGTGGGAGTCGGTGACCGTGTCGTCGGATGTGGTATGTTCCATGAGGTAGGTCTGGAGAGGGCCCCAAATGTCTCGTGGGCGAGAGGAGGGTGGCAGTAGGTCAGCGTAAGTGTGTAATTGTTCTTGACAGTATATGAGATCATGAAGCCACTCCTTGAATTTAGGAGCTCTGCCTCTGCCCCATTTACAAGCGATGCGCCGCTTAGCAAGGAGGAGTGCTAATGAGACATATCGCCGTACAGTCGCGGGTATTAGTTCAGTGTATCCCAGGAGTGCAGTGAGGGGGTCGTCCGGGACGTGTGACCCTGTCATGTGGTTCAATGCTAGCAGAACCTCCTCCCAATACCGGCGCACGGGTGCGCAATCCCAGGCCAAGTGTTTGAAGTCGGCTCCCTCGACCCCACAGCGATCACAGCGATCGTCGTCCCGCAAGTGGAGGCGACATAGTCGTGCAGGTGAGTAGTACAATCGATGTAGGTATCTATAATGTATAAGGCGCAATCTGCTACTGGCGGAGACTTCCCCAGTCTGACGACAGCAAAAGGTCCATTGTTTGTCAGTGAGGGGGTGTCCTAGTTCGTCCTCCCATTTGATCTTTGCTGGGGGAGGGGTGTGTTCGCCACTATGTTGGGTGGTGCGATAAAGGAGTGATACCACATGTATGGGAGTCGTTTGTTGCAGGAGAGCGTGCAAGGGGGGCATAAGAGAAGGCTCTAGCGGGAAACAGGGGGTGAGAGTCCGCATATCTTGTCTGAGCCTGATGTAATAAAATCGGTCTAACGGGGTAGGGGAGGAGGCTCCGAAGAATTAATCGCTCGAGCAGAATTTCCCTTTCACATAGAGTTGTCCCCAAGTGAGAATGGAGAGCCTGCGTAGCAGGTGGCGGCATCCTCCGTCTAGTGTGACCGGAAGATCATGTCTCCCCTGCAGTGGGAGTAGGGGTGAATATGGTAGGAGACATTGAGTCCGACAGGCTAGATCGTTCCAGGCACTAGTCGTACATTGTACAGTGGTAGATGCCTGCCGTCTGGGTACCACCAAATAGGCTGAGCGTGGCGTGGGGGTCATATATCCGTCCTCTATCGTGAGGTGAGGCATGTAAGGGGGGGGATTTATCCAATAGGCCGCAAAATGGGCTTGGGCACAGATTAGGTAGAGTTCCAAATCAGGTATTTCAAACCCTCCGGCCTCAAAGGGAAGCGTGCGGGTATCCCACCTAATCCTGGCCTGTTTACCACCCCATACAAGCCGAATCATCTGGGTTCTGATGTCCTTAAAAAAATGGCGACTAGGGGCATAGGGGATGTTTGTAAAGAGGTAGAGCAATTTGGGCAATATCACCATTTTGATCAGGGAAGCCCTGCCTGCCATGGAGAGGGGCAATGCTATCCATCTGGTAATTTTTTCTGTTATCAGATCGAGTGCTCGCCCATAGTTGGACAGCATTAGTTCGTCCCGACTCCGAGAGACGACTATCCCAAGGTATGTGACTGTATCCTCACACCACGTGAGGGGATAGTCCGTCTCGAAACGTGTGGTAGTCTCCATAAGGGGAAAGATCTGAGATTTCCCCCAATTAATGTTAACTCCGGATAGCTGACCAAAGTGGATTAGAAGCCTGAGAATGGGGTTGAGGCTTTCTTCTGGATTGCGCAGGTAGAGGGTGATGTCGTCAGCGTACAGAGAGATTAAAATCTGCCACTCTGGATATATCAGCGCATGATCTCGAGAATGTTGTCGGACCTTGGCCGCCAAGGGTTCAATTGCTATAGCAAAGAGGAGAGGCGATAAAGGACACCCCTGGCGGGTGCCTCTGGTGATTTTGAAAGGGGGGACTGGACATTGTTGATTTGGACTCTAGCCTGCAGGCCCGTGTATAGTAAGTTTATCCAGTCCAGGAAGGGCGCGGGAAATCCCATGCGTTGTAAGACAAAGGCAAGGTAGTCCCATTCTAATGAATCAAACGCCTTTGTAGCGTCGAGAAACACAGCTGCGGCGTTCAGGTTGGGCTCAATGTCCTGGAGGACCGCAAACTAGGTGCGCAGGTTATGGGACGTACCTCTGGTGGGCACAAAGCCCAATTGGTCTGGAAGTACAAGGGCAGTCATGAGGGGACTAATGCGATTGGCAATCAATTTTGCTAAAATTTTGGCATCGACATTGATTAATGAGAGAGGTCTATCTGAGTCACAGTGCAGGGACGATTTGCCGGGTATAGGCAAAGAGATGATGCACGCCTCACGCATTGTTGGGGGTAGTATGCCTGTTTCCCGTGCCTCTTCAAAAACATGTCGCAGCACAGGGATGAGTAAGTGGCGGAACGTTTTGTAGAATTCGGCCGGGAGGCCATCCGGCCCCGGGGCTTTACCTGATTGCAGTTGCATTATTGCAGAAACAATTTCGTCATCTTCATAGTGTGCTAGGAGAGATTCCCGTTGTCCATTTCCCAGCCAGGCTATTGCAGTGTCTTCGAAAAAGAGGGTAAAATCTATCGGGTGGGTTCTGTGAGTCTTATACAGGGTTCTATAGAAGCTGTGAAAAGCGTCCACTGTCAGAAGTGTTCCTGTGCTTTTGGCCGTCTGCGTCTTCAATCTCCAGGACCGTTTTAACAAATCGGGGCGAATTAGGGAAGCTAGTGTCTTTCCCGGTCTATCCCCCTCCCCATATCGGCGCGCTGTGTGGTATTTACCTCTAAACTTACATTCCCTTTCAGCTGCTGTTTGGTATTCAGTAATTAAGCTTCTCAGCTGAGCCTGCAGTTCTGGTGTGGGGGTTGTTTGTATCGCGTTTTCTGTGCGTTTGAGGTCAGTTTCCAGTTTACGGAGTGTAGAGCGCAAATCTCTAAGAACGCCCCCACCCTTTGCAATGCATATTCCCCGGATAGTGACTTTAAAAGCCTCCCATATTGTGGAATATTGGGCGACCGAGCCCTCATTTCGTGGGAAGAAATCAGTGATTTCTTGTTCCAGTTCCTGTTTGAATACCGAGTCCAGTAAGTGTTGCGCGTTGAGGCGCCAGGAGAGGAATGGCGACTCTATCAGGGGGGGGGGCTATTGTGACTAGTGCAGGGGAGTGGTCAGAGTGTGTGCGGGGTAAATAGGACGCGCGCTGCAGCCAGGGGGCAAGTCCCTTAGTAATTAGCCATCCATCTATTCTCGACCAAGAGGCACGGGCAGTTGTATAGCAGGAGCCCTCCCGGAGCAGCGGGTGTAGATGGCGCCAGGCATCAAGCAGTTCGTAGTCTTCAACAATTGCTTTTAGAGTGTAGTGTGCTTTCGAATAGTGGTGCGGTTGCAAGTGCGAACGGTCCATAGCGGGGTCTAAGGTCACATTGAAGTCCCCACCCCACATTAAATGTGTAGAGCCAATGTCCAGGATCTTCCCTCAGAGTAACCGGAAGAATTCCGGGTCGTCAGTGTTGGGCCCATAGCAGGAGACAAGAGTGATGGACTGAGCTGCCAGCCTGCCCCAGATAATAATGTAGCGGCCCTGGGGGTCTACCTGAGAACCTATGTGCGTGTAGGGGAGAGATCGTTTTATCAGAATGGCAGTACCTCTGGCATAGGAGGAGTATGAAGAGAAGTGTGCATGGGTTGCCCAGCGAGATGCAAACGAGGTAGAGGAGGTGGGACTGAAGTGCGTTTCTTGCAGGAACGCACAGTGAATATTGTGACGGTCTAAGTACGCAAGGATGTGCCGGCGCTTGCGGGGGTCTCCCAAGCCGCGAACATTCCAAGCTAGGAAGTTATATGTAATGGGTCTAGGGCGGTCTTCCATGTCGTGAATATGGAACATAGAGTGTAGGCGTAGTGAGTTTAAACACTGCCGGTGAGTCATACATTCATGTGTCAGTAGAGCGGTATGTGGCTTAAAATAAAAGTACCCTGTTCCAGGTAAAATGCGGAACCGGGTACCCCCCCCCTCCCACATCAGCAGCCCAAACCTGCAGTGGCCTATAGCCCTCCCAAGTTGCCCCATGCGCCAGATTCCCAACAGGGGAATGCGGCCTAACCGATAACATCATTATACAAAAGTCAATACGAAGGGTTCACCTGTCGGGTGGAATCTAGAGGGCGACCAGTCTCTCCTCGCAGGGGTGAGGGTGCTCGGGTAGTGTTGTACAACGTCATCTCGTCACATTATCTGTTACATTTCTGCAGCTGCCGGAGACTTCCTGATGAAGCAATGCAGCGTATGAATAATGTCTCAGGCACCAGCATTTAGCGTCAAAGGCAGCACGTGGAAGAGGTGCTGCGGAGGTGGGATAGCAGTCCATGTCCTGCATCAGGCATTGTTGAAGGGAAAAGAGAAGTACCCGCAAGGCAGTGTTGTTAGTAGAGTTCAAGGAGTATACACTTCTCTGTCCCAGTGTATGTAGGCTATCGGATCTTTTCAGACTCCACTTTGAAGATTGTGTGCCGGATGCTGCGAGCCCGACCGGCCCTGTTGTGTGGTCCGCGGTATCTGCAGCAGTGCAATATCCGCAGAGGTCGTAGGAGTCTGAGCTAGTGGGCAATGGTGTAAGGTCAAGTTTCCTGACGCCGGGGTGAACCACTCACACGTTCATTCTATATCGGAGGCACTTCCATTACCCTCCGGGCGGAGCATAGGGGACGACCGGCCCGGGGGTGGTTTGGGCAGGGTCTTGAAGTCCTGGGCATGTTGTGGATTAGTAAAGAAATGCTGTTTCCCTTGGTGTGTAACTTTGAGGCGGGCCGGGACCAGCATAGCGTAGGGCAGACTTAGTTGTAGTTTTTTCTTGACCTGAAGAAACTTTCGCCTTTGCTCCTGGATGGCCATGGTGAAATCGGGATAGATGGATATCTCCATTCCCTCATAGCGGAGTTGACCTTTTTCTCTAGAGAGGCAGAGGGCAGTATCCCGGTCTCGGTAATTAAGCAGTTTAGCTATTCCGGGGCGGGGCGCCGGGTGGAGGCCGGTTTGCCAACGAACGGTGTGCCCGCTCGACAACGAGGACTGGCGAGAAGGACTCTCTGCTAAAAAGCGTTATGAGAAGGCACTCGACGTATTCTTCCATCTTCCCGGTGGCTGTTGATTCCGGCACGCCAAGAATACGTAGATTGTTGCGTCTGGAGCGAGATTCTAAATCTTCGTTCTTAGCAGCTATCACTTTCAGGACCTTCTCCATCTCTAGTGTGCGGCTGGTGGTGGCGTTGGAAGTGTCTTCCAGGTCGGATATTCGCCGCTCCGCCTCCGTTAATCGATCGTCATGTTTCTCCACTCTGTGAGTTAGGCCGTCTAGCCTGGCGTTCATGGTGTCCATCTTCGTTTCAATGGATGTTAGGCTCGACTGCATTATCAATAAAAGGTCTTTTAGGTCTGTGTTAGAGGGGGCCGGAGCGTCGGCTTGTTCTTCATCAGGCTCCGGCTGTGATCTGGCAGTCTTACGCGTATCAAAATTTAGTTTCGGCTGACGTCCATCCGGCTTCCCCATGGCGACGGAGCGGAGGGTATAGGGGTGTAGTTGCAGTCGGATAGGGTCCGATCCGCGATTCCTCTATTCGTGTCTTCTTTCACTTGGCCAGGATCTCAGGCCCGGAGAGCCGCCAGCCGGCGGCAAATGCGTGTAATTCACGATAAAGAGTCACCAAGTGTCAGGGCCTCGTGAGTGAGCTCGGGTCTCGGCCCGGGCTCCCCGAGCGCCAGGCCGTCCAGGGCACAGTTCAAGCGCGTGGATCCGGGCGGCAAGGCCCGAGCCCGGGTAGGGCAATCCGGTGGGAAAAGGTTGTGGTGGAGAGTTAGTTTAGAGTCCACTAAGGATCTGTGCCGTGCGGGCCGATCGTCCCCAGGACCCAAGGCGGGGGGGCACTCAGGCGCTTTGAATGTCAGGCCTCCTCCTGGACAGCCCAGCGGCGAGTGCCGATCAAGGCCGCGCACCCAGGCCCCCCGTAGATGCCGTCAAAGCAGGAGGTAGTCTCCAACAAATGGGGGGGAGCAGGCCCCGCCGAGGAAGCAGGCGGACCCGCAGTCACCTCTCGGAGCACCGCTATTCCGGGATTCTGTTGTCGGGGCGGGAGCGCAGTCCAGTCTGTCCCAGGTCCACCAGCCGTTTCACGTCCCTCGGGACCAGCAGTGAGGGCCGAACTGGTATGACGGGGGGAGCGGGCCCGGGTGTCGCAGTAAGGATCAGCCGCCCCAGACTCCATGCACCGCATGGGGCCGCAATGGCACAATCTCCGTAGCCCCCTCGGAGCTTTCAGCAGTTCCAGCCAGGCCGTATTTCCCGGTCTCCGGGGAGGGGGTGTCGCGCAGAGGCGCGAGGCAAAGGCGGGTGGCCCAGGCCCGGTGGCAGCGCAAATGAGGTAGGCAAACACTTGTCGTATCTTTTTGGGAGCGTTTAACCCACGGACGTTCCAGGTTAGACATGTGTATCTATCGCCCATGACCCAATTTGAGAACCTTGAGCACATCCAAGTAGCGAGTCAGAACGAAGGTAGGTGCAGTAGCATGTTGGGATCTTGACAAGCATGATCGTACCATCACAGTAAACAACCCCCAAAAGAAACTATAACATCCCCCCACCCCCACCCACTTTAGCGTTCCCAATTTGCCAAAGCCATATCCCAAAGATGCATCATACCCCAACAAATAGCAACAACTGCAAAGCACAAAATGGGGTACACCCATTGGGGGACACTGCGGCACATCCAACTCCCAGGTGTAGCAGGGAGGTGGCCGCCTGACGTAGTCTAATATTCCTGCAAGCACACAGCAATCTCAGAAGGGAAGAAACTGATAGTGGTAGGAGCCAAGGTACACATTGAGTGCGGCTCTCAAACAGAGTGTCAACAATTAGAATGCAATATACAACAATCCTACGTTCCCTTCAACGCAATCAAAGCGTATAATAAAAGGATATGAGTGCATAGATGCAGTCAGCGATGTCACTTCACCATGGCTATACAAGAACAAACTCCGGCCCATCAGAAGCCACACACCATCCTGTTCGGTGTGCCAGTGTCCACAGTACTCCTGACCGCGGTCGGTCCATGAAGTGGTCTGTTAGGCTGAAACGAAGGGACAGGGCTCGCTCATCAGTCCTCGTTATCTGATGTATCAGGAGGAGCCTGGTTTTTACGTCGAAGCGACTTGGCAAAATCCATGGCCTGCTTGGGGCTGGTAAAGATCTTGGCCTTATCGTGAGTCCCTATCCGAAGGTGGGCTGGATATAGCATCGTGTAGGGAACATTTTCGGCAATCAGAATCTTTTTTGTTTGTTGAAATTCTTTTCTAGCCGCTTGAACTGTTGCCCTGAAGTCAGGGTAGAACGACAGGGTATTTCCCTGGTGCGTGATGGTGCCCTTCTGTCGGGAGATGCGAAGCACCGCGTCACGATCCCGAAAGTTTAGTAAGCAGGCGATGATCGGCCTAGGTGGGGCGCCCGGTGGCGGACGGACCGCAAGGGATCGGTGGGCACGTTCCACAATGAGTAAAGCGGACAGGTTTTCGGCACCACAAATATCCCGTAGCATATTTTCTTTTTTTTTTTTTTTTTTTTTTTTTAAACTCTTTTTATTAACAGAGACTCGAGAGACCACATCATACAGAAACAGTACCATGAGGACATTAGTTGCCATGTACAGTAAGTCACAGTTAACGTATTCACGGGTGGAGCAGGCCCCTTTGTTATTCCATACCCCATTACTGGCCTGTCCCCCCAGTCCTCTGTATTTCCTCCACGGCATCCACACCTGTTCCCATTTCTTGCCACACCCCTGCTCATATATACTGTTTCCTCCGCTCTCTGGCACCAATCGAGGTCACATTTCCAGTCCTCAATCCGGGGGTGCCTGTGCCCCCAATTTCTGGCGATGTTGCGCTTTGCCACCCCGCTGCCAATGCCAACCATATACCCACATACCTGGACCAATTTGCCTCGCCTCTAATCAGGAGAAGAAGCCATTTTGGGTCCAATGGGATAGGTTCGCCCACCACTTCCGACATGACTTCCGTAACCTTCCGCCAGAATACGGAAACCTCAGAACATTCCCATAGTATGTGTATATAGGTACCTGCCTCCCGCACCCCCTAACACACTGCGCAGACGTGGCACGACCCCAGGAATATAGGTGATTGCGAGGGTAGTAGACGCGATGCAGGATCTTGAGCTGCACTAATCTGAATCTGACGCGCATGGCCACTTCCCTAGGACTCTGGAGCGCCTCCTGCCAGTCGTCATCCTCAAGAACTCCTAGGTCGACGGCCCAGGCCGCCCTAAGGGAGACCAGGGGGTCCGGGAGGTTGTTAATCAATTTACGATATATCGTGGAGGTGGGTTTCCCCTGTATGGGATCCAGCAGTAGCCGGTCTTCGAGCGGGGAGTAATCCGGAATAGAATCCCCCTGTCGGATGTGAGTACGCAGAGCATGTAAGAGCCGCAGATGCGTGTATCGCTGTGAGTCGTGCATTCTGTATTCTTTCTGCAAATATTCAAACGAAAGAGGTGAGTCTCCCTTCCATACGTCGCTCAGGTACTCAACGCCAATCAGGCGCCAGCCCCTAAATCCCGACAGCGCGGCCACCTCCCTAAGCGGGTCGCCCGCCCAGAGCGGGGTTCTGCCCGTCAATCGCCCAGCCCAGCCCAGGCATTTGTTAGCGTCTTTCCAACATTGAACCACCACCTTAGTATGTTCCGGCCATTCCGGGCACACCCGCCGGGAGTACAAGAGGGATTCACAATTACCCTGCAACATCGATGCCCTATCTACTCTGTAGGCCGGCTCTTCCATCCCCACATAGACCCAGTCATTAATCACCTGCATTTGGGAGGCCCAATAGTATAGCTTGACATCCGGAACTGCAATCCCTCCATCAAAGACACCCCTCTGTAGCTTCTGTAGGGCAATTCTCGGCGACCCTCCCGCCCACAGCAAAGACCGCACCTCCTGTGCTATACGCTTAAAAATCGTCTGTGGTATCTGGAAGGGGGTGTTCTGCAGTATATACAAAAGCCGCGGTAGCATCAGCATCTTAAACAGAGCCGCCCGTCCCATAAGGGAGAGCGGTAGCGAGCGCCAGTGGCCAACATCAGCCGCTAAGCGACTCATCTGAGGCCCCAGATTACTCGCCAGGAATTCTTTCTGATCTCTGGTGATGTATATCCCCAAGTATTTAAACCCTTCCACCACCACTGGGGCTGCGCAACACCGTGGAACCCTAGGGGGTCCCGAAAGAGGGAAGATCACCGACTTTGACCAATTGATACTGTATCCCGAGTAGCTACCAAACAACTCAAATATATGAAGGACCCTCGCGATGGAATAGTACGGCCGTGCCATATATAGTACTATGTCATCAGCGTATAAAGAAATACGCTCTTCCCAATCTTCTGGGGCCCGCAGCCCGCTGACCCCAGGATCCCTCCTGACCCAGTGAGCCAGGGGCTCCAACGCCAAGGCAAACAGGAGCGGGAGAGAGGACACCCCTGCCGCGTGCCCCTCCGAGCTGAAAGGATCGAGACAGGGTACCATTCACCCTCACTCGCGCCGTAGGCCCTCGTATAGGAGTCTCACCCAGCTGCAAAAGGAAGGGCCAAAGCCCAGCCGCTGAAGGACCATGAACAAATATGGCCATTCAATGCTGTCAAAAGCCATTGAGGCGTCCAGCGACATTAAGGCCGTCTGCTGAGATACATTACCCTCGGTCATGTGCAACACCCCATAGAGCCTTCGCAGGTTGTGCCTAGTGCTTCTACCCGGCATGAACCCTGACTGGTCCACGTGCACCAGGTCCTTAATTACCGACAGCACCCTATCTGCCAACACCTTAGCCAGGACCTTGGCCTCAACGTTGATAAGAGAGATAGGCCTATAGGAGCTGCACTGATCTGCCGGCTTACCCTCCTTGTATATCACCACTATCGTGGCAGCCATTTGGTCCGCCGGGAGGTGACCCACCTCTCGCGCCTCCTGCAGCATCTCTAAGAGCGGGGGAGTATGATGGTTGCCTGTTTTTGTAAATTTCGACCGGAAGCCCATTAGGTCCGGACGCTTTTCCCGGCTTAAGCGCATTCAGTGCTTTGCCCAACTCTTCTACCGTGAGGTCCGCCTCTAGATCATCATAAGCTTCTGGAGGCACCGTTGGCATGTTAAAATCCCTAAGGAATTCCTCGCAATCTGCTGCCGACCTCGTGCTCACCGGGCATACACATGCTCGAAATGCACAGCAAAGGCCTCCGCGATGTCCGAGCTAGTGTTTCGAGCACTCCTTCTGCGTCTCGAATCCCCACCACCCAGGACCGATCTCTGTCTCGCCGTTCCAGCCACGCTAGGAGTTTAAGGGCCTTATCCCCCACATCGTAGAGGCGGTGTTGGGTGGCTAGCGCATATGCCCGCGCCTCTCCCTCCGCCAGGGCCCGCAGGTCCCGCTGCTTCAGCGCTAACCGATGTCGCGCCTCCGCACATGTTGCCGTCACAGCCTCGCCCTCCATCTGACTGATCTCTTGCTCGAGTTGTCTACATTGCAGGGTCTCTTCCTTTTTCTGTGCCCCAATTAACGCCTGTACTTGTCCCCTCAACACTGTCTTGTATGCCTCCCAGAGCGTGATAGGCGATTGTACCGTCCCCTTGTTGTCGTTAAAATACTGCTCGGAGCCCTCCCGAATCTTATCAGTAAGTAACGGATCGCGCAAGCGCCATGGATCTATCCGCGGGAAGGCCGCCCTATCAATAGTCGGGCCTTTAAGTGTGGCACACACCGGTGCATGATCAGAGATCCCCCTCGCCATGTGGTACGCGCTGGAGAAATCCCCCACTCTATCTGTGTGCGTGAAAAAATGGTCAAGCCTAGAGAAGGACCCATGCCTGGCTGAGTAGAAAGTGTAGTGCCGCAGTGAAGGGTTATGTGCCCGCCATAAATCCACCAGACCCAGCGCCCTCGTGAAGTCCGCAAGGCCACGTTCCCCCTGTGTACTCATTCTAGGGCCAGATCGATCCATTTCCGGATTCATTACTGCATTCGTGTCGCCTCCAATAAGTAGGGTGCCCGCGGGTAAATCCGCGATGTGTGAGCTGAGTTGTGGGAGGATCACCGAGTGGAGCCCCGGCGGTATATAGCATGAGCCGAACACCAACAGGCGCCCCTCCCACCTGCCCGCCGCTGCGGCAAAACACCCTGCCGGGTCTGTCCACGTGTCTGTGATTACCAGGGGCAGCGCTTTGCGTACGAGGATGCCCACCCCCTGGCCCCGGACGTGAACCCAGAGTGCACTACCATAGTATATCCAAACCGATCTAGGGCTTTACATCTGCTTCCCCTCAAGTGCGATTCCTGAATGAGAACAATGTCTGGGGAATGCCTCTTCAAGTATTGCATCACTAGCGTGCGCTTAATCTTATTCCCCAGCCCGTTAACATTCCAGGACCAAAACTTTACCGTAGCTGGGTTGCCCATTGACAGTGTATCTGGCTGTCGGCAATGGGGCCTCCCGGTCCCCCACCACGTTCTCTGTGACTGCCCTCATTCTCTGCTGGATGTATAGGTCTCGAGTATAACTTCCCCTCCCCTGTAAACAGAAATAATCAACAATCCCAACACCCCCTCCCTGCATCCCTGCACGGTGAGACCCCAACCTCCCACCTCCCAAACTTGCAGAGTGCCTGTCGCCCATGAAAAACCCAGACACCCATTCGTAAGGGGTCATGGTCTAGCCGCCAGCTTGAAGAGATATCCGTCTGCTGACTGGAATTTTCAGCCCCACAACTGCGCCCCTCTAGGCTAACGGATATGAACCTCCCTCCATGACTCCGCTACCCCACCCAAGTTGGTCAAAAACACCTGTATACGATACTTGCGTCTGGTTTACCAGAGTCCAGGGTGCCTGCCCCGGTGGCCAGGTACCATCATTGGAGTCTCCCTCCCCATACGGAACACCCCCTGTATAGAACCACGCATCAGTCTTGACCCGCTGAGGGGTGTCTCAATGTTTACTCGATTGTCCGTTGTCGTCGGAGCTATCCGCTGGGGAGCTCCCAGCCCCGGGCCCGACTCCTCACCACTCCGGTTCGTCTCCAATCGCCTCTGTCCTCCTTTGCGGCTCAAGGTGCGCCAGCCCTCCAGCCAGTCGCTCGCTTCCTCCGGCCTGTCGAAGAAATGCGCCTTTCCATTGTCGAGGATTTTGAGTCGGGCAGGGAAGAGCATCATGTACTTCACGCCTTGCTCCCGCAGGCCTCGCTTTCACCCCATCGAAGGAGCGTCGCTGGCGTTGTACATGCAGCGTGAAGTCTGGGAAAAACCGGATCGTAGCATTCTCGTGCCTGAGGTCGCCATGCATCCGCGCCGCCTGCAGAATGGCGACGCGATCCCTGAAGTTCAGGATGCGGGCGATGATGGTGCGCGGAGGGGCCCCGGTCTGGGCTTACCCCCAGCGCTCTGTGGGCCCGCTCTATGGAAAAAACTGCGAGAGACGTTTCGGCTTTAGATGGTTTAGAATTAGGTCTTCCAGAAAGAGGTCCACGGCTGGCCCCTCCATGCCTTCCGGTACCCCCACCACCCGGATGTTGTTGCGCCGGGCCCTACCTTCTTGATCTTCGAGCCGGGCGTATATGTCTGCCTGATTTTTCGTGAGAGTCAATACCTGTTCCTCCAGACGTTTCGTTTTGGCTTGAACGCCCCGATATCCGCTTCCACCGTGGCTACCTTATCGGACATCTTGCGGAAGTCTGCCCGCAGGAGGTTTACCTCCTCAGTGACTGAGTCCAGTTTCGGCTCCAGCGTGCCTTTCAACGCACAGATCGCCCTCATAATGTCTTTCAGGGTCGGATCTGGGTCTTGGTCGTCTCCACCCTCATGCAAGTCCCTTCCGACCGCTCCGTCATCCTGCCCCATAGCAACCGTATATTTATCAATGTGATTAGTCTGCCCGGGCCCCGTTCCCTTGGTGCGACCCATGACACAGTCTGTGAAAGAGTGGGGTCACTGGCCACCGACCTCGGCCAGGTCCGCTATAGCCGGCGCCGCCTAGGGAGGGGGTTCTCGCTCTTGCCTTTCTGCTGACACTGGCAAGGATCAATCTGGGTGCGGCCCAGTCTCCAGGAGGACCACACCAGTACTGCTGCACCAAACCGAGGCCCACCACTGCTGTCGGGTGGTTATTGTTCCCGCTCCACTTGTTACCCAAGCAGGTCCTGGCAGCCTCCACCCGCCCCCTAGGGCCAAGAACCCTCAGCCCCAAGGGCCACTCGCCTATCCGCGGTGGGAGGGGGGAGTGGGGGGAAAGTACAGGCCTCTTCGTCAGCCAGTGCGGTCAGCCGTATATTTGCAGTCCGGTCATCCAGGGGGACCCCACCCATATGATGGTCGTAGGCCCAGCGCTCCACTCACTCCACTGTCCGGCAGCACCCTGCCAGTTTCCACGCACCCCCGGGGGCCAGGATCTCACTTCCCTAGGAGCCACGCTCCAAACACCACTCCGTGGGGGGGTCACTCCTCCAATATCCCTCAATGTCACTTATCTGAAGCAGGCGCACCGTATGCGTCCTCTCACCCCGCGGCGGACGGCTCCAGCTGATGAACGGATCTCGGCCCTGCTGCTCCACACGGCCGCCTCCACACTGGCCTGGGACAGCCGCCTAGTTGCTTCACGGTCCGCTGCCCTCGCACCACGGTCCGCCGCACTCACTCCGCCGATGCAGGCGCCTTCACCACGGGACCCCGCCGCCTCAGCACCTCCACACTGGCAGGGCGCAGTCAGTCACCTCTCTTGCGGCGCCACGCTGGGTTCGCGGCGGCGATTCCCCTTACGACCCCCGGAGGGCCGCCATTTTGCCTGCACTCGCGTCCCTCCACCGAGCGTTCCACGGCTCCGCATCGGCCGATCTCCACCCGGATCACGGTGAGATTCAGGCTCCACTGCTTCCCCAGCCGCTCGCCGCTCAGAACGGGTGCTCAAATTCAGGATTGTGACGGATATATGGGGCAATTTCACTGTAGGCTAGCGCAGCTCACTTAGCCTGCAGCCATCTTCCGCGGCTGCTAGCCACGCCCCCCATATTTTCCATGTAGGTTTCCAATCTTCCCACATTTGTGGACTCTCAGTCCCAAAATGCGAATATTATTGCGCCGGGAACGTGCTTCAAGGTCTTCATTTTTTGCCTGAATGACTGCCAAAACCTTCTCCATGTCAGTCGTTTTGGCGGTGACCTGTTGCAACCCATCTTCCGTATTTGAAATGCGTTGTTCTCATTTGCCGAGCCTAACGGTCTGTTTATCCAGCTTTGCCGACATATGGTCCATGCGGCCATTGAGGACCTCGATTTTTCCGTCTATCGACTGTAAGCTAGCCTGAATAGCTGCAAGTGTTTTTTCAAGTGCAGATGGGGAATCAGCCGCATTATCCAGTTCCGAATCAGACGCTGTCGTCTGTCGAGATTTTCCAGATTTGCGTAGCTCAAAGTTAAGGCGTGGTTGGTTTTTGTCAGGTTTGCCCATGATTGCGGGTATACGTTGGCCCCAGCACCCACACACCAAATGAAACCACCCGGGCTGAGCCCACTCGAGTTGGTGCTTCACAGGCTATATGATAGACACTGCACCTGTCACAGGATAATTGTCCACAGGTTCGAGAACCCCGTTCAGTCAGCAACCCAGCCTCAACAAATCCTCCAATCCTCAAGCTAGGAGAACCAGGAGAATGCCCAGCAGCAGTGATCGCGAGAGTAAATGCACGTGGCAGTATGGCTGGTTACGATCCTGAGTAACAAACAATGAAGTGGCCCACTCTCGGGTGTGCATTTACCAGCAAAGCTTGGCCCAGTCCCGCAGTATATCCACCTGCCGCTAAACCATATCCCTCACAGTCAGGCACAGCACGTTAGTGTTACGCTGATCTCAAGTTGTGATGGTTAAGGTCTCGGTCCTCGTGGTGCAGGTCACTGCAGGCGCATCAGTGTCGTTAAGTCAGGCCTCAGCGCACAATTAGGCTCAGGAGCTGTGCAATAGCTGGCACGCAGAGCGCGAGGCCCAGCAGCCGTGGCGACCAGCCCGCCAGGTCCTGCAGCAGTCCAAGCAGAGTGACCAGCTTGAATGCCAATCCCCCAGCAATGCGCCCCGGGGACTCACCACAAGTCAGGTAGGGAAGTAGGCCACCGCCGCAAGCACCAGCCTTCACGTCGTCTTAGATGCCACTTTAATGCGATTCTTCATACTCTGGAGTCTCACAGCCAGGGGCAGTCCCGCCTGAACGTCGCCCTCCGCCGGGCCGGAAGGATGGGAGATGCCGCGATTCCTCCAGCGCGTCCCTGCCAAGCCGGTCCCCGTCAACCCTTTCAGCCCCGGCCAGGCCGCAGGAGACGCCAACACTGTAGTCCCCCAGCGAGGCCGCCATATATATAGCGTAGGACGCAGAGGCCGCGGGCGGCACAGCGGGCTGATCATGGCCCCGCTCGCGCACCCGCGGCACCCCTAATCAGCAGTCCCACACAGCGGGTCGCCCCGCGCCGTGATATGTAGAGAGGCACTCGCAGGGTCCCGCCACAGCAGCTGCGAACCTAGACGCTGTGTCCACGGGCCGTCAAGGTCGGCGAGGCCGGGCCCAGCGCCCCAGCTCCATACGCTGTTCTCTACGAGGCCGCCATGTTGTCTCGCAGGCGATGCGCCGATGTTCGTCCCTCATGCCTGTTGAGGGCTTCCACTGCCGTTTCACTCCGTCAAAACAATGTATAGCTAAAATAAATGCGCCCGCACACCTTTGGCGATACAGATGACTTACAGGAATCAGGATAATTGAAGGATATTGCCGGCGGCCGGCGGAGCTGCACTACGGTGCAGCCATCTTGCCGTGCGCCCTCTAGCGCCCCCCACTGTTGGCTGTACTTGCCGAAGTTAGTGGGACTTTACTAGCATGGTGGCAGAATCAACGCCACCATGACAGACTAGAACAACCTGAGCTGGAGTTCTGACTAGGCCAGAACCCACCTCAGAACCCAAGGTTAACCCAAATAATCCCTTGGTTGTTGTACTACCACTTGTACTGGAGCTAGGGGGCACAGTTGCCTTAGGGGCAGTGGTAGTAAGTTCCTTGGCCCCTTCGGTCATTTCGAAGATCATGGTCCCAATGGTTCTTTTGTGTGCTCTTGTTGAACTACCCAAAGTCTCGATTCGTGCCATCAAAAAGTAGTCTGTTCTAATAACCCATCATAGGACTCCAGCCTCGCGAAAGCATTTGCTTCTCAATAGCGAATGTCAGCCAGACAGTGGATTGTTTTAGACCAATGAGACCATACAGCCAAGTCTTTCAAAAGCCTACTGGAACTGCATATGTTCTGCTTATGAGTGGTCCTGCATGCAAACCTTCAAAATGCTTTGTTTCCAGCTGCATCTGGTGGAACATTGTTTGCAGGTGTTAGATGACATCCCAAGATGGCCATCCCTTCATCTGAGCTTGCAGTGGTGATCACAAACTCCCACACCTTTGGCAGGGTGCTCATGCCCCTGCCTAGCCATTGCTCATAGTCACCGCCAACTCCGTAGATTGTGTGGATAGCACATTGCAGAAAATACTCTTAATTCATGTTGAATGTGAAGGCACTAAAAGCCTCCCTATTAGTGAATCAGTGATTAGATCCAGAATGGTGATGATTCAAACAGACAACACTACAGTTTCCTTCTGTAAGGGATAATTCAGTTCATACTGCCCCAATCAAGCTCTCTGATCTGCCTCTTGTTTTCTGTTTTACGTTTCAAATTGGGCTGACCCATTTTGTCCTTCCTCACAGCCAAGCATTGAATGGCCTTCCAGTGTACATCAGAACAGTACATGCCCACCTCTGTTTACAACAAAACCTGAAATTTTCCTGTTTTGTCGACTTTTTCTCTTTGATCACAGTTGCTGATCGCCTAAGGTCAGTGTGCCCTTTGGGGAAATTGTTGCACTCTACAAGAATTCATAACATACCATAATGAAGCAAGGGAGCATGCCTCCCCGAGCCTCTGCTGGCTAACAGGACTTACTTCAGAATGGCACTTCAATCAGCCATATTACTGCCAGTTTCCCACATTGCAGTTATTAACAATACCAGAACAAAGAGAATGAGCAGGCATCAACACTTGCTGCACAAGTGGGGAATTCTCCAAGGAGACCTCACCCTACCTTCATCAGGCTGGGTTCTTCCACAAAAAGGCAACTGTGCCACTCAACTGACCACCTGCAACTAGTTTGCCCCTGGGAAGCACAGGGGTTAGTCTTATGTTGAATTGGATGGGGCCTTTCCTACATTCAATCCCCCCAGCTTCTTCCATTCCAAAGAATTAGCAGGAGGTCACTGAGAGCCCAGTGTGCTCATTTATCCAGGTGGCTCCGGCTTCACTTCTCACCTGATCTACCGACTTCAAAAGGACCACATCCTTGTTCCACAGATAAACGTTTCATTTCTTTTGTGAAAGGGAGAATGCCCTTGCCTACTATCGACCAACTTGATCCCTGGTACTTGATGAGTTTACCTTTGCAGTCTGAGGTCTCTCCCCTGTAGAAATCCTCCATCAGAAGTCAATACAAATGTAAGTGGCTGAGATTCTGTCTTTGTGCACTTGCAAACATCAGCATGCTCAACTGTTCTGTTGTAACTGGCATGTTCTACATCATAGGATCTTTATTGATAGTCATAAATGCTGAATAATTCCCCGCTGCCTGTGTGGACCCGGGAACACCTTTGAAAATATAGTTTTTAAGTTAAGGGAAATTAACTTTGTAGAATGTTCTAAATCCATGTTAATTTCCAATGGAACGCCAATATTAGACTGTCAGAGATGTCATTTTCTTTCGAATACTGACTCTTGATGAAAATGCATAACTTTTTGAGTTTACATCATCTGCCATGAAAAGAGTCTACCTTTTAACATGTAAAGCATTAAGAGAAATTGCAGTCTTATAGGCTTACATTGAGGTAAGAGAAAAAAGAGACTGTCCCTTTAAAAACCTAGGAGGTACACTTGCCCACAATGCCTTGTACTTACAGTCAGATATGTACCTGGTTATAACTGTGTTAGACCTGAAAGCGATCTTCCTAGCTCTAAAGGCTTCAATGCAAATGCTTAAATCCATCCAGAGCTGTGATTAACCACACTGACAACACTACAGACAACACTACAATCCTCTTTTACATCCAAAACAAGGGGGCACCGATTTGTCTCATCTGTAACTCTGTGGAAGTAGGCTCTGCATCAAGGTGTGGTCCTGCTCCCACATTGCTAGGGTCAACAGCACCAGAGTGGACAGCCTAAGCAGGCATCTTTAATGTTTAAGGCCTAGGGAGTACCTACCGTAGGTGCTTTTCCAATACACCGCCGCACCAAGTGTGAGGAGTTCAGTTTTTAGATGTCATGAGACCGGGTTCTTTGGGGACAACATGATATTGGACATGGTATAGCATTTCTATTAGCGATGCCCCAGACTCATCTGATTCCCAGAATTCCCCAGGAGTTCAAGGGAAACCTGAAATGTGAAGTGATTCTGTTGGCTACCAACTAGTCTTGTCAGCTTCAGCATCTGAAGAGAGATTGCGTCTGTATTTACTAGAGGAGTGATATTCAGTCCGTGCAAAGGGGTAGGGTGCAACACTGCTTCCTGCCTCTGCACTGCTTGAGCTCTTCATTCTTGAGGGGGTGGGGATGCAACACCTGGAACTTTCCTCAGAGGACCTAGGAGTCCTCTGCAGCTGCAAGAAAGCCTATACCAGAACTCCGTAAAGGAGCAGATGGTTGAGGTTCTGCTACTGGATGAAAAATATCATTCCACTTAACATGTTCAGTTGATGGTGTGATGTATATTTCATGCCACCTTGTTCAAACAGGCTTGAGCGTGGATACATACAACACATTCCCTCATAAGCCTAGAATCTGCCATACAGGCTTTGGGAATCTCCAGAGGTAACGAGGCCCTCAATAGACACCTGGCAGGCCTTTATTCTCTCAGGGCATCCATTAGTACCCTGGGACCTTAATCTGGTTCTCGCTAGGCTGATGTACTAACCATTAAAAACGGAAACCACTCTCCTGTAAAGCAGTCTTCTAAGCTGCCAATAACATCCGTGATGCACATACATGAGAATGTTATTTGCTCCTCAGAGCATTTCCAGCATTTCACAGGGACAAGGTGGTGCTTCAGATGCACCATTCCTTAATACTTTTAGCTGTTGAATTTCCACCTGAACTAAGAAATGAATCTTCTGACGTTTTCCCATGTTCCTATGCCTGTTCAGTTGATGAGACCGTCCATAACTTGCAAGTGAAGCACAAATGACCTTTCTGTCTTGATCGAAATATCCAAATGGAAATAATATTATTTTTTCTCAAGCCAAAGTTTTGTCATCTTTGAGGGGAGTGATGCTAGTTGTTCGGCGCCACCATTGCTGCATGGACAACATCGTACATCACCTGTCGCCACACTCCTAATGGAGCCCAACCTCCGTAGTCAGGTCAAGGTGTTGTCACATGCACCTAACAGGCAAGTGCTAGGTGATGCTGCCTTCTTTTTCGTTTCTCAATTGTTAAATAATCTACACTCAAATGAGAATGGGAAAGTGCAGAAGGTAAGGATTGGAAAATGTGAACTTTACTGTTATTCTTAGGCAAAGGCTCTACCCTATTATCAGTGTCTTCCCTTGGACTCTTCTGGTGTCATTCAGAAAACACACATCGATTCACTCCTTCATTGAAATTGAAGGAAACTAGCGATAGCAGGCTTATGCACATGAACAGGGACATTCCACGTATGACTTATGTATGCTTATGTGCACAGCAATAGGCATGCCCTGCTCTGGATTTTATACTGATTTAAAGGCAGTTTATGGTCTTGGCAGTAGGAATCACAGATACCCCAATGTAGTTAATGAGAAAGAGACTGTGTAATAAGAGTAATAGTCACCATAAAGGAACCTTCATTCATTATCATCAGTGGAAATATTTCGAGATAGTGGCAGTTCATCATTTAGCATTACTGATGTGTACCAGTGCTGCTTTGTGTGGGACAGTCAGCTTTACCCCAAGGGAAGAGTACTATAATTAATTCACCGTCTGTCTAGAACAGAGGGCACAGATAACCGAGATCTCCATTTTTTCGACATTCACTTTGAGGTTGTTTAATACAGGAATGCTGTTGATTGTCAAAAGGTAGTTGGAAGCATTTGTAGATAGCAATATCTTTTTGGGGAGCAGTTTTACTATTAGCCGGATATTATCGGAATAGTTAAGAAATGTTATGACAAAAGAGCAGACATGTTTGATAATATTCAGCAGGTAGACAAAGACTGTAAATTGGTGTCACTGTTTACTCAACCTATTGCAAACATTAAAACAAATGTTTGATAAGTTTAACAGTATTTGAGGGTGATAAAAAGTACAGCTTTCCCCCCACAAACGTTTTTCCATGATTAATCCTATAGTCAAGATAGTGTTTATCAGTGCTTGCACGTGATGAATGTGCAATGAATAAGAAAATCTATGCATAGGTATCTTGCCAACTGTATTATGAGCTCAGTATTTGCATAAATAAATTCTTCATTTGTAAAAAATAAAGTTCCGTTAAGAACATTGGTCTGTCGTATGTATGGCGCTGAAATCGCGTCTCCAAAGTGATTTATACACATCTTTAATTTTTTTGTTTAAATCTGTTTATTGTCATTTTGCTTATTTAACAGATACGTAACAATTAGACATAGCTCATATATGCATTACGTCTACATTTTATGTTTCAGTGTATAACCATTAATATGATAGATGATACCAGAGAGGTACAGAAGATCGTTTGTATAGGTGAAGGCTTTTAATGGATACTTCTATGTCGTATACATCTTATGTTAAGCATGGCTTCACACAAAACGTGTATGTTCTCTGCACGTGCTGCCATGTAAATCTGAACTGTGGAGGTGGGTCTCAACATAATGAGGAGAAAGTAAGATGAAGGAAGAGAGGGGGCAACTGTGTGAAACGCTGCTAGACCCTTTCCAACTTATTCCCACCCATGTGTACGTATCATGCTTAACGTGGCTCTCATTTGCACGGGTCAGCCCCGGGAGTAACTCCAGTGTGAGGCTGTCGTGACTATACCTTCATTGGGGTGCAGTTGGGGTTGCCCACCCACCGGCAACCCCGCCTTGATGGTGTCGTCTCTCCCTGGCGAGGAACCCCCTGTTGATTCATCTGATTTCAGCAGCTCCGACACTCACGTCATCTTGGTGGTTTGTGACTGTAGCTATGTAAGCATGCGATTTATCGTGGAGTGTAGGAGCAATGGGGGGCAGCAGCATCTCGCAGGTAAGTCCCGAACCTGAACAGGGGAAAAACAAAGAGTAACAACTGTGTCATGGAACCGCATAAGAGCGAACCCCTTGCTGAGGTTGACCCAAACTGGCACGCTGAGAATACGGCAACTAGCATTTAGCCAGGTTATGAAGCTAACGAGGGTAGGGTATACAATGGTGGCCTGCCCGGCCTATCCCTCATCCTGACGATATTAAACAAAGGAGAGGGAGATAGCCATCGCAATAGTGTGTTAGGTAAGCTCGTGGGTAACCGTAACTAAGTGCGGATGCTGTGACTGTTTGACTGGGGCTCCGATGATCATGTCGTATCGGTGTGTGTAAAGGATGACCTGGCCTGGGCGTGCTGAACTATAATGTCAGAAGTTTGGGGGGTGCCATCCGGGGGCGAGGTGACCCAAAGTCCCCGGACCAGGCCGGTGTGGAGTCTACATCACCACAGGATCTGGACGGCGACATCGTGGAGGGCGTCAATGAGCTAGCAACTTGAAGGGCAGCTGCTACCTGGAGTGCTTCTTGCCGTTCCGTTTGATTCTGTACTGGGTCTGGTGCTTTCACCGATGAGGTACGACTCCTTGCCCTTCCTCTTCGTGTTCTCCACCAGTTGCGCCTGTTTTGCACTGGTGTCGACTCAGTGTCTGGCGGATGTCGCCAGACCTGCCTCCTCCAGCCAGTCCCAAGCGTCTGATGGCATGTCAAAGAATCGGGTGGCCCCATCTTTTACCACCCTCAGCCGAGCCGGGGACAGCAGGGAGTATCGCAGATCAAGCTCCCACAACTGACGTTTCACTGCCCCAAAGGAGACTCGCCTTTTTTGGACTTGGGCCATGTAATCCGGAAAGAAGAGTACTGTTGCGTTTTGCACTTTGACCCCAGGGGACTTCCGAATCTCCCTTAAAATTGCGTCCCTGTCCCTGAAGTTCAGAACTTTGAACAAGAACGGCCGGGTGTTGGAACCAGGTGGTGGAGGGTGGGCCGGTACTCCAGCCGCGGTCCGTGCAGGTAACAGCGGTGGGGCCCGGTAAGGGGGGATTTCGAGGGACGATACTGAGGGAAAATGTATTATTTATTTAATTTTCCCTCTGCATCGTCCCTCGAAATCCCCCCTTACTTGGCCCCACCGTTGTTACCTGCACGGACCGCGGCTGCGGTACTCTGTGGGCCCGCTCCACCACGAATTGAGGGGAGAGGGCATCAGGCGGGAGCAGGTCATTTAGCCACCTCTCTACATATTCTACTGGATCTCTTCCCTCCGCCCCTTCCGGAAGGCCAATCATGCGCACATTATTGCGATGTGACCGGCCCTCCGCGTCGTCTATCTTATCTTCTAGGGTGTAGACACGGTCCAGCAAGTCCTGCAAAGTCACTGTGTGATTGTGAGTCGGCTGCAGGTCAGAGAGCGTGAGCTCGGTTGTAGGTAGCCGTTCAAATAATTTCTGATGGTCAGCTCTCAGAAGTGGGAAGTCCGGGACTACTTTGTCGATCCTGGCCTCGAGGGATGTTCGCGTCTGCGCCAGCATTGTGCCAATCTTTTCGACTGCCGCCAACACTGTGTCGATCTTGGATGAGAGATCAGGTTGATGCGAGTCTGCGGGTCCCGCTGTTCTCGAGGATGTCCCCCATTCGGCGTCCCGGGAGGTTCCCCCTGCGGTGCAGCTGAGCGGAGGCGGCCCATGGCCAGTAGCTGCGCACTAGGCATCAAAGGGCAAGAGCCACAGAGCGCCAGGTCACACCAGAGAGGAGTCCCGAGCGTCCCTTTCCCGGGTGGCCCCTGGTCCGGCCCTGCTGCCAACTTCTGTACTATTTTGTGGGTGATGTCGTCAGCTTCCCATTGGCCGGTCGCGTCTCTCAGTGCTTCCGTCGTTGCTCACTGAGGTATGCGGGATATAGCACTGCCCGGCAGCACGATGCGATTCGTCTACATGTAGACCTACACCAAGGAAGATGCCAGTGTTGCAGAGTCGATGGGGCACTCCCTGCCAGGGCCGATTCGGAGTTCCTATACTGGTGGCCCAGAAGTGTGGGGGCGTATGCAGTGGCCGTTTGATCTGTGACGCATACAGCCCTGTGTCCGGTGCCTGGATGTTGTACTTCCTCACACCTCAGTGACTTCAACATTCGTGTCTGCCCCCGCGTTCTAGCTCCAACGGGGCTTCTCGGCTCACCGTTCTTGCATGGATCCCACCTGGAGGCTCATCAGCTGCCACCACGGTTGACAGGGATGGGAGGGGGCTCCTGCAGCGTGGATAGGCGGTCCGAGCCCGGATATTCACAGCAGCGCTCCAGTGTGGCGTCCCCTTAGGTTTTACTGCAGTGGGGGCCGGAAGCAATTATAAGTAAGCGCTGCTCGAGGGGCCACACAGGCACCCCCTTCCACCAAGCTTAACGATCAGTTCTGCATACCGCTGGGATCCAGCCCCTGCTGAACCCTATCTGTAAGCGCTGTCATGCCGAATCCAGCCTAGTTGCGCAGGATGGCCCCAGCCTGGTGCCAACTGCTCCTCTGCTCAGACAGGATAGGGCTGACAGCATTCAACTCAGCCCTGGAAGGGCATATGCGGGGACTAGTGAAGCACGGTGGCGGGCTCGTTGCCAGGTGTCCCGCCACAAAGTACTCCCTGCGCTTGGGGTTATTTCAGTCCGTAATGCGTGGGCCGGGGCGCTCCACAGGCCACGGGGAGACGAGGAGAGAGGAGGCCTACGCCCAAGCCGACCCCCGTGCCGCCTTCCTTGTGTGTCGCCGGCGGTGCGCAACCTTAGGCCCAGGCCCAGAATGCTGCGTACAGATCGCTAAGCCGCCACGCTGCTACAGCTCCCTGCGCAACTCCGCCCCGCTGCTGACACTGAGGTGGACTTGGGCCCGACCGACCCCTGGGCTCGCCCCTTTTGGATGCGCACACAGTCCCTCCGCTCTCGCATCTGGCTCACCTCATCTTGACGTCTGCACTGGGGCCCCTCATGCTGGCTGATGCGACAGCGTTTGCCACCCCTCTGGGTATCCGGGCACCTCAGGTAAGTCCCGTCCCCCTCCACGCCTCAGGCTCCCAGTCTCCGCTTCCTCCACAGGGCTGCAAGCCGTCTTTTTTTTGGGCCACCGCTCTTGCCAGATTTGGAATATCTTGGCCTCAGGTACTCCGCGCTCAGCTCACTCGCATGATCCGCGTCCGCGGCTCGGGTCTCTTCTGGGCGCTCGCCCCTGTTCCAGAAGCGCTGCCACTCACTGCAGTGCACCGGGCTCTGTCTACGTTCCTGCTGGCGGGTTGCCCGCTCAGGTTGTCCCCTTCCTGGATTCCAGGCCTACTGGATTGAAGTGTCGCCTCATCCGGCTTTACTCGTGGCACCCGTACTCTCTGCCCAGGCCACTCCGACAGGTTCTCCTCGCCTCTGAGATCGCCACAGCCGCGTCGGCCTGGCCACGTGTTCCTCTCCTCAGCGGGCCGCGCTGCACGTATCGGGGGAGTCCGGCGTTCCCCGCACAATGCGAGGCATCTCTGCAATCCTCCGGAATTAAACAGTGCTCACCACACTTTTTCTGTGCAATTTCTATCAGAGTTGCGGAAAGGATTGCCAGGATAACTGAGGGATAGGACACGGCGCGGTCTCAGAACACGTCTGCCATCTTCGGCAGTTAGCCACGCCCCCGCGATTTATACACATCTTTAATAGATAGCAAACAAACACAAATCATACAAATCTATCCACACTTTTCAACAATGTAGAACACCTTTACCCTTGCAACTGTTATGCTCTGAGCAAGCCATTATTATTTAATTCTTCTGTAGGTGCAGCATGCCTAGTCCAAAAGCCAGAAAATATCGGATAAAATGGCCAATTTGTTTGGTATGGTTGAGATTCCAATGTTCTTCCAAGTGTTGCCTATGTTACATGATATATTTTCCTTACATTGTGAGTCGTAATGAAAAAAGTGATGACTCTTTACTGTCCCGCCTTCCTTGGCCAGTGCTTGTGTTGTCAGTAGATGCCTTGAGCCCTCCTGCTTTGTCCAAGAGTCAGGGTCTATATTCATCAACAACCCTGCTCGTTTCCTAATGAGGACAGGAAACCAAAAGACTACGGCCATGGACAGCTTACAGCGGGACAGAAAAATGAGGGTGGTGGAGGACCATTACAAATAACACCTGCCCATCTGACCTGTCTCAAATGAAAATAGGATGGGGGCAGGTGTGAAAATAGAAAGCCCTCCTTTTTCCTTATTTCTGGGAGAGAGGCTTATAGCTGTCCCACTGAACTACTCTTGAATTCACACAAGTTAGTGCGTCAGTTCTTAGTTACACTATAGCCATACTCTTTTGACCTCCAGCGTGTTTGGGTAAGGTGGTGATACATAAAGAAAATACACTGCTGCCCACATGTGGGTAAGATGGATGCTGCCAATGCAAAACCCCAGCCCTTGGGAAAGGTGGACATGTGCCATTCCGCTCTCCTGCCCTTAAACATGGTGAGGAAGTAGAAGCACCAAAGCTCTTTCTGCCCTTGGTCAAGGCTGGGAAGCATATTCCTCCTAAATCTAAGCAAGATGAGGGATGTAAAACACACCTGACTGCTTTGTTTTTTGACGGTCTTTACCAGTTCTATTTTTTATCTACAAATGTTCAAACATTAGCAGAGATTTAAAAAATAGAAAGTTCTGCATGTGCTCACATACACACACCCACATGCACATCGGACATCATATGGCAATACACCCAAAATCTTTCACCCACAAAGTTTCATCATTATATAGCCACAGATTCACCATCATACAACCAAACACCCACCATCAAATGATCACCCACCCGCCAACAAATGAATTCCCACAATCAGATGACCACATATCATGCACCATCATGCACCCATCAAATGACCACCCACATACCAAGATATGCTCACACATCAACCATCAGACGGCCACATATCAACAGTCACACACCCACACAGTACAGCCAATGTCATAGGCCCCACAACCACCATCAGAGTACCACACACCCAGCATTACCCACACATTCATCCACTATCATATGCCCTCCTGCAATCACACGCACACACCCATGCACCCACCATCATACGGCCACACAATCACAACGCCATCAAATGCTCATTCACTCACCAGCCGTTCACTAAGTCACCCATCATCGGATACCACACACCCACTGTCATATATCAACCTTCATAATCACCATCACATGCTCAAATAAATACTACCACCACCCACCATCATATGCCCACACAACCACCATTATATATCTACACTGCCTTAAACTAAACCCACGACTAGCACCAAAGGTCCACACAACCACCATCACACATGCACTAATATAGGGCCTCACAGGAGTCATCATATGCTGTCACAGCCACCAACATATGCCCACATATTCACCATCAGATGATCGCACACCCACCGACATACACCAAGACATCATATGCTCACCCACCATCATATGCCACCACACCCACAAGCAGAAACCAGTATTCCCAGACACCCACCATCGTGCGTCTACATAACCTCAATTAAATGCTCACACACCCGTCATACACAAAAATACTTATGATCAAATGCCCACACAACCACCATCATGTACTCACAAAACCTCCAGTATACATCAATGCAATCATCATCATATGGCCACAGAGCCACCATCCTACTCCACACACCTACCATCAGACAATCACCCTCTCGCCATAATAAGCTGACACTCACCATTAGACAAGACACCCACGCACCCGCCAACAGATGCACACTAATACATCAGACACCTGCATACAAACATTATATGGGCACACTTACACCATCATGTTAGCACACAAAGCCAAAACCTCTCAAAAAATGAAATTCCCTAAACAAGCTAAATTAAAAGGAAATTAATGTTGATTTGAAGGTTGACATTGGCAACACCACAAAACCTTAAAAGACATGAAATTCAGAAGTTAAAGTATGCCATCTTTGAACTCTAACATAATCACTTCACTTTAACTCCCACCCATAACACCGTTGCTCTAAAATACCTACATTTTCCATCTACTAGGGAAACATCCTTTACCCCGCAGGCAGAACCATGACCTGCCTTTACTCAGCAGTCACTCCCCCGACTGCGACGTTACCACGATTCCTTTACCATGCAAGTCATTACAACAACTTGCTTTAGGGGGTGGGTTGTTGGACTGGGGTTGGATTTTAAGTCCAACGTCTCCCCTACTGATACACTGACTGGAGTTGGAATAGTGATTTATACTATTCCATAGTCCAGCGTCCCCCGTGGTAAAGGAACGCGTGGTAACGTTGCAGTCGGGGTAGTGGCTGCGGAGTAAAGGCATGCGTGGAAAATGTATGCAGTGTTCTGTCAGACATTCCACCTACTATAATGTCAAAACAATAACAGTATACTTTTCAGCACTTTAAACTCCAGATAATCTTTATAACTTTAATAACCGACCTAAATCATTAATAAAATAAACAACAATATCTAAAAGAACGTAAAATACAATTACCATCACTTTACTTTTTCCAGCATATATACTTTTATCATTATGCTTCTTTTACCCTTACTACAAAACGTATAACTACTTCACCATAAAACAATTTAAATATTATGTCTCATCATTTTGAAAAATGATCAGAAAATATAAAAACGCACATTTACAAATTACATCTAATGCCACCTTTTAATCGGATCTTAAAATGAGTGGGAGTTACATTTAAGTAATTATATCCGTGTTCTAAAATGGCTTTTGAATCCTATGTCTTGTACGTTTTTGTGGTATAGAAACTGTCAACATATTAGTTAACCTTAATTCCCTTTTAACGTTAGTTTTTTAGGAAAAACATATGCGTTTAATACTGTATGATTTTAAAAGTCTATAGCATCATATGTTCTTCATTAATATTGTTTTTCCCCAAAAAAATATTGGAGTTTTCAAGCAACAACTACAATGCATTTCAAGTATATGCTATATCCTTATTAACAGATACATACAAGGGTCACATACTGAGAGAATTAGACAAAACTAGCTACGCAATTGGATGCGTATTATGTTCAGTAATAACTAACTCATGTCTATATCTATTGACATTGTTGAGTTTGGGAAGGGGGGGGGGGTCCAGTCTCATCAAAGGCAGTTACTACGGGCATTAACCCCGTCTACGTTTTCTGCTGTTCAACTAAAAATGTGCGCATATTTCTGTCAACTACAGGAACCTATTCAGGCTCATATACGAACCATTACATTTATCTGAGCCCCAACAAAATGGGAATCTTATACTTTACTGCCTTTCAATTTATGAACTACAGTTTCCTTTCTACCATCCCTTTTCCCTCCTTTCCCATCCTCCTCGGTATGCAGCTTCGTAGCAGTTTTTAATCCCTTCCTTTTGTTTTGATTTCACATTTGCACTGCAGACTCGGCTTTCAGGTGCCTGCTATATAAAATGTCCAAAATCTTCTTTATTGTCAAATTCCAGGTGAATTTATTCTCTCGTTTGTCTTTTTGCTTCACAACTATTGTGCCCTGCTTTTTGGGTTCATGGTTTACTTCATTTCCCCTCATCAATCCATTGTTGACTCCTCTGAACATCCCCTATTTCGACTGCAGTTCTCTGCACTCAGCACCCTATGTTGTCTCTTGTCGCCTGTTTACAGTATTTGGGTCATTGAAGTCACTAATAAATAATTTGAGTTATTACTATGAATATAGGCACATGTCTGGGTAAATCAGTGCACGCAGTGTAGGGTAAATCAGGGCCGGCTCTAGGGCGGTGCGATCAGTGCCACCGCACCGGGCGCTGACTTGGGGTGGGGGCGCCATGTTTATTGTTTTAAAAACACTAGATGCCACGTTTCTTGTCCCATCAATTTTCAAGCATCAATAAAAATGTCACAATTACTCCGGTGATTAATGTTCTTCCTGGATGAAGACCGGAGCTTTGTCTGGTAGAGGAAGTTTTGACTCGTCATAGCTCAGAAGGTTAACATGCCTGCTGCAAAGAATGTGTCCCATTCAGATCACAAGGTGCATATCGTATAAATAGGTCAATGGGTTATCGCTTTTGTCAGAGAGATCCTTATGTTACTTGCAGTTCAAAAGTTAAAATCTTAATATAGAGTAGTGAGCTATTAACTGTTGTCAAAGAGCTGCATGCAAACTGCAAGGAATATATTACAGCTACATGTTTTTTTGCCCAGTCTTTCCTTATCCTAATATTGCAAAAAGGGTTCATTTGGGTAGAAATCAATTCTTATTATTAAAGAAAACCACTAACAATGGTGTTACATTTGAAATTCTGAATTTGTGCTTTTCCAGAACAAGGACTCAAACTATACTGCCTACCATTATGGATGACATGTGACTCCTACACCTTGTAGGCCTCTGTCTTATGTAACATTTCCTATACACTGATTTACACACGTATGATTGTCTCCGTGCAATGTATGTGTGATGTAAAGTGTTCTGACACCTTAAACTGGTATAAGTGGCGCTATAAAACTAAATTAATCTAAGTGACAGTGGTTATGGAGACTTGGGGGGCATTGTCAAATGGTGGTAATGAGGGAATCTGTGGCGAGGTGGTCATGGGGGAGGGGGGGGCGCCCAAAAACATTTTCGCACAGGGTGCCACCAGTACTAAAGCCGGCCCTGGGGTAAATAATAGCAATAGATATTCTGGAAGTTCCATATTATTTCTTGTCTTTCCAATTAATCCCAGGTGAACCCAGGATGATGTTCAGCATTAATCGGGACCTATGTAGTGAATATTATCGACAGATCAGGGGCATTTTACATGTTCATGGAAAAAATATTTTACATGAACTGAAAGAAATTATTGGCCCAGTTGATTTTACTGTCAAGAAGGGACATTGTGGAAGAGGTGAAAGACATTTTACCTTCAACTAATTTAATTTGTGGAGGCATTTTGGAAGAGCACAAATTATATTTTGGAAAAAATAAAGAACATGTTGATGAAATGTAAATGATATAACACCTGACATACATTTTGAGGAAAATACATTTTGAGGAAAAATAATCCATATTTAAAGAAATGTGTTCATCCAAATTCATGAAAATATTTTGCTTAAAAATTCTGACAATTTAATACATTTTAGTAGAGGAGCGAAATATAATATTCTAAAATAGCCATTTTTTTAAAGGCAAGAACTGGTAGAATATGAAATGAGGTTGCTAATCATAAAGTGTATCATTTTGATCATGCAACTAAAACCAAATGGGTATTACACCAACTTGAAGAATCTCTGGTGACAAGATGAGTCTCCACGTCCTTTGGTCTTGTAGTATATATCACAATACCTAGTAGCATTCACAATATCCATTCTAAAACTCCAGATGTAACAGCCTCAACTGTTCTTTTACACTTTCTAGTTCTTGTTTCATATGAACCTGAACAGTGGATTAGACAGGGGTACTTCGGTGGAACCCGCTTTTCCTGCATTCCGGCAGCCAGCGCCCTCCACAAGGCAATCACAAACGTTGTTACCAATTGTTCAGGTACCAACTGCTGTTTTCTCTTACCATCTTATGCCGCATCTGTGGCTGTAATACCACTTGTTATGTACCCCTTAAGTAAGCTGTTCAAATTTTCTTTGTTGATTGATGTCTATTATAGTTACTACAAAGAGTCACCACTGCAAGATGTGCATACCACTAATCATCGGTCTACCTCACACAAAAACATAGTCTAAAATTTACTTCCATACATTTCTACCTGGATATGGGTTGAATTGCGTCTGGAAACTGTGACTGGCTCAGATTCCCAGCAGTAGGTTTTTTGTGAATTCTGTATTAGTCACATGCATTACAATTTGTGCATGCATAAATGTACGCATTGCACAGTTACCCATTTATAAATTTGGCACATTTTTTTCCTTATTAGGATAATTAGTTTTCACAATGAAGAATCATCTTTACCTGTATCCCCAGAAATTTTGAAACGTATACCTCTCCACATGCATCCAGGGTGAGAATGTGCATTGCAAACATTTGTGAATAACCACCATAGCAGTCTTCAATCATCATCAATTATTTACCCCTTAGTATTCACTGTACTTTCCCTGTTGATTGTGAAACTACCTGTTTAAAATAGTTAAATAAATAAATATAATGTAATGTTAAGCAAGTTTCTAAAAATAAAACCTATATATTATTTACTTATAAAATATTTTAATCTTTGAAAAAATTATCAAATTAATGTAGCATTATTTTTATTAAAATATAATTAATTTACTCTTAATTCTTCATCTCTTTTAAGAATTATTGATGCTTAATTAAAAATGACTTTTTATAACTTTACGTGGACATTTATTCTTTAATTTACCTTTCAGAAAAATACGTTATTTTATTTAAAAATTAATAAGTTAATAGTGCTGTAGTAATTTTAAAGTTTGTACTATATTTAAAATAAGTATAAGATTAATTTACATCAATATTTACTCAAAAAAATGTATTAATTTATTTGTAAAGCATAATAAACATTTTTTTAATAATTTTCCTATACTTTACTGTAAGGAGATCTTCACACCGACTGTGGAGTCTTCCTCTGGTGAAGTATAGGGAAAAGCAAATAGGTTTATTTAAATCAAACAAATTAGTAAAAATATTTTTATGTTAAATAATAATGTAAAAATACATATGGTTTATTTTTAGATTTTTTCTAACATTAAATTATATTTGTATATATGTTTAACTATTTTAAATTATTTAATTTGATTTAACATTATTTCCTACAGGTTTTAATTTAAGTCCTTGCCTCCATCATTTTCTATGGGAGGATGTTACTGTACCAGTGGTTGGCCATGTGTGGTGCTGGACATACTACTGTTTTTTTCACAGGAGTAACTTACATTCATGCATTTGACTCCACTCCTGTTTCAGAGTAAGTCTACACTTTTGAGTAACTTTACTCTTGGATTTTGTGAATACCCCAAAGTAATAAAGTTAGTCAAAAGTGTATTAGTAAACTTACACATGTAACTTACTCACAAGTGTAAGTTACCTTTGTGAATACCCCTGAAAGTTTGGTAGGCTCACATAGAAACAGTGACAGGGAGAGTCTTCCCTAGCTTGGTTACCTAACTTGTAGGATTGTGTCCCAGGTGATACAGTGAGAGTTTATTGTTATCTCCCACTTACATTCTTAGAAGAATGGCCCTATAAGAAAAAAGCTGTGTACAAAGCTTTATGGGAGGGTTATTTCTGCTTTGTGCTGTAATTTTCAGGAAAATGGGTGTCTTCTTTTGACATGATTTTGAAAGAAGAGATTTCCCCTTTTCTTGTTTACTGCTGTATCTTTCACTCTTGGGAACATCTTGTAAAGTGGCCAGTGCAGGACAAAGAAGCTTTGAAATACATTTCTCCTCATTGTTTTATTGCAAATTGAGATGTTAGATATCCCACCTACCCATGGTATAGCTCCAAATGTTTTGCTTTTTGGTCCTCTTGCTGAACAGTCCTCACCCATATGTATGTGTTAGTCTTAAAATGGCTTCTCCACCCCCTCCTATGCAGCCTGTGTTAACATGAGTGACCTAACAATTGCAAAGTCATTTGATTGTCACTGAGAGGTTGCACTTGTAAAGTACTGCTTCAACTAATGAGGTATACCACTAGAATATCAAGTTTTAAATACTTTGCTACAAAAAACATTGTCGCAGAAAATTTGCTTTCAAAATATTGTCAAGGTAAGCATATTTAGATAGGTAAGTTACTGTTCTTAACTCCACCTACATACACCTGGATGACATAGATGTATCTTCAAGGTATGTAGATGTAGAATTAAGAACACTAAATCTGCGCTTACCTCAATAAATGCGCCTTCACAATATTGTTTGTTGTCAATATTCTGGCTAAGGGATTGTTGTGGCACAACATTTTTATACTCTAAATTCTGCCATACAGCCATGTTAGAGAGTCATATGCACATTGTGCTATGAGGATTAGTGAGTGTGTTTATAATTTTTCACATAACCTAACTGGAGTACTTTGATCCTCTAAAGTCACCCCCCACCCCAGGCTGCCTTCATCCATAATAATAGTCACAAGCAAGGGAGGAGACAAGAGCATATCCTTGTTCAGGTTGTTGGGGTCCAACCACCATTGGAGGTTTAGGACAACCTCTGGAAGACCCAAAGTTGTGAGAAGCCGGATGCTAGTACTGAAGAACATGATACACCCGATGGTAAATTTGGAGACAGGACCACAGTGCCAACATTAGAGCTGCTGCCATGTCCCCCTGTACCATTAACCATTGCCTTGCCAGGGATTGTTGAAGTTCTGAGAGACTCAGTCACTCCCTCTCAGCTTCTCCTGGCGAGATGGAGGAAGAAAGGCTTTCCCATTGTTGGTCCTGAACATGTATCCTATGTTCTCAAGCTGTTGGGTAGGCACAAGAGGTGATTTTGCCAAATTGAGAAGCCAAACATGCTCCGTCAGAGTGTTGCACTTAACCAGGACTGCTTCTTGTCTCTTAGATAAAGAAGAGGCACAGATTAGCCAATTATCTAGATAAGGGAAACCCAACAGTCTCAAGGAATGAAGGTTGCCTACTAAGGATGTTCAGGTCTTAATCACTCTTGGAGCAGAGGCAAGGTCAGACGGAAGGGCCCAAAATTGATGAGGATGGCCCAGAGGATAGATCTTAAATATCTCTGAGAACTGGCTGTGACTCGTGGGAATCTGTAAATAGTCATCCATCAGATCAGTAGAGGCTAGGAACATACCTTGCAACAGAAGAGGTACGATACTATGAGACATTTTGAACCTCTGAAAGGCACCCACAGGATGATTTTTTTTTCAAATCTAGGCCAGGCCGAAACTCCCCCAAACTGTTTTGGACTAAGAACAATAAGGAGGTTAGGAACATACCGGGCAACAGAAGAGGTAAGATACTGTGAGACATTTTGAACCTCTGAAAGGCACCCACAGGATAATTTTTTTCAAATCCAGGCCAGGGCAAAATTCCCCCAAACTGTTTTGTACTAAGAACAATAGGGAGTAATAACCCTTTCCTCGCTCATAAGGTTGAACTGGGATTATGTTACCTTTTTCCACTAGATTCTGAATCCCCTTTCTTAGTCCTTGACACTTTAAATGATTTCGAGGAGTAGAAGTAGGGATGGAGTAATCTTCAGGAGGAGAGGAGAACTCTATTTTGTAATTGTTTTCCACCAAATTCAGAACCCACACATCTGACACGTCCTTCTTCCATGCTGAAGAGAATGCCTGAGACTTTCCACTCTCTCCGGATAGTCAGGACTTAGAGGTGGAAGAGGTGACTGAAGGTATACAGATTACTCCCGAGATATATCAGAGAAGGTCCGCCCCAGTCACGACCCCTGCCGCGAAAGGGCTGATTCCCCCCACCCCCTTTGTAGAAGATGATTGTCCAAAAGCTCTACGATATCCAAAAGCCTTACCTCTAGAAGGGGGTCTGACCCTTACCTCTAGAAGGGGGTCTAATTGGTACTAGCAGTTAATGGTCCTACACTTCTTCTAGCTGGGAGCTAAATAATTTTGCTCCAGTGAAGGTTATGTGGTTTCAAAGAGCTTTTTGAGCATTAGTGCTTTCCAAGATTTCATCCAGATGTGGCATCTGGCTGAGATGGAAAAACCAGCTGATGCTGCAGCTGCTGAAAGGGAGTCAAAAGTGATATTGGAGATGATCCTGACTTGCTGTTCCATTAATGGTATTCTTTAATTGACTTCTTCTCCATGATCCAGTTCATCTGCCAATGCAGGAAATGTCAGATATCTCTTTCTTCAGAGATAAAAACTCCGCGGAATCCAGGTGAAGCAATATGGGGTTCACCTCCTGACATCCCCAACTCCCAATATATACACAAAGTGTTAGGGCGATCAGGTGAGGGAAGGATAGGAAAGGAACAGCGGGGAAAAGGAACCTGCAAGACAAAGAACAAATACCATCAAAACATGAACACATGAAAAGCTACTCTCATAGAGTCTCACTGGTCCTTATCTATACCTTGCTCAGCTGAAGAACATCTTTATCATTCGGATGCAACTGGAACTCTCTCATTCTTGTCCTATATCAATGTCTGCAAGACAGAAGTTAACAGATTAATTTGCATCAGAAACTACCATACCTCCCCAACCAGTATGTCTTCATGCAGACCTCATAAGTACCGGTGCTTTATCACACTTAAGAAATGAGAAGACGTCCAATGGAAAACAAAAGAAAAAACAAAAGATGCTGGTATAAGTACAGAGTTCTATATCCTTGAATGATATAAAGGAGTTTTTTCAAATCCCAATGTATAGTTTTCCAGAGCCAAGTCAGAATCAACACCAAAAACACTAGTGATCTCCTTAATGTTAATAATCCACAGGACAGAAGACCTGATTAGCAACCGCTGTTCCTCAAAAGAAATGTAGGTACTTGGATATTGAGATATATAGAAAACGATACCAACGAAGGAAAAATAATAGAATCTCCAAACAGAAGCACTAAATATTATGCCACTCAGAATCGGTAATGCGTGGTTAAAACTCACCACTGCATTCCATTCTGGCCATCCAAGTAATTCCGCATAGCCAGTCTTTATAATGCCGAATCGGTAATGCGTGGTTCAGACTCACCACTGCATTTCGCTCTGGCATTTACTTGCTCCGCATCCACCAGATATGCAAATGCCAACGAATCCAAACTGTACGACAGCGTGACAGCGGGAAACCTTCGCCGCTGAACGCCCTCGCTGACATCAGACCAACTAGGACCCCGTAGAAGAACCGGGTCCTGGTTCTACTCACTCAGAATACTCTTTCTGGAGACCAATCCTCGGGAACATCAGGAAATACACGCTTCTCCAAGCGCGAGCAGGAAAATCCAACGGTGCGGCTTCCAGCAGCCGCGGCTCTCTCTCAGCCGAGAGGAAACCAAACAGGAAACAAGAATTACGCACAACTCGTGCGTGCGTCAGCCGTCATAAAAAGCCCCTCCGATGCGCCAAGGGCTCCTGGGAGGTGTAGTTCCACTTGAGGTCGATACGGTAGGCGCAAACCAGTGGCGGCTCGCATAGGGCATGATGCGGGGCGGGAGAGGGGCAGGGTGGGGGGTAGTAAACTCGGACATACGACGGAACGGAGGAACGTAATTATTACACCGCCCCGCAGCACGCCCTATGCGAGCCACCACTGGCACAACTCCCGACCTACTTCCTGACAGTAAAATCCTGCCACAGTGGTTGCACCACATAAGTGCCCTATGCCCCTGCCCAGATGACAAAATTAGCATCTGAATAGGATTTCTTCACTGCTGCCTCCACTTTTTTGTCCACTTGATCATGGGGAAAGACAACCCTAGATATTGATCTACCTAGCACTGGTAAAGATTATGGCTCTTACAGAGAGCAAGGAGATCCTTTCTTCGGGTTGAGATACAGCTTCCCGGAAAAGAGATATTCTGTTTGATATGAGAAAGGACATCTTTCAGTTCAGTCCCCTGAATGTATCTTTCTCTTTTCTCACCCTCATCCTCCAAATGCTAAGCACCTTTATCTCAACAGCTATCCTAACTAGGAGTCTTGGCTGGGGGAGAGCATCTCTGGCAGCAAAAGCTGCTTCAGCAGCCTTGTTGATCATCAGTTTCAGTTTATCCAGTTCAGCAGAGGAGGGCATCTCTGCACAGGCTACTGGCTCCTCCTCTCAAGCAGAAGAATTCAACAATATTCTCCTCTTGCTAGCGTGCTTCCCCTCCATGATTACAGCTATGCACAAGATAGAGGGAAATATGTGCTAACAAAATACTTCATGCTTCCCCAGTTGGCAGGCAACGGGTTGCATAGTTTTACGCATTCTCGTGAGAACACCGCCATTTTGAATTGGGCAGACGGTGGTTTTACAAACATCTAAATTAAAGACTGTAACCTTTATTGAAGCAGAAAGCCCCCGGGGTATTTTGCCAATGAATCTAGCAAAGAAAACTCCCTGGGTAGATGCTACTTCCTAATTGCCAAGTGGAGAACAGAGCAAGCCAACAATAGGGCACGGTCCCACAAACACATTAAATTAGTGACACCACTAAAGTAGGCGACACGAACAGCACATTATTCATAAGAAAGAAAAATAAACGTACCTCGTAATTCTCCCGGGCAAATCCAAACTCTTGTCAGGAGAGAAAAAGTAAAATCAGGCAGTTCCTGACTAGGCCCCTCCTAATTTAAGCACAGGATGTAGTCTGTAGTGCCCTCCCCTGCCCAGGAGCATGCAAAAATGAGCATGCCACACACAGAGCTCATAACTGACATCTTTATTCACCAGCGTACAGCGTTCAACTGAATTACTCATTATCTCCTAACCCCTAATGACCACACCTTAATACCTCCCCAAATGGTTGCATAATTCTCTCATTGAGTCCAGCCAGAACCGCGGGGTCCTGGCGCTCATAGTCTTAAGACACTACATCTCCCCTTTGGTAGATAAAAAGGTGTAATCAACAGCAGTATTTTATATTTCTTCGATAAGTCGTCTAGGTGCTTGCACTAGTCGACCAGATCGCGTGGTCTGAGGTAGTTGAAATTCACCCTGAGTGGACACCAAAGGGACAGGAGCTGATGTTTGATCTGGGCCGTTAAGTGGGGCAGCCCCATCTGGGATTGCAGGGACCGATGAATGTCGAGATAGATGTCGGAAACATGACGAATCCCTTGTAATGGATTTTCCGGGACGTTGCATCGCTATCATATGTCCTTTGCCCATCACAACTCTCAGAGGCTCAGCAGCAAACGGAGGATCTTGTTTTCCGCTTCCGTTTTTTTTTTTTTTTCACAAGAACCCAGTCCCCTTCGTCAAAGATGAGTTCCTGAGTTCTCCAACTTTGATCAACATTTCTCTTCATTTGATGTTTTTGAGCAGTGTCAGTGGCACGAACCTTGTCAGCACTCTGAGTTCGTTCATTGGTCCACTGTGTATCTTGGTACTTACTGCTCTCCCAAACAGCAAGATGGCAGGACTCTCACCAGTGGTGGAGTGAGGAGTCGAACGATAGGCACGGATGGCTCGACATAAAGCCTGACTCAGCTCGATTATCTCCATCAATGCACGTTGGATCACTCTCTTTAGGGTGCCCATAAATCTTTCCCCAACACCGTTGACTTGGGGCCACAAGGGTTACTCTTTTGGTGCTTGACATTGAGTCTAATTAGAAACTCCTTGAACTCCTTGCAATTGAACGGTGGGCCATTGTCACGTTTAGGGATGTCTGGGATGCCCCATGCTACAAAGATGTTGTCTAACCACTCGATAACCTTGTCATATGTTGTTGATGGCATTTCCTTCACTACAGGAAACCTGGAATACTCGTCAATGACTACCATAAGATGATATCCATTCGCTAGGGGCCCAAAGAAATCAACGCCCACTCTTTCCCCCGCACGTGCAGGAAGATCAAGCATGGTTAGTGGATGTTGGGTCTCTTTAGGGGAAAGGGAATTACATAAATGGTACTCCTTTAATACCCTTTCAACTCGCTCGTCCAAGCGCGGGAACCACACTCGATCTCTCAGGCCTCTTTTGATGGCGACAATGCCACGATGTCCTTCATGAGCGAGTTTAGTGACATGCTGTCAGAGACTCTCAGGTATGACGGTCTGTGAGCCTCTCAACACAATGCCTTCTTTAGTGACAGACAGTTCATCCTGTACATTCTTGAACTTTTGAAATTCACCATCATCACTTAGAGGTCGAACACTTTGTCTCCATGACTGCGCTGAAATAATGTCTTTAAGGGCAAGCATGTCTTTATCGGCATTTGTAGCAGGAGCAATCTGTTAAATAGATAAGGCTGCTGGTGTGCTGGACCTTAAAATGAAGTTGATGTACTGTTCAGCTGTTTTCGTTGTCGCGCCGATGTAAGGTAACTTGTGAGAAGTGATCTGCAGGGTTTTGGTTCTTATGCACAATTGTATATTTCTTCTCCTGTAAATGCAAACCCCACTTCTCAATGTGAGGGGCATCTTAGCTTTTGGGTTTCCGAATATGGTGAGCAGTGCTCAGTGGTCTGTCATAATCGTGAAATGCTTTCTGTAAAGAAACTCATGAAAGTGTTCGTAGGCCAACACCTCTGCCAGACTCCTTTTCTGGGTGGGAATAGGCACGTTCTATGTAAGACAGTCTTCGGCTAGCATACGCCACAATGTGTCTCTGAGCATTTGGATGTCCATTATGCTGAGCATGGATTGCTCCGAGCCCTACCGGGCTCTCATCAACAGTAATCTCAGTGTGCAATTTAGGATCAAAGTAAGCCATCTCAGTGGCATTTTCAATAGCATGCTTTATCCTTTTGAAGCTTTGGTCGCATTCACAGGACCATCGGAACTGGGAATTTCATTTAGTGAGGTCTCTCAATGGGGCACTTACTGTGGCAAAGTCACAACTGTAGCTTGAACAACAGTTGGCAATGGCCAAGAAGTATTGTAGCATGGTGACATCTTGTGGGGGTTGGGTGGCTGACAGTGCTTTTACTGTATCTGGGTCCGGAGTCATTCCACCGGCAGAGAATATGAGCCCAAAGAACTTGAGTTTGGTTTTGTGAAAGTCACACTTTTCTGCATTTAGAGTGAGACCTGCATCTGTAAGTAACTGGCACACTTGTTTGAGAGCCTTATCATGCTACTTCTGTGTTGTCCCAAATGCCAATATATCATCACTGTAATTGAAAGCATGCGTAACAGGTTCAATTATTCTACGTATGACTTCTTGGAGTATTTCTGCAGCAAATGACACGCCAAAACTTGTATCCGAACAAACCAAGATGAGTAAAAAAAGTGGTAATGTACCTACAGTTTTCCTCCAATTCAAGTTGATAGTATCCCTTGTTCAGGTCAAGTCGGGAGAAAACTTTGGCTCCGTTCAGCTGCATGATCATGTCTGCAATGTGCTCACCTGGATGTCTTTCTCTCTCGTTTGCTTTGTTGGCCTGGCGCATTTCCACGCAAATGCGCACAGCACCTCCATTGTCTTTTTTTAGCACTTCCACTATGGGCAATACCCATGGTGAGGGACAAGTAGAGCGCTCAATGATGTCATGCGTCAACAGCGTTTCTAGTTCCTTTTTGACTGCTTCTTGCAGGTGAAATGCTATTCTGCTGTGTCGCTGTGCAACCGCCGGAATGTCTTCATTGATGTCAAGTTGCACCTTCATTGTCTTGAGCTTTCTTAGGCCATGAAATAATGACGTAAACTGACTCACAATTTCAGATTGTGTATGTAGGTTATAATTAATAGATATTAGTCCCATATCAGCAGCACTTGCAAAACTGAGTAGACATGCACTGGACGAAGTACCTTGAATAACTTGAATTAGGACTTGCACAGACGTCTTTTTATGTCATAAGGTCGCCATGAACGATCCTTGACTATGCAACGGTTTCAAAGCAGCCCATGTATGCACCTTTGTTTTTGACCGGTTGAGCCGCGGTCCATGTAGGAGGCTGGCTTAGTATATGGTGCACACTAATTTAAGTGAAACACCTCCAACTTATCCAGACAACCCTTATTGTGATTTTAGAGGTCTTAGACAACGATAGAAAGCTCTCTAAGTGGTAGCTGTGGAGAGCAGCCTTCAGGCGTATCCAGAAGGAGCGACCCTTGACCTTGCCAGGTAGGTCGCTCCCCCACCACACAGCTCCGCCTGTGGTGCCCTACCCGCTGCTGCTGCTGGTAAGCTCGCCCCCCTGTTGCTGCCTCTGTGCCCGTTTTTGCCTTTTGCTTCCCCTCATTGCCTTCTGTACCCCTCGCTGCCCCCGTATTTTGTGTCCACCTTTGCCTTCTGTACCCCTCGCTGCCCCTGTTTTCTTGTGTCCATCTTTGCCTTCTGTACCCTCGCTGCCCCGTATTTTGTGTCCACCTTTGCCTTCTGTACCCCTCGCTGCCCCTGTTTTCTTGTGTCCACCTTTGCCTTCTGTACCCCTCGCTTCCCTGTTTTCTTGTGTCCACCTTTGCCTTCTGTACCCCTCGCTGCCCCCGTATTTTGTGTCCACCTTTGCCTTCTGTACCCCTCGCTTCCCCTGTTTTCTTGTGTCCACCTTTGCCTTCTGTACCCCTCGCTGCCCCCGTATTTTGTGTCCACCTTTGCCTTCTGTACCCCTCGCTGCCCCCGTATTTTGTGTCCACCTTGCCTTCTGTACCCCTCGCTGCCCCTGTTTTCTTGTGTCCACCTTTGCCTTCTGTACCCTCGCTGCCCCCGTATTTTGTGTCCACCTTTGCCTTCTGTACCCGTCGCTGCCCCTGTTTTCTTGTGTCCACCTTTGCCTTCTGTACCCCTCGCTGCCCCCGTATTTTGTGTCCACCTTTGCCTTCTGTACCCCTCGCTGCCCCTGTTTTCTTGTGTCCACCTTTGCCTTCTGTACCCCTCGCTGCCCCTGTTTTCTTGTGTCCACCTTTGCCTTCTGTACCCCTCGCTGCCCCGTATTTTGTGTCCACCTTTGCCTTCTGTACCCCTCGCTGCCCCTGTTTTCTTGTGTCCACCTTTGCCTTCTGTACCCCTCGCTGCCCCTGTTTTCTTGTGTCCATCTTTGCCTTCTGTACCCCTCGTTGCCTCTCCGCTCCCGCCGCTGCGTCCCCTGCGGCCCCGCCCCCCTGACTGCCCATTCGCTGCCCCTGCCTCCCGCCTCCCAGCTGCTCCTCCCTCCCACCTCCCCATATATGGCGGCCGCTGCGCGTGAGGAGAGCGACCCTTGACCTTGCCAGGTAGGTCGCTCCCCACCACACAGCTCCGCCTGTGGTGCCCTACCCGCTGCTGCTGCTGGTAAGCTCGCCCCCTGTTGCTGCCTCTGTGCCCGTTTTGCCTTTTGCTTCCCCTCGTTGCCTTCTATACCCCTCGCTGCCCCCGTATTTTGTGTCCACCTTTGCCTTCTGTACCCCTCGCTGCCCCTGTTTTCTTGTGTCCATCTTTGCCTTCTGTACCCCTCGCTGCCCCCGTATTTTGTGTCCACCTTTGCCTTCTGTACCCCTCGCTGCCCCTGTTTTCTTGTGTCCACCTTTGCCTTCTGTACCCACCCCCTGTTTTCTTGTGTCCACCTTTGCCTTCTGTACCCCTCGCTGCCCCCGTATTTTGTCCACCTTTGCCTTCTGTACCCCTCGCTTCCCCTGTTTTCTTGTGTCCACCTTTGCCTTCTGTACCCCTCGCTGCCCCGTATTTTGTGTCCACCTTTGCCTTCTGTACCCCTCGCTGCCCCCGTATTTTGTGTCCACCTTTGCCTTCTGTACCCCTCGCTTCCCCTGTTTTCTTGTGTCCACCTTTGCCTTCTGTACCCCTCGCTGCCCCCGTATGTTGTGTCCACCTTTGCCTTCTGTACCCCTCGCTGCCCCTGTTTTCTTGTGTCCATCTTTGCCTTCTGTACCCCTCGCTGCCCCTGTTTTCTTGTGTCCACCTTTGCCTTCTGTACCCTCGCTGCCCCCGTATTTTGTGTCCACCTTTGCCTTCTGTACCCCTCGCTGCCCCTGTTTTCTTGTGTCCACCTTTGCCTTCTGTACCCCTCGCTGCCCCGTATTTTGTGTCCACCTTTGCCTTCTGTACCCCTCGCTGCCCCTGTTTTCTTGTGTCCACCTTTGCCTTCAGTACCCCTCGCTGCCCCCGTATTTTGTGTCCACCTTTGCCTTCTGTACCCATTGCTGCCCCTGTTTTCTTGTGTCCACCTTTGCCTTCTGTACCCCTCGCTGCCCCCGTATTTTGTGTCCACCTTTGCCTTCTGTACCCCTCGCTGCCCCTGTTTTCTTGTGTCCATCTTTGCCTTCTGTACCCCTCGTTGCCTCTCTCCGCTCCCGCCGCTGCGTCCCCTGCGGCCCCGCCCCCCTGACTGCCCATTCGCTGCCCCTGCCTCCCGCCTCCCAGCTGCTCCTCCCTCCCACCTCCCCATATATGGCGGCCGCTGTGCGGCTGCGCAGTGGGCGCGCCGCTGGCGCGCCAAAGGCGCGCCTAAGGCAAGCCCGTCTGCGCCCGTCTGCGCCCGTCTGCGCCTGGACAGTGCCCAGTGCCAGAACCCCTGGGCCGTGCGCCCCCCGCTCCAGCCTCGAGGACCGACGCCGATACGATGCCACCACACTCCACGCTTTCAACCCCGGACGGACACACAACTGCTTCAAGGCCGCCCCGAAACGCACTCATGGCCCCTTCACCTGCCGGAACTGCAGCTACACCAGCCTCAGAGCCACCGAAGCGCCCGCCAAGAAGGACCTCAACCACCTCCGATGCATCCTACTGAACACCCACTCCGCACGCAAACACGCCGTCGAGCTCTGGGACCTGCTCGACACATCATCACCAGACGTCGCCTTCCTGACAGAGACCTGGATGAACGACTCCTCCGCACCCGACATCGCCATAGCCATCCCAGACGGCTATAAGATCACCCGCAGAGACCGCATCAACGGAGTAGGAGGAGGAATCGCCATCGTCCACAAGAACTCCATCAGGGAGTCGACCAGCACCAACGACTTTCTCTGCACCGCCGAACACATGCACTTCCAGATCCACACGGACCCCAACACCACCCTTAGAGGCACCCTCGTCTACAGACCCCCTGGGCCCCGACCCCAGTTCAGCGACTCCATCGCCGACTTCATCAGCACGCACGCCCTGACCTCCACCGACTACATCCTCCTCGGAGACCTGAACTTTCACCTGGAGAACAACAACGACAGCAACTCCACCACCCTGATCGACAACCTGGCCAACCTCGGACTGAGACAGCTCGTCACAACACCGACCCATTCCGCCGGCCACACGCTCGACCCCGTCTTCTCCTCAAGCTCCCACGTCTCCTTCAGCCACACCACGGAACTCCTCTGGACCGACCACCGCTGCATCCACTTCACCTTCCAGAAACCCACCACACACCACCGCACCCAACAGATCCCACGCCGATGCTGGAGCAAAGTCACCGAAGACCAACTACGGGCAAACCTCGCTCTCAGCCCTCCCTCCGACCCATCCAACACCGACGACGCTGCCTGCAACCTCAGACGATGGATAGACGACTGTGCCAACACCCTCGCCCCGCTGAAAAAACTCACCTACAGTGACACCACCAAAAGAGCCAGCTGGTTCACCCCGGAACTCCTAGCGTCCAAGCGTACCTGCCGGAAACTAGAGAAGAAATGGCACAGTGATAAGACACCGGACAGCCACGCAGCCCACAAAGACACCATCCGCAACCACCACCACCTCATCAGGTCCGCCAAGAGAATCTCCTTCAAAGACCGCCTCGACAACAACGCACACAACAGCAAGGAGCTCTTCAACATCGTGAAGGAACTCTCCAACCCCAGCTCCAACACCAACGACATCCCGCCGTCGCAAGCCCTGTGCGATTCCCTCGCCACCTTCTTCCACCGCAAGATCGCCGACATCCACGACAGCTTCAACACCCAGACAGCCCCAACTAAGATCGATGCACCAGACCCGCCGCACACCATCGACCACGACCCCTTGCCAGCCTGGGCCAGCGTGAACATCGATGACACCATCAAGACCATGAGCACAATACACTCCGGCTCCCCGTCAGACCCTTTCCCGCACCACATCTTCAACAAGGCCAGCAGCTCCATCGCACCCCACCTGTGCAACGTTATCAATCTCTCCTTCGAGACGCGACCATCCCAGAGAGCTGGAAACACGCAGAGATCAACGCCCTACTCAAAAACCCAAGGCGGACCCGAGAGACCTCAAGAACTTCCGGCCCATCTCCCTGCTTCCGTTCCCAGCCAAGGTCATCGAGAAGATCGTCAACAAACAGCTAACCCGATACCTCGAAGAAAACAGCATCCTGGACCCATCCCAATCAGGGTTCCGCAGCAACCACAGCACTGAGACTGCCCTCATCGCCGCCACCGACGACATCAGGACCCTGCTGGACAACGGTGAGACCGCAGCCCTCATCCTGCTGGACCTCTCCGCCGCCTTCGACACTGTCTGCCACCGCACTCTCACGCGCACGCCTCCACGACGCAGGGATCCGAGACAAGGCCCTGGAATGGGCCACCTCCTTCCTCGCCGGCAGAACCCAGAGAGTCCGCCTCCCACCATTCTGATCCGAAGCCTACGAGATCATCTGCGGCGTACCCCAGGGATCACCCTCAGCCCAACACTGTTCAACATCTACATGGCCCCGCTCGCACGCATCGCCAGACAGCACGACCTCAACATAATCTCCTACGCCGACGACACTCAACTGATCCTCTCCCTCACCAAGGATCCCCTCGCCGCCAAATCCAACCTCCATGAAGGAATGAAGGCCGTCGCCGATTGGATGAAGATCAGCCGACTAAAGCTGAACACGGACAAGACAGAGGTCCTCATCCTCGGCTCCAACCCCTCAGCCTGGGACGACTCCTGGTGGCCAACGACACTGGGAGCAGCCCCGAAACCCACCGACCACGCACGCAACCTGGGAGTCATCCTCGACTCAACGCTCTCCATGGCCAAGCAAGTCAACGCAGTCTCCTCCTCCTGCTTCAACACCCTCTGCATGCTTCGCAAGATCTACAGGTGGATCCCGACAGATACAAGAAGAACAGTCACCCAGGCCCTCGTCAGTAGCAGACTTGACTATGGGAACGCCCTCTACGCGGAGCCCCGGCCAAGCTCATCAAGCGACTGCAACGCATACAAAACGCCTCCGCACGCCTGATCCTCGACGTACCACGCCACAGCCACATCACCCCCACCTGAGGAACCTGCACTGGCTCCCCGTCGACAGGAGAATCTCCTTCAAACTCCTCATCCACGCACACAAGGCACTCCACAAGACTGGCCCAGCCTACCTCAACAGACGACTCTTCTTCTACGTCCCCAACCGCCAGCTCCGCTCCGCCGACCTCTCCTCGCCACCGTCCCTCGCATTCGAAGAACAACCACCGGCGGCAGATCCTTCTCACACCTCACCGCCAAGACCTGGAACACCCTTCCACTAAGCCTACGACAGACCCAAGACCTGCTGACCTTCAGGAGGCTACTCAAGACCTGGCTGTTCGACCAGTAGCAGCAACCTCCCCCCCCCTTTTTTTTCTCCCCAGCGCCTTGAGACCCTTGCGGGTAAGTAGTGCGCTCTACAAATTCTGTGATTGATTGATTGATTGATTGATCTAATCATGTAGTGTAGGTTAAACGAAAAAGAACCACACAGTGTGTATATAAAAATGTCTATTTATTACACAACACCTACTAACACATTGGTATATCTCCTACCCGGAGCTAAACACAAATACACAATAATACTTCAATTCCAAATAGGTAAGTAAGCACAATACACAGTGGTCTCCAGGGGGAGACCAAACCATATACTAAAAAAATGGAATGCGAACTGCGACCAAAGTCGGGACTTGGACCAGGAGACTCAGAAGAGCTAGGGACACAAGGAACTACCCAAGGTAAATGCTCAGTAATTCCACGGAGGCTGTGTGCAGAGTGGAAACACAGCCGCGTACTCAATAGAAGTCAATGCGAAAAACCTGGTTGCAGTTTTGAAGAAGGACCCTTCCTGGTGGACCCTGAAGAAACCCTGTGGAAGACAGAATATTGGAGAATCACCCAACCTGTGGATACCCCAGGAACCAGGATACCTACACCAGGGAAGCCGGGTGCATAGCTGCAAAGTGACGTCAGAAATCGCCGTAGACCACAATGGAGGACTTCAGAAAAGATGCCGCTGGCGAAGACAGTGCAAGAGTCCGGTGGAATCCAAGGGTGGATTCTGGAAGTGAAGAACGTGCAAGCAGAGGGGACAAAGTCTATGCCACTCGTAAGTGACCAGGAGGCACGGAAGAGCAAAGACCACCAATGTCGGAAGATGCAGGAAGGACGACGGTGACATTGTCGCTGCAGCTGTGAGCACCAGGCGACGCTGAGGAAGACCAGGAGCCGTGCACAAGTTGTCCCATGTCGGAAGTCGAGAACCTGGGGGTTGGGGGTCCGGCGGGAGCACCAACTAGCCTTGGCAGCTACAACAGGTATGGAAAGCGAAGAAGGCGCAACGTGGGGACCAGCATTAGCACTTTTTCAAAACTGACCGTCTCTCTCAGCATGCATCTTCTGAATGAGTCCGAAAGACAGCCTTAAGTGACTCTGAGGCGCATGGTTACTTCATCATTAAATTCACTAAATTTACAGTGTTTGATAAGCACATCAAATTTCACCAACTTGTTGTCTCGCTTGATTGAAAATGTACCTTTCATAGTTGACATTGGGCATCGGAATGAACTTGGCTCCTAACTTCTTTATCACTTCTGTTACTCCAGCACCAGCAAGCTTATTTAAATATTTAATGATTTTCTCGCCAGTTACTTCTTCTCAGATTGTCTTGAAGTCATCGAAGTCCTCGATTCATGTGGTCCATCTGGCGCCAATATTCTGGTTTTTGGCTGCATCGAATAGGGGCAGAGGTTTCAAAAATGCGGCAGCATCATACTCCATGTATCTTGAAGACTTTTTAAGGTGTGCTGAAGGCCAACGGCTACCTATTCACCTGTCTTCTGCAGCTTCATGGGGGCCAACAACCTTGCGATTGCAACCCCAGTGTCCGATTTCGAGTCACCTTACTCACTTTTGAAGTCGTCAGGCTGGTGAGTAGATTTCACTGCTTGTACATGGTTGGTGCTGCCTTTTGGCATTGCATCTGGTTGTTACTGCTTTTTATGTTTTTCCTGGTTCTCACTGCCTTTAGCGTTTTCGCTTTGTTTCGATGAAGGCTCTGTGTTAGGCTGTGGCGCAGTATCTCTTCTTTTGGCCTTACCAATGAGTTTCTAGTGGGCTTTCAAGGATACTCTTTTGTAGGACCTCCTACTTCTTCGAGGGCCGTATATGGGCAGGAGCAGGGCTTCAATTCCACACACACCAACTTCAAACTGCTTCTTTTTTTTTTTTTAACATCTGTTTATTGGCATTTCAAGTAATAAGTGCATTTCCTCTGCCTTGCAAGGCAGTACAACAATAACAAAAACATACAACCAGTCTGTGATCGACCTTTTCACGAATACCTTACTAATAATCGTCTCATCTGTATCATCAATTACATCTGCGGCAATATGAAATCCTATTTACATTAACATCCTCTCTATTCAGTCTGTGAGCTATTGACAGCCAGTTGTTGCATATATTGGCGTAAAGGCTCCCATATGTCTCCAGGCCTAGATGTTGCGGGCAGTTCTTCTGCATATAATGCAAGGTTTTCATTACAATACACCAAGTACTTAATCCAGTTCTCAGTTTTTGGGGCCACAACACTTTCCCAGTGTAGAGCAACTCGGCGCTTGGCCATCAACAGTGCAATGCGCACGAACTTACCCATCGTCCCTTTTAATTGAGGTACGTGACACAACAAACAAATTGAGGGCGTACATTGCAATAAAATCCCAGTCATTTCCTGTATGTGTTTCAGCACCCCCTCCCAGAACAGAAGTACCCGTCTACACTCCCATGCGAGATGCAAAAAGTCGGCGTCGGACTGGCCACATCGCTTACGGTTGCTTGTTTCCCTGAGGCCACATTTGTGTAGTTTGATGGGGGTATGGTAGGTCTGATGAATATACTTAAAGTGTATAATGTGCAGGTTGCCGTTAGGCGTGAGGGCGCTGGTCAGTTTGCAGATATGTTCCCATTCCGTTTCCAGTAGTGGTGGGGTTAATTTATCATTCCAGCGGGCTAGGCTTTTATCCAGTTTGGTAACCCTCTCATCCCGCACTTGCCTATATAATTTCGTTACTAGTTTACGCCTTGAGGGTGCAACGAGTAGCATTTGTAAAGCTCGCAGCGTTGGGGGTTCAGCTGGGTATGTGTGATAGTGGGTTTTGACAGCTTGTCTTAGTCTGTGTATGGTGAAATTAAACAGCAGCGAGGGTTGGTAACATAGTTCAGGTCCTCTAGTGAGAAAGTGCCCGTCAGGATAAATATCTTGCATGGTTACTATGCCCACCTCTCTCAGCGCCCTGAGTGGGCCCTCTTCTTGCGCCACTGATAATGCCGCGTGATGCGCGAGGGGCAGTGCTGGTGCATATATAGGGAGCTTGTTGGCAATATTGCCTATAGCCTGCCATGCTGCAATAGTCGTGTCCAGTGTATTAATTTCAGTTTTTGGCGTGCCTCTGCGTGTGTGTGTGAGAACGCCGGCCAGTGGGACTGGATGAGCGTCACCGTCTTCTACTGCGACATGTGGAGTGTATGCGTGTGGTTTGAACCAATAATATGCATATTGCGATTGGGCGTATAGGTAATATATAAAGGGGTCTGGAACACTGAAACCTCCTCTAGCATAGTCTAGCGTCAGTGTGTCCCAGCTCACCCTAGCCTGTTTTCCCCCCCATATCAAGCGGATGAGAGATGACCGTACCGCGTTGAAGAAATGTTGTGTCCGCTTGATTGGGATATTGCAGAATAAATATAAAAAGCGTGGAAGTATGACCATTTTGATGACCGCAATGCGATCCGCCAGGGAGAGTGGCAGCTTGTTCCACCTATCTACCTGTTGCTCTAGGGAGGCGCATGCTCTACCATAGTTTTCTCTTATTACAATTTCAGGGTCACGGTGTACCCAGACACCCAAGTATTTTACCGGGTCTGTGGTCCACACCAAGGGATAGTCCATACTCGGGGGGGTAGTTTTAGCTGTGAGCGGTATCACTATCGATTTGTTCCAATTGATTTGTAAACCCGAGAATAATCCGAATCTGATGTATTCCCTCAACACCCCCGCCAGATACTGTCTCGGTTCTCTTATAAATAACACCATGTCGTCGGCATAGAGTGATATACCGACCGGATGGTGTAGGAAATTGAGAGCCGATTCTCTGTGTCGCTGACGAATAATGCAGGCCAGCGGCTCGAGCACCAGCGCGAACAGTAGTGGTGACAGAGGGCACCCCTGGCGAGTGCCTCTGTGGATCCGAAATGGTTGTGACGTCCAGCCCCTGACACGCACCAATGCTGAGGGGTCAGTATATAGTAGCCATACCCAGCCAAGGAACAGTGGCGGAAATTCCATGTGTTTCAGTATGTGGAACATATAACTCCACTCAATGGAATCAAACGCATTTGCCGCGTCTAGCATGACCGCGGCGGCGGGCAGCTCGGGGTCTAAGACATGGAACATGGCAAATATTGTTCGTAGGTTGTGAGACGTAGAACGTTCCGGAATAAAACCTGATTGGTCCGGCAGGACCAAGCTAGGCATTAGGGGCTGCAGCCTGGTAGCCAATATTTTTGCCAGAATCTTGGCGTCGAGATTGATTAGTGACAGCGGCCGATATGATTCGCACTGATCTGGAGAATTGTCCTTTTTTAACAATGTGATAATTAGTGCCTGGTGAAGAGATGGCGGCAACACACCAGACTCATGTGCTTCTGCATACATCTCCAGCAGGTGAGGCGTGACAAGTTCAATATATTCTTTATAAAATTCGGCTGTAAGCCCGTCTGGCCCTGGCGCTTTTTGGTTGGGTAATGCGCGTATTGCCGCCTTTATGTCTGCTCCGTCTAGCGGTTGGTTCAGATATTCACGATGGTTGTCTGCCAGCCATGCACATGCTATATCAGATAAATAGGTTTCCAAGTCTGGGTCAGCTGCAGCTCCCCTTGATGTATATAAATCTGAGTAAAATCCACGGAATTGATCCACTATCTCCATGGGGGCATGGTGTTCCGCCCCCTGCTGATCTGTAATTTTAGTTATATGGTGATAGTCTGCTTGGATTTTAATTTTGGTGGCCAGGTTGCGGCCTGGGCGTCCTCCCTCACCATACGCCCGCGCCACATGTCTGCGAGAGGGATAGCGGATCTCAGATTCCGCCAATGAGTCATATTCTTTTAATGATTCATGAATACAGGTTAAAGTTTCGGGGCAGGGTGCGGTTGTGTATCGGCGTTCTAAATCTGTTAGTGTTAATTCAGTCTTTGCGAGTTGACCCCGGATGTCTTTTAAAATACCAGCCGTGGTGCTGATGCAGACCCCTCTTATGGTCACCTTAAAAGCCTCCCACAATGTAGATGCGCTCTCCACTGTGCCTGTGTTAAGATCAAAGTATTGTTCTATGGCCTTTCGTATGGTATCAGTTTAGATGGGATCCAATAGGGCCTGCGAGCGAAATCGCCACACATAGGGGCGATGAACATTAGTCGTAATCCCAAGTGCAAGCAGCACCGGGTTGTGATCTGAAAGCGTGCGCGGGAGTACTGTAACATTCATGACCCAGTCATTCGCCCCCTCGCTAAGGAGCCAGTATTCCAATCGGGACCAGCTGTTATGTGCAGGCGTGGCATGCGTACCTTCCCTCGCTGTGCTATTTCGTAGCCTCCATACGTCTACAAGACTGAATTCGAGCATGGCATCGTTAATACTATGAGCTATTTTGGGTGTACGTAGTCCTTGCAGGTTTGATTTATCTAATTGAGGGTCTAGATATGTATTGAGATCTCCCCCCCATACAATAGCCGCCTCAAGCCACTCACGCATAGTGCTGTATAGTCGTGTAAAGGTTTCTGGCTCGTCTACTATGGGCCCATACACGTTGATAAAAGTGACCAGGGAGACTCCTAGTTTGCCTTGTACCATGGCACATCGCCCCTCTTTCTCTGTGTACGTTTTGATAGGTGTAAAGGAGAGGCCCCGTTTAAGCAGAATAATCACCCCTCTGGCATATGAGGAATACGATTAAGCCAGCTTGAACCCCGCCCATTTAAGAGCGATGTTAGTCTCGGAGGTCGTGGTCAGATGCGTCTCCTGGAGGAGAGCGATCTGAATATCATGACAATCCAAATAGGCGAACACTTGCCTGATTTTTTAGGGGGTGTTGAGCCCACGAACATTCCATGTCAAACATTTATATTTCTCACCCATATTCGGACTGAAACACAATTCCTGCGGATGTCAATATCTCGCCGAAATAATCAAAGAGTGCAATCAACGTGCGTCTCAGCTGTCTTGTCGGTACAATCACATTAACAAACCCCAACTCGGAACAATCCCATCCCCCCTCCCCCACCCACTTCAGCAGACCCCAATTGCCAAAGCCATCCCTTAGTGAAACTAAGAACCCTCCAGTCCCACCCCCCAAACAGTCCCATAAAGAAACGATAATGTGTTGTGGTGCACACAGGGAGGCGGGAGCTGCCAGCCGGGAACCCCAGTGACAGTGTCACGCGGGGGGGTTGCTTATCCAATCCCTTGAAAGGGAGCAATGATTAATACAATCGACATATCTTGCTAGTTTCGAGAAATTATCAACTTAAAATCTAGGATGCATTCCACAGTCTAGTTTATATTTCTAAACTGCACAAGTTTACATGATACCCTCTAGTCTACGTGTAGGTCAGTAAACCTTAATTTCGTGACTAGGACTTATCTGTGTCCTTGTTGAGCTTTGCTTGAAAGAGCCAGTGAGTGCTATCTCAGCACTATGAACAGGCCAGAGTAGCCAGTCTTTCATTCAATATCAGACGCACCCCCGTGCTCCTCCTGGTCGCCTCTGGGTGATCTTCTGCGCGGAGCTTGTAAGCTTTTTTGTTGTAGAAATTTGAGTACTTCTTTGGGCTCATTGTAGACTGTACTTTTGCCGCCATCCGTTACTCTCAACCTGGCTGGGTAGATCATCGCGTAAGGAATGTGGAGGTCTCAAAGTTTTTTTTTTACTGCCATAAACTTCTTTCGCGTTTCTTGGACTTGTGGTGTGAAGTCTGGGTAAATGGAAATGTCCATCCCTTCATGTTTCAGACGGCCCAGTTCTCGGGCCCTGCGGAGCGCCGCATCACGGTCTCTATAGTTCAATAATTTCGCAATGATCGGGCGCGGTCGTGCTCCAGGGGGAGGCGGCGGCGCCAGAGATCTATGCGCCCTCTCGATGATGAAAACATTTGAGAACGTGTCTTTGCCAAGTAGTGTGATCAATAGGGTCTCAATGTACCGCTCCATGTTGCCCACATTTGTCGATTCTGCTATACCCATGAAGCGCAAGTTGTTTCGGCGAGATCTCGCTTCCAAATCCTCTGCCTTTGCCATTAGCGTTGTTAAAGTTTTGGCCATTTTCACTTGTTTGGTCTCGAGTTGGTGGTGCGCATCTTCCGTATCTGATATGCGTCGCTCCGCCATGTCTATTCTTTCCGTGTGCCTATCCAGGCGTTCAGACATTCGATCTACTCGATAGGTTAAGGTGTCTATTTTCCCATCAATATTCGATAGTGTTGACTGAATTGTCGTGAACATGGATTGGAAGTCCACAGACGCATCGGAGCTCGCTGTCGCCACCGGCGCCTGGGAGGTGGGCTGATCGTCCGTGCCGTGTTCGCCTACCTTCTTTGATTGCTCAAAGTGCAGTTTAGATTGATTCCTGTCGGGTTTCCCCATTTTCTTCGCGTCGTAGCTGAATAGTATCTTCTCCCAATCCTCACTGTGTTGAGGCAAGTGCACAGCAGTCGCAGCTACTGGATTTGTGGAGTATAAGCAGCAGTGCCCTGTAGTATGTTCACTCTTGGTCTGGTCTCAGCGCCCTTACCCTTGGAAATCACGGGTTGGTCGTCCCTGGGGCTCACGGGCGGAGTGCCACCGGCTCCGCCAGACAGCAAGGGCCCCCCAATTCTGGCGTGGAGTGCGTATGTCGCCTCAGTTAGTGTTGTGGCGCCTCGGGATAGCCGCAGGACAGCGCCCTATACCGCGTAGATCCTTGAACGTGGCGCGATGCACCTTCCCGACGCACAGGCGGGGGTCTAGCCTGAAGCGTTTCGTGATTGTGGCAGGCAAAGGAGCGAAATTATTAGGGGGGGTTGGCAATCACACCAACAGCTACACTGGCATTTGCGGCCCCCCCGCGCCTCACGAGGGATCCGTCCGTCCGATCAAAGCCGCTCTCGTAGAGTCCCGCCTTGTGTCTTGGATTCCGGCGCCTATTACTCACTAGGGCTAATGGGGCGCGGAGCTAATTCACAAGCTGCGCTCTTCTGGTCCGCAATACCATCCGCAGTCTCCGCTCCGATCGGACGACAGCGAAGGACCCAGGCGGTTCATTCAGTCAGCAGAGGTGCGGCTGGTACGTCGTGCGTGCCCCCCCTGCCCGTCAGTTGTTATATTCCTCCGCATCTATGTAACAGCGGATATCCGATGCCTCTTCGTGAGTTAGGCGTCATGGACTTCCCTAGGCCGCCGCTATCGCGTCCCCTTGTCTTTTTGTGTAATACGCCGCGGTCCCGCGTCGGAGCGCTCTCATCTGCAGTGTCGCTGTTGTCGGGGCACTGTTGTTTCCGCCTCCGCGCCACCACGGATCTCGGACCCACAAAGGGCAGCCTTGGGCCGATCGGCGATCACGGTATCCGGCTCATGCGGACGAGGGGGCGCCCAGCGCAATGTCCACACACCAGGCGCCGCCTCGCTCTTCCCCCCAGCGCCTGCACAGCGGTCTCACGGGCTCACGCATGCGTTCTCACGGCAGGCCGCAGCACCGTTCTCAGTTGATTTTACCCTATCCGGGGCGGATTTCGGCAGCGAAACTGGGGTTCACGGAGCGCCAAGGTCCTCCGGTTTAGGTATTTGTAGATTTTAAACCATTTTTCAGGATATATGCGCAGGATAGTTGTAGGATCGAGAAGCGACCGAAGGAGCTCGCTTACAGTGCGGCCATCTTCGGGCGTGGCTATCTCCGCCCCCCAACTTCAATCTGCTTCTTATCGAAGAGGCGCACGTGGCATACACAAGCAGTTTACTCTAGTGTTGCAAACTGTCAGGGAGAGTAGACTTGTTTCTTCGGGACGCAGATTTTGCACTCGTCGTCAGTTGTAGCGTTCTCCCCAGCCCAGGAGCATGCAAAAATGAACACTCGACACACGGATCTCGTAACTGACATCTTTATTCACCAGCATACAACATTCAACTGAACTTCTCATTATCTCCTAACCGTTAATGACCACACCTTAACACCTCCCCAGATGGCTACGTAATTCTCTCATTGAGTGCGCCCAGAACCGCTGGGTCCTGGCACTCATAGTCTTAAGACACTACATAGTCTTCCTATGGTGACCATATTGGGAAGGGTACTAGCTGGGAGTTTATTTAAAGCTGGGTGGATTCTGTCCGTTATAGAGACTGCAAGGACTGGGACGAAATAGATGGACGAGGCAGGTAAAGTGCATGTAAGGTTTCAAGGCGAAGTGTAAGTTTATGGCTGAGAATACCTCAAACCAAAGAATTCCTGGTAGGTGTAAATGCATTTAGTACTACGTATTTTTCCGCAACCAATGCTGAGAAATCAGCAATAGTAAATCCCACTCAAGGGGGTGGGAAGTAGGCGTTACAAGGTGTGGTTTGCTTTGTACGTGTGTGAATGCCCACAACATGTCACTTAGGGACTATTCAGAGTGACGTTAGGACTCTTTCCAGCCTGGAAATAGTTGGAATAAGAAGGGGAGCGGTACACCCGTTCTATCTGTTACCCCATCCGCCCACCCTAAGATTTGCTAATGATGTAGCAAATGGATTTTCTCCAGAGAGGGAAATGTTTTCTCTGCGTATTAAAAAGAAAAAAAGAAAAACATGTACATCTGTTCTGAGGTCTCAATTATTTTCGCGCAGTCACAATAGGAGCCCAAAGAATGCCACATGGCATTCCCCGGAAGTAGGTCTAGAAACCTGTGTCTAACACAGCTTTTCAGGTGTATTTCTGGGAATGTTTGTGAATAGGAAAAACGTCAAAGTATAGGTAGGATATGGACCCTAGGTTCTTTGAGCTTTGATGCAATGTCTGGTAAAATCCACTAGATGGTGGTGTTTCCCCTCGTGGGTAACTATCGATATTACAAATCTAATTGCCATAGGCAAAGCCAATATATCTGGATTTTTTTATTAGTGAAACCGATTGTTCTTCAGCGAGTTTGTGTAAATAGTTTTGGGGATGAGTGGGTAGGTGATTGTGATAATGAGTCAATGGTTGATAGCTGAGAGGTTGAATAAGAGATCGCATTGATGGTTAGAAAAAATGTTGAGTGCATGAACATATTAATGAATGAGTGCATGGATTAATGCAGAAAGGTTACACCATCATACATACTGAGGCCTCAGGAATTAGTAGTAATAGTTGGAGATATGCAAATAATTATCAATAGAATTCACGTTCAAGCACTCAACAAATGGTAGGTACCACTGTTAAGACATTGCCTACCACATGTCAAGAATGATAGTCGCTATGCCAGTCCAAGCATTACCAGCATTGTGCAACCAACCTTATGACAAGAATGAACTCCCATTATGCATGTTTGTTTGCTCCATTACTCAGTTTTTCTTGATGCATGTTCAGATTTGCACCATCACTCATTAATTCTCACTGCACGATTATATTAGCCCCATTGCTGAGTAATCGTTTGTGCATGCTTACATTTCCCCCATTGATCAATAAGTAATGCTTTATGTATGTTCATATTTGCAACATTACTCATCCATCTTGGATGCTGGCTCAGATTTGCACTCAGAAATATGGAATGTCAGGCCGCATTTGCGCCATTGCTTAAAAGACTTGGGGGCTTATATATGGGATTTTGGCATAGAGCACTACAGCAAGGCACATTGCTGCGCTGCCCTACGGCAAAATGAAAGGGCAGGAATTTACCGTATTTAAGCAATACGGTGCATTCCTCTCCTTTCTGCCGCGCTGGTCATGTTTCGGAAGCCTAGCGCCAACATAGGCACCCTTGCACCATGGTGCAAGGGTGCTTCCATTGCATGCAAGATTGCTTATGTGCAGGAAAGGGCACCTTCCTGCATAAAAACAATCCTGAGAGGTCGTTGTCCTCTTTCTATGTGTGCTGCAGAATGCAGCACACATAGAAAGAGAAAACGAGGAGAAATATACATATTTCAATTGGGTCTGGTGGCTTAGTGGACTAAATGCATCCACTGTAGAAGGCCTGTGTTTGACCTCATGGTCAAAGGTTCAAATCCCAGCGCCAAGATGCCCACAGGTGAACGTGCGCTTTACAAATAGACGTTATGGTACTATTGTTAAATTTCTCCTCGTTACGCCTCACCTTGGGAGGTGTACGGATTTGGCGCTTCCCCAGGTATACATCACTTTGTACATCTGGGTCAACGTCAAATTCCATGGGTGTTGCGTGGGAAAATTCACCGCAACGCTCATGAAACGCCTCCCGGGCTCAGAGTAAGGTGACGTAGTGATTTGAGCTTCGTCGCCTTAGTCATGATTTAGGAGGCCACTCAAAACCACGGAGAATGGCTTTACGTGGCTTCATAAATCGAAATGAGAGCCCTGTGTCACACATGTACTACATTACGTGGTGCAGAAGTGACGCCGCGCTCTCATAAATAAGCCCCTTGGTTGTATGGACACATTTACTCCATCACTCATTAATCTTAGTGCATTTTCGTATTTGCATGGTTACTTAGTAATTAGTGCATGTTGAGATTTTCACTGTTTCCCACTACCTCTCCATAGATACCTATATTTACACGTAAAAATGTCCCCATCTGTCAGTAATCCTTTGTGTATGTTCATATTTGCATGTTGGTTCAGATTTACATGCTGCATGGGAACATTTGGTCCGTCACTTATTAATACTGACACATTATTAAATTGTCCCACTGTACATCTCAGTAATCAACTAATTGATTACTGAGAATGTCACTCTTACTCACTAATTCTCTGTTCAGACAACTATTTTCACCATTACCAGTAGTAATGCAACATTCCATTTCCAAACGAATCCGCAAAAAAATCTAATTTGCCAATGTCACAATAAGCCATTTTATATTTTAATGACATTGTTTCTGATGATGACACTACACCCCTCCACAGACTTTCCAAATGCTGATTTTTTTTTCTGATCTGCTCCTCCCTCCTTAAGTGCCAGCTGCACAAGGGTGCAGTACCAGACATCATTATGAGAGATCCCTTTGAAATAATTGAAATAGTGCACCACTTCACGTCATTACTAGAGGTCCCCTCTAGTTATCAGGAAAAAAACAGTTTAGATACGGGTAGTGGTAAAGGGAGGTAAGGAAAATATTAGGGTGTAGTGGATGGTAGCGGTAAAGGGAGTTAAGCGTAATTTTAGGATTTAGGGATGGGAAGTGGTAAATTGAGGAATGTGTAATTTTAGGGTATAGTGGTGGGCAGTGGTAAAGGAAGGTAAGTGTAATTTTAGGGTTCAGGGGTGGGTAGTGGTAAACAATGGTAAGGGTAATTTTAGGGTCTAGGGCTAGTAGTGAAAAAGGGAGGTAAAGGGACGTTTTAGGATTTAGGGGTGGGAATTGGTAAATGGAGGAACGTGTAATTTTAGTGTATAGTGGTGGGCAGTGGTAAAGGAAGGTAAGGGTAATTTCAGTGTCTACTAAATAGATTTTAGGGGCCCTGAGTAAGACATATTTTGGGGGCCCATGTACAGAACAAATGTGAATTTTATTGACCATTTCCTGCTAATTCAACCTGGCACAATGCCAAAAGGACTACATTATATCTTACACTTTAACAGGGTCGCAAAAAGAGTTCAAATATGTCTTTTTCGGGACCCCAAAGGTCCTTAAGATGACATTGGTTAGAGAGACAGAGTTAGAGGTAGATGTAGGCAGAGAGGGACAGTGGTTTAGAAGGAGGACTGGACTAGACAGGGTTAATAGAGAAAAAGTTCACTTTCCCAGCAGGGGCACTTTGGAAGGTGGGGGCCCTGGGTAATTGCCCACTGTGCCCATGCCCTAAAATGAAAGGGTAATTTTAGTGTTATGGGGTAGGTAGTGATGTAGGTTGGTAAGGGTAATTAAATGGTTATGTGGTGGACAGTGGTAACAGGAGGGAAGGGTAATTTCTGATAGAGACTTCATATTCCTCACCTTCTGAATACTCCCCCAGGCATCAGACTGGATCTGGAAAATCTTCAGCAGTATCCCTGAATTGCAGGTGGTGGCAGTAGGTGACCATCCATACGCGCTGAAATAAGTTAATTTCTTTCTGTGCCAACAGTTGTGGATCTGGAGCTACCCCTCGTCTCACTCAGATTATTTCTAAAACATTCTGAGAGAACATTCTGCAGTGTTCATGGGTGTTGCTCAAATATGAATTTACCTTAAAAAAACTAAGACAAGAGCCGTTTGGCAAAACAGGAACAGTTGTTTAAATCAAACACTATGGCCTGGAGTGCAGCACACAGAAACGGATCTGAGGACTGACTCAAAGTACAATTGTTTTGAATGTATTTTTATAAATTTCTTGAAGAATCATAAAATAATTCATAGATCCTGTTTTGGGAGTGGGATGTGAGCCTTGTCATGAGGCCATAAATTACTCCCACCTGATGATAAATACAGATGGGTCTCGACCTTGCTGGGACACAATAAGGGCCAGTGGGTAACATGTCCAGATGTCCGACATGGGGAGTGCATGATCATTGCTTGCGTATTGTGTGCTGTGACCTGATTGGCTGAGTGTTCCTAACTACATGTGGCATCTAACTTTATGGTGTTTTGGGAATTGGCGCCCCTCCGGCCATGTGCATTTTATTGGGGCTAATCTCCCAGGACAATTGTGGTGTCGCTGCCTATCTGTGGGACTAATCTGGGTTTTTCCTGTTCACGAGTTTGTCCTGCTGGTTACGTGCCACCCCACCAATGATCTGTCAATCAGTAGCCTCAGGCATATGGCTCATGGCCTGCCTGACGACGTATTTCTGACTCTGGGTTGATGGAGAAGTCCTATCAGGGGATGTCGACAACAGTGATTCGATTTAGTTTTGTACACACACGTATAATTGCGTACATCGACATCAATATTAACATTCCCCCCCCCGAAGTTGAATTATGAACTACATAATTTACCCCATACTTCATGACAGTCACATTGTTGGGGGCTTGTCGTGTTTCAGTGTTAACTATTACTACTTCCCTAGTTACTTGCATTATACCGAAATTGAGGACTGCATTTTTACAGCAGGAAACCCCCACTTGTAGGAAATCACACAAAAACAGTAAACAATGAGAATAGGCAGCAATGACGTGCAAAGTCCTGTCACCTACTGGAGGAGCCAGAAAAAACAGCTGGAGTACCGGTCCTGCTCAGGGGGACCTCCCTCCTTACGCATGTTGATTTATAAACAATGTATTGCTTGGATGGCAAAAGTCAGAGTCCCATTGTTCATGTCGTTGCCTGGGATGAACGTGCAACAGGACGCACTGATCTTAGCAAACACCTCTCCCTCCATTATGGTCATCAAGTCCAACACATATCAATGTTGCATCACCATGAGGCAATTGGCTCTTAGTTCTTTCTTGAGTGCATTAAGACCGAACTCAGTTCTTTTCATCTTTTTCATAATCTCCCATCTGGTTATTTGCAACCAGCGGGCGTTTGCTTTCGTTTGCACTGTGAAGTAGGGTATGAACCCTCCTGCATTGACTTGTGTGTCAGAAAACTGTCTAAATTCACCCGGAATGTCCTTGAACTGAGCCCAGCCAAAATAATCATCAGTTCTTTTTTCTCGAGCCTTATGCAATAGAGTTGCTTTCTTTTGTAGCGGTTTGGCACAGATCTTTTCCAGGAATGACCAGGGTAGGGGTGTGTATGGTGACCAGGGAGCACAGACCTCACCATCTGGGTACAAGTTGGGTGTAGGCAAATTCACTGCACTGACCGGATGTAGCATAGAGGTGCATGGAGGTGCCCATTGCATGTCTGCTACATGCAGTATTGTGCCACAGTTCTCATTAGTGCCAAGTGGAATGGTTCCTTTACCTCTGGAACACAAGGAATACAGTGTACGTTTCTGTACAATTAGGGGTTGCCCCTTCCATTCCAACCTGTCTATCTCAGTGTCCCAAATTTCCTGACGGGGGTTATCTATGCTGGTATTCCACCCTTCCCTACGAGACTCATTTCCCTTTGTGTCATCGAGGTGGATGGCCCTACACTGAAACTCCATGTCTGGCGACCATTTGTTATTAAAGAAGACTGCACCAGACACGCTAAGGCCCACCCTGGGACCACAGACGGAAACAGGAGTGGATATGTTTGTGCACTGGTGTGGTGGCTCTGCTACCTCCAAGCTCCAAGAATCTCTTTTCTGGAAAGTCTTGTGGCCAAACAGTATCCTCCCCTATGGTGCCCCGCCTGTGCATCCAATCTAACTCTGTTTGAATCTCGCTAGGATCGTTGAAGAGGCACAGTGCTGTGGGATTGGTCTCGTAATGGGTCGGGCTCACTACTATTCTATGGGGTTTTACTATGTTGGGTTGTAGCTTGGCCCTAATCCTACATAGGTACAGGTGGAGAAGGCATTTTGCTTTTTCAGGGGCTACCTCTTAGGACAAGTAAAGTGTGTTTGCGCCTATTGCATTTGGTATCCGCGAACAAACAATGCATGACCTGGCTGATGTCTGGCTGCCCACGGCAGTAATGTGCTGATACCATGTGTTGTGTAAGAGTGTGCTGTGTAGTGCGTGTGGAATACTAGTGTTGTATTCAGTGTACTTATAGGTGACATGGGAGAGGTTCCTACACAAGCACTGTGCAAATGTCAGGGTGGACGTCATTCGAATAGACAGATCTTTGGCAACATGTGGATGCCGCAACACACAGTAAACAAAGGTGGTTATACAATTGTACAACAATACATAACTTGTGGAACATTGCGGATCTTGAGGATGGATCCAGGAAAGATATCTGTGGTCCTCCAGTGATTAGGAGATTTCTTTATTTTGGAAAAGTTTGAAAGAGTTCAATGTCCAATAGTTTGATAAAGAAGTCTTGAACTTGCACCGTTGGTTCTTTGTTAGGATTATAGAAGTGGTTTCCGGAGAGATGGTGGGCTGCTGTAAGGGTGGTGGACTTTCGTGGCTTGATTGCGGACCTGTTGGATTAAAGCTGTTGTTTGTTGGTTAAGTTTTAGAAAACATTAGTATCCTTATGCACCATCATTAGTCATTCTCGGGGAATCCTGTCCCTTTTTTTTTATAGCGGGGTTCTTTTACATTCATACGTCTTATTTTTGGTGGGGACTGGTAGGTGCCCCGATCACTGTGTCCACCTTTTGGAGACAAAGGTTGTTTATTCATTGGTCGCCTTAATTCTTGCTTTCGGGTCGTCGGTTTCCCCCTCACCATGGTAAGAAAGAATAACTATTGGTTGTTGCTGGATGTCTAATATCCTGCCTTCCCTAGTGAGGGAATGCGGGTCATGTCTTGTGACCTAGACGTGCGCGGGCTGATGTGTAAAGAGGGGACGTGCTGTAATTAGGTGTTGTGGGCGATCGCAATGTGCTCTGGGGTCACGTGTATAACCCTCTAGTCCCAGCACGTAGCGTGCAGTAGGACCCTCCCTAACGGTGCCAGCTGTCTTGACTATACCCTTTTTCTAGAGGGTTCTTTTTGGGTTACTTTTGGGTTTCTCTTTTTGCTGGTATCTTGGGCGTTTCCCTAGGTTCTCATGTGATTTGGTTATTTCCATTGTCATATACCGGATGCTGTCGGAGAGCTGTCCCAAGGCCCCCATGTGTTTCTGATGTGGCTGTGTTCGGGATTGGGCTTATTTGCTCCCCTAGACGTCGTGTGAAAGGACTTGTGTGTTGTTATCTTCATCGCTAGGCCGGATACGGCGGTGAGTCTATTTCTGAGTCTCTCACACAGAGCTGCGATTGGTTTTTGCAGACTCTCCTCTTCCCGGCACCCCCTTTCCCTTCAACTACGTCCTAATCGAGATTTTTGGGCCTTTAGGCCCCTGCTGTGGCTAGAGACTTCTGACCGATAACACACTACCTTTGATGTTTTGGAGGGACATGACCCGACGAGCAGGCTTTCGTTGTTTGGAGAACCTTGAGGGGAAAGGAGGAGGCAGAATGTTGCTCAATGGAGAGTCCGGTGCGAGGCCAAAACTCGTCGAATTTCGCCCAATGCAGGTAATAGACTGGGATGATTGATTGTTCTGGTGAACTCCCTACTGACTTAGCGCCATGCGGTGGTTTGTGAACGGTCAGAGTTTTGTGCGTGCTATGGACATGGAGACCTGGCTCCCGTCACTGGAACATTGCCTTGTTTTCGAAACTGAAAAGGGCCACCATTGGCCTGGAGGCTATTAGCTGCGGTTGGGACCACACGCTAAGAGGAAATTTTTTGTCCCCAGCTGGGCCCCCGAAAATGGGGTCCTTTCATTCTAGTAATCGAGACCCCTCCCAATTGGACTTAGGTTAGGGGATCTGACTGCCTGCTTTTATGCACTGGATGGGGAGCCGCCCTGTCCCCTCGTCAGACTGCCCTCCCCCTGGGGTGTGGCCAGCCAACTCCGCCCTGGGGGATCAGCAGCAGGATGGGGACTGAGCTCCTGCAGGCACCCGAATACTCGAATACTGCACAACATTCCTAGAAATCAATCTGCCTGGCAGGCTCTCTGCCTTCTTCATTGGCTCTCCGTTGTAAAGAGAATTGAATTTAAATCACTATGTATTGCTCATAGGGCCATCCTTGAGAAAGGTCCTTTAATCCCTTGTTCACTGTTGTCTCCCTATATCCCGGGAGAGCCCTGCGTTCCTCTAATGCCCATTTGGCTGAGGCGCCTTTCATTAAGAGGGCTAAATATGGAGGACTCTCTTTTGCATATAAAGCAGCCAAACTGTGGAATAGCTTTCCGCTCTCTCTTTGTTCAATTAAAAAGGAACTTCCTTTTCGAAAAGCTTTAAAGACTTGACTTTTCCAAAATGGGCCCTTCTGATTCTCCTATCAATTTTGTGCTTCACTTTTAGCGCTGGGATGTTTTTGGGTAGCTATGTGCTCTATAAGTGCTTCATAGAATAGAATGGCGGACTCCAGTGCGTATTCCTGATTGATACAACGTACAGCAGCCCTGAGTTTCCTGAACGCAAGTAAAATCTTGGAATTCCTAATGTTGTTTTACTAGTCTTTATTTTTTAAACGCGTGTTGAGGTGTGCATGACGTGTATGTTCTGCATTCGGGGTTTTGAAACTACTGCGTAGTTGGGTTTTGCGATTGTTACTGCTGTTGCCATGCATTTGACCAACCACCTGTTACCTTCTGCAGTGGTGCAGTGGCTGTCTGACCTCCCTGCGGCTGAATGTATGGTGCATTCGCGTTACCTTGGGCTTGGTTTTGAGAGTGTGGATTCTGTAGAGACTGACCCAGATTTATCGATCTCTGTTCGTGATAAGCTTTTAAGCGGAATCGGTCAGCCATGTGGCCTATTCGGTGTCGATAGTAACATTCTCTGAGGTTCAGCTGCTGCCAAGCTCCCTGACCTCAGGTGTTCTATCTGGGTTAAAACCTTCTGGGCTTTTGCGGTGGAACCCTCTTCAAGACAAGTGTCATTTGTACCAATTTAGCGGTGTCTCTCTGGACTTGCTCCTGCCTCTTCCCAGTGGGCTGTTGTGTGTGGGGTTTGTGTGGCTGCCTAATCTTCCCAGGCTCTGAGACCCTTCCCAGGTGATTGGTAGGGAAACTTCCTTTGATGGTTTTCTATGTGCTGAATTTCCTAGGGTGCTTACGTGTCTGGGCACTGCATTCAACAGCAGGAAGGGGGCTTCAGGCGTATGGAAAGCACCACATAGTGCCAGGCAACCACACCTGTGCCACTTCTTTATGTGTGGAAGTGCCATGGTGGCAATAGGGGCTAAGCTAAGTGATCTTGTGGACAGTCTGGCTGTTGCCGCCATTGCCCCTATGCACCTTGGCCCGGCTTCCCACCCAGCTTTGAGGGGCTCAGCAGGCGTGAGCGTGTTGCGGTCCTCACTCCCTTCCTTCCTGCATACCCTGTTGGTTATCAGGGTTCTCATTCTTTTGGCTGCTTCAACTAGGAGGTGGTGTGTGCGACATGCCCACTGTCTGGCTAACCCACATAATTCAAAGAACTGAAATTTCCCAGGCTGTTAGCAATTCTGCAGCAAATTGAGTATTTCCCTGAAGCCATGCTGCAGCTTTTTCACATGTTACTGGCTCCCTACAGTGCGTCTGCAGGCTCCAAGGAGCCGAAAGGCCTCCCAACTAGACTTCTGCCGGCAGGGCTGCCCATTGCGCAAGCTTGGCACTCTGGATCTGCTCAGGGCTCCGGATCCACTTCCCCGGTGCCACAACCTACACTGCAACGTGATCCACAGATTCCAGTGCCGTCAACTCTGGGCAACGATGGGCATCCCATAGTGCTGTCCGATGCCAATGCGTTGCTGTCCGACCTTGACAGAGGCTGCACTCCAAATGCTGATACAGTGTCTTTGCTTTCTGGAATGGCTCATGTGCTTCAGGAATTTTTTCTGCACAGACTCCGATAATGGGGGCTATGATGCTGGGGATTATATTGCACAGTCTTACCAAGAGGAAAATTGGTATGAGGACTTACAGGATGCCAGCGGTTTGCATACCTCCCAGGACACTGGACTGAGTTCCCCCCAACCCTGCCACCAAAGATAGCGCCTCCTTTGCCATGGTTATGCGAAGAGCGGCAGAGGATCTCGACCTTCAACATCCTACTCAGGAAGTTGAGACTAACATTTTGATGGAGGTACAGCCTGGCCAAACATGCTCTGACCCTCTTCTCACGTTTAATGAGGCTCTAACTGACATGCTATTGGGAACTACTCAGCTCTCCCTGCTAATCGCCAGATTGCAAGGCGCCATTACCCTGCCCCAGGGCAATCCAAATTTTCTTATGCAGCATCCTGTGCCCAAGAGTCTAGTGGTACAAGGTTCAGCCAGCAGGGTATATCCAAACTTGTTTCTCACTACTGCCCCAGCAGGAAATCAAAGAAGATAGAAAATGTTCATCCACAAGTCTGGCACTTTGCTCTGGTGCCTTAGGCTGCTACTCACGCTTTACAGGACTCGGTAGCCTGGCCTAGGTCCTGCTTATGGTACCAGAAGTCTGTGCCATTCTTTCACTGACCATGCAGGACAGCCACAAAGTGGCCACTTTTACCATCCACTTTGGGATGGATATCCCTGACTCCCTCGTTAGGGCTTCTGACAGCAGTGGCCCTTCGCCGGCATGCCTGGATGTGGTTCACTGGCTTTTCGGGACATGTCCAGGCTAGCCTCATCGACATGCCATTTGAAGGGTCCCACCTTTTTGGGGATAAAGCACATTCGACCCTGGAGGGTCTCGAGGATATCAGGGCCACACTGCTCTCCCTGGGCCTCTCTGCTGCTTTGCACCAGCCGAACCAGCAGTTTCCCCCCCTCAATGCTTTAGGCTTCCAGCATCCCCACCAGGCCCAGCAGGTACAGCAATCACCCCAGCATTTTTGTGGCTGCAGCCAAGGTGACCACAAGACAGGGCAACAGGGAAAGCGTGCAGCCCAGTCTAACCACCCCCAGCTGCTGTACCTCCCAAGCCTCCTGACGGCATCCAAGCCACCATACTGAAGGCAGGATCAGAGATTTTCTGCCAGGGTGGCAGGTGATAACTTCAGACTAGTGGGCCCTAGAAATTGTTCAGTGGGGTTATGCCTTACCATACCCAACATGCCGCCGCACCTTCCACCATCCCCAGATCCTCATCGACCCTACCCCCCCCAAAGTTCCGTAAACGGGTTTCTTCACATAAAAAAGATTGCAATTTAGGAATCTTCACATTAGTGACAACTGTGTCTATGGGCACAGAAGTATCAAGAAACCAGCTGATGTCAGCATACATGGGTGGTGCCTATATTGGCCCTCCCTCGTCACATCAGACGACGAATGATGTTGACGCGGAGCCGCTGGTGCCACCTGCCAGCACGCAGGTGTACTACTAAAGATGTTCCAGATCTAGCCTGACTCCTGCGGTTAAATAGAGTCTGCGGTTAAATAGAGTCTCTACCAGAAAAAAAGCTACCAATGGTATGTAGTTTCCTATTTGGGGTTTAGGGGTGGGTACTGGTAAAGGGAGGGAAGGGCAATTTCAGGATTTAAGGAGTGGGTAGTGGTAGAGCGGTAAAAAAATAAATTATATATATATATATATATATATATATCCACATGAAAATCCAAGAGTGTCCAGTCACACCGGCACTACACAAGGACACAGACTCCACAGCAATTGAAGTGGCAAGGTGTTTATTAATTAGCCATCATTGTCCAAATGTATATATATACACACACACATATATATATATATATATATATGCATGGTAAATGCTGCACGGAAAAGGCATGCATGGTAATTGCATGTGTTGTAGAGTCGTACATTCCTTCTCAGAATGGGTTCTGCTGCTGGTTCAGATGTTGTTCAATCAGCAAGGAAAAAAATCACGCTGCCACTCCTTCACCAACTATGCCTCTGGAGAAGCAGAGTAAACCAGTGAACTCTGTGGTAGGAAAAGCATGTCGCACTTGCACAATGAACACAATAAATGCCACATCGCTCTTGGGCAGGTATGACAGACACCTGGGGTTCCAATCAAAGTGTTTAGTGAAACTTGTGAGGACTTTATGGAGATTCCTGATGAGGGCATGATTGTGTCTAATCAGATTAATAGCACTGCTGTAGACACGTGTCGACACGTGGGAATCTATTGACTGAGTCTCACTAGTCTTAAAACTGAGATACAGCAAAGAATCCTCAGCCTTCCTTTCTCTTGGAACACCTTACTCAGTTTGACATATTCGCCCAAATGAAGGCAGAAATAGAAACTTTAAAGGCAGTTGCGTATGGCTATCGTGGTAGACCTATGCATGTTGCTGTTACAGTGAGAGTGTACAGATATCTCAGTGTCCTCAAGGACAGCAACATTAGAGGCAGCCTTATCATCAGCAAAGACATCAAATCTGTAGAAGAGAAGGTCAACAGCAATCATAAGCCACGGGCAAACCACCTGAAGGGACCAAACACTGACTCCTCGCTTCCCCCTCTTCTTTTACCCATTCCTGTGCCAGAGACATCTCACATTTCCTGTCATAGTGGAAAAACATCACAAAGGACAAATGGGTTCTGTAGGAAGCTGGCTCTGTATATACTATACCAAAGTGAGGTATAGTGTGCACAGAGTCCAGTGGAACCCCAAAGGTAGGCAGAGGTAAATTACGTTAGATAGCACCTCACTCTCTATTTGTGGTAGTGTGGTCGAGCAGTAAGGCAGTATCAGAGGACAGTGTTAAACATTTGTTGTACACACTTAGTCAGCAAATGAATTCACACACTCAAAGACTGAACTTCAGACCAATTGTTTTTGTATAAAAATATTCTTTTAGTGATTTTATATCCTAGAACCAAGCAAGCCTGGCCCAGGTAAGTTGATAAATACTTTGCAGTAAATATACAGTTGAAATATAGTATGGATTGTAATGGTATATGCACTTTGTTTTGACTTGCAGTATTGCTGCAGAGAAATGCAATGCTTTGTAAATACAGTACATAGAATTGAATGGGCTTTTCAGTAAAATACCAGGTAAGTTACATTTTAGATTACTTTTCTTACTCAGTGTAGTATACTTGGAACCTACACTGGGACATTTCCTGTAAACAGGTAAGTAAAAGTGTTTTTGTTAAATAGTACAATTTTAAAGAATTTCTTTAGGTTTTCGAACTCCACACTTAGAAACTTTTCCAAGAAAAACAGTCAATGTTATCCTACGGAGGAAAATAGTGTTATCGGTTTTAGGGTAAGTATTTGGTAGTGGGAGTTGAGGTTCTGCGGGTAGACTCAGGGGTCCCCCAGGGTCACGGATGCACTCTTGTTACACCCTCAGCTGCACTAGGGCGGCCGGGTGCAGAGTGCTGAGGCCCAATGTTATCCAATTGAGGGTAGGGGGCCTCCGGTTGGTGGCTGCTGACGAGCAGGCCACTTGGCTGTGGGAGCAAAGCTCCTGGACTTTAGCTCCGGGCAAATGGGGAAACAAAGTAGCACCAAAGGTGCACCCTGAGTGGCACTAGGGCGGCCAGGTGCAGGGTGCTGTTTCGACGTCGGGCGCCCTGTTGTTTGCAATGGGGAACCTTCGGTTTGCAAAGGCACTGCAGGCTTGGGGACAAAGGTCTTCTGGGTACGACCACCACTTGGAGCGGTAAGTTGGGATGTTGGGGGTTGGTTAGGCACCGTTGATTTGGCCACCCAAGGCCGTGGGGCGTCGGGTGCAGGGGTGCCTTTTAGGGTCGGATCTTCTTACCAGCTCCTGATCGCGGTTGGGGGGACCTTCCGGATTTAGGCTGCAGGCGTCGGCTGGAGGCTTGAGGCAGGTCAGGTGTCGCCGGATCTCGGGTCAGGATCGCCGGGGTGACCTCCTTGTGATATTTGCCCACTCGAGCTTGGGCCGTGGACGGCGGGTGCAGAGTGGCACGGATTTGCGGTGTCCAGCCGGAGCCAGAGGTTGGAGATGAACAAATCCGGTGTTCACGAGAGACACATTCTTTGTGGTTGAAGGCAGGCAGGTCCGCCGGGGTTTTCGAGGTTGCTGGCTGCAGGACACACCGGGATTTCGCAGGAGCAGGCTCGAGGTGGAGACAGGCTGGTAGGGCTGGGGCCAAGTCAGTGGGCGTCTTCCTCTTGTTAGCTTCAGTACGGCTGTTCGGTCCTTCTTCTTCTTTTCTTGTAGTTTCTTCTGGTCTGAGGAAGCAAGGTTCAGGGTTGCCTCTAAATACTAGATTTAGGGGTGTTACAGGTCGGTAAAAAGGTTGGGACCAATGGGTCCCTTCCCTGGGGTGGGTAGACCTCCTATTATGCCACCCTCCAGTGGGAGGGGGGCATAAGCCTTTCCCTGGTTGGCTGAGTCCCCCCATCAGCAAGATGGCGGGGACTGAGATTTGTGCTTCACCTCGCCTCCCCCACCTGAGGGGTGGAGTTGGCAGAGGTGGGCACACCTCTCTTCCTCACTTGTTTTTCCCGCCGGTTCTCCCACCCAAAGTGGGGGTCAGAACCAGTGGGGACCAGTTGCTGAAAGCAGCAAGTGGCCTGGGGAAGCTCACAAAGGCGGCAAGCCTTTGCAAGCTTCCCCTTCGTGAACCCTGCCCATCCTGGGGGAGGAGGCTTGGCACCTCGTCCCAGGATGTGCATTGTTTCAGGCCCCCAAGAGCAGCAGGCTGTCGACCCAGGGGTCCAGAAACATGTCTGGTGGTGGCAGCTGAAGGCAGCCACTCAGCCTGGACACTAGTGGTAGGTTAATTTTCTGGGGGCATCTCTAAGATGCCCTCTGTGTGCATTTTTCAGTAAGTCCCACACTGGCATCAGTGTGGGCTTAATGTGCTGAGAAGTTTGATACCAAACTTCTCAATTTTCAGTGTAGCCATTATGGTGCTGTGGAGTTCGTAATGACATCCTCCCAGAACCATATACTCTTAATGGCAGCACTGCACTTACAATGTCTAAGAATGGACTTAGACACTGTAGGGGTACAGGGCTCATGCACCTGTACCCTCACCACTGGTATAGTGCACCCAGCTATCGGGGTGACTGACCTATGCCAGGGCAGTGGGTTGTAGGCATGGCACACAGGGATGTGTGCCATGTCGACTCTTCACTTTGTTCTGCACCAAAACACGCAGCCTGCAAAGGCAGTGTGCGAGTGTGAAGGTACAGGACCTCTAAGGGTGGCTCAATAAGTGATGCTTCCCTCAGAGGCCTTCTCTGGTCACAGTGCCCTGGGTACCTGTGGTACCATTTACCAGGTGCTGACCTGTGGCCAGAGATACCAATTGGGTTTAGGCTTCAATGCAGTTTTAGGGAAAGAACATAGGCCCTGGATACCTGATTAGCAGGAGCCCAGGGCACAGTCAGTCAAAGCACATCAGTAATTCAGCTAAAAGTGGGGGCAACCATGCAGAAAGAGGGCACTTTCTCACAGGTTCTAAATATTGTACAAAATAGTTCGTCTCATTTACTACCAATACCTCCAAATGTTGTTCCAACAGCATCTAGGAAATCTACAACAGGAAGTTAATACCCTTTTACAAAAACAGAGTGTTCCACCTCCCAAAAGGATTGTAAATTTACTCCTGTTAATGTACAAACAAAGCTATAAGGATAGAGAATTTCAGAACGCTAGCTCTCTATATAATCTACCCTCTTCTTCATCAGGAAGATTGGCTTTGCTTTACTGATCTTCAGAATACGTATTTCTATGTACCCATTACAAGAAAAATCGGAAATTTCTGAGATTTATAGTGGGGAATGAGCATAACTAATTCAAGGTTCTCCCATTCGGCCTCAAGTGTATGCTAAGAAATTTCTCAAAGTGCATGGCTGTAGATGCAGTTCTTCTCAGGATGAAGAAGATCTTCATCTGTCTGTAAGTAGATGACTGATTGATCAAAGTTTTAACATCCCATCAAGCTCATCCGTATTTTCAGCACATAGTTCCTACTGTCAATCAGCTGGGGTTGCATGTCAATAATGCAAAATCAACATCTACCCGAGTACAGTTATTGCACTATATTGGAGCAGCATTTGATACACAAAAATCTAAAGTGTATCCTTCGGAAGAGAGACTATTCTATCAATCTCATCCTATCTCTCCATGCAGCCCATTCTCTCCTGTTGTGGGGCTATCCTCAAAATCTTCTTTGTGGAACGAATTTCCCTCAGGCGCCCCATCTCAGATGATTGTGACTGACTGGTTGCAGTGCTCATAGGGATAATTTGCAGATTCAGGCAACTTCATCCTCAAAGGAAATGTTGTTTCATCTCAATGTGCTAGAACTAAAGGCTGTACACCTAGCCCTTAATTTGTTCTTTCCTGTTTTCAAGATGGACTCCCAGCTTGTTCAGACAGACAGCACAACAACCATATATTATGTGAACAAGCAAGGGGGAACGAGATCCAGAATGCTATCTCAGGAAGCTCAAGCCATCTGGAAGTGGTTGATAGCCAGAAACCTGTGGTTCAAGGTAGTTCATCTCCCAAGGATCCAAAGTGCTCAAGTAGATTCTCTTAGCAGGACATTAGAGAGGAAGCACAAGTGGATTCTAAACTATTACACCCTACACAGCGACTGTGGTTTCTCTCTGTTAGATCTCATTGCAAGCACAAATAACAAAAAATCCCCAGACTTCGCCTCCAGGTTCTACCAACCAGAGGCAAAGTGTAATGACTTTTCAATCAACTGATCTTGGTCATTTCTAGGTGCCTTTCCACTAATTCCCCTGATACCAACAGTCATCATCAATCCATCATACTCAATGGCGAGGGTGATTCTGATAGTGCTTGACAGTGGTGATTCATGTCAGGCAGGAGGTTGCCTTGTAGGCCGTATATCCTTCACAAGTTCGGGGGCCAAATTCTCCTTCCCAGTCTACCATCTTAGAATTTGCCAGTTGTGAACTCAAACAATATAAACATTTAACGTTCCAGCAGGAGTCTATGGACATTGTAAAAGAAGCCAAACCACCACCCAAGATGACTTCATACTCCTTCACATGGAGGAAATTGTGCATCTGGCGTATGAATAATTAACTTAAGTCCCACTGCCTGTCAAGAAGAAAGGCTATTACCATATCTTCATTTGGCCAGGTCTGGCTTACAATATTCTTCAGTTATAGTCCATTTGGCAGCTATCACTACCTACAGGAGATATCCTTCACAATATCCTTCTCTTCTCTAGGGGAATTAAATATTGCTCTCTCGAGGCTCATGGGTCCTCCGTTTGAGCTAATTCATGATGTTTGAATTCAGCATCTTTTGTGGAAAGATGCTGTCCTTGTAGGTATAATAAGTGCATGCAGAGTTAACCAGATTCAGGCATTGTGCTCCTATGAACCATACACAGTGTTCCATAAGAACAAAGTTGTCATGTGGACTGTTAGAAATAGGGGTCTCTAGTTGGCAGAGGTAGGTACCTTTGTCCAAATAGGGACCCCTGCTTCTAGTGAGGGTAAGTTGGATACACTTCTAAAATAACCCCTGCTCAACCCTCCCCCCATTCTATCTTATAGGAATAGGTAGCCTTGCAATAGTGAAAAAAGAAATTGGCAGTATTTCACTATCGGGACATGCCACACACACCAGGGCATGTCCTACCTTTCACATACACTGCACCCTGCCCACAGGGGTACCTTGGGCCTACCTTAGTGGTGACTAACATGTAAGAAAAGGGAAGGTTAGGGACTGGCAAGTGTGTGCACTTTGCCAAGTCGACATGGCAGTACCAGACTGCACACAGGCTCTGCAATGGCAGGCCTGAGTTACATTTACAGGCTGCTTATGTCGGTGGCACAATCAGTGCTGCAGGCCCACTAGCAGCACTTGATTTACAGGCCCTGGGCACACACAGTGCACTGTACTAGGGACTGACTGGTAAATCAAATCAGCCAATTATGGAAACACCAATCCATACATACAATTTACAGGGAGAGTATATACACGTTAGCACTGATCAGCAGTGGTAAAGTGCCCAGAGTCATAAAACCTACAAAAACAGGTCAGAAACAGAAGGCCACAAAGCAAAAAAAACAGGGATAAACCCACTGTAAAAGCCAGGTCTAACATGGACACATCCAAATTTTCTCTCTAAGGTGATCTTGGATTTCCACGTAAACCAAAATATTGCTTTACTTACTTTCTTTTAGAATTGTACTTCCCTGGCTGAAAGATCTCTCCATACATTAGACGCCAGGAGAGTGCTCACATATCTCCCTGGACAAAACAAAAGATATAGGGAAAACAAAATAATTATTTGTGAACTATGGCCCCTTCCACACCGAACTTCCAAATAGTCTTTTTCCAGGTGGATAGTCTCTTTTTATGTTACTGATAAGCTTATAAGGCACTGACTGGTACACGAAAAGCTTACTCAACTAGAGATAATGGTTCTACTGCTGCATTATTAAGAAATATTTCCATTGTGGATATGTGCAAAGCAGCCACTTGGAGGTCTGTGCATACCTATGCAAGACACTGCTGTTTTGATTCAGACTCTAAAGCACATGCAGTGCAGGCCTCCTTGAGAAACTTGTATGCGTAATTCATTAATTTATTTTATTTTTTTCTTTACACTGCTTTTACTAGGGATGAGCTTTCTATTCTTTTACATGATTATCAGTGGTGATCCCCTGAAGGAGAATGAATAGTTGTCTAACGATATTCTTAGTTCTCCATAAGGGAAATATCCAATGAAATCATAAGCAACCTCCCCTCCTTAAGAGTGGAAGGGATGAAGGAAGTTAATGCTTTTTTGTAATAGTATCCTTTGACTCTGTCATGAAAAAAGACCCCTAGCAATGGCCAATGAAAGAGCATGATGGCGTACTGAAGGGTCGGGGGCCCCCAGAGCTGTAATGTTAATTTTACAGTCTTACATGGCTACAACCTTTATGGCTATATTGTTCTTAGTTTTTCCCTTCATTTGCTTTAAAAAGGGTTTGTGAAAGATTTTCCCCGTCACCTTGATCTCTATTTTTAATAAAGGTTTTTTTTTAAAGTTAATACATTGAATTGGCCAGTGTAGCCTGTTTTAGAAGCTGACAGAATATTTTATTTCAAATAACGCAAATGTGAAAAAAGTTATCTAAGATCCTCATATGGACTATTCACTGCTTCAGTAGCAATTTCCATGAAGGAAAATTAGGAGAACATGTAAGCACCCATTGCTTTCTCATAATCATGATGTCGTGGGTGGATGTAGGAAATCGTAGGTAGCAGGTCTGCGTTACACACCATCTGCATGTTCATGCTGATTTGCATCATCATGTTTTAGAAGATTTGTACATTAGCCCTCCTTAGAGTAACAAGTGATGCATGTGTAATCCCTTGTTCCAGTAATCTTAGGCAGAGCCCCAGTAAAAAGAGAACTTTGCTTTGACAGCATTCACTGATCCACTGTCGACGGGTGTGTTGTAAAAAATATTCTGGGGAACCTAAAGAAGGGCAGTCTTGACCTGTCTCATCACCTTACAGAAAGTGGCCTGTGACATGCTATGTAGATGGCCATTTTGCAGTATTGGACTTTGGGATATCTCCAGTTGAAATCAGGAGGTTCAGGATGGTGATTTCCAGCTAATATGTAGTTAGATCAAGTTCTCAGGATATGTTGGCGATATAAGCATGTTCTATTTAGCCTGGCCCTTCTCCTCGGCCTAGATAATGGCAGTGTTCTTGGTACTGAGCAGCATGGTTCTGTTATAGATGAAGATGGATTTGCAGGATCAGAAAGTGAATGTGATCAGAGAGTGTTTGCTCTTTGGTGGTGTCTGCAAGTGTGTATGAGTGTGTATATGGTTTGCATTTATAGCTGTATTTAATTGCAGTGAATTGGGAGTTCAGATGTTTTCCATTTTCTTATTTTAGGTAGTGATCTGTGTGGAACTGTTGGTTAATTGTAAACATATGTTTGAAATTGATCATGAATTGGATTATGATGGCATTCCACTTCTGAAAAGTATTTTTTAAATATTTTGTGTCAATATGTAACATGTACGACCTGCTCTGTGGTGAAGTAGTACGTTAGTCTTAATTCCCCATACTTTCTTTGCTTCTTTTAGGAACTTGTAATCTTTGGTTTTTCTTTTTCTCATGAAGTATTGTTGGATGAGGTATTATTGCATTTGGAAATACCAGCTTGTTTTATTGTTTTAACCTTTATTTTAATAGTATTTGTAAATGCTGTGGTACCACAGGTTGAACAACTTGGAATTCTGTGGAATGATGTAATAGTGTGAAAACATGCAGTAGTACCATTCCACACGACTCGTAATGGGGGCTTAGAGGCTTGTTTGCCTAGTTAAAAAGATTGTATTGCTAACTGGAGGACTGTGTAGTGAGCCTAGCCTTGTTGTTGAAAGGAGATAAATCATTCCAACCCTTTATCAAAAATACCACATTACATCAGTTTTGTGATCAGAATGTTTTGCTTGTCAGTGTTAAATTCCACAGAGAGATTGAGCAAGATCAGGACACTAACAATGTTTTACCTGCAGTCATGCGCAATTCATTGACAGCAGCATTTGAGTGGAAGTCCATTTGGGCATCACCTAGAACACTATTGTTGTTTTAGTTATGAGGGTAATTGAGATGCCAGACGATTTTCTAAACGTTTAGTGACAGCCTGAAGAATGCTGATCGGTCTGCAATTAAAAAGTATTGGGGGTCGCAGTTGATTTTTTAAAGTAGTTGTTTAACAATACCATGTTTCAGGTCACTCTTAACAGTTTAAGGAGTGTTTAATGATTTTAGTTATGAAATCAGTAAGGCCTAGAAGTTTGATATGTAATAAACTAATGAGCATCAGGTATAAGAGAGAGCCTGATTTGCATTTCATTTTTACTAATTCAAGATGAAGAAGAGTCTTTTCATGCGATGCCACTTCCTGTTTCACAAGAGGAAGATGTATTGGTGTATATTCATTCCCTTATGTTTTTATTGTATTCTTCACCCCTTTGCTACTATTTTTCACTCTAATTTCTGGCCTCTGGCAGTTGTGTCTTCTACTGGTTCTAAGTCTGGATATTATGCCTGACTTTTTTCTCTTCTCTGATGTGAGGCAGAGTTTGGAGGCTTGCTCAGGGCTAAAAAAATCCACTCGCCCGCTCGCTTTTGCGAGCCAGATTTAATTAGGACTAGCTATTTTTAGGTTCTACTCGCACTTTCTGGCGAGTAGGAAGACAGACTGACTTTTGACCTCTGCCTCTAAAAGCAGAGCAGATGTGACAAGATAGCAATATTTAAAGGCATCTTTATTGCTCTCAAGGTGAATGAGCAATAAAAATGCCTTTAAATATTGTTAACTTGTCACATTTGCTCAGCTTTCAGAGGCAAAGGTCAAGTGCATTAAGAGTAGATGTTTCAATTTACTAGACCTGCAGGTCTAGTGAAATGTTTATGATTTTTCGAGCCCTGTTGCTAATCACTTCTGTATTTATCTTCATCTCAAATCAGCTGAAAGATTTCCAAGGAGCTTTTAACCCTTTGTGTTTTTTCCTCCTAACTTGGACCTTCTTAAGAAAACACTTGACGACATTCACATATTTTGTTCTATGCATGTTAGCACTGTGGTCACTGGGAGGAGTCACCCCTTATTTGGGTTGTCAAGAATGGGACTCAACTGACCTTCTGAGAATCTAGTTTTTGACATATTGCAACACCAATGACTACTTTTGATCCTTCCCAGGATGTTGCACCATTAGATTTAAGCGCTAAAACATGCTTTAGTATTACTCCAGTATTGGAACTTTCATAGATTGCTTGAATCATTCCCCGTCGTCGAGATGGGAGTCCCCGGTATATATAAAAAATAGCAATACAAATCATTACAAATCAGAAACTAGGCCTAGGCCCATTCTACATATCCACCTCTTTTTGTAAAAAAGACCAAACAAAATCAACAGCCAATCAGATCAGCCTCACCCTCTAGAACCCTCCTGAGAGAACCTCAGACCATCAGATTTTCTACTGCACGTTGTGCTAGGGAGTCTCCACTGAGCTCTACTTAGTTTTTTCCTTGTTACCTTACTCCTAGAGTTTTTTCAACTGCTTTTCTTCAACAGTTTCTTCAGCTTTGTGTCAACATGTCTGAGAAAGAGAAATAAGGCCTTTTTAGAGCTTGTGTCACCTGCTCAAAAAAGAGGCTTTATGTGGATGACCCTCACAAGGACTGCATCTATTGCCTGTATCCAGATCACAAGGCCAAAGATTGCAAGGTTTGCCGTACTTTTTCCACCAAAACCTTGAGGGACCGTGAGGGACGTCTCCTGACCTGGCTCCAAAAGCTAAAGTCCAGGAGGGATCCAATATCCAGTGACGATAGTGATGAGGCCTCATCAGCTTCGTCTTCCAGGAGATCTCTGAAAAGGGCGAGATCTGACCCCTCTTCTTCTGAAGACCGTCCTGGGAAAGCCTCTAAAAAGACCTCTCATAGGTCTGACAGGCAAAGTCCAAGCAAATCTCCTCACCGAGGTGTAATGGAGAGGGAAGGACTTTCTACAGGAGAGACTGCAGTGAGGAAGTCGAGCTCTGTTCCTCGATCTTCTCCTCCTGACAGGAAAAAGGACTTCAAAAAACCCTCCTCTGTTCCTTCTGAGGGAAAACATGCTAAGAAAATTCCACCGTCGACGACGCTGTCGACGACACCGTTGACGAAGAAACTATCATCGTCTTCGTCGACGCGCAGCGAAAAGGTAAAGTCTTCTCTGACTCCGACGACGGGATCGTCGACGAGAGTTTCCTTACCTTCATCGTCCACGGTGCAGCATTCATCGTCGACGGCTGTGACGACGGATGCGGGGTCAACAGTGACGGCGAAGATGTCGACGACGAGAATGACGACGGCCGTGGTGACGACGGCTACTACAGCGGCAACGGCGTCGACAGTAATGGCGACGGTACCAACGATGGCGACAACTACATCGTCGACGAGGGGAGAAATTTCTGAGGTAATCATCAGGAAACGTCACATTACTCCTGAGCTCACTTCCCCCAGCAAAGTGACACCTCTGCTGCCTACTCACCTCCTAGAGGAGGAGGAGTCGGAGGATGAAGGTCCATATGGGTACGCACATAGTCCTTCTGAGCTGCACGTTAAGTGCCAATACCTAGATTCGGAAGATGGATTTGGGGAAGAACAGGAATATGATCCTCCCCAGGACTATCATGGAGGTTATCAGGAGGAGATGGTCTGTATGCCATCCTCCTTGATTTCTGACTTACAGTTCATGCTCTCCGACTATAAAAAGAGATTTCCAATGCCATCTCCGGCTCAAGAGCATGTTTCAGTTCCCGCTGTTCCACCTGCAGGGCCTACCACCCCTCGGCTGCCACCACCACCACCACTGCAATTGATAGTGGATCCACCACCGATGACTCCACTTATCCAGGATGATACCTTGGATGACGACCAGGATAATGCAGGATCCAGACAGGGAATGGGATGATTATATTATTCCTACTCCTGCGTCACCTTCACCGGTGCCAGTGGATTCTCCACCTGGAGACATAGGTGGTTTCCATAATTTGCTGCAGAGGGCAGCTAAAAGATTCGATCTGCCTATGCCGTCGGTGCAGTCTGAATGCTTCTTATATGACTTTATGGTTTAAATCTTTTATTGATTTTCAAACATCAAAAGAAGAACAGACCCACCTGCTCCTTAAAGAGAATGCAATACAGACAACATGTGTCAATCATGAAAGTGTTACCAAGTAATGTGCTGGGAGCGGGTCTAAAAAAGGCCTGCAGTGGGAATAAAAGAAACATAACAGTTGCCCCCCTCCACCCCCATCCCTCCCCCCCCCACCTCCTGTCCACAAATCGAAAAAGCCCCAGGGAAGGGGAATGGTGTTAAGCCTAGGGCAGTTTATCGTATCTTTTGGGGCTGCGCTTTGGTGGAATCTGTGTATCTGCTAATCGGAGGAGCCGAAGGTATCGAGGACATGTCAATTCCCGGAATTCGGTTGTAAGCAAGGTCAAGAAGGGCCTCCACAGCTCCGGGAACTCATCCCCCCTGCCTGCCAGAGTGAGGGATAGTTTCTCCATTCCCATTATCGTCCAAAGTCTTTGAATCCAGCCTGAATGGGGAGGAGTCTGGGGTGAGCGCCAATGTGCTAGTATATTCTGGGTAGCGGCCCCTAGGGCAATGGCGATTACTCCAGTATTGGAGCTTTCATAGATTCCCATGCTTGGAATCATTCCCCGTCGTCGAGATGGGAGCCTCGGTAAATATATATATATATACATAACAGTAGTAAATAACCATTACAAAAGAGAAACAGGCCTAGGCCTAATCCCATTTTGTAGTCAGACCATGTCTTTTTGTAAAAGAGACCAAAAAGACTCATTAGCCAATCAGAGCCGCCTCACCCCTTAGAACCCTGGTGAAAGAACCTCAGCTCCTCAGATTTTCTACCGCACGTTGTGCAGAAGGGAGTCTCCTTGAGCTCTGCTCTATTTCGACTATTTCTTACACTTTTCAGCTGTTTTCTTCAGGTTTTCTTGGTGAAATGTCTGAGAAAGGAAAGAAAGGGTTATTTAAGGCTTGTTCCACTTGTGGAATAAAGAGGCTCTATGTGGAGGATAGGCACAAGGACTGTATATACTGCCTATACCCGGACCACAAGGCTGCGGAGTGCAAGATTTGCCGCACTTTCTCGACTAAGACTCTCCGGGATCGTGAGGGTCGTCTACTTACCTGGCTTCACAAGTTAAAGTCAAGGAAAGAGTCGGTGTCCAGTGACAGTGAGGACGCTTCTTCCGCAGTTTCTTCCAGAAGGTCAGTCAAGAGGGGTAGGGGTTCCCCTTCATCATCTCTGGGTCACCCCTCTAAGGCCTCAAAGAAGACCCCAAAGGAGTCTGAGGGCCAAGGTTCCATGAAATCTCCTCACTGCGGTGTAAAGGAGAGGGAGGAACCATTATCTTCATCTGCGACTCTCCCTGGCAAGGAGAAACCTTTGAAGAAGCCTTCTTCACATTCTTCGGAGAAGAGTTCCCATTCGTCGACGATGCGTAAACCCTCGTCGACGAAAACGCAAAAATCACAGGTTAAAAATGTTCCTGTGTCGACTCCGTCTCTTTTCCCAGTGTCGACGGGCTCGTCGACGAGCACATCTACAGCACCGTCGATGGCGGTGTCGACGAAGACGGCGTCTACAGTTCCGTCTACCACTGTGGCGTCGACGACGAGAGTGTCGACGATGACGACTGCAACAGTGATGACGACATCAGCAGGGGTGTGCCTTATCTCGTCGACGACAGGTTCGACGACGCCCATCGTCTCGTCGACGATCAGCTCGTCATCGAGGATGTCGACGCTGGTTCCAGCAACTTTCTCGTCGACGGTGCCCTCGTCGACGATGATGTCACCGACGACGGTTTTGACGTCGACGAGACCGTCGACGACGGTTTTCACCTCCACGTCGACGAGACCGTCGACGACGTCGTCGACGGGGAAAATTTCAATTTCCATTAAAAGAAAAGGGGTTGCGCCGGAGAGGCTTTCACCCAGGACAGTGGATCCCTTACCACCTGCATTATTATTGGAGGAGGAAGAGGACTCTTATGGTGAGGACAGTCAATTTGGCTATGCTAACAGCCCATCTCAGCTTCTAGTGAAATGTCAAGAAACTGATTCTGAGGGTGAATACTGCCAGGAACAAGTTTCTATACATCATCAATATCCACAACAGGAGGATGTTCAGCAACAGATGGTTTCTGTTCCCACCTCTCTGTTATCGGACTTACAGGGGATGCTTCTTGACTATCGTCAGAGGTTGTCTTCGCTTCCTCCGCAACCTATTCTCCTACCACAAACTGTGCATACTCCTCAACCCATGGTGATAGTTTCACCACCTCCAATGACTCATCCACAAATTCAAACGGAGGCAGTCCCTCAACTTCAGGATGTTTCTTCTGATGAGGAAGAAGGTGAGCTTGTGCAAACGGATCAGGGAGAGGAGTGGGACGATTACGTGATCCCTGATCCCGCTTCTCCAATTCCTGCTCCTGTGGATTCCCCTCCGGCTGATATAGGGGGTTTTCACAAGCTAATGGAAAGGGCTTCGTTACGTTTTGAACTTCCTATGCCATCTGTTCAAACGGAGTGTTTCCTATATGATTTTAAGAAGCCGGGTAGGAGGATGATACGTTCCATTCCCATTGTAAATCATGTATGGGAAGAGGGGATAAGGACCATGAAGAATCCAGCTACAGTGGTCCCAGTCCTACCACGGCTAGACAAAAAATATAAAGCTTCTGAGGACAGCCCAGCCTCGTTGACTGGTCAACCAAAGCCAGATTCAGTGATTTCCCAGGCAGCGCAGAGGAAATCTAAGAATCCTTCCGTACCTCTGACCACACCACCGGACAAGGAAGGCAGACGCCTAGACAATGCAGGGAAACGATTTTCCTCTATGGCGAGTCTGGTTATTAGGGCTGCTAATGCATTAGCGATACTTGGCCGATACGACCGCCAATTGTGGTGCGACCTTTCGCCTTACCTTGATCAATTGCCTGATACAGCTAAGTCTGAAGCGAAAAGATCCTGCATGAAGGAGAGCTAACATCAGCAGAGATTATAGACTGTGCGATGGACATAGCTACGACATCTTTCCGCTCTTTGGCAGGGGCAGCTGTGCTTCGTCGACAAGGTTGGCTCAAAGCAACTTGGTTCCGGCCAGAGGTTCAGAATAAGATCCTGGACCTCCCATTTGACGGGGAAGCTTTGTTTGGGAAGCACATAGATGATGCTCTCCAAGACATTAAAAAAGACACTGAGACGGATAGGTCATTGGGGACCCTTCAGTATCGGAATGTCCCTTTTCGGGGAGCAAGAGGCAGGGGTTCTCCCTCATATAGAGGATCCTATCAGCAACAGCGATATTCCTCGTATGCTCCCGCATCCCAATCTTACCGGCCTTCTTACAACCAGAAACAACAAGGCCAGACGTCATCTTTCTCCAGATCCAATTATAGGGGAAGACAGAATCGTCAGGGACGAGGCGCCTCTAAGAGGCAGTAGCGGCGACCTGGCTCTTTGCGCTGTGCCCTCCTCCTCCTCGAAGACATCTGTAGGAGGCAGGGTTTCTCTTTACCTTCAAAACTGGCAACGGATTACATCAGACCGTTGGGTCCTAAACATCATTCAGAGTGGCCACACCCTGGAGTTCATTCATCTACCACCATCCAGAGCTCCTCCCGCCTCCTCCATGAAACATCTGCGTCTTCTCCGGCTCGAAGTTCATCAACTGCTGATCAAAGGGGCAGTAGAGCCAGTTCCTTTCTCTCAGAGGAGCAAGGGTTTCTATTCCAGGTTTTTCCTGGTAAGGAAGACATTGGAAAAATGGCGGCCGATTCTCGACCTCAGGGAGCTCAACACTTATCTCACAAAACAATCCTTTCGGATGGTATCTCTCCAGGACATTCTGCGTCTTCTCAACACTGGGGATTTTATGGCCACTCTCGATCTCGAGGATGCGTATTTCCATATACCCATCCATCGGGCCCACAGAAGGTTTCTTCGGTTTACAGTCGCCAAGAGCCATTTTCAATTCAAGGTGCTTCCATTTGGCCTTCGCTCAGCTCCGAGAGTCTTCTCCAAGGTGCTTGCACCGGTAGCGGCATTTCTCAGGAAACATCATTTCCAAGTCTTTCCCTACCTGGACGACTGGTTGCTAAAGGCCCCTTCCAGGGGCAGCAGCAGAGGCGGTCGCCTCTTGCACCTGCCTCTTCTCCAATCTGGGCTTGACTCTAAACACCACCAAATCTTATCTTCGCCCTTCCAGGAAGGTTCAGTTTCTGGGAGCGATTTTAAACACATCTCTCAGCAAGGTTTTTCCCTCTCTAGAGCGACAAAGAAATCTAATCTCAATGGGCCACCTAGTGCGAAGAAAAAAGTATCTTTCTGTTCGCCTCTACAAGTCCCTGCTGGGTATGATGTCCTCCTGCATTCCATTGATACCTCACTGCAGATTCGGAATGCGTCCCCTGCAGGAGCTTCTGGATTTACAGTGGAAACAAGTGAGCGGATCCTTCAACGACAAGATTCGGATCACTCAGGACATGCGCCAGGCCATTCGATGGTGGACAAAACAAGAGCATTTGTCCCAAGGTCTATCCTTCGTAACCGCTCCAACACCTCAAGTGGTAACTACGGATGCGTCACTGGAGGGCTGGGGCGCAGTTTTGCAGGATCTGCAGGTCAGTGGTCACTGGCTTCCAGAACATCGCCTCCTTCACATCAACCTCTTAGAGTTGACAGCGATTCGTCTAGCTCTTCAAGCTTTTCTTCCAAGGTTGCAGGGTCTGTCGGTACTTGTCCGGACGGACAACACCACAGCCATGCACTACATCAACAAGGAGGGCGGCACCAGGTCTCTGCCATTGTCACAAGAAGCCCAAATAATCTGGGAGTGGGCGATCTGTCAGGGAATTTCTCTGAAAGCAGAACATTTGCCAGGAGTACTGAACGACAAGGCGGACAGACTCAGCAGGCTGAAGTCTGTCACACACGAGTGGGAACTGGATCAGACAACGCTGGAGAGGGTTTTTCGCCAGTGGGGCAGACCTTCCATAGACCTGTTTGCCACACCAGAAAACAGGAAATGCCAGTGCTACGCCAGCAAGCTGCACCATCGAGGGTCACTGGGGAATGCGCTTTCGATAGCCTGGTCAGGCGCATTTGTCTACGCCTTTCCCCCATTCCGCTAATTCCCAGAGTACTCAAGAAGATGAAAGTGGAAGGATGCAAGATGATCCTAATAGCTCCTGCCTGGCCGCGGCAGTTTTGGTTCACCGAACTTCACCTTCTCTCCTTGGACCATCCTCTTCCACTGCGACCAATTCCTCACCTTCTTACAATGTCTCAGGGTCAGATACTACACCCAGATCCTCGCTCGTTACAGCTCACAGCATGGCTCCTGAAGAGCGGGAATTTCTTCACTTAAATCTTCCAGAGGAGGTTAAAGATGTTCTTTCACAGGCAAGAGCTCCTTCCACGAACAGGACCTACCGCTTAAAATGGAAGCGTTTTAGCATATGGTGTCTAAGCAATAATTTGGATCCTTTCTTATCACAACCACACCAGGTCCTTCCGTATTTCCTGGCCTTGGCTAGGGCAGGTTTGGCTCATTCCTCCATTAAGGTGCACTTAGCAGCAATTTCTCGTTTTCGACGCACGTCCTCTGGGCCATCTCTTTGGTCAAGCAGAATTGTCAAACAGTTTCTTAAGGGCCTCTTCAGGGTGTTTCCGCCAGTGAAGCCTCCACCGCCTTCGTGGCAACTAAATTTGGTTCTTTCTCAACTTATGAGGCATCCATTCGAACCGATTCATCGGTCAGATCTCAAGTTTCTCTCCTGGAAGGTCGCTCTGTTGTTGGCCCTCACTTCAGCCAGGAGGATAGAAGAATTACAAGCTCTTACAATTCAGGAACCCTTCCTTCAGTTCAAGGGAAATACGGTCATCTTGAGAACTAATCCAAAATGTATTCCTAAAGTACCTTCTTCTTTTCATCTCAACGAACCAGTGATCCTTAAAGCTTTTTTTCCTCAGCCTACTTCACCGGCCGAGAGAGCTCTTCACTCTCTGGATCTACAAAGATGTTTAAAATTTTACTTGGATCGAACTAAGTCCTTCCGCAAATCTTCACAGCTTTTTGTATCATATAGCGCTCCCCGCAAGGGATTTCCCATTTCCAAACAGGGGATATCTCGCTGGGTTGTGAGCGCTATTCGATACTGTCACACAGCAGCGGGCAAACCCCTGGAGGGTGTTGTCCGAGCACATTCGACAAGATCTATGCCATCTTCAGTGGCCTTGTTTGCTGGGGTCCAGATCAAGGACATTTGTAGGGCTGCAACTTGGAGCAGCACTCACACCTTTACAAAGCATTACTGCCTGGAGTCATCACTTCAAGACGACGCGGCGGTTGGACAGGCAGTCCTGAGGAACCTCTTCCAATGAGTGGTGAGCTTTCCCTTGCTTCCCTCCTTCCTTCTTTTATCTGCTTTATACACATTTTCTCTTGTTTATAAATGCACTAACTTATCCATGCCTTTGGCTGGTTTTAAAAGATGTATTTAGAGAATGTTTTTTCAGACAGGTAATGTCTTATGGAAAATGTGTATCCTTACTGCTAGCTACTCTGATTCCAAGCATGGGAATCTATGAAGCTCCAATACTGGAGTAAGAAAACAAGTTACTTACCTGTAACTTTGGTTCTCCAGTATTGGAAGCTTTCATAGATTCCCATGCGACCCACCCTCCTCCTGGGAAAGCTCAGCCTCTCTCTGTGTATGTTTTCACAACGTATACGAAAATCTGAGGAGCTGAGGTTCTTTCACCAGGGTTCTAAGGGGTGAGGCGGCTCTGATTGGCTAATGAGTCTTTTGGTCTCTTTTACAAAAAGACATGGTCTGACTACAAAATGGGATTAGGCCTAGGCCTGTTTCTCTTTTGTAATGGTTATTTACTACTGTTATGTATATATATATATATTTACCGAGGCTCCCATCTCGACGACGGGGAATGATTCCAAGCATGGGAATCTATGAAAGCTTCCAATACTGGAGAACCAAAGTTACAGATAAGTAACTTGTTTTCTTAGTCGACCCCTCTGGGATTTCAAGGGATATGTTAACTGGTTGGGCAGTCCGAGGAGAATGTACGCTGGGAAGCGTGGAAGCTGAGTATCAAGATGAGAGTCTATGTCGTCAAGGATTGGTGTCCAGTATGGTTGAATGCGGGCACAGCTCCACAACAGGTGCTCCAGGGTTCCCACCTCCCCACAGCCCCTCCATCACAGTGCGCTAAAGTGGGGATCGAATTGGTGCAGGCGTTCTGGTGTGTAGTACCAATAAGTGGCGACCTTGGTCAGCGTTTCGGTAAGACCCGTGTGATAGGCTGAATGTCGGGCCCTGTAGAATATGCCTTCCCACTCCTTGTGAGACAAAGTCCTACCCAGCTCCCGCTCCCATCGTACCCGGCCAGCATTATATGTATGGGTGGTGGTTGCTAGTAAGTGTTGATAGAGGTCAGAGATAAGTTTTTTATCGGAGGTTCGGGTGATCAGCCACTTCTCATACGGGGTTAAGAAGCGCTGAGCGCCAGGTTTGACCTGTGGTTGGAGTGCCCAGTGTCTGAGCTGTAGATATGGTAGGCGCTCCGTCTCCGGGACACCATAGTGCGCTCTAAGCTGTGGGAATGGAATGATACCCTCTAGATCAAACAGATGGCCCAGAGATCGGCATGGGGTGGAGCGCCAGTTCGCGAACGCTTTAGGGTCTACCCCCGGGTGAAAATCAGGGTTGTTAAACAGTGGAGTCAGGGGGGAGGGGAATGATGTCAGCTTGTGTGTGGTAGCGGTGCGGTCCCATGCTTCCATAACCGTGCTCGTGATGTACGAAGCATAGAGATTAGGTGGTCTGTGCTTCTTCCGAGAGGAATGGGACACCCTGCAGGGGCATGGCTGCAACCGCCTGGTCCTGGAACAGCCAGTGTTTCCCGGATTCCAGGCGGTTCCACTCCACCAGGTAGCGAAGCTGTACCGCATAAAAATAACGCTGTAGATCGGGAATTCCAACCCCTCCACGTTCGGGGGCAGAACTGCGATCGCGTGCTTGAACCGTGGTTTACGACCCTGCCAAATGAATTGTGCCAGGTCGGACTGGGTCTGAAGGATCCAGCCAGCGGGACGGCGTAAGGGAAGGGTCTGAAATAAGTAAAGGATCTGGGGAAGAATTGTCATCTTGATAGCTGCTATTCTACCGAGCCAGGAGAGGGGGTAGTGTTTCCATTTGCCCAGTTCCCTTCGAATGTGGTTGCGGAGCCTATCATAGTTAGCAGTTACAGTGGCTGGAATGGTGGAGCCTAACTGCACCCCTAGGTAGGGGACCGCGGTGGTGGACCATTGGATAGGATGCTCTTCCTGTATGCAAGCCAGCGTATTTGCCGTTAGCGAGATATTAAGGGCAGTGGATTTGTCCATATTGATTTTAAACCCAGAGACCTGCGCAAAGCTGTGCAGTTCAATAAATAGTGCCCGCAGTGACGGAATAGGGTCAGTGAGAGAAAGCAGAATGTCATCCGCGTAGAGGCTTATCGTATGGATATCTCCGCCAAATTTAATCCCATTGATGAGGGGATGACGTCGGACTCTTAGCGAAGGGGCTCCATGTATAGCGCAAAGAGGAGGGGGGAGAGGGGGCAACCCTGTCGTGTGCCCCTGCCTATGGGGAAGCGGGAGGATGTATGCCCATTAACTCGAACTGTGGCCTTCGGTGAGCGGTAGCAATTCAGGATGCGTGTGCGCATCTTGTCTCCGAGGCCAAATCTCTGTAGTACTTGTTCTAAGTAGGGCCAGTGGACCCTGTCAAAGGCCTTCTCCGCGTCGATTGCGAGTAGCATGTATTCCCCCTGTGTGCGAGATGCCTTTTCAATGAGGTGCAATATTCTCTTTGTATTGTCACTCGTTTGCCTCTGGGATATAAAACCCGCTTGATCCGGGTCCACCAGTTGGGGCATGTGGGTGGCCAGACGCGTCGCGAGGATGCTTGTATATAATTTGATATCTATGTTTAAGAGAGAGATCGGCCTGTATGCGCTGCAGAGAGTTGCGTCCTTTCCGGGCTTCGGGATGACGACGATCGAAGCCTCCAGCATTTCCTCCGGAATGGCGCCTGTATGTGCGAACGCGTTAAAGAGATCCCGCAATAAAGGGGCCACCTGATTACAGAAGGTTTTATAGAAGGCTGCGGAGTACCCATCCGGGCCAGGTGATTTGCCGAGTCTGAGGCGAGCGATCGCCGCAATGATTTCTTCCGTCCCTATGTCTCTGTCTAGGTGGGCGGCCTGTTCTTGGTCAAGAGTGGGAACGTGCGCCGCCTCCAGGTAATCAAGGCTGCGAAGTATGTCGAGGGAGTCACCCGAGTAAAGCTCAGCATAGAAGGCTCTAAAGGCCTCAGCAATGGCTACATCGTCCGATGTGAGGTCCCCTCCAGCAGGGCGGATGGTTTGCACCCCCCGTCGCTGTCTTGCTTCCCGCAATTTATGGGCCAGAAGCCGGCCTCCCCTATCCCCTCCGGTGTAGTAGGAGTGTCGCAGGCGAAGGGCCGCATATTCGGCCCTGTCCTGGTCTAGTGCCGCGAGTTGCTTTCGTTGCGTGCAAAGTTGGCGCCAGGCCCTGGCTGCCCCAGTGCGTTGGTGCATCTGCTCCAGTTCAGCGACCCTCTGAGTAAGTTCAGCTCTTTTTTGACTGCGCTCTTTGTTAATAGCTGTGGAGATAGCTATGAATTCTCCCCGTAAGACAGCTTTGAGAGCGGTCCATTGTGTCGCAAGTGAGGTATCTGAGTTAGCATTAAGGGCTAGGTAATTCGAGATGGAGGATTTAATCTGGGTAGTTATGGAGGCCTGGTGTAATAGGGAGTCTCGCAGGCGCCAGTGTCGCTGAGGTAGCTGCATGTGTGGTAGTGAGAAGGAAGCCATGACCGGAGAATGGTCCGACAGGGACGCAGTGAGAATATCGGCGTCCGCGGCTAGCGCTTGTAATGGAGTGGAGCATAGGAAATAGTCGAGTCTAGCATAGGTCTTGTGGGCTCCTGAGTAATAAGTATATGCCCGACTATGAGGGTGGAGATAACGCCACAGGTCGACTAGCCCAAGTTCCTGGATGCGGGTCAACCCCGACCGGGAGAGAGCCCCAGCTTGGCTAGTGCGCTGACAGGAGCGGTCGGTGATGTTGTCGAAGACAAGGTTCAAGTCACCCCCAAGGAGCAGGCGCCGTTCCGAGTTGGCTGTGGCCTCAGTGAGTGCGTCGTGTAAGAATTTGTCCTGGCCTTCATTAGGAGCGTACACTGAACCTATTATAAGGGATACCCCAGCCACCAGAAACCGGTATGTGAGTAGGCGGCCCCTGATCTCGGCCTCCCTCTGTAGCGCCTTGCCCTGGAAAGAGCGGGAAATAAGTATAGCCACCCCTGCCGACTTAGTGGAATTGGAGGAGAAGAACTGTATGGGGAAAGCTCGGGACTTCATCCTGTGATGATCTTTGCGCAGCAGGTGTGTCTCCTGTAGGAGACAAATATCGGCGGTGGAGTGCTCCAAATAGTTGAGGACCGCCCTACGTTTGATGGGGTTGTTGAGTCCCCGGACATTAAGGGTCAGAACCCTAAGCAGCCTACGTGACATCTAGCGTGTGGAGTATGTGTGGGCTATGGCAGGGCACCCCAGGAGCAAGCCCATGGAGCGGTACCAGTGAGCAAGAACTGTGTAGAGTTGTTTCCCAAGCCGTGCCAGTAGTAGGGAGAAGACTGTGGACAGGAGGGACCCACCTAAAAAAATTACAAAAAGGAAAAATGAATAGAAAAGAGGGAAAAACCAAAACCCCCAGGGAGAGGGTTCCCATGACTTGTCCCCAACGGGGAACAATTCGAACAAAGTTAAGTGGTCCAAATAGTCCGTCGTCCCAGGACGACTGATCAGTCAACCAGATGGGGGTCATCGTGTGGTCGGGTAGAGGGATCGGCCCACCCGCCGCTCCCCCGCAGCCAGCAAGGATGCAGGTGAAAGGTCCGGTATTTCCGGGAAGGTCATTTGGTGGCTGTGTCCCCTCCGGCCAGGGCCTCAGTGGCCGCATCAAGAGCCGCCTGCTGACCCCTGGCTATCTCAGCCCTGGGCGGCCGCCTGGGACGCCGTCTCCCTCCCCGCCGTTGCCACCCTGACGGGGAGATCTCGGGCCCCAAGGCGGTGCTGCGATCGTCATCTTCTCTGTTCGGCTCTGTCAGGCCCAGCGTGCGATATGCCTCAGTGAGAGAGCGAAGCTGGTGGAGCTTCCCGTTATGGCGAAAAATGAGGCGGAAGGGGTGCCCCCAGGAGTACGATGTTCCCTGTTGACGGAGATGCTCAGTAACCGGACGGAACTGACGGCGCTGCTGCAAAGTGATCAGGGCAAGGTCTTGGTAGAGCACCGGAGACTGGCCTTGAAATGATATGGGATGGAGTGATTGTGCCTTGGCCAGTATAGCCTCCTTAGTCTTGAAGTCCTGAACACAAACCAGGATGTCCGCCGGCGGGGCGGCCCCACTCTATGTGCCCTGTCCAAAACCACATCAGACTCCTGCGCTTCCCCCAAGATGTAGCGGAAGAGTCCCTGAGTGAAAGCAAAGAGGTCGTGGGTGTCCTCTGAAAGCTTGACCCCCCGGATCCTGATGTTGTGCCTTCGGGACCGGTTTTCCAGGTCCTCCATCTGGGTCTGCAGGTCGACGTTTTGGTCCTGAAGTCGGATAACCTCTTGCTGGAGTGTGGTCAGGTCCGATACTGTGGCATCGCTCTTCTCCTCGAGAGAGGCAACCCGTTCCCCAACGCTATCCACGTCCCGGCGTACCTCCCGAAGTTCTGTGGCGAATTCAGCCTTCACCGATTGAATGTCCTCTCTGAGAGTGAGGAATAGCGACTCAAGGAAGGCTTTTGTGATGGGTTCCTCGCCAGTAGCTGCAGGGCATCTCCCAGCCTCCGCCCCGGGGGTCGCGGACGCCATGTCGGGTATGGATTGCGAGCGGCCAAAAATGTCTTTGAGGGGTTTCACTTTGTTGTTCCTGGTCTTGGACATTCTGTCACTCCCGAGCCAGCAGTTGCCCGTCCGGGCACGGGCCCAGGAGGGTTCTCCTGCGGGCGGCTGTCCCCCCCGAGCAGGCGGGGGTTCCTCGCTGTTTCCTCCGAAGTGAGAGCAGCCCCTCAGCGCCGGCCGCGCAGCGGTGTCCCCCGTCAAATCACGTCCGCGCTGATCGCCCTCTCACGTGGTCGTGCTAGTGCTGTATCCCAATGGTGGGGGTTAATGTAGTGGGAGTTGCCGGTATATCCGTGTCTCCTGACCTAGGCTAGGAAGGCCGCGGGCCCAACGATGTGTGCCGGTCTTCAGACAGGGCAGGCGCCAGGCGTGAGTATTGGCACAGTCAAGGTGAACAGTAATGCTGGTGGAGAGGCCTCCCTCCACTGACACGGGGCCGTCCCTCCACCGCGCCTTTCAGGCCCGGCTCCGCAGCGGCGGCCGAGGGTCACCTCAACCCTGCTTCTGTCCCCGCCTCTCGCGAAGCCCTCTCCTTACCGCTAGTGCAGGCCGCGCAGCTCAGCGACCTCGGCGACCCCCCCCCCCGGGCAATGCGCGGCCTCGTCTCCGTCGCTTCTCTACCGGTGGGCCAGCAGCTCTCCCAAAGGGCAGACGGCCTTGTCCGTGCACCGGCGGGGGTCTCCGCAGATCTCGGTCTAGAGACGACCAGGGCAGCGGTGGGGCCGATCCCCGAGCCCGCGGCGCTGCGTCGTCTCCGCCCAGGCACCCCTCGTCCCCCGCGGGCCCGAATCCACCCCAGGCCGGGGATCACCGCGGCCCAGAGCCTCTGTTAGGCCCGGGTCCCTCCTTTCTTACTGCTGGTAGCCGTTGGAATTTGCCTTGCGGGCCTCTCCCCTGCCGCTGCGGGCGCCTGAGGGTATCACCAGAGCAGGGGGGGGCCCTCCAAGCCCGGCCGGGCAGCGGGCGACCCCCTCCGGTAGCGCCGACTGCGGCCCCTTCGGGTAGGCGGACCGGCCGTCCGCTACTCCGCTGTGGCTATTTCACAGCCTGGCGGGCGGAGATGGGGCGCCGGGAGAAGCGAAGCTTGCCTCTGTGGTCCGGACCTGGGCCACCGCGTTGTCGAGGCCGCCCTGACGTAGGGCGGCTGGGTCCGTCTCCTCCGCGCCGCCGATCTCGGCCCCACGGCCAGCGCCGCAGTGCAGGCCCCGGGCCCGGAGGGTGCGGTGGTGCCACCGGATCGGCTCACGCTGCTGGGGCCCCCGGGGGGCCGTGCTGTGCTGGTACGGTCGGACGGCGAGCAGGAGCCGAAATTCGAGCGTCCTATCCCTCCGCCATCTTGGCCACGCCCCCTCTTATATGACTTTAAGGAACCCTTTAAGAAGTCTGTGAGAACAATTTCTATTGTTGGTCATGTTTGGGAAGAGGGGCTCAAAGTTATGAAGACCCCAGCTACAGTGGTCCCGGTGCTTCCTCGTTTCGAGAAAAAATATAAAGCCCCGGAGGCTAGCCCGGCTGGCCTGGTGAGTCAGCCGAAACCGGACTCAGTTATATCTCAGGCAGCGCAGAGGAAGTAAAAAAATCCAGCGGCTCCTCTAACAACGCCTCCAGATAAAGTAGGTAGACGCCTGGACAATGCTGGGAAAAGGTTTTCATCAATGTCAAGCCTGCTCGTCAAAGCGGCTAACGCTTTAGCCATCTTGATGCGCTACGACCGCCAAATGTGGTGCGACCTCTCTCCCTACCTAGACCAGTTGCCTGAAGACAGCAGGGCCGAGGCGAAAAAGATTCTCCAGGAAGGAGAGAGGGCCTCCTCGGAGGTGATTGATTGCGCAATGGACATTGCAACAACTGCGTTCCGTTCCCTGGCTGGAGCGGCAGTCCTTCGTCGCCAAGGATGGCTTCGAGCAACCTCGTTTAGACCAGAGGTTCAGAACAAGATTTTAGACCTTCCTTTTGATGGAGAGGCGCTCTTTGGTAAGCACATAGACGATGCGCTCCAGGATATTAAGAAAGATACGGACACAGCGAGATCATTAGGGATGCTACAATTCCGCAAGGTCCCTTTTCGTGGTGCAAGGAGCAGAGGTCTTCCCTCATACAGAGGAGGTTACCAGCAATATCGGTACTCCTTGTATACTCCTGCCTCGCAGTCTTACCGCCCGCAGTATAACCAGCGGCAGGGTCAGTCCTCATCATATTCAAGATCGTCAAACAGAGGAAGAGCAAGACGCCAGGGGAAGGAGTCCTCTAGGCGTCAAAGCGGCTGGCTGGCTCTGTCTGCTGTTCCTCCCCCTCATTTAACACCTGTGGGGGGCAGGATCTCACATTACTTCCAGGATTGGCAACGAATAACATCGGATCGTTGGGTTCTCAATATAATCCAATTTGGCCACACGTTGGAGTTTGTTCATCCTCTTCCAACCAAGCCCCCTCGCGCCAATGTAACAAAACATCTTCGTCTCCTGCGGTTAGAGGTCCAACAGATGCTGCAGAAAGGGGCGATAGAGCCGGTCCCTAGCTCACAAAGAGGAGAGGGATTCTACTCCTGGTTCTTTCTAGTTCAAAAGACTGTAGAAAAGATTCTAGATCTGAGGGAGCTCAACACCTATCTCATCAAACAGTCATTTCGAATGGTCTCCTTGCAGGACATACTACGACTTTTATATTCAGGAGATTTCATGGCCACTTTGGACCTAGAGGACGCATATTTTCATGTTCCCATCCATCCATCCCACAGGAAGTTCCTTCGCTTTACAGTAGCCAAGAGCCACTTTCAATTCATGGTTCTCCCCTTCGGCCTCAGATCGGCACCAAGGATCTTTACGAAGATACTGGCTCCGGTAGCGGCTTTTCTAAGAAAACAGCAGCACCAGGTTTTCCCTTACCTGGACGACTGGTTGCTAAAGGCTCATACCAAGATTGCAGCCGAGAGGTCAGTGGCAGCTTGTACAAAGATGTTCAAGAGTCTGGGTCTTACCCTCAACAAACAAAAAAAAATCAAATTTGTGCCCTTCCAAGAACGCCAAATTCCTGGGAGCCATATTGGACACATCCCTGAACAAGGCTTTTCCGTCAGTGGAAAGACAAGCCAAACTGATGTCGATGGCCCATCTACTTCAAAAAAGAAGGTCACTTTCAGTTCGCCTCTACAAGTCCCTTCTGGGATCCATTTTATCCTGCATTCCTCTAATTCCTCACTGCAGGTTACGAATGCGTCCTCTTCAGGAACAACTGGACTTACAGTGGCGCCAAGTAGAAGGGTCTTTCGAAGACATGATCACGATCACTGTGCCAATGAAAGAAGCCGCTTCTTGGTGGACTCGCGAGGAGAACATTTCCCAAGGTATCTCCTTCATGGTCACCCCAGCTCCTCAAATTATTACAACAGATGCATCTCTGGAGGGCTGGGGAGCGGTCTTGCAGGACCTCCAGATAAGTGGTCGATGGCTGCACCACCATCGTCTGTTGCACATCAATCTGCTGGAACTCAGAGCAATTCGCCTGGCCCTACAGGCTTTCCTCCCGAGGATAAAGGATTCGTCGGTTCTAATAAGAACAGACAATACTACGGCCATGCATTATATCAACAAGCAGGGCGGCACAAGGTCTCGTCTGCTGTCGGCGGAAGCTCAAGCTGTCTGGGAATGGGCGATCCTGCATGGAGTCTCACTAAAGGCGTAGCATCACCCAGGGAATCTCAACAAGACAGCGTACACACTAAGCAGACTAAAGTCAGTCAGCCACGAATGGGAACTGGACCAGAGGACTCTGGAGGAGATTTTTCGACTATGGGGCAGACCGGCCATAGATCTCTTTGCTACACCGGAGAACAAGAAATGCCACTTCTACGCAAGCTGGCATCACCATCAGGGATCCTCGGGGAATGCGTTTTCGATGGCATGGTCAGGCGCCTTTGTTTATGCTTTTCCCCCCATTCCTCTGATCCCAAGACTGCTCAGAAAGCTAAAGACGGAACCCTGCAAAATGATCCTAATAGCACCGTCTTGGCCTCGTCAGTACTGGTTCACGGAGCTTCTTCTCCTATCCTTGGAGCATACGGTTCCTTTGAAACCGATTCCATCACTGCTGACAATGTCCCAGGGCCAAGTATTGCATCCGGATCCCCGATCCCTACAATTATCAGCGTGGCTCCTGAGCACAGAGAGTTTCTCGACTTAAAGCTCTCTGCAGAATGTAGAGACATCCTTTCTCAGGCTTGGGCTCAAAGTACAAACAAAACCTACCGGATGAAGTGGAAGAGGTTTTGTCACTGGTGCCGAGAATCGGGAGTTCACCCTTTCTCTTCCTCGGCGCATGACATCCTTCCTTACATTCTTTCCTTGGCAAAGGCAGGCCTGGCTCATTCATCTATTAAAGTTCATCTCGCGGCCATATCTCGCTTCAGAAGGACATCCTCAGGCCCTTCGCTCTGGTCAGCAAGGATAATTAAACAGTTTATTAAAGGTCTTTTTCGAACCTTCCCTCCAGTGAAGCCTCCTCCACCACTGTGGCACCTTAATCTGGTCTTGACCCAGCTCATGAAGCATCCTTTCGAACATATACATAAAGCAAACTTGAAATTTCTCTCTTGGAATGTGGCCCTTCTTCTAGCCTTGACATCAGCTAGAAGGGTCAGCGAATTGCAGGCACTCACCATTCAAGAGCCTTTTCTTCAATTTAAGAATGAAACGGTAGTACTCCGTACCAACCCAAAGTTCATGCCGAAGGTACCTTCGGACTTTCACTTAAATGAACCTGTGATACTTCAAACTTTTTAGCCTCAACCTATGACTCCGGCTGAGAGGTCAGTTCACTCACTGGACATTCAGCGTTGCCTGAAGTTCTATCTTCAGAGGACTAAGGATTTTAGAAAGTCACCTCCGCTCTTCGTAGCTTATAGCGCCCCTCGTAAAGGATTTCCCCTTTCCAAACAGGGGATTGCACGTTGGATTTCCAGCTCTATCCAATATTGTCATCAAGCAGCTGGGAAGCCCCTGGAAGGGAAAGTCTGTGCTCACTCCACGAGGGCGATCTCTTCTTCTACGGCCCTCTTGGCTGGGGTACCTATCCGGGACATCTGCAGAGCAGCGACCTGGAAGAGTACCCATACCTTCACAAGACATTACTGCTTGGATTCTTCGACGCGCAGCGACACTGCAGTGGGCCAAGCAGTCCTGAGGAACCTCTTTCAATAAGTGGTGCGCTTTCCCTCTCATCCCTCCTTCCTTTTCCTTCATAACTTCTTCGCACATTCTTTGATACAATTGATTGTTTTTAGTTATTACTGTATGCTTATATGGGTATTTGATTTGCATTTGAATTCTGGTGATATTTTTATTTCACTGCCTTTTAAAAAAAGAATGATGTCTAAACTGTGAAATATGCTATTTCTTTTCCTTTCTTTATTCCTATTAATGCATTTTTGATCTCTGTTTCATGTACTACAGACAAAGAAATGTGCTCATGACTGCTAGCTACTCTGATTCAAGCATGGGAATCTATGAAAGTTAAAATACTGGAGTAAGAAAACAAGTTACTTACCTGTAACTTTAGTTCTCCAGTATTGGAAACTTTCATAGATTCACATGCGACCCACCCTCCTCCCCTGCGAAAGCTCAACCTTCTGCATCTTTATATTTATCCTGTGGCACTACGGCTACGAAAATCTGATGGTCTGAGGTTCTCTCAGGAGGGTTCTAGAGGGTGAGGCTGATCTGATTGGCTGTTGATTTTGTTTGGTCTCTTTTACAATAAGAGATGGATATGTTACAAAACTAGAATGGGCCTAGGCCTAGTTTCTGATTTGTAATGATTCTTATTGCTATTTTTAGGTCTCGCCTACGCAGCGCGCATGCGCTGCATAGGAAAAAGACCTTTGTAATCGGTTCGCTTTTGAGGCGAAAAATGTGCACGCGTTGCATTGCTTTGAATGGCAACGCGTGCACATTTGCTGATTCCCTTGCGGGAGTGAGTAGGAACCATCTGTTAATAATTACAAACAGATGTTTCCTGCTCGCTCCCGCAAGGGTAACAGAGCCAGGCTTCCTCCTCTCTCCCTCCCCGCTCCCTCCTCCTCAAACTTCCTCAAACTGTGCGGATTTACGTGAACTGGAAACAAGTCTTCTAGCAGCTGTTAAACACGCTCGGTTTTTAGTCCTGGTATTCTTTAACCCCACAATCAGTATTATGAGGCATTAAAGCTTTTTTAAGAAGTACAATAAGCAAATAAAGGTTTTACAAGTGTGGCCTTTTCCAGTTTGGGTGTGCGGGTAATCAAAGTGAAACACTGACATCTGTCTTGCACTGCACAAGGATGCGAGAAATGCCAGGGGAGAAAAGACCAGGATCCGAGAGGAAATTGCGAAAGTTTTTTTCCTCAACACTTATGTAGTTAAAAAAACATGAGTGAAATGTTGTTACGTTTCCTGTGGCACTGGGGTGCGCATTAGTGAACAGCACAGAATGTACCACATTAAACATGTGCAACTGCTACTCGCAAAGTACTTGGAGTGAAATATTGTCGTTAGCCGAGAATATTCAGAAAGAGCCGAAGCATGCTCAGGACTGAATTGAGAATGTTTTCACACAAACATTGACAATGCCAGTCGCTTTGGCTTTTGAACAGTGAAAAGGTCTTCTCAACAGTAAGGCACAGAGAACAGTATTACGTGGTCACCAGCTGAGCAAGCTTTCCTGCACGCACACAATATTTATCACGTGGTCACCAGCAGTGCAAGCTTCCCTGCACACAGATTAAGTGTCACGTGGTCACCAGCAGTGCAAGCTTCCCTGCACGCACAGCATATGTATCACGTGGTCACCAGCAGTGCAAGCTTCCCTGCACACAGCATAAGTATCACATGGTCACCAGCAGTGCAAGCTTCCCTGCACGCACAGAATATGTATCACGTGGTCACCAGCAGTGCAAGCTTCCCTGCACTCACAGAATATGTATCACGTGGTCACTAGCAGTGCAAGCTTCCCTGCCCGCACAGAATATGTATCACGTGGTCACCAGCAGCGCAAGCTTCCCTGCACACAGATTAAGTATCACATGGTCACCAGCTGTGCAAGCTTCCCTGCACACACAGAATATGTATCAAGTGGGCAGATCCTATCAATTTTCCCGCTGTGACAGCAGCCGGCTGGAAGCTAATTAAGGGGATTCTGGGGGGGCTCGCAAGGGGGCAGAGGAGGTGTAACTACTGCCAGCAATCGGCAGCAGGGGAAAAGGGGTGGATTAAGGGGGAAGCCAGGTGCCACGGAGGCAGCATAATGCGCGCAGTGTGCCTGGCGATAAACCGCAACCTGTTCTGTGGAGACATTAGGAAGTTGCGCTGGTTTCTGCTAATCCATCACCTGTCAGGGGGCTCCAGCACCAGCTCTCCAGAATGTGGCATTGTGCATTGTCTTCCGCGGTGGCCATTTTGGAGCCTGTCCTGTTTAACAGCCTTGATCGTAATAATTCCAGCTGGGTGGGTGAACTGAAGTCCAGCATTCTTTCAAAGTGCTGTCATTTTGTAGGAAAGGCTGGTGGTACACGCTCTCCCGTCCTCTGCCTACCGACGTGCTTTATCTGGGGCATTCGCGCAAACATCAATCGAAATGTAAGAAGTGGCAGAGGTGAGCAACGCGCTTTACCACACAGCATGACCTCACTCCTTTATTATTATTTTTTTATTTGGGAATGGTGCCGCTTTCACCTTGTGCACCTTTGTTTGTGAAGGGCGCTGCTTTTACTTTTAAGTGCGCCTTAATTGTTTGTGAACGGGGCTGCCTTCACTTTGTGAGCGCTGCCGCTTTCACTTTAAGAGCACCTTTACTTGTTATCGTGTTATCAATGTGCTGCATGGCCAAATACTTACAAGGTCCCAAAGGCGAGACCTATTGGCTATGCCAATGCTTGTTTATATATACCGGGGACTCCCATCTCGACGACGGGGAATGATTCAAGCATGGGAATCTATGAAAGTTTCCAATACTGGAGAACTAAAGTTACAGGTAAGTAACTTGCTTTCTTACAGTCTATACACACCCTAACAGTCCTTCAAAGTGTTCCACCTTTTTCTGGGACTCCAGTTATTTAAGAGTTTTTTTTGGTCTATGTTATGGTGCGTTTTACTTTTTGGCCTGCACATTTTAGTCAAGATCGAGCTAAAGTGAGCTATCTGTTTGGTTGTCTCATTCCATCTATATTGGCTGGGGCAACTCCTTCATTAACAAATTCTGATGTTTGTTTACAGCCTTATGACACCACTTTCCCAGCATTGTGCAAGGTGTTTGAACACCCTGACTTGGAGTATTCTACCGTAGAATCATTGTGTGATATTTAACAAAGAGGAATGAATGTATTTACTTTCTATGGGTATTGAAAGAAGAAATGAAGGACAAATTAATTTGTTTGCACCATATAACTTAGTTTTCTGATCTTATCGATCTAGTGTTGTTGACTGAACATAGATTATAAGAGAAAGAACAGAAAGAAGGATGTCTGAGGCTCATTTTATGAAGTTTTCTAGAGTTTCTTCATCTGCTCAATCAGGGATATTGTCTCAAGGAGAGCCTCTGCAAGTAGGCACTATTAGGGGTTGTTTGAAAGAAAGTGAGAAATGCTGGCCACTGATTGTGCTGAAAAGATGCTAAACTTGTGATTCAACAAATGCCTCAGAGGATTACTTTCCTGAGAAGAAGATAGGAGTGCATTGGTTTCCTTAGAGTAGATCTTCTATGAATAATATTGATAATTGTTCCCACCTTCAACCGATTTATTACGTGGACCAAAGAAGGGAACGTTTTTAATACCTCTGGATTGCTAAAATGGGTGCTGGTTGAAAGTTTATCATTCCGGACTGGACAACTAACCTTAACATTGCTAAGAGAGTTAAGAAAGGTTCCAAAGTGACTCGAACTGATGGATCACCATTTACTTCAATTTTGATAATCAAGTCCTCTATTTTTTTTTCTTTGCAAGTCTCTTTTAAGGATCATAAAGAAGTGTGCCTCTACCAATTATGCTGTAATTTTTTAAATTCCGTAGTTGTAGAACCATAACCCGGGCATCAGTTGGTCAACACGAGCAATAACTTTGTCATCACAGTTTTGTCATAATTATTGTTATGCTTCTGGATGGTATTGGTCATTGAGTGATGCAATAAATGAAGCTAGATCCAGTTTCATTTTGGCTAACCTTTCTCCACTGCACTTCCATATTTTCACTCCAGTTTTTGCTAAGCCTAAAGTTTGATCACTTGTCCTTCACTGGGAATGTGATTGCACCATACCAATTGAACCTGGGGCTATTTTCCTTTGGGTGTATTTATTCCTTAACTGAGAAAGAGAAGGAAACCCTAAAGGTTAATATTTTAATTGTGCCATCACTTACTTGAGCACCTTTGTTCATTGTACCCAAAAAGGAGCAAGATCTATGACCTTATATTGATTATAGAGGCTTAAATCTTGTCACAATCAAGGAAAGAGGGTTTTGACTCCTTTAAAAGACATTTTTGGCTCAGTCCATGAAGCACAAATATTAACCTAACTTGAATTATGCTGTGCTTATCATTTGTTGCGTATGAGGGCTACAGGGGAAAGACGTTTCTTCACCCCACTTGGGCATTTTGAATTTCATGTAATGCCATTTGAGTGGTGCAGTGCTCCTGCCATCTTTTAGCGCTTTATGGATTCGATGTTGTGCAATGTCTTAAATCAGTTTGTATCAATATATTTGGATGTTAATGTAGTGTTTTCAAAGGATGTTGATGTACATTAAGAACATTTGGGTTTGGTATTATAGAGGATTCACTAACATAATGTGTCTTGTAAACCTGAGGAGTGTGGGTTTGAGAAGGAAGGCATTGAGTACCCTGATTTTAGATTTATGCATCTGGTCTTTTCATGGATCCCAAGATAGTTGCAGCTATCCTGAATTGTCCTTCACTTACTAATGTTAAAGAGATTAAAAGTTGCCTTGGTTTTACAAACTTCCTTCATCAGTTCATCATGAATTTTGCAGAGATGAATGATGACATTATTTATGTTTTGAAAAAGGAAAATATGAAGATAACTTTTTGGTGGGATAACTGAGCTGAAAAATACTTCTCTATACTCAAACAGATTTTACTGAAGCATCAATTTTGAGTCATCCTGGTGCATAAAAGGAGTTTATAGTGGAAACAGTCACCCCTGAAAGAGAAATTGGTGCAGTTATATTACAAGTGTGAGAGATAATGGACATTATATAGCTCATGTTTTGTTAAACTGAACATAACTACTCAATACTTGAAACAGAACTCTAGGTCATGAAGAAAGTGTGTACTGAACTGAGACCTCTTTTGATGGCACTAGAGAACCATTTGAAATCCAAGCTAAGTGTAGAAATTTGCAGCGTTTGACACATTTTCAGTGTAGGAATAAAGGTCTGTCTTTCTTTGCACAGTTTTCTTTTAGTATCACCTGTGTTCATGTTCTTAAGAATATGTTTGTAAATGCTGTGTACCACTGTTACCCTGAGTTATCATTTACTAAAGATCATCCTGTAATTCCTTCAGAGTGTGGTAGGATTAGTTCAGTCTTTATCAGACTAAGTCAAGTTAATTAAAGAACAAATGAATCCAAAAGAAGACTTTAGTTTTTTTTTTTTTAGAGTTTTTTATATAGCACAAACTAGACCCGAAGATATCAGGTATCAGAGCGCTTTACATGAGCACCAGTTTCGTTATAGATGGACACATTCATTTTTGTTAGGCACGGGGAGATTCAGTGATTTGCCCAGAATCACAGGATGTTGAGTGTCGTTGCCGAGACTCAAACCCGGTTTCCCAGCTTCAAGGTCGACCGCTCTAGCCGCAAGGCTACATCCTTTCCCCAGTTAGCTGAAGTTACTTTTATTTAAACAAGCTAATTATGTGCCAGCTTTTCTAAGCCAGCTAAAAGTTTCATGATGTAATTACCCTGCTATTTCTGTTTATAGAGGGGTTAAGACTACTTTCAATATTGTTTATGATTTTTGTGGTGGCCAGCTCTTCATTCTGATGTTCAGCAATATGTTCTTGCTTGCCCCTTTTGTGCCCAGCGTAAATACATGCATTTAAAGCTTTGTAGAAAGCTACAAGCACCAGCAGTGGATCCTGAACCTTGGCATACGATTTCTACAGATTTTTATAATCGATCTTCTATCTTCAAAAGAAGACTGTTTGATAATCGTTACAGACAACATACTTTCCAAGATGGGCCATGTTTCTCCTCTGTATAAGTTACATGCAGTTGAAGCAATGGTCCACTGTATATCAGTGATATGTTTTGTCTTCATGGATTTAATGGATTTACTCCATTATTGGGAGTGGAACAAGCTCTTTCTTCTGGTTGTTATCCCTAATCAAATGGGCAAAGCAAATTGTTCAAAGCTTGGAGTAATATTAGCTACTGTAATGCAACTCCAGACAATTTGGCTTCTTATTTACTAACTATAGAATTTTCCTATAATGATGCAACCCATAATGCCACCAAAGATTCACCTTTCTTTTGTACGCAAGGATTTTATCTAAGAGTTTTTTTTACCTTCTCGTCACATTAAACCATTAGTTCCATTATTTGTTGTTTATTATTTATTTTTTTTCAAACATATGTTTATTAGGTTTTTCCAGGTAAATCACAGAATAGCAATATCATTCCGCTCAGCGCAGTGAGCACCAACATATCGATAAGACTGAAATGGTAAAGCCAGGATGTGCCCAGCCCCGCCTCCAAAAGAACGCTAGTGAAAGATACAGTGGCTGTCAAGGCGGGGGTGCGGGCTGTCCCTTGTGGCAACAGCCTTATACAGTATCGTAATTAGGTGCCTCATCGTATGTCTGCAAGGACATCTAAGCAAATCTTTCCAGCTGAGGGAATCTAATAAGGCGTATTCGAAGAATTTAAGAAACCAACTCCCCGAACCCAAAAACCCCATACCCCCCTTCCCTCCTCCCCACTCCCAAACTATGGTGGCAGCAAAACCATAGATAATATAGCAACTGAGGGTAATAACAATGCATTTAATATTGAAAGAGGTGTAATGCGCGGACTGTATTGGGACAGACAGTTGACGGGAGCCCCCGGGAGAGGAAGGCCACCAATGGTCCCCACCGGAACTTGAAGTTCTTATAATTGTCGTAAAAGATATCAGCCATTCTTTCCATGCTAAGAAGCCGCCATAGCCGTGAATGCCAAAGGGAGATCGCCGGGGCCTCCCTCTGTTTCCAGGCGGCCGCTAAAGTCACCTTAGCCGCTCCTATACATAGCCACATAATGGCTTTGTCCGCACGTGTCTGGTATACTAAAGTAGGATCTCGCAGTCCCAAGAGGACCTCCGCCATAGTGGTTGGGATGGGGTACCCCAGAATATCTTTAATGTGTGCTAGTATTTCTGCCCAAAATGGGCGTATCGTTGGGCAATCCCACCAAATGTGTTGAAAGTCACCCAGGAGGCCGCTGCCTCTCAAGCAGCGGTCAGTAGTGTTGGGAAAGATCTGTTTGAGTCTAGAAGGGTGGAGATACCAATCCATCATGGTCTTTAGGTGGGCTTCTCGGAGGTCTATGGAGTGATTAAACCTAAAAATGTCAGACCACAAGTGAGACCACTCTCTCCCCGACACAGTGCGCTGCAGCATCCCCTCCCACATAGCCATGTAGCGCGGGCGCGGTGAGGTTGAAGTGGTAAGTAAAAAGTTATAGATGAACGATATCACCCCCTTCATTGTGGTGGTCTTTGAGAGGAAGGATTCGAATCCAGTGGGAGGCCGAGTGGCCGCATCTCGGACCTTTGGAGTGAGAGCCCAGTGAAGCAGCTGGGCATGATGGAACCGTTCCGAGTCAGCCAGGTCGTATTCCCTTTTACAGTTGTCAAAAGTTAAGGGATCATAATTTTGAAAGAGGTGTGTCAGGGCAAGACAACCCCCTTCTCGCCAAGCATCAAAGGGCCCCTCCCGCATTCCGGGGGGGAAGGCAGGATTGAAGTGCAACGGTGTAAACGGCGAGGGAAAAGTGGTCCATCTGTCATCTCCCGTTACCGAGTCCCACACTCGAAGGGTGGTTCGTGTGGGGGTGCTACAGTACACGTTCTTGGGTCTGTCTCGTTTGGGGCGCCAAGCAAGATCCCATATCGTCCGTCCTGCGACACTACGGTCCATATGCAACCAATGCTTATCTGATTCCGGTTTGGACCACTCAGTCAACGCTCTCAACTGTGCCGCCTTGTAATATAAGTGAAGGTCGGGGAGCCCCACTCCTCCCTCCGCTCGGGAGCGACGCAACAACGAGAACGACAATCGGGCGCGTCCTTTTTGCCATATGAACTGAAGGATCATAGATTTAATTCTGAGAAAGAAGTCCCTGTCTGGTTCTATCGGTAAGGCTTGGAACAAGTAGAGAAGTTTAGGGAGGAGAGTCATCTTGACCGCATGAATGCGGCCAAGCCAAGAAAGAAAGAGTGGCTTCCATCTCACTAGTTCCTCCTGCATTCGTACGAGACTGGGGGGAAAGTTGGCAGCATATAATCCTTCCACCCTGGGCGTTATCTGTATTCCTAGGTACTGTATGGATGAGGTTGCCCATTTGAAGGGAGTGAGGGGTTGGAGCCGGTGCACCTCCGCCAGCGGGAGTGTAAGGTTAAGGATATATGACTTGCCCATATTTATTTTAAAGCCTGCCACCTCTTCAAAGCGTTCCAATTCCGTCTTTAATTGGGGAAGGGAGTGCTCGGGCTCAGCGAGCGACAAGAGGACGTCGTCCGCAAAGAGAGAGATCTTATGGGAATCCCCACTAAAGGGGATGCCATGTATGTCAGGGTTGGCTCTGATAGCTATTGCTAGGGGTTCGATACTCAGGGCAAAAAGGAGGGGCGAGAGGGGGCATCCCTGTCGTGTGCCTCTAGAATGAGAAAAGGTGGATGACGGGATGCCATTTACCTGCACCCGGGAGCGAGGTTGAACGTAGTTGGCCCGAAGCATAGTGAGAAATTTAGAAGCGAATCCAAAGCTAGTGAGGGTAGTGAATAAAAATGCCCAATCGACCCGGTCGAAAGCCTTTTCGGCATCTAGTCCTACCAATACTGTGGGAATATGTCGTTTGTTAGCTTTTTCTATGAGGTGGACTATGCGGCGAGTGTTATCGTGCGTTTGCCGGCCCTTAATAAACCCTGATTGATCCGGGTGGATAAGATCGGGCATAAGATCATTCAACCGTTTAGCCAAAATAGAGGAATAAAGTTTCGCGTCGAGATTTAGTAGAGCGATGGGGCGGTAAGAGGCGCATAACTGAGGGTCTTTCCCGGGTTTTGGTATAACTGAGATCACCGCCTCGGATAGAGACCCCGTCGTCTCTCCCTCTGTTGCCATCCTATTAAACAGGCGAGTGAGGTGCGGAGTGATATCGGGGGCAAAAGTTTTATAGAAAAGAGCGGTGTAGCCGTCCGGGCCCGGAGCCTTAAGGGGCCTAAGTGCTTGTATAGCCGCGTTTACCTCGTCAGAAGTGATGGGAGCAACAAGAGTTTCATTCCAGTCAGGTGAAACCTGAGGTAGGCGCAGTGTCCGCAGGTACTCACATTGGGCTTCAGGGTCTAGGTGGTCTCCTGAATATAGCGTCTTATAGAAAGAGCCAAAAAGTTCTGACTTTTCCTCATCCTTGTGTGTAGTCTCCCCGCTGGGTCCCAGAATACCTCCTATATATTCCCGTTCTCGTTTCCCCCTAAGCTGCCTAGCTAGGTGCCTACCCACCTTGTTCCCCTGGGAGTAAGAGAGGTGTCGGAGCTTGAGGAGCGTGAATTCTGCCCTGTTATTATAAATGGATCTAAGTTTGCCCCTCAGTGCCGTTAGTTTGCGAAGGTTGTCTCGAGTGGGGTTTGCTTTGTGTGTGCGCTCGACAGAAGCAACCTCAATTTCCAGCGCCTCCCGCTCCACAACTCTCTGTGCGTTCAGTGCTGAGTTGAGAGCGATACATTTCCCTCGGATGACCGCTTTAAACGTATCCCAGTTAGTGTATTCCGAGGTGTCTTCAGGCTTATTAAAATCAAAAAAGTCGGTGATGCTTTCTCTCAACTTAGTGCGGGATTCTTTATCGCGCGTGAGAGATGGTGGAAAAAACCAACGAGTGGTGGAGACACTGCTGCGCCAGGCAACGCAAATGGAAAGGAGACTGTGGTCCGACACTGAAAGGGGGAAGATCTTAGCTGCCTGGAGGGCGCCCAGCAGAGATTGACTGATAAAAATGTAGTCGAGTCGGGAGTATGTGTGGTGGACATGGGAGTAAAAAGTGTAGTCCCGGGATTGAGGGTGAAGTGTTCGCCAAGTGTCTATCAAACCTAGATCGTGAAAGTGTTGTTTAGTGGTGGAGGTGAAGGAGCCCAGGTCTGAGCGGTGTGCGTGAGTACTGTCAAGATCTCCCTGCCATGTCAGATTAAAATCGCCCAAGATAATCAATGGCCCTTATCCGAAATCCTCCCTGCCAGTGTGTTTAAGAATGCCGCTTGTCCCGTATTGGGAGCATACAATGCCACGAAGGTGCAAAGCTTGCCCATCAAACGGCCCTTGACCATAACCCATCGGCCATCTTTATCTGAACGGTAGTCCAGCGGCTGAAACTTAATGGTGGAGTGGAACAGGAGTGCTACACCCCTATGTTTTGTTAGGGCAGATGATTTGTATATTAGGGGATAGCGCTTGTGACGGAGGCGTGAATCCTCTGATCTAGATAGGTGTGTCTCTTGGAGGGCCACTATATCAAGGTGATGATCTATAATATATTTCCACACTTTGTGGCGTTTCTGAGGGGAGTTGAGCCCCTTAACGTTCCAAGAACCGATAGTTATCGTCATGGTATTAAAGTAGAGGTAAATAGCTCAGAGACACCTTCTGCCGGTCCAGCCGGATATGCAAGTAAGACCTCCCCAAGCGTGTCTATCTCCCTTGGCAGTGCCCACATATATAGACCGAGATAAACGAAGAAGGCCCTAGTAAGTATAATGAAAAAGCTGCCACCATCGCCCTACCTACCCCCCCTCAACCCTAAAAAAAAACATAACAAACAATAACAGCAAGTGCGGCAAAACGGCCGCTAACTGGTCCCTGTTCGCGGGCAACCTGCCCATCAGGGGTTAGGGGGACCAAGAGTCCGAGGACCCCGTCCGCGCCGTCCGAAGGTAAGTCACAATAAAAAACAAACCGCTTAAGCGGTCATGGCTTAGTTGTCATTCCAGAGCCGTGTGCAGGAAAAGTGAAAGGTCTCTGCGCGGAGGTATAGATATGGACCATAGTTCCGCATCTTTAGAAAACAGATAGGGGCCTGGGGCCCCCCCCAGGACCACGGTGGGTTCTTTGTCAAAGGTAGTAGTTAGGTACAGTTCACCCGCAAGACCATCGAACCACCCCTCTCCCTCGCTACAAAGCATGCCGCACAATGAGGTGTGGTAAGATGCAGCGTGTTTTCTCAAGAGTGCAAGAGACAGAGCCGAGTCCATGTAGGGTGTATGCACTGGCTGTTCATTTTCGGCCTCTCCTTATGCCCATAGACCATGTTGTTGTCTGTGGTGGCCCTCGCTGAGCTTCTTGGGGGTTATTATGATCGGATCCAGTCTCAACCGGCGGGAGACCCAGAAGTTCCAGGCCCTCTCTTAGGTCAGTGATATGCCGCTGCTTGGTGTTGAGCTCAAAAGCGAGTCCGAACGGGTAGGTCCACCGGTATCGAATTTTATCATCACGTAATTTGGTGGTAATGGGTCGGAACATCTGCCTCCGTGCCAAAGTGGACGGTGCTAAGTCTTGGTAGATGGAACATGAGTGGTTTTGAAAGGTGACAGTCCCCTTGTTCCTAGCCGCTAGGAGCACCGCCTCTTTAACTTTGTAAGAGTGGAATTTCGCCAGCACGTCACGGGGGCGCCTCTCCCCGCCGGGCCGCAGGACTCCCACACGATGGACCCTTTCTAGCTTTATTGAGAGGGTATGTGGACCCAGAACCTCGGAGAAGAGCCCCTCTAGGAAGGCCTCAAGATCCGGCCCTTCTGCTCCCTCCGCCAGGTCCCTGACGCGTAGGTTCTCCCTCCGTGCTCTATTCTCGAGATCTTCTGCCTTGAGCTGCGTCTGGTGGAGCTGATATTGGAGGGTGCGCACATCCTCACGCAGGTCGGAGGAGAGCTTCTCCTGATCTTGCTGGTGCGCTTCCATATCGAGCATTCTGGTGCCCACCGAGTCGACATCTTGTTGTAGGGAGGTCAGTCTCCCCGTAAGGTCCGACCTCAATTGCTTTATAGAAGTTTTAATGTCCTGGGTAAGGTCTTTACACAGCTCAGTTTTGAAGTCTTTTAGCGTAGACAGGAGATCCGCCTTTGTGAGGGCCATGTCGGCGGACTCCGCGTCTCCACCCAGCGTCGAGCGTTTATCTGAGGGGCCCAAAAAGTCTGATACCTTGTTGGGTGTCTTGGTCATCCCTCTCTTAGGCGGCATACGGACCGGCCCGGGAGGATCCCCACAACCGCGGCGCCCGCGGAAGGAGGCTCGGGAGTCAGGATGCGGGAACCTCCACCTCCAGGAGCCCCCGGTAGACCAGTGGCACAAATCGAAGCAGCGGTAGCAGGCCGGTGTCGCCCCGTAGTTCGGACCTCAACTCGGGGCTCTAGGCGTCCTATGGTTTAGTCGGGCCCGCTAGTTGGAAGCACTGCCCCCCGGAGAGCTGAAGAGCAGGGGTTTCAGTATCAGTGAAGAGCTCGCTTAGGGAGAAGTGTCGCAGCTCGTCGTGGCCCTCGGGCCCTGCCTCAATCCTCGACCCCAGCTCGTACTCCTGGCCCCGCACGGTCTTGAGCGAGCGCCATTTTATGGGGTGTAAGTAATAGCGGGGTGAGGGCTCCCACGGTGACAAAGGCGTTCGTGGGGCCTCAGCCGCTCAGCAGGCAGGGCGAAAAGAAGCAGGAGGTGATGACGCCCGTTGAGGTGGCTCACGGCAGGTAGCTAGGCTTGGGGCCACTGGGACCGAAGGTGGGACATGGCCTTGTATCACCGTGTAGGCGCCATCTTAAGGTCAGGCATGGCGGTAAATCGCCGATGAAGCTGCAATCCGGGCAAGTTCCTTAAAGCATACCTCCCGGCCAAGCCTACCGTAGCGCTCTCTGTAAAAGCGAGAAGCAGACCTGGAAGCAGGGGTTTCCCGGCCCACGGCGCCTGAAATCGCTCAGCCCAGTCGGGAAGCCGCCATTTTGAGCTGCGCCTGGTGGTCTCTCGACAAACCTCACCGGGTCTTCTCCTACGGCTCTGGAGACGCCCCAAGGCTCCCCCTCTGTGCCTCACATATTCCGCTGAGCATAGAGGTGCTTTACAGCTTGCGGGATGCGGTAAGACCGCTGCTGTCTGCTCCGGAACAATGCGCGGACCGGGAGCCGAGACGGGCTACGTCCGCTCGGCCATCTTGCCCGGCCACGCCCCCCTGTTTATTATTTTTATCTGTTACAGAAGCACAGACAGCTATTTTCTGAAAGCTCACAAAGTTTTAAAGTCAAAATAAAGAAATATATATTGATACAATACAATAAAATGTATAAAGCACATAGCTGCCCGAAATGCTGGAACAGGTATTTGCGGAGGGCTACTATTAAGCGACCTTACGCGCCGGAAATACCATTGCTGATGTGCAGGGCCTTGCCACACGGGGGAAACTGGCAGAGGCTAGAGACATGGGCGCAACGGGGTCTGACCACCATAGGGGATCTTTATGAGGACGGTGCAATGATACCATTTAATGATCTACAGGCCCGTTATGACTTGCCCGGGGGAGATTTCTTACAATACACAGCCTTCACGGCGGCCATCAAGAGGCACTGGGGAGGGGGCCTTTCAGAACCGCCTACTTCCATGGGTTGCCAGTATGTGGTGATGGCAGCGGGCACCTTTAAGGCTGTGACGTGTCTCTACAGACGTATGACCACAGAATCCTTATCCCCCCTGACTGCCCTAAAACTCAAATGGGAAACGGATATAGGGGGGGGACATCCCGGACAAGGCATGGAGTGAGCTTGTGGAGAGAGCCTGGAAGAGCACAAGGAATGCGAGGTTCCAACTAGTACATTTCCACATTCTACACAGGGCATATCTTACCCCAGCAAAGCTACATGCTTACTTCCCGGCCCAACCACCCTCCTGCCCGAGATGTCATGCAAATAATGCAGATTTTAAACACATGCTATGGGAATGTGCGTTACTGGACAGTTACTGGGAGGAGATATCCACCTTACTGTCCGACCTCACTGGTAGGGACCTTGACCCTTCCATGGCACACTGTATCTTACACTGGTTTCCGCATACTTCAAAGAACAAAATCACTTGTAAATTCCTAGACCTGGGCTTGCTGCTCGCCAAACGGAACATCACCACACATTGGAAAGCGAAGCAGGGCCCTAGTTGTCACTAAATGGAGAGCAGAATTCCTAAAGTGGGCTGAGTGTGAGGGAGTGATTCGATTACAACTCGCGCACCGCACGAAGAATGAGAGGGCGCTGGAAAGGACGAGAGCCTGGGAACTGCTGGTTGTAGCTCTCAAATCTCCTGAAGACGACGTAGAAACTGCATCCATGGTGGACCCTGTGGCAGCAATAGTTTAAAGTATAACCAGCATGGAGCCCGCCTTACTCTGTACCTTTGCTACTTTTGGAGGCGCTCGACCTCCTAGCCTGATTTCACTTAGATTTCCCGCGTCCCAATAGAATACCCCGCTAGATTATTAGCGCTATTGTCCTCTTAGCATCCTGCACTTAAGTGACACGCCTGGGGGGGTTGGAGTGGGAGGGGCGTGGTTAGTAGAGGGTGGGAAGTTTCAATAGTTGAGCAATGTCTTTTGCAAGGAACTTACTCATTGATGTTTTCAGGCCGGCAGGAATGAGACCTCAGACAGCCATGGATATGCCTTCAATATTCTGTTTTGACATGTACCTTTGCTTAACACTGGGGACATGTAACCGAGCCCCCTATGGACCTTTTTCATTGCCGTGCTTTACTTTTCTGTTTTTTGGATGTATTGAAACTCAATCAAAATTGTTAAAAAAAAAAAGCACATAGCTGCCTCAAAAGAGGCGGCCCGGCACTAGCAGTTGTAAAGTGCACTGAAAGAATAAGCCAACGATACAGGGGGCCTAATTATTAAACAGATATGCTATCAGTAGTCTACGGAAAACTGATTCAGAGGGCGCCAGACGGAGGATTCTAGACAGTGAGTTCCAAAGTTTGGCGGTTAAATAAGAGAAAGAGCAGCCGCCTCTTGTAGTCTTACTAATCCTCTGGACACTTAATGGTTTCTGTCTGGTAGATCGAAGCATTCTTGCCTGATGGTTGGGGAGCAGTCTTTTTCTCAGGTAACCAGGGCCTTTATGCTTGCCAGCTCTATAGGCGAGTGTTAAGGCTTTGAATTTTCTACGCCTGGCCGCAGGTGGGCCGAAACTGGGACGCGAGCAGGTAACTTCAAAATCAGCCGGGCTGCCGCATTCTGAATGATCTGCAAGCGGTGCAGCAGGTATGATCCTAATCCAAAGTACAAGCTATTTGCATAGTCCAGTTTTGAAGTTATCAGAGCATGGATGAAGATTTACAGCACTCCTCCGTGATCAGGTGGATTATTCTCCTCACTGATTTCACTGATAGACCAAGATCAAATTATGTTTCCTTTGCTTCTAGAGAAAAGGTATGTCTGTCTTCCCATTTTCTGCCTCTGTGTACATTTGACCTTTATTTTCTGGTACGTATGTGATAACTTATCAAATCAATCCAGTGACCTTGAGTTGAATTTGCCTCACACTTGGAAGCTTTAGTCTGTCTTTCATTCGTCCCAACTAAAGGCATATGTTCACTTTCCTTATCAGCTTCCGTGTCCACCTCTATCACTTATGATACAAGCCAAATCCAGTTCCAGTTGTGTTATTGGGGAATCTTTTAGTCGGTTTGAAATGAACTAGTATGGATGGCAAATCATGATACATTTACCTTGTCTTTGTTACTAGTGGCATGTTTTCAGCTAAACGTAGTATGTGTATCCGCTCTGTTCTGATGAAGACTCCATCCTAAATTAATTCCGTGCCTCGAAACATTAACGCTTGTGTTGTTTTTTGACTGCATTCTCATTTGAAGTGAGCATGGACAATATGGCTTATTTATAACCCTACCCTTGAAATGCTCTGTATCTAAAGCCAATAATTCATTTTGCTTATGAGTTGGTCTATGTGTTATTTTTCACTAATCACAACTCACATGCACTGCACTGCCTCACATATTAATGGAGCAGTCTTGTTCTTTATGCCGCTATTTACTATAAATGATTTGTATATTCTTTTGACTGTGAGTTCTTTCTTTCTCCATTTAATTTGCATGGGCACACAATTGATGATGCCTAAAATCATTAATGCAGAAAAAAAGTATTTTGAAAGACCCACTGCTGTTTATTGCTAGTTATGGTACAAGGGCAACCAGAATACGAGATTGTGAGTCAGAGGTTTCCCGCCTGGCTTCATTTTCTGCTCCACTGGAAAGATTATCATTTTAGTGAAGATTCTTGGAAAGATATTTCTTCGGTTTATGCTGTCTAATACGTTCAGTGGTTCTTTCTACGGCACCCTGATAAACCCAGAGCATCAGGAGGATTGCATGCTGTTATATCTGTGTCAAGAGAAGTGCCAAGTGCAGTACTGAGAGATTACCAGAAACTTCAGTCCTTCAGAAGTGGAGTACCTGCCCCACAGTGCATTGCTGGATGCTGGGCTTACTGACCTGAGTGGTTCTGGCATCTCTTTTCTCACAGTCTTCGGAAGGGGTTTTCCGCAAGGTTCTTGGAGCTAAAAACAAAGGGCAGCAGCTGACTGCAGAGCTCAGGGCATGGGCCATGGACAACCCTTATAAAAAGCCCTTTTCCAAATGGTCTGTCCATAGGATGTTATCTGCGATTCTCAATCAAAATGAAGCAGTCTTTTCTTGTAATTTTAGTTACTGTTTGAAGCATACATAAAAGTAGCAACCACAAGAGGAAGATGAGTTTGCAAAGCATTTGTTCCCTGATATTTTTGTCCATGTTTGTTTTCGTCCAGCAGTTGTAATTTCTGCTGGGTTCCACTTTTGAATATTATACCCGATTCTTACTTTTTGTGTTTTTCTGCCTAAATATGACCTTATAAGGAGACACCTACCATGTATAGTGTTCTGTGCAGATTGGCACCATAGATATTGTGAGGGGTCCTCCTTTCTTTTGGCAATCTTAAAGCAGACTTGATATACAAAGAGGGCTCAATAAACCTTCCCAGTGTCCGGTCCATGACACCTTTTGATAGGAAAAGGCCTTTTGGTGTAAAGTGATTCTCCATTAAAATGGTTTAAGCAGGGTAGAGCACCTGCTAGTGCTTCAAGCATGGCCCCACCATTGAAAAGAACAATAAGTGGTTCAGAAAGTTTACAGACTAAGGTCTTCTGTCTGGCCATCAGCAACAACAGTAAGTTCAAGAGCCTCAGTTTTTTCAAACATTTATGGGGAAAGGTTTAGGCAGAGGAAGACAGTTTCAACTGCCATTTTCCTTTCTTTAACTGCGATGCCCACTTAAAGCATGCTTCTGTGGTGTGTTTAGGTAGCGTTCTATCTCTTCAACTGGCAGGATATAACATTGGATCAGTGCGTCCTGCTGATAGATCAATGGAAATATGCACTGCCTTTTCTGAAGAATCCCCCACCCATCTCTCCACACTTTTCCTTTGCCTTCATGCTACACAAATATCTAGATGAAAGTTTTTATGAGCCAAAAGATCTGTGGAGGTTACTGCTCTTCCAAAAAGGAGGAGGGGCCTGTGCTTTCTTTTTTCCGAAAATATAAGGCACTTTGTTCCAATTTAGATAAGAGGTTCTTGAATGGATTCCTTGGTTAAAATTAATTCAGAATGATTACGGGGTTCTGACAACCTTGCAAGAGCAGGACTCAATATTTTCTCTGACCCTCCAGGATGCCTTTCTCTCCATACTGATTGGAGTGTAAAACAGCACGTATTTGTATTCCACATAAGCGGATGTGCTTTACCAGTTCCAAGTTTCTTCAATTTGGTTGACTATGGTTCCTTGAGTTTTCAGAAAGGTGATGCCCATTGTGCACCTTTGCAAAAGTATTTACTCATGCTTGTTTAGCTGGGTAGTTGAAGTGTCCAGTCCAGTGTCCAGGTGCTGTAAACCTTGCTGATTCATCCACCCTCAGGTTTGCATTTCTCAGTGAACGGTAAAAGTATCACCTGCTACTAACTCAACAGACACTTATGCTGTCCTGTGGCTGAGGGATCAGATGATGTATTGTATTTGTCTGGTTAATCAAGCCCAACTGCACTAGCATTCTCTACAGTGGGAGTTAAGGTTCAGTTGGCATTAATTTTTTTGCAGTCTTATTCAGGAAATGGTCAGGTCATGGGTATGGCAGACAGCACCACTGAATATCTTGAAAGGCAAACTTTTTGGGAAACCCTGGCTTTATGAAACTCTCGTAAACTCTTTATGCCTCCGCAACCTAGTATTCAGTGCTCATTGCTATGCCTCCCATATCAACAATGAGAGTAGTAAAAAGAGCCTGCCTATCTCAAGGGGGCGTGGCCAACTTGCCCTCGATGGCGGACGTAATCTAGAGTAGCTCCTCACTGCCGCCCTGTTATCTGGCCTTCATCCTGGACATAGCATCTAACTCGCAGCTATCATGCATACTCCTCTGTGATCCTGGGGCCACCCTGTATCCACCGATGCCCTTGCCGAGCAGCTTGGATCCAGTGATCAGAACCCTGTCAAGACCCAATTGAGGCCCTTGTCACGCAGGAGCGGCACTGCGACAGTCGCAGCAGCAGGGCATCCTGAGATGCTAAATGGAGCTGGATCGGAGCTGTGCCCGCCGGGGAGCTGTCTGGGGCAGAGAGGTGGTGAGTAGAAGCGGGGGGAGAAAGGAGACCCCGTCGTCCTGACTGTTTTGCCTGATACCGTATGAAGCCTGCTGGACTGTAGTATGGGACGTCCTCGGCTTCCGCCTGCCTCCCCTGCATTGCACCCAGCCACAGTCTGCTGGCACCGCAGGCCACCCCCATACCCTCTTTCACAACGTACTCGACTTACTGCTGGTGGGACCCAGAGAAGTGAGGAGGACATCTGCAGCCTGACCAGGCCCAGAACATATTGAAGTGGGCCTGGAAGGGGGCTAGATGCCCAAGGAGACCCTACGTCCCCCCTCGACCAACTTACCTTATGAGTGGAATCTGCCCTAGTATACAACGAAGGCGGAGGAGGCTGAAAAGGCCACGCTGTGGGGTTGATAACAGATGGGGCTTCAGGCCTCCCACGCCCCAGTGCATTGACTGCTCCCCCTGGAGCCTGTGCTGCAACTGGGGGCTTACTTGTGGCCTGAAGGTAAGCCCACTTGAGAAACAGAGGCCACTTCGGGGCCCTCGTGCTGTGCTTCGGCACACTGGGACGGACCCCCGGGCGGTGGATTGCCAGTAGGGCTGGCTTCATCAACGCTGTGGCCTGCTGGGAAATTCGGGGGGGGGGAGAGCGGCCTGCCTGCGGAGCGCCTCACCTTTCTTTTTTCTGGCTGTGCCTATCGATCCGCCTTGAGGCCTAGAAACGCCATGATTGTACCACCAGCTGCTGGTGCTCACCTGCCCCGACATGCTGTAGGAGCCTCCCAGATCCCCCCTCCTCTCGCCGCCAGACACTGAGGGATCCTTCTGGCACCGGGGCTGCTAGTGCTTTGGCACCCTGGGGACTGGAAAGGGAGTCAGTAAGCGGACCCCTGGAGACAGCAGTGGACGCCTTGGGACACACCGAGGATCTGACCTTGCACGCCATTGGCATTGACACCCAAAAGTGCAGGGCTGCTCGTGCTATGGTGCCATTGACACAACGGGTGTAAGCAAGCGGGCCCATGTAACAATAACCCCTTCCACGTGATGCTGCTGATCGCCACGGCCTGAGGTCACACTGGACCATTCACACTGCGACGCTCCATAACATGCCCAATATGCATGCAGGTGAGTGTAGGAAAGTAGGATCTGATTTTATGGTTACCCCCACGTTTTGCCTGGTGCTAAGCTGTTTCTCTTCCAGGGGATCCTCATCAAAGTCATAAGCACATGAATATTCCCGCCCATGCGCGGGACCCCGGAAACACATTACATATATGTGAAAAACCATATATGTAGCTCTATATATATATCCATATATATATATATATAAAAAACACACAATGTAGCCTCCCATAAACATGCTGAGCAATGTTGCAAGGAATTCTCTTGCACATAAACATATTCCAATAAAGCAGGGAGAAAGAAACTTTTGAAAACTGCTTTAATACACAGCAGACAACACAATCCTGCAAGGAATAATGAAGAAAACATTGCCAGCACATAGGCTGCATTGTGGAATCATTCGTGTAGAAAGCTGAAAAGCTAACCCACATAAACACTCAGATAAACTGGCACCGTGCCTTTAAGGCAGCCATGACCCCTAGCTTCCCATCATGCCTCAGGGGTGACAGTTAGGTCAGTTGTTCTTTTCGGCTCCTTCTGTCAGGACCCTGGTTACTTCAGCTCTACCTCTTTTTTCTGATTTTCTGTCAGAAAATTCTTCAATTTTTGATAAAACCTCTTACTTCGACATCTTTTTGGTGTTAAAGTATTTCTCTACTGTTTTTTTTAGAGAGTTGAGCATTGTTTTACAACAGAATGCCCTCTCTTTTTGACTCTTGCCCTTCCTGTGGCAAGAAGAAGGCCAAATCAGACTACCATCCTGTCTGTATTCTATGCCTTCCTTCTGATCATAATCCTAAATCCTGCCAGCATTGCAAGCTGCTATCCAACAGAACTCTAAAGGACAGAGAAAGGATTCGTCTCCATGGATTGGATGAGAAGAGAAAATCACCTTCTAGAGACAAGCCTCCGATGAAGAAGAGGAAAGAGAGCTTATCTACAAGTAAGATTCCAGTATGCTCTCCATCGGCGTCGGGCTCTGCGCCTCAAATCCCTTCATCGGCAGCAAAAACGTCGACGAGAAGACCATCGACGGCGGGCTCGCCGTCGAGAGAACACCGGTCATCGTCAAAGAACGCAGGTACGTCGAATCCTCCGCCGTCGTCAACCGGGCGACGATCGGCGTCGAGGAGTCGCTCTCCGTTGGTGCGGGCTCGCCCAGCGTCGAGACACAGATCTCCGCCGTCGATGCGGCGTTCGACGTCGAGACAGGCTCCGCCGTCGCAGGGTCTCCAGCGTTCGGCGTCGAAGCAAGCATCTCAGTCGACGTCACCCAGACGACAGTCGACGTCGAGACACACCTCGTCACCTGAGGATAGACACTCATCGCCTCCGCCGTCGTCCATGCGGCGTTCGACGTCGAAGGCAAGATCCTCTCCGACGGCGAGGTATTCGACGTCAAGACCAAGGGTAAAATATACCAGACGTCGTTCGACGTCGAGACGGCGGTCTCCGTCTACGGCGAGAAGGTCAGCGTCGAGAGAAAGATCGACGTCGAGAAGGTTTTCTCCGTCTACCCGCTCATCGTTGAGGTCTCCACGCTCAACGTCGAAGGCGAGGTCTATGGGCTCCAGACACACTGAGAGGTCGACGTCGAAGAGAAATTCACCAGTGATGGTGACACAGAGCAGGTCGACGTCGAGACACACCCCATCGACGTCACATCGCTCATTCAGACGCCGATCACGCTCCAGAAGCTGCAGAGAGTCCTCCCACTCCATCCGGAGCTCACCCCAGACGGTTGCGTCATCACGCAGTGCTTCTGTTCACTCGCAGGAGCCTACAAAAGCACCGCCAGGAGGTTCTCCAAGGAAACAGCGATCTCCTTCCATCCATCTCTCTCCCAGATGGCTTCAACCACTCCATCATTGGCAGACGGGGTCCACAGGTCACGCTCAACGACCTACGACCTACTCCAGTCCGCAGCACAGATCACCATTACAGCGTCTTGTGCAGGAAGTGGACAAATCACCCACCACTCGGGCCAGGGAACACCGAGGTAGATCCCCTGAACGCAGGTCGTCTCAGGGACATCGCAAGAGGCGGCGTACAGCATCTTGGTCTTCCTCTTCGACACATTCATCCAAAAGGGATTACTCACCTACCCTGACGGATAGTCATCCCTCCAGAGTGTCGCCTATTGATGATGTGAACACTTTTCATGAGGTTCTCACCAGAGGGGCTCAGAAGCTGGGCATCACCATGTCAGCTCCTCAGACAACCAAGTCCATCATTTTTGAGAGACTCCACCAAAGGTCTGCGACTAGACCATTGCTTCCTTTGGTCCCTGGCATCATCGAGCCGGTAATGGATCTCTTCCTTGCTCCAGCATCGGCTAAAGCAGCTCCAGCTCGGATTCTTAAAAAATATAAGCCAGCTGCATCGGATCCTCTTTTCCTTAGATCGGATCCACCTCCGGACTCTGTTATAATTGCAGCAGCGAAAAAGACGCATGCGGTTGCATCTTCCTCCTCCGCTCCTCCGGATAAAGAGAGTAGAGCACAAGACTCTTGGGGACGGAAGGCTTGTGGCTCTGCAGCGTCTTCTCTGCAAGTGTCCAACGCTGCGGCTCTGCTGGGTCGTTATGACAGATCACTATGGGACTCACTGGAGCGCTTCAAGGACAAGCTCCCAAAGGAGGATCAGCAGGACTTCTCTGAAATCCTTCACGAAGGTGCTCTGGTGGCTAACCAGGTAATCAGCACTGCAGCAGATGGTGCGTCCCTGGCGGCTCACTCGTATGCACATGGCATATGTGCACGACGATCTTCCTGGCTGCGCCTCACAGCGTTAAAACCAGAAGCACAACAACGCATCCTGAATCTCCCTTTTTCTGGCACTTCACTGTTTGGTGCTCACACAGATGAAGAAATGGCGAGGATGAAGGCCGAGTTGGACACCTTAAAGGCGGTGGGCCTAGAGAAGAAAAAGGAATTTAGGAAGAGATACCGGCCCTACAATCGGAAAAGCTACCAACAGAGGGTTCAAACCCCTCAATGGTCACAAAGCAAACAGGGCAAATCCCAGTATCAAGGCCGCCGTTCCTCGAGAGGAAGAGGAGGACATCAACAGCAGTCCTCCTCCGCATCAAAAACTCCAGGGAAGCAATGAGTTTCTGCTTCCTCTAGCACCGTTGCACACTCCAGTGGGAGGAAGTATCTCAAGTTACATTCAAGAGTGGCGCAACATAACCAAAGATCAGTGGGTGCTAAATATACTAAAAGATGGGTACACATTACGTTTTTGGACGTCCCCAAGAGACATTCCTCCTGTGAAATCTCGTCATCTACATATAGACCTCCTGCGTCAGGAAGTGTCGACCCTTCTCGAAAGACGAGCAATAGAAGAGGTCCCTCAAGCGCAGAGAGGAAAGGGAGTGTACTCACGATACTTCCTTGTTCAGAAAAAAGATCAACCGAACAAGTTCAGACCAATTCTGGATCTACGTTCTCTGAACAAGTCCATCAAAAAGGAAAAGTTTCGGATGTTGGCGCTCCACCAAATATTTCCACATCTAAGGAAAGGCGATTGGATGTGTTCGATGGATCTCCAAGATGCGTATTTTCACATCCCAATCACAGCACGACATCGCAAGTTCTTGCGATTCACGGTGGGAACAAGACAGTACCAGTTCAAAGTCTTACCCTTCGGCCTAAAATCAGCTCTGAGGGTATTCACCAAATGCATGGCAGTAGTAGCGGCAGCATTACATCGCCAAGGCCTGTTCGTATATCCATACCTGGACGACTGGCTGCTGAAGGGATCCTCTCCTCAAATGGTGCAGGAACACCTTCGCACCTGCCTAGATCTCCTTCAGCGCTTAGGACTACATGTCAACCTGGACAAGTCGATCCTTCACCCAGCTCAATCACTCCACTATCTGGGCGCCAACCTCAACTCCGACCTCGGATAACTGTTTCCTTCGGAGGAGAGATTGTCATCAATGAAAGACAAAGGCAACATCATCCTTCAGGCTCATCAGCCGTCAGTAAGACAGGTGGCTTCTCTACTGGGTTCGATGGCCTCGTGCATTTTTCTCATACCCAACGCCAGATTGAGGATGAGACCGTTACAGCAAGATCTCGAGGACAAATGGGATCAATCCTCGGGTCAGTGGAACGACCGGATTGTCCTCTCTCCTGCAGCAAAGAAGTCCATTCTCTGGTGGCTGCAACCACAGAACCTACTTGTGGGAGTCCCTTTTCATCAACCTCTGCCAGAGCAATCTCTGATCACGGATGCATCACTTCAGGGCTGGGGAGCGCATCTGGGTCATCTGCAAACTCAGGGCAGATGGACCAGCAGAGAACAGACATATCACACCAATATGCTGGAACTGCGGGCGGTTCATTTAGCCCTCAAAGCTTTTCAACCATCAATTCAGCTCGGATCGATCCTAGTGCAAACGGACAATACAACCACCATGTATTACTTGAACAAACAAGGTGGAACTCGCTCTCGCCCTCTGTCTCTCGAATCCCAGGCGATCTGGCACTGGCTGCTAGCCAGGAACCTATCGATCACGGCAATCCATCTGCCGGGAAAGCAGAACGTGCGAGCAGACGCCCTCAGTCGTCACTTCCAAGAGCAAGAAGACTGGGTGCTCAACGACGAAGTGGTGGCAGAAATCTTTCATCAATGGGGTCATCCTTCCATCGACCTTTTTGCAGACGATCAAAACAGAAAATGCCACGCCTTCGCATCCAGGTTTTACCGACCAGGAACGAGAGGGAATGCTCTTTTGATAGATTGGTCAGGGACGTTTGCATACGCCTTTCCACCCCTCCCTCTAATTCCGAAGGTGGTGGCCAAACTTCTGCGATCCAGAATGAGGATGATACTCATAGCACCGGACTGGCCTCGCCAATGGTGGTATCCGGACCTTTTGCAACTCTCGGTTCGCCCGCATCGAAGACTTCCGTGCAGGCCGGACCTTCTCACCAAAATGGGAGGGAAAATTCTGCACCCCAGTCTTCCCTCGCTCAGCTTGACAGCATGGCTCCTGAAGTCCTGCAGTACGGACATTTGAACCTCCCTCAGGACTGCATGGACATTTTAAGGGAGTCAAGGAGACCTTCCACAAGATCCTCATACTCTCTAAAGTGGAAAAGGTTTTACTTGTGGTGTATCCGTAATGATTGGAGTCCAATTAACGGGCAAGAGGAGGTAATCTTGCCGTATTTGCTCTATTTGGCCAAATCTGGTTTGAAATATTCTTCCATTAAAGTGCATTTGGCGGCTATCACAGCATATCGTAAATCACCTAACCAGCCTTCTTTCTTTCAGCTTCAGGTGGTCAAGGACTTCCTGCAGGGGTTGAAAAAGGTTTATCCCCTTGTTCGACCTCCTTCTCCTCCTTGGGAGTTGAATTTGGTATTGTCTAAATTGATGGGACCTCCATTTGAACCCATTCATAAGTCTACATTGCAACACCTTTCTTGGAAAGTAGCTTTTCTAGTAGCAATTACATCAGCACGCAGAGTGAGTGAGATACAAGCACTCTGTTCTAAAGAACCCTATACGGTTTTCCACCATAATAGGGTGGTTATGCGAACTCACCCTTCCTTCCTACCTAAGGTTGTGTCAGAGTTCCATGTTAATCAGACAATTTCTCTACCCTCTTTCTTTCCCAGTCCATCCACACCAGCGGAAAGGTCTCTTCATTCGCTAGACCTCAAGAGGGTTCTCAAATTCTATTTGGATGCAACAAAATCCATTAGAAAAACGGATCAATTGTTTGTAAACTATGGCTCTGTTAGAACAGGCTTCCCAGCTTCTAAAAGATCCATTTCAAGATGGATAGTATCTTGTATAAAGTTGGCATACCAAATTGCAAATAAGCCTCTGTTTGCCTCCCCTAAAGCTCATTCTACTAGGGGCAAGGCTGCTACGATTGCATTCTTACATAATGTACCGATGGCCGAGATTTGCAAGGCGGCAACTTGGAAATCGGTCCATACGTTTACCAGACATTACTGTCTGGATTCTGACTCCAGAGCAGATACCCAAGTGGGCCAGGCCTCCTTGAGGAATCTGTTCCAATGCTAACCTATTGGAGTCTGTATAGGCCTTATGGCGTTTATGTATCTTGATGGTACTCTGTTTACTTGCCCGCAGGATGAGGGGATGGGCTTTCTATTCTATTCATGTGCTTATGACTATTGATGAGGATCCCCTGGAAGAGAAGGATAAGTTACTTACCTGTAATCCTAGTTCTCTTCCAGGGGTATCCTCATCAAAGTCATAAGCAACACACCCGCCTCCCCGGGCAAGTGAACATGATTCATACATCTCTTTGTAAAAAGGTCTGCGGATATCCGCAAAGAACAACTGACCTAACTGTCACCCCTGAGGCATGATGGGAAGCTAGGGGTCATTGCTGCCTTAAAGGCACGGTGCCAGTTTATCTTAGTGTTTATGTGGGTTAGCTTTTCAGCTTTCTACACTAATGTTTCCACAATGCAGCCTATGTACTGGCAATGTTTTCTTCATTATTCCTTGCAGGATTGTGTTGTCTGCTGTGTATTAAAGCAGTTTTCAAAAGTTTCTTTCTCCCTGCTTTATTGGAATATGTTTATGTGCAAGAGAATTCCTTGCAACATTGCTCAGCATGTTTATGGGAGGCTACATTGTGTGTTTTTTATATATATATGGATATATATATAGAGCTACATATATGGTTTTTCACATATATGTAATGTGTTTCCGGGGTCCCGCGCATGGGCGGGAATATTCATGTGCTTATGACTTTGATGAGGATACCCCTGGAAGAGAACTAGGATTACAGGTAAGTAACTTATCCTTCTTGACTAGTCTGACTGGGATCCTGCTAATCAGGACCCCAGTCTTTCTGCTTTCTCCCTAAAATTGTTGTGGTCAGTACTTTGGTACATCCCAGATTGGATACTGGGGTACCCTTATCAGTCCCTGGTATATTGTACTAAGGTACCCAGGGCAAAGGTACCCCAGAAGTCCCCCATGGGCTGAAGCATGCATTATGCCACCCATGGGAGACCATTCAAAATGCAACTACAGGCCTGCCAATGCAGCCTGTGTAAGCTGGTGCTAGCACTACTTACGAAAGATATAGGTTTCCTATATCTAGGATCACTGCACTTAAAACCTATAAATCACCCTATAGCAGGCCTTACCAATCCTGAAGGCAGGCTACTTGGTTCTAAGTGTGAGGGTGCCCCTGCTTGAGCAGGACACCCCTACAGCCTACGGAGTCCATTCTCCCAGGTTGTAAGTGGAGCAGCCATATACTATATAAAGGGGCACCGTGTATTTACTCGATGACCATCTCGAAATTGGCTGCAAGGAATCCTATCATGTTTGGTATTAAACATGTTGGAATCATACCTCCCACACCGTAAACAGTGTGAAAGGTATGATTCCAAGCACTAGAACGGGCCTCGGTTAGGCTCTCAGTGCTCCCGGTACCAGTCTTCCAGACCCAGACAGCACAACTTGGCTGTGCCGACCAGAGACACGATTCTGCCCTCCTGCTGCTGAGCCAAGCTCGAGCAGGGGAAGGCAGAACAATAGGTATCCTGTCACAGGGAGGTGTGACCACCTCCCAGACAGGATTTAGTGTATTGGGGCTGGGTGGGTGCGCTTGCCAGCGCCACTCAGTCTGCATGAGGGGCACATTTAGTGCCTCCTTGCATAGTCCAGTTCAAACCAGCTCTGGCGCGAAACTGGACAAAGGACATGGGATTAACCCCCTGTCCAGACCCTCTCCTGGGAGGGTCCCCTGAATCGTCCCAACCTTTTCCTTAGGGTACTTAAGGGCTTACCTGGGTGTAGATCTCTAGATTCGTCGTGGAACACGATTCAATTCAGACACCACTTCAACTTCTGCCGTCTGGGCACTCTGGACTTCGTTGGACTTCATTTGGGCTCGACTTCATCCCCCTTTCAGTCTGCTACATCACTGTTCCTGTACACCATACAGGGACCTTCCAAGGCCTGTGGGCATCCAAGACATCTGAAGGAATCTCCCTTGAAGTGAAGGAGTCACTTCCCTGCATCTGCAGGCACCGCAACTAAGCTGACCGGTCTGCTGGTCCTGAGCTCCTAAGGACTCCGAAAGGCACAGCAACACAGGTGGTGGTTCTCTACAGCTCTCGAGGCCTGCCCTGCCCTCTCACCAAGTTTGAGGCCAGTATCCCTCGTGGGAGCCGCAGAAACCGAACCCCTGTGCACTGCGTCGACTTGCCGTTGCAAAGGCTTGTTGGCTTCCTTCCACCAAGATCTTCGGGCTCCAAGTAGCCTCAACCTCGAGCATCTCCAGTGACCAAAGTCTTTGTCCACATCGCATTGTTTGCACTGTGGCCTGCATATTTTGGTGAGCTGCTCGAGGTCCTCTTGATACTCCAATGCCTCCGGCCTGTGGTTCCTGTTTAGGGTATTTCTTTTGGGCTCCCCTGATTGCTCGGGGCCTGCCCTGACTCCCCTGCTTGTGGTGAGTACCCTGGACCTTGCTGGTCCCGACATTGCACCTTCTTCGACTTCTTCGTTGTTTGCAGTTGCCAAGGCTTGTTGGTGCTCCCGACGGACACAGACACCTCGACATCCAACGTGGGACAGCTCGTGCACGGCTCCTGGTCTTCCTCAGCGTCGCCTGGTCCTCACAGCTGCAGAGTCAAGGTCACTGTCAACTCTCCTGCAACACCCGACATCGGTGGGCATTCGTCTTTCAGATCTCCTGGTCACTCCTGAGTGACATAGACTCTGTCTCCTCTGCTTGCAGGTACTACTCATCCTGAATCCACCTTCGGAATCCACTGGATATTTTCTCCTTCTCCAGCAGCTGCACTTTCCTGAAGTCCTCCATTGGGTTTGACGGCGGTTTCCGACACTGCTTCACACCTATGCACCCGGCTTCCCTGGTGTAGGTAACCTGGGTACTAGGGTATCCACGGTGGGGTGGCTCTCCAACCTTCTGTCTTCCACGGGGTTTCTTCAGGGTCTACTGGGAAGGGTCCTTAATCTTTCAAATTTCATCCGCGACTTACATCTTGATTTGTACGGAGAACACGGTCATGTTCCCACACTGCACACGATCTCTGTGGGGCTCCTAGTCTCTCACCTTGGGTGGTTCCTTGGGTCCCCAGCACTTCTACGTCCTCTCGACCTCGTCTTGACCCGAGTCGTAGTTCTTATACCACTTTCGTAGTATATGGTTTGGTTCCCCCCTGGGGTCCACTGTCTATTTGGTGCTATTTACGTGATTTCTATGCAAAGTATTGTGTACATTGTGCATATCTCCTGGAAGGAGATATTTGTATGTGTTAGAGAGTATTATATAATAAATTCATATTTTTATAAATACCTTGTGTGGTTCTTTGTCACTTAATACATATAAGATTACATTCTGGTAAAGCAAGATGCTGAACACTCCTTCTGGACTAAGCCTGAAGGCTGCTCTCCACAGCTGCCACTTGGAGAGCTTTCTAAGGTTGTCTAAGACCTCTTAAATCACCATAAAGGTTGTCTGGACTGGTGCAGGGTGCCCACTTACATAAGTGGCCATCATATACTAGGCCAGCTTCTCACATTGGTGTGCAGCAGTTGGGATTCAAGCCTGCAATGTTTTACCAGATAAATCTTTGTGTTGATTAATTGAAAAACCATCACTAATACTAGGCACATATAATACATGCTTAGAATAGTAAGTTCCACTGAACTTAGGGTTGGGTAGCCAAGGGTTTAGCACACCCTTTCTACAACTTCAGAGAGTTTAGTTCCCACTAGGTTAGGTAGGTGCAACACCACGCCACACTTAGTATGTCTTCAAAAGGAGAGGCCAGTGGCTCTCTTCCTTCTCGATACAGTGAGCTTTCATTCCAAGAACTGAAAGCCCTGTGTGCCTCTAGGAAACTTAAGACTGGGAAAGGCCCTAATACTCAACCCCTCCTACAGGTGTTACTGTTAGATGACCTGCAGAAAGCTAGTGCATCAGATGAACAGGAAAGAGTGGGTGGGCAATGGACAGAAGATAGGACAGGAGGGGGGCCCCTCTATGACCTTGAATCTAACCCTGACCTGGAGAAGTCTAATGACTCCCTCCTGGAAAACTCAGATCTCCCAGAGGATACTGTAGATTGCCCAGAGGGTGCCCCCTTTCTCCTCCTGGGAGGGTTCAGAGTAGACCAAGGAGGTCTAGATCCTCCTCTAGAGAATCCAATGCTTCAGGACAGTCAATAGGGGCCTCCATATCTAGTAAGAGGGAAAACTCTTTGGATAGGGAATAACAAATGCTTGAACTTGAGAAAGCAAGGCTTAGGCAAGGGCAGTTGGCCCTTGACAAAGAGTCCTTAGAAGTCCAGAGAGCAAGGAAGAAATTGGGACTAGAATTCTATGGTGGTAGCAACCGTGTCCCTAGAGCTAGAGAAACTTCTTTTGACCATAGGAAACTGAACAAGATAGTCCCTCCCTACCATGTTGGGGTTGACATCCACAAATGGATACCTGCTTTGGAAAGGGCCTGTAAAGTTCAGAGGGTTCCCCAAGAGCAGTGGGCAGCTATCTTGTGGCTCTCCTTTGCTGCCAAAGGTAGAGATAAGCTCCTCACTGTTAGAGAAGAGGATGCTGATAATTACTCAGTGTTGAAGAGTGCTCTCATAGATGGGTTTGGCTTAACCACTCAACAATATAGGATTAAGTTCAGAGACACCCAGAAAGCACAAACCCAGGACTGGGTAGATTTTGTGGATAGTGCCATTAAGGCTCTGGAAGGCTGGCTACATGGAAGCAAAGTGCATGACTACCAAGGATTGTACAATTTGATTATGAGGGAGCAGATCCTTATTAATTGTCAGAACCAGCTTTTGCACCAGTACCTGGTGGACTCTGATCTGACCTTTCCCCAAGAATTGGGTAAGAAGGCAGACAAATGGGTTTGTACTAGGGTGAAGCAGACAAACCAGGGTAGTGGTGGTGACCAAAAGAAGCAAGATTCATCTAAAACTCAAGATAAGGTTGGGGACAAGGGCAAAGATAAGAAAGAGTCTTCCCAAGGGCCCCAAAAACCTGCATCTGGGGGGAGTCACAAACATCCAAGAAAGGCAAGAAGAAACCTTGGTGCTATATCTGTAAGGTAAAGACACATTGGACAAAGGATACTGATTGTCCAAAAGCCAAGGAAACTTCTACTACCACTGCCCCTAAGGCAACTGCACCCCCTAGCTCCAGTACAAGTGGTAGTACAGTCGTACGGTTAACCTTGGGTTCTGAGGCGGGTTCTGACTTAGTCAGGACTCCAGCTCAGGCTGTTTTGGTCTGTGATGGTGGCATAGATCTTGCCACCTTACTGGTAAGTCCCACTAACTTGGACAAGTACAGGCAACAGCCTTTAATAAATGGAAAAGAGGCAATGGCCTACAGGGACACAGGGGCCAATGTCACTATGGTGACAGAAAAACCTGTGTCTCCTGACCAGATCATACTTGGACAAGTTTACCAAGTGACCAATGCCTGCAATGTTAGGACTGACCATTCACTGGCAGTTGTGAATCTCAGCTGGGTTGGGGTAACTAGACCTAAGAAGGTTGTGGTATCTTCAGACCTACCTGTAGATTGTTTGTTGGACTATGATTTGGACACTTCAGCCTGGGCTGAAGTAGAGTTCAGGACTCGTGCAGAAATGTTGGGCATCTCTGCAAGTGTGTTTGCTGTGACAAGGGATCAGGCAAAACAGCTTACCACTGAACGGGCCATGGATCCTGGAACAATAGACCAGGTGCCTTTCAAGAGAAGGTTCAGGAAGGGTAAGGCTTTGCCCTCCTCACAGACTCAGAGTGAAGATCAGTCTCTTGAGGGAGATGATCTTAGCCCCTGTGAAGGTACTTCTTCAGAGGAACTTGGGCCTGAACAGGCTGAGTTCTTGGGGGCAGGGGGCCCTTCTAGGGCAGATTTGAGTTTGGAGCAGCAGACCTGCCCCTCTCTTGAACCCCTCAGACAGCAAGCTGCTGCTGAGGCCACAGGGAATATCAGTGGGTCCCATAGGATCTACTGGGATGAAGGACTTCTTTACCCCAAGCCTGGTGCCACCAGGAGGTTGGTTATACCCCAGAAGTTTAGAGGTTTCCTGCTCACCCTTGCACATGATATTCCCCTGGCAGGACACTTAGGGCAAAGTAAGACTTGGGACAGGCTTGTTCCTCACTTTCACTGGCCCCCATATGTCTGAGGACACTAAGGAGTCTGTCGCTCCTGTGCCACTTGCCAAGCCAGTGGTAAATCAGGTGGCATCACAAAGACTAATTCCTCTTCCAGTGGTTGGGGTCCCCTTTGAGAGGGTTGGGATTGACATTATTGGTCCCATGAACCCTCCAACAGCATCTGGGCACAGTTATATCCTAGTGGTGGTAGACCATGCCACTAGGTACCCAGAAGCTATTCCCCTTAGAGCCACTACAGCTCCTGTAGTGGCCAGGGCCCTCTTGGCAATTTTTTTTCCAGAGTGGGCTTCCCCAAGGAGGTCTTGACTGACAGAAGTACAAACTTTGCGTCCAGTTACATAACTGCAATGTGGAAAGAGTGAGGAGTGAATTACAAATTCACCACACCCTACCATCCTCAATGCAATGGGCTTGTTGAAAGGTTCAACAAGACCCTGAAGGGTATGATCATGGGTTTCCCAGAAAAGCTTAGGCGAAAATGGGATGCCCTACTACCCTGCCTTCTCTTTGTCTACAGAGAGGTTCCTCAGAAGGGGGTTGGCTACAGCCCTTTCGAACGTCTGTTTAGACATCCAATTAGGGGTCTTTTGTGTCTGGTGAAAGAGGGATGGGAGTTATCTCTCAAACCTCCCAAACAGGACATAGTGGACTATGTACTTGGCCTGCGATCTCGCATGGCAGAGCATATGAAGAAGGCCAGCAAAAACCTGGAGGCCAGCCAAGAACTTCAAAAAGCTTGGCATGACCAAAAGGCTGTTCTGAAAGTTTACCAGCCAGGTCAGAAAGTGTGGCTGTTGGAGTCTGTGGCCCCAGCAGCTCTCCAAAACAAGTGGAGTGGACCCCACACTATACTTGAGAAGAAAGGTGAGGTCACCTACTTGGTGGACCTAGGCACTCCCAGAAGTCCCCATAGGGTACTTCATGTGAACAGGCTAAAACCTTTTGTTGACAGTGCTGACATGGGCTTGCTCATGGCAACTGATGAGGGACAGGAGAAAGAGAGTGACCCTCTCCCTGATCTCCTCTCTCAGAACCCTGATGATGGATCAGTAGATGGAGTGGGCTTAGCAAGCAGCCTCACTAATCAACAGCAGATTGATTGCAGGAAAGTCCTCAATCAATTCAGGCATATGTTTTCCCTGACACCCAGTCAAACCACCTGGTGTACCCATGAAGTGGACACAGGTGAGAGTCTACCTGTTAAGAATAAAATCTACAGGCAGCCTGACCATGTCAGAGATTGCATCAGGACTGAGGTCCAAAAGATGCTGGAATTGGGAGTAATTGAACCCTCAGATAGCCCTTGGGCTAGTCCAGTGGTCCTGGTACCCAAACCTCATACCCAGGGTGGTAAGAGAGAAATGAGGTTTTGTGTGGACTACAGGGGGCTCAATGCAGTCACTAGGACTGATGCTCACCCTATTCCTAGGGCAGATGAACTCATATATACTTTGGCCTCAGCCAAGTTTCTGAGTACCTTTGACCTGACTGCTGGCTACTGCAAATCCGATTAGCTGAAGAGGGCATTATCATTTATTGTAATGCCCTTTGGTTTGAAGAATGCACCTGCCACATTGCAGAGGTTGGTGAACACAGTTCTAACAGGTCTGGAAGCCTATAGTGCAACATATCTAGATGATATAGCTGTCGCTAGCTCCACCTGGGAGGATCATCTGGTCCACCTCAAGAATGTTTTGAAGGCTCTGCAGAAAGCAAGCCTCACTATCAAGGCCACTAAGTGCCAGATAGGGCAGAGCAAGGTTGTGTACTTGGGCCACCTGGTAGGTGGAGGCCAGGTTCAACCCCTACAGAGCAAAATCTAGACCATAATGGAATGGGTTGCCCCAACTACCCAGACTCAGGTCAGAGCTTTCTTGGGCCTGACTGGGTATTGCAGAAGATTTGTGAAGGGATATGGGTCCATAGTGACTCCACTGAATGATCTGAGATCAAAGAAAATGCCCAAGAAGGTTCACTAGGCATTAAGCTCTCAAAAGGCATTTGATGACCTCAAGCAGGCCATGTGCACTGCTCCCATTCTGCAAAGTCCTGATTACTCTAAAACTTTCATTGCTAAGACACATGCATCTGAGTTAGGGGCTATGTTATCACAACTGTATGCAGAGGGCCAGGATAAACCAGTAGCTTTTATCAGCAGAAAGTTTACCCCCAGAGAGAAACGTTGGTCAGCTATTGAGAGGGATGCCTTTGCTGTGGTCTGGGCCATGAAGAAGTTGAGGCCATACTTGTTTGGCACTCACTTCATTGCTCATACAGACCATAAGCCCCTCTTATGGCTTAAACAGATGAAGGGTGAAAACCCCAAACTTTTGAGGTGATCCATTTCCCTACAGGGGATGGACTGTACAGTGGAACATAAACCTGGGAGTAACCATATCTGAAAGAGACACGTTAGTGACCGATTCCTTACCTTAGAATATCCCCAGGCGTCAGGCTGGATCCGGAAAGTTTTGCGTAGCAGTACCCCTGCGCGTCGGTAGGCGGCGTCGTGCGGCTCCGCGTCCGTCGTCGGCGTCGTGATCGCTGGGATGACGTCGCGGCCAGTACTTAGACGCCGCCCATGCGCGCTGGCGTCAGTTCTTTCTTTTTCCGCGCCAGTAAGCGCAGATCCGGATTGAGCAGTGCCCCAGTCATTTTTTGACTGAGTATTTTTGAGACTTTTTTGTCCAAGTTTTCGAGTCGTTTCGACTCCAAGGTGTCAGTAGGGATGCCCGGCTTCAAGCCATGCGAGGTCTGTAATCGCATGAACATGCCCTTCGATGGCATCCGCCTTTTTGGCAACAAGGCAGACAGCGCGCTGGAGCGCTTTAAGGACTCGCGGGCTACGGCCAAGTCCTTGGGCCTCTCCGCCTCGCGCCCTCCGCAGCAGTCTGCTTTTCGCTCCTTTCGTGGCCACGGAAGGGGCGCCCAGTCACGTCCATTGCCCAGCCACCGGCCTGCGCAGCAAGCACCTTCGCGTGGCCGAGGACGTGGCTCCCGCCGAGGCGGGTCGGGTAACCAGCGTGCGGGTCAGGCCACCACCTCCGCCCCGTCCGCGGCCTCCAAGCCCTCCTAGTCCATCCTTTCAGGTCCACAGCACGCCGGTGGGGGGCAGGGTCCGCCATCACCTTCACCACTGGCGTGCCATCACATCGGACAAGTGGATCTTGGACATTGTCCGAAGGGGCTACTCCCTCCCTTTCGAGACTACCCCCCCCCAGCCATGCCACCTCAATGCCACCGCATGTCAGGGGATCATTTGGTGCTTCTTCAAAAGGAAGTTGCGGCCCTCTTGGCCAAGGGGGCCATCGAGCGGGTTCCGACCCCAGAAGTAGGGCGTGGTGGTTACTCCCACTACTTTCTGGTGCCCAAAAAGGACAAGGAGGACATGCGTCCTATCTTGGACCTCCAGAACGTCAAACGCTTCATCCGGAAGGAGAAGTTCAAGATGCTCACCCTAGCTCAGGTCTTGACTGCCCTCGACCCTGGAGACTGGCTGGTAGCGTTGGACTTGCAGGACGCATATTTTCACATCCCCGTCCTGCCGGCCCACCGGCGTTACCTGCGGTTCACGGTAGGCCTCGAGCATTTTCAGTTCACCGTGCTCCCCTTTGGCCTTACCAGCGCCCCTCGGGTGTTCACGAAAGTGATGGCGGTGGTCGCAGCTCATCTGCGCCGGGCAGGGGTTCCAGTCTTCCCCTACCTCGACGACTGGTTGTTGAAGGCGGGCTCGTCCCAGGCAGTCGTCTCCCACCTCCAGACTACGGCCGAACTCCTGCACTCGCTGGGGTTCTCCATCAACGTGCCGAAGGCGCACCTGATTGCTTCTCCACAGCTCCTTTTCATCGGAGCAGTTCTGGACACAACGCAGTTTCGGGCCTATCCTCCCGAACGGCGAGTCCAGGATATTCAGGCTATGATTCCGATCTTTCAGCCTCTATCCTGGGTTTCGGTACGGATGACCCTGAGGCTGCTGGGCCTCATGGCCTCCTGCATCCTGCTGGTCGATCATGCCAGATGGCATATGCGGGCTCTGCAGTGGGACCTGAAGTTCCAGTGGGCGCAGCATCAGGGGAACCTGTCCTATTACGTCCAGATCTCGGAGGGAACTGCAAGGCAGTTGCAGTGGTGGCTCTCGAACTGGCAATGGGTCATGGGCAGATCCCTCTCCCTTCCCCAGCCAGAGCACACAGTTGTGACGGGCGCGTCCCTTCTGGGATGGGGCGGTCACATGGGAGAGGCGGAGATCAGAGGCCTCTGGTCTCCGGCGGAGTCCCGGCTCCATATCAACCTTCTGGAGCTCCGGGCGATCCGACTTGCACTCAAGGCATTCCTTCCCTCTGTCAAGGGGCAGGTAGTGCAGGTGTTCACATACAACACCACCGCCATGTGGTACTGCAACAAACAAGGCGGGGTGGGGTCATGGACCCTATGTCAGGAGGCTCTGCGTCTCTGGACATGGCTGGAACACCAGGGCATGCGCCTGATGGTTCAACACCTGGCAGGTTCCCTGAACGCCAGGGCGGACGAACTCAGCCGCAGGTGCATGATGGATCACGAATGGCGTCTTCACTCGGAGGTGGCGCAAGGACTCTTTCTACAGTGGGGAGAGCCTTGGTTAGATCTATTCGCCACCGAAGAGAACGCGCAATGTCATCAGTTCTGCGCGTTGGAATTTCCAAGGCGGCACTCGCTCGGTGACGCTTTCGTCGCGAGTGGAGTTGTGGTCTGTTGTACGCCTTTCCGCCTATACCACTTCTACCCAGAGTGTTGAAGAAGATTCGGCGCGACCGGGCCCAAGTCATTCTTGTGGCTCCGGACTGGGCTCGAAGAGTTTGGTATCCCGAGCTACTCAGTATGAGCATCGATCCCCCGGCCTCTTCGGGAGGATCTTCTGTCGCAGCAGCAGGGGACGGTCCTCCACCCGAACCTGTCCAGTCTCCACCTCCTTGCGTGGAGATTGAGCGGCGGCAGTTGATTCCTTTCGACTTGCCTCCCGAAGTTTGTGATGTGATTCTGGCAGCCAGGCGTCCCTCCACTAAGGTGGTATACGCCTGCAGGTGGAACAAGTTTGTGGCATGGTGCACAGCAAAGGCTGTGAATCCCCTTTCTGCCCCTCTTTCTGAGGTTCTTCTGTTCCTTCTTTCTCTGGCCCAACAGGGTTCTGCCCTGGGTACCATCAACGGCTATCTTTGTGCAATCTCGGCCTTCCTCAGGCTTCCTGATCAGCCCTCCCTTTTCAAGTCCCCTGTTGTTAACAGGTTTCTTAAAGGCATTACACACCTCTTCCCTCCTGTTCCGTTTGTAATGCCTCAGTGGGACTTGAACTTGGTTCTTACCTTTTTAATGTGCGCTCCCTTTGAGCCTCTACATAACTGTCCTCTTCGTCTTCTCACTCTGAAGACAGCCTTTCTGGTGGCCATCACCTCCGCTCGGCGGGTGAGTGAGCTCCAGGCTTTTTCTTGCAAGTCCCCCTTTCTGTCTGTCCATCCAGACAAGGTTGTTCTTAGGACGCGTCCGTCCTTCTTGCCAAAGGTGGTTACTGCTTTTCACATTGGGCAGACCATCACTTTGCCCACCTTCTTTCCGCCTCCGCATCCTTCTAGAGAGGAAGAGAGGCTCCACCGTCTGGACCCAAAACGTGCGATTTCATTTTATCTAAACCGCACACAGCAGTTCCGGGTGGACGACCAGCTCTTTGTTGGCTACGTGGGCGCCAAAAAAGGTCGGGCGGTACACAAGCAGACCATCTCCCGCTAAGTCGTCTTGTGTATCAAGGCCTGCTATTCTTTGGCTAAGAAGGAGCCCCCTGGGCGACAGCCACCACCACGCCTTTGGGACGTGGTGTCCCATTGCAGGACATTTGTCAGGCAGCTACGTGGGCCTCGCTGCACACGTTTACCAAGCATTACTGCCTTGACAGCCAAGTCCGGAGAGACGGCTTCTTTGGCCGTTCTGTCCTCCGAGACTTCCTCGTCTGATCTTTGTTCGCAGACCCACCACCAGGGTTGGTATTGCTGGGGTATCTATTCTAAGGCAACGAATCGGTCACTAACGTGTCTCTTTCAGATGCACAAGTTACTAACTTGTGTAACGATATATCTGTAAGAGACAGTAGTTAGTGACAGATTCCTTACCGCCCCACCCATCCTCCCCGTTCTGCGAACTGATTTCTAGGGTTAAGGACATCCCTTTCAGGGCCCTAGTTTTCAGACACCAGTGTCAGTTTCTTGCATGGCTCTGCGTTTCTGGCGCGGAAAGTCGTGTACAGAACTGACGCCTGCGCGCATGGGCGGCGTCTAAGTACTGGCTGCGACGTCATCCCGGCGATCACGACGACGGACGCGGAGCCGCACGACGCCGCCTACCGACGCGCAGGGGTAATGTAACGCAAAACTTTCCGGATCCAGCCTGACGCCTGGGGATATTCTAAGGTAAGGAATCTGTCACTAACTACTGTCTCTTACAGATATATCGTTACACAAGTTAGTAACTTGTGCGCCAATGCAGATGGACTCTCCAGATAGTTCCACTTAGAAAATGAAGTCTCGACTGGGCAATGTTTGTCTCATCTCCTTACATTTGGGGGGGGGGTTGTGTAGAAAAGTAGGATCTGCTTTTATGGTTACCCCCACTTTTTGCCTCGTTCTAAGCTGTTTCTTGACTAGTCTGACTGGGATCCTGCTAATCAGGACCCCAGTCTCTCTGCATTCTCCCTTACATTTTTGTGGTCAGTACTTAGGTACATCCTAGATTGGATACTGGGGTACCCTTATCAGTCCATAGTATATGGCACTAAGGTACCCAGGGCATAGGCACCCCAGAGGTCCCCCATGGGCTGAAGCATGCATTATGCCACCCATGTGAGACCATTCAAAATGCAACTACAGGCCTGCCAATGCAGCCTGTGTAAGCTGGCGCTAGCACCACTTACGAAAGATGTAGGTTTCCTATATCTAGGGTCACTGCACTTAAAACCTATAAGTCACCCCTATAGCAGGCCTTATCAATCCTGAAGGCAGGCTGCTTGGTTCTAAGTGTGAGGGTGCCCCTGCATGAGCAGGACACCCATACAGCCTACGGAGTCCATTCTCCCAGGTTGTAAGTAGAGCACCCATATACTATATAGAGGGGCACCGCGTATTTATGCGATGACCATCTCGAAATTGGCTGCAAGGAATCCTATCATGTTTGGTATTAAACATGTTGGAATCATACCCCCACACCGTCAACGGTGTGGGAGGTATGATTCCAAGCATTAGAACAGGCCTCCTTTAGGCTCTCAGTGCTCCCGGTACAGTCTTCCAGACCCGGACAGCACAACTTGGCTGCTGTTGACCAGAGACACAATTCTGCTCTCCTGCTGCTGAGCCAAGCTCGAGCAGGGGAAGGCAGAACAATAGGTATCCTGTCACAGGGAGGTGTGACCACCTCCCAGACAGGATTTAGTGTATTGGGGCTGGGTGGGTCTGCTTGCCAGCGCCACTCAGTCTGCATGAGGGGCACATTTGGTGCCTCCTTGCATAGTCCAGTTCAAACCAGCTCTGGGAGCTGTTGGCTCCCGCTCTGGCGTGAAACTGGACAAAGGACATTGGAGTAATCTCCCCCCTGTCCAGATCCTCCCCTGGGAGGGTCCCCTGAATCTTCCCAACCCTTTCCTTAGGGTAGTTAAGGGCTTACCTGGGTGTAGGTCCCTAGATTCGTCGTGGGACACGATTCAATTTAGACACCACTTCAACTTCTATCGTCGGGCACTCTGGCCTTCCTTTGGGCTCGACTTCGCCCCCCCATTCAGTCTGCTGCATCGTTCGTGCCTGTGCACCATACAGGAACCTTCTAAGGTCTGTGGGCATCCAAGACACCTGAAGGAATCTCCCTTGAAGAGTAGGAGTCACTTCCCTGCATCTGCAGGCACTGCAACTAAGCTGACCGGTCTACTGGTGCTGAGCTCCTACAGACTCCAAAAGGCACAGCAACACAGGTGGTGGTTCTCCACAGCTCTCGAGGCCTGCCCTGCTGTCTCACCAAGTTTGAGGCCAGTATCCCTCGTGTGAGCCGCAGGAACAGAACCCCTGTGCACCACGTTGACTTGCTGTTGCAAAGTCTTGTTAGCTTCCTTCCACCAAGATCTTCGTGCTCCAAGAAGCTCCAACCTCAAGCATCTCCAGTGACCAAAGTCTTTGTCAACATTGCATCGTTTGCACCGTGGCCTTCATATTTTGGTGAGCTGCTCGAGGTTCTCTTATGACACCAGTGCCTCCGGCCTGTGGTTCCTGTTGAGGGTCACCTTTGTTTCTTTTGGGCTCCCCTGATTGCTCGAGCCTGCCCTGACTCCCCTGCTTGTGGTGAGTACCCTGGACCTTGCTGGTCCTGACATTGCACCTTCTTTGACTTCTATGTTGTTTGCAGTTGCCAAGGCTTGTTGGTGCTCCCGACGGACACCAACACCTCAACTCTCAACATCCGATGTGGGACAGCTCGTGCACGTCTCCTGGTCTTCCTCAGCATCGCCAGGTCCTCACAGCTGCAGAGTCAACTCTCCTGCAGCACCCGACATCGGTGGGCATTCATCTTAGATCTCCTGGTCACTCCTGAGTGAAATAGGCTCTGTCCCCTCTGCTTGCAGGTACTACTCATCCTGAATCCATCTTCTGATTCCCCAGGACATTTTCTTCTTCTCCAGCAGCGGCATTTTCCTGAAGTCCTCCATTGGGTTCAACGGCGGTTTCCGACACCCCTTCACACCTATGCACCCGGCTTTTCTGGTTTAGGTAACGTGGGTACTATGGTATCCACAGGTGGGGTGGCTCTCCAACCTTCTGTCTTCCACTGGGTTACTTCAGGGTCCACTGGGAAGGGTTCTTAATCTTTAAAATTTCAACCGCGACTTACACGTTGATTTGTACGGAGAACCCGGTCGTGTACCCACACTGCACACAATCTCCATGGGACTCTTATTCTCTCAACTTGGGTGATTCCTTGGGTCCCCAGCACTTCTGCATTCTCTCAACCATGTCTTGACCCGAGTCGTAGTTCTTATACCACTTTCTTAGTATATGGTTTGGTTCCCCCCTGGGTTCCACTGTGTATTTTGTGCTATTTGCGTGATTTCTATGCAAAGTATTGTGTACATTGTGCATATCTCCGGGTAGGAGATATTTGTATGTGTTAGAGAGTATTATATAATAAATACATATTTTTATAAATACCTTGTGTGGTTCTTTTTCCCTTAATCAATACATATAAGATTGCATTCTGGTAAAGCAAGCTGCTTAACACTCCTTCTGGACTAAGCCTGAAGGCTGCTCTCCACAGTTACCACTTAGAGAGCTTTCTAAGGTTGTCTAAGACCTCTTAAATCAAGGGTTGTCTGGACTGGTGCAGGGTGCCCACTTACATAAGTGGACATGATATACCAGGCCAGCTTCTCACAGTGGGTCATAATTGACTTGGCTGGGGCCAACTCTTATCCACTCCTGCGTCTCTGGGGACACCTTTCCCACCATCAGCGGACCGGCTCTGCGGTTCATGTGTAGGTACGGTGAGGGACTTTTGTGGGATCATCAACTGGTCTAAGCTCCCACAGCCCACTGAGACATACTGACTGGTTATGGGTCGCCTCCGTTTTGGCTGGCACCCACACAACCCCAAAGCAATCATCCAATATGAAACGGCCAGAAATAGAACCGGATGAAACGGGTCCATTGGACTCGGAAATGTCCTTGGGAGCTTAATTAGATGTTGTCATGCAGGCAGTAGAGAAGGTTGGAACCCCCCTCAAACAGACCCGTTCTTCATTGGAAAGTAGAATTAATAAGGTCACAGCAGACTCCACCTTACTGCACACAGATCCCCGTAAATTGACAGACAGAGTATGACATACGATACTGAGCTCCAGCCGACAACACAAGACTCCGCATCGCATCTACGGAGCCTGCTAAACCGCGTCCACGCATTGGAAAGCAGAATGGAGGATGCGGAGGACAGATCCAGATGCAATAACATACGCATTGTGGGGTTACCGCAAGGCGCGGAGAGCCTCGATGCAGTGGCTTACACTGAGAACTCGATCCGCACCTTGCTTCCAGATGCGGAGCTCTCTCCCCTTTTCACCGTCTAGCGAACCCATCGTGTGCCCGCCCGCTGCCTGGGGCCAATCCTAGGCCTTTCTTATTTTGTCTACTCAACTACAGGGACCACGACTCCATCTTGCACGCAGCACGTAAACTACAGAACATAAGAGTGTATAATGCATCTATTATGATCTTTCCTGATTACACCATGGCGGTGCAGCGCCAGAGGAGCTCCTTTCTTGCTGTTTAGCGACGCCTCCAAGAGTTAGACATACGCTGTTCGCTTCTGTTACCCAACACGACTATGTGTGATGGCAGAAGGGTCCACAAATGTTTTAGACTCCGCTGAGGAGGTATGGTACTGGCTGGAGTCCACCAGCCTCGTAGCTGTACGTCCCCCTCCCCATGCAAGGGAGTGTCCTGGTGGTGCTGCGGGAGGTCATCGCCGCACTGGCTGTGCTCCAAACCTGGATTAGGTGATCCTAGAATGGCAGCAGGCACTGCAGAAGGCGCACATGATACGTGATCATGACCAGAATCCGGACCCTAACGCAATCTCTGTGAAGTCCTTCAGCAACAATGGTTCCTACAAAACATGGCCCTCTGGTACTGACTCAGTGGCCCCGCCTGCAGTCACCCCTCAGACTGCGGACGACCTTATATGAACTACTGTTATTAGATGCACACACAAGTCAACCTGCCTTGCTAATGTTTCTTTTATTTTCCCATTGTATCACTTATGTATGTGGTAACCTCTATTGCATTGCAGGTGCCAACAGTATGGCCCCCTACAGGACGTACCCCCTTTAGTATTGTATGTGAATAGACACTGTGTTGTGACACGCGTTCGCACAGTCATCATCTGCTCATTAGATGGTGTCTCCACATCCTACGAGTCAGGGCAACATGCTTCTAGCTCTCACACTTCCCCTTACACTACAACTAGTTAGCCTGTAGGGCCAACACTTGCCTTTGTTAGTTTGGGAGTATGGGCAGATACCAGTTGCCCCTCTGCAACAATGTTACATGTTTTCCCTCGCCCCCAGCTGGTACCGGTTGCCCGGAGCCCCCCAATTGCCCTCGCCCATTGGCATTATTGCACACATAGAGGAACCATCCCCCTAGTGGCATGTGGGACCCCATTGCACCTCCCTCATGACCCACAGCTATTTCATTACATTGAATGCGAGAGGCATGCACACACCCTTTTGCCGTTACGCATTTTACGCCTACTTGAAACGCCAATCCACGCACATAGCGCTCTTGTAGAAAACACACCTGACACTGGTCGAGACCCGCAAGCTCCAGCGGTGGTGGTGAGGACTAGTGTTTGCTACACAATACTCCTCATTTGCAACGGGGGTGCTGATCTGGGTGAAGCCAGGGATCCCCTTCACGCAAGATAACATAGTAGATCCGAATGCCCAGTTTGTGCTACTGCACGGACGCTTAGATGGACGGTGCCTCCTCTTGGAGACGATATATGGCTCTAATACTAATCAGACCTCGTTCCTACATAGGCTATCTAATAGGTTGTCCAGTTGGAGTGGGATCCCGTGACTCCTAGGGGGCAACTTTAACTCTGTCCTTGACACGACTCTAGATCAATCCTTTCGTCCAGTCGCGCACGCTGGCCACATCTAATGCACAGGCCCTCAATGACCGGTTATTACACTGGCCGCTTGAAGGCATATGGCAGTACACAACCCAAACACACACGTATATTCTCTCTGTTCCTCACCACACAACCTATATGTAAGATGTGACCACTTTGTAGGTTCCGCCAATCTGCTTCCCACTGTTCAACACAGAGATTATTTAGGCCATACGCACTCGTACCACAATCCACAAAACTTGCAACAGTCTTTGGGAGATATCTTGCCTGCCATAACCACATGGCGACTGCAACCCACCGCGCTCCAGGTCCCGCCTTTCCGTGCATCCTATGGTACAGCTATGAAGGATTATTTTAAGTTCAATAACACCGCCATAAACAAATTGATAGAATGGGATGCCTTTAAAGTGACCGTCAGGGGACACTGCTTGTGGCTGACCTAGAACACTCGTAAACAATTGGATGGTGACATCACATGCGTTGAGCCCAAACTTCTGCAACTTGAAACATGCTCCCTTACTGACAGAACATACACCCATCGCCTGGCAGAGGTGCGCAGTGAACACACCTCACTGCTGGAGTGACTCCGGTGCCTGAACTACCCCGCACATTCCTCGTGCACTCATACAACATCTGATCGAACAGGGCGACTTCTGGCATGGTTGATACGCCAAGACCAGCCTAGGCAACCCATTCTCTCACCAAACACGTCTACCGGACACCCCTTCACACTTAGTATGAAATATATGCGGACATTACAAGGCACTACACCTCACTTTACATCGACCCGGCTCGCATGGGGGCCTTCTACTCCGCTCTCCGCCTTCCAACTATCACATCTGAACAGCGCGAGGAGCTAGATGAACCATAACGCTATCAGAAGTTTGCAGGCCATCGGAGCCCTAGCATCTGGCAACCCCTGGCCCAGATGGCCTGCCAGCTGAACATTATAAAGCATATGTTCCTACGCTGGCTCCCCGCCTACTTACTCTTTATGAAACATCTCTCACAGTGCATATCCTGCCTCAATCGCTCCGTGAGGCCCTACTTATCTCATTAATTAAGCCTGAAGGGGACCACACGGCGCAAGGCTCCTACCGACCTCCGGTGCTTCTCAATACGGACTACAAAATTTTATGCAAGATCCTAGCTGACTGCCTGGCGCTCTTGGTATCACTGTTGGTCCACCCGGACCAAAATGGGTTTGTCCCTGCTCGAACCCCTCATTGAACCTGCTGCGATTCTTCCGGATTTTAAAATACTCCACGCACCATTGGCCACACTCTGGAAGCTTGGTTTTAGACCTTGAGAAAACCTTTGATTCGCTGGAATGGGTTTTTCTATTTGATGCACTACCTTGCTATGGGCTGGGAGGATTCTTCCTCCGATTTATTAAATTGCTTTACACCGCATTACTGGCTAGAGTAAAAACAGCTTCATATTTCGATAGGCAGAGGCACCCAACAGGGATGTCCGCTATCCCCACTACTTTTCTCTTTGGCTATAGAGCCACTTGCTATGGCTATCAGGGCCCAGGGTGAAGAATGGGGTATTCCAATAGGAGGTGAAACCCACGCAGTTTCTTTGTACGCGGATGATCTCCTCCTCTATATCCGAATTTGCTGCCATAACTGGCCTGCACGTTAACTAGGCCAATTCCTGCTTGTTCCCTTTTACTCATTCGCATTCTGATCTTACATTCACCCTTAGCGGGACCCCAGTCAAGTGGCACCCTAGCGTGTTGTACTACCTGGGGGTTCAGATATATCATCAAACATCTGAGTTGCTAGACAGTAATTTAACCAGAGCGACGACTGCCCTCAGATCTCAAATGTCGTTCTGGCGTCTGTCATGGGTCGAGTAGCTTTGGTGGTATTGTCCCGGCTACTCTATTTCTTCTCTTACCTTCCCCTATGTATCGCACCCACTCTCGGTGCAGAGTTGCCCTGTTATAAATGTACCTACCTACAGATCGGGGCTGACTTGCAGTGCCCAATATAAAGCAATACTATCTGGCCTCTCAGCTCCAGTGGGTGGCCTGGTGGGGTGCGGGGTAGCAGCTCTCCTACACTGTAACATTGTTTCCAGCCTTGACCCGATCAGCAGTTCTCCGACTGCCCACGGTAGAAGCCGCCGGAGTCTCTACTGCTTGAAGTAGCATATAAGTGCTACTGGCATGGCCTGTACCTTAAACGATCCATTACCCCATATGCGCCGGCACTGCATACACTGGGGGACTTCTATCAGGATAGCGACCTAGTGCCATATGATACACTGGGGGAGGATGAAGGGCTGCCTCCTGGCCTGTTTCTGCTTCATACCTCCTTATTCGCAGCGCTAGGCATCAAATGGAGGGACATGACGAGGGAACCGTCTATGCACCTCACACTGCAATACCTGTATGTTATGGGAACGGGTCAGCTCCTCATGAAATGGCTCGCAGCCTCCCTCCACCAACACACAGCAGTAACTCTCACACCCCTGAGGCAGCGCTGGGAGGGGGACTTGGCCCGTCCCTACACAGCTAAAGAGTGGTCCTCCGTGCTTGAGGATCCGACGCACATCCCTCAGAATGCTCGCTTCCGCCTCTTCTAATACTACATAACTCAACTAACCTTTCTCACACTCGTGAAAATTAACAGATACTATAAACGAACAGACGCACACTACCCCAGATGTAATTTGCTAGACGCAGACCTCCTTCACATGCTTTGGGCATGTCCTCATATCCACGCATACTGGTGACATGTCACTACCCACTGGCCGCCTGCACGGGCTGCACAAATCTACACACATGGGAGACATGCATCTTAGGACTCATTCGCAGAAATAAAAAATAAAGGGCCACATCTTGATTTCTTGATCTGGGTCTGAAAGTGGCAAAATGCTTATTCACCAGGCGATGGAAATCACCTGAACCACCCCCATTACTGGCATGGTGGCAATCGCTGCTGGTGTGGGCAGAAGCCGAAAGTGTTGCAGACACTCTGGGGCTGCGTAAGATACCTATAGCTGTCAACTGGGACACTACATTACATGACTTCTGATTAGATCAGAACTCACTCAGAGCACACTGATGTGAAGGCGGCAGCAGGTGGAATAGATGAGGTAACCTAGTTTGCTGCTTTACACCACACGGCCGAGATAGCGGCGCTGTGATAGCTCGCATCTGTAGCAAACGATCCGCTGTGGTCATCAATGGATTATATGTACCTTGATGGTATTTTCTTTGTTGGGGGATCAGTGGAGAATAGAGGGAAGCGGGGGAAACCCATTTTGGGCCGATTTGAATTTCTGTTCCACACTGCTATTTACTTTCCTTTCCTTCCTTCTCTAATGTGATGTACCACAATGTCAACGGCCTAGTGAAGGGCCCTCTCCCACGTTCTCACCGCATAATCCCAGTTCCACAGGCAGAAGCACATAAGGACTCGGTAGCATTTTCGCTGGACACCCGAATGTAACCTTAAGCTAATATATTAAATTATGTATTTCTCACCTTTGCGGTGAACGTTGACTATTCATGCTTTCTTTTTCTATATGCCATTTAATAATATTATTGAGCTATAGTTGATATCTCAAATCCTGAGCTGTAACCTTTTGAAATATAAACCTGTTTCTTCTTCAAAATCAATAAAAAAGATTTAAACATAAAAAGAGCCTGCTTATCTGAATTTCAGGTTTTCACATACATGCTGTACGGCCGGTGCACAAAGCTCTGGTCCGAAGCCCGAGTCCAATTCAATCAATCAACCAAACGGTACTTGTGACGCGCAGCTTATCACCCGTAATGGCATCCAGGCCCTGGGCTGCAAGTTTCAGTCGAGGGAGCAAGGTCTTGAGTTTCTTCTTGAAGTCGTCAGCGAGGGTGAGGTTCGGAGGTCGAGGGCGTTCCAGGACTTGGTGGCGAGGTGGGCGAAGGAGTGTCCTCGGGTGTGGCAGCAGCGGATTTGTGGTGTCTGTGCGAGGTGGGCGGAGCTGCGGTTTCTGGATGGTTTGTGGTGGTGGTTCAGGTATGCCGGCCCTTGGTCGTGGAAGGCTTTGTTGGCATGGGTCAGTAGTTTGAATTGCCATCTTTTCTCGATCGGGGAGCCAGTGGAGGTCTCTCAGGTGCTGGGTGATGTGGGTTCTTTTGAGCAGTTTGAGGATCAGTATGGCTGCTGTGTTCTGAATCGTCTGGAGTCTTCTCATGAGTTCGCTGGTGGTGCCTGCATAGAGTGCGTTGACGTGGTCCAGGCAGCTGGTGATGAGGGCCTGCGTCAGTGTTTTTCTGGTGCTGATAGGGAGCCATTTGAAGACTCTGCGGAACATACAGATAGTATGGGAGCAGGCTGAGGAGTTGGTGTAAATGTCAGTGTGCCAAATACCAAGACTGCGTAGTCCTCAATCCAGTCCCCCAGTGCCTCTTTAATCCTCTACCAAACCACCCTCCCATTTAGTTCACTCTTGTAAATTCCTGCTTTCTCCCTTTGTGATGGTTTTTCCGTTTTTCTCTTCCTCCTTCTTTCCCCTTTGTGAGTTTCTTGCTCACTTGTTCTCTGAAAATGTCTGATCAGGAAAAATAGATGCTGCTCCCCAAACATGAGTACTAGTGGCCCCCACCTGCAACCACCTGTTCAAAATAAGCACTGGGAGTATCTCAACAAGCAAAATGGTGTAGGGTCAACAAAATGTTGGGAGAAGGCTGTTCTTCTTTGGAACTGGGTCATTTACTGTCAAAATACCCTTTGAGCAGTTCATTGCATGAGTAAGAACAGCATGAAGATGAACTGGCTGAGCAGAGCTTACTCAGTCAATCCCGATTTTGCAGACAAAGCATTAGACTTTAGATCAGATTTTCTGATTTTGCATAGTTCCAGATGTAGAGCTTGTCGTCATGAACAAACAGTTTTGCCTGTTCTGTACAGAGTTGGTTTCACCGAAAGGTTCGATGGGGAACACTTTTACACTGGAGTTGTTCAATCTGCTTTACGCAATTCATACATCTAGTGTAATTGGGATAGCTCCACATTGGGCATGCAGAGCATGGTCTCAAGATCTGCTGCAACTCAGTTGTTCAGCTCTTTTATTGTCAACAATCTCAGATAATTTGGTTTCTGAGAATCATGGCAAGGTCCTTTATCTTAATCTTCAGTCGCTTCATCTTGTTGCCTGGAATAGAGAGAATAGCTTTATCATCTCACCAACTCTCAGCAGAGATACTGGAGATGTTGTTTGGTGCCAGCAGAACTTCTTCATTAGCTGCATATACTAGCAGATAGCCTGTATTTTCTGCATGGTCTGAACCCTCTTCAAGACAAACGCAAACAGTTCAGCTATTACAATTTGCAGTGTCTCTCACTGAAAAAGGCTTTTCAGTTGGCACTGTTAAAGGTTATTTGGTGCTTTCATCATGTATATTTCCATCGTAGCAATGGTTGCTTTGTTTACCTGTTGAAGATTGATTTCTAAAAAGGCAATAGAACACGTTTCCTTTTATTGTTTCCTTAAGGATTTTGAGTTTGGTTCTTACATACCTTATGAGACCCGTGTTTTTTGTCTGTCAAGGATCTGACCTTTTCTGTTATAAAAAATTCTGGATGAATTTCTACAATCATTACTATCAGTGCTAAATTTGTAAATACATGAGTGCCGGTGACCAAAGGTCTGCTTAGAAGACTGCGACTGGTGCTATTAAATGTCAGCGTCCAGAATACCAAGGCTGTGTAGTCTTCAATCCCACCTCATACTTCTAATCTACTCACTACAAGAAACTCCCAGCGCCTTTATCTCACCCTTTCTTCCTTTGCAATGGTTTTTCCATGTTTCTCTTCCTCCTTCTATCCCCTTTATCTGTTTTTCTCTCTTGCTCTCGAGAATTGTCCGATTAGGAAAAATAAGGGTTGGTACCAAAGAGAGGAGTGCCGGATGGCCCCACAGGCAACAACCGGCTCTAATTAAGCATTGATTACTACCAGTTGTCAGTCAAATGTCTCTTTAGAGATTTTAAAGCACATTCTAGAAGAGGTTTGGCACCTACCTCTGGGAGCTAGATGCATGTGTTCAGTCATGATGGTTTTGGCTGGAAACCAGTGAAGTCACTACTTATTGGTATGGATGGTGGTAAATGCAGTGTTTTCATTTCCTGTGAAGATGGGTGTAGAGTATTCTGGAGTGGCTTTTTGTTGAGATGGATGCTGGTGAATTACGTCTGCCTGCTTGGATTAATCTGTAAAAAATGGTTTTGGCCAGAAACCAGTGATTTCACTTCCTGTAGAGATGGATGCTAGGAAATGTAGTGTAGTCACTTCCTGTAGAGATGGATGCTGAGAAATCTGGACATGGCTTTCTTCTGACGTGGATGCTAAGAAAATACTTGATTTCTTCTTATAAATATTTTTCTGCATCCATTACAAAATACTACAAGATTAACTGAAAGCTTCAGGATAATTAGAAGAACGTGTTACTTGCCTTCCCACTCTCCTCACCTATTGAGGTCATTTTGTTTGATTGTGTTTATTTTTGGCTCCGCCTTTTGGCGAGATCATGAGCTGTTGTGGATTATGATGTGCAGCACCACCTGGTTCCAGTGACTCAGCAAGATATTAACATTTGTTTGCATCCAGTCTGGATCCAGTTTGCCACCTGGGTGAAGTTTACAGTAAGAAATCTGTAGCAGCTGTCATATCCACCAGAAAACGCTTTACTGAAGGTAATTGTTATCACAGCTTTTACAATGCCAGCAGACTCAGCTTGATTCTCTGAAAAGTAGATCTGGACAGTTAATTCAAATATTAATGTAGCAAAGTATATCACTCACGTTAAGATACTCAGCTATCATTGATTTACGTGCGTGAAGCATATCAAATGGCATGTCACAGACTGAGGGAAATCTTCAGAGCCCAAGAGTGGGCTTCCAGTATTTCTGCTTTAATTTCCTCTACTTCAAAGTGCTGATGACCATGTTTGTGGCTGCTGGAATGGGTATTTAATAAACCAACTTCCATAATATAGCTAGTTAGTATTTAAACAAAAACCACAAACATTTGAGCACATCAACGGATGTCAAGGTTCAGGTATGTTATCTCAGCCCCCAAATGTCAGCCGCTTTTATTACAAATATTTTTTCAAACCTCCTCCTTGCAAAATAGGATTCACAAACCAGGAAGAAACTTAATTCTTTGGTGTCAACCAGATTTGAATACTCTCTTAAGCTTGTTTGCCTTTTGTTCAGTGTAAATGATACCCTTCATTTGCGCGCATCCTTTCTGACTTGGGCCCTTATTTAGAGTATGACAGATGCAAAACATCCTCCAAACAATGTCAGCCACCACTTTTTGGCAGACGTCCAGCATTGGGCAAACTCTAGATAAGTCCCATGGTTTTCAGGGGACACCTCTAATTTACAGTCTAAATATAGAAAAAGATGGGATGTTGCTTGTACCCCCAAGTGTCCTTAATAGATGCAGACTTCCCACCACTTTAGCTTTAAAATCTACATTCTCTGTCAGGACTGAAGGTATGCATTCTGGCATTTTGAAACTTATGATCCACCAGCAAAAACTCTATACCATTCTTTCTAAAGGAAAAGTAGGGTTTTGAGGGCATAGCTCCTTGTCTGAACATGCAGCAGTTGGGAAGATGTTAATTTCAGCTTCTTCCAAAATTCAGTCTACTCACCTCACTAAATATGGGGATGTTGGCTGAAGAGATATATCAGAAATAAGTCAGAAAACTGGCTCTGACCTCTCCACCTGTGCTCCTTTGTAGTTGTTTATTAAAAGCTTTAGGTGATGGACTTCACACAGTTTTGGATGTTCAGGAAACCTGGATAGAACATAGCATTAGAACTGGGCTTAGTGAATCTACAAATAAATAATATTGAATATTAATTCTCCAGTTTGAAAAATCCTAACATCTAGGTCTAGTGCCCTGATATCCCAAGGCATCTTAAATACCACAATACATAACAGCACGGCTCCCCGCCTTCAAACCTTCAAATACAGCACCAGACTCCTTGAGAACAAATGCGGGATTATCACTGCAAATATTTTGATGTAGGAGGTTTCAGCATGCACACAAAACAGTGTTTCCATACTGAAGTACTGGTCTGGGATCTTGATCAGGAAACTCTTGAATGTGTAGACCTTTCGGTGGCCTATCCTACAAATTTGAGACAAAGTTAAGAATATCAACTACATCCAACGAAATGAGATATGAACCTCTTACCAGGCCATATCACCTCTGTCAAGCTTTTTCTAAATCACTCTTTCACTCTTGATTTTATATTTCTTTGTTATAAGATTTATTACACTGTTGCATCTTTATCGTGCCATGGCAACATTTCCAATGGTGGAGCACAGTGCATAGATAAAAACATTTGAACATCTCAACTAAACTTTTAAAGTTTTCTAAAACGGCTTGCGGTGTTTGGCGGTGAGCAGTTATCTTTTATGTTATATTTTTGGAATTCCTGTGGCCCATCGGGAGCACATGGTTCGAGTCTTTCATTGAAATCGGGGCCCACCCTCACTTCCATCACTGACTTATCTACCCACTAAATGTTGTATTATGATTACATGTCCTCGTCACTGTGTTCCTGTTAGTCCCTGCACTTCCTCATGGAAAGCTGCACCACTATGATCTGGGATGGTGCTCCTCTAACTCCTTTCTAACTAATATGTGTTGGTAACCCTTTTCTCACCTGTCACGGTATAACTAAATCTCATGTATTCAAGGTAGTCTCTCTTTAGGCTTCTTAGCTACCGCTAGTAGAATCATACTGCCTGTAGTGCTTTCCACGCTTCCCCTCCTCGACATTGTAGTTTAGTTAGGACATCATTATCACCTGTCTCCTGTTTTCCCAAATGTCTCAGCTATACTGACTTGGAAGGAGCACCTGACACCTTTGATTCAATTGTGATTCTCCTTTTGGCTAAGAAGTTAGCTAAGTCTATACGTTTGTTGGTGGATTTCTCACCTCTCTGAAGCTTCCTGCAACTTTCCCATGACCCCTGCCTTTCGTAACAGGGAAACATTCCCCTCTGAAAGCTTTGAGAGTAACTAGAATTCCCCAGAATTTCCCAGACTTCTAGCTGGGGATTCCAAGTGAAGGTTAACATTTAAGAGAAGTTTGATTGGATGAAATTATAAGTGCTGGAAACCAGACTTCGGTCATTGAAAAGGGTATATCGGGACCAGGGAGGTTATCTGTGTCCTGGTTTGAGAAACCACCCTCAGAATCGTCACAAATAGTGGAAAGACATTACTGACCGAAGGATTGCAATCCTACAAGAAGATATCCATCATCTTTATGTGCCTCTCTGCTCTCCAAATGACGAACTCGTGTAGCTGTTTCATGAGCCAGAAGCAAACAGCTCTCAACAGCAGGTACCTCATTTTCGAATAAAGCCATAGAATACTTCAGGGTCCAATGTCCAGTTACTACTTCTTCCCATGAAATATCTGGAAATCAATTTGCCGACAACATTTGAGAGGCCTGGAATATATACAGGTTGAATGGGGATAATGCCAAAAATGTGTCTAATTCTGTCTGTCATTGATATCATATCCCACTCCATGGCCGAGACATTGCCAGAGTAAAAGAGGATATAACATCAGATCTTGTTTTGTGGGATAGGCTTACTGCAAAGCAACCACCTATCAACTCCCCAAAAATGTATATATGTATATGACCTATGATGAGTGGACCTAGCTATAAAGCTTTAGAGGGTTGCACAAGGCATTACAATACTCCTCCATACAACGATGCCTTCAGGGACCAATGTAGGTTTGGCATGACAATGGCAGAAAGACTTGAAGGACGATCCTTTGGGGTATGTTGTGTGTGAGGGTTCATTTTAGACGTGTTGAATGCCAGTGTGCTGTTGAATGATTTTGTCAGATTGTGGCTGTGCACTTCTAGAAGTGGTCAGGTGGTAAGTCTGGTGTGGGTGCACAGCGTCTGGTGTGGGTTCACAGCACCTGGTACCTTTATCTTTTAGAGTTGACAGGTCATCTTGAGTCTATATTTACCTTGACTTCTTTTCTTGGATTCTGATACGATGCTTGCTGTATACAAGGTCCTTCAAAGTACAGTGTAGACCTTCTCTCCTTTGATGTGATATAGGTATATTAAACACCCACTGCCCACATCCTAAAGTTCTTTTGGTTGGAAAACGTCATCTTCAAATCTGTCATTTTATTCTACTTGAAAGAGATTTTTTTGGTGCAAACATTAACTTATTACAAAAAATCCCTGCAATATCGGAGTTTACCTGCTGAATCCTAATGGTGGCTTTAGCATGTTTCATGAACATTTAAGAGTTTCATACTTCTTAAGTTTCACATCTGAAAGCACCAATGCCGTTCAGATAGATGCTATTATCAGCGGTAATGCATTACAATTTCTAATGAATATTTCTAACTGCAGATTCCTTACTATTAAAATATTCCCTAGACCTCAGACTGGATCCAGAAGTTTTTTTAGCAGTGCTTCCGCATGCAGCTAGGTGGTGCTGTGCGACTCTGCATTGGCTTTATTCTGACCCTAAAGGGGCAGAGCAGAGCCCGCATGTAAGGCCACTTCTGTATGCTGAAATCATTGATTTTCCGCCATTGAATGCTGATTCGGAGCTCCACTCTTTTTCTCAGTGGTATTGGCGATTTTAAGTCTTACTCCAGTGTGCAAGGGAACAGTCACCCCAGCTAAAACTACAGGGTCCAAACCATGATGTGACTGTTGAAAACAGATATCAGTAACGGACCTGCACGCAGTGTGCCTTTGGTGTTTGGGCACCAGAAGATGATGCAGGAGTGTGAAGTGAAGCGGAACATCGCTGAACATGAGAAGAAGTCACAGACCTTGCATTGTTACCGCTCCCACTCCAAGTCGAAGGCTCAGACCTCCTCCCACTCTCGAGTTCAATCCTGTGACAGATCTTCTTTGCGGTTGAAATCACCTGGTAAGTCGAAGCCCAAATCAAAATGGAACCATAAGATGGGGAAGCTGGACTCAAACCCATTCCTCAACTCTCTACCTAAAGAGAAGTTGTGAGAGTGTCAAGGTGCCAAGTGATCTCAATGCGTCCAACTCCAATTCAATGAAGCCCTAACTTACACTATGATGGGCACTTGGTCTAAGCTTTGCTCTTTTCCCCCCAGTGAACAGGCAGGTGACCAGATGCCACAGACTGGTGCCTAGCGAACCTGCTTTTTTTATGTAGCATCCTACTTTTGAGAATTTGGTGGTCTAAACTTCCACCGGCAAGGTGAATCCTAATTCATTCCACACAATTCCCCGAACTGGACAGGGAGTCAAAAATGGATGGAGGCACTCGATAAACAAATGTTCTCTTTGGTCAGCTTAGCCTTGAGGTCGACCATAAAATGGTCCTGACAGGAATACAAGTTAAATACGCGAGTGTGGCATTGAAAAACAAGCTCTTCCTCATAAATGTAGATAGGGCTAACTATATTGATCACTTGCCACTATGCACAAGCACCTCTTTTGCAATTTTTGCGCCCAATGGAGCAACCAATTTCATGCTTTGAATTATTTGTATACACTACAAAACTGTAATATATGCATTGTTATGCAAAGTTTCTCTTCTCTTTGTTCTACAAAGAGATTATAATGCGATAATTAATGTTTTGTTTCTTGAGTGAATTTGTTTCACAAATTTAAATTGTAGTCCAGTCAGGACCATTTTGTTGTTTGTGCTAGCCTTGAGGTCGGTCTGCATGCTTTGACTGTTATGTCAAGGTACGCACGCACATTTGGACGTAGCTGGCAAGATCTTGTCAGTGGCCTCCCTCGCTCAAACCATTCTAAATGGTCAAGATGCTGCCAAATACGTAATTCTTTCTGACTGAAGTCTACTGATTGCTTTGGGCGAGCACTCTGCACTAATGTGGCGCTCTGTCACCATGCGTGGATGCAATCCATAGGTTTTTCAAGCAGGGGCAGCTCCTCCATTTGAGCGGAGGAGCATCGCTCCACAAAGAAAAGCCCCAGGCCAGACCCGAAAAATAAAATGGTAATAACGTTTATTACCATTTTATTTTTCGCCAACCAACCCGTCCCGAACTGAGCGTCAGGACGGGGCGGGCTGTTGCTGCTGAGTGGCAGCAGGGAGCTGTGCGCTTAAGTCTCTTTGGCCGGCCATCTTGCGTTAGCTAGCCAGACGTGCACATTTTAAGCCTCAAACCCAGAGGTCTAAGACAGCTGTGTTAGGGAACCGCAGCCCTCCAGCGCTCTTAAGAGCGCTTAGAGAGGCCACTCCCTCCAATTCTGGCGCTTCTCTCATGCTGGTTAACAGCATGAGAACAGCCCCAGGTTTGGCTCTGGAGTTGGGAGCCTTCCTCGAGGAGAGAAGACCGATCGAGTAGGATGTCATGCTTGTGCAAGAAAGTAAGTGTATTTTATTTTATTTTTTTCTGTGCCAGCCGCCCCACCACTGTCGGTACATGCCAGCTGCCACAGTTTTCAAGTGATGTGCAGGCATCCGTTATGCAAATGCCTTAAGATGGATTCCTCCTATTCGGGTAAAAGGTGACTCTGCCTTAGAGTGCTTTAAGGAAAGTCGAGTGCATTCTGTGGGCCTATTGACCCCAACAAGACAATTTTGCCATCAATTTCTGCCTTTTAGAGGTTGCTCCAGACGATTGGCAGACAGGCAACGCCATGGGCCCCAGCTTCAGTCACCCCAGACCTTTTATAGCTGGGTACGAGAATGAGACAACATGCAGGTCACCAGGGGCATCATTCTTCCCAGTCCACCTTCCCTGCAGCATCCATAATCAAGTTTCATTAGTTCGCCCTTAGAGGCGCACAACTGCCCTGTGGGAGGCAGGATCCAACATTTTCTCCCAAGGTCTCAATTCATCACATCCGACAGATGGTCGTAGGATCGTCTGGCAGTGCTGTGCCCTCCATTCCTTTCTGACCTGCCATAGCTTCCTCCCACATCAGAGCGGCTCTCATAAAACCAACTATCTTATTGCAAGAGGTACAAGCCCTACTGTCCAAAGGGGCCACTGAGAGGGTACTGGATCTGTGTGCCCATCCTGCACTTGTCCTGAGGTCTCACAGATGATACCTGCGGTCCAAGATTGGCCAAGAGGATTTTCAGTTTACCATGCTGCCCTTTGTCCTTACCAGCGCCCCCGTGTATGTACGAAAATGATTGCGTGGTCACCATATCAGGTTTCCCTTACCTCGATGACTGACTGTTGAAGACAGGCTCACCACAGTTAGTCTTAGACTACTTCCAGGCGATGGTGAACCTCATGACATCTTTGGGGTTCTCAGTTAATGAGCCAAAGTCGCAACTAACTCCTTCGTAGAGGCTTCCTTTTTAGATGCTGTCTTATACATGGTGCAGTTCAAGGCCATCCATCTGTTGCAATGAGTCCAGGAATTGTTGGCTATGATCCCGACGTTTAGCCTTGGTCCTGGATCTCAGTGAGAGCACCTCTGAGGCTTCTTGGTCTGTTAATCTTCAGCATCCTTCTTGTCACATACGCCACCATATAGGTGGCATAGTAAGCTTTGCAGTCCCATCTGAAGTATCAGTGGGTCCAAAACTGCAGAAAACTGTCAGACATCACCTAGATTCCGGAGGAGAATGCACTAAATCCGCGGTGGTGACTGAGACCTGACAAGCAGCAGACCCCTCTCCCTTTGCCACCCTGAGCTGACGGTGGTGATTGATGCGTCACTATTGGGTTATGGAGGTTATCTGGGAGAGGGGAGATTTGAGGGGTCTGATCACCAGTTAAAAGCCAGCTCTATATCAACCTGTTGCAGTTGCAGGCCATTCGTCTGGAGTAGAACGCCTTCCTACCTTCTTTCGAAGAGATGCTGCTACAGGTTGTTATGGACAACACCACTGTCATGCGGTTCTGAAACAAGAACAGTGGAGAGGGGTCCTGTGGTTGCAGGCTTTGCACCTTTGGAGGTAGTTGGAGCATGAGGACATCTCCCTGATTGTGAACCACCTGGTGGGATCTTTGAACAACTGGGTTGATAAGCTCCTCCGGTGCTACCTGCATTCACGAATGGCAGCTGCAATGCGCACTGCGGCATGGCACAGGGCATCTCCTGACAATGACAAGAACCCTGACTAGATCTTTTCGCCACTTTCAAGTTCTCACAAAGATTCTGCCTAAGAGCTACATTTCCGCTAGAGTGGACCTCGAGGTTCCTGTATACCTTCCTGTGTCTTCCTCTCCTGCCCAGAGTTCTGAAGAAGATTAACATTGACTGGGCCCAAGTCATCTTAGTGGCCCAGGGCTAGGCCAGGAGAGTGTGGTACTCTGACTTTCTTCACATGTGCATCTGCCCTCTGATTAGGCTACCACTTTGGGAGGATCTTCTGTTGCAGTAACAGGGCAGAGTTCTCCACCCAAAATGTCCAAATCTACACCTGCATGTGTGGAGATTGAGCAGCAGCAATTGACTGTGTTTGAGTTGCAAACTGAAGTTGTGGATGTCATCCTGGCTGCCAGACGCCCTTCCACGAAGTCTAATTTCAATGGGCGCTGGGACAAATTTGTGGCCTGGCATGGAGCTTGTATTAGACCCTTTGTAGCCCAAAGTGTTGGATATTTTATTTGTTTTGTCTTTGGCCTGCAAGGCCTTGCTGTGGGCACTATAAAAGATTATTTAATGGCCCTTTCGGTCTTTCTGAATTTACTGGACCAACAGTCCTTGTTTAAATTACCTGTTGTGATGTTTTTTTCTTAAAGATTTGACATATGTGTTCCCGCCCAGTTGGTTTGTGATGCTACACGGGGACCTTCATTTGCTCCTTGTTGTGCCTTCTGACTCTAAAGATTGTCTTCCTTGTCATAAATTCCTTCAGCTCGTTGAGCTGAATGAAATCCGCGCTCTTTTGGTGAAACCAACCTAAAACACATTTTTTCCAGACAAACTAGTGCTGAGGACAAAGGTCTGCCTTCTTGCCATTAGTCATGACTCCTTTTCAAGTTGGATAGTCCATCACACCCCCAACGTTCTTTTCCCCTCCTCACTCATTGAAAGAGGAAGTGAGACTCTACTGGCTGGACCCCAAAGGAGCCTTAATCTTATACATCGATCATACCAAATACCATTGCGTGGATGATTAGCTTTTTGTTTGGTTCTCTGAGGCAAAGATTTATAAGGCCATGTAGTAAAGGACTCTGTAAAAGTAGATAATCCTTTGTGTTAAAATCTGCTATGCACTGGCCAAAATGCAGCCCCTGGAAGGACTAACGCTTAATTCCACCAGAACGAAAGCTGCTACAATACGCTGGCACACTCAGTCCCTGTCCTTGACATCTGTCAATCCATGACGTGGCCATTGGTGAACACATTCCGGAAGCACTACTACCTTGACAGCCATGTCCAACTGTATGGCAGTTCACCCAATGGGACCTATAGGACTTTTTGTGCAAAGTCCACTCCACAGACCCTCCACCGCTGGGAGATAAGTTACTAACGCACTTTCTGGTGGATACTTAGTTTAACCACAGATTTCTCACTGCCCTCCCATCTCTCCAGTCTGTGGAGTGACCTCTTTGTAACATCTAAAAATATCCAAAATTGGAGATCTGCACATTTCCATCTCCAGTTGTTTTGTGCTCCACGTCTGCGGACGCAGAGTCAAGCAGTTAACTGACATTGGTGCACAAGGGTGACACTTATATGCTGCTCTACTCCATCAGAATAAAGCCAGTGCTGAGCCTCACTGCACCATCTAGTGGCATGCTGGAGCACTGCTTTGAAAACATCTGGATCCTTTATGGGGAATATTCTTCAGGTGAGGAATCTGCAGTTAGATCAGTGTATCCACCAGAAGGAGCATTACTGAAGGTAAGTAACTAGTTCTTCTTTTCATATACTTCTAAAAATATGTCCAGTACATTCCTACTGCCAGAAGTGTATTCCTCTTCCAGGCTATCATCAGCCACATGTGTTCAGTATTCTCCCCATTACTATTTGTAACACAATTACAAGCCTAATGATACTCCAGAACAGCACAAATGCATTCTCAGAAGCATTGTTTTGTCATGTAAATATGCTGTTTTTTCATATTATAAATATTCTGTTGTAAATATCGTTTACTAAAATATCTTCCCTTTGGGTGTAGAGCTTCTATTAGTAACTCCAATTGTGCAGTCTTTTTATAAATGATATTTGGGTCACACTATTTATGCCAGAAATATTCAGACAAGTATATAAATGGTACGTTCCCTCGAAAAAGGGTTACAATTGATGCCCCTTCTTAGGCTTTGGTGACAATCCAGATTTGTTTTTGGCTTCTGTGGAGATGTTTTTTTAGCCCTATCTAAAAGAAATACTGAACAGTTTTTAAGTTATCCGAGAATATGTGGGGGCAAATCTGCACCTGCCTTTGTACCTTACCTAACATCAAAATCAGGTAGTTATTTTGTATGATTTAAAGTGTGTCCAAATGAGTGTCTGGATGATGAAGTATATCATCTCTAGGCATGCAAGCATGTTAATGATCTGTTTAAAGCTGTGGGGAACAGCCGTATCCAAGAATATCTGTGTTCTGTTGTAATTTATCTAATCAGTTAATGCATGCCAAACATGGTGTCAAATGAGCATAAACAACTATAGATCATAATAAAGACAATTAATGTTCACAAAACACAGGCACAAAAATTTAGGATGTTCTTTCTTCCTTAAGTCAACATACAGAAAAAAATCACCCAAGTGAAAACATTGTGGCATTGTGATACAATTTTCGAGCAAAGAAATTGCAATACTGTTAGCATCTCTGGTTTCTACAAAATCTTTTGATTTACACTTAGTTCCTTACGGGTACAAGCAGCCAACTCCATCAATTAATCAATTACTTGCCGGTCATCTTCGTTACCATGAATCATAGTTCCTCTCCATCCTAGTCCTAACAAGTTGAGGAGCCCGTCTCCCATACACAGAGCTTTATATAAGTAAATAGAAACAGTACCTTAGTCCTCTTTCTATTTCTAGTCTACATAGATAATAGGAGTCCTCCAACTTCCTCTCCTACCGTCTGTATGTAGCAAGCCATTCAATTAATTTTAGGAGGAGAAAAAAATAAACATAAGGGAGGGTGGGAGGAAAAGTGGACTGGGACAAGGATGACTATGACTTAGGGTAATGGTAAGTACTTAAGGTCCTTGTCCTCAACATCATCTCCTACGCCGACGACACCCAGCTGATCCTCTCCCTCACCAAAGACCCTCACACCGCCAAAGCCCACCTCCACGAAGGAATGAAGGCCGTCGCCGAATGGATGAGGACCAGCCGCCTGAAGCTGAACTCGGACAAGACGGAGGTCCTCATCCTTGGTTCCAACCCTTCAGCCTGGGACGACTCCTGGTGGCCAACATCACTGGGAACAGCCCCGCCACCCACCGACCACGTACGCAACCTAGGGGTCATCCTCGACGCCACCCTCTCCATGACTAAGCAGGTCAACGCCGTTTCCTCATCCTGCTTCAACATCCTCCGAATGCTCCGCAGGATCTTCAAGTGGATCCCCACCGAAACAAGAAAAACAGTCACCCAGGCCCTCGTCACCAGCAGGCTGGACTACGGAAACGCCCTCTACGCAGGAACGACGGCTAAGCTCCTGAGACGGCTGCAACGCATCCAGAACGCCTCTGCACGTCTTATCCTCGACATCCCCCGACGCAGCCACATCACACCCCACCTGAGAGACCTGCACTGGCTCCCTGTCAACAAGAGGATAACCTTCAAGCTCCTCACCCACGCACACAAAGCACTCCACAACTCCGGACCAGCCTACCTCAACAGACGACTCAGCTTCTACACCCCCACCCGCCAGCTCCGCTCGACCAGCCTCGCCCTCGCCACAGTCCCCCGCATCCGGAAACGACCGCCGGCGGCAGATCCTTCTCCCACCTCGCCGCCAAGACCTGGAACACCCTCCCCACCAACCTCCGACAGACCCAAGACCTACTGGCCTTCAGAAGACTCCTCAAGACCTGGCTCTTCGATCAGTAGCAGCACCACCCCCCTTTCCCCCCAGCGCCTTGAGACCCTCGCGGGTATGTAGTGCGCTTTATAAGTGACATGATTGATTGATTGATAAGGTAATGGTAAGTAATAGATTAATTACCCATCATCCATTCTCCCCGGGCACACCTAATAAGTTGAGGATATCACAAGTTTAACATTTTGCATTACACAAACAAGTTAGATGCAGGTAACATCTGGCCACCTGATTGTTCGTTCTTACTACCAGCTTCCACCCTGTAGTACCTTGTGAAATACCGGTATTGCCTGCTAGACTACTGTTAGCTCCCTCCAATTGGGCAAAAACTGTTTTTCCGTCTCTGACCACTACCCACTAATCTCCTGGTGCTGAAATGTTGCTTCCCGGCCCCACAAATTTGCATCTGTTATCAAAAGCTGTGGGGAAGGAAGGTGATATGGAATTCCCTTCACAAGATTGACCTCTGATAAACACAAGTGGAGATCCAACACTATCTGGGGAGTAACTGGAACCATGGTCTCAAAATCCTGAAATGCTTGGATCCAGTGACTCCAGAAGATGGTTCAGCAGTGGCGTCAGGTGAAAATGAACTCAGAGAACCACTGCTGTGGCAGCTGCCATGAACCCTTGAACTCTCATCTGAGTTCAAACTAAAGCCCGCTGCTGGTCTAACAGCTGTCAAAGACTCCATTGCAGTGACAACACTCTTTTTTGGGGGACAAATGCTTTCCATTCATGTGTGTCAAGGACTGCTTTCTGAGCTGATACAAGATTATTTCTCCTTGTTCATGTGAGTCCCAAGCGACTGAGGAACAGACAGACTTTCCATGTCCTTCTATACCTTAGAAAAAGAAGAAGAACTCTAAAGCCAGTCATCAAGATAGGGAAAAATAGTAATGCCCCTCAATTGCAACATTGCGACCACTGGCACAAATACCTTTGTGAACACCCTCGGAGAAGTGCACAAGCCGAAAGGGAGCACTTGGAACTAATAATGTTTTGTCGCGATGGCGATCCGCTGATACTGACTGGTTGGATAATTAGATATGTGGACGTATGCATCCTTCAAATCCAGTGCTGTCAGGAAGTCATCCTTTGAGAGTAGTTGTGTAATGCTCTTGAGACTACCATTCTACATTTGTCCGTACTGAATGATACGAATGGTCCTGCTTTGGCACACAGAATAAGATTTCGTAAAATTGCTGGTTCAGAGAAACCTGCTCCACTGCCCCTTTGAGCAGTAAACTATGAATGCCATGCAACATCGCTGTCCTACTTAACTGGTCTCCTGCCAATGGTGTAAGCTTGAACAAATTGTTTGGATGGTTGCACCTGATCTGAGAGAGTTAGACTTCCTTAATCAACAACAGGTCCCAACTGTCCTGGGTTACCTCCAACCTGTGAGGATAGAGCTTTTTCAACCTTTCCCACCACCTTCATATAATTTGCCATAGTGCCCCCCACACCCCCACCCTGGACCTGGCCTTGAGAGGGGCTGCCCTTTTGTTTCTGCATGTTGTGCTTTTGGATTAAGGACTTTTTGCCAGGGAAAGCTTTAAACAGTTCGGAAATGTTCTTGTCATCAGCAGACTTATTCACCATTTTATTAAGCTCTTCCCTAATCCGTTTTTGTCATGTAAAGGGCACATTCTGAATGAAAGACCTTGGTGTCACCTTTAGTTTCCATGGTCTTATCCACAACAATCTCCTTCCCTGTACAGCACTGACATTTGGCGAAACTGCAGACCAATGTTTGTCAAATGATATATCTGATGGGAACTGTGCCAAAAGTATTTGGCCATGGAGGGAAGGTAGCTGCTGCATAGATCCTCTTTAATGAACCCTCAATTTTCTTTTCCTCAACATCTGACAATGTAGCATCTTCCGAGGCCAATGAGAAAGAGCAGGCCAATGAGGAAAGAATAGTATTGACTTTAGGTAGTTGGGGAAACAGCTCATCAAACTGGTCAATCGAATATCTCCTCTTCAGAAAGTGAGGACTCAATGCTGTGTCAGTATCCTTCCACTCCTTAATAATAATATTTTTAGTCACCTCTTGGTGCATTTTTCAAGAGGACTCCTCTGTACTTAACATAGAACTCAACCTGCTGCCCGTGGTCTCACTTATGTGTGTAGGGACCTCCTGGAACTGTGCCCGCCCTAGCCATGCTCATAAACATGGAAAGTACACCCGAACGGTGCTCTACACATGCTACAACTCAGCAGACCGTGCATAAATAAAATGACATAAATAATAAGAAATGAGCTTTAAAATCTCTTCCAATAAACACGATCTGTTAATACTCACAGCTGGTCCTCTGTGATCTCCGTGGGAGACAAAAAATATACAGAAGGTTGGAGGGCAAGTGGGAGACTCACATGGTCTATGTAGACTAGAAACAGAACGAGAACTACCATAGTTTTTCTGGATACTTTTGTAAAGCCCTCTGTGTTGGGGATGAGCTCCTCAACTTGTTAGGACTGGTACAAGGAGGACGGATGATGTTTAATGATAGTTTATATGCTTTTTTTCATCTTGCTATTAAATAATAAAATAAAACTGTTTCCTTGTTGAGAAGAGCATATTTATTTTCTACACCATCCTAGTTGCATACATAATCTGCAGACTCCACAAATTTCTAGATTGTGAGATTTTGGTTTATCCTGAAAAGGCAGAAATCAGGAAAGAATTGTATGTCACTCAACACAAGGCCGAGATTATCTTTCAAAGACTAACAGTTAAGATTTAATGTGGATCTGTTGGCAGTATATTTATATATGTTTATAGATATATAAACAGCATTTGTGTCCTAGATACTTGGGAATTGTGAAGATAGGCAAAACGAACCTTATTTACTGTTGAACAACAGTTTGTTTATTAGACTTCCTAAATGCAGGTGTACTAGTTCTCAATCCATTACTTACAGGATTTTATTGATTTTTGCTTTACAGTATTGAATCTTTGACACAAGGAAAACAGCGGCTGGAGAAAAAAAGTTGAATACTGTAGAGGATAGAATCACCATGAGAACTATAGAGATTTGTAGGCCCTGAAGACGACTAAACCAATAATCTATCACCAGAAACATGCCTTCCCTTTATAGATAATCATTTTGTACAATGTGAAATGATAAACTAATGGTTTTATTACTCTCTCTCTTTTCTAAATTTTCTAATCTTTCTTGTTGAGAGTTTGACTACTGTAGAATAATTATGTTATGGAATTTTCCATTGTATGATAACATGTGACTAGCCAATGACTACAGCCACTCATTGGATTGATGTTTTCTGTTTGACCATGACACATATGAATGTATGAAAGAGATCACATCTCTGTACCATGTTGCCATGAATTGGGTGATTTATTCTGTATGTTGAAATAAAGACGAGCAATAAATGGATCTCACTGGACAATGAAGTCTTTCAATGTTAGTTTGTATAACTTTAATTTACAAATCCTAGGGGTATTGCATACACCATGTTTAATATCTGTTGGGTAAATAGATTCGAGTTGATAGTATACCATAATACAAAAGTTGGTACAAGTGTAGATGAGATTTTTCCATTTAGGTCTTGCTGGAGAGAGCCCTTGCTTTTTGGAAGTGTCATTCACACTTTCAGTCACTAAGTACAACATTATGTGTATTCTTACTTTAAAGAATTGCTTGTCAAATTAGTCTATCTCCAGGATTGCAGCAGCTGAGTCAGCCACTAGTCTAGGCAGCTGATGCCACCTCTAACCGGCACTACAGGGGAGCAGGTCGTGCGGATATACACAGTGACTACTTACATTCTGGGATTGCTGCTATTATTGCTCTATGATTAGCTGCTCTGGGGAACCCCTGTTGATTCTGAGGGGAATAATCTCATCTAAGATGGCCACCGTGTCATGGTTTTGATGCCACAGTCGTCATAAATGACACAATTTCTCTTGCAATCCATTGGAGTTAAGGAACTGGGCCGTTGCAATTTTCATAATCGTAGCTTCACAGAACGGACCAGAACTGTGCGCAATTTCGGGCTTGGCTCTGCCTTCGGAGACAGCTTACAGATTGTAATTGCATTTGAGTGTGACAAGTTGAGGCAGCTTGTGGAACTACTAAATACACATAGAGCCAAGCACAGCATAACATCTAGCAAGACTATTTGTATAAGTAGTCAAAGAGCCTACTAACTCCTCCAGCCACTGGTCTCGTCAAGAGCAGCAACAAGCAAGCGGGCTACCTACATTGCAAGTTATCATGAAGTTCCGTGGACCAACAGGTATCATTGTATACCTTACTGCTGCCTTGGAGTGATAGTAATATATTTTTATTATTTCATGGCAGGATGCAGCGATTTCTGCTCATATCCTGTGAGTGGCACATGCTAAAAAAAGCTTAATAAGACTAAGCAATGCTAATGAATAGTCAGGAGGGTAGGATGGGCGTCGGCCACTGCTTTTTAGCTCTTTTGTGAGTGCATGTGAAGTATGGCTCTGTGCAGGTGCACAGAAGCTGGAGCAAGTCTGTCGGCAGCTGCGCGTACCCAGGGCTGTGGCCAGGGGTGAGGCAAGGGTCCTTCTCCCTCCCACTTCCCCACCTGGTTTCACCTTGGCTATTTTGTCTATCCCCTTTCCAAATTTAGCTTTTCACTTCAGTGTTCTTGTTTTCTTTTCAGCCCTCCTCTTGAATCGCAGGCAGGAATTTCTTACAAATTGAGTGTTTATTTGAGACTATTATCCTCGGTACCATATTATAACTTACACTTTCTTCTTTACTTCTGAAAGGTTGTCATTAGCGTTTGAAAAAGACCATAAACAGATACAAAAAATGTTTCAGTGTTCTAAACCAAACCTGGGAAAGGTTTTGTTCTGGACATTTTGCAAATTTATTGACAGGTTCAACTCATTTCAAGAATTAGCTATAACATTTTCTTCAGCTGCAAGGCATGGCATGACTTTCTGGTTACCAATTTATCAGGGTCTATGGGTATTTGCAGAGAAGGGTAGCTGACCTAACCTAGGGTCCGATTTGTATCTTGGCAGTCAGGCTTGTCTGTCCTTCATGAGGGAGGTTTCATTCCATCCGCCTAGCTGGCGGGGTTTCTCCTGCCTTATTTAGGGGCTGATTTATGTGTTGACAGAGAGGAAACGCCATCGCAATGGCGATGGAGTTCTCTCTCCGCAAACATAGTGGTCTGCCCACCAGATTTGAATGCAGGAGCACCTTAGGTTTGGCTACGGTGGTGACTGCTCCATCACTGCCATAGCCAAACTTCTCTGATTGCCCAACGGTGTAAGGGCTGTTGGAGGATTGGCTTTATGTCCGTCTGCCCAAATAGGATGGGCAGACATATAGACGTTTTTAGGTTTCGCCTGCACAATGCTTGTGCTGTGTTTGCGAAAGCTCTTGTATTAAAAAAATAAATCTTAAAAGGGGCTTAGATCCCGCTGGCTCCCACGTGGCTCCACTCTACTTACCATTGGCTGTCTCCACGTGGCTCCTTGCTGGTTAGCGCCTCCGTCGTCGTACCCTGGAGCCTGGTCCAAGTACTGCTTCCAGTGACCAGTGTCCTTTCAATGGCCACAGACGTCTGCAGGTACTATTTTATTTTTAATTACTCTTCTCTCTTCTTCACCCCTCACTCCACCTCGGAGCTATCTGTTGTCTTCCCACCATCCATCCATGTCGGTTGTTTGCCCGTACGCCCTCCTGCTATATCATAGTTCATGTCATCTTATGGCTATAGCCTGTTTTCTCAGCACCCCGCACCACTCCTCCCTCAGTTCGTTTCTCAACACCTGACCCCCACCCTCCTACCCTCCGACCGTTGCTAAAATCTACCACCATTCCCTGAATTCTAGGAGCATTTCATACAAAAAAACACAGCCTCTTTTACTGTGTTTATTTTAGAAATGAGAGCTTCAACTTCATTTGCCCCAAGCCTCCTCGGTGTACACATTTCTGCCCATGTAGGGGAGACACTGTGGAGGTGGAAGAGGCTGTCCTCGGTGACTCTGCTGGTGCACGCCGCCATTTCCCAACACATTTCTTCACACTGCGCCTAACTTTATCCCTATGCTTCAGTCCATATTCTCTTTCTCAGCACCCCGCCCCTTCCTTCCACCGTCCTTTTCTGACCACCCCCAAGCCCCCTGCCCCTCCCCCATCCATTTTTGCCGGGTGCCTAGGAGTTTTGCATAGCCCAACTCCCACACCCCCAAAAAAAACGTTTACAGGTTTTGCACAATGTTTGTAGGGAATGCTCTGCTTCACCGTGATCCAAGAATGGGCTGTTTAGTGGTTTGTTGCTTACAGATCATGTAGGTGCATGTTTAGTGTTTGACATGCACTCATGTCTCTACAGTCCTGTTAATTTAGGTGCTTTCGCTTATAGTGAAATTCGCATCTTTGCAACAGATGTTTCAGCAGTATTTTCAGGATCAACTTTTAACAATTCAGGACTTAGTGTCCCTTTGCCTGTGCACGTAGCAGGGGTGTTGTAGCACTTTGAGCAAGTAATGTGGCCCAACCTGCCGCCACACTGCTCCCAGCTGCGTAGTAAAATTCAGCCATATTTAGGTGCAGAAGGCCGCTCACACCCGGGTGACCAGGTGCCCCTGCTCCCGCTGCATTACTGATAGCTACTTCCCTGCTTAATACCCCTTTGAGCTTATTATTTGCTCCAAAAAGGAACAGTGGGGAGAAGGGGTCAAATAATTATTATATCCTGAAAACGACATTCCTGGGCCCCTTGTAAAGCCACTTAATGCCTGGTGGTCAGACAATGCCATAACTTGGCTGCTTGAAGAAGCCTCAACCTGCCAGTGCCTGATGTCTTACATCTGTTCAGTGATTTATGGGACCTTAAATATAAGTCAATACCCTCTCGCAAGCAGAAAGCAAACAGGCTATTAAACGCATTACTCAACAGGACTGTTTCAGTACAATCTACCTATCTTAATTGTGAGTTTCTTTGTGGGGGTAGTTACTGAAGCAGTTAAAGGACACTGCACAGTACACATGCACTAAAACCATGGGGATTGCATCATTTATTTTCATAGAATTTTGCGGGGAATTGTGGGCCAAATTTTTTTCATGCTGCACCGTTGAGCTGCCATATTTCTTTTATTTTCGTAGAAATTTGAGGGGAACTGTACGCCAACTTTTTTACATGTTGCACAGTTGAGCTGCAGTGCAACATGGCTTAAAATAAACAAAATCAACGCTATAACGCAGCCAGCATTGACCGCGCCATAGCAATTTTTTTTTTTACTTTAAGTCATATTGCACCGCAACTCAAATACTATGCAACATAAAAGAAACATTGACAAATCCAATAGATTTCACATTGGCAAAACCTACTGCCTTTTCCAATGCTTGTTTACTTTCTGTCACTGCCAGGCAACCATGGCGGTAAGGACAGTAGAAAACAAAATATGCCACTTTTGCCACAGGAGATGATTCCCCTGGTCAGGGGGCATTATATTTTATATTTTCAAAAGAAAATCCAGTTTCAGGATTTTCTTTTGAAAATCAAAGATAAACTGTTTTGCTGCAAGGCTCTGTCATGTTGACAAAGTCCTTGCTCAAAACTGCAAAAAGCATTGACAGGAACTGCAGTGAAGACGGTTTCTGCCAATGCTTTAAAAATGACCACCAGCTTGGCGGTGATTTCTAAATTCGACGAGCGCCATCTCTGCCAGGGTGAGGGAGTAATTTACTCTGTCACTCTGGCAGAGACCTGGCCTGCCCGTCGAGATCTAAATCTGCCCCTTATATGTTAGACGAGAGAACCTCCGTCAGCCTTGATAGAGGTATTTATGTCTGACAAGGGGTTATCCTCCATCAATGTGTCCTCATGTAACGCAACTGGTGCTATGTAAAGCGCTCTGATACCCGATACCTTCGGGTCAAGTTCGCGCTATATAAAACTTCGTAAAAAAAAAAAATGGTGCACAATCGTCTCCTGTCGGACAAAACTCCTTTGGCTCTGGAGTGGCGGTATACCACCCGCCAAATTTATGTATGTCCATCAGACTGGCCGGCTTGCAGCCATGTACTGACAGAGTAATTACATTGCAGACCTGTTTTCGATTGCTGTATTCATCCGTCTTAAAGACGGACTCATACGTCACACACCTGAGTTGAATGGGCAAAGTAATCACATGTGCACAGCACACTGTAAAACACACATTGTTCCATAACATGGTTCTTTGCCTTTCCCATTGTGAAGCTGCAAGACATAGGGAATAGTGTTTAGCCTTGTACCTCATCTCGGATCTTTTTTTCATTATCACCTGCTTTTCTTGTTATTTTGTAATTTCATTTGGTTATCTGCACTATGTCTGGAAGAAGGAAACCCAGATTTACACACACAGAATTAACAGTCATGATGGGTGAGATAATTAGGGTAGAACCACACTTGTTTGGAACCCTTGTTCAAAGTACCACTATAACCCAGAAAAGGCAAATGTGAGAGAATTGTCACAAGAACGAATGCTGTATCTAACAACAGGAGCTCAGAAGAGGAAATCAGGAAGTGCTGGAACGATCTGCAGGAGAGATTATGCTCCCTGGCCTCTGAAGCCCACCTAGAGGCCCAGCAAACAGCTGGTGGCCCTAGAGCCTCTTGCCCTGGCAGGAGAAGGTGTATGGAATCTTACACACTGAAAGCTTTGCAGGAATCCCTGGTGGACTGGAGAATGGGAAGTACAACCACTGTATGCCATACAGCCACTGTGTCTTCTGTATTATTATCCTGCTAGATTTTGATGAAACATGTTTTTGTGAAATTGTTTAAAGGAGCATTTGCTCATAGATTTTATAAACATTTGTTTCCTAATTATGGAAATTAAAAATTTTCACAATCTGCTATGTTCATTCTTATATTCATTGTTTCCTTCTCAGAATGTAATCTGTGCACCCATTAAAAAAGTTTCTGTTCAATTGTGTTATACTCTGCAAAAAAGTTACGATTATTGTTATATGCTATTTTATCTACATTATACTACATGTTGTCAGTCTCTTAGTATGGTTCTGGCCAATAACCTGAGCAGTTACATTATAATTTGCAGATGTATAGATAAGACTTTTTAAAATATCCTCATTCAAATATAAGGTTCATTTCCTAACTACTTCAACAGTGTTATTGGTTAATGACAATATCTACTATAATGCATCATTATGGATAATGTTTATGCATTTTATTTTACACTTTCATCTTACTATATGTTGCACTGATTTAACATGTAGACAAGTGTGATAGTCATTAAAAAATCTATGTACCTACTTTACAAAGTCTTTATACAGAAAGCTGCATTACATTTGTCTGCTGTCTCACATTTTTCATTGTACATATTTCTAGTCTGTGCTCCATGGGGTCCTTAGCTTCAGAACCTTACTGCTGCAATCCTGTATTGTCTTTAGCCTTTTCAAGTCATGCTTAATGTCATACAGCTAGTAAATCAATATCATGTACTTTCCTAAGGCTAAAATGGTATGAAAAAAAGTTGTATGTCTAAAAATCCTCAACATGCTGAAGCACAGCACTTCCACTTTTGTTTAATGACTTACGTGTAATGACTTACAACTGTGAAGTCATGTCAATACTTTACGTCTACCTTGATGAATTGTATGTTATCTTTGTGTTTTAATACCTCATCTCAGTGACTCTTCAGAAGTGTATATGTAAGCCTAATATAGTATGTTGTTAACTCTCCCTTAGTAACACAAAAATAAGCTTTTTAATAGCACCTAAAATATGAGTTTAAGCTTTGGATGAAGCATTTAAAGCCAAAAAGCAGAGATAAAAATGTTATATAGACAGTTCCTTTACGGATGTGTTGCTAATTATTATTGTGTTTGACACTGTGAACCATCATCCAGACTTGGAGCTCAGGAAACCGCACCAAATAAGCCAACCACCTGTTCTACTATTGCAGAAGCCTTCAGGGGAGACATAAGTTATGGTGGTCCGGATCCTGAAGAAGAGCAGCCTGGTCCGTCAGGTGTGTCTCAGCAGGCTACGAGGGTGAGCCCTACTCAGCCTATTATTCTTACTACTACAGCTCCTTGTGGCCCAACATATAACACTACCTCTGTAGTGTGTAGCCCATTCCTGGCTCCATTATTGCCAACACCAACAACATCTGCAGTTGAGCCAGGACCCACTGTTATGGTGCACACTGTTCAAAGGACACAGGTTAGTGAGGGTAGGGCACCATTGGGACAGCTGAGACCACTCATGCCCATAGTTTTTTTGAAATTATGAGCCACAACATCATTGGAGCAACCTCCAGACACGAAAACCAGATGGGCCAGGTTATAGGGCCCCTAGGGGAGCAAAGTCAGTTGCAGAGTGAGCACACTGACCTGGAGAAGCAGATACCTTTATTGTTCTCCCTTTCTGGTGTGGTGCTAGATGGGTTTAAATTAAAGACATTTTTTAGAGCTGTTAAGGAGTCACCTATCCCTTTCTGTGGGTCTTCTACATCAGACAACACTCCACCAGGCTCCTCCACAAAAAGGAAGGCCCTGCAACCCTTGAAGTCACCTGTCATCACCCTGGACTCTGCAACTGTGTATATATCTTTCGATCTCATAAGGGGCCGTTCGGCTGGACCAGTGGGAGGGATTCCACCAAGACCACCGCTAAGAGGTGCAAGACCTAATTTCCTTCTATCCCATTCACTCTTTGGACATTATTTTCAACACATTTACCTTGGGATGAACATGTGTATTTTGGACATGGACTCCATGGACTCCAAATAACTGTGCCTTTATCCTCATATTTCAAGCCCATCATAATGATTAATTCCCTGTCTGTAATTTAATTTGGCAATTCATTATTTTTTTGTACTTATGGAAATGTCATTATCACGTGCTGCTTGTATTATTATAGAAAATAAAAAATAATTGGTCAATAAATAGAAAATATTTTTACGTTTTTTGTAGACTTGTAACAGCCAATTTTAGCTACTCTTCCTTATATTCTTCTGTCACAGGTAACATTTCAAAAAGGCAATCTATATGACATTTTGCATCCATAATATTTCAGACATACATTTGTTCACATAATAATTGCACCATCACTTTGCTTTTTCATTAAAAAAAAATTCTTCCAAATTGTGTTATCCTCACAATAAATGAAAACATTCATATGTTTAATTGAGTGGAATTATATATGTATTACATATGTAAACCACATAATATTGCATATATACATACATAGACATTAGTACTAGCCATTAATGAAAACCCACATTGCAATACTTCTTCATCTGTACATCACAAGTCATGTAACTTACCCAATCCAAGATTCACAACAGAATTGTTTGTGCTACAGAAGATGACAGTGTGAAGTAACCTATAATATAAATATATATGATCCATTTCAATATTTGATTTAACCATAACAAATAAAATGTGCATTTCAGAGAACATCAATTTCCAAAACAACATGTTCCCCTTCTCATCTAACACATATGGTACATACATATTGGTATACAAGGTATGCCATTCTTCTAGGTAACAAGCATACACAACACATCACTATGTATACCCACCTTCAGTGTACATATTACAAAACTCACACCTTAATGATCTCCCAAAGCTGTTTTTCACCTGTATGGAAATAATAAGCAATATATATTTTAGGTACATTTAGTACTACTTACCCTCATGAGAAGAAGCTGTCTATGACATCTTGCCTAAGATCATTTCCTTCTTCCTCACCACTTTCATCTTCATTTTGCAATTCATTAACATCACCCTGGGCCTCCTCATTATAGTCATCTGCAATGAAAGGGATGTTGTGCAGCATGCAACATAACATTGTTATTTGGTACACCTTATCAGGTAAGTAGTGTAGGGCTCCACCAAAATATCCAGACAACAAAATATTGCTTCCAGGAGCCCTAAAACCCGCTTCCTAGGCCTCCTAGTCCTACTATGTGCCTCATTGAAGCGGACATCTCCTGGCATTTTTGGATTTCTCAGAGGTGGCAACAACCACAGTCGGTTTGAATACGCAGAGTCTCCTAAAAAATATAAAATACATATTTTGTAAGATTTACAATTTACATTATAATTTTTGGACCACTAGTTTAAACGTTGTTTTTATACATTTTAACATATTACCAACAAGCCAGGCTTTCACATTTCCGAATTGTGCCATTTGCTGTTGTATGCTGCTATTGTATAGCACAAATGAATCATGGGTGGGTCCAGGAAAGCGTGAACTCACGCGTGTGATGTAAAGATCGTAATTGCACACAACATGACCATTTCTAGAATGGACATTTTTCCTGTTGCGGGACACTTGCTCTCTGTTGTGTGGTGGAACCAAAGCAATGTGTGTTCCATCAATGGCACTAACCACATGTGGTCTGCTTTTATATTCTTAATTGTTTCTGCATTCATCAGAAATTAAATAAAACTGTTCTTGTGGCTCATCATCACAGTAAGGAATTCCTGTAGCATACCACTGAAAGTTGATTGTTACATGCCCTTGCAATCTCCTATTGTGTATTGAAAAGATCCAGTGGCCACAAAATGTATTACTGCCATATTTTAGACAAGTGGTGTAATAGCTGTTGGATGTTGGTTAAGAGGCAGACGTTGAGGCTCCAGTTGATGACATAAATTCAGTATGGTTTGGCAGTTCAGTCTATACTTTCTGATAATGTCCCTTTCTTGCATGGTGGCAAGGTCAGGAAACTGATGGAATGCTCTTGGCTGCTGTCTACGCAGTCTGCCTGGGTCCATCTGTAGTGGTTGGAGGATGTGTCCCAAAAAAACAATTTTATATGTGTGTATATATATTATTATTATTATTAATAATTCATTCTTGATAGAGCGCATGGCTACCCTTAGGCATCCCAGCGCTAGTTGCAGCCACAAGCAGTTAATGATCTTACTGCAAGTTCTGGAAGAGCCACGTCTTTAGTTGCTTCCTGAATGTAAAATGGTGGGTCGTTGATCTAATCTGGATCGGAAGTGTGTTCCATAGAATGGATGCATTGTATGCGAATATATGACCTCCTGAACGTGCTCTCAGGATTCTTGGAACCTTTGCTTGAAATAGGTTGGCTGATCTCAGGCTGCGAGAGGGTCGGTGAAAGGATATTAGAGAGCAGTTAATTTTAGGACCTGTACCCCAGAGGATCTTGTGTGCAATGCAGAGTGATTTGAACATTATGCGTTCTGAAATGGGTAGCCAGTGTAATGCCTTCAGTGCTGGTTTAGCCGAGTGTTTTCTGGGAATGTTGTGTAGCAGCCTGGCTGCGCAATTCTGCACCACCTGAAGTTTCCTTGTTGTGGAATTCGGGGTGCCCAGGTATAGTGAATTGCAATAGTCCAACCGGGGGAGTACTAATGCTTGTACCATAGTTCTGCGTGCTGTTTCCGGGAGCAAAGGCAATATTTTCCTCAATTGCCTTAGGATTCCAAAGCATATAGCCGCTACTTGTATCGCTTGGTGGTCAAGTTTAAGTGACCTGTCCAGCCATATTCCTAGGCTTTTAATCCTTTCTTCGGGTATTGGGGCTGGACCCAAGCAGTTTGGCCATTTCACGTCTGAGGGCCTATTTGTGATATTGCCAAGAATCATTAGCTCAGTCTTATCCCCGTTAAGCTTGAGGTATGATTGGTCCATCCAGGTGGCCACCTTACCAAGGCACGCTTCAAGGTCGACTGCGCTCTTCTTAGGGTGGTTGAGGGCTACCACCAGCTGAGTGTCGTCCGCATAGGTCACTATCTGGACCCCATAAGGGATAAAAATCACATGGAAATATGTAAGGATAATTCCTATTCAATAATGATTGCTATTTTCGAATATTGTAGTGCCATCGTGTTTTTTCTTTCATTAATGTACATACACGGTATCACGAACGACTTGAGCACGTATTTCACGCTGGTGAACTATATATGAACATTTATGCAATGAACATGAGAATTTTATTTGATGTATTGAATAGGAATTATCCTTACATATTTCCATGTGATTTTTAGAACATAATGAATTGTTTACAACATTGGTTATATGAATTTCATTCATTGCGGGGAGTCTTTTCTTTATGTTCATGAGTTTAAGGCGTATTTCTTTGGTGAGTGGAGCACATTGTGTAAACTTGACAAAGGCTTCATTGCTGAAACGCGTTGTTTGGCACATTAAATCTTGGTGCTAATCACTTGGTGTGCCGCTTTTTCATTCTGCAACACGGAATGTTAATTTGAAGAATATTTGATGGTTGCTGTTTCCATCGCTGGCACCGGCACCGCGAGGCGAGAGGCGGCGTTCGAGAAGCGTGACGTTCTGATATATATATAATTCATTTAATTACATACATTTCTGAACATATCACAATATGTATACATTATGAAACTTCAAAAAGTAATTGATATGTCACCTCATATTTGAAGAAATATATAGATTCCAAACTACCCTGCTCGATGTGTGATGTTCTTTCCCATTTCAGGTTTATCTTTTTATAATCTGTAACTTGTAGTCTACTTTTATAGTGGAATAATCAAGACTACAACTCCGAGAATACAATAAAGGACCATGCACTGGAAGTAAACATCAGGCATGGACCATGAAAACATTGAAACTATGTATAACGATATTTTTAAAAAGAATAGTAAAAAGAAAAATAGGTCAACTGAAGTTTTTTTGTCAAGCGTGTACATTAAAGGTCTAATGTACACTACTGCTGTTCCCTATATATTGAAATAACAAATATAAGTGAAGTATTACTTCACGGATTTTCAGACATATAAACCACCATTTTAGGTGTTGCTTGTGAGCGTTCTAGCAAGTCGCACATGGTAGTCATGACACTCGGACATTGTACATCTACTAGATGTTCCGCCCGTCAACAACTTACATACCCATTGGTTAACATGGTGCGATGGATAAAAGGCTATCCAGTGGTTCGTGTCGGCGTCCATTGTCATGTGTATGTTGCAGTGACGTACACGTTTCTGTAACAGTTTTTCACTTGCCTCCTAACCTTGGCAGAGTATAGACCTCCTCCAAAATAGCTGCTCCGCAAACTTTGAGAGCTACCATGGCATACAGTACTGAAGACAGGGCCCCAAACGTCACACCAAAGGAGCTGGAGATACTCCCTGATGAGATCCGGATCCAGTACAACCAGCTGCATGGCTCACCAGAGCAACAGGTACACAATTTAAGTAACGTTATATATGTGCTATTAATTGTATTATTATTTTCCAGGGTAAAATCGAACAGGTGTTAATGATACATTGTGTGTATGTATCAAATGTGAAATAATCTTTATACCAATATTATGGGTAATTACATTAGATTATGTTGCTAAAAGATGGAAAATGCTAGTTTTACAATGCTAAGTATTTTGAATAGGTTTTATGTTTTCCAGTTTTATTGAGAGCATATTTTGAAATATAAAAACACTTAGCATTGTGGTCACATAGTGGTATCTAAATTGTATTCTCATTTACCCTTTATTTTTACTGTTCTTACTAAAATCGCATAACAAATATACTATATCTGTCGATCTATATAAATCTACATATATATATATGTGTGTGTGATATATCTATATGTTTAAGAATCATATAAATATATATGTATTACAGTTATTTATATATACATATTGATAGAGTGAAAAAAGAGAGAGAGAGAGAGAGACAGTGCCAATGTGAATTTGAGATACAGAGGCAAGATTTGTAGAAGAGTTTGAAAAAAAAAAGGATGACATGCACATAGAAATTTAAAAAATGTAAATATATGTTCATGGAATTAAATACAGTTTAGAGGTTTAGTAGTCATATATAGTGTTATGAAGGAAGGATATTTGGCAATTTATTTGAAAAAAGAGAAAATATATAGCTAACTAGATTTAGGCAATGTGTATATGTATACATATAATCTATATATATATATATATTTATATATATATATATATATATACACACACACACATTATATTGTTTTGTGTGAGATATGCACTAAGGACTTGTTCTGATATATATACATATATATATATTGTTTGGGATCCACACTGCTTTCCGCCATGCTGCTGCTCAGGTGTGTCACATGATGCCATGCGCAGTCCTGGCTGCTTTAATATCCAATTCCACTTTTTATAACAATGTATACACAAGTCATTTATACCAAAGTCACGTGCACTCAGGATGAGAGTACAAAAGTTATTTTGTTTAAACTGTTCTCCAGCCCCTGCGATGCCTTTCGGCCTCATGGCGTTGCTCACGCATAAAGGGTCATGTGATAACCAACAACTTAAATATTGTGAAAAATACAAGTAAAATAAAAGAAGGGCTGTCAGTATACAAGTGTCTCAACAGAATGGAAGTACAGAGTTCAGCCATCTTGCAACTGAGTGTTTAGAACTGTAATTCTACAGCACAGGATAGATTACCATATAGTTGTACAGGTAAAAACATGTACAATAACAAAGTATGCACATAATACTGCCAGTTAATCGACATGATATTAAATTCAATTGATCTCAAAAAGTATAAGCTTATATACAGTAAACCTAATAATTGAAGCAGTAAGCTTGTCTGTGCAGCCCTAGTCGGCAAACTCTAAATCCTGTAACCACAGGTATGTAAAATACACTGGAAATACGGACATGAATATATTGACAGTCATCAAAATCATTAGAGCAGTGAGCTCATTTGTACAGCCCAAGTGGGCAATCTCTGTATCCTGTAAGCGTTGGTAGAACAAATATATAGAAAAATGCAGCAAAATAACAGAAAATTACACAGAAAATACATAAGACGTACGGCTGTCTATTATGAGTACTATCCTAAGAGGCAAACTGCAATACTTCAAAAGGGATAAACAGCTAATAAATACAACACCAGTATTTTGGCCCCAAGTCCAAAGCATAAAATACTTAATCAGGGATTGTAATGAACCACGGTACAGTTCGATTGTAGGCGCACCCTTGTAATAATTACATTTCCTATTAACACATTTAACATATGTTTCTTTATTTTTTATATGTTTTCACCAATTATAGGTCAGCATCTGGTGGGCCATTGCAATGAAAATGTGGGCCCTGCATGACGCAAGCAGTGAGAGGACCTGTGTTGCTCGACCAATATAACAGCCGAGCTCCAGTTAGGAAAGTTCTCCTGGCAGCAGAAGACCCCCCTCTCCCATGGCTCGTATATAGCCGGTGGCCTATCCCCTGCTTCATGGGGGCTGAAGGCTGGAGAGCAGCAAGAAGGGGGTAAGTATAATGTTATTTGTGTGCTGTTTTATTACTCATATTTTTGTTTCCAGAGCCACTACATAAGAAGGAGTAATTGTTGTCATACTACAACTGTGACAACACATTTTCTTGAGGCATTAGTATTTTTATATGTTATGATTGTTATGCTGTATAAATCTGTTTGTGTATTTAGAAGTGCATAAAAATGCTCTATACTTATGATAATGTTTTATAAAAATGAAGCTAACACATATGTACACATGTACATGTGGACAAGGTGTGTAACCCAACATATATGTGAAATGTGCAGATAAATCTGTTCCTTGTGTACAGCTGCATTGAGTTTTCCATCAATTCAAATAATTGTGCATGAAGGAGGGGTTCTGGATTGAAGGCACTAGACAAATGTGTACCAAGATTGACACCAACAAAATTATGTTTGTTTAGTTAATCTCTACTAAAAAGGTCCTTGCAAATATGGATGTTAGCCTTGGTAATTCGTCCAACATCTAGCATAAAGCTACACTGGTTTTAGCAACCTAGTTTAGCTGGCACGCTTTATTAAGAATTGTAGGGTCCCAAAAGACTTGTGTCAAGTCCCTTTGTGAGTGTGCTGGGAGCAACTCTTTTTAAGTTAATATGGCCAGGGAACATCTCCAACACACCCATCCAGCCAGGATGGGCAATTCTGCCAGCAAATGAACCACATTCTTTACCTTTATAGAGTTTTTAAACCAAGAACACCTACCTAACTAATCACACTTAAATAATAGGGTGCACAGGCTGCAGGCACCAAATAGTTAGGAAACATGTAATGTAATTTGTTTTAAAGGCACACTTGAGTTAACATTCACCTAAGCATTAAAGTTGATGTTACATGCCTACCTTTGGAATGATACTGCACCCAGCAGTACAGGTTGTTTAGCTCCTACCTCATGGATGACTTATCTGAATTAGAAATAAAGGATTATGCTTGGACAAAGGTTAGATGTGCCTAGTCGATTTGCCATAAAAAGACTCCACGCAGGCTGGAAATGTAGGCCTGAAATATGTTTGAACATTCTACTTCAGTGTGTGCCCCTTATAAGTGTTGAAGGACCACTAGTAGTATATATTTTAGAGGATCTAGGTACATGTAGTTTATTAGGAATTAATGATTTAAAGTATACCAATTGCGTGTAAGGCAATTGTAAAATGTTTCAAGGCGAATGCTTAAACACTTTAGCACTAATTAATAGTCGTAAGGTTTACAAGCTCATTATACCTTACCTAAATGCGTTATGAAAACTGGAGGGATGAATGCAACACGTTTTTGGATGAGCGTTCAGAGAGTGCCAAGTCAACCACTTGTGTAATAAAATATTCCTGAAAGGAGGTCTACTATATAGTTGCTTGGTGTGTCAGATATTAATAGGCTTAGAAACAATGTGACCAAGGTGAAAGAACAATGAGACCCATAATGACACCATAACATACTCCTATCAAGACGTAACCCATATTTTCAAATGCCTTCTATGTACATTCTTTAAATATTACCAGTACTTACCTATACAAATGCTAAAATACATATTCAACCAAATTTTCTGAATGTTACTGCTATAGATGATTTCGATTTTATGTTGCACATGTTTATTACATTTGGAGCAGAATTGGTACTTAAATGTGTTACTTAACAATCTAAATCGAGATAATGTTGATAACATCATCAAAGCCTTTCCATACCAAGAACGGTATACATCATTATGATGTCTGAAGCATGTGTAACCATAGGAAGATTACAACATAAATGGTAATTTCATAAATGTGTAACAGCATGCTAAGTGGCTTCCTGTGTTTATGTGCCTACTGCCTAGCATGTGTTATCTACACATACAACACTTAAACGAGAGCACAATAAATGATGTGTGCATAGGTAGGAAAGTGTATAAAATCAAACCTGTTGTTGATCTGTTGCTACAAATATGAATGTAAGTCCTGATGAGGATTGTGGTGGATGACTTACTCCATCAAAAAGTTCCAGATATTCTGTCAACGTTAATACAAGTGCTTTATATCATATGGTAGTTATTACATGACAGACACCTTATCAGGCACGTATGTGACCTAATCATCCAGCCACTATGTAAACAGTCACTTGTGTCTATAATGTAACAATTGTTTTTGCATATAAAGAGTTGATGATTATTTGTTTACTACAGCTACATTATTTATAGTTAGGACATGTGCTTAATAAATACTTTATCTTATAAATAATGCACATGTCACACATTTCTCCTTTTCTTATAAGCATCCTATCGAGCTAGTGAAGTAGATGTTGTGCCAAAACGCAGGGAACCGGATGTCTTCTGGGAGTCGGAAGGCAGTGCAACGAAATCGAGGGTCTCAGCGGCACCGAGGGTGAGGGGGCTGGAGAGGAGGCCACAGCGTCATCAGATTCTGAGGCCTCCACGTCAGACCAGCCCCAGGTGGTTGTGACCCCAGATCATTTCTGAGACTTCCATGATCATCCATCACCACCAGCAAGATCAGCATCCTCCGTACTGTTCCCCCCAATGTTTGCTAGCACCCAACCCCTAAAAAGGCTGGGGACTCCTTTGCCCCAGGGACCTCAGCTCCTACCCCTATCCAGCCAGCAGTGATGTATGAAGAAGATCTTAAATTGTTGAGGAGCCTCTCTGTAGGCCAAACTGCACTGTTATGTGCCATCCGGTAGGTCAGTCACTATTTGACACAATTATTGGCCTTCAGGGCTGGCATACACAGTGTAATATGTGCTATACAGAGAGGCATGGTCCGAATCAGATCCCCCTCAGACATCACTGCTCACAACGACCGCCACCTGCCCCTTCCTCTCTGGTTCCTTCCTTTCCCACAACCATCCTCTCACCACCATACCCCATAACCCACCGCTGTCTCAAGAACCCCAACACCAGACCCCAGCTGCACACACACACCCACACAAACAGACCGACACAGAGGCAAGCACATAGATATTCCAACAAAAAAATACAAACCTACACGCAAACATACACATACAGACACACAGACTAGTAACCTCCACCATCACAGACACATCCAACACACACACAGTCTTACATACACCCATGCATCCACCAATAATTACTAACATTCGACTGACACTCACACCCTCAACTACTACCACACCCTCAATCACTACCACACCCTCAGCCACAAACCCTCATCAAAACACAGACCCTCAACAAAACGCACACCATCACCCAAACCTCAACTCCACAGAAACCCACACCCAAAGCCACTATATTAAAACCAACACCTTCACCCAAATCCAAACCCTCACCACAGTACAGCACACACCCAAACACGCATCCAAATCCACAACCACACATGATCCAGACATCAGACACACACCCACTTCAACAACCACAGCAACCATCTCAGCACCCTCTGCCTTCCAAACACCCACTAATCCCATCCCATCTACTCTTACTCCTCCCTCCCAAACCATTACTACTCCTCCCAAACCCCTTACAAAACAACACAGCCCCCTCCCCAATAAGTATTTAAAGTGCCTGGCTTCCACCTGCTCGAGGAGTGAAACAGGCCACTTTAGGAGGAGGCTTTATTACTACGTGCCATGGACCTAGAAGGCAAGATATGTAGCTGTGATGCTACCTCCCACAACTGTGTATTGTTTTATTTGTATTTTGGTCTTGTTTAAAACAATTACATTTGTTTTGAAAGAGGTATCTCATTTGTTAAGAATGAATGAATGAATGAAAAAATGTATTGTTCAGTTAATAAAAACTTACAATTAAAACACCTTTGTACAATTCTTCTTACATTTCATGCATAATCAATTCCATTTCCTTATATAAAAAACCACGTAATTAAAAAGTATTTTTCATCAATTCATAAAAGGCCGAGGGCAACGCCAAGAATATATAAAACAATCCTCATTGTCCGCAGTTAAGCAGTTTCTTCTCCACTATTTCTATAAACTTCTAAAGTCTGCCCGTAAATTGCAAACTTTCTCCTTGTAAACTGGCTATGACTGCTTGTCGACATGTTCGTGTCATTTGACTATTAAAGTCCGACCTCAACAGCCTCCTACGTTCACCTATTAGAGCAGGGCAGCTACAAATGATATGACAAATATCTTCTCTCTTATTGTTACAGAGGCGACACAACCTCTCACTACTCCTCAGTTTCCATGCAGGGCGTCTCCAAGAAATTGGCTATTTCCAAATCGGAGATTCATAAACTTCAGCTTTGCCCTTTGGCTATTTGAGTCTCCTAGATAGCTCTGTGGTTTTAACATACCGTACGAAGTAATAACTGTCCACGCATGGGATCTCTTTGCCAATACTGCTTTATCCCATAAAGACGACAATTTTTTACTGTACCCATTTATAACTTTATTAAAAGCCACTTGTGAGAGGGGTAAGGCCCATAGTTGTTCCGCCTTGAACGTGTCTATCGCCAGTTTAAAATATTCATGAGCCTGCTTATGTTTACTATCACATATTGCCTCCCAGACCACTGTCATAAGCGAGGAGTCATTATCCCTTCTAAGTTTGTGTCAAAATTTTAAATATGCTCCTAAGCTGTTTAGGTTCTGTCGTTTAAGTCCGAACTCAAGTCGGATTTGCGCTGGTGAAGTTTGTCGTGGAAGATTAAACCGGCGTCGGTAGGTCCCTGTTACTAGTTTGTCTATGGTGTTGCCAGCACATCCTCTTAAAGTCTCTACTCCATATGCGAGAGTTGGAACATGTTTAACTGACATGATTTGTAATAATGGATTAAAGGAAAGCCCTTTTAAGTTATTCTGGAGTGTGGAAAATGCTGCAATTAATGAGTTATTTCTTCTCTGTAGTGCAGCGCACTGATTTTTACCTGTGCCCCTAGCATCTATTATAACACCCAGATATCTATACTCAGTAACCGATTCTAAAACAGAACCTTCCATTCTCAATTTTGGTCTTGCAGCCAACCCCCTAGTCACCAGCATTGTTTTTGTCTTTTTTAAGTTAATCTTTAGCCCACGAGTACAGGCATAATGTGCACTTTCACTAATTAATCTCTGCAACCCCACCTTGGTGTAACTTATTAATACAATATCATCGGCAAACAGTAAATGCGAAACGTTAAAACCTGCCACAGTCGGGGAGTGAGAATTAATTTCATTAAGCCCTGATGAAATACCCGCTAAATACAGGTTGAATAAGGTTGGGGCCAAAACACATCCTTGCTTCAACCCGTCCCTTATCATTTTTTTTGACAGTACTGTGCCCTGTCCCAACCTTACCCTCGTCCAAGTATTGGTATATAACAATTGTATCGCTCTCAACAGACTCGGTGCAATTCCCATTTTCGTTAATTTGTTCCAAAGAATATTTCTATGCACAGTGTCGAAAGCCGAGCTAAAATCAATAAAACACAAGTGAAGATTCATCCTTCGGCGCCTGGCCATTTCCATAGTAAGAACTAACATTTGAATGTTAATAATCGTCCCCATCCCTTTAATAAACCCTGTTTGATTCTTTGGAAGTAGATTACTGGCATCAACCCAAGCCGTTAGTTCAGCCAGCAGACATTTAGCAAAAAACTTTGCTTCACAATCCATTAAAGCTATAAGTCTATAATTAGCTGGATCCAAAGCTTGACCCGCTTTGTAAATCGGAGCCAAAATTGAACCCCTCCATTTATCTGGGACTTCTTCCTTCGTCAAAACATGATTGAATAAGTTTGACAGTTTCTTTGCCCAATGTTGTGGATTTTCTTTGAATAGTGCTTGAGGAAGGCCATTTGGCCCTGGAGCACTACTCCGTCTGCTAGAACTTATACATTTTTCCACTATTATCTGCTGGATCATAAGCTGGGTATTTTCCCTTGCCTTGTCATTGTCCCTTGTATTGTCCGCTGTACCTACTTCTGTTGGCTTTGTTATATTTCTTGTGCCACCTGTCATGGATCCCAAATGCTTCTCCCAGACTTCTTCCGATATATTTGTAGTTACTTGTTGTTGTTTTCTACCATTGGCTTGATTAACCAGTCTCCAAAACTCACGTGCATCTTTGCGTTTTGCTGCATAATTGATTTTACTCCAGAACAGATCTAGTTCGGCTTTTGTTTGTATCCATACCTCTTTTTTGTAGAGTGACCTCAGTTTTGGTAGTATCTCACTCCTGACACTGGAGGATGCATGATTTCTTAGGACCCTCAAAGCATTGTTCAATTTTCTTTTTGCTATCTTTAGTTGAACAGTCATTGTTTTGGGAAAAGACGTAGCCGTTGCTACAATGCCTTTCGAACGTACAGCATTTTTCTCTACCAGGTTAATTATGTACTGCTCCCAAAGGGTCAAAGGATTTTGATCTATTCTATTTAACTCTTCTTCCCACTGGTCTCTTGCTTGCTGTTCGATGTTTTGTATACTATTCACTGACCAGTTTAACCTCCTATAGTTCAGACCAATAGGCTCCCCTAACTCTGGGGCACTTTGTTCGTATCGGGTAATATTTAGATTGAGGCTGATCATTTGTGGCTGGTGATCACTTTCCAGCCGATTTCCCAGTTTGTTAATAAAAAATCATGTTTTTCAACATGTTGTATTTTATGTTTAACACATACGCAGGTTACAAATGTATATGTTTTTATCAATCAATTAATCAAGTGACTTGCACAGCACGACTACTCATTCGTTAGGGTCTCAAGGACCTATTACAGGAGCATATTGTACATACTGATTTTTTTGAGGTTATTAGCATGAAATTTTGTGATATAACCTTTCAACAACATTAAAATCTCAAGGTAACATGATTTTACATGAAACATCTAATGCGTAGATTAAATTAAGTTTTCATATGTTTATCAGGACTTTGGCTTAGTGCTTGAAGGGATTGCCAACCTACTCAATCAATAAGAACTATCCTTGTCGGGGTGAACCACAAAAGTAAGAAAATGGTTTAGCTTTGCCATCATTTTGATTCTACCCATTCGATTTTAGTATTTTTAAACTGCACAGGCCAGAGACATTTTTGAAAAGGCTACTTAAGTACTTGGCACAACAAGTGCTACAGGCCCACTGCATTTAATGTACAGGCCCAGGGTACATTAAGGACCACTTTACTGGGAACTTATCAGTACAGAAAATGTGCCAATCAGGTGAAAGCCAAAAGAATGATCTAAATCACGTTTGCAATGGTTAGCATTGATAAAGGACCCAGAGTACTAACAAACATCAACATGTTCAGGAGAGCTGAAGGCCAAATATGTTGTGGGTGACCCTTCAGAGAGGGCAAAGTCAAACAGGTTTTTAAAATATCATAGATATGATTAAATAAGTGAAACTTTAACATATCTAATGTGAATTACCGATCGCAATAGAAGGTCAACAAGACGTGCACAAATGCATGTCTTAAAACAATTTAGTGTACTTTTATTTAGATTTGTAATTTGATAGGCATTTAAAGGTCAAATCTGTATTGGATATTTGGTGTGTGCTTCTGACCTGATGATGGAGGCTTACATCACATTTGCAATTGACATTAACGCGTTTATGACTTAAATGTGTATAAGGATGTATAAATAAGTTATTTAACTTTAAACGGATAGAGGACACAATTGTATATGTATCATACATTACATTGAGTAAGTGATGATAATTTTAGATAGTGCAAAGTTTGGAAAAATCAACATACTACGGGACAAATCGGAACAGGTAAGTTAAATGCAAACAAACAAAAACATGATATAATTTTCAGTACAAGTACCTCCTATTACGGCTGTGACTTTGTGGGTCGTCATCCCTATCAAGTAGCAGGTAAGCAACACCTTGCATGAACCTCAGGTTCCTGATGAAAAGTCGAGTTGGAAAGGTAGGTAAGGTCAGTTTAACCCTATAATAGGTTTACATAAACCAGGTCAGGTGTGAAGGTTTAAATGCCATAATTATGCCGATGGCAAGCAACTTTGTAATTGGGCGGGTGAAGTTGTGGCTGCAATGCCTCTGTCAGTCACTTTTCGGCTATCACTCTATCGACGCAGGGCTCTGCACACGACAGACGCGGCGGGGGTTGGACGGAGTTTCGTCTGTTATACCAGCCACATATAAATAAGGCAGGCGAACAGTTTTGATGGTAGACGGATGGTCCGAATGCATCTGCCAAGATATAAATCAGACCCTCAGTTAGTGCTTAATTTGTGCCAGTGGTTTGCGGTGCTAAGCACCGGCACTTAATAGTCAACACCTGCTCTTTTTGGCAGTTGGCCACTTGGGTCGTTGTTTGCTATTTTTGAAATGAGCACAACAACAGTTATTTAATATGCATTTAAAATGACAAAATACTTGCTGCCTGAGCTGTTCCTGTAGCTTTTAGTGGCTTGCAATAGTCTATACTGTCACACTTTTAGGAGTGAGATGGTTAGTTCTTGTGCTGGTACAGTCATTAGCAGCGCTGTCAGGGGCAATGCAAGTTGCTTTGGCCTCCTGATGAGGGCTCTGCCACTTCGTTTTTTACAAACTAAGCACTGCCCTTAGTCCTTACTGATACAAATTTATATATGTTACATTGGTAGCCCTCACTCAAGAGATTTGCAGAGGAGGACATCTTCTATCCACGCTACCCTAATCATTAATCAGTAATATTTTACTGCCTTCAGTATTTACTACGCTAACATCAGCAGCTTCAGTGTGTACTGTGGTGTTGGCTGGACTTGAGTCAACAATTTCTGGCGAGCAACAAGCAATGGTTCCTTTGTCTATTTGTCTTAGTGTCCTCATTCGATAGTCTGACTCTTCTTGGGTTTGAAAGCTGAGTGGTTATGTAACCTCGCAAAGATCCTGAGCACCTCATATGCACAATTGGTAAGGAAGAATGGCTTTTAAGTAATCACCCTATTGTTGCCATGGGGCAGGCTTACCTTGGCTCAAACAATAAACTATCCTATGGGAGGCCCACTACAAGCATTGAATTGAGGGTGATCGTTTCTTTATTTTCAAGCTGCCATTTTCAGTTTCTCATCAGGCCCTTCCAGCCTTTCGTCTTCGATCTGGAGTTCTGTTAAAAATAGGTTAACATAATCCCCCCCCTCTTTAAACTGAGTGTCTTATAAAATGGAAGCAGTTATGTTGAGATATCATTTATCTCCTGATAGGCCGACCTCTTGTGCAAAAGTAATGTTAATTTATTAGGCTATTGCATTCCCATACTAAAACTCATTAAAAGTAGCCAGAATGACCAATTCCCATTTGTAACTTGTAGAACTGAAACGGGAGACTGTTTACACTCTTCCGAGCATGCTTTAGGTTGACAGCATTCCACCCACTTCAGCTTTAAACCCACAGTATTCACAAAGACACCCTCCTGCTCTGAATGCCACCCAGTCTGTACAAAACCATGAGTGTTTTCAGTACTCCTGGAGTCAGCATCAGGAAGGGCGAGATCAGGTCCTTTATAGTAAGGATTGGCAGATGCCGTTGATGTTCTGGTTGATGGGCATTTGCCGTTGGCAGGGTCAGTGAAGAAGTCTGCATCTGGGGCTCTTGGCACAGCCCTGCACAGCAAGCAACAGTGGCTGAGACAGCTGTTGTCCTGCTGTCACAGCACTGTAAAATGGAAATGGTGTCCAAAATGCTGCATTTGGCAGTATGTGTATCAGCACACTGGTCTTCCTGCTGCAAATGCCCTAGCAGTGTCCTATTGTGCATCACAATAAATCACCTCCTCTAATTGCCCACAGGGCTATTACTTCGATGAACCCATGCTGGCTATGCAGCATTCCTTCGCCAACTCATTTGCCTCGCTCACCCTGAGGCAACAGGATTTAAGCCTCCTTTGCCTAGATCAGACAGTCTGTGCAAAAGTTGTAAATCCCAAACAAAAACTGCAGGCGAAAGCTCTTCGTTCAAGGAAAGGACATCTAAGGAAAACATGTCCATGTCAAATTATAAGGTACAGATTCTCATGTTACTCTAGCTGTAAAATGGCGGACACAGAGTCATGTTTGGGACATTGCTTAAGGGAACGTTCAGTGAACTGTTGGTATAGAGATCATTGTCCCCTTCCCTTCTTCCTCTTCTCGCCCAGCTCATTTACACCTCTTTCACTTCTTGCACCCCCAAACGCTCTCAAAATTCTCCTCCTCTCTCTTCCTCTAACATCTTCCCGCTTGCCCCTGATACCAAACCCAACCTCCCTTCACGGCTCTCTGCTTCTTCCTAATGTGAAACCAGCTCTTCCTCGCACTCTCATAATATTCCTACCCCTGCTCCTTGCTCTGTCCCGATACAGTCTGCTCTCTAACGTTGTGAACATGTTTTTCTTCTCACAACTTACCTGGTCTTTCCTATATAAAAACGCACACTCCGCTGCACAGGTCCTACCCTCCTACTAACGGAGGGCTTTTATTTTTCCCTCCTAATTTGAATGCAGAAGGTAGCACACTTGTAAGGCCTGCCTTTTTTTAAAGGTTACAGTTGTGTGGATTGTTGTCTGGGTGAATGAAAATCGGTGAAAGGTTAGATGAATAGATAAATGAATGGGTAAGTGCTTGTGTGCTTGGATTGATAGATAAACAGATGAGCGATTGCATGCATGATTGTGTGAGTGAGTGAATACATGAACAGATGGATAGATGGGTGAGTGAGGGCATGGACGGATAAATGAATAAGATGTTGATTGGGAGCATAGATGGCCACAGTCAAGCTGGTGACAGGAGCCTAGTCTGTACTCCTGCTGCAGCTACTCACAGGCATTCAACAATTCATCCATGCACCAAGTCACTCACTCATTCATTGATACACATTTACCCACATTTACATAATCAAAACAATTCCTGTATTGAGTGACTTGCCCATCCATGCAACCCGACCCAATTAGAAACACAAACTCTCCCATCAGTTATCAAACACTTTCAGTAATAAAAAGCTAGACAAATTGGGTTAGCCAAGGCTTATTTTCACTGTGGGTTGTAGTTGCATCTTCCTGGTTGTGTGGCACTTATAAAAAATGTATATGCTTGGTAACCCAACTGCTAACATATACAATTATCGATGTATTTGCATATTCAATGGAGCATGCCTAATAACATTTACTCTAGTTATTTGAAGACACAAGTGTTGGCTTATCTTCCTGATTTGGAGTAGTCAACCATAATAAACAAGCATTTACAATGCAATAGGTCTCGCATTTACCCGAGACCTATTGCATTGCAAATGGTAGGCATCACGGACAACGGTTGGGAGGGCGGGCGGGGGAAGAGAAGGCACCGACAAAGGGCGAGGGGGTGAAGGCACGGACAACGGGCGGGGGGCGGGGAGAAGGCATGGACAACGGGAGGGCAGGGGGGAGGCACAGACAACAGGCGGGCGAGGGGCGGGGAGAAGGCACGACAACGGGAGGGGGAGGAGAAGGCACGACAACAGGAGGGAGGGGGGGAGTAAAGAAGGCACCAAAGCACGTCGTGCCTGCAGTAGGAGTACCTCATTAAAGAAAATAGTGATCACAGTCTAAATAACATGTACTGGGTAACAACCGAAGTAAAGGGGCCAGTCACCATGGGAGGTGACAAATGATGAAGAGGCGTTACTAAGGTGGGACTAACAAGCCTATTGACGAATCAGAAGCCAGCATTTAGGACGGACAAATATGGGCGGAGAGTGGGCGGGGCTTCTATTCCCTACTCCTCTACAATAAGTCTCGCAGAGCAGCGCATGCGCGCTGGCTCTAGGCTCGACCTAAAAACATAGCTATAAACTACAGTCACAGTCAATGACTAAATACTGAGGTTGAAACCAATAGTTGTTTGTTTTTGTGACTACATTACCGCCTTAACTCGGGAGTAGGTAATTTTTCAATATTTTGCAATCAGTTTTCAGTCACAAAACATTGATACATTACATACTGATTCGGTATTTTAAAGGGACGCCTTTAGCACACCCCTTTCCAAATACTTATTAGGTATAGGGTTGCAATTCCATTTGAAGAGTTGGTAAAAGTTACTGACTTCCAAAATTGGTTTTGTACATGCGGAATAAGCATGTAAGAACAAACAATGTAGAATGGCGCACCCAACCATTAAAGTGTCCAAAGTCCTGAATCTATGGAATTTTTATTTTATTGAATTTTTATTCTCCAGTATTGGGGTATCTTTCATAGATTCACATGCTTGAATCATTCCCCGTCGTCGAAGTGGGAGTCCCACGGTACATAGAATAGCAATACAGCAATAGCATAGCTAAAAGAGCAATAGGAAGTATTGAGACATAGAAATCAATAGGAAAAATTTTGTCACTTTAATAACTTATCCAAGTCATTAGATATGGTCCAAACTCCAGCCAATCAGGCCACAGCACCCTCTGGAACCTTCTCCCCAGAGGCTCAAGCTCTCAGATTTTCTACCGCACGTCGTGTGAAGGGATTCTCCCTGAGCTCTGCTCAGTACTTCAACTTTTTCTTCAGAGATTGTTCATAACATCATCTCTACAATGTCTTCTACAAAGAGGTCACTCTTCAGACACTGTGAATCTTGTGGGAAGCTCCGGCTTCATTCTGAGGACCGCCACAAAAAGTGTATTTACTGCCTTTACCCTGACCATCAGGTGAGAGAGTGTAAAATATGCAGGACTTTTCCACAGAAAACTCTAAGAGACAGAGAGGGGTGTCTTCTTCTGTGGCTACAAAAGCTCAAGAATAAGGATAATCCTTTGTCAGACATTGAGAGTGACTCTTCTCTCAGGACTGTCACCTCTAAGAAGAGGACTAGTGAGGCGGAGATGGTATCTCCTAAGGCTAAGGTGTTGAAAAACAACACACCAAACCTGCGGACCAGCCTTCCTCATCAAAAAAGGCCCCTGCTCCTCTGAAGGGCCAGTCTATGCCCTCTACGCCTCCGAGATCTGCCTCTAAGATTCAGGCGTCAACGTCTCTCCATGGGATGCATTTGCCTCAAAAGACTGATCCCTCGTCGACGAGCTCGTCGTCGAATCCCTCGTCGATGAAGTCTTCCATCGCCACTACTACGACGGCGACCTCCACCTTCTCATCTCCTAAACCTGCAATGATCATGTCGTCGGCGTCTTCTCCGTCGACACTGGTGTCGGTGACGGTGAGGCCTCACTCGTCTACCACCTCAATCATTTCGTCGTCGACGAAAAAGAAGAAGAGTATCGTCTCCGGTCATGCGTCGACGGACGCTTCTTCGTCGACGAGACACTCGACGGCGTTCAAGACTCTTCCTGCTTCGTCGACGGATGCTTCGTCGACGACAGTTGCCCCGTCGACGATCGCTTCGACGACGGTTGCCTTGTTGACGCTTGCCTCGTCGACGGTTGCTTCGTCGACGACTGTCTCGTGGATGGCTCAGTAGTCGGAACTTCAACGACGTTCTCCGTCGACGGCCGCACCATCATCAGCGGAATCTTTGGCTCCATCTTCAGCTTTAATGTCTTTAGTCCCCTTGAAGCCTTCAGCAACACTTTTGCTGCCCTCAAGAGTAACGGCGGCTTCCCTACTTCAGCGTAGAAAATCTTCTTTGGACATTTTGTTACCAGTTCAAGCATCCCCTAATCTTCCTGTAGAGCTCTTTGATTATGGGGCTGATGAAGAGGATTCGAAAGAGGATGACAGGTTCCGTGCTGCACGCAGTCCTTCTGAGCTGCTCATCAAGTGCCAGGATACTGAGGATGACCAGGGGTATGATTATTATCCAGAACCTAATACTCAACCACCACTTGAGATTCCAAATACACAAATGCCCATGTCTCTCATTTCCAATTTGCAACATATGCTTGATGACTATTACCGTCGTTTTCCCCATCAGAGTCGGCCTCAACTGTTCCTCAGACACCGATTCCTCCGCCTTCATCCATCATCAGGCCGCCCGCTCCAGTTTCTCCAATCACATCGACGTCTCACCACCCGGAGGACGCACATACCACTAACGAGGACAGAGAAAAAGGGGAGTTGGACGAAAGATCCCTACTTTCCGAGTGGGACAATTATCAAATCCAGACTCCATCGCCTACCACTCCAACTCCTGTCGACTCTCCACCAGCTGACATAGATGGTTTTCATCTTCTCATGGATAGAGCGGTCAAGAGGTTCCAACTTCCTATGGTCACCAAGGACGAGGACTGTTTTCTATATGATTTCAAGGACCAGCCACGGAAACAGGTCCGGGCTGTACCAATTATCGACTTCATCTGGCAGGAGGGTTTGAAAGTCATGAAGACCCCTGCCTCTACTCCTGCAGTCCTGACACGCCTGGATAAAAAATACAAGGCACCGGATGATTCACCAGCCTGTCTTATTGGTCAACCGAAGCCGGACTCGGTTATCTCCCAAGCGGCACAACGTCGTGCCAGGAACCCCTCGTCTCCGTTAACGGCTCCTCCAGATCGAGATGGCAGACGTCTTGATTTAATTGGGAAGAAGTTTTCCACCATGGCTGCAACTACGGTCCGAGCGGCTAATTCCCTGGCTATCCTAGGCTGATACGACAGGCAAATGTGGTCGGACATTTCCCCCTTCATTGATATGTTGCCTGAGGCCTCAAAAGCGGAAGCTTTGAAGATTCTTCAGGAGGGAGAACGGATCTCCGTCGAGATCATTGATTGTGCAGAGGATGTCTCCTCCACGGGCTTTCGACAACTAGCAGGTGCAGCGGTCCTCCGACGGCAAGGCTGGCTGAAGGCTACCTCGTTTCGGCAGGAGGTACAAATAAAGATTATTGATATGCCTTATGACAGCGAATCACTTTTTGGTCAGCATATCGATGACGCCCTCCAGGCAATCAAAAAGGATACCGACACTGCACGTGCTCTGGGCACTCTGCAATTTAAGAAGCAGCCTTTTCGTGGCGCAAGGGGTCGTGGCCCCTCCTCTTCCTTTCGGGGAGGTTACAATCAATACAGGCAGTGCCAACCTTACCAGGGTCAGCAGCGTTACTCCTCTTCCCAGGAGCAGCAGTAGTTTTGACAACCGTCGGCTGCCTCTTACAAGCAGTACAGGGGGAAATCCTCTTACAGAGGCAGAGATTCCTCAAAAAAGCAGTGACAACTGCCACCTGCCAACCACTCGACCCATCAATCCGACCAAGGTTGGAGGGCGAATCTCCCACTTCTTCTCCAATTGGTCCGCAATTACTACAGATCGATGGGTTTTGGACATAGTGTCCAGAGGCCACACTCTGGAATTTGTGAAACTCCCTCCGAACTCTCCTCCCAGAGGACCTCCTCCTGCCCATCTAAAGGAACTTTTATGTCAAATCAATCTCATGTTAAAGAAGGGAGCCATCGAAGTGGTACCAAATCTACAAAGGGGTGCAGGCTTCTATTCAAGATTCTTCCTCATCAAGAAAAAATCTGGGGCGTGGCGCCCCATTCTGGACCTTTGTTCCCTCAACAAATTCCTCAAGAAGCAAAGTTTCCGGATGTTGTCTCTCCAGGAAGTGCTTCATTTACTATCTCAGGGGGATTGCATGACAAGACTAGACCTTCAGGATGCCTATTTTCATGTCCCTATCCTACCCAGACACAGAAAATTCCTGCGCTTCAGAGTGGCTGGCAGAGACTTCCAATTCAAGGTCCTTCCCTTTGGCCTTCGCTCTGCGCCCAGAGTGTTCACCAAGGTCTTGGCACCGGTGGCAGCACATCTTCGTCAAGCTGGCGTCCAAATATTTCCCTAACTCGATGACTGCCTTATCAAGGCGCAGTCGCTCACAGTCGCAACCAGACACACTCTATTAAGCCGGTCTCTTTTCCAATCTCTGGGTCTATCCATCAATCTGGAGAAATCTCAGTTCAACCCCTCTCAAGTGAGAACGTTCTTGGGAGCCGTCTTAGACACACCGCAAACAAGGGCATTTGTCTCAAAAGAAAGACAACAGCGGATTTGCAAACTAGCAACCCTCCTGCGCACAAAAAAGTCCGTTTCTGTTCGACAGTTCAAGTCGCTTCTGGGGATGCTATCTTCCTGTATTCCCCTCATTCCCAACTGTCGCCTAAAAACGAGACCCTTACAAGAGGGACTCGACATCCAATGGCAACAAGTTTCAGGATCTTTCAACGATCTCATCAACATCACTTCTCAGATACGAAGAGCGTTGCAATGGTGGACTCGCATCCCAAACATCTCAGTAAGCCGTTCGTTTGTAGTGGACGCTCCAAATTTCATCCTCACGACAGATGCCTCCCTCGAGGGGTGGGGGGCGCATCTTCAAGGCCTCACAGTCAAAGGAAAATGGGACTCTCTCCAACAAACTTGGCACATAAACCTCTTAGAGTTGCTAGCAATATTCCTGGCACTAAAATCCTTTCGCACCCTCATTCACGGAGCTTCAGCGTTGATCAGGACGGACAACACAACAAGCATGCATTATGTCAACAAACAAGGGGGCACGATATCCACTTTGCTATCCCTACAAGCTCAAAAAATTTGGGATTGGGCGATTCAGCATCAGATCACTTTAACAGCAGTCCATGTTCCGGGAGTATCCAACATTCTAGCGGACTCCCTGAGCAGGTCAGCCTCATCCAACCACGAGTGGGAACTTCATCAACCTACGCTGGACCACCTCTTTCAGCTATGCGGTCGTCCCAATCTAGATTTATTTGCGACCAAGTTGAACCGCAAATGCCATTCTACGCAAGTTGGCTTCCACAACCAGGATCATGCGGGAATGCATTTTTGATGAACTGGTCGAAAATTTATGCTTACGCTTTTCCGCCGATTCCCCTAGTCCCAAGAGTGCTTCGAGAAAATGCGGAAAGAACCCTGCCGCATTCTTCTCGTAGCCCCCAGATGGCCTCGCCAGTTCTGGTTTACGGAACTCCTCCTTCTGTGGTAGAGCGATCCAATTTTCCTGCGTCCAATACCGAATCTTCTTACCACGGACCACGGTCAGATCTGCCATCCGGATCCAACATCTCTGCGATTAGCAGCCTGGCGCCTGAACACTATCAGTTTGCCAACTTAATCATTCCTTCAGACTGCAGGGAGGTCCTTGCTAACGCCAGAGCACCTTCCACTGTCAAAACCTACAAACTCAAGTGGAAAAGTTTTTGTCTTTGGTGTGAAGCTTCTAATGTTCACCCTGTTCTTTCTACTCCAGAGCAGCTTTTGCCTTTTTTCTTACAATTAGCAAAATCCGGCCTCTCTCACTCTACCCTCAAGGTTTTTCTGGCCGCAATTTCCAGATTCCGGCAGGATGGTTCTAATTCCCTTTATTATTCAACAATTATTCAACAATTTTTCAAACGCCTATTTCGGATGTTCCCCCCAATCCGACGCCCGCCTCCGCCTTGGCATCTGAACATTGTGTTGGCACAACTCATGAAGCCACCATTTGAGCCCATTCATAGGGCTGATCTAAAATGTATCTCCTGGAAGACATTGCTGCTTTTAGCTCTTACTTCTGCTCGGCGAGTCAGTGACATACAAGCCTTTACTATTAAACCGCCATTTCTTCACTTCACCAAGGACTCTGTGGTGCTCCGCACTAATCCGGCCTTTATTCCTAAAGTACCATCTGATTTCCACCTCAATGAGCCGGTCATCTTAAAGACTTTTTTCCCTAATCCACAGTCTCCAGCGGAAAAGCCTTTACATTCTCTTGATGTTAAGAGATGTTTGAAATTTTATTTACAAAAGACAACCAGTCTCCGTAAAGTGGATCAGCTTTTTGTGGCCTACGGCAGGATGCATAAAGGACGTCCAGTGACTAAACAGACTATTGCACGTTGGATAGCTGCTGCAATTGTCTTTTGTCATCAGCAAGCGGGAAAGCCACTTCTTGCTAAGGTTAAAGCACATTCTACTAGAGCAGTCTCTTCTTCTGCTGCTCTCTTTGCTGGTGTGCCTATTCATCAGATCTGCAGAGCTGCAACATGGTCCAGCAGGCACACTTTTACCAAACACTACTGTCTGGAAGCTGCCAACAACGCTGACACAGCTGTAGGGCAAGCGGTGCTACGTAATCTTTTTAAGTAAGGTGAGCCTCTGTTTCTTCCCTCCACAGAATGTATATATATTTGTATTTTTGCAGATGTGCCCATATTTACGGCTATCCTGTTATATATGTATATGTATTTCTCTCATACTCTGTTTACAATTGACTTATGGTTTACCATGCACAATTCTAGAATTACTGCTATCTACTCTGATTCAAGCATGTGAATCTATGAAAGATACCCCAATACTGGAGAAGAACATAAGTTACTTACCTGTAAACTGTGGTTCTCCAGTATTGGTATGTTTCATAGATTCACATGCGACCCACCCACCTCCCTTCAGAGGCTCCCCTCTTCTCTTGGCTCTTATGCCACACTTGTGCTCGAAAATCTGAGAGCTTGAGCCTCTGGGGAGAAGGTTCCAGAGGGTGCTGTGGCCTGATTGGCTGGAGTTTGGACCATATCTAATGACTTGGATAAGTTAATAAAGTGACAAAAATTTTCCTATTGATTTCTATGTCTCAATACTTCCTATTGCTCTTTTAGCTATACTATTGCTATGCTATTGCTGTATTGCTATTCTATGTACCGTGGGACTCCCACTTCGACGACGGGGAATGATTCAAGCATGTGAATCTATGAAAGATACCAATACTGGAGAACCACAGTTTACAGGTAAGTAACTTATGTTCTTACATTTCATCAGAACAGCCAGAAAACAGTCAATGTATTTCGTTTAAAATACTTGAACTTCCTCAGGGCTCTTGCGAAAAAAAGCATGTTTGCAGTCACAAACTCTGAATCAGACCGTTTGCAATTGTAACATTACTTCACACATCTGGCCCGTAATCTCTAAAATATATAGTAGCATTTTGTGCATTTCCTTTTGCTTTCTATCTTTGTTTCTTTTTCTGTTATCTATTTTATTTCTACTTCTAGTTTCTCATTTTGGTTCTTGTTCTAACATTGGGAGGCATGGTTGGTGCTTGAAGGGTCTAATTCTTTTATAGTGCTACTAATCCCAATGTAGGGGTTCAGCACACTTTAAGTTACACAACACACACACACACACACACATTATTCAGAGGCAATAAATTAACCAAGTGTCTAAATCAGTGCACAGGCAATGTACATAAGACAATGAGGGTTACGAGGTGTATGAGTCACACTGGACAGTGATTTCACAATATACAGCAAAGATATGCAATAAGTAACAGGTTAGGACTTTGGCCTCAAAATATGACAGAAAGTAATAGTTTAATGTGAAGGGTTTGAATCAGCCTGTTAAGAGTGATGATTGTTTATGATTGATACTTGTAACAGCATATTCCTCACCTTTAGATTATTCCCAAGCTCCAGACTGGATACAGAGATTTTTTCACCAGTTCTTCCTGCATGCCTCTAAACTGTACCATATGGCTCTGCAGTGACAACCACACCTAGGTATAGATGTAGTGGAGCTGCTTCTAACTCCCAACCCTGCTCGCTGATGGCAGTTCCTTTCTTTCTGTGCCCTAAGAAAGTGTATCTGGAGTGCCGCTCCCAACTTTGTCTGTTTTCCGTTGCCGCCAAAATTTGTTCTAAAACATTGTGCCAGGGAAGAAGACTCTCCTAAAAATGACAAGATTCAAGCCATGCTGTGAATGCCGGGAACAGATGTTGGTTAAGGACCCACATGACGTGTGCTTATGGTGTTTGGGCTCTGGCCACGACTCAAAGCTGTACGATAAGTTTACCCGAAGGCAATCAGAGAGCAAGCGTTACATTGTTAAGCATAAGAAGAGATTGTGTTCAAAACAAAGGTTCCACTCCTGCTCTGTGCTTCATCAGAATGAGGAAGTAGTGTGAATAGCAATCCTCACCCCTCTCTAAGTCCAGAACCTACTCAATGATGCTCTTAGCCAAGAGAAGGTTGACTTCTTGCAAAAGACAGCAGTGTGGTCGGCTGAAAATTGCTCTGGTGCTAGGGAAATCAGTAGTGGATCAAAGTGAAAGGTACGGTGTAGCTTTTTGAACAATTTGTAAGATCCATTGGTCTGACGTGATGGATCATCAGAATTGCTATTCGTGCTACTTCCTCATTTTGATGAAGCAGAGTGGCCTCAGGCCTACTTTGGGCCACTGGCAATTGAATGCCTTTCGAAGGAACAATTGAAAATGCTTTCTCTCTCACAAATCCACTCTACTCTGGATCCTATAAATAGGATGGTGGCACTTGACTTGAAGGACTTGCATTTTCATATACCCTTCCTGCAGTCACACACCATTACTTGCGGTTCATGGTGGGGTCAGAACTTAATCAATTTGCTGTGTTGCCCTTCTGCCTTACCTTGGCCCCTTGGGTGTTCAGGAAAGTAATGATGGTGGTCACAGCTCATCTTTGGAGATCGAGGTTACATATATTCCTATACCTCAACAACTGGCTGCTCAAGACGGGCTTACCAAAAATCAGTCACATTGGCTGGGCTGTTGATTTCCGTTGGGTTCCCATCAACAAGCTGATTTGCCACCTGACTCCTACATAGAGGATTCCCTTCATAGGGGCTCTCCTAGACACTGTAGCAGTTCAAGGTCTTTCCACCTCCACAAGCCCGGGACATTCAGGATAAGAATTCAACATTTAAGGCTTGACCCTAGGTCTTCAAGAGGATGGTTCGGAATCTTGGACTTCTAGCCTCATTCATCCTCCTCGCTCGGTATGGCATATATCGCATGTGGACCCTGCAGTGGAACCTGAGGTATTAATGGGCCGAGCAACATGGTTGCCTCTCCAACACTGTCCAGATCTTTAAAAAGATGCCTCACGAACTCGTGTGGTGGCAGGTGAAGAGACAATCGCCACCCTGATCTGCGGTAGGCCACTCTCGCTTCCCCTCCCAGACTTACATGTGCCTGATGGAATCGGGGAGTAAACTGCGGGCGGTGGAAATCAGAGGCCTCTGGTGTCCAGCAGAGAGCCAGCTGGCAACCTTTTGACCCTTTGTGTGATCCTTTTGACCCTGAAAGCATTTCTACTGACCATCAAGGGAAGGCTAGTAGAGGTTTTAATGGACAAAAGACTGCCATATGGTACTGTAGTAGTGCAGTGTCTGAAAGCCACAGCAAATGAGCTAAGCAGACATTGGCTGGCACACCATAAGTGGAGTCTCCATCTTAAGGTGTGACAGGGCATCCTAGGTCAGTGGGGTGTGCCTGGTTAACTCTGTTGGCCATTGTTGAGAACGTACAGGTCTTACCTCTGTGTACTGTGGTTTCCTCCAAAAATGTAATGGGAAGATGCATTCTGTCTGCAAAGGGACACAGGGCTCCTGTACACTTTCCTGACAATGTCTCTCCTGCTTCAAGTTCTGAGCAAACTTAGAATATACCTGCCCAAGTCATCTTCATTGCGCTGGACTGGGACAAGAGAGTGCCCCTTAGCATTTACTCACCTATTCCTTTGCGAGTACCTCCTGTTTCAGCAGCAGGGAGGGTACTGCACCTCAATCACCGCAACCTGTACCTCAAAGCAAGAAGGCTGAACAGTGACAGCAATTTTTATTTACATTGCGCCTGCAGCGGTAGATGCCATTCTTGCAGCCAGACACCTGTTCACAAAGTCCATCTATGCTGGCAACTGAGAAAAGTTTGAGGCCTAGTATGGAGTGAGTAATCTATATCCTCTGCAGGTGAAATTCTCTGCTGTATTGTTTGCCCAGCACGGCCTTGCAGTGGGCACAATTGAGGATTACTTCTCAGCACTGTCCATCATTTTATGTTTGCCTGACCAACCCGCCAGTTGTGATGTGTTTTCTGATGGGCTCACACATATGTTCCCTCAAAAACAATTTGTTATGCCTCATTGGAACCTAAATCTAGTCCTTATGTGCACACCATTCAAGCCTAAGCCCAGTTACTTGCTACAGCTTCTGACAAGACATTCTTTCTTACTACCATCACTTCTGTGTGCCAAGTGAGTGAACTACCGGTGCTCTCCCTGCAGCCTCCCCACGCCACTTTCTTCACAGACAAATTGGACCTAAACCTGTCCTCTACCTCGAAAGAGGTGGAGAGGCTTCACCAGCTTACCCTAATAGAGACTTGAGCTTCTGCACCAACCATACATAAGACCATTGTGTAGAATCTGTCCAGGTGGTTAGGACTTTGCGTTAAAATCTACTACATAGTGGATGAGAAGGAACCCCCAGAAAGGCCTGCAGGCTTATTAACTAGGGCCAAGGCTGCCACAAGGTTGTTGGCAAGGAAGGTGCTGGTTCTGGATATCTGCCAGGCTGCACTGTGGGCGTTGGTGCACACGTTTACGAAACACTACTGCCTTGACTTCCAGGTCTAACATGAAGATCATTTTGCCAATTTAGTCCTGCAAGACTTCCTAATCTGTGTTCACTCCGCAGACCTCCCACTGCTGGGAGGTACTCCTGTGGTGTATTTTGTAAAGGTGAGGAATCTGATTAAAAGTATCCATCAGAAGAATATGTTACTTACCTTTGGTAACGCTCTTTCCGCTGAATAATCTAACTGCAAATTCCTGGCTGTATTTTCACCTTCCTGTTCTGTGGAGTGGACTCTCATACATCATAATAAAGGTCCCAGGCTAGTTTTAGGCATACTGTCATCTGCAATTTATTGCAAAGTGCTTTGTATATGAAGGCGTGGAAGGAGAAAGTCAGAAGAAACTGCTAGTGCGCAGGGTTATCGCATACGTGTAGCTCTGCTCCATCACATCCTGTAGTGTAAAGTCACAGCACGTGGGAGCATTGCTGAAAAAACCTGTGGATCCAGTTTGGTACCTGGGAATGTTCAAAAGTTGAAGAATCTGCTGTTAGATAGAGTATCTACGAGAAAGAGCCTTACCAAAGTTAGTAACTTGTTTGATGGGTAAATGGTCATATAGTTTGGTTGTAGGAACCAGGGGCCAGGTGTACGACGCTTGATTTTGCAACTTGCAAATTGCGTTGCTTTGCGACTCACAATTTGCGACTCGCAAAATGCATTGTACAACAGTGTCTCAGACACTGTTTGCGATTCCCAATGGGGTCGCAAACTGCATGCCTCATCAATATTCATGAGGCAAGGGCAATTTGCGACCCCATTGGGAAAGGCTAGCACTCCCAGGGATGGTGGCCTGCTGGGGTCGGCAGACCACCATGTCTGGGACTGCTTTTTAAATAAAGCAGTTTTTAAAAAAAAAAATCAGCCCGTTTTCCTTAAAGGAAAACAGGATTCAATTAAAAAGAAAAATGAAACTTTTCAGTTTCATTTTTAAGGGCAGGCAGTGATCCCTGGGACCACTGCCTGCTCTTAAAAATATTTTTTCACACACAAAGGGGAAGGGGTCCCCCTTCCCGTTTGCGAGTGGTTTACCACCTACTTGAAGTAGGTGGTAAACTGCGAGTTTTTTGCGGCTGCAAATGCGGTCGCAAAACAATTGTACATGGCAGTGCGTCTCGCTATTAGTAAGGGACGCCCCTTCCTAATAGCGTTTGTACATGCCATTACCCTTTTTTTGCGGTCGCAAGGGCCGATCTCCCGTTTGCGAGCGCAAAAAAGGGTCATACATCTGGCCCCAGGACCTTAAATAAAGAAGTATATAGTAAGATGTAGGAAGACTTGGTTAAGGAAGATATCTGTAGTAAGGTAATATACAAAAGAATGTTGTGATTATATTAATTGTGAAAAAGGTAAATCTTAAATTATTACAGTGGGAAGTGGGTATTGAAGGGAGCTCGGTATTGACTCTCCTTAATGATCGTATTGAAGGCCACCTCATATTCAGTTCTATGGCCCAACTCAAGACACCCCCCCCTTCTTGAACAATGTCTGAAAGAGTGTGATAGAAAAACAAAGATTGTGCCCCGAGGTGACTTTACTGTAGTGCTGGATTTAATGCTGGATAGGATGAGTAGATGTAATTCTAAACCTCTGAGAGGTCACAAGACATTGTTGGCCTTATGGAGACATTTGAACTTAATATATTTGTAGAAAATGTTACACTCAGTAGGCAAGAATTTGTTTCCTTCCCCCATAATTCATAATCTCATATTGACTATATTCAGATATCTAAAGATTTCATATCTCAGTTGGTGAGGCCAGTAAAGACCCCATCTGTATATCTGATCATCCTGATATTGGACTGCTTCTTGACCGATCATCCCAAAGATCCTGGTCATATGCCAGAAGGCTCAGTAATTATATTTTGAAGAGCTCTCACCATATGAGCATGATTCTTGGGAGTTAGTCAGACTATTTTGAATTTAATAGTGAAGGCCCTCAGAGTTATGATATTATTTAGGATGCTGTGAAAGTTACTTCCTAATATATACTTCTAACAGCAGATTCCCCATCTTGTGAATATTCCCCGGCCATCAGACTGGATTTGGAAATGTAGAAAGCAGTTCTCCTGTGCACCGGTAGGTGGCGTTGTGCGGATCCACTCCGTCATTCCGTTCCAGAGGTGAAGACTGGATCCGCAGAAAGGTGCCACCAATGGACATTGATGTCAGTTCCTTTCTTCCTGCACCTCCAGGCACTGATCTGGAGCTTCTCATCGGTGTTTTGAGCAATTATTTCCACAAAATTATCCAGTGTGCAAGGTAAAATGCTACCCCCTAAAACAACAGGGTTTAAATTGCTTATGAACTGTCACAAACAGATGTCTGTGATGGACCCTCACGAAGTCTGTTTCTGGTGCCCAGGGTCGGAGCATGACTCCAGTGCCTGCTTCAGCACCTAGATGAACCCAAAGGCCATATGAGACTGTGAAGCCAAACTTTACATCAGCAAACATATGAACTCTCCATGCTGAGACTGGTTGAATGTGAAAAGAAGATCCTGTTCCCGTGGCAGATCATCATTGTGGTTGAACCCTTTGAGTAAAACCAGGGAAAAAGCAAAAGAAGTGGAAGCTTGAATTGGCCCCTTTCTGCCACTCACGGACTCCAGAGAGGGTGCAAAGGTGTCAACATTCCTCCTGGTCTCGCTCCCAATCTCCATCAGAGGCGGATCCGAATTTGGTCCTAGTGCACCCTGAATTCCTAGGCCCGACGGCAACATGGCAGCAATTAGAGGCCTTCAGAGAGCTATGCTGTGGATACCTAGCACTTTACAAGCTTCCTCTAGCGTGCCAGTTGGCCCCAAGGATCAGCAGGGGCTTCCAGTCAGACTTCTGCTAGAGCGTCTGTTCTCAGCACCGTCTGTGCCCCTTGCACAGCATTGGGTTCTGTCCCGCCTGCGCTGTCGACTTAGATTCCAGCACCATCCCCTGCACCAGTTCCTTTCACATTGACACTGATGCCGACCCCCACAGGAGGATGTACAGCCTATACTGCTATCCGACTCCACCATTACGCCGGCTGAGAAACTGCCAGGTTCCAATTGGTATGCAGCCTTTTGCAACACTTTGGATTCTGATACTGTGCCCTTACCTCTAGGTAGGGTCCAGACTTTACACAGTATTTTCAACACACACTCATGCAATGATAACTATGATGAAGGGGATGACTGTGTTCCCTAATATGAAGAAGAAAACTGGTATGAAGAACTTCAAGATGCCAGTGGGCTGGCTATTTCCCCATATACTGGCCTTTTGCCCCCCCGGTCCTGCCATGGAAAGAAACGCCTCTTTTGCTGTCATGATGCAAAGGGTGGCAGAAGTTCTAGATTTACAACACCCACCATGAAAGTACAGACTAATGTATTGATGGATGTACTTCAAGCTGGTCAGGGTCATACAGAGTCCCTCCTACCATTTAATGAGGCCCTTACGGATACTCTTTTGGGCACTTGATCAAAACTTTGTTCTGGTCCCCCATGTTGTTCTGGTCTGATCATTGCCTTGCAGCAGACAACCAAGCCTTTCTGACTCAACATGCAACGCCGGAGAGCCTGGTGGCACAGGAGTCCACCAGTAGATTTAATCTGAGTACTTTCCTTACTACTCTGGTGAACTCAAATCCAGTTGCATAGAGACATTTGGGAAACAGTTTTTTCATCTACCAGCTTGTCCCTCAGATCTGTGAATGAAGGATTTCTTCTAGGCTGCAGTTTTCTTATCCATATCCATTGGGCTATCTTGGCACAAGTTTCACCAGCTGCTCTAGACGACCTTATTGCGTCTTTTACCCAGGCTATTCAGGACGATTGTGATGCGGCAAAATTTGTAATTCGCTCTGAATTGAACACTACCAACTACATAGGGAGAGCGATGGGTACTAGTGTGTCCCTACGGCACCAAACCTGAATAAGGTCTACGGGCTTCTTCACAAATGTCCAGACATGGACATGCTGTTTGACGGCTCTTGCATTTTTGCTGAAAAAGCAGACTCAACCTAAAACGGTACAAGGAGAGTAGAGCAACAGCACATTCCTTTGGCCTTTCTGCTCCCTCAAAACAATTGCACCAGTAATTTTACCCTCTCTGTTGCAAAGGTAGAAGTTTCCCATTTGTCAATACCAGACTCCTCCCCCAGCCCAGCAGGCCTTTCAGCTCTTTCGTGGCCACAGTCGAGGTTCTCAGAGACAACATTTGAAGATGCAGGGACAGTGTGCAGGTCAATCACTTGCCTCTCCAGCAGTCAGAGCTGCAAAACTGCTTTAGTGTGCCCTAGCTAGCAAACAGAACAACCACAAGGGTATGCAGTTCCTATGTAGGTCAGTGAAAGAAGAAGGGAGAGAGTGAATCAACGGGCGATAGGATGTCCTGTTACAAACAGGGGGAAAGGGGGAATCTCTCCTTTCGAAATTAGGGCCCTCAAACACCCAGCCAGCTGGGTGTCATGCTTCATCATAGGGCATGCTCCTCGTCAGGTCGATGCTGCAATACCTGACGGGCACCCTATGAGGGGTCTTTAGCGGAGATCTTTTATTCCTTGCCGTATGGTGCCGTGGGTGTGAGGGGCCTACCAAGTGTAGATGTGTAAAGTGAATTAAAACAGGAAAAGGAGTCCAGACTAATTAAATTTTAATGGAACTGGCACCCATCCTGGTTAAAATAAGAGTGGCGACTACCTGATGCTATGTGTCAGGGTATTGCGCTCAGCCTCATGTGGTCAACATGTTTCTTGCCTTCATGTCAGAGTGATCTAACTGCAATTCTTCAGGACCTAAACGTGAGTTGTAAATCTACACTAACCGTGGTGTTCTGGCTATACTAACCAAGATTAGCCACACAGTACACCTCAAGGTGAAGTACCTGTAGATGTGATGGTCAACCTATAGGGGAACAAACAACAAGGTGAAACAATGGTCATAGTCAGTATTCCTGTGTTAAACATCACTCTCCCTTGTGAAAACCAAGTGAATGTACATAATAAGTAAAGTGCCCCACATGGTGAATTGTAGTGAATTTAAAAGCTAGCCTCATAATCGGAATAATGTTTGCGTGGCAACTGGTATTTGTAAAATGTTAAAAACACAGCCGTGATGAATATCCGGTGTTCAAAATGGTAGCTTACGTGTATCGTCAGCCTTTTGACTCACCTAGAAGCTAAAATAGTCTGGCCCCATCAGAGTCCGACAGGTATAGACACGTGGAATTTCCAGTGTCCTAGAAAAAGTAATGGTAAGTCGAGAAATTGATGCTCGGGGTTATGGTATCGCATTATGATAGTGCGTAAGGCCGGTTAACCCAAAGGCGCCGGCACGCCAGGCGCTCATAAGTAGTGAGGAGGGCCAGAAAAACAGTGCAGATAGTCAGGGAGACGCTGTTAGCAATACTGAGATCCCAGCCCCAGCTAGCCCAAGTACAGACACGCGTCACGTCCCCGCATCCCAACCGTCCCATGTCTCAGCAGTTTTAGAGGGCATGGTCGGAGGCGATGTCGGGGGGCGGACCGCGCGCCTATGCTCTGCGGCGGGCCAGCGGGGAACGGTCCCTCGGTGATGTATCGTGTGTCTGCCACTGCGGTTGAGGCCTCAGAGAACTCACCTTTTAGTCTAGGGTCGGCAGTGCGGCCCTTACGGATTCCTGAAGGCGGAAGCAAGAGGATACTCACATGCGAGGACCGCGTGATGGCGGAAGACCTACCCCAACGCTGTCGGAGCCGGGAGGTACTATACGCCATGATGGTGACGGTGATATAGTCACCGGGCTCGGCAATCAGTCTGGGCAACCAATCACCAGCGGCAGTCCACTAGCACGCGAACCACTCCACGTGAGGTGCTGGGATGGCGGCCATGTTGAGAGTATGGGAGATTAATGTGGCGGCCATCTTGGAGTGTGTAATATCGCCCCAAGGATTGCTCTCTAGAGTGGTGGAAGTGGAGCGAGAAGGAGAAAAAAAGTTGCACAATGACCCCAATTGGAATAATACTGCCAGGGTGAATGATGGAGCCAGGGAGTCAGGAGTAGAAGAATCAGTTAAGTTACAAAAGCAGTGTTCCTAGGTGATACTTCTAGGCGGTTAATTCTAAAGGTGGAACCAGTGAAGGAAACGTGTGTAGGTACCACTGGTGGACCGGAGACCGATGGACCATGATCTACTCAAAGCGCTCCATGGGATATCTTCGTTAAGTCCCCTTTTATCGGTGGCCAAACGGTGTACCCATCTTTGTTCAATCCTGAACAAAGCCCCTGTAGTTATCAATGGATGTGCCTCTAGTATCACCCAGCGCAGGGAGTCGGGTGAATGTTTGAGTGTCTCAAAGTGTGTGCACATTCTCGTGGTAACTCGGTGACAACGGATATTACTCTTATGCTCTGTGATACGTGTCTTAATCATCCTTGTTGTCATGCCTATGTACCGAGGTAAATGCAATTGGTGGTGTTGCAATTGGTATGTCTCCCCAATTTCCATGTAAATGTTTCAGAAAGAGCTACTTCCTTAGTTGGTGCAGTTTGGGGACAGACAGCACAAGAGCCACATGGAAAATGGCCCATTACAGGGGGAAGATCCCATAATGGTCTCTGCTGGTTGGTTCTCTGGACCTTGGGTCTCGTGTGTATGAGCATGTCTTTCAAGTTGTTAGTGCGCTTGAATGCGAATCTTGCTGTGGGCAGTTGTAGGGCACCGGTGGTAAGAATCCCCCAGTGTTTCTTGATAATGCTCCTGATTCGATTAGAGTCAGGTGTATATGAGGTGACACAGGTTAAAACCTCTGTGGGATCTTTGTGGTTGATTTCTAGCAGGGCTTCACGGTTGTTATTCTTTGCCCTTTTCATAGAATGTGCAATGTGACGTGGTGGATATTCGTGTTTTCTAAGATTCTCTGCTAGGTTAGCCGCCTCGGTTTTGTAGTCTTCCAAGGAGCTACAGTTCCTTCTTATACAAAGAAACTGGCCAAAAGGTAAGTTTTCTTTCAGCGCTCTGGGATGGTGGCTACTAAACAACAGGAGACTGTTGCTGTCAGTCGGCTTTTTGTACAAAGTGGTTTTAAGTCGACCTTCTGAGATTCTGATGTTGAGGTCGAGAAATGGAACATTGGTCGCAGCGATGGTGTTAGTAAACTTAAGGTATGGATTGAGGGTATTAATCCACTGGCAAAATTGGTCACAGGTCGACCTATCTCCTTTCCAAAAGACTAGGATGTCGTCGATAAACCTCCTCCAGAGTTGAGATTGTCAGTTTACGGATTGGAGGGGTGGAAAATGATACTCTCCTCAAAGGCGGCCATGTATAGGCATGCCACACTTGGCGCAAATGTACTGCCCATAGATATGCCCTGGGTCTGGTGGTAAAGGTGATTTTTTAACTCAAAAACTTTTTCTGTGAGGGCCAACGTTGCACATTCCATTATGATGGAAATTGGTGTACGGGATTCCCAGTCTGTATTGTTAAGGGCATCTTCACTCACAGTCAAGGTGGCACGTTGAGGAATGTTAGTGTAAAGAGCCTCAACATCCAGAGTGACCAGGAGGCTGATCTCCTCTGGGCATTCGACCTCTTCTATTAAGCGCAAGACGTCAGTGGTGTCACGCAAAAAGGACGGGGTCTCTCTCACTAAAGGTTGCAAAAAGTGGTCGCAGAACCTAGATAGTGGTTCAAGAAGTGAACCAATACCTGAAACGATTGGTCTCCCTGGGACAGGGGTGGTACCTTTATGGATTTTGGGCAAGATGTAAAAATATGGTACCCTTGGCTCTTTAGTGATGAGGAAAACTGCCTCATTTTTTCTGATCCATCCTTCTGTTTCTGCTGAGAAAACCATCATGGAAATTTTGGTTGCAAGTCGTGTCGTAGGGTTATCAGCAATGGGAGTGTAGTACTTGTCATTGCTCAATTGTCGTAGGCACTCAGTGTCATAATCAATGGTGGACATAATCACTGTGGCCCTGAAGTAAAATCTAATCTTCAACTCAGGGATCTTATTAATATAAAGAACTTTACAGAAGCTGAAATATGAAAAGACATCTTTATTAAACTTACATAAGTGAGGCCACGTCACACAGAAGCCGTAGCAACTGTATGAGGCAGTCTGAGGAATACAAAGAACAGAGGCCTTTTATATGCTCTCAGGGTTACAAACTTCAGCATACAAGTAAGGGGCAGTCCTAGCTTGTGCAAGCATGCAAAATACCTAACATTCCTTCTTTACAGTTTACCATTCAGATATTTACAACATTGAAAAAGCAGAGTCATGATGACAAGCCCATTTTCAGTTTGTCCATCCCAAGACCAATTTCCCGGCAAGGCCCGACATTCTCATCAGATATCAGATGGACCCCTAATAAAATCGGGCACCTCCTCCTCGTAAAGCAAGTCATAAAGAAAGAAACATAGACAGGTGTGTGAGAGATTAGGAGTGGTTTGAATGTGATGAAAGGTTTATGGTTTGCTGTGCCTTGATACTAATCTTGATCGGTCACTGGGAAAGGAACTGGTCGAACAGGTTTGGCTTCAGGCAGTGGAGTCAGCTTGCCCAGGTCACACAAAAGTCAACAAAGGTGTACGTGTCCTTCAGACTCGTTTTGGCCTTAGTTATCAGCCTATGTGAGGGCAACCACTTAAAATGGCTGCCATGCACAAAATGGAACCCGAGGGTTCAGGACGAAATCCCTGATTTGAAGGTGATCCAGCCATTCGAACACGCCGAAATTGGCTGGATATAGTATGTTCGTCATTGTCGTTCTGCTGATACCAAAATCGTCATGATTCGACGATGCTTATGACACGAAGCCAAAATTTCAAGTACTACAGACCCTCCTTTTGCCCTTACATAGGCAATTAATATATATACTCACGCTAATCTGAGTCCAGGTCTATATTCACAAATTCATTGAGATGTTGCTGTAGCATCATCCTATTGCTTAGCTCGTACCTTGATACAGGCTTCCTTACACACGATGTAGCACAGAGGCCACACATAGCAGGACCAAATAGGGAATACCTCTATCTGTAGTATGTGGCATAAGACCACACACCCAACAATTAGTGATGTTCACTACTAACTGGTGTTGATGCAGAAGCGGTACAAAGGAATTATTAATAAACTCTGACCTCCTAACCAGTTCGTGTTCAGGTAAAGGATTGAAAAAATGCAAAGAAGTAGTAGTAGGAAGAGACATAGGTTGGGAGGTGGGTACAGATGTCAATTGGGTAGAAAAAAACAATCCCACCCATAAAAGACAATGTCATGTTTAAAAACACTAGAAAACACATTGTTAAGAACATATAGACAACAGGAGAAAGTAGTGACCACTATTACAAACGAATTCATAATTTTTCACCACCCTAAGCAAAAAGTAAATCCTAAAATTATCTAGTAACATTTTTAGGGCTCCTATGTATTTCAGTAATTTATTACATGTTCAGGTGAAACAGTGGTGATCCTCATCAATGCTCTGAGGTGAAAAGGGAATACTCTTCCACAGAGAATGGACTTTATTCTGCTTTTACTAAACAGAATACTACTTTAAGACAATGCCAGCAAAACAATAAGAAACAGTCTCATAACACCTATTTTATGCAATCACACGGAAACCACTTTATGCATCAATTATGTCCAAAGTCCGTTCAAGCCTCTCTGGCGAGCTTCCATCGTCCATCAAATCTTCTCCCATTGTTGCATGGGCCTCTTGATTCAGGCCTTATATGAAAAATAGTGTTTTTCAGTATCCGTTGGAGTGCCCTCCTGGCAAACACTCACAGCTCATTTGAAAGTCTCAATGTCTCAAGGCAGTGCACCGATATCTCTCCTCTGCGGCAGGCACTACAGATAGTGTGCTCCTCATTGATCAAGGGCACAGATCATCTTATGCAGATCCGGGTCTACATTCTCAGGCTCCGACACTCATTACTCAGTGTCAGAGGACGCTCAGGCTGCTCTTTGATGGGCACCATAATGTAGTGCCTTTTCCCACTCTTGCATCTTCCGGTGCACTGCACTTCCGTTGGAGCAAAGGAAAAGGGTTGTGTGGCCAAAACTCAGGCCGAGGGGCTCAAGGGACTGCACACTGTCAGAGGTTACCAGCACATGACAGGTGAAAAACTCAGGCCTCAATCCTTTCTCTCTTTTGCACTGAAACTCTCCTGCTTCTTTTTGATGTTCAACGCCTTCTGATGAAGCAAGCATAATACTTCGGAGATACCAGACGTCCGCCTCTCATTTGTGAAGTAGGAAATGTGACGCAGTTGTTTTCTTAAAATTAATGCGAATACAATTTATTTGTGTTTTAACAAGGGGACTGCAAGCAGGTGGCCTGCAATCTGCGAGGGAATGGCCATATGCCATGAGACAGTTCTGGTCTAGAACACACTGTCATTTCTCAAAGGCAATACAAAGACAAAGGCAGTAGGCACAACAGTGCCTCTAGGCTCTTCAATTGGGTTTCCGTGTGAGAGCATATTCTCCATCATCTAATGGTAGATAGCGACATGATTAAGTCTAGGTGTTCCTAAATTCCTTGTCTTAAAAACATCTCAAAAGAAAAATCGCATAATACAGATTATCAGGGGCATGTAGATACCTCCCTTTAAAAGTTGTGCATCAGGTGCACTATGCAATACACAGGCTAAAGTTCAAAATGTGGAAACAAAAGACAAGAACTAGAGAGTCCTGGTCTTTCCATAATTTAGAACACATCTGATCCCACCAAAAATTAAAGCAGTATGAACAAAAGGGTAAAAATAACCACATTAAAAAGAGTCATTGAAAATTTGTCATGTTCAAAAAAAAAAAAATGTAAGGTATCTCCTATTGAGATGGAAAACTTGTTTTGTTATAGTATTGAGTCAGTTAACCAGTCCATCACTATCCTAACAATCAGACTGGAAAACATTGCAGTGGGCCTAAAGAGAATTCTTGAAAACCAGTCTGGTGATGCAAAAGGAATTATACATAATATGGTGGTTTCTGATATATTACTGCGGTCTGGAAGTGTGAACTTGAACAATACATCAATAAAAAGGCAAACTGGTGAAAAGAATATGGAAAAAGGGAAATGGAACTAGGACACAGCTAAAATCCCCAATAACTAGGCATGATGTGACATCAGGGGGTGACAAAAAGGTTGGCTCTACCGCTGGCCGCTAAACCATATACGGTAACCTCCGCTAATGTTCCAGTTCCTTCTTCAGGGAAAAAAAATATGAAACCTTGTTTCCTTGATATCTTTTTTATTTTTCCTTCAAATACCATTAAAGCCAAATTTGACATACACTGGTGAAGTGTTGTCTGTCTTTCTGTGAATTTTAGTGTCAAAGCAAATCTACCCAACTGTTTGCAGGATACACATCGTCATGTATATCCCTTCACAACACAGGTAAACTTGTAATAGTATCATAAGCAGCAACAAGTGAACCCAAAATGGGAATAACCTGCAAATTTGTGTTTTATACCTAAATGTATTCATTTACTGAAGCCTAAAGCACTTTAAAGCTATTTTAAATGGCAAAAATACCCAAATTCGACTTTGATGTTTGGGGCACTTAAAAATAAATATCCCATAAGTATGTTACATATTAATCATCCTCAGGATGTTCTTTACACATTACAGATATTAGATATTAGACATATCTCATGTAAATCTTTAGAAAAATTAGTTTTTCACACCTGCGCCAAGTGAAAATCCATATGCTAATGTCGTCATTATTCGGTATAGCACAACTTAAATTAAATTTTAATGCTAGGATGTCATAGTATGAGCTTTAAGCTTCATGAATAGTAAAAAACGAATTTTGTAGCACTTATTTTTAATAATTATTTTTCATAATTAATAATAAAAATAAAAAAAATAAACCCTTTTATTTTTGATAATTCCACATATAAGAGCAAGCTGCATCCCTTGCCTATCATTTTAGACACATTTATTTATAAGCCTAAACACAGAAGCCTAACTTAAAACATGACAAAATTTGGCGTCACATTTTTCTTTCTAAAAAGGACACTTTTATTTAGCAACAGACCCAATAATATACTTACAAAATGTTGCTTAATAGACTGAAAACATCAAGAAAAACCACGAACAGACATTGAGCTCATTTGAGACATAAACAGAAAGGGGTGAAACACTCAGGACACACAATACGGCGCGCTTTTAGCCATGCATTTCATGAATAGCGCCAACGCTATTCTCTTACAGAAGTTGCACTAATAGGAAAACCACAGACATTTAAACACACACATTTTAACCCACCTATCAATACTCAGGACAGCCCACAGACTGTACTAGAACCAAACCATTTGTAAATACTAGTCGTAAGTTATATTTACAAGAAACGCTTCTCAATTGTGTTTTTTTATTTTATTTTAAAAAAGACTACGAAAATACACTCAATTCACTAGCTTTGGTTAGCAGAACACCAAACAAAATCGTTCTGCATATCTTCATTCATAAAAACTGCGCAGAACAAAGGATCCTTGTTTTGTATTATGTCATATTTTAATTCCCTGGGGATACAAAATCACCAAGGAAGAAATATGTTTGTAAATCTAAACCTATTTAGATTTTCCCTTTAGGGAAGCCGGCTAATCCAAACGTATACAAAGTTGGCCAACATAAAGCTCCAAATTTGCTAAGATCAGGCATCTTATAGCTCACTAATCTAGCTTCAAACTTCAAGGGGCTATCTCTATCGATACACTCGTAAATATACAAGACCCTCGGTTTTTGAAAATTGCAATCTTCAAATAAAACTAAGGACCAAACAAACTAAGAACCAATCAAACTAAGACTCAAAGGAACCAAGGAACCAAAGAACAAACGACTGGGAGCGACCCACTTATTCTTAACTCTTACTTTTACTAATCAAAAGGTTATCCAAATTCTATCTGTCAAGTTCTACATGACCTAACGGTCTTTTAGAATACTCACGCCAAAAAGGTTCTCAGTCAGGAGTGACGTCATGTGGAGGATCAAAAATCAGGAAGATCAGAAATGTACTGGGCTGCAGAAACAAAGAATCTCCAGAATCCTTGTGCACAGAGTACCTCCTTAGTAGAATCTTGTTCTGTCCTCCTCAGTAGATTTCAGTCTCCTGACAAGATCTCCCACAGAAAGCCACTTCTCTGATGAGGCCCCGCGTTGGCTGCGCCATTTGAAGTAAAATCTAATCTTCAACTCAGGGATCTTATTAATATAAAGAACTTTACAGAAGCTGAAATATGAAAAGACATCTTTATTAAACTTACATAAGTGAGGCCACGTCACACAGAAGCCGTAGCAACTGTATGAGGCAGTCTGAGGAATACAAAGAACAGAGGCCTTTTATATGCTCTCAGGGTTACAAACTTCAGCATACAAGTAAGGGGCAGTCCTAGCTTGTGCAAGCATGCAAAATACCTAACATTCCTTCTTTACAGTTTACCATTCAGATATTTACAACATTGAAAAAGCAGAGTCATGATGACAAGCCCATTTTCAGTTTGTCCATCCCAAGACCAATTTCCCGGCAAGGCCCGACATTCTCATCAGATATCAGATGGACCCCTAATAAAATCGGGCACCTCCTCCTCGTAAAGCAAGTCATAAAGAAAGAAACATAGACAGGTGTGTGAGAGATTAGGAGTGGTTTGAATGTGATGAAAGGTTTATGGTTTGCTGTGCCTTGATACTAATCTTGATCGGTCACTGGGAAAGGAACTGGTCGAACAGGTTTGGCTTCAGGCAGTGGAGTCAGCTTGCCCAGGTCACACAAAAGTCAACAAAGGTGTACGTGTCCTTCAGACTCGTTTTGGCCTTAGTTATCAGCCTATGTGAGGGCAACCACTTAAAATGGCTGCCATGCACAAAATGGAACCCGAGGGTTCAGGACGAAATCCCTGATTTGAAGGTGATCCAGCCATTCGAACACGCCGAAATTGCCTGGATATAGTATGTTCGTCATTGTCGTTCTGCTGATACCAAAATCGTCATGATTCGACGATGCTTATGACACGAAGCCAAAATTTCAAGTACTACAGCCCCTCCCTTATCAGCTTGTTTTATGGTTATGCTGGAGTCGTCTGCAAGAGATCTGACTGCTGACAATTCTGCTGATGATAGATTATGGAAGGGGTTGGGAGTGGGACCTCTTGTTAGCTCTTTGAGCACAGCCTGCTCAAATGTGAGCACTGCGTTGGGTACCATACTGCTGTTGGGTGTGAAGGTGGAGGGGTTATGCAACCCAGTGTCGTTGACGGCGGAGGACTCCGGTCTATTCTGGAAGAACGCTTTCAGGCGTACTTTGCGAAAAAAGTTTTGGATTTCGCAGTGGTCACGGAACTTGTCAATCTTAGGGGTGGGGACGTATCCAAGGCCCTTCTGTGGTACCCTTCTTTCAGGGTCTGTCAGTGTCCTGGGTGAGAGGTTCACTATCAGTTTTTCTTCCCACGGGTCCTGCTCCATCTCTCTACTGAGTGCGGTGGTTGGTCTTGCCATTGCACCTGCTTTTGAATCCCTCTTCTTCGCCCTTTTCCTCTGCCCCAGCCTCTGTCTAAAAAAGGCGGGTTGTTGCCTGGGAAGAATTGTGGCTGTCCTTGTGGGTACATGGGAAATTGCCAGAACGGTGGTCCCTGGTAAGGTGGCATATTATAATTGGGGTACATGGGACGTGTCGCCCGTCTGGAGTTGTTACTACCCCAACTACCTGTGCTAGAGTCTCTGTTAGAGGAAGACCCCCTCCTTGGGGTATCCGAGCCCTCGTCTGAGGAATAGCTTGTTTTGGCTGTAGTGAAGTCTGCTTTGAGATAAGGATAGACCTTTTCTTTATCGAATTTCTGGATGTCTTTCTGCAATTTGGTTATTTTTTGTTTAATCAGAAACTCTTTATTTTCTGCAATCTCATTATTAATCTCCGATAGTCTGGATTTAAACGCGGAGATCTGGATAGTTGTTTTCAAGGTGCTTTCTGCGATCTGGATCCTGACCAAAAGTGTGTCGGCTATCCGTTTGGCTGTATTAATGATTAGGATGAGCCAGTCCCTAGTGCACTTCCATGCTACTAGGGACCACTCTTTCCTAAATACGGCATCCTCCAGAAATAAACGCAGAAAGTTGTTAACGATGAGACCGTTGGGGGCTATATTTGCCCGAAGGTATTCGGTCATCATTGCCCCGTGTAGAGTGGTTTTAAGCCACTCTCTTTTCATTGAAGTGATGAATGTCCAATCCTCCGACTGGGTGCCCGATGCCGAGCTCCTGTTGGTTCCTAGGATGGACGGTGTTTTCAGTATTTCGGCTCCCATATCATCACTAAAACTAAGTCCCTGATTGTTCCCCATCATGGTGGGTGTCACCAAGAGGAGTTGGTGAGGGCTCTAATGGTGGAGCAGTCACAAGACTACAGAAGAATAAAATGGGCCAAGGAAAGCAATTGGCGTTCCTGGTATCCTAAGGATGTAGTCCCACGGGGATCACCCGTACGTACAGTTAAATCAAAGAGAGGGGACTATGGGCTATTGAAGGTCCAGCATACATGCCCAGACAAATCGAACAACCACAAGGGTATGCAGTTCCTATGTAGGTCAGTGAAAGAAGAAGGGAGAGAGTGAATCAATGGGCAATAGGATGTCCTGTTACGAATAGGGGGAATCCCTCCTTTCGGAATTAGGGCCCTCACACACCCAGCCAGCTGGGTGTCATGCTTCATAGGGCATGCTCCTCGTCAGGTCGGCGCTGCAATACCTGATGGGCACCCTATGAGGGGCTCTTTAGCGGAGATCTTTTATTCCTTGCCGTATGGTGCCGTGGGTGTGAGGGGCCTACCAAGTGTAGATGTGTAAAGTGAATTAAAACAGAAAAGGGAGTCCAGACTAATTAAATTTTAATGGAACTGGCTCCCATCCTGGTTAAAATAAGAGTGGCGACTACCTGATGCTATGTGTCAGGGTATTGCGCTCAGCCTCATGTGGTCAACATGTTTCTTGCCTTCATGTCAGAGTGATCTAACTGCAATTCTTCAGGACCTAAACGTGAGTTGTAAATCTACACTAACCGTGGTGTTCTGGCTATACTAACCAAGATTAGCCACACAGTACTCCTCAAGGTGAAGTACCTGTAGATGTGATGGTCAACCTATAGGGAAACAAACAACAAGGTGAAACAATGGTCATAGTCAGAATTCCTGTTTAAACATCACTCTCCCTTGTGAAAACCAAGTGAATGCACATAATAAGTAAAGTGCCCCACATGGTGAGTTGTAGTGAATTTAAAAGCTAGCATCATAATCGGTATGATGTTTGCGTGGCAACTGGTATTTGTAAAATGTTAAAAACACAGCTGTGATGAATATCCGGTGTTCAAAATGGTAGCTTACGTGTATCGTCAGCCTTTTGACTCACCTAGAAGCTAAAATAGCCTGGCCCCATCAGAGTCCGACAGGTATAGACACGTGGAATTTCCAGTGTCCTAGAAAAAGTAATGGTAAGTCGAGAAATTGATGCTCGGGGTTATGGTATCGCATTATGATAGTGCATAAGGCCGGTTAACCCAAAGTCGCCGGCACGCCAGGCACTCATAAGCAGTGAGGAGGGCCAGAAAAACAGCACGGATAGTCAGGGAGAAGCTGTTAGCAATACCGAGATACCAGCCCCAGCTAGCCCAAGTACAGACATGCGTCACGCCCCCGCATCCCAACCGTCTCATGTCTCAGCAGTTTTAGAGGGCATGGTCGGAGGCAATGTCGGGGGGGCTAGCAAACAGCCTCTCGTTCACATGCAGGATCCAATATTTCTTCCAAGGGTGGCAGGCCAGCACTTCAGACATGTGGGTCCTCAAAATTGTCCACCGGGGCTCTGCCCTGCCATTTCTTTTCACCCCTCACACCATTCAAGCTCATCAAGGTGGCCGATGGAGAGCCATCTGCCCGTCTTGCAACAGGAGGAGCAGGTCATTCTAGCCAAAGGGGTCATCAACAGGGTTCCAGCATCCAAAGTAGGAACAGGAGTTACTCCTGCTACTTCCTTGCACCACAGAAGGATGGAGACCTTCATCCTATTGTATCTTTGCCCTCTCAATGCCTTCCCGTGGAAGGACAAATTCAAGGTGCTCATGGTAGCTCAGGTGCAGTCTACCCTAGACTTGGGAGACTGGATGGTGGCACTGGACCTGAAGAACACTTACTTTCATATTCCCATCATGCAGGCCACAGCCAGTTCTTGAGGTTCACAGTGAGCCAGGAGCATTGTCAGTTTGCAGTGCTCCCTTTTGGGCTCATCTGTTCCCCTCATGTGTTCAGGAAAGTGATGGTGGTTTTCCCATTAAACTTTCGGAGATTAAAGTACTTGTCTGGCCTCATCTCAAACACTGGCTGCTGAAGGAGGGCTTTCCCCAGGCAGTTGTCAGCAACCTCCAGACATTATTGGGGCTCACTTTGCAGAGTCCCCCAGTCATCTGAGCTGTTCTGGATATAGTACAGTTCCGTGCCTTTCCCCTAGAGGTGAGAATCCAGGCATTCAGGCTGTGATCCTGATGTTTCAGCCTCTGTCCTGGATCTCAGTGCGAATGACTATGAGGCTCTTGGGGTTGTTGGTCTCCTGCATCCTGCAGGCCAAACCTACAATGTGGCATATGTTGGCTGTGTAGTGAGACCTAATATCGTAGTGGGCACAAAATGAGTGAAATCAGTCAGATTGTATCCAGATAGCAGAGGAGACTGCAAAATATCTGGAGGTTGCTACCGGACTGTGATTGGGTCAGTCTCAGGCCCCTTTTCTTACCCCTACCAGAGCTGATGGGTCATCAATAATGTGTTGGAGAGGCCATTTGGGAGAGGTGGAGATCAGAGGTCTCTGTTCTCCGGTGGAGACTCTACTCCACATCAGCTTGTTGGAGTAGAAGGTAATTTGCTTGGTGTTGAAGGCCTTCCTGCCCACCATCAGAGGAAGGCTTGTGCAGGTGCTCACAGACTACACCACCACGTGGTTCCTCAACAAGCAGTGGAGCTTGGCCTTGCGTGGACCATCTGTCAAGAGGTTCTGTGCCTCTTCAAGTGGCTGAACCACTAAGGAGTTCTCTAGTGGTAAACCACTTGGGAGGATCTTTAAACACCGGGGTGGATAAACTCAGCCACAGACACTTGGCGGATCATGAATGGCAGTTCTACCCAGAGGTAGCGCAGGGCATCTTCCAGCAATTGGGAGATTCCTAACTCGATCTTTTTGCCCCCGCAAAATAACAGAAATGTCAGCACTTTTGCACGTTGTCGTTTCCAAGGCTGCTGTCTTTTGAAGATGCCTTCTGCGTCCCATCACTTTCTCTCCTATTCCAAGTTCTGAGGAAGATCAGGAATGACCAGGCCTAAGTCATCATAGTGTCACCGGATTGTGCTAGGAGATTGTGCTACCTGGAACTTTTGGGCGTGAGAATCTGTCTTCTGATCAAGCTGCAGCTTTGGGAAGATCTTCTTTCACAGCAGCAGGGCAGTGTGCTGCACCCAGGTGTGCGCACTCTGCATATCCATACTTGGAGATTGGTGGCAGTTGAGCTCATTTGACCTTCCTCCTATGTCATGGAGGTCATCTTGGTGTCAAGGCGTCTCTACAAAATCGGTGTATGCCAACCATTGGGACAAATTTGTGGGCTGGTGCAGCACTAATAACTGATCCATTACAAGCAATGTTGTCTGTTCCCTGCCCCCCAAAAATGGAAAAATTGGTATGTAATTTGTAGAAGCAGAGCTTGCAGCAATGCCCTCAATAATACCTATTCGGAGGAAAATAAAGAACCTTCTGGCCCAGCTCGTTATCACTCTGTCTCACTGCTTAATTTTGATTGCAAAATCTACAGAAATATTCTGGTATTTAGATTTTCAAACAGTAATAGGGAAACTGATCCAGCTGGCTCTGATTTGTAAAAGGCTGCCTAGCTATTGACAACGGACTAACAATGCATGTTTTGTCTATTGCTTGTGACACTAGACTGAAAGGAGGCATTTCACACGGTATGATGAAGATTTTTAAAATCCTCTATAGTGAAAACTAATTTAGATAACAGTTTTATCACCAGAATGATGGCTGTATATCATAAATCCAAAGCTACAATAAGATCCAATGGAGTTACAGCTCAATATTTTTGTTTGAGTCATGGCACTAGACAGGGTTGCCCATTGCCCCCTTCATCCTCCTTATGTAATATTATCTCTTGGGCAATTGTTATGTGCCCTTTCATGGTACTCCACTAGGAAATATGGAATACAAACTGGCAGCTTATATGGATGACATCATTTTGTTTGTAACAGAAGATGAGTCCTCAATTCTGAGTATCATGGATAAAATTCAAGAGCGTCTGGTTATACTCTGGTTATACCTCCAACAGAACTATATGGGAATGTATATCTATTGATATACTTTGTCAGAACTATATGATTGAAGCTTCCTCCTTGAACTAGAATATGGGTCCCTATAAATATTTAGGTATATCTGTGAAAGATAATCTGCGAGTGCTCTAATGGCTACTGATCAAAAGTTTTACTCAAAAATGGTCTCTCAAACATTTTAATTGGTCGGGTAGGTAGAGTCAGTAAAGATGAGTTTAACACCAATAATTATCTAGGAAACATGATTCCTGTCCGTTTATCTAAAGCGGTTTCATAATTGTTGATGCATTAATATATCCCTTTATATGGTCTAATAAAAACCCTAAAATTGCATACAAATTAGCTTGCAAAAAGATAAGAGGATTGTGCCTGGCAGACTTTGATAGATACCAAGAAGTCTTCCAAATAGCCATGGTAGTGAGATTGTTTAATGCAAAAAATCTCCCCGATCAGGCACCACTTCGTTGGGAATAGAGGAAGATCTTTAAAACAACAACCTATTCTTGTTAGTGCTGGTTCTACAAGATCACTGTGACTTCCAGAGTTGCTAATCCTCCAAGAATCGGCTAGTTTGCTTGAAATCCTATGATTCCCCACCCAGGGTTAAGACCTCATTGAAGTCTGGTAGTTAAAAACCTATAAATTAGGATAACATTGGGTGTTATTATTATATTTAATAAGTGCTAACTTTTGTTTGAGAGTGGGTAGACAGTCATGTTTGGGTCTGCGGAATTGAAATTTTAAATCCTCTTTAATAGTAAAGCTGTATTCTAAGTCACAGTTCTGAAAATGACACTTCTAGAAAGTTGACATTTGTTTGTCCTAATCATTTGGTGCCTGTAGCCTGTTTCCTGGGTCACATGACTAGGTGTGATTGGCAGTTGGCCTTTGTGGATTCCTCCCAGACAGCCACACAATAGAAGGACTAGGTGTTGCCAAGATGGGCCATCTCAGGCAGGAGTGGGGGAGGAGGGGGGTGAAGCTGTGCACAGCCCCACTTGCACTTCAAAGATTGTGCCTCAGCTCACGCACAGCCCCACTTGCACTTCAAAGATTGTGCCTCAGCTCACGCATAAAATAAGTTCACACTAGCCTATTGTGCCTGCTGACAACCTGGGACCGCAGCACAGAGGCAGGACTTCTCTTCTAATTGAAACATGTTTTTCTACTTGAACCCAGTACTTCCAGTGTGACTTCTAGGACTAGTTTGGCTGGCCTCTTGATCGGAACCTTATGGACAGAAAAGGCTCCAACCATCTTGAACCCGCACCTGGACCTAGTGTAAATGAGTCCTGACCCTCCGAGTGCCCCCCATCCCCACAGTCTTGGAAGTGGTGCTAATGGTGCCCAGATAGCCCAAATCCAACACTAGCGAATCAGAATATTTTCTGCCAAAAAGTGATGAGAACTGAGAGGAGACCTGGACCTACCTGCTCACCGATCCGCCCAAGGTGCATCTTCGATTGGACTGACTTCACTGAAGCTCCCGCTACATTCTTCTCCGCAGCAACAAATCCTGTTCAGTGGCTCTTTGCAGAAGGGGTTTCCTGCCTAGTGGAGTCCTCATTAGTTACAACCTGCAGCTTTGTCCTGCTGGAGATTTTCAACCTCCAAAAAAGAGACTCGGGCCTGATTTAGATCTCAGTGGACCGGTTACTCTGTCACAACGGTGACGGATATCTCGTCTACCGAAATATAAGTCCCATTATATCCTATGGGATTTAGATTTCAGTGGATGGATTATCCGTCACCCTAGTGACGGAGTAAACAGTCCGCTGACATCTAAATCAGGCCATAAGTCTAAGTGTAGAAATCTTCACAGCGACTTAGTCTAGTGGCTCCCTGATGACAACGCCTCGTCCTCGAAAACCGTTGCTGCCTTGCCCTGCTGAGCTCTTACCTTCTCAGGCATTTTTCTTCAAAAATTCTACAAAGTGCTAAGGTAAGCAGAGACCGGGCCCAATCCAATTTATGTATCCGAACTGCGTTCTACTGCGGTCGGCCAAAACTTTCGACTTTGCCGAGGTCTTGTGCGAGTAAATTGTCCATGGTTGGCGCTCCGATCTTTTAGGCACTATTTTATACTTTAAACTTAAAAAATACTTGGGTTCTACAGATGTGATATTTGTTGTTTTGGTATCAAATAATTTATTTAAATGTACACTATTTTTCTAAATTGGTGTGGGATTATTCTTGTGTTGTGTTTTCACTTTATTACTGTTTAAGTGCTGCATTAATGCTATACACATTACCTCTAAGTTTAGCCTGACTGCTTTTGTGCCAAGCTACCAGAGGGTTAAGCGCAGGTTAATTCAGTGACTTTTTGTGGTTCACCCTACCAGGGATTGTGGCTGTTTCTTGAGTAGGGTTTCACCTCCCAAAACCAATAACCCAATTTCTCAAAGTATGTGACCTGTGGTGAAGGGTCAGTTGATGATATTTAAAAGAATATATATTACACTCCCCCCAGCATAATGATCTTAAAAAGGGAGCAACACTTAACATTTGGAGAACCTAATATTTTGCAGTGAGAAAATAAGTTTAGAAACCTGTCTATTAATGGAGTCTAATTTGTTCTGTGTCAGTTCTGTGTTGAATAGATTGTTTACTTAGAGCAGATGGCAGAGAAATGAAAATTTGAGCTGAGTCTGCCTCCGAGTAGCGTAATTCATGTAAAAGTTGGCAAAACTCAAATTGACGGTTCTTGATGTCAATATTTAATGTAAAATATCATTTATTATCATTTAGTAAAAAAATGGGTTAGAAATGGGGGTCTCTAGTTGGCAGAGGTAGGTACCTTTGTCCAAATAGGGACCCTTGCTTCTAGTCAGGGTAATGGGGATACACTCCTAAAATAACCCCTGACCACCCCCTTGGTAGCCTGGCACAAGCAGACAGGCTTATCTCAGAGGTGTGTAAACCATTTGTGAACACATACAGTAATACAGTGAAAACACTACAAATGGACACCACACCAGTTTAGAAAAATAAGTAATCTTTATCTAAACCAAAACAAGACCAAACGACAAAAATCCACAATACAGTAATACAAATATGACTTTCAGATGGTAGAAATACTTCAGTTCAAAGCAAATTGCAGATGCAACACTTTTCACACAAAGTACCTTGGATGCGTCACGCAAACAAACAAAACGGGCCGCAGGGAAGGTGATGTGTCGGTTCCTTACACTCAGGGAAGGTGATGCGTCGGTTTCTTACTGCGTAGGGAGGTGATGCGTCGGTTTCTTACTGCGTCCCCCAGCGATGCGACAGACTGGGCACCTCGATGCAACGATCCGAGACAATGCGTGGATTCTTGCAGCCGCACAGCAGGGCTTGCGTCGGAATCGGTGCAGTGATCTCGGACTTCGGAGATCGTTGCACTCGATGCGGCGTGCAGCGATTTCTCGAGCCGCGGCAGGCGCTGCAATGGTTTCTTCAGCGATGCGTCGGAAACCGGTACGGATGCGTCACGCTTCTCGTGTTGTGTTGATTTTCCAGCTCCCAGCGGAAAACAGTCTCTAGAGGTCCAAAACATCAGCAGGCACGTCTTTGAAGGTCAGAACTCCCAGCAAGGCAGTTCAGGAAGTCTTTGTGTCCCTGAGTCTTCAGAACAGGAGGCAAGCTCAATTCAAGCCCTTGGAGATCTTCCTCAAGCAGGGGACACAGCAAACAGCAAAGTCCTTTTCTCCTTTCCTTGGCAGCAAGTAGCCACTGCAGGCCAACCCCAGACAGCAAACAGCACGGGGTAGAATTCCTCCTCAGCTTCTCCAGCTCTTCTCCTTGGCAAAGGTTCCTCTTGATTCCCAGAAGTGATCTAAAGTTCTGGGGTCTGGGCCCCAATATTTATATTCCAAAATCCTTTGTTCTCTGGTGGCAGAGAATCCCAGTGCTTGGTCAAACCCGGTTCTGTCCTTTCTGGTGCACCTTCCTGGCAGGAGGTGGAGACAGCATTGTCCTTGGCAGACCAGGCCCATTCAGGTGAAAGGAAATCTCCTCCCCCTACTCTAAATGCAGCCCAGGTCTATTCAGCCCAGCGCTGACTCATCAGGCTCTCTGGAGCCACTGCTCCTCCACAAGCCCCTGTCATCCAAAGCCAGACATGCAATACAAAAACCTAGCAGAGGCACACTGGATGGCTAAGCAAGAAGATACCTACTTTCTAAAAGTGGTATTTTCAAACACAGAATGTAAAAATCACCCTCACTAAAAATGCATTTTAACGTTCTGCGTTCAGGCATACTAAACTTTATTTCCCGACTTTGTTCCCAGGGGTAGTTATGTTTATAAGATGTTATAAACAAACTCCCCATTCTATCCTATGGGAACAGGTAGCCTTGCAATAGTGAAAAAAGAAATTGGCAGTATTTCACTATCAGGACATGCCACACTCACCAGGGCATGTCCTACCTTTCACATACACTGCCCCCTGCCCACAGGGGTACATTGGGCCTACCTTAGGGGTGACTAATATGTAAGAAAAGGGAAGGGTAAGGCCTGGCAAGTGGGTGCACTTGCCAGGTCGACATGGCAGTGCCAGACTGCACACAGTCTCTGTAATGGCAGGCCTGAGTTACATTTACAGTCTGCTTATATGGGTGGCACAATCAGTTCTGCAGCCCACTAGCAGCATTTGATTTACAGGCCCTAGGCGCACACAGTGCACTGTACTGGGGACTGACTAGTAAATCAAATCAGCCAATCATGGAAACACCAATCCATAACAATAATTTACAAAGGGAGCACTTGCACTTTGGCACTGAACAGCAGTGGCAAAGTGCCCAAAGCATCTAGACCAGCAAAACGGAGTCCAGCACAGAGCAAAAACACAGGAGGCAAAGGCAAAAAATGCAGGGGAGACCCACGTCAATGGTACCAGATCTAACAAATTTGTTAGCGACTTATTTGCACAGGTATTTGCGCTTGCTATCAGAATCACATTGTAATCTCCAGTGTCGTCGCAAGGGTGTCATGGGTCCTATTACGAGCAAACAGAAACGGACCCCTCACACTAGTTCTGGTAGTGAACGAAGATTAGGACGGACCGGACCCAAGTTATCCTTGTGACTCCAGATTGGACAGGGAGTGTATGGTACCCTGAACCCTGAGATTGAGCATTGGTCCCCACTCACTCTGCCCCTTCTGGAGGATCTTCTGTCGCAGCAGCAGGGCAGGGTTCTTCTACACCTGAACCTGCGCACACTCTGCCTGCATGCATGGAGATTGAGCGGCAGCAGTTGAGAGTCTTTGATTTTCCCCAGAAGTCTCTGAGATCATCTTGGCAGCCAGGTGACCCCCCCACAGACCGTATTCGCCTTTCATTGGGGCAAGTTTGTGGCTTGGTGTCCTAACAAACATGTTGACCCTCTTTCTGCACCCCTGTCGATCATGTTGCTGTTTTTTTGTCTTTAGCCTGGCAAGGTCTTGCTCTAGGCACAGTTAAGGGGTATTTTTCGGCAATCTCAGTTTTTTTCCGGCTTCCAGACCAACCCTCCCTGTTCAAGTCACCTGTTACGGCACTTTTTCTGAAGGGCCTTCAACATATGTTTCCCCTCAAACCTTTTGTTAAGCCCCAATGGGAAATTAATTTGGTTTTAACCTTCTTAATGTGTTCCCTTTTGAACCCATGCATAGTTGCCCCCTAAGACTCCTCACTATAAAGATAGTCTTCTTGGTGGCCATCACATCGACCAGGAGGGTCAGCGAGCTGGTCACACTTTCTGTTCACCCTTTGTACACCAGCTTCTTCTCAGACAAACTGGTTATCTGCACCTGTACCTCTTTTCTGACGAAGGTGGTGACACCTTTCCACACCGGCCAAAGCATCACGTTACTGACCTTCTTTGCTCCACCTCACCCGTCCAGGAAGGAGGAGAGACTTCACTGGTTGGATCCACAAAGAGGTTTGTTGTTCTACATCGATCACACCAAAGAACACCGGGTGGACGATTGGTCAGCTTTTTTTTAATTCATGGGAGAGAAGAAAGGAAAAGCAGTGCAGAATCGGACCATCTCCAGATGGATTGTATTTTGCATTAGGATCTGCTACGCATTGGCCAAAAAGCAACTCCCTAAAGGCTTACGAGCTCATTCCAGCAAACCCAAAGCTGCAACCACTGCATTAGCTTGCGGAGTTCTCATCCTGGACATCTCTCAGGCTGCAACGTGGAGATCATTCCAACATTCACCAGACACTACTGCCTTGATAGTCAGGTCCATCGTGAAAGGCACTTTGCCCATTCGGTCCTCCAGGGCTTTTTGGTCTGAACTACTTCACAGACCCACCTCCGAGAAGGTTTTAGCTTTGGTATCTATTCTAAGGAAAGGAATCTGCAGCTAGAAGTCTCTATCAGATGAACAAGTTACTTACCTTTGGTAATGCCTTATCTGGTTGAGACTTTATCTAGCTGCAAATAAACATAAACATAGCATAATGTCTGGGAAGACCAGCATAGGGGTATTAGTGTGTGAAAGCTTGTTGATCAGTTAGGGTGACCTTTACACCATCTCACTTGTAAATGCTCCATGGCTAATCAGAATGCTCAAAAGAGAGAGGTGAAGTGGACATGGAAGACATCCCAGCATATCCCCTTCCATTAATAAAAGAAATGTATGGGATGGAAATAGTCCTGCCTCCTCATTTGTGGACTACATGCGTGCCTAGATCTTTGTAATCTAGATCTTTGTCAGTAGTTGGATATATTGAAAGAGACTCACCCCCTCTGTTCTGCTCTTCTGTGTTGCAGTGGAATAAATAAATCTTGAACGGAGGGTATCATCATTAAGTAAGATGTGCCTGATTTTTTGTTCATTATGCTATTTTCTGTCCTTTTCTTTCATTGTGTAGAGTCCTCCCTTTCATACATTCAACCTTTCTCCTTTTTCTAACTCCAGCCATGACCCCTGACAGGCTTGCACTCTCCTGGCTGGTTCGCCCATATTTAGGCCTTGGGGATGCTTGCCCTGCAACTACACCTTCACAAGATACCCTTTCTGGTATACTATGAGCTTAGTTTTCTTCCAAGTATTATAACTTTCCTCATTCTGCTTGTTTCTCTTTTGGTGGTTGAATAGGTATCGGAGGCTCTCTTTTTCCTTTGGTTACAGTTCCTGCCCACTGTGGATTCAGGGTATCGTGGTTTGTGACCAGGCATGAATTCAAAAGGGTTGATTGATGGTGTTCTGATATAACCGTAAAATGTTGCATATAGCTTTGATCATCGTAAATTTGTGAGCAACAGTCATTTGTTCATCTGTTCAACCAGTCCATTAGTCTGATGGAAATAGGGTGTTGTCCCCTTGTGTTTAATATCATAAAACAGAAAGTATTCTTTCATGTATTGTGACTTGCACCCTGTTGTCTGTAACCACTTCTTGTGGTACCTTTTCCCTACTGAACACCTTTTCTAAGAATGCAGTTGTACTGCTTGTGATTATTTCCTCTAGTAGCTTCGCTCCAAACCAGTTTAGTGGTATGGTATATATGGTCTTATGAAGTCCAGAGCTACTTTTCACCATCTAGTGTAAATGGCACTTTCAATCAATCAATCAATCAATCAGCATTTATAAAGCGAAACACTGTCACCCCTAGAGGTATCTGGGCACTGTGTCTCCGTCGAAGAGCCAGGTCTTGAGTCTCTTTCGGAAGTCTGTCAGCTAGAGGGCTGAGTGGAGCTGGAGGGGGCGGTCGTTCCATGTCTTGGCAGCCATGTAGGAGAAGGAGAGGCCACCGCTGCAGCTGTGACGGATGCGGGGCATCTGCAAAGGCAAGTGAAGAGGAGCGCAGGTGTCTAGCGGATTGGTGGAAGTTCAGTTGATGGTTGAGGTCGTGGAGGGTGTAGTTAGTCTGTTGTTACTTTGTTCATATTCAGTGTAGTCCACTAGTGCATCATCTGTGCCTGTGACCAATATTTCTCTTTCAGTCTTATCTTTGTCATTGTTCTTAATAAGTGCTATTGATGTGTCAGTGTTACTAATTTTCATTGAATACTAGCGGGTGCTGCATGTCTGTCAACTCTAAGGAGTCATTTAATACTGAAAGGTCTTCTTTAGTTTTCCATAAATGGTTGTAAGGAGGTTTCTCTATTTTTATCATTATTTCATCCGTTTTCTGTTTTAAATATTAGTGCTTGTATGATGTTATCTGCCTTTAATTTTTATTCCCATTCTTCTCTTGTTGGCGAGCCTTCATTCTTGCCTATCAGTTGGTTTTTCCACCCTGTCAGGCAGATATTTGATCTTGTACATAATGGTCCTGCATGCTCAACTTTTTTGCTTTTAAAAGATCATGTTTAGGCTTGAATCTGCATTCTGATATTAAGGTTCCTAAACAATCAACTTCCTACACATCGAATTTACATTTTTCTCTCTTAGTTCGAGACCCTGTGTTCTTGTCTGCTGTTTTTATCTATTTCTATTACATTTTTTAGCCCTTCGTTCCTCCTCTTAACATTTTCTCCTTGTTTGTCTCCTCCTTCTTATGCTTAGTTCTTTTAAACACCGTGTAGATTCCTCTTGCAATTAATCAATTCTTATTGTATCATGTCTGTTGAGAAATAACTGTTATTTTTTTATCTTCACAATGTATTGTGAGCTGGTCCCTTATTAATTGATCACGGAGGCATATTCCCCAAATCACACAATGCTGCCTGCCCCTTTAATGTTGTCACAGATTAGTCAATTGTTTCATGATCCCTTTGTGGTCTTGCATAGAATGTGTTGCTTCATGACAAGATTTACTTATTTCACATAATATTGGTCCAAGTGCTCAATTGCTTAAGCAACTACATCTGTCAATACATTTCCTGCTTCATCCTTGCATTGCTCGTGGTAATCAAAGACCATCTGTCTTTTTGTTCAGAGGCCTGTCATTAACATACCATCTTTCTATTGATGTACAGCCCACACTATTGTAAAACATATTTTCCAGTGTGCCATTCTACAAGAGTGTTGTTGGGTCTTTGCAGAAAGAGGGATTGGTTTGTTAATTGAACCCATACAATCAACCAAAAGTTGACTCAAAGGAACAAGGGGAATACTCTTGACATACAATTCTACATATGCCCTGTTTCTTCAAATGCTTGTCTATTATTTCATTATTTAAACTGAAAAGGCCAAAGTCTGATATGGTGTTAGGGTGTATGAGATTATTCTAGACACCACCTGTGGACAGTGCTTCTTGTCTCCCGCACAGAAGAACCTCTACATCCCACTCTTCACTCCTTCAGGATTGAGGCACGTCTTGTGGGCAGGTGAGCAGTATCACTCACTGCTCAGAAAGAGTTGGATGAAGCTCTGAAATGACTTGGATGAAATATGCAGTCATGCTGCATTTAAGTAGAAGTTTGGTTTAATGTGACTGGTGTGTGGGTGAAAATATGCTTCCTCTCACACCACCACCGGTCTCCATGTGGATCTACATGTTTGTAGTATGCATGCATGAATATGGTATTTCTATAGCACGGACCTAGCCAACAGGCAGGAGAACTCTGTGCATGCTCAAACACAAGCATAAAGTCAACAAGTTCAAGGAAATAGAGCTGCGTTTAGGATGGGTAATGCACCGTGATGCGGTGTTCTTTAAAGAGGTGAGTATTTAACTGTTTCCTAAATTGGAACAGTGTTAGGGCGCTCCTGATTGGTGCAGAAATGTTGTTCCAGATTCTAGGTGCATAGATGGAAAATGCCTGTCTTATTCTTTCTTTTTTACAGTCGATTTTTACTTGGTCTGGAGACTGAGGGTGTCCTGGCTGTTGGTGTGTTGAGATACACCAGATATAGTGATCTTGTCTGCAACATAAGCGGTGGTGCTGGTTGAGATAGTTTTGTAAATTATGCAGCTGGTTTTGAAGATGGTACGGTCCGGCTAGGTGAGCCAATGGAGTTCCATCAGGATAGGGGTGATGTGATCATATTTCTGCAGGCCCTGGATGAGACTTACTACAGCATGTAGGATGCCCCTAAAGGGTGCCAGTGGGACATCAGGGAGGCCATTGAGTAGAGCATTACCACTATCCAGATGCAAGAGTACGACGACTTGAATGTTTCTAGAAAAAACTTTGACTTTCATTAGAAGAGAGAGCTAGTACCAGGCTGACTGTTTGTTTGGCAATGTGTTCCTTGATGGTGATGGTGGTGTCCAGGGTGAATCCAGGTGACATGGCATTCAGGGAAAGTTGTAGTTTGACGCCATTAAGGTTAGATTTGATTTGTGTTTATAAAGTGGGCAAATACCCAAGAGTATCCTGGCCCTGGAAGTTATGGTAAGAGAGAAGCACGGCATATCGATGAAAAAGATGAATTTTCAATAGTTTGCAAATTTCATAAGTTTCGTTTTTGGAGTGGATGGCAAGAGTAAGGCTGTTCCATTTCAACAGTCCACATCTTGCACAAATCTAGGTATGTTTGCAATATGTGAGAAACGAAAGCATATCGCTATTGTAGGGGGTAGCTAGAAAACAGCAAGGTCATTTAACTTCTAGAGGTGTCACACCTAATGGCGAAAACAGAGTCTTGAAGATGCATCACTTTTAGACAGGGAAACAATGAAGACTGTTGAGATGAGAAAATATCCTGGTAAATTTAGGACAACACAAAATAAGCCTAGCTGTAGCATTCTGGACAGGTGCAGCCTATGAAAAAGGTGAGTGGAAAGACTTACAAACAGGGAATTACAATAACCCAATCTAGTTGTCATGAGGGATTAGACCAGAGTTTTTGAAGAGGAACCAGGCATGATTTTCCCCTGGACGTTTATTATGCAGAAACCGTTGGCCATATGTTTGTTGACATGTGCCTCAAAGGAAAGTTTCGAACTAAAATGTACTCCGAATTTGCGAGCACTGGTTGTGGGATTGGGGAATCTGCCCATAGATTGAGGCCACCAGTAGGAGGAGTCACCAAAATCCAGGGCCTCATTCTTAACTGATATTGAGTCTCAACAAATTGGCATTAATCCAACCGACCACGGATTCCAGGCATCCTTCAGAATGCTTCTGGATGGAATTATGCCCACCTTCCAGGTGCAAGATGATCATCTGCATAGGCGTAAAAATGAAATCAAAAGGAAGCAATATGATTGGCAAGAGTCACCACATACAGATTGAAAAGCGTGGGGCTCAGGGAAGATCCCTGCGGGACCCCACAGCTTATCTTTTTAAAGGTAGAAAGGTAGGGTGCAAAGTGGACTTCCTGTGAAGCATTGGAGAGAGAGATAAATTGGCTTCTACCTCTGGTGAAGCAGGAGGGTTGTTTCTTTATCACGCTCTTTCATAGCGCTAATATGGCTTTACTTATCCTAAATGACTAGGGAACCACGCCCCGTGCTAACCGGGGTGGGCAAAACTATGGTCCTCCTGGTCCTGGAGAGTGCTAATCTTATTTTAAAAGGTTTGATGTTCAGAGTGGTAGCCTACAAGCTCAGCTAGAACCTTATGGATGGTAGACACCATATCCTTCAAAAGTTGGTCCATGCTGCATTGGAGTGCTTAAAAAGTTAGTTGCAATAGGTCGTTTATTTACAACTGATAGAACTGACTAGCACCGGAAAACAGCAAGGCAATTCAGTACCACAGGTAAGAACTCTGGCCCTCTGCTCAAGACTGGGACAAAGAAAAGAACTTCTGGGGTAGGGGGCACAGTCAAAGAATATGAAACTCAGTGTGGATAAGGGGTGAAGTTATTAATACACTCCTTCAGGTTGCCCTACTCCTCCAACCCGGACAGAAGAATGTCACAGACGCTTGCAGCCAGAGTGAGATTGGACCTAGATCCTGGGTCTCATGGTACATTGCAATGATCCACCTGCAGATCTAAATGACGTAGGGAGCAGAAACATGTTAAACAGTAGTTTTACATCTTTAGTCCATTCATAATTCCAAATCGGCAGCAGTACAAAATGTGTCAGATTTACATCAATGGAAGCATTTGATAAAGGAGTCATGATCCGATGCAGATGGATTCTGATCTTCAGAGAAAAAATACAATTTAAAAGAATTGAATTTTAGTTCTGTACTGCAGCTGTGCGATGAATGAAGATGTTATATTCATCACTTTTCACTATAACAAATTATTTTAAACTACTGAGCCGTATGACAAGTCATTGGTTTGATGCACCACCTGCAGAGATGTGAGTGTAAGTAAAGGTGACAGATTCTAATTTCTGCGGGCTAATTCCGCTTTTGAGTTCTGTAATTAAAAACATCAGTTGTTCACCGTGCAAGAAATAGAGGCAGCATTTGTAGTAGCGTGCACCATATAAACATAAAATGACTCATTTTTATTTCATGGTTTAAGGTACGTTCAAGGGTGTTTTTCCTCTTGTTGGAAACACTGATTTATGTTTCTATCTTGGATATATTGAACACTTCACATCAATATTTCTTCTCTAGGAACGTGAACAACTGCTGCGCTGTAAAATGCCGAAGAGGAAAAACCTAAAGGCACCAAAGGTGAGTCTTTGTTCTCTAATACACCTTCGTTTTAAGAAATCCACTGATCGGTAAAGCTGATAAAAAAGCCCTCTCGGACTTGACTGAGTGAATCAGCATTTAATTAGATGTAAAACGTTTGCAGTTGTGTATATATATGTATGGAAAAAACGTTGTGAATAAAAGAGGCGATTGAAACTGCCGGGCTTTGCTGCCACACACCGAGCTAACTTTGGTCCACTGGACCAAAAATGGTAGAACGGAAGTGAACGCAAGTTAGACAGAGACATAGTAGAGACAGAGAAAATAAGCATTTGCAATGCAATAGGTCTCGCATTTGCGAGACTTTGAGCTACTGGCATTGTAAATGACAAACCTTTTATCTATGTGTTGGTTTTGAAAACATATATAAATAAAAGGCATTGTCATTTACAATACCAATAGCTTAAAATTTCGCAAATGCGAGACCTATTGCATGACAGTTGTGCATGTTTCCGCAGTGGGTGCTCAGCCACGCTGCGGCATGTACCTTGGTCCCAGCCGGAAAGGCGCCCAGCCAACCGTGGGATTAGAGGACAGGCTTTTTATGGGACCAGCTAAGAGTTCAGCCCCAACTGCTAAACTGTGAGTCCTCCGAATAGGAACTGAAGCACACCCAGACCAGTGTCACCTTGTTGGGTGCCATCATTGAAGTACAGCTTCAGCCCTAAAACACAGGGGAGCACGAGACATTTACTGTTTCACCCTCTTAGGCCATTCCACCATCTCCTAAGCCACACTGTAAATGAATATTGCTTTATTACTTTCTAGCCCCTCCCCACCCCCGTATTTACCCCACTTATGCACCAACAATATTAAAAGCAAATTTGCAAGTCCCAAAATGCTATTTGCTAGTGGCGTAGATAGGGACTTTGAGGGTGTCAACGCCAAAGAGGGTCCCTTGGCGAGTGTTTGTTGTACATATAGTTTAGCCTCCTATTAGTACCAGGTATCTACACACAATATGGCTCCTGGGGAGTCCCCTAAATTGAACAGTCAGTATATCTTCCACCACTGTTAATTCAGGTGACCACCTCACTCCTGGTTATTGTGGACAGTGTCTTCAGTCCTGAACTTTTTACCTACAAATAAATTATTGATTCCAGCCAGGCGCGTTACACTAATTAGTTCAAAGGAAGCAAAACAAGACACCAACACCCATAATGCAGTAGGCTATTACACAAAAAACAGCACTGGAGAAGCGCCTGTAAGCACCATTAGGGAGGTGGTCACCCTTCTGGCAATTTGTGCCCAGCCCCGTCCTTGCAGAGCCCTTTGAGACTCCTTTCGCGATTAATTCATCCACGCAAGGTGTTTCTTTACTTGCCGGGAGTTGTAGTCACGACCAACCATATATAACTTCGGGACAACAAGAATTATAATGGAAATAATTAAAACAAAACCGGACCTGAAGAGCCTCTCAAATGAATTAAATGAGCTTTAAGCTGCGCTTGGAGTACAGGAGTCTCTACGCTGTCTACAGCACTGACCTCCTGTTGAGTTTGTGACGTATGTGTTGCACACGCACAACAACCGACTTACAAATAAACATGCACTTTATTTGGTGGATTTGTTTAATAGACAGCGACGCCGACTTAACTTTGTGGCAAACATTAAAAATAGGGAAGCAACTGAAACAGACAGCCGAGATTTGACGGGTAATTTGTGTAAAAATAGATATGAAATGGATATAGTTCAAGAAGTATTTACCTAATACACGCATTTCTCTCCAGGTTGCCTAGCTCCCGCTTCTTCATGAGATGTGAAAAGCACAACAGGAGGTTGGTTAAGAAGGAAGAGAAAGCGAAAGTAAGCTTGATGGCGCCGGTCTCCGGGCTGCACCTATTGGAGTGCGAGATATTTAGGGAGAGCAGGGTGTGAAAGAAGAAGCCTGGCACCAGCAGTCTCGTGACAAGAGGGGTGGAGTCGTAAGTCGGAGACTATACACACAGTTGCATTGTGCTTGGCCTCCAAGCACTGCCAAAATGCAGAAGAGCAAAGAATAAACAAAAGCGGTACAGGGACGAAATAATCAGAACAAGCGAGAAATCGGCATTGAATGGTGGAGAACACCCGTGCGCCAAATTAATTAAATAAATAAACGTAGTGCGGCCGCTAAACTCAGCGGACTGCGCTCTAAATTAAATAAATAAACAAGCGGCGCGGCTAACTTTGCCCTCCGCCTCAGGAAGCCGATTACAAAATGAAGAGCGCAACTTTGGGAAGTTTGGTTTGGGATAGGGGAAGGGAAGGGAGGAGCGGGTAGGATTACCAATGAGCAGCCAGTAAACAAGCTACCAGCACACCCTCCAACCTCACGCCAAACCAAGATGGCGTTGGCCTGTCCAGATGGGCCATCCTAAAAGTGGACAAGGCGGTAACCCAAAAGCCCGGTTTTCAATCACGCGCCAGCGTTTAACATAAATGATGATGCGTGCCAATTGAAAACAAGGGCGGGGCTTAAAGTTCCTTCCGAAAGTGTATTGATTCCAAAAGGCCCTCGCATGGCGAGAGCAGCGCATGCGTGCTGCTAACGCCAGGCGAGACCTAAAAAGAGTAGTATACCGCAAAAGAGTAAGTGGGAATGCTAAGAGGATTATTGGAAAGAGACAGAGGATAGAAAGTGGAGGAAGAGGAAGTGCGAAAGGGATAGAAATGAATATTAAAAATATTGTGAATTATAGGAAAATATATGAAAAATAGGGAAAAAAGAAAAGTAGTGGAGGGGAGAATGTGAAAAGTTGTGAAACAAATTGTGAACATATTGTTTCGAAAGAAATAAAGAGAATGTTTGAGAACTAAAAGTGTAGGTCGGTCAGAAAGAAAAAGCTGAAATTCAAGAGAAGAAAGATGGTAGTTATGAAAGAGTGAAAGTTAAGTGCGGTGAATATAGGAGCCTAGCGGATGTGCACGAATAAAAATTCCTTTGCATAAGCTTGCTTTGGCCATTAAGGAAAACCACACACACAATGTATGCAGAGTCAAAAAATTAGTATAAATATAACCAGATTGTCACACACCTGTCATTAAAAAACAAAGCTTGCTCCCTAAAACAAAAAGCCTTTAGTCTTGGGTGTTTCTGGACGTTTTATATAATGTGAACTCTAGCCAAAGTAATCAGCACACTTCACATGAGCACCAGTTACATTACAAACGGACACATTCATTCTTAGGCATGGGGATAGTATGTGATTTGCCCAAAAGCAGAAGATGTGGAATCTCCCGCCAAAAGTTAAACCCGGTTGCCCTGCGTAAATTCTATCAGCTCTAGGCATAATGCCACGTTAATGCATAGAAAAGACAGGAAGGGCTGGGACAGTGTCAGTGGCATGGTATGTTTTGTTTAATGTGCATATGACTGCCACTGTAAAAAAAATCCATCAAATAAATGATATGTAAGCACATTATTAATAATTATTGTTTTGTCAGAAAGTGATTGATATTTTTATTAATTGCCTGAAGACATTGGGCCAGGTGTGAAGTACGTGCAGATTTGCTTCAGTGTTATGCAACCTCACACTGCATGGAAGGCACAGACATATCCATTTATCCCTAATTACTCGTTTATTGTACTTCCAAGCATTGGAAGAACATCTATAGCACACAGAAGCAAACTGTGCAGCGCTTCGCCTAGGCAGCGCATGTGCTGTCTCTCCGAGACATCAAGTAATCTGTATGTTGGGAGAAACTCCGCCTATTGCAGTGTAAGTTCTCTTGCCGCTTGCCATTAGTTTAACTTTGGCATTGCTCTTGTTAGCTGGCTTTTAATTGGCTGTTGATCCGATACTCACTTCCGTTTTTTCCGGAAGCAGCACCGCCTAACTACTGTTTTCGTCCGCTTTTGTGGTTTATGTGTGTTTGAGGGGAACTTTCTTTTACAATTTTTTCAGCCCAGCATGCTGAGTTGCAGCAATACACTCACTTCCATACATATTCAGCACGGCTCTCGTCATGAGTGCCGCGCTGTTAATTGTTTCATTGTTTTCTCCACCCCTCCACACTTTTTATTTTAATGGTTTCCTGCTCGTCCCAGCGCTGCCCTCTACCTCTGTGGAATTTTTGTTTCCTACGCCGGGCTGAGAGAGCTCCTTGTCATGGCAACATGCCATACAGGGATACATTGTTTCCGCTCTCTCTGTCAGCCCCGCCCGCCCAGCCCCACTGAGACCCACGTGGGGCTGCTGGATCTTCCATTGCGGGAGGGCTGCTTTTGTAAATTTTGTTGGAGATGGAGGTTTTAAAAGTGACCGTAAGGTTGAGGTCCTTATAACACACAGTAAATGCGCCAGGTCCCAATGTGTTCGATAGAAGCGCGTCAGAGTTTTTCAAAGACCAGAAGGCGCACACGGCACACCTAAAAGATGCTTTCACACATGGAGAGCATGCCGTTACACGCAGCCTCTCCATACGTGCCATCCGTCCTCCCTTTGACTCTTTTGTGGCTAGTGCCCTGCAAATAGCTGCGTTGTTTGCATTCGCACATCTCCAACGCTGTGAGGCCCCGCTTGCTATAAGCAGGATTTGCCATTACGCAGGTCGTGGCGTGGAACCGCCCCCACAGTCTGGCATAGGATACAGGCAGCAGCCCACAGGTTTGAGCAGTAAGCCTCTCGACCGGTAAACACTTGCGCTTCTTCTGTGTTTACTTATATGATGTCACATGGTACGGGGTGTGCAGTCCGTTCATAGACCTCGTAAATGGGGCAGAGTGGGGGACGGCTACATTTTGCGCACCCGACTACATCCTCGTCAGAGAAAGCTGTGTGGGGGGAGGGAGGCTGCAGGGTGTTATCGATTTTTTTTCGGGAGGGGCGGTCACATTCTACACTATATTAATTTCCTATCCCGAAGTGGCATTTTCTTGATTTTTATTCTAGGAGGAGGTGATCGTTGATTTATTTTCCTGTGGTTTGCCCGTTTCTGGGGTAAGTCGGGGCGGAGATGCTCTGTCCTGATGCAGATCAGATAGTATTAGCTTATTTCAACAATAGTGATCCGTATATAGTCCTAACAATATATACAAAAGGACTTGCTGAGTATTCACTTTAAAAGACAATATTAATAACATTTTGTTCAAAGGCTATAGATTTTCAAGCACATTGTGGGGTTGGGGGCACGCATTTGGTCTCACCTTTGGTGAGAGTGGCGCACAGCATTGATTGTACCTCCTGGCCCGGGAGGGGTGGGGGGTGGAGGGTGTTAGGGTACTCCATTGATTCCTTGCTTGGGGTTTCTTTTGATCACACTCACTTGATTCTGGCTCGCCGTTCCGGGAAGGGGCTGGGGTAATGCCCGTATGTATTTCCTATTTCTGGGTGCTAGAGCACACTTTCTGCCGATTCCTACACGTTACGCTCTGTATTGACTCTTACCTCGAGTCGGCTCTGTATTATTGGCACCTTTGTTCTTTGCGGACACCGTTTTTCCCACGGGCAGGGGAGTGGGGAACCATACTCTGTATAGATCAACCTATTTTACAATATTTGTATATTGCCTTTCGTTGTGTGAAATTCCACTCTGCATTCGATTCCCTTAAGTGGGCTGGGGGTCACTTTCTAGAGTCACCCGTTTCTCCTAATTACCTCTTTCCTGTGAGGGGTCTCACTCAGCCAGAACTCGTTTTACCGGAGGACAAGGTCGTGTTAATTACCCCTTTGCTGTTCAGGGTGGGGGACAGTGATGGCCCAGAGGACGCTACTATTTAATTCATTTCGCTTTGAGTAAATTGTGTGAAGTTGAGAAACCCATTTCCTTCTTTAATTCACCTCCTCCACCATATCTTTATTATTCTCCCCTCCACCTCGATTTTCTTCTCTACTCCGAATGGGCACTTAACAATTACGAACCCCAATGTTAAGCGCAACGTAAATAAGCACATCACAATTAGCGTTGGCGTGTCACTGCCCTCCTCCCGGTACTCTGGTAGAGAGATGGACCTTCCCCGAATCACCCCTAATGTGTTGGAAGGGTTGGACAAATCTCACAATGTTTTTTTCTTTCGCATTGTTACTCCATAAGTAACGTTCCTGGGCGAGATAACGTTAACTATTGCTGCACGACAAAATCTACAGCACAACTTTCAAAGAGTGTAGCCGAAAAGCTGCATGTTTACATGCCAATTTCTGAACGGAACTCGTGATGAGGGCCAATGGAATAATGCAACACGGTACAACCAAATTATGAGGCAGGGTTGACTAAATTTTGCAGCAAGAAAAGGCAAATTATGCAGTGTAATGCAGCACATTTTTAGGTCTCGCCTAGGCAGCGCATGCGCTGTCTCGTTGAGACATGCAGTATATGCTTTACTAGGTGAGACCCCGCCTCCTTTTTTCTATTTGTTATTGAGTGTGTCTTTCAAAATTTACTACTTGCTATTGGCTAATAGTGTTCCAAGTCCCTCCTTTTCTCCTGTTGTGCACGCCTATGGCTATTGGCCCCTTTACTTGTATTAGTCCACTTTTTTTTGGTCTGTTGTTTTGGGGAGATCTCTTTTTTTAATGTGCCTTGCTTTTTGACAGAGTTGAAATGTTTCAGCCAGTGCCGAGTGTGTTTCCCAGCACCTATAATTTTTTTTTACTTCGAGGCAAGCCCGTGATATTGCAAGCGTGTGATATTGACAGACGTTCCATGTTTGATCTCGTGCGGAGTGTGTTTCCCAACACAGATATTTTTTTTTTACTTCGAGACAAGCGGTGCTCTCCCCACCCCCCTCCGAGTTTATTTATTGAGAGTTTGTTTATTGATGATTAAGTGATACAGCCCCCGCCAAGGCTCGAAGCCTGTTCTCCAGCTCCAAAGTCGGCAGCATTATATGTTGAGCCACCTCCTCGCTTCGATTCTCTGCACCATTTGTTTCAGTTGGTTTCAGATGCTACATTTGCCCGTTTCAACCGTGTTTTTTAAAATTTTATCTGTCTCGCCCCTCCACGTGAGTTGTTATTTTTATTTGTCTCTCCCCACCCCCCTCCAAGATCGCTGTTTATTTATTTATAATTATGTGATACAGTCCACGCCGAGGCTCGAACCCTGTTCTCCAGCTCCAAAATCGGCAGCTTTCGGGAATTTCGGTTTCCTGCGTAGATTGCTTAACAGCATTAGAACGAAAGCATCCTGAGTGCATGAAATCATGGAATTATGGCCGAGCGGGTACTCACTGCTTCCGAATACCTGTTTGTGACTGAGAAGTACTGGTACTCTCTCGTTACAAGTATTGCACCGCTGCTGATGCGTTCTGGTAGTCTCCCTTCCAAGTGTAAGAACGGCAAGTACTCAGGACCCGGAAGAACCTGCCCGTTTAAAGCGCTTATCATCAATGGGCCTCGTGAAACTTCCTGACATCACAATGACGTCATCAGATGAGACGTCACTTGACGGAGACTTAGGCCTGTGAGGTACTTATGTGACAAGGCTGCCTTTCACAACCAGCAATTGAAGGACCTTGTTCAAATTTAATTTGAAAAAGCGACAGATATTTTGTGATAAAAAGATGTACGCCCCGACGCACACATTTTTGGCTTCACTTTACCATTTGGACCAGGGAGTAGCTACCTTTGGTGCAGCAGGTGCAGCGACGCCGGGGCCCAGAAACCTGGGGGGGCCATTAATCCCTGATATATACCAGTGCTGTCTCTATGTCAGCAGAGGAATATCTCTAGCATGGCAGACGTCTGTGAGGGTTGAATGAAGGCTTATTCTAAGAATCAGACATAGTTGCACTTGGAAACGCATGTTTCTATTCTTTAACGAGATGATTGTCACTAAATGGTTTTGTTGTGGGCATTTTTAAAGATGAGATGGGGTTAGGATGTTTTATTGGATTGGTAAAGCAAAATGTACGGTATGAAGTGAAAATCGAAATTGTTTTATATTCTAATAGCAGACTTGCTTTCCACATGTCTTTGCCATTCAAAAACCTCTCAAATACTTTTAAACAATACAATAACACATATATCGCGCCTTATTCTAGAATGGTGTGTTAATCGTGCGGTATAGCGCCTATATGCCTTTTGTATGGCAGCTAAGTGCTGTGGCTTGTCTACCTTGTCTACTCTGTGCCGTATCATACTGACAAGCCTGTACAATCATGCAAATGTTCTAATTCACCAGACCCGAACTGCTCCCGCCGCCTTTATTTTGTAAGATTCAGCAGTCATTGGAAATGATACACGTGGCATGTAACTCGCAACATGTTCCATTTCCATTAAGACACTTCAGAAGGTGAATGAACCTGCTTCCGAGTTATGGATGTTAGCTTCAAACACAGCAGTTCAGCTTTCCGAGGTCGATAGTACAGCGCTGTGAAGAAATATGACGCTGGCAGGAAGTCGTGTTTAAAATCCAATTGTTAGCTCTGGTATTTCGGCATGGCTGCAATGCGAGGTTTGAAGTCCTCTGCTCCCGCTAGGAGCCCCAAGGACTACACCTCCCAGAACGCTCTGCGGCGGGCAGGAGCGAGCCTATGGCAGGTGACCCGGAGGCACGCAACCTTCCCATTGGCCATTGTGTTCAGCAGGAAATCCCTGCCTTAAAGTCTGCGGTGTAAAACAACAACTCGCAGAATGCATTGACGTTGTAAGATGGCTGGCGCCGCTGCTGAAGGAGGGGTCGTGTCTCTACCTCGGGAGGGCCCACCGCAGGTAAGTGGGGGCGCACGGGTACTCGGGTCAGAGGTGCTGCCGGGTTTCAGCTCTCCCCCGTCTTGAGAGGGGTAAAGGGGGTTGCGGGAGAGGAATATTCGGGTGCTGCGGCTGGCGGTGGGGTGAGCTGAACTGGGGGGGGATCAGTACACCTGTGTGAGGGAGCCCGGGGGCACACTCGTCCCATTCCTCATGACACGGAGTTTCTCAGGCACCCACTTACACGCCAGGTCCCTCACACACACCTTGGTCTCCGGACACCCACGGGTCATGTGATCTACTGTGCTTACAAACTCTGTCCTGCACGCACGTCTCGTCTCACGCCGCACTCTTTCGAACACATACTTATATAATTTGCAATGCAATAGGTCTCGCATTTACGCGAGTTTGAGCTATCGACATTGGAAATAACAATGCCTTTTATTTTTGTTTTTAAAACATAAATAATAGGCATTGTCATTTACAATACCAATAGCTTAAACTCGCGTAAATGCGAGACCGATTGCATTGCAAATGCTTGTTTATAGTATTAATTAGTTTGTCATTCATACACATGGTTATACTGGTGGGGCAAAGATTTCTCCTCATTAGTACCAGTTTAACAAGCACATACAGAAATAAGCAAATGAACGATCTGCAAACCTTTGCAAAGGGCCTTCCACTGAACGCAAACACGTTGGTATGTTCTTTGTAACTTTTGATCAGTTTAGGCAAGAAACAAAACTAGTTTTGCTAAAATCTGCAGATTATGCAGCAGATAGTGAATTATGTGGCAAATCCATAATTATTTAAAAAAAAGCTGGAGCCGCAGAATCGCATGACTCCAGTGGCCCTGCTCATTATATAATCCAGAGAATCAAGAGAAGACAAGAGAAGGATAGAGTGTCCCTCTCACAAGCACACTCTAGCATAGTAAGCGCACAACGTGACATTCCCTCCTCCCCAAATTCCATCACCTTACCGCCCGCTACGCCCAAGAACTCTCTGAATCAGGGTATGTTGTCCACGGCGTAGCCTTTTATTCACATCAATCCAAGTAATTCACCACAGACCATTACCAGAGAAAAGTATCCTTCTTGGATATATACAATTATTCACAGCATCACTTTTATCTGCATCAACCTGCCAACGGCAGTAAGTAAATTAGGTACGACATTACACTTTAACTTTTTAACTCGGCCGTACACTAGAAATTGGCCGTACATTTGAACTGGGCCGTATTGGCCACCAATCTTCCACTCTGCTGCGCACATTGTGCCGGCAGGCCCCAACGCGCTACAGCCAACAGTAAGGAAATTAGGTACGACATTACACCTTAACTTTTTAACTCGGCCGTACACTAGAACTTGGCCGTACATTTGAACTTGGCCATCTCGGCCCACCAATCACCCACTCTGCTGTGTTTGCTCTGCGCACATTGTGCCGGCAGGCCCCAACACGCTACAGCCAACAGTTGCATTTCTTGACATCCAGGGCACCGCATACCGCACCGGCCCACCGGGGTACCTGAACACAGGCAGCCTCCCCAAGATTCTACTCAGTCCATACATTGTGGGTTAGGGCAGTAGAGTCCAGGACTACCGGCAGGCCAGTCCCTCCTCCCCACCTACCCAGTGCACACGAGGAATCTACCCCTTCCTGGGGTCCATCGAATGGCTGCACCTCCAATGTTGTGCATCCCCCTTTGTTGTTAACTGTCAGCGCTCCGCCTCCGTGAAGCCTTGCTCTTCTGCCGGGTGGGTGGGTGGTCGACGACGCTCCTGTAGCTCTGCTGTGGTCCGAGGGGACAAAGAGAACGAAACCCCCCGGTCACAGCCTTAAGTACCTGCTACATTTAGTTTTCTCTGCGACGCCTCCCGATGACATCACTCAGCCAGCCCTTCCATGACCAGCCCCCTTCTCAGGGCCCCGGAGGAGGCTCAGCCCCGTGGCGCTACTAAGGGTGCCCCTCCCCTAGGCGTGGGGGGCGCCTGCTCATTCTTTGAAGCCTTCAAAAACGTGTACGGAGACTGCTATGTCCTGTGAGTTGAATGAAGGCTTTCAACTAGAAAGCATCCAATGCAACAGTCCAAACTCGCCATCACCCACAAAATAATTTCAAAGTTTCTATCATTCCCAGACGCTCCTAATCTGAGATTTTATTCTATCCTATCCTAATCTTTGTCCTAGCTTTGTTAGTTGCTGCTGTTTAAGGGACAGTGCATGTAAGATTGCCATACTTCACTCTCTATTTTCACACCTTAAATGAAGGAAACTTTTGCCATGTTCAGAAACTAAGTAGGTCAGCTCACTTTCTTTCAGTGTACTTAACATAACTAGCACTGGCAAAGCCGATAGATCTAACTTTGATGTTCAAACACATGCATGAAACAAGCATTTGCAATGCAATAGGTCTCGCATTTACGCGAGTTTAAGCTATTGGCATTGTAAATGACAGTGCCTTCTATTTATGTTTTAAAAACGAAAACAAAAATGAAAGGCATTGTTATTTGCAATGTCAGTAGCTCGGACTCGCATAAATACGAGACCTATTGCATTGCAAATGCTTGTTTATGTATGGGCGCCTACTGCCTTTTTTTTTTTAAAGATAGGTGTCCCTCTATTGCACATTTGCTTGGCTTCGTAGTGCTGCGAATTAGAGAGGTATTAGTGAAGTGAGGTATCTGGTGAGTGCCAGGAGAGAGAGGAGTCTGTGTGCTGTATTGTGGACAGTTAATAGAGGTGTGATCATGGAGTGTTCAGCCACGTGCTGTGGAAAGTGCCCATTTCTAATGCATAGAGCAATTGCATGTAATGAATTGTGTTGCGACACCCGTGCTTTGAACATGGTGTATTGCTGGCATCTGAATGACTTGTATGTGGTGCCATTTTGTATGTGTATTTCGGGTACATGTGATTAACACTATCACGTGCTCAGGCGTAGACAAGGAGACGTAAAGAAACTACAGTGCCCAGCATGCACTTGTATGTATTTGTATGGTTCTGGAATAAGTGTAGCCCAAGTGACCTATACTCGGTTATTGGTCCGTGTGGTATTTTTGTTGTGTTATGAGTCTGTGTGGCGCGGTGCAGAACCCGGTGGAGCACTTACGGTCGTATCGCCAATCAATGGTACCAACATTATCAATGGAGAACCATCTCTATGGCATTATATATTTGTGCGCTACTGATATTAAGGGACATGACCTGATGGAAAAATTGAATCCGAAGTTGGACCAAGCAAACACTTTTCTGTGACATGATGTATGTGTGAGCCTTAATTATGCAATACCTCCGAATCAAGACAAAGCTAATTCAAACAAAGTTGGCAACCATGCAACCTAAACCAAAACGACTCCTGTATTAATAAACTTAGCACAAGCCACGGCACCCCTAGTGTTCAAAAAAATAAACAAAGACGCAGAGTTAAACTGCTGGAAATTACGTCTCTAAAGTTGAAAGAGGCATGCTCTCATATAGTGGATTAATTTCCTTGGATGTCAATATGAAGATTTCATCATTACACAACTTGCCGCTGGCAGTGGCACCGCATGAAATAAATAGCTGTGCCCGAAGGAGGCAGGAGCTGTGACTGAAAAACACTCCAGTGAAGGCCACTCTTGTGGTGCAATATATTTCGGAAACTGTAAAGATTTGCATTCACTGTATGAGTGAAAGTAATTACCTTGGGAGTAAATTCGACTCCTTCACAAACCACCAACGGGAGTGTAGTTGCCTGAATGCCAAAACCACATTAGGTTTTCAAGTGGAACATTCACGTGATCGAACGCAGGAAGTGTAATAGAAGTGGTAAACAGACTCAAAACCACAAAAAGACAAAATACATGGAGTTAAAAAGCACTGCATGGGGGGGCGGAGCTTGCTCGCGTCTGTGATGGCCGCTTGAGCTACGAGCTCCGAGTCACTGTTTCATTAATCCGATAATTTTCCCGACAGCTGCTGTCCTTTTTGTTCTTTTCTGACTTTGTTAGATCCTCCGGACTGTGGAGAGCAGCTTCTGGCTCCGGTACGGCGCTCGCAGACGGAGCTGCGAGAATCTGCGCAAATCGGGCCCTGCCGAGCTCTGATCCCCGGCCTTGAGTTACACCTGGTGCGGTCCGGCGCCCAATCCTGGAGCGGCGCGGGAGGTCTGGGCGGTGAACAATCAGCGGAACCCACGGTGTGCGGTGCAGGATATTGACACCCGGGGGCCACCGGACCACTGTTAAGCGGCATGTGTCTATTCCCCTAAGCCGATGCGCGTGAGTCACCGGAGTGCGACTGGGGGCGGACGCTGAGTGGCAGCCTCGCCGAGGCGGCGAGCTGAGACCTGAAGTGCGGGGACGCAGCGCATACCCCAGTGGCCCTCTCAGCCGGTTCTGAAGATAGGAGTGTCAGCTTCTGTTCCGAGGGAGCTGACAGGGAAGTAATGATGATACCCTGAGCAGGGAAGGAGCCCTGCACCCCTGGACCCGCCATTTTGCGGCGACGCCCCAGCGTTGCGCTGTGCTGGGGGACAGCTGGGTGTCCTGTTGCCCTGGGGGGTACCGAGGAGGCCTCGCAAGGAGTGGCTGGCACGCCTGACGCAGAGCTTAAAGGTGAGAGCGGAGCGACCGTTACCTACAGATGTGAGCGGCCTGGGGCTGCCCCCATACGCTGTAAAGCCACCATAGTGTTTACCCTGCTAGGGAATAATAGTGCACTCAGAGACGCAACCGACGTGTGCACAGATATCACCCAGGTACTGCAGCGAGGGGGCACTCCTCCTTGGGAGCTCTCTGCGTTTACGTACCCCCTCGCAGCTGGAAGAGTCTAAGAACACGAGGGGGACGCAGATACACTGGAACCAGTGTGCTGAAGCAGAGACGACCGGCTGACCTGCCGGACCCTATGAGGCGGCGTTGGGGGAGGCGACCTGTGGGGCAACTGCTCGGAGCCTGCGTAGGACAGAAGCTTGAAACGTGGAGTGCGCACATTTAAATAGCGAGGGCTGTGATCGGCCTCGATAACACCCAGTGACTGAGCCTAGTTGCTGAGGCACACCTGGAGATTCAGGGGGAACAACTCCCACACGTCCTCTTCGCCTTTGTTGCTCCTGGGCAGTGTCAGGTCCCACTCTGGGACTATTTGCTGGTGAATATGGGCAGAGTCGATAAGGCACAACCGAAGCTGTCCTTTGAAAATAAGCGCTCGAAATCCCGGGATGCCTCGGTGGAGGAGACAGAGAGAACGCAGGGGCAGGCCCCAGAAGAGCTCAGCTCAGACATCCGTGGCATGCTGATAGCTATGGAAAAAAGCCTGCAAACTGGTATCTCCGCGCTGGGCACCAAGGTGGACGCCCTGTCCTACAGAATGGACCGCATGGCTGAGAGGATGGACAAACATGCGGAAAGACTGGATATGTCCGAGCGCAGGTTGACCGAAGTGGAGGAAGCACAAACCACGTTGGATACTGATCATAAACAACTGGGTAGAGTCCTGCGGGTGCTACAAGATAAAACCGAGGACTTGGAGGCGCGCTCTCGGAGATGCAACCTTCGAATTATTGGCCTCCCGGAGACCACCAACACGGGTAATATGGAGCAATTTATTGAGAGGCTACTCGTCACTCTTCTGGGAAGCGATATATTCTCACCCATGTATGTCGTGGAGCGTGCGCATCGATCCCTGGGACCGCGTCCCCCTGTGGGGGCTGCGCCCCGGCCGGTCATTGCTAAATTGCTCAATTACCGGGACAGAGACGCAGGACTGAAAGCGGCAAGAGACAAGCAGCCTTTGCATTACGAAGGGTCAACTATTTCACTGTTCCCTGACTTTACGATTCGCGTACAGGAAGCGCGACGTCAATTTGCCCCGATGAAAAAGCAGCTTTGGGACCTAGGCATTGATTACGCTATGCTGTACCCAGCCAGATTCCGCGTGAACAGGCAAGGTCACTCTCACATCTTTACCGATCCAAAGGCCTTGCAGAGAGCTTTGAAAGATTGGTCCAAGGACAAACGTAGCAGCCCGGAGCGCCAGCTCCTTGATGAAGCGGCAGGAGGACAATTAGACGAGCAGGACTAACAGCTACGTGGAGCCGGCAGATGATAAGTACTGGCAGGGTGGCTGCACATTGGACACTGTGATTGGTTTGATGGGCCCTCGGGCGCAGGCTACTATGGGAGAGACCGAGTCCTAGCTTAGTGTCACTGTGGGCAGTATATATTTTTAAGTCACGCCTAAGATCACTGTATGCTGTAAACAGAATGGGTCTGCTGGGGGACAGTGGTTAGAAGGGAGGAGCTCAGATACAGAGTCAGGATCCCAGCTGGTTATGGAGACGCGTGTTTCTGGACAATGATCATACCCTGGCGGAACGCCACTGCTTATCCGCAGGATAGACTGTTAGCCATGTGGGCCTGCAGCATGTAACGTTAGATGGGTCCGGGGGAGCATAGTCTTAGGCATTTTTGTTTGACGGTGCTTGGAGTTGGGCCACAATTCGGCCAGATAGCACCTTTTTTCGGGCGAGCAACATCCGCCCACGTGTGAATCACGCATGGGGGGGTTTGTTGATCGAGGGGGGGAGGGCTAGGGCAGGGGGAGGGGCCTTGGGGACTCGCCATGACCAAGTTGGGGACGGTCTGACGTGGGTGGGGGGTGGAAGGGTCAAGCAGTTGGCAATGTTGTTTGTTATGTTAGATATATCCATCCGGAAGGCACATCTGTTGTGGGAGGAGGGTTGGCGGGTTTTGAGAAGCATTTGGATGTTATTCCAGACCGATGTTCTTTACCAGTACACACATTGCGAGAGTGAACACTGTTTAGTACACAGATCATATTGTGGAGCCAGACTGGACAAGTGCGATGGTGGCACCTAGCGATGTCAGTGGGAACTTGTCGGCAGATGCTCTCCGAGCGCTCACGTGGAACGTTAGGGGACTTAACGACCATAGGAAACTCCGTAAGGAACTGCACTATTTACAAAACCATGCTATAGATGTAGCCCTGCTTCAGGAGACGCACCTTCCACTCAGCAGTCCCCTCTTGCGCAGTAGGGGCCTACAGGATAATATACATGCCTCTGGTTTTACTTCACACGCCAGAGGGGTGCTTACATGGGTTAAGCCCAAATCTCCCTATACACTAGTTCCGCTTGACACTGACAGAGACGGTAGATATACGATATCTAGATGTAAGGGGAAGGGCATCGATTTAGTGATAGTAAACATATATGGCCCCAACTACGACTGCCCTGACTTCTTTCACTCACTGGTGTCTGTAGCCAACAAATACAGGGTAGGCCAGTTCCTCTGGGGAGGGGATATAAATTTGGTCAGGAACCCGAACGTGGATCGTTCGGGGGCCCCTAGAGACGTCCCTGCGCGGCAGCTAGGGCACTGGAGGGCGCTATGCTTCGCCTGGACCTGTGCGACGTCTGGCGCGCAAAACACCCACATACGGGGGGATACACACATTATTCCGCTTATCATAACCTACATACTAGGATCGATTACTGGCTGGCATCCCTGATTCTGTATGATAACGTTAGGGAGTGTAGGGTCCTCCCCCGCACTCTGTCCGATCATTCCCCTTTGTTGGTAGCGATAGCTACCCCCAAGAAGAGTATACCGCCATTTACTTGGAGATTCCCTCCCTATTCGCTATTGGACCCGGTTTTCAAGGCCGAGCTGGCGGAAGCTATTGAGACGTTCTTCATCACTAACGTGGGATTGGTAGATAGTTTTCAAGTGATCTGGGAAACCTTTAAGGTTTATATTCGAGGCATAGCTATGTCCAAACACTCGGGGGTCCTCCGCGATATTCGCCGCCGCCTGGTTGAGTTAGAAAAGAAATTGGGTACACTAGAACGGCAGCAGTTGGCGGCACGCCGACGCTGCAGTTGCATCGGAAATTAAGGCACTTTTAGAGGAATACCATGACGCTGCGGTGTTGTATTCCTCTTAGGGTGTCCATACACGGGCTTTCCTGTATCATGTCCTTAAATAGGCACAATTCGCCCTGCCCTTATATAGGCATAAAATCCCAGTCCTTATTTAGGCATTAAACCGTGCACTCCAAATACAGGCATGGTCTCCGACATCCGTCCACCCTAACGTCACAACGAGTTCTTGAAGAACAGACCCTTAGGCTTCGGGAGTTTCCCTAGCACAGGACTATTGATTTCTTCAAGGACTCATCTATTATGCATGAACCATTATACCTTAGGGGTTCATTCATGACGTCTTCCGCTGTCCGATTCACGTCAATGCTAACATTCTGAGGTACCTCTCAAGTATAAATATACCTTCCCTAGCCCTTGTAAACTAGAGGAGACCTCGACTTCAGAGGAGCCCGTTTCCCGGCCTGACGCACTGAGAAGACGCTGTCATCCCTGCACGCAGAGAGTCCAGCTTCCAGTGATCTAACTTCCCTCGCGGGGTGTTGGAGTTCGAGTCTGGCAAAGAGATTCCTACCTCTCTCATTCTAAAGGTATGGAGCTGACTAGAACCTAGAGGGACTCTTGGCATACTAGGCATACTAGGCTTAACATACTCTTAGTATACCATAGTAAGGAATACTTCACCTACTTCATACCTCTCCCTACACCTAGGTTAGGATAGGTACATTGGGGTAGAACTAGCTTAGAAACGCATCGTATGAGTACTCGCATTTTTTAGTCTGTGTTATTTATGTGAATGAGTATCTGCTAAGAGATAATGCTATCGCAGTATTATTTATTTCTACTGCTTGCGCTGTACATTATTTATCTTGCATACTGTCTTGAGATCGTAACTGCACATTTTACTTACACGAGAAACAAGACTGTTCAATAAATCTTTTATTGAAACGCCCGTCTATTTCTTTCTGTGTAACTTTGAGGAAAACTAAGCATGCACGATTGAGCTGAGTGAAATAGTTATCTATTGTTTCCACGACTCTGGGACACGTTCTGATTCTAAAGGGAAACAAAGTTGTCATGTTTTGCGGCTGCCAGAAACTACTCCCTTCTTGTTTGTCAAGGAGTTTCTAGTGGCCTCTGAGCTAGCTGGCACAAGTAATTAAGTTTAATATACTCGATAGGGACATACTGACCTTAGTCCTATGTCAAACCTATGGGGGATATTATTCCAATGCGCAGAGCCTATTAGGGAAATAGGAGCTACACTACAGCGGATGCCGAGCTCAAACACTTAGGTAAATACGCCACGGCTCGGGTGTATGGGGAGGGGGAGCGGCCGGGTTCGGTTCTGGCTCAGTTGCTTAAGAGGCGTCGCAGTAATACACAGGTCGCTGAAATCAAATCTGCGGACGGTGAGGTGTTGACTGAGGAGGCAGATATTGCGGAACATTTTAGAAGTTATTATGCGGACTTATATTCTACCCGCTCCTCTGGGACGGATGACGAAATCTTGGATTATCTCTCCCACATTAAACTCCCCTTCCTCACGGATACGCACCGGGAGTTCCTGATGAGACCTGTGGAGAAGTATGAGATATTGCTGGCCCTGTCGGGCATGAAGCCCGGTAGCGCCCCTGGCGTGGATGGACTCATTGTGGCCTTTTATAAGGCGTTCCTTGATATTTTATTACCACACATGTCTGTGCTCTTTGACGACATGTGTCAATCTGGCATGATGCCGCCCACGATGAGAGAGGCTGTCATTGTCGCTATACTCAAGCCGGGTAAACCACCAGAGGAGTACGGATCATACCGACCGCTTTCCTTACTAAACGTAGACACCAAAATCTTCGCTAAAATTCTCGCGAACCGGATAGTTCCCCTTGCGCAGATTCTTGTAGCCCCTGAGCAAGCTGGGTTTATTCCGGACAGGAACCTCACTTATAATTTGCGAATGGTCTTCGGGGCTCTACAGCATATCCGGCAAGACACAAAGGCGGTGGGGGTCTTTCTTGACATGGAGAAGGCCTTCGACTCGGTTGAATGGCCCTTCATGCGCCAAGTCCTGACTAGGATGGGTCTTGGTCCGGTTTTCTTGCAGCTGATTGGGGTGCTGTACGATCGTCCTTCCGCCAGAGTCAGAGTTGGCAATCTGGTGACGGACCCCTTCAATATCACACGGGGGACGAGGCCGGGATGCCCGCTGTCCCCTATACTATACGCCTTAGTGGCTGAACCCCTAACCTGCGTACTGCGAGAATACCACAGCCTCAAGGGCATTAGACTGCCGAAGTACGACTTAATTGTGTCTACCTACGCAGACGACACCTTACTCTACGTTTGAGATCCGGAAAACAACCTCTCTTCTGTCTTGCGGGAGGTGGTACACTTTGGTGCCCTTTCGGGGCTGCGGGTTAATTGGACCAAGTCTATCGCTGTTCCCCTTACGCCCGTCACGACCCCGCACGAACCGGACTACCCACTGCAATGGTCCACTGACTCGATCAGGTATCTGGGTATTCAGGTGCACCCTGACTCAGAAGTAGTCTTCAGGGACAATTATGGGACTGCAGTTAGCAGGTTGGAAGATGACGTGGATACTTGGATCAGGCTGCCTCTGTCGCTGATGGGCAGAATATCGATTATGAAAATGGTGGTGCTTCCCCGGTTTTTGTTCTTATTCGTGAATATCCCCATGGTATTGCCCACTTCTTTTTTCAGACGGGTCACAACGCTAATGATAAAACTAGCCTGGGCGGGCAAACATGCTAGAGTTAAGTGGCAGACTCTGACCTTGCCGTACCACATGGGGGGACTGGGGGCCCCGGATTTAACCTTATATTATAGAGCTGCGCAGAGCGCGCACGCATATCACTGGATACATTGTCCTCCAGATGCTCCCCACCTCCGCATTGAGACGATTGTTGCGGATCCGCTGCCACTCCCGGCCTTGATATTTGAGAATACAGACCGTAGGACAGGCATACTTGACTCTATCAATGCTACACGACACGCCTGGCACTCTCTGTTGCAACTCCAAGCCGGAGCTCTATTATACACCCCAGTCATGCTGCTTGACTGGGCCCGTTGGCTGCCCCCATGTAGAGACAGAGGGGTGCTACGAGCACTGAGATCTCTGAACATACAAACGGTCGGTGATCTCTTTCATAACGGTGTGGTCAAAAAATGGGAGGAGTTAGAACAACAAGAGCCCCCTTATACTCTGCTGCAGCAATTCCAATTCCATAGGACGAGGCATGCCCTGCGAGCAATTTTGGGGGAGGACCTTGTGGAACCCCCAGAAGTCGCGGAACTATCCTACGCTATTAAAGCTAAATCACCCCGCAAATTGGTTTCCAGTATTTATAAGATTGCTATGTCCCACAGGGTCAATCAGTTCTCCAAGGCCAGACTGGACTGGCAGCGAGACTTACAGCAGCCGATAGATGACGCTATGTGGGCGTATTGTTGCACCGGTACGTGTCGTATTTCATTAAATGGTAGGCATAGGCTGATTCATTTTAAATATCTAAACAGGGTGTATTACACACCGGAGAGACTCCACAGATATGGGTTGAGGGAAACTCCTGCCTGCGACAGATGCGCTGAACGTACGGCTGCCTTCTTACATCTAGCCTGTCCGTGCCCAGGGGTGAACAAATTCTGGGAGTTGGTTTTTAGCGAGCTGGGGAGAATAACCGATACGGAGCTACCTCTGGACCCTGTTCTGGCCTTGCTGGTTTATTCTAAAAAGATCGCCCCGGGAGGGCGCAGACTGATTGACATTGGACTTCTCCTAGCAAAACGTAGAGTTGCGATTAACTGGCTTCGTGGCCCTACTCCCACAATGGCACAGTGGTCTCATGACATGCTCTTTTGCAGCACTCAGACGGAAAACTTCAGTGAACTCCTCCCCTCCAGGAGTCGCCCGAAATTTTTTTGGGGACTTTACACGACATATATAGCTGCCAGAGGGATGAACCACCCTGAGACTGACTGTGACCTGCCGAACCTTGATCGCACGGCACCTGCTGATTGACCCACCTTCTCACACTTTTAGGTAGACTCTATGACTGCTGTGCCGATGTCAAACTCATTTATATGTTCCTCATGTTACGCTCTGGAGATGTTGACGGTGCTATCATCACAGTCTGCTGTACGGTACATTGTATTTGTTCATACTGGCATGTTGATTTGTACCTGATCGTATGTATTATGCCTACTGGTAAATTGCTGTACACCACGTGTTCACTTCTTAGTGTTCAGGATGTGACATCTTGCTTCTATATGTTCTGTATAAGCTTCATAAATAAAATAATTTAATTTTTTTTTTTTTTTTAAAAGTACTGCATGAAGAAGATCATCTGCGTGAAAGGGTCTGGCCAGTAATCAAGGACAGAGGAAATTAGGCATGAAGCTTGTCTAGGCACCTAATGCCACAACCAATAAAGACCAGAGCTGCCGACTTTGGGACTGAGGAATCGGGTTCGAATCTCGGCGTCGGCTTTCCCAAGGTCTCTATTAAAAAAATATATATTTGCAATGCCATAGGTCTCGTATTTAAATGCGAGACCTATGGCATTGCAAACAAGCGGCCGCTATTGTCCCGGCTCAATAAAGAAAAAGTACACGTACCGTGTAACAACCAAGTATAGGGGCCAGTAGCCATGGGAGGATACAAATGACAACATGGGCGTACTAAGGAGGGACTAACAAGCATATTAAGGAATCAAACGCCAGCATTTACGAAGGACAAAGACACAAGCCAATGAAAAATATGGGCGGGGCTTCTCCTCCGTACTCTACCTACAACAGATCGCCAGAGCAACGCTTGCACATTGGCTCAGGCTCGACCTAAAAACAACCCCCACCCTTAGCCCTAAAACTGACCCCCAGTCCTGAAAACTGCCCATCCCTCCCCACCCTGAGCCCTAAAATCTGACCCTCAGCCCTAAATATTACCCCCCAAAACCTGCCCCAGCCCCACTTACCAAGCCGCAACCCGGTCCTTCTTCTCACGATCCTTCCTGTTCCTCTCCCTGTCCATCCGCTCTACATCTGGACCGCTGACTACCTTAACTGCACATATGCTTGGTTAAGGCAAATGTGTGGTTAAGGCTTATGAGTGGTTCAGGCAAGCGTTGTTCCTCTTGCGTTAAAACAGCACACGTGGCTCCCCCACGGTTTTAAATGCCGTTTCACATTTAAAATGGACTCTATACATGAACGCAGAGCGCACGTCTCTGCTTGAGAGAGATGGTCTCTGCACTGCCCAGGGCCAATGTCTTTGAACCACGCCCCAGAGGATTAAAGTGGTATCCACAGCTGGGGTCTGGGAGACACTCCTGTGCCTATAAAAACAACGCACATGCTGACCAGCAACGTGATGTTCTTATATGAGGTAAATGTTCTAATCTGTCCTCTGATCAACAGCTATTTGGAGTCAGTAGGCACAGACTGGTGGACTAGTTTTTCATGGTGATCCTTTCTGGCAGATCAAACTGATTAGCTCAGTGGCTAGATTAAAAAACTAAAGAGGGATCCATCTGCCATGGCAATGGCCCCATTCTCCTTCAGTGCAAACATGCATCCTAACCCTATACTTTGTGCATTTTCCCAATTGAACCACTCTGACTGCTTTACAACAAACTGAAATTAATAAATATAGGACTCCAACAAAGAAAGGAAACACAAAAGTAACAAAAATAGGGCATTTACCACAGCTGTCTGTTACCAGCGTACTCAAGAGACTACTTCCTGTCTTTCTCCAGGGGACCCTACACATATAACTTGGCGTGTCTGTAACCAACCTAAGCAGTGGGGTGTCCTTATCTTCACCCCTGTGTGAACCCTATTGACTATTTATCCTGGCTGCCAGTAACCAATGAATGTCACTGGGATGCTCCTCTGTCCTTTGCCGTGGACCATAGCAACCAACGTTTATCTGGTTTACTCTTGCTCCTGGGAGCATTCTGTATCTGGCTGCCTGTAACCAGTGCACAGCGGGGGTTGCTTCTTAGTTGCTCCGGAATGGATTGTACCAGACAAAATCTGGCTACTTTTCTGTCGCTCCTGATGGAACCTAGAAGGTAATGTCTGAAATGTGGCTAATATTGCTAATTCTGACATGACAGTGGAGTGAATGTTTATAGACGATTTGGCCATTAGACCAAATCCTAAAGTTTCTGTTGTGGCCCTACACTTCTAATTGTGACTTTAAGACCCTAGTTGCCTCTAAACCAAACATGCCTGCGGATTGCGGTTTATCTTTCCTGGGTAGACTCTAAGGCGCATTAACTGTCACTGCTACAATTGCGCTTGTGTGGGTTTCTCCTGTATCACTCTGCTGTAGCCCTTTAAGAGTGTTTGCTAGGACTGCGTTTCTCTGGTGCAAGCCCATGGTTAATTCCTCATTGTTCCAGGATGGACTCCTGAGATCGCTTACCATGCAGACTGTGTAGACTCCATGCCAGTCGGTCACTCTCCTCTCTTTCTGGAGGTTTCAGGCTCACTGTAAGTTCCATCTCTATGACCACCTGGAAGCCTTGCACTCTCTGACCCTTGGAATTGCACCTTGGTGTCTCCTTTCAATAGGCTGATTCTTGGATGACAGGACTCGAGTACTTTCGCCACAGTCCTTCCTTTCCTTACCTCATTACACAATGCTTTTTAACACTTGATGGGTGCCATTTTCAAAGCACTTTGCTCCTGGTGCCTTCTTTCACTAGACGGATTTATATAATACTGTGGTACCTTTGCCTAGAACCTACCTGGCTTGCTTCAGAAATTTAAACACATAATGTTTTTTAGTGCCTTATGATGGTATTGTTTGGCATTTTTAATTCCTGGAATGCGTTATGTAATGTTATGTATTTATAAAGTGCAAAAAATTTCCCAAAGGGCATCTTGGTGGTAGAGAGGATATAACTGCAGAATAGAATAGAATTGTTATTGGTTAACGAAAGAGACAGGTTTTAAGCTTCCTCCTCAGCTACAGTGAGAAGAAAGTGTTCCTGATGGACTCAGGAGTATTCCAGTGTAAAAAGAATATCTGCCCAGAAGAGCACTTTTGATACATGGAATGAGGATCAAATTGGTAGAAGCAGAATGAAGGACATGAGTAGGACTTCCCTGAGTGCCCGACTGTGAGGATCAGTTTGGCCCCAGCCACTTGCTAATCTCATGTGTGCTCAAATTGCTAGGATTGTTCTTTGACTTGGGTGAGGTCCTGGATCTCTATAGGAGGAGTGCAGCCAATGTGCCTTCATTTGTTTGACAGTGGACTACTATCCCTGTGGTGGATCTGGCATGTAGAGTGGTGGAGACAGTATGCTGTGTTTTATTAATCAGTAGTTGTGCCCCCATCATTTTATCTGTGCCACTGGAGTGGAGGTCTACTGGCCCACTCTAGTAAAGCTCTGCTTTTATGCATGAACCTGGAACCTAGCACTAACATCCTATGTGTATGTTATGTGTGGGATGTATGCATGTATTGCTACATGTATTGTGTGTATATGTGAACCAGAATGGAGGCGGGTTCCATTTTAGAAGCCTCTGCCTGTTCCTGTGCACAAGGTTGAGGCGTGGTTGTTTTTCCAGACAGTGAAAGTGTATTGCCAGATCGAAATGGCAGTTTGAAACTGCACACACACAGGCTGCACTGACATATGTTTAAAGTGCTACTTATGCGGGTGGCACAATCAGTGCTGCAAACCCACTAGTAGCATTTCATTTTTAAGACATGGACACATGTAATGCCACTTTACAAGGCACTGACAAGTAAAATAAATGTGCCAAATGGATATAAGCCAATTCCATCATGTCTTAAGGGGAGAGCGCAAGCAGATTAGCACTGGTTAGCAGTGGTAAAGTGCGCAGAGTCCTAAGGCGATAAAACCAAAAAACAAAGTCAGCATAAACAGGACTTTTTAAGGCAAAATGTTAGGGGAAACCAGGATGGCAGGTCTAACATATGTCCTGATCTGTTCTAGAACAAAGTGGCCAATGACAGCAGCCTCCTTTGGTGCACCAACCACCTCTGCTAGGCTGAATTCAGCCCAGGGGACTTCGAATAAAAAGAGGCTGGAGGGACTGAGCTGAATTCAGAGTATGCCTAAGTGATGGAGCCATCCCCTTTCACTCAGCATGCTCCTTGCTCCTCATCAAGAGGGGAACTGGTTCCTGCTCGCCCACTATGGCTGCACCTACTGTTCACAAACGTGTTTATTTCAGCACCAGCTTCCTCCACCACCAAGGTCAAATGATTTCATTCAAACAGTTCAGGACAGCCTTAACTTCCAAACAAATCAGTTCAGCTCGCTCAGATCTCTCCACTCAGAGTCCTCAGTGTCCCCTTCTGGGGGCTCACTAGGCTGCAGAGACAGGCCTCTGCAGCAGTGGCAGGAGGACCTTTATAATCGTATCTGTGATCTTCGGGCCAGGGGCTAGCAGGACATGATGTTTAGTAAGCATCCCAGCCAGCTCCCGCAACAGCTGTTCTGCAGTTAAACGAGGAGCACAGAAAACCCCACCATATATTATTAGAGACATTTCATGGATTTTTCAATCTGAAACCTAAGCGGGGGAATCCCAATCTGTTTATGCTTTGAGTGCTTTTTTCATCATGTTGGTGAAACCTGTTGGACAAACCAGGCCTCTTTCCTTAGCCACGAACATTTCGTATTAAAGGTATTAACCCCCACTTTCTTCTCAAGGCACTATGATCATAGGCTCACGGATGCGCTGTACAATGCAGATCTGTAGCATGCCCTCGCGCTTTGCATAGGCCTAATTTTAGTGGAATTTGTTACACTCGGTGGTGGGAAAGCTTGACAATCCTCAGTAACTTATCTGGCTAGATTCTGAAGTGCAGCACAATTGTGACGTGTGAGGAGCTAACTGAACGAAAATAGTGAGGATTCCGGGAAAATTGGGCACTTTATAGCTGTTGCAATTCGTCACTTTCTCTCAATTGGCTGTTTTGATTGCAGAATACTTCAGGAGCCAATTTAAACTGAAACAATCTGTGAGAATGTAGCCTGGTGTTGTTGAGTGTTTTTTTTCCTCTCACGTTGCTTGTATGGTTTCTAGTACAGAACGTCTTGTACAGAAATTAAACCTGATAATTCAGATAACCCTGCAAATATATGCTTCTTTCTAAAATGTACGATTCAAATTTCAGTTGTTGTCCTGTGTGGTGGTTTCACACACCTTGGAATCCTGCGATAGTTTTTTAGGTCTCGCCTAGCGACGCAGCGCATGCGCTGCTCGCCTTGGCGAGATCTATTGTCGTCGGTTTTGCTAGCGAAGGGGGACAGGAGATGTGCACGCGCCCAGACAGGCGATGTGCACGTGTACGGCTCGCGGCGTTTGAGTACAACGCGCGCGCGCTTTTACTTTCCTAGTTTTGAAAGGCATGTTTACATCTGATGCAATTTAAGATGGCAAATCCAGCGGGTGCTGCCAAGGCCTGGTTTTATGTTTCTAGCGTGCAAGAACTTAGCTGCCTTGACGCCCACGTGCTGTGCTTTTGCGACAGAAGTGGTATTGTGGTTTAAAGCATGGTATGTCAGTAGAGATAATTTTAAAAGTGCAGACTAAGGCGCTGGCCCAGTGGCGAACACTTGAGTTTCGAGGGTTGAATATGACGAGGGTTGTTTCCCCTATTCCGGTTTTTGCCAGACGGAGGCACTGTACTTTCTGTACGATCCCTGCAAATAGCAGTTGACTCTTGTGTTGCAACAACAATGCAAACCTGCTCGACTCCAGGCTCTCACAGCCTGAGTCTTGCCAATGTTCTAGTTGCTTTCACTGAAACATTTATGACTCGGGCCAGAATTCTGTCGACCTGCTGCTGTGATTTGTCGAACGGGGGCGGGTTTGTTTTGTAGCCTTTTGGTTTGTGAAACATCCATGGAGTCTTTTTGTTCAAGAATATACTTGGTTTTCCATTAATCATTTCGGTGTTTTTTCACACGTTGATTCGATAAGGTCACGCCTGTCTTTTTTTACTTGTATAACTTCTTATGCAGAGCAGTTCTGTGAAGCTGGGGGTCACGGCGGGGAAATCACAACGATACACCTTAACGTTTTTTAGGAGGAAGAAATGTGCCCGTCCCTAGTTGAGATCCTTTGCTGCAAAAGACACAGTAACTAGGGATTGCTGAACAGGGAAAAGTCCCGGGCAGGTCTGCTGGCAGCCTCCAGTACCTGGCCATCCCTGCCCTCCGCCACATGCTGGCAGCGCGCCGGCCCTTCTGTGCGTCGCTGGAGTGCTGGGAACAGCAGTGCATGAACCCCGGAGCTGGCAGGCGCCCAACCTGCTGAGAATACTTTAAAGGGCGCCTTAGGGGCGGGGGCTCGGACTGAGTGATCCGGGGCCACAAATGTTTCCTTTCAGGGGAGCAGGGCACGCCCCAGGTCACCTGACCACCCTTCCTGACTCTGGGAAGAAGGGACAGGACTTCTTGCTTCGCACCAGCTCTGTGCGTGTTTGGGGTGTCCAGTACGTGATTAGGCAGTGCCACGAGCCTGTAATTGTATTCTTCTTTTTAAGTTTAGCGTTTTTATTACGAGTTATAACCACATAAATAGATGTAAACAATGTGAACTTGTAAATTTGAATCTGTATTTACAGAAATTTCTAGTATTCTATTCCAGGATCTCACGATTTTCCACTAAGAAGTCTGAAATTGAAAGCGGCCAGGTTTGGGATAATAAAATAAACAAAACAATATAAGCTGAGAAACAATACAGACAACATTGGAAAAAGGGGGTGGGCCTGGTGTTTTAACATATATAAGAGGTTAATTTGTGATGGGTCCTGCATACACCGAACCCAGAGAACAATGCAAAGTGCTTAATTTGTGCGGGGTGCTCCAGGTGGTGGGCAGTGCCACTCCCTTTTCAACCTCACACGTTAACCTCGCGCAAGAGAGAAAAAGACAGACAAGGAGAGAGTGAAGAAAGAAGACAAAGGTGGTACAGTGAAGACAAAGAGAGAAAGCAGAGATGACAAAGAGTTTGAAGGACTGAGACAATGAGAGAGAAGTGAAGGACGGTGGAAAAAAGAGGCCTGGGGTGGAACCAAAACTAGAAGTTGTGGTATTCCACAACCAGGGCATTGGACAGCACCAGCCTCGAATCCAACGAAAAACATGGGCCACTCAGGCAGGAATGGATGAGCAGGTACTGGAGGCAGGCAGGGATGATTGACAGGTACTGGAGGTAGGCAGGGATAGATAAGCAGGTACTGGAGGCAGGCAGGGATGGATGAGCAGGTACTGGAGACAGGCAGGGATGGATGAGCAGGTACTGGAGGCAGGCAGGGTTGGATGAGAAGAGACTGGAGGCAGGCAGGGATGGATGAGCAGGTACTGGAGGCAGGCAGGGATGGATGAGCAGGTACTGGAGGGAGGCAGGGATGGAAGACCAGGTACTGGAGGCAGGCAGGGATGGTTGACAGGTACTGGAGGCAGGTAGGAATGGATGAGCAGGTACTGGAGGCAGGCAGGGATGGATGATAGGTACTGGAGGCAGGCAGGGATGGATGAGCAGGTACTGGAGACTGGTAGGAATGGATGAACAGGTACTGGAGGCAGGCAGGGATGGATGACAGGTACTGGAGGCAGGCAGGGATGGATGAGCAGGTACTGGAGACTGGTAGGAATGGATGAGCAGGTACTGGAGGCAGGCAGGGATGGATGAGCAGGTACTGGAGGCAGGCAGGGATGGATGAGCAGGTACTGGAGACTGGTAGGAATGGATGAGCAGGTACTGGAGGCAGGCAGGGATGGTTGACAGGTACTGGAGGTAGGCAGGAATAGATAAGCAGGTACTGGAGGCAGGCAGGGATGGTTGACAGGTACTGGAGGTAGGCAGGAATGGATTACCGGGCACTGGAGGGAGGCAGGAATGGATGACCAGGTACTGGAAATAGGCAGGGATGGATGACCAGGTACTGGAGGCAGGCAGGGATGGAAGACCAGGTACCGGAAGCAGGCAGGGATGGAAGACCAGGTACTGGAGGCAGGCAGGGATGGATGATCAGGTACAGGAGGCAGGTAGGGATGGATGATCAGGTATTGGAGGCCGGTAGGGTTGGCTAGCATGTGCAGGTTGGCAGCAATGATCTGCTCCCTGAGGCTCTCAGCCGTTGACATACTGGCACTGGAGGCAGGCAGGGTTTGCCAGCATGCGGAGGGGTGCAGGTACGGCCAGGTACTGGAGGCGGTCAGGCAGTGTCCAGTCATCATGCACCCTAACAGTCCCTAGTACCATTGCTGTTCTGAGTGGAGGGCACTGTCAGTCACTGGTACTGCCGCACCATCCTTTTTCTAGTTTTTTAGGTCGAGCCTGGGCAGCGCATGTATTGCTCTGCGAGGTATGCTGTATTGGAGTATGTACTTGAAGCCCCGCCCCCTCTCTGCCCATATTTGTCATTGGCTTGTGTCATTGTCCTTCGTAAATGATGGCTTCTGATTCGTTAATAGGCTTGTTAGTCCCTCCTTAGTGCAGTCTTGTCTTCATTTGTAACCTCCCATGAGGACTGGCCCTTTTACTTCGGTTGTTACACATACATCTTATTTAGTCTATGAGTCTCATTTTCTTTAATGAGTTTCTCCTACTGCAGGCACTACATGCTTTCCTGAAACATTCAGCGCACCATGCTGAATTTGAAAGCATTTGTTTGTCAACTTGACAAACAAATGCTTTTTTGGGTAAAAGCGCCCCATACTGCGCTTTCACTTTAACAGCAGCCACGGATCTTTCTTTAGATACGGCTGCTCCAAAGAAAGGGGCGTGGCCTCGATTAACGTGAAAGCGCAGCATGGGGTGCTTGTAAACAGCAAGCATTTGCAATGCAGTAGGTCTCGCATTTTAGAAATTTTGACCTATTGGTATTGTAAATGACAATGCCTTTTATTATTGCAGGTTTTTTTAAACACATAAATAAAAGGCATTGTCATGCACAATGCCAATAGCTCAAAATCTCACAATTGCGCGACCTATTGCATTGCAAATGCTTGTTTTTCTCTGCTTTGACTTAGCAAGGGACTGGTGACTTCTGGGAACAAGCCACGTTTGTTCCGGAGGCCCTACTGTAGGTTCCCTGCGTGTTTACAGTACTTACAGGACACGCCAGGTTACTGTTGCTAGCTCTGCCGAGCAATCATGAGAGCCCAGGGACCGGTGAAGGTGTGTGCCAGGCAGCTGGCACCACGAGCAGGTGCCAGGTGAGCCCTGGGCGGAGCCCCGAGCAGCCTGCGAGCCAGAGTGGCGCAATCAGCGCCGGCCATCCTTTAGGGCCCTGACCTCTCATCAGGAGCCGCCGACTTCAGATAGCCACCGAGGCCACTCAGCGACTGCACTGACCCCAAGACGCACTCAATCGTGGGATAAGTGGCATCCTTTTCTGATTGCTTCTCTCCCCGCTGCTTTCAGGCTCTTGTCTGCCTCACATCTGGCACTGAAGACAATGGATGTGTTGTGTAACACAATGACTCACACCAGTGAATGAAGAAGGGGGAAAAACCAAAAAAAGCCAGTGCTTGATGATTGGGCCAGATTGCTCGGCCTGCTTCAGGGGTGCTGAAGTAGCCTGAAGATTAGTCCATAGCTGCGTAAGCATAACTAAATAGAATATATTACCCATCACCGCTGACGAGGAGTCTTCGCTCTGGCACCATGGAATACGTGCTGCTCGTTTTATATTTCTCTTTCTTCATCTGCCTCTGTGCTCTGGTCTGCTTTTACTTTTCTGGCTGCCAAGAAATGACCTATAAACACGAAGGTAAGACGTCTGTTGTTTGTTGGGTATTTTGCAGTCTGTGCAATTGATGTGGTCATCGCAGCTTTTTAATGTCTCTTTTTTCCCCTTCATATTCGCCAGCCTAATTTGCCATCTTCCTCCATCCAGACACAGCCAGCTTCATTCTTATTGCCTACGCCACTTGTTGCTTACATCTTTGTTCCAAAGCCAAAAAAAAAAGATTTGTGGCCCATAAACAATGTTGTTTCAAATGTAAACTCTGTTGCATCACGCTGCAGGCAATCAGAATGTTTCCTAAAGCCAATTGCCGACATAAAATTCACAGACAAGGCTTCCCAGCAGTTGTAAATGCATTTTACCGCCTGCTCCTCCGAATAAGTGGATATTATGGTCCGAAGCTCACACCGTGTCTGTGCATTGATTGCTCGCATTATAGGAAGGCTTTTGCGAGAATTATTTCAACTTAGCGCCGGCCGAATTCTGAATACTGGGAAGGCATCCGAGTATGTGATTGGTTTTGAATAAAATCCGTGCAGCTCGTCATTACCAGCGGATAAAGTGTGAGTCCGAGGCGGGGTCACTACTGGGAGTTCTTTTAGTGCTGTGCAGGCAGATCCCTGCGGCGCTGCGAGCCTCGTGCTGTCTTGAGTGTACCCTACGAGCTTTTAGCCTATTTCAGCGCCTTGAGTACTTGACTGGGCTCCAGTTGGGAACTGAGAGCCTGTCATTGCTGTGAGTACAAGAATGAGGCTTAATGTGGGTACAGCACCAGTAGCAACCAGTGTTAGGCTCAGCAGGAGGATAGTGAATGCGTTAAAACCCTGTCTTTAGATAACGGTGATAGGACTTCCCTGGGTGACCGTGTTGTACAGACCGTGCCCACAGCACTCTTCTCTGTGGATGACTTGACGGAATGAGTGAGCTTTTGGGGTGAGAAGGCACTCTGGGAGTTGGGTTGCCTCACCGTAATTGTCTTTGCTTAGCGAGATTTTTGGCTTCTTTTTGTTGATGGCTTTGTGAGAAATTTGTATTTGTTTAATTAAAACAATTTGCGATTTTACATCAGCGCCAAAGTGTATCCAGCAGTGTCTCCATTTTTACAATTCAAAATCTTCCAATGAATCAGTTGCAAAAAAGACCACTGTTCTGTATTTTGTGAGACTGAAGTGTGTACATGCTGGGGGCAGCGCATTCAAGTGAAATACAGAGCAGCTGCTTTAAAGCCACTCTGTGTTTCACATTGCAGACAGCATGCCGCCTGCACTTTTCAGAGGGGAGAGTGATCCCCTTGCAGGTGGTTGCAGTGAATGACTGCACCCACCTGCAAGGGGATGTCTTGAGGGGGTGGGGGAGTCCATGTGTCCCCTTTTCTCCTCCCCAGAGGGCTGCCCTTAGGAGGCGTACTGAAAGTGCGCCACCTTTTTATAGTGGCATGTTTGCCTCTGCACCCACATTTGTAATACAGCATGAGCACAGAGGCAAAGTAATTCACTCATTTGCATGGGGTTACGCCCCCATGCAAATGAGGGAACACCCTTTCATGAAAGCGTTGGCGCTACTTGTGTGCCGCCGCTATCAGTCTTACAGAAGGGTATGCACAAGCGTCTACAGCCCCTTCTGTAATACCCTTGTGCCCCGGGGGCGCAGAGAGCGGGTTCACACTCCTGTTGTGACTCTGGGGCACAATGTATAATACGGCCCCAGGTTTCGTTACTGTGACCTCCAGGATCCGTATTACCATAAAAGTGCACTTTCCCAGTTTGTGCCACAGCGCACCTTAAAACAGGTGTTCTGGGCACAAACAAGGAAAGTGTGCCCTATTATGGGCAATGCACTGCTGTCAGTGAGTGACTGGCTGTTGTGCCTCTGGGGCACAATGTATAATACGGCCCCAGGTTTCGTTACTGTGACCTCCAGGATCCATATTACCTTAAAAGTGCACTTTCCCTGTTTGTGCCACAGCGCACCTTAAAACAGGTGTTCTAGGCACAAACAAGGAAAGTGTGCCCTATTATGGTCAATGCACTGCTGTCAGTGAGTGACTGGTCACGCCTGCAAGGGGATGTCTGGGGGGGGGGGTCCATGGGACCCCCTATATCCCCTCCAGAGGGCTGCGTTTAGGATGCGCTACTTTCAGTGTGCCTTCTAAAGGCATGTTTGCCTCAGCGCCCGCATTCATAATACGGCGCGGGCGCAGAGAGAGTGAGTCCCTCATTTGCATGGGGCCACGCCCTCTAATGATTGCGCTGGTACTACATGTGTGCCAGCGCTATCTGTATTACGGAAGGGGCCACACAAGCATCTGCGTCCTCTTCTGTAATACCAAAGTGCCCCAGGGGTGAGCAAAGCGGGCACACATGCCCGTTGCGCCCCCGGGGCCCTTTCTGTGATATGGCCCCAGGTCGCACAAATCTCAACAATGGATGCATTAGTGACCAGAGCTATATCCCTGTGTTCTGGTGCGGTGAAGAACTACAGATTGGCCTATGTGCCTATTTGAAAAGTTTAGGGTGCTAGGAGGAGGAAGGAGAAAAGGAGGGTCTTAAGTTGTATCTGAATGTCAGGAGTGTGGCCAAGCTTCAGGTGGAACGGGGGTCATTCTGGGTTTCGTGCTGTCATGTGTGTGCAGTGAAAAAAGTGAGTGTTTCTTCCAGGTTTCGGCCTTGTTGGTGCTGATGGCCTTGTAGCTGTTGCACCCACATACAAATGTTTTGGGGCCGGACGAGAGAGCGGGTTTTGCTGTCAGTCACCTGACAGATGGAGCAGGGACTCCCTGGGAGGCCATGGTCTCTTCCACTGCAGGGACCTGTGTTGCACAAGAACTTCCACTGCACACCCAGTTACTAATGTACCCGGCACACACAGTGGTCCAACTTTAAAAAAGCAATGTCTTGAGAATAGCACATCATTCTGTAATGAATCTTAAGCCCCCAGGGGAGCACCCACTTGTGTAGAGCGCCCCCCACCATCCTGTCAGCATCACCCTGATCATTCATAGGTGTCACCTTGTGGAAATCAGTTAGCCTTGTTATTATACTCCTTAATGAGATGCCGTACGGATGGAAATGCTAATTGCCTAGTTCTTCAGAGAGTGTTTGTATGTCTAATTGCTGCTTTGCTTAATGACATATACTCAGTCACCTGCTAATTATGTTGATTTATAAACTAAAACATGCGCTTCCCAAACAGGGAAATAACGGAGAGATGATGATGTGTAAGTATGCTCCACGGTTCAGATACAACTATAGTTTTATTTTGAGGCGATAAAGAAGAGGAGATCTGAGATCTCATGTGGCCTTACAAAACAATACAGCTAATGGCAGCTGTAACCACACCCTCTCCCACGGTGTAGAGTGCCTCGCGCCCGATAAGGTGCTTCCGCTCGCCTCTATATGGTGTGAAGCGCTATATAAATGCTACAGTATAGTACAATATAATACTGTGCACAACGATGTAACTGATCAATCATGGTACTCTTAAGGAGGCATGCTGAATGGTATGTCTAGTGACTGAAAACTTGCTCGACGATCACCAATACCATGAATTTAAACTGATGATATTTCTAAACGAAAAAAGGCTTCCTGCAGCGTTTTCCATATTGTGTCCATCTAGTGCTATAATTAGAGCCCTTGGGGGCATATTAGCAAGGGCAATATCGCCGCTTTAGCAGCACTTTTTGCCGCTAAAGTGGCAATATTATTATCGCCCTATCAGCAAGCTGTCGCTAACAGTTGTTAGCGACAGCTTTCCCGCGAAAGCGACCGTGTTGGGTGCCGCTTTGCATGTCAGCGATATTTATCGCTAATGACATGCAAAGTAGGCGTTCCGACCCCAAGACCAGGAAAACAGCCGCTAACAGGCCTATCGCCTATTAGCAATGAGGCCCTGGCCCCGGTTAGCGACGTTAAAAGTCGCGCTAACCGGGGTCATCGCTGGATTTTTAACACCTGCCCAAAACCTGACTAGTGCATACTTAACATGGGGGGGTGGATTTTGCTGATACGACCACAGGGTCGTATCAGCAAGGTTTCCCCCGTCCCCCATGCAACATCGCTGGTTTTGTAGCGATGTTGGCCCATTTCTCCCGCTATCGCTGGATTATATATCGCCTTGGTGCTAATTGTTGCTAATACAGCGTTAGCGTGGCGATATATACCAGCGATAGCAGGCGATAATTATTTTCGCGCTAAGCGCGCTCTGCGATGTTTATCGCAGTTTCTTGCTAATATGGCCCTTGGAGTTATGCGGTAACTAAGGATCAAGCTTATCAACAGGTTTGACTAAATTATGCGGCAATAAAAGACAAATTATGTGGATTAATGCATCATATTCAAATCACTATTTTGACATTTTAAAACATTAATATTGTATGGGCATACATTTGAACCTCATTAGTACCAGTTGAACACATGAATGCAGCAATCATCAACTGAAAGTTGACCAGTCAACCTATGCACTTGTGATCTGTTTAAGGTATGCACAATTTTTACTGAAATCTGCAATTCAAATTAAGCATTAGAGGGTGGATTTTGTGGGGTAAATTCATAACTAAGCCGAAAACGCAGCTACCTCTGAACTTCATAATTCCAGTGGCCATGGATATAATCTTCTTCCTCAGTGCAATAAGAATCCCCTTGGCAACCAATTAGATATAGCACTTACAATATGACACATCTGTAATACATTCAAATAGGGAATCATATCCTGTGGTTCTTCCTGAAGAATGTGTGTTTGTTTCCCAAAACGTGCGTAGAGATAACTATGATCAGTGAATGATGAATTAAGCCACAACCTTTGTTTTAACTTATACATATTGAATTGTTCAATCAATCAATCAATCATGTCACTTATAAAGCGCACTACATACCCGCGAGGGTCTCAAGGCGCTGGGGGAAGAGGGGGGTGGTGCTGCTACTGATCGAAGAGCCAGGTCTTGAGGAGTCTTCTGAAGGCCAGTAGGTCTTGGGTCTGTCGGAGGTTGGTGGGGAGGGTGTTCCAGGTCTTGGCGGCGAGGTGGGAGAAGGATCTGCCGCCGGCGGTCGTTTTCCGGATGCGGGGGACTGTGGCGAGGGCGAGGCTGGTCGAGCGGAGCTGGCGGGTGGGTGTAGAAGCTGAGTCGTCTGTTGAGGTAGGCTGGTCCGGAGTTGTGGAGTGCTTTGTGTGCGTGGGTGAGGAGCTTGAAGGTTATCCTCTTGTTGACAGGGAGCCAGTGCAGGTCTCTCAGGTGGGGTGTGATGTGGCTGCGTCGGGGGATGTCGAGGATAAGACGTGCAGAGGCGTTCTGGATGCGTTGCAGCCGTCTCAGGAGCTTAGCCGTCGTTCCTGCGTAGAGGGCGTTTCCGTAGTCCAGCCTGCTGGTGACATAATTGTTCTTATGTGTATTGTATTAGATTTAGATTTAGTCTGTCATGGTCTTTTCCATTTGTCTAATATGTATACATGGAGGTATATCTGTTTCTCTTCCAGGGGATACTCATCAATAGTCATAAGCACTGAATAATCTCCGCCCACGTGCGGGAACCCGGAGCATATATAAAAATACATATATATGTGTATGTAGTAGAAAAGGAGTACATAGTACGAAATAACACACACATATACATGTATTACATAAAAAATGCAGCCTCAAACATATCCAATAGGCTAAGAAGCCAGAATTACATGTATTTCTCTAGTATGAAAATGCCATATAAACATATAATGTAAGAGAAGGACATGTACAGTAAGAGCATTCCGCAAAAAACCTTTTATTTTCATCAAGAAAACAGTAATGCCAGGCAATTAGCCCAAATAAGGCTGCATAAATAAATAACATCCCTGTACAGAAAAGGAAAAACTGGCACCTCGCCTTTAAGGCCTCAGAGACTCTGAGCACTATGCCTTTAAGACCTCCAGGAGCCCCTGCTCCCATCATGCACCACAGGTGACAGTTAGGTCAGTTCTTTTTTCCGGCTCCTTCTGCGAGGAACCTGGAGCTTGAGCTTAACTGATTTTGACTTTTCCAGTCAGAATTTATATTTCTAACAATATTCTAACAATATTTCTTTTTACTGGTTTTAATACCAGTCTTTTTCTGACTAATTGACCATTCTTTTTAGTCAGATATGCCACCTTTATTCGATAAATGTCCTTCCTGTGGGAAGAAGATGGCCAAATCCGATCCTCATTCGGTCTGTGTCGTGTGTCTACCTTCTTCTCACGACACAGACATGCTACCACTGTCGTCAACTTTCAAGTAGAACATTGAAAGACAGAGAGAAGATCAGACTTCTAGCCTTGATGGTGAAAGGAAAGAAAAGTGGCCCAGAAAGTCATCATCCATCTGGAGGGCCCTCTTCTCCAAGGAAACGGCGAAAATCTACTTCACCAAAAGCTGGAAGTAAGAAAAAACATCATAGCATGTCGTCGACGTCGAGACCAACCAAACAAGTCAGGTCGGCGTCGAAGACAAGATCGCCGTCAAGAAGTAAATCGACGTCGAGAGCTATGACCCAAGTGAGATCGACATCGAAGGCAAGATCGCCGTCGAGAGTGAGACCGACATCGAGATCGACGTCGAAGGCAAAATCGCCGTCGAGGAGTACGCCGTCGAAAAGCAAGTCGACGTCGAGACATGTTTCGGGCTCGAAGCATGATAGACCTCGGTCGACGTCAAAACGTCCGTCGACATTATTTCAGAGGTCGAGATCTCCGCCACCTTCTCGAAGGTCGGCGTCGAGTCTCTACAATTCACCCTCTCGGACCCGTCAGCGGTCTACGTCGAGGGCAGGGTCGACGTCGAAGACACCGCATGAACACCAGCGGTCGTCGTCGAAGACACCGACGTCGAGGGCTTCGTCCCATAGATCTCCAACGTCAAGAGTTTCACCTCCACGGTTGTCGTCGATGGTGGCTCATTCTGGTTCGACGTCGAGGCGTTCGACGTCGAGGGACAAGCAAGTTATTCCAGCTGAAGGTTTAGAAAAATCATCTTCAAAATCACGGTCGACGTCGAGGGAAGCTTCTTCCTCGCCTGGTATAACTATTATTCAGGTTACACCGGAGGGCTCTCCGGCGAGAGACAAATCTCCTCCCATCAATATGTCACCCAGATGGTTGGAGGACATTAGGCACTGGAAGAACAAACCCAGATCTACTGAAAGACTTCCTCCCACGGAATCCGCAAGATCTTCCGCTGGTAGGTCCCCGAGACGTTCCAGATCTCCATTAAGACGGCGTTCACGTTCAAAAGAACGCTCAGAACCCCGCCGATCACATACGCCAAGGAGAAGACAGAGGTCTCCTACAACGACCTCATCAACAAGGTCATCGTATAGAGACTATTCCCCTACTATATCGTCAACCCCACCATCCAGAGTTTCTCCTGTTGATGATATGGGGACATTCAACGAGGTTCTCTGTAGAGGTGCCAGCAAATTGAATATAACCATGACTGTGCCTCAGGTTTCTACATCCGTTATATTCGAAACTTTGCACCATCGGGCTTCTGCAAAGCCTCTTCTACCTTTGGTACCAGGATTATTAGAGCCTGCGATGAAGACTTTTTGACACCTGCCACAGTGGGCTCGGGTCCCGAAAGAATTTCAAAAAGTATAAGGCCCCAGACCAAGATCCTTTGTTTCTGCGGTCTGACCCGCCACCGGATTCTCTTATAGTCGCCGCCGCCAGAAAAGCACATGCAAATACCTCTATGTCATCTGCTCCTCCAGAGAAGGACAGCAAAAACATGGATTCTTTGGGACGGCGAATGTGCAATACATCAGGATCCGTTATGAGAGTGGCTAGTGCAGCCGCTCTACTGGGACGATATGACCGGTCTTTATGGGACTCTCTGACGAGATTCACAGACAAATTACCCAAAGAGGATCAAAAGGATTTTCTAGAGATTGTACAGGAAGGTGGCCTGGTTGCTAATCAGATCATTAGTACAGCGGCCGACTCTGCAGATTTGGCAGCTCATGGGTACGCACATGGCGTTTGTTCCCGAAGATCAGCCTGGCTTCGACTCACAGGTCTCAAGCCCGATGCTCAAAGAAAGATAGCCAATCTGCCCTTTAATGGATCATCGTTGTTTGGTTCACATGCTGACGACGAAATGGCAAAAATGAAAACTGAGTTGGATACTCTCAAGGCTGTAGGCCTCGAAAAGAAGAAAGAATTTCGTCGTCGTTTTCGCCCCTATGATAAACGCTCTTTTCAACAGCGAGGTCAATCATCTAACTGGTCATCGCAGAACCAAGGTCAGACGCAACAAAGATCCCAGTTCCAGCAACGTAGACCTGGACGTGGCAGAGGTGGAAACAAACAACAGTCAACAGCACCAAAGCAGCCACAAAAGCAATGAGATGTGTCTTCCTCCAAAGCTGTTGTCCACTCCGGTGGGAGGAAGTGTTTCATTACATCTGGAGGAGTGGAGACGTACAACAAAAGACAAATGGGTCATCAACATTGTTCACAATGGCTATCTTCTCAGATTCATAACTCCTCCTCCATCAATACCTCCGAGAGGCATTTCTCACCACAACAAACGATTGTTACAAAAGGAGATAAACACCTTAGTGAAGAAAGGAGCTATAGAAAAAGTCCCCGCTCCTCAAAGAAATCAAGGAGTCTACTCTCGTTACTTCCTTGTAAGAAAAAGAGGCCCCGCCACAGAATACAGACCTATTCTGGACTTGAGACTGTTGAACAAGTACATTCGCAGAGAAAAATTTCGAATGTTGGCACTCCATCAAATTTTCCCACAGCTTCATCAAGAGGATTGGATGTGCTCCATCGACTTGCAGGATGCATACTTCCACGTACCAATCTCAAAGAAACATCGCAAATTTCTACGCTTTCGAGTGTCTTTTCAACATTACCAGTACTCAGTTCTCCCGTTCGGGCTCAAATCAGCTCCCGAACATTCTCCAAATGTATGACTGTGGTGGCCGCTTTTCTCCGCAAGCAGAAAATATTCATATATCCTTACCTAGACGACTGGCTCCTGAAGAGCTCATCTCCAACTCTGCTGCAGGATCATCTCACGTGCTGCCTTCAGCTTCTCCACAACTTGGGCCTTCACGTCAATTTCAAGAAATCCATACTAAATCCAACGCAAAAGATCCATTACCTAGGCTCCTTCCTGGACACCAAAAAAGCAAGCGTGTGTCCTTCGGAGGATTGATTGTCATCAATCCAAGGAAAATGTCTGACTCTTCTTCACACGCATCTCCCAACAGTTCGACAGGTGTCATCACTACTGGGATCGATGGCATTGTGCATCTTTATAGTACCAAACGCACGATTACACATGCGTCCACTACAACAATGTTTGGAGGACCAGTGGATGCAAGTATCAGGGCGCTGGGAGGATCAGGTAATTACTCCAGTATTGGAGCTTTCATAGATTCCCATGCTTGGAATCATTCCCCGTCGTCGAGATGGGAGCCTCGGTAAATATATATATATATACATAACAGTAGTAAATAACCATTACAAAGAGAAACAGGCCTAGGCCTAATCCCATTTTGTAGTCAGACCATGTCTTTTTGTAAAAGAGACCAAAAGACTCATTAGCCAATCAGAGCCGCCTCACCCCTTAGAACCCTGGTGAAAGAACCTCAGCTCCTCAGATTTTCTACCGCACGTTGTGCAGAAGGGAGTCTCCTTGAGCTCTGCTCTATTTCGACTATTTCTTACACTTTTCAGCTGTTTTCTTCAGGTTTTCTTGGTGAAATGTCTGAGAAAGGAAAGAAAGGGTTATTTAAGGCTTGTTCCACTTGTGGAAAAAAGAGGCTCTATGTGGAGGATAGGCACAAGGACTGTATATACTGCCTATACCCGGACCACAAGGCTGCGGAGTGCAAGATTTGCCGCACTTTCTCAACTAAGACTCTCCGGGATCGTGAGGGTCGTCTACTTACCTGGCTTCACAAGTTAAAGTCAAGGAAAGAGTCGGTGTCCAGTGACAGTGAGGACGCTTCTTCCGCAGTTTCTTCCAGAAGGTCAGCCAAGAGGGGTAGGGGTTCCCCTTCATCATCTCTGGGTCACCCCTCTAAGGCCTCAAAGAAGACCCCAAAGGAGTCTGAGGGCCAAGGTTCCATGAAATCTCCTCACTGCGGTGTAAAGGAGAGGGAGGAACCATTATCTTCATCTGCGACTCTCCCTGGCAAGGAGAAACCTTTGAAGAAGCCTTCTTCACATTCTTCGGAGAAGAGTTCCCATTCGTCGACGATGCGTAAACCCTCGTCGACGAAAACGCAAAAATCACAGGTTAAAAATGTTCCTGTGTCGACTCCGTCTCTTTTCCCAGTGTCGACGGGCTCGTCGACGAGCACATCTACAGCACCGTCGACGGCGGTGTCGACGAAGACGGCGTCTACAGTTCCGTCTACCACTGTGGCGTCGACGACGAGAGTGTCGACGATGACGACTGCAACAGTGATGACGACATCAGCAGGGGTGTGCCTTATCTCGTCGACGACAGGTTCTACGACGCCCATCGTCTCGTCGACGATCAGCTCGTCATCGAGGATGTCGACGCTGGTTCCAGCAACTTTCTCGTCGACGGTGCCCCCGTCGACGATGATGTCACCGACGACGGTTTTGACGTCGACGAGACAGTCGACGACGGTTTTCACCTCCACGTCGACAAGACCGTCGACGACGTCGTCGACGGGGAAAATTTCAATTTCCATTAAAAGAAAAGGGGTTGCGCCGGAGAGGCTTTGACCCAGGACAGTGGATCCCTTACCACCTGCATTATTATTGGAGGAGGAAGAGGACTCTTATGGTGAGGACAGTCAATTTGGCTATGCTAACAGCCCATCTCAGCTTCTAGTGAAATGTCAAGAAACTGATTCTGAGGGTGAATACTGCCAGGAACAAGTTTCTATACATCATCAATATCCACAACAGGAGGATGTTCAGCAACAGATGGTTTCTGTTCCCACCTCTCTGTTATCGGACTTACAGGGGATGCTTCTTGACTATCGTCAGAGGTTGTCTTCGCTTCCTCCGCAACCTATTCTCCTACCACAAACTGTGCATACTCCTCAACCCATGGTGATAGTTTCGCCACCTCCAATGACTCATCCACAAATTCAAACGGAGGCAGTCCCTCAACTTCAGGATGTTTCTTCTGATGAGGAAGAAGGTGAGCTTGTGCAAACGGATCAGGGAGAGGAGTGGGACGATTACGTGATCCCTGATCCCGCTTCTCCAATTCCTGCTCCTGTGGATTCCCCTCCGGCTGATATAGGGGTTTTCACAAGCTAATGGAAAGGGCTTCGTTACGTTTCGAACTTCCTATGCCATCTGTTCAAACGGAGTGTTTCCTATATGATTTTAAGGAGCCGGGTAGGAGGATGATACGTTCCATTCCCATTGTAAATCATGTATGGGAAGAGGGGATAAGGACCATGAAGAATCCAGCTACAGTGGTCCCAGTCCTACCACGGCTAGACAAAAAATATAAAGCTTCTGAGGACAGCCCAGCCTCGTTGACTGGTCAACCAAAGCCAGATTCAGTGATTTCCCAGGCAGCGCAGAGGAAATCTAAGAATCCTTCAGTACCTCTGACCACACCACCGGACAAGGAAGGCAGACGCCTAGACAATGCAGGGAAACGATTTTCCTCTATGGCGAGTCTGGTTATTAGGGCTGCTAATGCATTAGCGATACTTGGCCGATACGACCGCCAATTGTGGTGCGACCTTTCGCCTTACCTTGATCAATTGCCTGATACAGCTACGTCTGAAGCGAAAAAGATCCTGCATGAAGGAGAGCTAACATCAGCAGAGATTATAGACTGTGCGATGGACATAGCTACGACATTTTTCCGCTCTTTGGCAGGGGCAGCTGTGCTTCGTCGACAAGGTTGGCTCAAAGCAACTTGGTTCCGGCCAGAGGTTCAGAATAAGATCCTGGACCTCCCATTTGACGGGGAAGCTTTGTTTGGGAAGCACATAGATGATGCTCTCCAAGACATTAAAAAAGACACTGAGACGGCTAGGTCATTGGGGACCCTTCAGTATCGGAATGTCCCTTTTCGGGGAGCAAGAGGCAGGGGTTCTCCCTCATATAGAGGATCCTATCAGCAACAGCGATATTCCTCGTATGCTTCCGCATCCCAATCTTACCGGCCTTCTTACAACCAGAAACAACAAGGCCAGACGTCATCTTTCTCCAGATCCAATTATAGGGGAAGACAGAATCGTCAGGGGACGAGGCGCCTCTAAGAGGCAGTAGCGGCGACCTGGCTCTTTGCGCTGTGCCCTCCTCCTCCTCGAAGACATCTGTAGGAGGCAGGGTTTCTCTTTACCTTCAAAACTGGCAACGGATTACATCAGACCGTTGGGTCCTAAACATCATTCAGAGTGGCCACACCCTGGAGTTCATTCATCTACCACCATCCAGAGCTCCTCCCGCCTCTTCCATGAAACATCTGCGTCTTCTCCGGCTCGAAGTTCATCAACTGCTGATCAAAGGGGCAGTAGAGCCAGTTCCTTTCTCTCAGAGGAGCAAGGGTTTCTATTCCAGGTTTTTCCTGGTAAGGAAGACATTGGAAAAATGGCGGCCGATTCTCGACCTCAGGGAGCTCAACACTTATCTCACAAAACAATCCTTTCGGATGGTATCTCTCCAGGACATTCTGCGTCTTCTCAACACTGGGGATTTTATGGCCACTCTCGATCTCGAGGATGCGTATTTCCATATACCCATCCATCGGGCCCACAGAAGGTTTCTTCGGTTTACAGTCGCCAAGAGCCATTTTCAATTCAAGGTGCTTCCATTTGGCCTTCGCTCAGCTCCGAGAGTCTTCTCCAAGGTGCTTGCACCGGTAGCGGCATTTCTCAGGAAACATCATTTCCAAGTCTTTCCCTACCTGGACGACTGGTTGCTAAAGGCCCCTTCCAGGGGGCAGCAGCAGAGGCGGTCGCCTCTTGCACCTGCCTCTTCTCCAATCTGGGCTTGACTCTAAACACCACCAAATCTTATCTTCGCCCTTCCAGGAAGGTTCAGTTTCTGGGAGCGATTTTAAACACATCTCTCAGCAAGGTTTTCCCTCTCTAGAGCGACAAAGAAATCTAATCTCAATGGGCCACCTAGTGCGAAGAAAAAAGTATCTTTCTGTTCGCCTCTACAAGTCCCTGCTGGGTATGATGTCCTCCTGCATTCCATTGATACCTCACTGCAGATTGAGAATGCGTCCCCTGCAGGAGCTTCTGGATTTACAGTGGAAACAAGTGAGCGGATCCTTCAACGACAAGATTCGGATCACTCAGGACATGCGCCAGGCCATTCGATGGTGGACAAAACAAGAGCATTTGTCCCAAGGTCTATCCTTCGTAACCGCTCCAACACCTCAAGTGGTAACTACGGATGCGTCACTGGAGGGCTGGGGCGCAGTTTTGCAGGATCTGCAGGTAGGTGGTCACTGGCTTCCAGAACATCGCCTCCTTCACATCAACCTCTTAGAGTTGACAGCGATTCGTCTAGCTCTTCAAGCTTTTCTTCCAAGGTTGCAGGGTCTGTCGGTACTTGTCCGGACGGACAACACCACAGCCATGCACTACATCAACAAGGAGGGCGGCACCAGGTCTCTGCCATTGTCACAAGAAGCCCAAATAATCTGGGAGTGGGCGATCTGTCAGGGAATTTCTCTGAAAGCAGAACATTTGCCAGGAGTACTGAACGACAAGGCGGACAGACTCAGCAGGCTGAAGTCTGTCACACACGAGTGGGAACTGGATCAGACAACGCTGGAGAGGGTTTTTCGCCAGTGGGGCAGACCTTCCATAGACCTGTTTGCCACACCAGAAAACAGGAAATGCCAGTGCTACGCCAGCAAGCTGCACCATCGAGGGTCACTGGGGAATGCGCTTTCGATAGCCTGGTCAGGCGCATTTGTCTACGCCTTTCCCCCATTCCGCTAATTCCCAGAGTACTCAAGAAGATGAAAGTGGAAGGATGCAAGATGATCCTAATAGCTCCTGCCTGGCCGCGGCAGTTTTGGTTCACCGAACTTCACCTTCTCTCCTTGGACCATCCTCTTCCACTGCGACCAATTCCTCACCTTCTTACAATGTCTCAGGGTCAGATACTACACCCAGATCCTCGCTCGTTACAGCTCACAGCATGGCTCCTGAAGAGCGGGAATTTCTTCACTTAAATCTTCCAGAGGAGGTTAAAGATGTTCTTTCACAGGCAAGAGCTCCTTCCACGAACAGGACCTACCGCTTAAAATGGAAGCGTTTTAGCATATGGTGTCTAAGCAATAATTTGGATCCTTTCTTATCACAACCACACCAGGTCCTTCCGTATTTCCTGGCCTTGGCTAGGGCAGGTTTGGCTCATTCCTCCATTAAGGTGCACTTAGCAGCAATTTCTCGTTTTCGACGCACGTCCTCTGGGCCTTCTCTTTGGTCAAGCAGAATTGTCAAACAGTTTCTTAAGGGCCTCTTCAGGGTGTTTCCGCCAGTGAAGCCTCCACCGCCTTCGTGGCAACTAAATTTGGTTCTTTCTCAACTTATGAGGCATCCATTCGAACCGATTCATCGGTCAGATCTCAAGTTTCTCTCCTGGAAGGTCGCTCTGTTGTTGGCCCTCACTTCAGCCAGGAGGATAGGAGAATTACAAGCTCTTACAATTCAGGAACCCTTCCTTCAGTTCAAGGGAAATACGGTCATCTTGAGAACTAATCCAAAATTTATTCCTAAAGTACCTTCTTCTTTTCATCTCAACGAACCAGTGATCCTTAAAGCTTTTTTCCTCAGCCTACTTCACCGGCCGAGAGAGCTCTTCACTCTCTGGATCTACAAAGATGTTTAAAATTTTACTTGGATCGAACTAAGTCCTTCCGCAAATCTTCACAGCTTTTTGTATCATATAGCGCTCCCCGCAAGGGATTTCCCATTTCCAAACAGGGGATATCTCGCTGGGTTGTGAGCGCTATTCGATACTGTCACACAGCAGCGGGCAAACCCCTGGAGGGTGTTGTCCGAGCACATTCGACAAGATCTATGGCATCTTCAGTGGCCTTGTTTGCTGGGGTCCAGATCAAGGACATTTGTTGGGCTGCAACTTGGAGCAGCACTCACACCTTTACAAAGCATTACTGCCTGGAGTCATCACTTCAAGACGACGCGGCGGTTGGACAGGCAGTCCTGAGGAACCTCTTCCAATGAGTGGTGAGCTTTCCCTTGCTTCCCTCCTTCCTTCTTTTATCTGCTTTATACACATTTTCTCTTGTTTATAAATGCACTAACTTATCCATGCCTTTGGCTGGTTTTAAAAGATGTATTTAGAGAATGTTTTTTCAGACAGATAATGTCTTATGGAAAATGTGTATCCTTACTGCTAGCTACTCTGATTCCAAGCATGGGAATCTATGAAAGCTCCAATACTGGAGTAAGAAAACAAGTTACTTACCTGTAACTTTGGTTCTCCAGTATTGGAAGCTTTCATAGATTCCCATGCGACCACCCTCCTCCCCTGGGAAAGCTCAGCCTCTCTCTGTGTATGTTTTCACAACGTATACGAAAATCTGAGGAGCTGAGGTTCTTTCACCAGGGTTCTAAGGGGTGAGGCGGCTCTGATTGGCTAATGAGTCTTTTGGTCTCTTTTACAAAAAGACATGGTCTGACTACAAAATGGGATTAGGCCTAGGCCTGTTTCTCTTTGTAATGGTTATTTACTACTGTTATGTATATATATATATATTTACCGAGGCTCCCATCTCGACGACGGGGAATGATTCCAAGCATGGGAATCTATGAAAGCTTCCAATACTGGAGAACCAAAGTTACAGGTAAGTAACTTGTTTTCTTCTCCATCAATCAGCCAAAGACTCCATCCGGTGGTGGATGAAGCGATCGCACCTGATGAAGGGAGTCCCTTTCCATCAGGACCCTCCAACCCAGACTTTAGTCACGGACGCCTCTCTCCAGGGTTGGGGTGCTCATATGGGCCCTCTGCAAGTACAAGGTCTATGGTCCGACTCCGAAAAGAGCTACCACATCAACCTGCTAGAGCTGAGAGCAGTACATCTAGCACTCAAGTCCCTGGTTCCGTCGTTCAAGTCTCGCTCCATTCTGATCCAAACGGACAATACAACGACGATGTATTATTTGAACAAACAGGGAGGTACCCGATCAAGGACACTCTCCATAGAGTCTCAAACCATATGGAACTGGCTTCTAGCGAGAGACCTGTCAATAGTAGCCATTCATCTACCGGGCTCTCTCAACTCCCAGGCGGACTTCCTCAGCAGAGACTTCGTCGAAGCCCACGATTGGGTTCTCAACAACGAAGTCGCTCAAAGCATCTTTCGAGAATGGGGAACGCCACACATCGACCTGTTTGCAGACGCGGTAAACGCAAAAGGCCCCGCCTTCGCATCCAGGTTTCCCCAACAAGGATCTCGAGGGAATGCCCTTTTGATCGAATGGTCTCAGAGCTTACTGTACGCCTTTCCACCGATTCCGTTGATACCAGTTGTAATCAACAAGCTGTACAGGACCACCTCCAGGATGATCCTAATAGCCCCGGAGTGGCCTCGCCAGTGGTGGTTTCCGGACCTCCTTCAACTATCGGAAGTACCACACAAGAGGTTGCCATGCCGCCCGGATCTCCTATCCAAACAGGCAGGGAGAGTATTCCATCCCAACCTGTCCTCCCTCCGGTTGACAGCATGGCTCCTGAAGTCATACAATATGGACACCTACAATTGAATCCAGACTGTATGGCTATTCTCAAAGAAGCGAAAAGACCTTCCACGAGGAAATCATATGCTTTCAAGTGGAAGCGGTTCTTCCTATGGTGTGTGGACAATGGACATGATCCCATCCGGGGTCAGGAACAGGTGATTTTACCCTATTTGCTGCATTTGGCTAGATCTGGTCTTCAGTTCTCTTCTATCAAAGTCCACCTTGCAGCAATCACAGCCTATAGGAAGTCCCCCCACCAGGTTTCTTTGTTTAGAATTCCGGTGGTAAAGGATTTCTTTGAGGGCTTAAAAAAGGTTTATCCACCAGTCAGGTCTCCCTCTCCTCCTTGGGAGCTTACATTGTGTTAACTAAGTTGATGGGGTCTCCTTTCGAGCCTATTCATAAAGCTTCCTTACAGCATTTAACATGGAAAGCCGCGTTCCTGGTGGCCATTACATCTGCTCGCAGGGTCAGTGAGATCCAGGCTCTTTGCTGTAAGGAACCTTATACTGTGTTTCACGCTAACAGAGTAGTTCTCAGAACTCATCCTAGCTTTTTGCCTAAAGTGGTCTCGGACTTCCATATTAATCAGACTATCACTTTACCTACCTTTTTTCCGAATCCTTCGAATCCTCCGGAAAGATCTCTTCACTCACTAGATCTCAAGAGGGTTCTGAAGTTTTATTTGGACAAAACAAAGACACTGAGGAATTCGGAACGTTTGTTTATTAACTATGGTCCTGTTAATACAGGTTCTGCAGCTTCCAAGAGATCCATTTGTAGATGGATAGTTTCTTGTATTCTACTGTCATACCAATTGGCCAACAAATCCCTTCCGGGGAAGCCTAAGGCACATTCCACTAGGGGAAAGCTTCTACCACGGCTCTCCTGAGGAATGTCCCCATGGCAGAGATTTGTAAAGCAGCTACATGGCGATCAGTTCATACCTTTACTCGCCACTACTGTTTAGATGCTGACACGCAGGCAGATGCTCAGGTTGGGCAGGCCTCGCTGAGAAACTTGTTTGCAAATACTGTTTAAAATGTGTATCTCAATTGAGTTCTCTGTGTTTTGCTCGTCCGCACGGAAGTGGGTATGGGCTTGCTACTCTATTCAGTGCTTATGACTATTGATGAGTATCCCCTGGAAGAGAAGGATAAGTTACTTACCTGTAATCCTAGTTCTCTTCCAGGGGTATACTCATCAAAGTCATAAGCAACCCGCCCTCCTCCCCGGACGAGCATTAACAGTTTACTCGATATTCTTGCATCTTTGATGCAGGTTCCTACAGGTTTCTTATACCGTACAAAAGAACTGACCTAACTGTCACCTGTGGTGCATGATGGGAGCAGGGGCTCCTGGAGGTCTTAAAGGCATAGTGCTCAGAATCTCTGAGGCCTTAAAGGCGAGGTGCCAGTTTTTCCTTTTCTGTACAGGGATGTTATTTATTTATGCAGCCTTATTTGGGCTAATTGCCTGGCATTACTGTTTTCTTGATGAAAATAAAAGGTTTTTTGCGGAATGCTCTTACTGTACATGTCCTTCTCTTACATTATATGTTTATATGGCATTTTCATACTAAAGAAATACATGTAATTCTGGCTTCTTAGCCTATTGGATATGTTTGAGGCTGCATATTTTTTATGTAATACATGTATATGTGTGTGTTATTTCGTACTATGTACTCCTTTTCTACTACATACACATATATATGTATTTTTATATATGCTCCGGGTTCCCGCACGTGGGCGGAGATTATTCAGTGCTTATGACTTTGATGAGTATACCCCTGGAAGAGAACTAGGATTACAGGTAAGTAACTTATCCTTTTTTGACATCTATGTCTATATTGAGATATGATTCCCTATTTGAATGTATTACAGATGTGTAGGGAATCACTTCCATAAAACAATTTTGTGGTCCTTATACCCTACATACAAGTGACAAAAGGGATAACATTTGACTTATTACATTATCTATGAATATAAATAAAATATTTAGTTCTTGAACACAAAGAGAGACACAGGGTATGGGTCAATGGTTACTGCACCTATCGAAAATCAGGTTTATAATTAATCTTTATCTCAGGGTGCCCGGGACCTGAGGCTCAAACCCCTAAGCCTCCAAGGGAGATTCCCACAATTTTAAATGAAACACAGTGGTCCAGCACTCCACTCAAAGTGAAAGACAGTATAGTTCAACAAAATTTCAGATCCATTCAGCAGGTCTTGTATACATTTTCTTTATTCATAATCTTCTTAAAACAACACACAACCGTAGCCAACGCGTTTCGTCCCTAAGGACTTCTTCAGGGCGAATAAAGTGTCAGCGAATCTTTCAAAGTGTTTTTCACAGTAAATATTGGAGATCAGTCACTCCCTCTCAGAGCAGCCACCTCTATTTTTTCAAACATCAGACTCCTTATAAGTAGGGGATCCAATTATCGTGGTTGGTCTCTGGGCGAGATTTCGGCGTTAGCCAGTTAAGTTAGTAAGCGGCATCGGTCTGCACCCGTAATGTTGTTCTTCAAGGTCACCTTGAAGAACAACATTACGGGTGCAGACCGATGCAGACCGAAAATTTATACAAGACCTTCTGAATGGATCTGAAATTTTGTTGAACTATACTGTCTTTCACTTTGAGTGGAGTGCTGTTGAAGAGAAGTCTTTGATATCTGTGAGACTTCAGAACAGGAGGCAAGCCCTTGGAGATACTTAAGTTCTGGGATGTAGAGATGCAGGTCCAGTCCGTCTCACTCCCAGGCAAGAGGGCAGCAGGCAGTAGGCCAGCACAATAAAGCAGTCCAGCAGAGTGGAAGTCTCTCCAGCAGAACAGCAGTCCTTCCTGGTAGAAAGTCCTCAGTTCCAGAAGAGTTCTGAGTTTGTGGTTTGAGAGGTACAGTACGTTTATCCAGTTGGGGCTTTGAAGTGGAGGAGGCTTCAAAGAGATGCCTTTGAAGTGCACAAGTCCCTGCCCTGGCTCTGGACTACAGGGGGGGTATGCAGCCCTTTGTGTGGGGACAGGACACAGCCCTTTCAGGTGTGTCATCTCCTTGCTTCCATCCTGCCCAGAATGGCTCATCAGGATGTAGATGCTGCCACACATAAGCTCCCTTTGTGTGTGGCTGTCTAGAGGGAATGCACAAAGAGACAGGCAGAAGGCACCAAATGGTAATAGTAAGAAAATGTAAACTTTTTAAATGTGCCATCTTCTGAATTGCAATTTAAAATCCAACTTCACCATAAGTTGTGGTTTTAAATTGTGATTCTGGAAACACCAAATTTGGGGGTCCTATCTCTTCCCAAATGTAAATTACCCTTATGAAATGTAATAAGGCAATCCCAATGTTATCCTATGGGAGACATAGGCCTTGCAGTAGTGAAAAACGAGTTTAAGAGTATTTCACTACCCGGACATGTAAAACGTAAAGTACATGTCCTACTTTTTAAATATGTGAATCAAAGGGTATGCAGTTCCTCACAGGTGAAAGAAAAATGGAAGGTCGGGGGAGCCTCAAGAGTCAGATCGGGGGATCTGATCCCTCAGGAGCAAGGCCCCTCACACACCCCAAGGGGTGTCATGCTTCATTATCGGGCAGCTCCTCGTTGGGCCGGTGCTGCAATACTCTGGAGGGCTCTTTGCCGGAGTTCTCTTGTTTTTTTCCTATGTGAAGAGTGAGGTGCGACAATGTGAATAGACTGGTGTACCGTGAGGTAAAAATAACTAGGGAATTCCCAAAGCAGTTATAATAACTGGGTTCCCTTGTTATGGTTAAAAACAATGGCTGGCTAGAAGTGGATACAATGGTCCAATCAAGCACAAAGGTGATGTTTAACACAAGGTCACCATGTTTCTTGCCTATTTATTGTCAAAGAGATCATGGCAATTCATCAGGACTGAGATCCTAATCTACTTCTGTGTGGGTCGGTGTCATATGTAAATGAATTAAAGCGTACCCATCAACAATCAAACTAGTATGTAGTATACCTTCAGGCTATAACTGACCATGTATGGGGAAATAATGTACCTCAACAATCAATGGCAGAGTGGAACGCTCTCTGGCGTTTAAATAACGGTATGTTGTGAGCGCGACTAGTCCTCGACCTAGCGCATACTCTGCCACCATGGAGGATACTTTTTAAATACCCTCACCCTGCCCATGGGCTATCGAGGGCCTACCTTAGGGATGACCTATATGTAATAAAAAGAAATGTTGGACCTGGCAAGTGGGTTAACTTGCAAGGTGGACATGCCAGTTTAAAACTGCACACACAGGCTCTGCAGTGGTAGGCCTGAGACATGTTTAAAGGTCTACTTATGTGTGTGGCACAACCAGTGCTGACGGCCCACTAGTAGCGTTTCATTTACAGGCCCTGGGAACATGTACGGCACTTTACTATGGACGTATAAGTAAATTAAATATGCCAGTTTTGGATAAGCCAATGTTACCATGGTTTACATATAGAGCACATACACTTTAGCACTGATTAGCAGTGGTAAAGTGCCCAGATTCCTAGAGCCAGCAAAAACAAAGTCAGCAAAAATAGTAAAAACAGAAAGCCTGAAAGCAAAAAGTCAGGGGAAACCACACCAAGGATGCCATGTCTAACACACAGTCAGTAGACTCTAAAAATCTGGCAGAGGTCTGATTGTTCTAGACTTACGTTGGGACACCCTAGCGTGCAAGCATAACCCTTGACCTTGCCAGGTAGGTCGCTCCCCCCGCCACACAGCTCCGCCTGTGTTGTCCGCCCGCTGCTGCTGGTAAGAACGCCCTTCCCTTTTTCCTTCTGTACCCCGTTGCCCCATTTGTACTGTGCCCGCATTTGTCTGTTTTCTCGCCCCTTTTTTCCTTCTGTACCCCCGTTGCCCCATTTGTACTGTGCCCGCATTTGTCTGTTTTCTCGCCCCTTTTTTTCCTTCTGTACCCCCGTTGCCCCATTTGTACTGTGCCCGCATTTGTCTGTTTTCTCGCCCCTTTTTTCCTTCTGTACTCCCGTTGCCCCATTTGTACTGTGCCCGCATTTGTCTGTTTTCTCGCCCTTTTTTTCCTTCTGTACCCCCGTTGCCCCATTTGTACTGTGCCCGCATTTGTCTGTTTTCTCGCCCCTCTTTTTCCTTCTGTACCCCCGTTGCCCCATTTGTACTGTGCCCGCATTTGTCTGTTTTCTCGCCCTTTTTTTCCTTCTGTACCCCGTTGCCCCATTTGTACTGTGCCCGCATTTGTCTGTTTTCTCGCCCCTTTTTTTCCTTCTGTACCCCCGTTGCCCCATTTGTACTGTGCCCGCATTTGTCTGTTTTCTCGCCCCTTTTTTTCCTTCTGTACCCCCGTTGCCCCATTTGTACTGTGCCCGCATTTGTCTGTTTTCTCGCCCCTTTTTTTCCTTCTGTACCCCCGTTGCCCCTTTTGTACTGTGCCCGCATTTGTCTGTTTTCTCGCCCCTTTTTTTCCTTCTGTACCCCCGTTGCCCCTTTTGTACTGTGCCCGCATTTGTCTGTTTTCTCGCCCCTTTTTTTCCTTCTGTACCCCCGTTGCCTCTCGCCATTCCCGCCGCTGCGTCCCTGCGGCCCCGCCCCTGACTGCCCATTCGCTGCCCCTGCCTCCCGCCTCCCAGCTGCTCCTCCCTCCCACCTCCCCATAAATGGCGGCCGCTGCGCGGTGAGGAGAGCGACCCTTGACCTTGCCAGGTAGGTCGCTCCCCCGCCACACAGCTCCGCCTGTGTTGTCCGCCCGCTGCTGCTGGTAAGAACGCCCTTCCCTTTTTCCTTCTGTACCCCCGTTGCCCCATTTGTACTGTGCCCGCATTTGTCTGTTTTCTCGCCCCTTTTTTTCCTTCTGTACCCCCATTGCCCCATTTGTACTGTGCCCGCATTTGTCTGTTTTCTCGCCCCTTTTTTTCCTTCTGTACCCCCGTTGCCCCATTTGTACTGTGCCCGCATTTGTCTGTTTTCTCGCCCCTTTTTTTCCTTCTGTACCCCCGTTGCCCCATTTGTACTGTGCCCGCATTTCTGTTTTCTCGCCCCTTTTTTTCCTTCTGTACCCCCGTTGCCCCATTTGTACTGTGCCCGCATTTGTCTGTTTTCTCGCCCCTTTTTTCCTTCTGTACCCCCGTTGCCCCATTTGTACTGTGCCCGCATTTGTCTGTTTTCTCGCCCCTTTTTCCTTCTGTACCCCCGTTGCCCCATTTGTACTGTGCCCGCATTTGTCTGTTTTCTCGCCCCTTTTTTCCTTCTGTACCCCCGTTGCCCCATTTGTACTGTGCCCGCATTTGTCTGTTTTCTCGCCCCTTTTTTTCCTTCTGTACCCCCGTTGCCCCATTTGTACTGTGCCCGCATTTGTCTGTTTTCTCGCCCCTTTTTTTCCTTCTGTACCCCGTTGCCCCTTTTGTACTGTGCCCGCATTTGTCTGTTTTCTCGCCCCTTTTTTTCCTTCTGTACCCCCGTTGCCCCTTTTGTACTGTGCCCGCATTTGTCTGTTTTCTCGCCCCTTTTTTTCCTTCTGTACCCCCGTTGCCTCTCGCCATTCCCGCCGCTGCGTCCCGCCCCCTGACTGCCCATTCGCTGCCCCTGCCTCCCGCCTCCCAGCTGCTCCTCCCTCCCACCTCCCCATAAATGGCGGCCGCTGCGCGGTGAGGAGAGCGACCCTTGACCTTGCCAGGTAGGTCGCTCCCCCGCCACACAGCTCCGCCTGTGTTGTCCGCCCGCTGCTGCTGGTAAGAACGCCCTTCCCTTTTTCCTTCTGTACCCCCGTTGCCCCATTTGTACTGTGCCCGCATTTGTCTGTTTTCTCGCCCTTTTTTTTCTTCTGTACCCCCGTTGCCCCATTTGTACTGTGCCCGCATTTGTCTGTTTTCTCGCCCCTTTTTTTCCTTCTGTACCCCCGTTGCCCCATTTGTACTGTGCCCGCATTTGTCTGTTTTCTCGCCCTTTTTTTTCCTTCTGTACCCCCGTTGCCCCATTTGTACTGTGCCCGCATTTGTCTGTTTTCTCGCCCCTCTTTTTCCTTCTGTACCCCCGTTGCCCCATTTGTACTGTGCCCGCATTTGTCTGTTTTCTCGCCCCTTTTTTTCCTTCTGTACCCCCGTTGCCCCATTTGTACTGTGCCCGCATTTGTCTGTTTTCTCGCCCCTTTTTTCCTTCTGTACCCCCGTTGCCCCATTTGTACTGTGCCCGCATTTGTCTGTTTTCTCGCCCCTTTTTTCCTTCTGTACCCCCGTTGCCCCATTTGTACTGTGCCCGCATTTGTCTGTTTTCTCGCCCCTTTTTTTCCTTCTGTACCCCCGTTGCCCCTTTTGTACTGTGCCCGCATTTGTCTGTTTTCTCGCCCCTTTTTTCCTTCTGTACCCCCGTTGCCTCTCGCCATTCCCGCCGCTGCGTCCCTGCGGCCCCCGCCCCTGACTGCCCATTCGCTGCCCCTGCCTCCCGCCTCCCAGCTGCTCCTCCCTCCCACCTCCCCATAAATGGCGGCCGCTGCGCGCCGCGCCAAGGCGCGCGCCTAAGGCAAGCCCGTCTGCGCCCGTCCGCGACTGGACCGCGCCCAGCGCCAGAACCCCTGGCCCCCGCAGCAGCCAACCCACCCACCGGACCTACGACACCGCCACCCTCAACGCACTCAACACCGGCCGAATCCCCGGCTGCCACCGTGCCACCCCAGGACGCACCCACGGACCCTTCGCCTGCCAATCTTGCAAGTTCTCCTGCCTCCGGACCTGCACCGCACCCGCCACGCCGAGCACCAGCAGCAACCACCTGAAGTGCATCCTGCTCAACACCCGCTCCGTCCACAGACACGCCGTGGAACTTTGGAACCTGCTCGACTCCACATCACCAGACGTCGCTTTCCTCACGGAAACATGGATGAACGCCTCCTCAGCGCCCGACATCGCCATCGCCATCCCGGACGGATACAAGATCACCCGAAAGGACCGCGCCAACCAGACCGGAGGAGGCATCGCCATCGTCCACAAGAACACCATCCGCATTACGACCAACTCCGACGACACCCTCACAGCCGGCGAACACCTGCACTTCCAGATACACACCGACCCCAAGACCACCCTCAGAGGCACCCTCATCTACAGACCCCCAGGACCACGCACACAATTCAGCGAAGACATCGCCGACCTCATCAGCCCGCACGCCCTCCTCTCGGCCGACTACATCCTCCTTGGGGACCTCAACTTCCACCTAGAGAACAACAACGATCGCAACACCACCACCCTGCTGGACAACCTCGCCAACCTCGGACTCAAGCAACTGGTGACCACCCCCACACACCACGCCGGCCACACGCTTGACCCCGTCTTCTCCTCCAGCAAGGACATCTCCTTCAGCCACACCACCGGACTCCACTGGACAGACCACAGCTGCGTCCACTTCAGCTTCAGCAGGACCACCACGCACCACCACCCGCAACAGCTCCCGCGCAGAAGCTGGAACAAGATCACCACCGACCAACTCACCACATCCCTGAGCCAGAACCCTCCCGCCAGCTCAACGAACCCCAACCAAGCCGCCAGCAACCTCACAAGATGGATCACCAACTGCGCTGACATCCTCGCCCCATTGAAGACCCCCCAATCAGACCCGGCAACAAGAAAGCACCCTGGTTCACCGACGAACTCAAGAAATCCAAGAAGAACTGCCGGGCCCTCGAGAAAGCATGGCGCAGAGACCCGACTGCAGACAACATGACCACCCTCAAACACGCCACCCGAAAACACCACCAGCTGATCCACACCACCAAGAAAACCGCATTCAAGGAACGACTGGACAACAACGCCCACAACAGCAAGGAACTCTTCATCATCGTCAAAGAGCTCTCGAACCCCAGCGCCGGAAACAACGACATCACCCCCTCGCAAGACCTCTGCAACTCGCTCGCCTCGTTCTTCCACAGCAAGATCGCAGACATACACAACAGTTTCAGCACACAGCCGACGTACCCTACAACCGTTCCAACGTCCCCCACCTCCACCCTCCGAGCCTGGACCCCGATCAACACCGAAGACACTATCCGCACGATGAACTCCATCCACTCCGGATCACCAACCGACCCCTGCCCTCACCACATCTTCAACAAGGCCGACGCCGTCATCGCACCCCACCTCCGGGACATCATCAACACCTCCTTCGACACCGCCACCTTCCCAGAGAGCTGGAAGCACGCCGAACTCTGCGCCCTACTGAAGAAACCGTCAGCGGACCCCACCGACCTCAAAAACTACCGCCCCATCTCGCTCCTTCCTTTTCCTGCCAAAGTCATCGAGAAGACCGTCAACAGACAACTGGCCGCCTTCATCGAGACGAATGGATCCCTCGACCACTCACAGTCCGGCTTCCGGGCCAACCACAGCACCGAGACCGCCCTCATCGCAGCCACCGACGACATCCGAGCCCTGCTCGACAACGGGAAACAGCGGCCCTCATCCTCCTGGACCTCTCCGCAGCGTTCGACACAGTCTGCCACCGCACCCTAGTGCAACGCCTGAACAACGTCGGAATCCAAGAGAAGGCACTGGAGTGGATCATCTCCTTCCTCGCCGGAAGAACCCAGAGAGTCCGCCTCCCCCGTTCAGTTCCGAGGCCACCGAAGTCATCTGCGGCGTACCACAAGGATCATCACTCAGCCCCACCCTCTTCAACGTCTACATGAGCCCCCTCGCAGCCATCGCACGCCAACACAACCTCAACATCATCTCCTACGCCGACGACACCCAGCTGATCCTCTCCCTCACCAACGACCCCACAACCGCCAAAACCAACCTACATGAAGGGATGAAGGATGTAGCCGAGTGGATGAGGAACAGCCGCCTGAAACTGAACTCAGATAAGACGGAAGTCCTCATCCTAGGATCATCACCCTCCGCCTGGGACGACTCCTGGTGGCCCCCTGCCCTGGGCAACGCACCCAACCCAACGGACCACGCACGCAACCTGGGCTTCATCCTGGACTCCTCCCTCTCAATGACCAGACAAGTCAACGCCATCTCCTCGTCTTGCTTCAACATCCTACGCATGCTGCGGAAGATCTTCCGGTGGATCCCCACCGAAACCAGGAAGACGGTCACCCAGGCCCTCGTCACCAGCCGACTGGACTACGGCAACTCCCTCTACGCCGGAACCACAGCCAAACTTCAGAAAAGACTCCAACGCATCCAGAACGCCTCAGCTCGACTCATCCTGGACATCCCCCGACACAGCCACATCGCCGGACACCTGAGAGACCTGCACTGGCTCCCCGTCAGCAAGAGAATCACGTTCCGACTCCTCACCCACGCACACAAAGCTCTCCACAACCAAGGCCCCAGATACCTCAACGACCGTCTGACCTTCTACACTCCCACCCGACAGCTACGATCGACCAACCACGCCCTCGCCGCCGTCCCCCGCATCCGAAGAGCCACAACGGGAGGAAGATCCTTCTCCTACCTGGCAGCCAAGACGTGGAACTCCCTACCCATCCTCCTCCGCCTGACCCAAGACCACCTCTCCTTCAGGAAGCAACTCAAGACCTGGCTGTTCGAACAGTAGCGGACCCCCCTCCCCCTAGCGCCTTGAGACCCTCCGGGTGAGTAGCGCGTTATACAAATGCTTGATTGATTGATTGATTGAAAATTGCCTGGCATTACCAATCACAGGATAGACACAGTGGTCTTTGTTGATCTGTAATTTTCAGTCAAATTACTTCAAGAACTATGTGTATTACTTTCTTACATATGAACAATACCCTCACCTTTGTAAAACAAATTGCACCAGCAAGATGTGAGTAAATAGGATTTAAACCTACTCTAAATTTTAACTGTGCACAACTCATCCCGGGGTTTGGTAAATCAGATATATTTGGATAAAGTATTTATTGCTGCCACAAGTTTGTTGAACATACTGTTGAGTTCTTCATTGCTAAGTAACTGAAATCTTTTTTTTTTTAGATTCCCCTTCATCCATGGAGTACAATTCTTCTTTTGATAAATTTAAAGGAGAATTTAAAATAGATAAAATATATCCTACACTTTTGAATTTAGTGGTTTGCCACAAACACTATTAGCGAAGAAACTAATGAAGCTGACAATTCGATGAACTTGACATTTCAACTATATTGTAAGAATATCTGTATATTTCACCATTTGTGCAGTTATTCATTTTGCTCGATTGTACGCAGATTTCTTTTTAAATTGCAAAGCTGTACTCATCAGTCTCCTTTTATTGGCAGGCATCTGTTAAAATTAAGAACAACTAGAGATTTAGACAACAAATGTCTCTCTTGGCACCAAAAGATAATTACTATTTGGGGCTCCACTCACACTTTTCTAAAGGTAAAACCCTTGATCACCACCAGCGTTGCCCTCTGGTTAATCCTGGTATTCTCAGTCCGGTCTACTGTATCTGACAATTGGAGCGTTCATTTCCATAGTACAGTTAAATTCAGTTCAATTCCTACTCACATGTTTAATGCACATGTTTAATGCAAGGTTAATGGAACAGACACTGCACGCCAAGCATGCCAGAGTGATGTACAGTTGCAGCTGGAACCTAATAACCACTGCTCTCGCTTCCTCATGCCCAGCTCCCCAGGCATTTCGGGTACAGCAATACTGGCAATATGGTCCTGTTGACATAGCTGGGTGCGATTGCAGGGCTACCAACCTTTGTCGTTACCCATTACCATGTGCATGGTTTGACAGCTTCCTATCAATCTCCCGGTTTCAAATGGGAGGCTGCGAGTCTACGTTCCCCGAGAGAACGGAGACTGTCGTCCAATCCATTAGTTGCCTTCCACTTTCCTTCTGCGCCCACTGCTCCACACCAAGGAACCTCCAGTGAGCAGTCGGTAAGAGACTCAGATGGAGGCCTTAGCGCACGTAATCCCAGAGGGGCATGGTGGTCTACAAGAATACTGGTATCACAAGGCATGGGAACTACATCACTTTGCTGTAGAAATGGCTGTGGGTCTGTGGGAAACGTTTATAGATTGGTTTAGGGTCACTGACCCATACATGGGCCACAAACACCTCAGAACTTTCTCTGAAGCACAAAGAGGTAAAAAAGATCCCTGCCTCCTGCAAGAAAGGTTTCTACTGTCTGCCATTGGAAAATCAGAAGGCTTTGTCCCCCCACATCAACTTGAATTTATGTACCCAGGATATTGCTCCAGATTTGTGGTAGCCAGGAGATGTTTTAGATAGTGTTTACATTTAACATGGAGTCAGTCAGTGGTCCAAATGGTTATTTGGATTGCTTCTATTGGAAGAACTGGCTCATGGAGGAACCTGCTTGAAAAGCTGTGTGCTGAAGAGCCTCCAAGGTCATGGCCCAAGAGGGAGAGCTAAATCACAGAAAACCTGCTGAGATTGGTAAAACGGGGCCTAAAAATTTGCAACAAACATCTTGGAAAACTGTCTTTACCCTTTTGAATATTCACATTATCTTCATCCTCCATGTTGACTTGAGAACCAATTTGACCACCCACTATTGGGCCATCTTTGAGCCCCAATCTCAAAAGCTTTCTTTCCCCAGTCACAGTTTTTCACTAAAGCTGTACTAACTCCCTCAACAACTTCGAAGAACAAGTTGGACGGTTTGGACTTTTGTATATCTTGACAAAGCAGTGACTCTAACAATACCTATCCTTAACATGACATTCAAGGGCAGCGTGCAGAAATTTGTCCTGCAGGTGCGTCAGCTACTTCCTGCCACATGTTTTGGTTTCTCTCAAGTGGAGGTTTGACAATTTTAACTGTGAGCTGAAACCGTCTTTGAGTTTGGGTCACTGAGATGCAAGTCGCCTGGGTCAAGATCTGACTCTGCCATGACAGACCTCCTCAGTAAGCTTAACAGTCTGGGTTGAAGTTCAAACTGTAAAACACTGAACTTCTGAGGTACAATTTTCTTTTAACCCCTTAAAAAACACAACTGCAGACGTCTTTTTTCGGGGGGATGAGGGTTCTGCCTTGTACCTTGTTGAATTTTAGACTTATTTGTACCCCATTATTTTTTGGGATCCTTGTAAAATTGTCCCTCAAACGTTTTCAGTCCTTGCACAGTCTCCTTAATCCATTTTTTTTAATATCAATTCTATTAAATTTAAACTTCCTGTGGGCAGTTAAATTTGCGGTTTCTTAACTGTATTGTTTGGCTGTGCTGCAACACGTGACACTTCGCGCATTTCCTCCTGAAATTTTCCTTTATGCTGTAGTCTAGCTACCAAGAAGAAGCCCGAAACCCTTAGGGAAACCTGTTTACCTCTGTGTAGTGGAATAGGGGCGTGGAACAGAGTCCAAAGGCCAATTTATCATAGCACCAGTGCTTAATTTGAGCCGGTGCTTTCCGGTGCTCAGCACCGGCACTTAATTGGTTTCTGGTGCTCGGCACCGGCACACAATTGTCAACACCATACTTAGAACAGTAGACCACATGGTGGCGCTGCTCATCTAATTTAAAGATGAGCAGAACAACAGTTGTTTATGAATACAATATACATAAAAAAAATTGCTAATACCTGCCTCCCCAGCCATTCCTTTAGCTTTGGGGACCTGGAATAATCTGAACTGTCGCATTTACATGCAAGAGAGATGGTTAGTAGTTGTTTTGGCAGCGATGACAGGGGCGATGGGTGGTGCAAGCTGCAGTGACCTCATGGTCAGAGCCCTGGCACTTAATATTTTACAAATTAAGCACTGCCTAGCACACGAGGAAGGAGACAGAGGCAAAGAGGACACACATACTAAGAGACACTTACAGGCACCTCACAAAGTCTCCTAGGCTTGCCATAAGATGGAACAACAAGAGATCCTACAGACTAGAACAACTAGAGTCAATGGGAAGTTAATTCTGTTTTATTTCTGTGTTGTCTGTTAAACATTGGAATGTATCATCACTTACTTTAAATGTAATATCCTATTAAATGATTTAAACGAAAATCTGATTTTTAGAGGCATGTTGTGGAGACGTTTTTTGGATTTGATGAAGAATCTGTGGACTCTGAAACATCGTCTGTGGCATCCTACACAACGGATAAAACCGACAGGACCCCTGCAACGCCCGAGGAAGAACTGGAAGATGTAAGTACAAGTACGCCCATAAATTAAAGTGATAAAGACAAAATATATTGCACAAACTTAGAGCAAATAATCTATGTCCGGGCCTGGTTCTTTCAACAGTTTAAACAATTTCCTGTGCTTATTGCTGTTAAGGACTGTAAATTGGTACTTCTTGTGAAACAAAGTGAAATATCATCATTGGCCTAATTATTATCTGGTAATTATTAGATATAGCTGACTAAACAGATCCTCTCTAAACCCTCTCAGACATTGCACCATAAATACTGTGAGGTACTGTAGGTTCCCACCAAAACTGGACGGTGAGCACACCACTGATCTCCTCATTACCAGTGACATGCTCCTCCTGTCGTGCACTTCCTATAAACCAATATAGGACCTGCGCGTTTAGACAACATACACTGTAGGATTGGTGTCCGGACTGATTCTAGACACCCCTACTGAGTATGTTAGTCTGTATACCAGCTAGCTCACAGTGCCACTAGAAACCCCTCTTACCAAGAAGAGAATAGTTCTTGGCAACTATCGAACATGACAACCCTGATCCCTCAGGACCGTGGAAACAGTGCAATACTTTTCGCTCAGTCGCTTGTGCTCATTTTGTCTCAGAGAGATACACAGAATAAACGGTGGGGACGTTTTTGAATAAGCATTTATTAAGCCAGCGTCATTGTAGTGTAAAATAGGTGTGCTGAAACAACCATTAGACAGTAACAGATAAAAATGATTATAAGCACTAACAGAGTAAAAGGATGGTAGATTTCTACCATCATGCTATAACAATGAATACAGGCAAGTATATAAAATACATGACAGTAATAAATGCGTACTCCTACAATGCGACCCTAACTAGATTACCTAAGTGTACCTAGCATGTATGTAGGTGTAAAGCCAAGAATCCCTCTAGGATAAAGTCAACCCCATTACCTGAAGTGAGAGATTGTGGGACCCCGTCTTAGTCTCGAGATGGACAGCCCGAAAGGGATGTCAAACCACTGCGAGCTGGAGTGTCTGCGTGCAGGAACCTCAGCGTCTCGTGTCAGTGTGTCGGCATGGAAGTCCTTTTCTCCTCTGACTACCTCAGCAAGATATGGTGTTTATATACCCAAAGTGGTATCCTCAGGGGTTCTACCTTGCTGTTTCATATCAGACCTAGGATGACGGAATGAATAACCCTTGTACATAGTTATTATGCATGAGAAGGTAGTCCTGCTGAGTTTCCAATAATCCTCGTGCATAATGGATGAGGCTATTTTTCAGGGAAAACCCTACGTCCTGTAAGCAGTACCGTAACTAGGTAAAAGGTCAGTCCCCAGAACCGTTATGTGGTGTATTGGTAGGGAGAATATAGGTGAATGGTTCGGTGACTACCTGAGCCTATATTGGGGTACCTATATGGAACATAATACCCACTCCTCATCCGACTGGATGACATACTAAAATCATAACATACAGCTAGGTGTTGTACGCAAACAACTAATAAGTCCATAAAAATAGTACTTAAAAAGTCTTAAAAAATGTTTTAAAAAAACATATATTCTCCAGTATTGTATCTTTTATAGATTCACATGCTTGAATCTTCCCTGTCGTCATGGTGGGAGTCCCTCGGTAACAGTAGAAATAGTAGTACTGAATACATTACATAGACCTCCATAGAGAGAAAATTCAATTGAGCACTCTATCAACCTTACTTTTTTAACATCCAAAGTTCAGCCAATCACAGCCGAGAACTCAGAGTAACCCTCTCCACAGGGCAACCACACCTCAGATTTCTTACCGCACGTCGTGTGATTGGGAGTCTCTCTGAGCTCTGCTCAGTGAGTTGGCTTTTTCAACTTTTGACCTCCAGCTTCCAGCTCAAGGTATTCCTTTCTGTGACTTTCACAATGCCAGATAAAAAATGGTTGTTTAGGCCCCGTAAAACTTGTGGGAAATCTAGACTTTTCTCAGAAGATCCCCCCAAGCAATGTCTCTATTGCCTCTACCCTGACCATAAACCCAGGGAATGCAAATACTGCCGAACCTTCTCGGCCAAGACCCTCAAGGATAGGGAAGGAAGACTGCTCCTCTGGCTCCAGAAGAAAAAAGCTGTTTCTGAATCTGGCTCTGACACTAAGGAAAAGCCCCATTCTTCCTCCAGGAAAAGAGTAGAAGGCAGCTCCTCTCCTCACCAAGGGGACTCCAAGATATCTAAATCACAGGAGCAGGAAAAATCCTAGGAGAAACGTCACAGAAAACAGGTAGAAGGAACTTTAAAATCGTCTTTTGCTCCAGTCTCTGCTACTCTAACTCCTGTGAGAGATCTTCCTTCTCGTCCATCGATGGCGTCGTCGACAAGAGCTATCTCTGTCAGTAGACCTGAGGGGATTTTTTCGCCGTCGACGGCTTCTACAGCGACGGCGGCAACGTTGATGGTCACAACGTCGACGGCTGCTGCGTCGACGGGCCCGCTGTTGACTTTGACGATGGTGTCATCGTCGACGAGACCATCTCCGTCAACGAGACCTTCGTTGATGAGTCTTTCTCCACCGATGAGAATTTCTCCATCTACGACCACTCCGTCGACGACGCTGTCCTCCTTTCCGCCGACGGTGGTAGTATCAGCGTCAACACAGTCGACGGTACCGTCAACCCTCCCGTCGACAGGAGAAAAAATCCTTTTGGGACCTTCAAAGATTCAGGATTTTTCAAAAATGCCTCCATTGCCTTTCAGGAGTCTGAGGATGATAGCATGTTTGGCCCTGCGTGTAGTTCTCAACTAAAAGTTAAGTGTCAGGACTTCGAGGACATTAATCCTTTCTCTTACCTTGCAGGAGAGTATTCATTCACTGATACGGCTACTGTACAACAGCCAGAATCTTTTCAAGAGCATTATCCCTATGACGAAGAGGATCCTCATCATTTTAGGGAACCATCTATTAATGTTCCAGTATCGTTGGTAACAGACTTGCGTCACGTGCTAAATGATTACTACAGACGCTTTCCCGAGGCAAATGCTCCGCAACATACTCCGCCTCTTCAACATGCTCCGGTAGAGCACGCAGGACAAGTAATTCCTAGGCCCATAAGGGAAAAGGTTTTGCCTCCTCCTATTGTTATTCCTGACGATACACAAAATGTGGACCAACAACAGGTATAGGAAGGAGAGATACACACCGATGTTGACACCCAGGATGAATGGGATGATTATGTAGTTCCCATCCCACACCATCATCTCCTATCCTTCCACCTGCAGACTCTCCCCCTGCTGACATCGGGAGCTTTCATGACCTTCTAGAACGTGCCTGGAAGCGCTTTGATCTACCTATGCCAGTTAAACAAACTGAGTGTTTCTTGTATAACTTTAAGCCAGACACTCAACGATCCATTAGGGCAATTCCCATAGTGGATTACTTATGGCAAGAAGGTCTAAAACTGATGCGGACACCAGCTTCTATCCCAGTGGTAATTCCGAAACTGGACAAGAAGTACAAAGCCCCGGATAATTCACCCACATGCCTCATCGGTCATCCTAGACCGGATTCTGTAATCATGCAGGCTGCACAAAGAAGAGCTAAGCACCTGGCATCTCAGTGTTTTGCACCTCCGGATAAAGAAGGACTCTGGCTGGACAACATTGGGAAGAGGTTTTCCGCCCTGGGGCTACCTCTATAAGAGCCTTCAACACTATGGCCATTCTGGGAAGATACGACCGACAGATGTGGTCGGACATCTCTTCGCTTTTAGAACATCTTCCTGAAGATAAGAAAAGGGAAGCAAAAGATATCTTATCAGAAGGAGGATGGGCTTCCACTGAAATTATAGAGATCGCTACGGATATCTCTTCTACTTCATTTCGGCAAATGGCAGGAGCAGCGGTGCTGGGGCGTCAGGGGTGATACCAAAGGGGATGATGTACGGAGCGTTTGAGCAAATCAAACACTCACCCCCAGTCAACTGATCTGGGTTTAATACATCATCATTCTTTAGCTCACTCCACCACCCCAGTTCAGACATGGCCATATGCAAATCAGTCTGACCCTGTGCCTCATGGGAACAGTCCAGCCCGAACTGCCAAGCCATGTCTTCCCTGGACCGGAAACAAGCATCCTGGGACCGGATTCTGGCCATTCAGCCGTCATCAGCCAGGCTAGCTTGAATCCAGTGGCAAAGTGAGCAAGGGACCCACGTCTGGGCATACCCTGCCAACTTAGGGCGAACAAAGCGATACCAAAGGGGATGATGGATGGAGCGTTTGAGCAAATCAAACACTCACCCCCAGTCAACTGATCTGGGTTTAATACATCATCATTCTTTAGCTCACTCCACCACCCCAGTTCAGACATGGCCATATGCAAATCAGTCTGACCCTGTGCCTCATGGGGCGTCAGGGGTGGCTGAATGCAACTGGCTTCCGTCCTGCGGTTCAGGCTAAGGTGCTAGATATGCCTTTTGACGGCGAATGTTTATTTGGCAGTCATATAGATGAAGCCCTTCAGTCTATAAAGAAGGACACAGACACTGCTAAATCCCTGGCAACGCTACAACAACGTCGTTTCCAGTCCTTTCGGGGCAGAGTTCAAGGGCAGTATGCACCCAGACCGCAGTTCCAACAGCGGTTTCAACATTACCCTCAAAGCACCTATCAGGCGTACAATAGGCCTTTCAGGTCCAGCACTGCATCGCCCTATTCACGGCCCACTGGTCGTAAAAGACAGCAATCTGCCGGAAGATCGCAGGCCCCTGCCACTACAGTCCCACAACAATTCGAACCAACCTGCTCAAACCTCTTACAAAATTGGATGTCCATCTCGTCGGACAAATGGGTTTTGGATGTCTTCCGTCACGGTCACACCCTAAAATTAGTACAGTATCTTCCAACTACTCCTCCTCCGAAGGTACTACATCGTCATAGATCTCAAGAGGGAAATAAAAACTCTTCTTTTCAAACGCACCATAGAAAAGGTACCTTTACATCAGCGCAATCGGGGGTTTTATTCCCACTTCTTCTTAATCAAAAAGAAGACAGGGAAATGGAGGCAGGTCTTGGACCTCCGGTTACTGAACAGATTCATCAAAAACCAATCTTTCAAGATGTTGTCTCTGCAGGAAATCCTTCTTCTTATGGAAAAAGGGGATTATCTGTCATCCCCATTCATCCCAAGCATCAAAGATATCTCAGGTTTGAAGTGGCGGGGTGCCATTATCAGTTCAGAGTGCTTCCCTTCGGTTTGAAGTCGGCCCCCAGGGTCTTCTCCAAAGGCATGGCACCAATAGCTGCCTTTCTGAGACGTTCAGGTCACCAGGTATTCCCCTACCTGGACGATTGGTTAGTAAAAGCTCCTTCGTTTTAGGCAGCCAGGAACTCTACTCAAACTTGCCGGAATCTTTTCCAGTCTCTGGGTCTTCACCTCAATCTAGAAAAGTCTTCCCTCATTCCTTCCAACTCTCTGACTTTCCTAGGAGCTCTCATCGATACAAATGTCGGCAAACCTTTCCGACTTCCGAAAGGGTCTCGCGTCTCGAGGAAATTACACGCCTTCTATCATCAAAAAGGTCTGTTTCTGTCAGAAAGTACAAATCTATGCTGGGGATGATGTCCTCATGCATTCAACTAATTCCCAATTGCCGTCTTCGTATGCGCCCACTGCAGGAGCAACTGGACACTCAATGGGTTCAATCCAAGGGGTCATTCAACGACACGATTCAAATCTCGACGGCTATGAAAGCTGCAATGTCTTGGTGGAGAACCAAGGCAAACCTTACTCAGGGTCTGTCTTCATTCACTCAACTCCTCAGTTTGTGATGACGTCGGATGCGTCCATGGAGGGCTAGGGAGCTCACCTTCAGGAGCTTCAGGTGCACGGGAAATGGTCCAAACAGGAATCGAAATTCCACATAAACCTTCTAGAGTTAAGAGCGGTGTTCTTGGGCCTCAAGGCATTCTTGCCTTGGATTCGGGGATCTCCAGTTCTGGTCCGGACGGACAACACCACCACCATGTTTTATCTCCAGAAACAGGGTGGCACGAGATCTCAGGCTCTCTCTCTTCAAGTGCAGGAGATTTGGTAATGGCTTCTTCTCAATCAAAGTTCACTTCGAGTGGAGCATGTGCCAGGGGAGCCACGAATGGGAGTTCAACGACCAGATGTTACAGATGGTCTTTCGGTCTTGGGACTTCCCAACATTAGCTCTGTTCGCTACGTACCTCAACAAAAAGTGCACCTTTTACGCAAGCAGGACTCCTTAGCCGGGATCGTGGGAGACGCTTTTCTGCTCTCCTGGACAGGAAAATTTGCCTACGCCTTCCCCCAGTTTCCTCTCATTCCTCGAGTTCTCCAAAAAATAAAATGGGAACTTTGCCGCATCATTCTCATCGCTCCCGGGTGGGCAAGGCAATTTTGGTTCACAGAGCTACTTCGCCTATCAGAGTGCACTCCGATTCTCTTTCCTCCAAGGTAGGATCTTCTTTACATGGACATGGGGCAAGTGATTCATCCTCAAATTCCCTCGCTTCACTTGTCGGCTTGGCTCCTCACTTCATTGAATTTGGGAAATTGAACATACCCAATGATTGCAAAGCAATTTAAAAAAATTCTCGAGCTCCTTCCACGCTAAAATGTTACTCTTCAAAATGGAAAAGGTTCTGTGTGTGGTGCAGCGCTCATTCTTTACATCCACTTTCATCCACACCGAAACAAGTATTGCCCTATCTCTTGCACCTAGCCATGGCGGGACTCTCGCATTCTTCCATTAAGATCCACCTTGCTGCGATTTCTAGATACAGACGACGTCTGGATCAATCTCCGTTGTGATCTCATAGACTTATTAAGGAATTTCTGAAAGGCCTATTCAGGACCTACCCACCGGTGAAATACCCTCCAGTGCTATGGCAATTAATTACGGTCCTGTCACAACTAATGCGTTCCCCATTTGAGCCAATACACAAATGTGACTTAAAATTTCTCTCCTGGAAGGTGGCCTTTGTCTTGGCCATTACGTCAGCCAGACGTATCAGCGAAATCCAGGCATTCTCTATAAAGGAACCATTTCTTGAATTTCTAGCAGACAGGGTTATTCTACGTACGAATCCTTCTTTCATACCAAAAGTACCATTGTCTTATCACCTCAATGAGCCTATAATTCTGCCTACATTTTTTCCAAATCTGTCCTCGGTTGCGGAAAAATCCCTCCATTCTCTGGACATCAAACGGTGTTTGAAATTTTATCTACATAGGACAAAATCCTTTCGTAAGTCTTCTCAACTGCTGGTTTGTTACTCTGCACCTAGGAAGGGACTCGCCCTAACTAGGGCCAGTATTGCTCGCTGGGTCACTTCAGCTATTGTCTTCTGCCATGAGAGGGCTGAACATCCATTGCCTGCAAGGGTGCAGGCCCATTCGACGAGAAAAGTCGCAACTTCTTCAGCCCTGTTTGCAGGGGCTTCTCTCCCTGACATATGCAGGGCAGCAACGTGGGCAAGGACGCACACGTTCACAAAGTATTACTGCCTAGATGGTTGGCGGAAGGCAGATATAGCCGTGGGACAAGCGGCTCTTCGTCATCTCTTTGCCTAAGGTAGGAGGCCTGTAGCCATCCTGATTTCTTTATTAACTTATCTTGTTTATTTTTGTATATCTATTTGACTGTTATTTCTACTTGCATTAAGAGAATTCTGGTTATATATATATTTTTTTTCTTGGTGCTGTCATGGTGGGATTGTTCGCCTTCCCGCCTTCATTGTTACTTCTATTTATCAATATACTGCTCTTTAATCGGATTGAAGCATGTGAATCTATAAAATATACAATACTGGAGAAAAAACAAGTTACTTACTTGTACACTGTGGTTCTCCAGTATTGATATGTTTTATAGATTCACATGCGACTCGCCCTCCTCCCCGGCTAGGCTCACCATTCTACCTCAGAGTAATATATATATGTATATGAATGAAAAGGAGGAGCCCCTAGTTGGAACGAACTCACAGGAGGCAGAGTGAAGATCAGGCAAGGTCCTTGCTGCGAGCACACCAGCTTCTCCTGACGCGTTTCGGGCAACGCCCTTTATCAAAGGCAAGCTGCATCTCAGTGACAAACATACAAGGCTTCCAGTACACTCCCTTTTATTTACATCATTTGTCTCAGGTGAGTATGTCTCAAAGCATTGTGGGATTGGAAGTCCATTTTTTAAAAACCACTGTGGGCTGTTGTCGCTATTGCAGAAAAATTCCTCCATGTAAAGTTCACAGCAAAACACCTCCCCCAGTGCTCATAGAATCACCTCCAGCTCCGATTTCCACTGCTCACACAAGCAGCGGCGGATCCGCGATGACGCGGTGGTTCTGTTACCGCGACCGGGCTGGCCGCAAATATGAATGAAAAGGAGGAGCCCCTAGTTGGAATGAACTCACTGGAGGCAGAGTGAAGATCAGGCAAGGTCCTTGCTGCGAGCACACCAGCTTCTCCTGACGCGTTTCGGGCAACGCCCTTTATCAAAGGCAAGCTGCATCTCAGTGACAAACATACAAGGCTTCCAGTACACTCCCTTTTATTTACATCATTTGTCTCAGGTGAGTATGTCTCAAAGCATTGTGGGATTGGAAGTCCATTTTTTTAAAACCCCTGTGGGCTGTTGTCGCTATTGCAGAAAAATTCCTCCATGTAAAGTTCACAGCAAAACACCTCCCCCAGTGCTCATAGAAAAGGAGTGTACTGGAAGCCTTGTATGTTTGTCACTGAGGCAGCTTGCCTTTGATAAAGGGCGCTGCCGCGCGGCCCCCCTCCTGAGGCCCTTGATGGCCCTGGGGACCACCACCACGCAGGGCCGGGCTCCTGCAATGTTCCGGGGTGCCCATCCCCGGGACATTGCTGTTTGCTATGGCAGGGCGGGAGCACGGCTCCCGCCCTGTCATAGCAAACTCTGGTTCAGTTTTTGGAAGCGAGAGCAGGAAACCTGCTCTCGCTTCCAAAAACCGAAGCAGAATTGCTTTTGCACAAGGGGAGCTGCATGTGGGGGCATTGGGGCTCCCCCCACGGTCCCCAACGGAGAGGCCAGGCCCCGCCGGGGGATGGTGTCCCCGGGGCCAGAAGTGGCCTGGGAGGGGGTCCACGCGGCCCCCTCCCCTTTAATAAACATAAAAAAAACAAATTTTAAAAACGGAAAGGCCGGCCCCGGGGGGGCCACTTGGCCCCCCTCCTCTTTATTTATAAAAAAATAAATGGCCTGGCCCCGGGGAGTGGGGTCCACGGGGCAGAAATCGGCCCGGGGAGGGGGGACGCATGCCCCCCTCCCCTATTTAATTTTTTTTTTTTAAAAAGAGGCCATGCCCCGGGGGACGGGGTCCCCGGGGCAAATACGAAATAATGGAAATGGATCGGGGTTTTTTTCCGATCAAGTTTGGAGCTGCGACTCCAGCGCGGCGCTCAGCGCGGCCCCCCGTGTAATCGCGATGGATTCGCGAATTCACCTTAAATAAATAGCATTGTGGGATTGGAAGTCCATTTTTTTAAAACCCCTGTGGGCTGTTGTCGCTATTGCAGAAAAATTCCTCAATGTAAAGTTAACAGCAAAACACCTCCCCCAGTGCTCATAGAAAAGGAGTGTACTGGAAGCCTTGTATATTTGTCACTGAGGCAGCTTGCCTTTGATAAAGGGCGCTGCCGCGCGGCCCCCCTCCTGAGGCCCTTGATGGCCCTGGGGACCACCACCACCCAGGGCCGGGCTCCTGCAATGTTCCGGGGTGCCTATCCCCGGGACATTGCTGTTTGCTATGGCAGGGCGGGAGCACGGCTCCCGCCCTGTCATAGCAAACTCTGCTTCAGTTTTTGGAAGCGAGAGCAGGAAACCTGCTCTTGCTTCCAAAAACCGAAGCAGAATTGCTTTTGCACAAGGGGAGCTGCATGTTAGCATCTCCCCTTGTGCAAAAGCAATGCCGGCTCCCGCAGGAGGCGGGGAGCCGGCTGGGACCGTGGGGGCATTGGGGCTCCCCCCACGGTCCCCAACGGAGAGGCCAGTCCCCGGGGCCAGAAGTGGCCTGGGAGGGGGGCCACGCGGCCCCCTCCCCTTTAATAAACATAAAAAAAATAATTTAAAAAAACGGGAAGGCCGGCCCCGGGGGGGCCACTTGGCCCCCCTCCTCTTTATTTATAAAAAAATTAATGGCCTGGCCCCGGGGAGTGGGGTCCCCGGGGCAGAAATCGGCCAGGGGAGGGGACGCATGCCCCCCTCCCCTATTTAATTTTTTTTTTTTTTAAAAAGAGGCCATGCCCCGGGGGACGGGGTCCCCGGGGCAAATACGAAATAATGGAAAAGGATCGGGTTTTTTTTCCGATCAAGTTTGGAGTCGCGACTCCAGCGCGGCGCTCAGCGCGGCCCCCCGTGTAATCGCGATGGATTCGCGAATTCACCTTAAATAAATAATTAAGTAGTATATAATATAGAAGGTAGTGTTGTGTTTGTGAAGTTTTTTTAAAGAGGTATTGTGCTTGAAGTTAATGACAAGATTACAATTGATAGTTGTTAAAAATATATAATTAAAATTTAATATTTAAAGTTGAAAAGTGTGTTGTGTTGTAGTACATTGAGTTTGTGCTTTTGTTTTGTGAATTCGCGCTGGGTGCGCGAATCCCAATTAAAAAAAAAAAAAAGTATGTGTTAAAAAAAAATTATAATCAGTATTATGTTATAGGGTGGCTCTAAAAAGAGCCCTTGTTTTCATTGTGACTTTGTTGTAGCTACATGTAAGTGCTGATGCAGAGCTTTAGGTTGTTGAGAAAGACTCTGTTTCCTGATCTGTGAAATGTACTCCATCACTCCTGTAGATGCCATCCATATCAAAACGTAGATTGTTGTTATATATGGAGCCCATGCTATGGTCTCTGAGGTAAGCAGAAACAGCTTTATTGACATTTTTTCTAGCTTTCTCAATCTGTGGACAAAATTGATTTGACCACTTCCATTTCTGTCTTTGGCATATGCTAGAGTATACAAAGACAGCTTGAGGTAAAAGCAACATAAATTGTGCAAAGGTGTCCTTCATTAGCATTTCCAGACCTATCCCGGTCAATGTGCCTAGGTCATTGCCACCACAGTGCACAATCATGTCAGGGGGTTGGAGATGCAAAAAAGATTTAACCAAAGGCATCAATTGGTGCCACTTTAATCCTCTCTGTGCAATCTATTTAATATCCACATTTTGTAAAGCTAGGTCTTTGTCAATACCTCTGCGTTCAGCATACCTTTTGCACCAGAAAACATAGCTGTGCCCAACAATCCACACTGTAAGCATCTTAAAGGGATGTCTGGAAGTAATGAAAAGATGTCTGTAGCTGAGGTAGTCAGTTGGTAGAATGAGAGGTATGTAAAAGGGTGGACAAGATGCTGTTTTTTAAAAAGTAGAGAGTTGATTGGCTGTTTAAGAACATTGTAGATTCAAAATAGGGTGCATTTTACTTTAAAAAAAAGCATGTTTCCTATTGGTTAGTAAAAAATGTTTGAAAGGTACAATAGAAAAGATAAGATCATATTTTGCAAAGTCAACCACACCTGCTGTTTGCATTTGCAACATTGTGTGGTGAACTTGAAAATATGGTGAACTTGTGACCTGTAAGTCCATGAACTGTTACTATGGAAACTGGCATTAAGCAGAATGGGGGAAGGCTTGAAATTTAACTGTGGATTTAAAATGTGAAATTGTAATATATATATAAGTAATATGTTATTACAATGATATTTCCCAAGTCAGTACTATCTTTAGAAGTGGTGTGTTATTAAAAAATACTGTTAAATGTATTTGTTATATCTTTTTGAACTCCTGTATGACTTCGCGACTTCATCGCGGTGGTGCACGATGGAGTCTCGACTTCCAAAAAAATGTAGAACCAGTTTGGGCACTTTTAGAAGTCAGTTGCTAAGGGTTAATATGTGTAACCAATAGAAATGTGTTTTACAATTTGAAAAAATCTAGGAAGCAATGTGATTTGTTACTTATATGTATTTGTGTGATGAAAGAGAAGGAAACTTTGCCATTAATGGTTTTACCTTGCTGAGTCTGGTGCATTATATTAATTGTGTGCAAAAGAAAATCCTGTAAGAGTTTGTGATATTTTAAATTCAACAAATCTATTTGCAAGGTGAGTTATAAATTTGTGAGGTTTATTTTTAAACTTTTAACATTATTCAAAAACTGTGTTGTTTGAAATATATTATCAAATGTAGAGATGTGTATTGTAGTTTGTTTTATTGTACTTAAATGTTGTTTAAAAAATAATCTGTATAGTAATATGTGTATTTTGCAAGATGGATTACTGATGTTCTTATAAGGTGTTATTAATTAGGCTTCTTTTTTGTAGTCTGTACAAAGGTATAGTTGAATGATGCCGCATAATTTTAGATAGTTTGGTGAAGATGCAGCACAGATGTGTAGTTTGAAAGATGTTCATATAAGGTGTTATTAATTAGGGTTCTTTTTTCTAGTCTGTAGTAAGGTATAGTTGAATGATGCCGCATAATTTTAGATAAAAAGGTGAAGATGTAGCATAAAAGTGTGGTTTGAAAGATGCTCATATAAGGTGTTGTTAATTAGGCTTCTTTTTTCTAGTCTGTACAAAGGTATAATTGAATGATGCTGCATAATTTTAGATAGAAAGGTGAAGATGCAGAATAAAAGTGTGGTTTAAAAGATGCTCATATAAGGTGTTGTTAATTAGCCTTCTTTTTTTAAGTCCGTAGAAAGGTATAGTTGAATGATGCCGCATATTTTTAGATAGAATGGTGAAGATGTAGCTCAAAAGTAATCCACCAGATATTACCCTTGCAGGCATGTTGCACTCAACTATTCAACTAGGTAATACGTAATGACTCATCTATGCCTTCAGATTGTATTTATACAGTTATCTGTGCACTCAATGTCTATGTGAGCACTTATGCAAGTAGCCAATCTCTTTTCGTCTTCTATTGCAATTATCCAGTGACTACCTTTGCACTCATACAATCACCCAAGTATTACCCATGGAGTTGTGCAATGACTCAAGCAGATCTATTACATGCCTCAGTTACTAGGTTTCACTATATTCCAGAAATATTGTATACATGTTTGTTTTAGATATTATGATGATTTGAAGACGTACAGATATATGTATGCGTGCGTTTAACAATATGGAGAGACTTAAAGATGAGTCATGTAATAGTCTGCTGCTTTATATTTGGCTATGCCCAATACACAAGTACTCGTTATGCAGTCTTACAATAATGCAGGCACTACATATGCAGTACTGTAATCACTCAGCCATTACTGTTGTACTGATGCAATCATTTAGGCACTATCTATGCACTTATGCAATCACTAAGGTATAACTCATGTAGTTATATAATTACTCAGGCACTTCTGTTGCACTCCTTGAATCACGGAGGCACTACCTTTCTACTCTTGTAATCACTCAGCCAGTAGTTATGCTGTTATGAAATCATCCAGGCACTACTTTTGGAGTCTTTTATTTACTCAGGCTCTACCTCAGTAGTCCTGCAATCACTCAAGGAGTACACTTGCACTTATAAAATCACCCAGTCACTTGCTATGTAGTCATGCAAATCCCCAGACATTATCCCTGCAGCTATGCAATCGCCGAGGTGTTACCCATGTACTCCTTTAATCCCTTTGTACTCTTTCAATCACATACGCACTTTTCTTGTACTTATGTAATCAGAGTACTCATGTAGTTTTAAAATCACCCAGTCACTACCTTTGCACTCCTGTAATCGGTCAGCATCTTAATAGTTCACTAAGCATCCAGCCGGTACTCATGAACTTATAAAATCATCCACTCACTTGCTATGTACTTCAGTAATCCTCCAGAAGTTATCCTTGCAAGCATGTCATTATCCAGGGTCTAGTTATGTACTTCCCCTACAGTCATGTAATCATGTAGGCTGTACCTATGCAGTCATGTAATAACCTACACACTACTGTTGCAGTCATAGAATCACCCATGCCCTTCTCTTGCATTCATCTATTCACCTAGGTAGTACTCAATGACTCATCGATCCCTTCAGGTGCTATTTATGCACTTATCCATGCAGTCAATGTGTATGTTTGCACTCATGCAATTAGCTAGTCACTATCCATCTTCTCCTGCAGTTATCCAGTGACTACCCTTGCTCTCATACAATCACCCAAGCACTACCTACGGAGTTTTGCAATCACTCAGGCAGATCTAGTACATGTCTCAGTTTCTAGGTTTTACTATATTTCAGAAATATTGTATATATATTTCTTTTACATATCATGATGATTTGGAAAGGTAGACACATATGTATGTGTGCTTTTAACAATATGGGGACACTTATAGTTGAGTTATGTAATAGTGTGCTGCTTTATATTTGGCTAGGCCCAACTGTCATGCACTTATAAAATCACCCAAGTACTCGCCATGCAGTCTTACAATGATGCAGGCACTACATATGCAGTGCTGTAATAACTCAGCCATTGCTATTGCACTGATGCAATCATTTAGGCACTATCTATGCAGTTATGCAAACACTAAGGTATAACTCACGTAGTTATATAATCACCCAGGCACTACTGTTGCACTCCTTCAATCACGGAGGCACTATCTTTCTACTCTTGTAATCACTCAGCCAGTAGTTATGCTGTTATGAAATCATCCAGGCACTTGTTTTGGAGTCTTTTATTTACTCAGGCTCTACCTCAGTAATCCTGCAACTATCCAAGAAGTACCCATGCACTTATAAAATCACCCAGTCACTTGCTAAGTATTCATGTAAATCCCCAGACATTATCCCTGCAGTTATGCAATCGCCGAGGTGTTACCCATGTACTCCTTTAATCCCTTTGTACTCTTTCAATCACATACGCACTTTTCTTGTACTTATGTAATCAGTCAATCAGTACTCATGTAGTTTTAAAATCACCCAGTCACTACCTTTGCACTCCTGTAATTGGTCAGGCAGCATCTTAATAGTTCACTAGGCATCCAGGCGGTACTCATGAACTTATAAAATCATCCACTCACTTGCTATGTACTTCACTAATCCTCCAGAAGTTATCCTTGCAAGCATGTCATTATCCAGGGTCTAGTTATGTACTTCCTCTACAGTCATGCAATCATGTAGGCTGTACCTATGCAGTCATGTAATAACCTACACACTACTGTTGCAGTCATAGAATCACCCATGCCCTTCTCTTGCATTCATCTATTCACCTAGGTAGTACTCAATGACTCATCGATCCCTTCAGGTGCTATTTATGCACTTATCCATGCAGTCAATGTGTATGTTTGCACTCATGCAATTAGCTAGTCACTATCCATCTTCTCCTGCAGTTATCCAGTGACTACCCTTGCTCTCATACAATCACCCAAGCACTACCTACGGAGTTTTGCAATCACTCAGGCAGATCTAGTACATGTCTCAGTTTCTAGGTTTTACTATATTTCAGAAATATTGTATATATATTTCTTTTACATATCATGATGATTTGGAAAGGTAGACACATATGTATGTGTGCTTTTAACAATATGGGGACACTTATAGTTGAGTTATGTAATAGTGTGCTGCTTTATATTTGGCTAGGCCCAACTGTCATGCACTTATAAAATCACCCAAGTACTCGCCATGCAGTCTTACAATGATGCAGGCACTACATATGCAGTGCTGTAATAACTCAGCCATTGCTATTGCACTGATGCAATCATTTAGGCACTATCTATGCAGTTATGCAAACACTAAGGTATAACTCACGTAGTTATATAATCACCCAGGCACTACTGTTGCACTCCTTCAATCACGGAGGCACTATCTTTCTACTCTTGTAATCACTCAGCCAGTAGTTATGCTGTTATGAAATCATCCAGGCACTTGTTTTGGAGTCTTTTATTTACTCAGGCTCTACCTCAGTAATCCTGCAACTATCCAAGAAGTACCCATGCACTTATAAAATCACCCAGTCACTTGCTAAGTATTCATGTAAATCCCCAGACATTATCCCTGCAGTTATGCAATCGCCGAGGTGTTACCCATGTACTCCTTTAATCCCTTTGTACTCTTTCAATCACATACGCACTTTTCTTGTACTTATGTAATCAGTCAATCAGTACTCATGTAGTTTTAAAATCACCCAGTCACTACCTTTGCACTCCTGTAATTGGTCAGGCAGCATCTTAATAGTTCACTAGGCATCCAGGCGGTACTCATGAACTTATAAAATCATCCACTCACTTGCTATGTACTTCACTAATCCTCCAGAAGTTATCCTTGCAAGCATGTCATTATCCAGGGTCTAGTTATGTACTTCCTCTACAGTCATGCAATCATGTAGGCTGTACCTATGCAGTCATGTAATAACCTATACACTACCCTTGCAGTCGTAGAATCACCCATGCCCTTCTCTTGCATTCATCTATTCACCTAGTCAGTACTCAATGACTCATCGATCCCTTCAGGTGCAATTTATACACTTATCCATGCAGTCAATGTGTATGTTTGCACTCATGCAATTAGCTAGTCACAATCCATCTTCTCCTGCAATTACCCAGTGAGTACCCTTGCTCTCATACAATCACCCAAGCACTACCTTCAGAGTTTTGGAATCACTCAGGCAGATCTAGTACATGTCTCAGTTTCTTTTAACAATATGGGGAGAATCACTGAGGAGCACTTGTGAACCTAGTCACAGGTATGGGCAGGCCCACTGGAATTGTATGAGTGTTTGGCTGCACCAACTTTTGTATAATTATACATTATCTGCATTAGGCACAAAATTCATCATCTGTATTCTAATCTGCATATTTGAACAAAAAAAGCCTTGTTTCTAGCTCAAATGGTCAAACGTTAACAAAAATGCAGTGGCAAGTGTTACAGCGTGGTGGAAGGCCCTTTGCAAGCGTAGAATAGTAATCTATTACTTGTTGCTAAATGTGGGTGTTAAATTGGTACTAATTGTGTGCAAGCCACTGATCCTTTTCTCTGCATCTGTTGCCTCTTTCTGCATTTCTATTACTTCTTTGTCCACGTTTTTTTTTATTTTTCTGCACTTCTCTTCTCTCATTCTGCAAACCTCTTTTACTTTCTGTACCTCACTTGCCTGTTTCTGTACCTCACTTGCTTCTTTCCGCACCCCTATAACTGTTTCAGCACCCCTGTTCCCTGTTTGTGGAACTCTCTTGCCTCTTTCTACACCTCTCTTTCCTGTTTCTGCACCACTTTTGCCTCTTTCTGTACCTCTGTTCCTTGTTTGTTCACCTGTCTTGTCTGTTTCTGCACCCTTCGTGCGTCTTTTACAACCTCTGTTGTTTCTTTCTGCAGTTCTGTTCCTCTTTCTGCACCCCATCTGCCTCTTTCTGTAACCCTCTTGCCTCATTCTGCACATCTCCTACCCCTTTCTGCACTCCTGTTGTCTCTTTTTACAGTTCTGTTGGTTCTTTTTGCACCTCTTTTGCTTCGTTCTGCACTTCACTTGCCTTTTTATGTAGCCCTCTTTCCTCTTTGTAAACCTATGTTGATTCTTTCTGCACTGCTTTGTCTTCTTCCTGCACCTTTGTTTTAAATTTCTCCATCCCTCTTCCCTTTTTCTGCACCTTTCTTCCCTCTTTCTGCACCTCTCTTGCTTCACTGTGCCCACCTGTTCCTTCTTTCTATACCTCTTTTGCCTGTTTCTGCAACTTTCTTGCCTCTTTCTGCAGTTCTCTTGCCTCTTTCTGTACCTCATTTGCCTCTTTTTGCACCTCTGTTGCTTCTTTTACACTACTGTTGCTTCTTTCTCCATTTCTTTTGCAAATTTCTGCACCCCTCTCATGCAATTATAAAAACACCAAAGTAGTTGTCAAGTCGTCAAGTCAAAATTTATTGTTTCAGTTAATTAAAACCATAACAATACAATTACTAAAACAAAGAACTGCAATAAGAGATTTGTTTCCTAAAAGTCATAAAATCTTTTGTTTAACAATTATTACATATATAAAAATATCATCGTTCAGTCGATTTAATTATTAAAAAATGCAGACGTTTTCAGAGTACGTAGGTTACAATTAGTGAATCTGGAGAAGTGTTTTAACACGTTGTCCACTATATAAAATTGAGAAATGTTCCTCCCAGTGTTCTTGTATTGTTCTCCCTTGTGCTCAGAAACACGATCTGCCACTGACCAGCCCATCTTATTTGATGTTAGGGAGCAACTCACACGATTTTTTTTTTTTTTAATACTTGCGCATGAGCGGAGAGGAACTTTATTAGTTGGCAGTTCAATGAAGTGTCTGTTGGATCCAAGCCCGCTATAATTGCCGATCTGCAAGTCCTTATGCCTCTAACGTTCATGGCGTGTTTTAATAAAGTAGCTCGTGCTTGTGATAATTTAGGACAGATGCAGACTAGGTGGACAAGGTCCTCTTTGCTGCTCCCACATAGTCTACATTTTTTCGACCCTTCGTGGACCCAAGTTGGCTGGTCCGCAATGGACGGCAGTTTACCTAGACGCAAGGCCATTAGTTGTAGCTTTCTGTAGGCCGAGAACGTGATGTTTAAATATGGTGCTGGGATGAGTGTCTTGTAGTTGGCCATTACCATCCAAGCGTGTTTTCTCGTACTAAAAGTGTTTTTGTCAACTAGCAGCGAGTGAAGCTTTGCTGATTTATTTATAGTTTGCTTGAAGGCAGAGTAGGGCAAGTTGGTTTCCCAAAGTTCACCTGTGCAGGTTTCTAGTAATGCCTTTTTTAGATATTGATTGTATGGGGACTTTGCATCTTTCTCTAATTCGTCCCACAGAGCCTTATTCAATTCCGAGTCTACAATGTTTTGTTTCAGGCTATACCATTGCTTGATGGTTGCATACATTCTCCCCAGCATTTCGTTGGTTACCCTAAATTCTAGTCCAATCTGTGCTGGGGATGCTGCCTGATGAATTTGAAAGACTCTTTTGTAGATTGTAACTTGAGCTTTGTTTAGCAGATCGGCGTCTTTCCCGTATAGAGCTATACTGCCATATGATAGTGTTGGTAACATTTTGGCCTTTATTACTGCTAAAAGGGGTTTAAAGGATGGCCCCCTAAGGTTTTTTGATAAGGACTTGAAGGCGAATGATAAGGCGTTTGTTCTCTGAGTCATGTAAGCTTTTTGCTCCCGGTGGTTGTGCCTGTTGTCGATGTAGAACCCCAGATACTTATAGTTAGATACTACTTCTAACTTTTTGCCCTCTAATTGGAATTGCTGTTTAGCTGTCTGACGTCTGCTAATTACCATTGTTTTGCTTTTTGTAATGTTTATCTCGAGCTTATTGTTAGCTATGAATTCCAGCATTCCTACAAGTGATCTTTGTAAGCCGATCTTGGTTAGGCTCATCAAGACAACATCATCCGCATATGATAAATGGGTTAGTGGTAAGGTACCTAATTTAGGTGGATGGGATATGATCTTATTGAGTTTTGGCGCGAGGTCTGCCATGAAAAGATTAAAAAGATGGGGGGCCAGGACACAACCTTGTTTGAGCCCTTTGGTGGTTTTAACTTTTCTTGATAGCCTTGTGCCATCTCCCAGTTTTACTCTCATCCATGTATTGGAGTATAAGAGCAATATTCCTCTAAGTATTTTATCAGGGATATTCCATGTGCGCAATTTTCCCCATAGAATGTGACGGTCCACGCTGTCAAAAGCCGCCTTTAGGTCGATAAAACAAAGGTGCAGCTGTTGTTTCCTTCGAATATATTTGTCAGCTATCAGCGAGAGCGATAGAATATTTGTTATCGTCCCGCACCCTTTTCTGAAACCTGTTTGGTTAAGTGGGATCCGTTTTGAGCATTCGGACCAGGTAATCAGGTCTTCCAGTAGTAGTGAGGCATAATACTTCGCATCCACGTCCAAAAGTGCTATCAACCTGTAGTTTGCTGGAGACGTTCTGTCTCCTCCTTTAAAAATCGGAGTCATTACTGATCCTTGCCAACTTGACGGAGTTTGCCATTCTCTCTCCACTTCTTCAAACAGATTTTTCAGTCTTCTGCTCCAGAAATCTGGAGCGGATTTGAAGATTATTGGGGGGATGCCGTTTGGACCTGGGGCCCCGTTTCCACGGCCCTTCAGGAGTGTTCTTTTTACATCTTCAGTACTGAAGCCTGGATTTCCAGATGCAGGTTCTACACCACAAGCTTCTCTCCATTGTGCCTCTTCTGTGTTTTGCAGTTTAGACCGTTGGCAAGTTAGGGCACTATTGGTAGTTTGTAGGACACTCCTGTCGTAGCTCAATTGTTCTTCTCGCTCCTCGAGCGATGCTTGCATCCTCTCCCTCCATTCTAGGTGATTCGATGGTTCGTTGTCTGTGAATCTCCTAGTTAATAGTGTGGCCCAATCAGTTTCTTGTACGCTTGAGGTAATTGTATTCGCAGGGTGCTTTAGCCCATTTATTATTCCCCAAAATGCACTTGAGGTGGTGTTTTTCGCCGTGAATAATAATTTGGCCCAAAAGTTGTCCTCACTTCTTCTTTTGTGTTCCATAGTGTCTTTTTATACTTTTTCTTGAGATTCCGTCTTTGGTCCCAGTCTAGGCGTGACGTCACTGTTCTTTTCAGTATCCTTGCATTTTTCCTCATTTCTCGCTTAAGTTTAACCAGTTCAGTTGAAATTGATTTAGAATTTTTCGACTCCCCAGCTTTTTTGGGTTTAATGGACTTAGGGGTCGATTCCGATTCGGGCCGGAAAAAGCACCGACCGACTCGGAGCCGGAAAAATTCCCGACCGACACGTACCAGTGGCGCCCGACACGCCAAGTACGATGCAAGCCGCGATAAATCCGACCGACACGTCAGGAAACCAAGCCGACCGACCGAGCCGCTCGGAAAATAGCAATCCGGCCGGAAAAACACGCGAATCCAACCGACCGACACGCACCCGGAACAAATCCGACCGAATCGTACCCGCCAACTCCAACCCGCAAAGTACGATGCAAGGCGCGAAAAACACGACCGAGTCGGACGGAGGACAAGCCGTACGACCGACACGCATACAAAACCGAGCCGAAGCAACACAATACACCGCGACCGACGCGTACGCAGCATACAAAACTGCACAAACACAGCGTGAACGAAACGGAAAACACCGTACGAGACCAATGCACGGTCCGACTCGGTCACAAGAACGTTTCCAACATACACAAACAGCACAAAGGAAAAATCAACCAAAAAAAGGCCAAACAAGCAATTACCAAGCCAATAAATACTGGGGGGTGGGGACAGAGAACAAAGACACACCCACAACTCCACCTATATAAAGGACACAAATCACTACCATGAGCCTTTGCAAATGCCATTCCACTGCCAGCACCCAAGAGAAAGCAACCACACACCCACAGCTCATCCCTCACACAAGCCACACACCAGCAGCACACCAACAAATACCTACCTCACATACACCCAGCACAACACACACCCACACACCCTCACCTGCACACCAACACACACATCACCCACCATCACCACCCATCACCATGCCCCCCAAGAAGAATCACAAGTTCCTAGATTGTGAATTGGAAGTCCTGGTAGACGAGATCCTCAGGGTAGAGCCACAGCTGTTTGGCACATTGGTCCAACAGACCCCCATGTCGCAGAAAACCAAGATGTGGGAGAGGATCATCAACAGGGTGAACGCCCAATCACCATGTCGGCGCACAAAGACCGACATCCAGAACAGGTGGTATGACGTGCGCAGGAGGGTACGGAAACTGCTGAAGCAAGACTACATCAACAGCCAACACACCGGCAGTGGCCCTCCTGCCAAGCCAATATACCTCAGGCCCTGGGAGGAGAAGGTGCGGGCCATCCTACCGCCAGTGAGCATATATGGACTAGAGGACATCCCAGAGCCTGGTGAGTACACAACAAATGTACACAATATACTGCCACAAAACACACACATCACTGTCAAGGGGAGAGTCAAACCATGCACTCATAGCAATTACACAGCAACCAGAACAGAATCATCCCAAAATGTGTATGTCAGTCAGATAAACACAACACATGCCATCAAAAAGTCACATCCAACTGTGCCAACACATGTACAAACACAACCACAACTACAGCTAGGCAGTGGCACAAATAGAACTAACAAACACATCCACACATGTAGCCACCACAACAACACCAACACACAGTGAAGACCACTCAAAGGAAGGAATTCTGTGTATGCTGGCCAAGTCAGTGTAGCCAATAGCATCATGGGAGTCGCAGTCACACATATTGCCCCCCCACAACTGTCCCATCAACACCACCCTGAACCATGCTCACATCACAGGGAGTGGAGAAGGACTCACAAGATGGCTGACACTGGCTACTGCTGTGGGGAGCACAAGGCCCTGCTGGCAACTGTGCACCAACAAACAGCAGGACACCACTGACTGACATCCTGAGAGACAACTTACACTCCCTGCAATGCAAGCACGTTCCATGGTGGGCTATCTGGCTGGCTGGCTGGGTGGGAAGGGGGACTTGCAGCACTGACCATAGTCACCAGCACCTCCCCTCACACCCCCCAACACAAACTCCACAGTACCCACCTGGTAGAATGCAATGCCCTCCATCCTAACACAAGATCCCACAAAGCACCACCACCCTGGCTTATGTTGTGTGAAGCACAGGGACACTCTTGGGACTCTTAGCCAAACAACTGCCAGGACAACACTCCCAGCCATCCTGTCAGCACAGCCAGCCCACCCCACAGGGAAGCAGAGTCAAAAGGAAGGAAGCATGGGCATGCTGGGAAGGGGGTGGAGGCAATAGCATGATGGGAGTCGTAGTCACAGACATTGCTCAGCCTCACAACTGGCCCATCAACACCACCCTGAACCATGCTCACATCACAGGGAGTGGAGAAGGACTCACAAGATGGCTGACACTGGCTACTGCTGTGGGGAGCACAAGGCCCTGCTGGCAACTGTGCACCAACAAACAGCAGGACACCACTGACTGACATCCTGAGAGACAACTTACACTCCCTGCAATGCAAGCACGTTCCATGGTGGGCTATCTGGCTGGCTGGCAGGGTGGGAAGGGGGACTTGCAGCACTGACCATAGTCACCAGCACCTCCCCTCACACCCCCCCCCCCCAACACAAACTCCACAGTACCCACCTGGTAGAATGCAATGCCCTCCATCCTAACACAAGATCCCACAAAGCACCACCACCCTGGCTTATGTTGTGTGAAGCACAGGGACACTCTTGGGACTCTTAGCCAAACAACTGCCAGGACAACACTCCCAGCCATCCTGTCAGCACAGCCAGCCCACCCCACAGGGAAGCAGAGTCAAAAGGAAGGAAGCATGGGCATGCTGGGAAGGGGGTGGAGGCAATAGCATGATGGGAGTCGTAGTCACAGACATTGCTCAGCCTCACAACTGGCCCATCAACACCACCCTGAACCATGCTCACATCACAGGGAGTGGAGAAGGACTCACAAGATGGCTGACACTGGCTACTGCTGTGGGGAGCACAAGGCCCTGCTGGCAACTGTGCACCAACAAACAGCAGGACACCACTGACTGACATCCTGAGAGACAACTTACACTCCCTGCAATGCAAGCACGTTCCATGGTGGGCTATCTGGCTGGCTGGCTGGGTGGGAAGGGGGACTTGCAGCACTGACCATAGTCACCAGCACCTCCCCTCACACCCCCCCAACACAAACTCCACAGTACCCACCTGGTAGAATGCAATGCCCTCCATCCTAACACAAGATCCCACAAAGCACCACCACCCTGGCTTATGTTGTGTGAAGCACAGGGACACTCTTGGGACTCTTAGCCAAACAACTGCCAGGACAACACTCCCAGCCATCCTGTCAGCACAGCCAGCCCACCCCACAGGGAAGCAGAGTCAAAAGGAAGGAAGCATGGGCATGCTGGGAAGGGGGTGGAGGCAATAGCATGATGGGAGTCGTAGTCACAGACATTGCTCAGCCTCACAACTGGCCCATCAACACCACCCTGAACCATGCTCACATCACAGGGAGTGGAGAAGGACTCACAAGATGGCTGACACTGGCTACTGCTGTGGGGAGCACAAGGCCCTGCTGGCAACTGTGCACCAACAAACAGCAGGACACCACTGACTGACATCCTGAGAGACAACTTACACTCCCTGCAATGCAAGCACGTTCCATGGTGGGCTATCTGGCTGGCTGGCTGGGTGGGAAGGGGGACTTGCAGCACTGACCATAGTCACCAGCACCTCCCCTCACACCCCCCCAACACAAACTCCACAGTACACACCTGGTAGAATGCAATGCCCTCCATCCTAACACAAGATCCCACAAAGCACCACCACCCTGGCTTATGTTGTGTGAAGCACAGGGACACTCTTGGGACTCTTAGCCAAACAACTGCCAGGACAACACTCCCAGCCATCCTGTCAGCACAGCCAGCCCACCCCACAGGGAAGCAGAGTCAAAAGGAAGGAAGCATGGGCATGCTGGGAAGGGGGTGGAGGCAATAGCATGATGGGAGTCGTAGTCACAGACATTGCTCAGCCTCACAACTGGCCCATCAACACCACCCTGAACCATGCTCACATCACAGGGAGTGGAGAAGGACTCACAAGATGGCTGACACTGGCTACTGCTGTGGGGAGCACAAGGCCCTGCTGGCAACTGTGCACCAACAAACAGCAGGACACCACTGACTGACATCCTGAGAGACAACTTACACTCCCTGCAATGCAAGCACGTTCCATGGTGGGCTATCTGGCTGGCTGGGTGGGTGGGAAGGGGGACTTGCAGCACTGACCATAGTCACCAGCACCTCCCCTCACACCCCCCCCAACACAAACTCCACAGTACACACCTGGTAGAATGCAACATGTAACTGAACGAAGTACA